>CM033718.1:11220519-12678019 GCA_019671005.1 Hibiscus mutabilis | reverse complement strand
ATGTACCATGAAACATGCTTTGATGGAAATGTTAATAAAGATATGGAGCAATGCTCATTTTTTTATAGGAAATCCACATGTGGTGAATGTGTGCCTAATAGGAGGCAATAAACATTGAGATGAAACTCTAATAAATGTTCCGAGAAGTTGTAACAAGAAATCCAAAAGCTTTAATAAGTACTCTAATAAGTCTTGGGAAGACTTCAATGAGATAAAGTGTGATCTTTGATAAGATCGATATGAAATTCAAAGAAACTCGGTCAAGAATTGAAAGATTATGAACCCTTAATAAAGTTTGTAAAAGTTAAGATTATGGTATAAAGAACAAATACTAACTTATGTTTGTATACTTTGATTTTCTCCATTAAATATCATGGATAACATGCTTTGTAATTTTGATATCATTACCTCACTTAGGCTATATAAGCCTAATGCATTCATAGTTCATGCATATGCAGGTTGAGTAAAGCTTGTATATCCAGTCGTGGTCAAGTGTTGCAAGTTACTGCATAAAGTATCAATCAGAGTTTAGGATTTTCCTTAGTCAAAACTCCTAAGATGGTATCACATATATGTGGTAGTTATACATAAAGCATATAGTTCATATATTTTGGATCTGTTTGTAATTAATTCTGGTTTGTGGTAAACGTTTTGTATAGGTTTGTAAATTCTTTTGGTATGTGTATGGGGTTTGATTATAATAGTTTATGCTATGGTGGTTTACTTGGTTGGTTTAATTTGATAAGCGATATGCTCATATGTTAAGTTAACTAATTAGTAAATTATGTGACTAGAAATGGATGTGATAACAAGCTGCTATGGTGAGTTCGAATGAATGTTGTTTAATAGATAATCCTATAATCTTCAGTGATTGCTTAGGAGTTCAACATATTAGATTGTTTGTGATGCTGGTCAGATTAAAAATAGATTTAAATTTGTAGGTTCGATGGAATCTTGATGTGCAAGCATGTTGTTTGTTAAATAGTCGAACATGAGTCAAATACATGAAACTTGGAAGTTAAATTTATAACCGAAACCTAAGAATTTTGTTGTAATCATGTACTATTTATTGCTTAATTTGTGAAGGTGCCTATTTGGGACACTTGGTTAAGCTTAAATAGCTATTCCTTGGTTTGAAAGTTGAATAAATAACGAGTCAAGTATACATACATATATATATATGAGGAAATTAGTAGATCCTATGAATCTTACCTATGTAGTTGAATGCTTGTTTAAAATTTGAATTGGTCATTTGTATGTTATGTACGTCGCAAATCTTAGATATGTAAAATTTAAGAACTATTATGTTTAGGGGTTCGGTGAAACCAATGTATTATAAATTTTCAGAACTGTTTAAGAGCAATATAAAATAAGATAAGGAATGAGCTGCGTTTATATGATAAGTATTTCAGAAATGATTAGCTAGGCATTAGGACCTAATGAATTGCTAGGTTCTATGTTGTGGGAAGGTAGGTGTATACATATACATTTATATCATGGAATAAACTCAAGTGACATGTTTTATTGAATTTACACTTTGGTAACTTATTTAGATGTGTGCTCGACCATCGAATTTTAGTGGTCAGAATTAATAGCGTGATATGTGTGTGATGATAACAATAAATTCACTAAGGTGTGTGATGATAACAATAAATTCACTAAGGTAAAATTTAAAATTAGGCCTAATAAATATATATTGACCATGTTGATTCGAATTAAGCATAAAGGTTGTGGCTTGAGCATGCTCTCTAAAAATGATATCATATTGTTAACAAATATCAATAACCTTTAGAGATTGTAACAAGGTCGAGTCGTGTTATATCATGTTTTAGTCAGATTTATATCCATACGTTTGATATTGATCCTGGCATATAGCGAAATCAATGCATGATAAAAAAAAAAAATAAGATATGTACACAAGTAAGAATATGGTTATAATCCGTGTTAATAGAAGTTAAAAGTTTTAGAATTTTGTTGTTCTAATGAAGGGTTAACTTCGACTCTGGATAATACTAATTAATTGAAAAAAATTATGACAACCTCTGAAATTCTGCTAAAGTTGCCTTGTAAATATGAAATGTTCTTTTTAGATTTTCTGAGTTATATGTTGTGTTTCCATTAACACTTTCGATTTCAGTTTTTCTTCTAAACCGGGTTGAGGGTGTTACATAGCTGGATTCAACAAGTGTCTTCTCAACACTTCAAGCCATCTCAATCGAAATTACAGTAAAAACACAACCGTGGTACAATTACAACCGGGTACAATCACAACCCAGGGACACCAACCTCGATCATCGGTTAGACGCTTAATCCCCTAACGGGAGTTTTCGGTACTATATAACCCCTCAATCGTTAGGGTACTTGGATTGAGTATTCGGTGCACCGTATAAACCTCTCGACATTCAAGGCGACTTTTTATAGATCAATCTTATGGCCGGCCAATTATATCCAATAATATTTTAAACCATATCACTTACCAATATAATTCATTATTAACCATGACCTCACTGTTTTTATACGCATCAATTCAAAACCATTTCCAAAGCAACAAACCATGCTTTTAAATAAGTATAACTCATACTTGCATGGATCACTTACCACGTGCATCCATCATCAATTCGTGATCAAAATCAATATATAACATACTTTAAAAACATGCTTAAACAATAGGTACCATGTAATTCAAAACAAGTGCATAAAACCATTTCATTAAAGCACGACCGAGAGAGAAATTCTTTTTATACTTACGTCCAAGTTTAAACCAACATTTCAAACTAATTTTAAACTCCCATAAACCACCTTTAAACCATTTCAAAGATGAAATCCACAATCTCACTCACCGACAACGCAAAGCTTTAATCGCTGATGCGAAAACAAGCGTCTGAAGCTTCACCAACGACCTTAGAATCGTTCTCCCCTGTTATAAACACACAAAAATAGATGATTAATGCATCATCATGCATTCATAATCCCAGCAACACAACACAACTCTTCTACTTCGCCTCACAACCATCTATCAAACGTCTTTCGAAAACAACCGAAAACACATTCCAACTTAACCTAAACTCAACCCAGCCACAATCTAATATTTCAATCCATCAATTAACATCCCAAAACAATCCTTATACCTCCAGCATATATTAAACCTCCACAACTCCTCAAAAACACATAACTAGCAACCTAGGAAATTAGAGATTCACGTAGCTTCGGGATTCCAATGTTAAAATCAATCAATTAACATTATTAAACATAAAAATCTTGATTAAACCCAATCAAGAACTCATCAAAACAAATCTAATTGGAAAATCATATAATCATATCACTTAAACCTTGATTTAACCAATTTTCCATAATTAAATCATTAAAACTCATTAGAAAACATTTATAAAGGATCAATAACTTGGGAATTTCAGTAAATAACTATACATTAGAGGAGAAGGGTGAAGCTCACCCCTAATGTTGACTTTCCTCCTCAATTGTATTGATTTACATGACAAAACAAGATTAAAACAATAAGGTTTTGATAGGAAACAATTAAGAACTCATTTGCCATTAAAAGATTGAAGAAATCAAGAAGTTACCTGAAGATTTTGAAGAAGAAAAGAGTGTTTGGCTGGAAAGAATTTGAGAGAAAATCCTTTTAGAGAAAATTAGTTACGTGAAATTTGTTTAAGCAATTAATTATAAAATTAATTCTCCCAACCTATGTATATTTTCCAAAACCCCTTTAAAATATCCAATTAAGGAGAAAAATCTGATATTAGAATTTGGGCAAATAGCTCCTTAAAGATTCAAAGTTCTGATCCTTTTACAAAACAATCACTAAAAATAGTTTTAATTTCTTACATTTTGGTCACTAACCCAAAATGTCACATTTTGAAATCACATTTTTCAAAATTGATTTTACCAAAAATATCCACATAATAAATAATATTTTTTAGATATTTTTCCCAAATATTTTTTCATCTGAAAATATTTAATTCAATTTTTATCCCGAATCTGACTCGAATCTCCAACTCGATCCACCGGACCGTCTAATCAGCCTATAAACCTCTAGGCCCAAAACCGGAGTGTTACACTTCTGGACAAGCTTGTCTTCGGGATGACTTCTCTGAAGCCTTTGAGATCGTTAACGATGATAGAGAAACAATTGAACATCTTGGTGACGCTCTCATCGGGCTCCATCTTAAAATTCTCGTAGCTCAAGTTGAGAAGTCCAATCTTAGTCTCCTTAACATCGTTTTTGCCTTCATATGTGGTCTTGAGCTTGTCCCATATCTCCTTTACACTCGTACAAGAAGATATCTTCGAGTACTCATCCGGTTTAAGTGCACAAAAGAGCATGTGCATAGCTTTATCATTGACTTGTAAGCACCTCTGTTCTTCATCGGTCATCTCAAGCTTGGACTTTGGAACAAACTGGTTGCCTTCTCTCTTTATTGGTATGGTAGGTCTGTCTTCCACTACATCCCGTAGGAGGTAGTCATTAGATTTGATGAAGAGCTTCATGCGATTCTTCCAATAGAGATAGTTATCCCCATTGAAATAGGGTTGTTTGGTGACGGATTGAGACTCATACAAGTTGTGGCCGGAAGTAAACGTCATAGCTTGAATGACAGTTGATTGAATCACCTCTAGGATCGTCTCAAGTGAATGTTAATCCCTTAAATGAACTAGGCTTTGATACCAATTGTCAGGATGACTAATCAATTCAGTTTAGCCAAGAGGGGGTGAATTGGCAATTAAAAAATTGAAGGGAAGCAAAAGGATAAATGAAAAATGTGACAGAAGGAATTTATAGTGGTTCAAGCTTCTAACAAGCTCTACTTCCACTACCTTAGCTCCCCACTAAGGATTTCAAACAACTTCACTAAGAAATTCTTCCATTTTCTAGGCTTGGGAGGAAACCATTACAAAGATCAAAGCTTTCTACCCGCTTGATCAAACTCACTTTTTTTACAAGAAGATTGACAAACTAATGAAAACCTCTCAAAGGTAAATGATTTGCCCAAATACAAGTACACTCAACCCAACTTGAAATAAAGAATTACAAATTTGCTCAACACAAGTGGGTTACAAAGGATATGACTCTAATAGGCTCAAAATAAGTTAGAATTTTGCTTGAATGCTTTAGACTTGTTGACTTCTTGTTGTTGAAGCTTTGGAGACTTGATTTTATACCCCCCATTGATTTCTAACCGTTTGGGTGGTTGAGATCATTAATAGAGCCGTTGGAGACCCTTTCTTCCCGCAATAAATGTTGTTTGGTGACCAACCGTATCGGTACACGAACATTTGTGTCGGTACATGTCAAAAGAAGAAAGAGCTATTGTACAAAGGCGTATCGAAACGGACATAGTGCAAAAGCATGGCGTGTAAATACGGATAGACCGTATCGGTACGATTTTTGTTCATTGGAATCTGAGAAAAAAGTATAGTGAAAAATGCATCGATACACCTAAGGGACGTATCGATATGGGTTAACTGAAATTTAAAGATTGGTGATTCCAATAACTGACAAGGCAACGATAATAAAATTAAATGCAAAGATTTGAAAATCTCAACACTCTATATCGATACGGTGAAGTCCATATCGATACTCGTAACCAAGAATACAAACCCATATGAAGGTTGTATCGATATGGGGATAACCGTATCGGTATGTTTTTGCGATTAAAATTCTATTAGTCAAAAGTCGTATCGAAACGCTCAGAAGCGTATCGATACGTCTGGGCGTTTTTGGTTATTTGAGTATGAAAACATTTAGGAAATTTTGGGGTTTTAAGTTTTTAACTTAGAGACAATTTTAGGTTCAAATCCTTGTCATTTTGTGAGACTTTTGAATACTTAAAAATTTATCTAATTTTACAAATTGGTCCTTAAACCCTTTGTTATATCAAAATCAAATATAGGTTTTACAATGTCCATTTATATTTATTATTTTTTATAACAAAAAGTATTATACTTAAAAATTTTAAAAACATATATTAAAAATATGAAATAAAAAGAAAAAATTAAATAAATACTCAATGTACGAGACTTCAAATTTCTTAAGAAAAAATTAAACAATACTCAATGTTCGTTCGCGTTCGTTTGTCTTCGTTTATTATGTTAACAAACGAACAGGAACAAGAAATTATGTTCGTTTAGTTTTTCATGTTCGTTCATTTTTCGGTTAAAATTAAACAAACGAACATGAATATACCCTCGTTCGTGATCGTTTACATGCCATCAATCATTCCATAACCTTTTTATAAACATTATAAAAATGCTTAATTTTTATTAGGATATTTAATAAGGCACTAGCAGGACACTACCACAAAATTGCAAGTAGCCTATATTAAAAATAATATATAAATTAAAATAATTATATTTTACATCTACAAAAACCCACAAGTCAAAATTACTCAACATAAAGCTGCTAGTCTAATTTTAAAAACGATTATATAACGTTTAATGTCTAAATTTGATAATAAAAATTAATTCAGTTTTAATTTTTTAGTCCGTGTTAATTATAGTATTTGACACATTTTTTCAATTTAGTTCATGAAGTTAGATTCCGTTAAATTACAATGATGTTATATTTTAAAATTTTCATTATCATCACCTTATTTTTAAAAAAAGAATTATAAATTTTATAAATATTTTTTTACAATGTCCATATGTTTTTTAAATTTCATATATTTATTAAATTTTTAGGTGTTTATGTGATATAATCTGATACTGATGTGTCATCATATGAAAATTAAATCCAAATTAGAAACCAAATTGAAAAAACATCAAGTTTTGAGGCTAAAGTATAAAAATGTTAGGGACTATACATTGCTTTATCCTTTAAAAACTCTGCCAATACGATTTCCCGTTTTTTGGAAATCACGCCCATTAGATATTTATTTAATTCGATTATTACAGAAAACAAAACCGACAGACGCGTATTTAGAACAACACGAGAAAATTAAATGCGGAAGATTAAAAAGGCAAAGAAAAGAGTGTCTCCATTGTCATTTCTCTTTCATTGATCCTCATCCTGTCCGGCCCATGGCCTACATAATTTGATCTTTCTGATTTCCGCTCTTCATTACCAGTGTCAACGGCCACACACAATTCCTTTGATTTTGATTTTTTTATTACTATTTTTTTAAAAAAATCGCGAGATTAAATCACTATACTCAATAATTTGGAGTAAGTTTCACAACGAAGAGAGGAGGAGTCGAAGTTTTTTTTAACGTAAATTCGTTTTCCTCTCCCTTTTCCGATCTCCAATTTTCATTTAACTTTGTTTCTTTTTTTTCTTTTTCTTTTTTTTTTTTTGCTGTATGCTTGCTATTTGTTTTGTAGTTCTTTTTTGTTTGTTTCCTGAAGATAATTTCTGTTTGGATTCCAGGAAAATGGGGCTGATTTCGGGGATTTTTATGGGGTTGATCTTCGGGATTTTGTTGATGGCTGGTTGGCTTCATATGATGAGGTACCGAAGCACTAAGCGAATCGCTAAGGTATGCTAATTTCCTTATATATGTTTAAGTTGTTCATCTGCGTAGATTTCTTTGTGTAGTTCAGTTGCTTATTCCTTCTATTAAGTCGATCGCAGTTGGTTGAACTTCTTTTCGTTTTGCTATTTCCGTTAATTGTTCAAATGAGTGAAAGAAAATTCTTAGTTGTTGAAAATTGGTTGAGTAAATATAATTTCCCTTGTAGTACAAAGCAAGTTACCAACTGTGGCCAAGTTTTCAACTGTTTGCTTTGGTTTTTGGTTCCAACTTTAGTTTTACTAGTGGACTTCAAATTTGTAGTTTAGGAGTTTGGAAGTTAAGAATAGCCTGAGTTGAAATTGTGCAGAACACTAGGCATTTGCTATAATGTCCATCAAGGCCAGCAAGGCGGAACTAGACATTTTACTTTGGTGAGGGGATAATTGCCGAAAGTAATATTATATCTTATTTTACCATTATACTAAGAGTTAAGATTGTTTGGTACTTTGGTTTAAGTCACAAAATTTACTACAGATTTTTCAGCGAATACAAAGTGGTTGGATTAGAAATTACATTTCGAGTATGCGACTCCATAACTTCCATGATAGAACTCACATCTCCATCTATCAAACCGTGTATATGTGACTAAAAGGAGAAAATGTAGATCCATAACATGCCACTAAAATTTTCTTGGAAATAAATGAAAGAAAATTATAGTAGCCGACCTTGGCACTTGACATATTGAAGAAACTCCCAAGAAATGGAGCAAGTTAGTAGGAATTTTCCCTTATTTATAGATGAAAGTAGGAGCCTAAAATGCCTAAAATGCTATGAATTAAGAAAAAGTTTAAAATTACATGTTTATGACTTGTATTTATGACAATTTAAGTTGCATATATAAAATTTATAATTAATTTTAACAATTTCAAGGGAACAAATAAAAGTTTTCAAATATTTTGAGGGTTCAAATAAAAAAACTTAAAATTTTTAAAGGGCCTAATGATAATCTCCCCAAATTTTTGGGAGTGGGTGGCCAAAGGCCCTCATGTAGTTCCGCCTCTGAAGGCCAGTGAAGTAGCGAACATCATATTGTTTTACCCAACCAAAACCAACACGGAAAAATGCTGTGTTTTGAATTAAGTTTAAGATATAGTGAACTTTTAACTTTTATAAATAGATGAGTTAGTTGTTGAAGTCTATTTTTGGATGTCTCTGAAGGAACTATGTATCGGCTGGAGCATCCTCTATGAGAAGAGAGAATTTATTTTATTTATTTTACTATCGCCGTTCTCATTTAAAATCTGACTATACATGGGTGTGCAGTAAATAGAACTTAGCATTTTGTGGTGGCTATGTCTTCTACTGTACTATGTTCTCATGGATTGTGTTTAAATTTATGATGCTGTAGAGTGTTTGATGCAAAATTGTGGTGGGTAAAGTATTTGTGTTTTATTAGGTAATTGATCTACATTTAGTTTGTCTCTCACTAGGGTTATTAAGATCTTGTAACTTATTCATGTTTTTACATTTACACATTTGGCTTCTAGATGCCTATTAATCAGTATATTTGTCTTGCTTTGACAGGCAGCTGATATAAAAGTTCTTGGGGCTCTAAACAGAGATGATCTGAAGAAAATTTGTGGTGATAACTATCCCGAATGGATATCTTTCCCTGTCTATGAACAGGTCAGCGTAATGGTGTTAGATTAATTAGTTCTCCTGTTAATCTTCTCCTAGGCTACCATGACTTTGTATATATAACTTGAAATACTTATGCACTTGATTCAACTTGAAGAAAACCAGTTTCCTTTTCATTCACTTGTAAAAGTACAAATTTTCTTCTGATGAAGTTCAGAATATGATTTGTTTGTGCTGTATGCCTATTGCCTGGAACATATTATAAAATCTTTTCTTTTCTTTTGCTGAGTCACTATCTACAATTAACTAATGATTTTATTTTTCTTAAAGGGCCTATATATGCATCTTTAAGACTAGGTACCTTATACTCGAAGAAATATCCTAACATTGACTTCTATGATCTAGATATGCATATAAAAACTATATACATCTTTTTTTGGCCAAAAAATACCAGAACATCTGCATTTCTGCATGTGTTAGGCATGGAGAAAAGATACATTCATTTTTGCTATTAAGACATTCTGTACGGTTGCTTACGATATACATCACGGTTAATCCTCACAGGTGAAATGGCTGAACAAACAATTGAGCAAATTATGGCCTTCGGTAGCGGAGGTAAGCTGCTTGTTTTTCCAATAAGATTTTATAATAGCTGTTATTCAAGAAGGCTGAAGAGAGACTTGTAGCCATGCTATTGAAGCCAAAGAACTTAGTTCTGTAGCTTCTGTGTAGCTGAAGGTTTTGACTTGAAGTCCAGAATAGATTAGATTCAGGCAGCTTATTCACCTCTTTTGATGTTCTGTGAAGTGAAATAGTTTTACTTGTTTTGCATGCAATTGTAATTGAACTTTTTTGGTGGCAGATAATCATAAACCTACATTAAACCATTATAGATACTCTCATGGTCATGGAGCCAAAGGTTTCTGCAATGAAGTATATTCTATGTAATAAGTATTGAGCGAAAGGTTTATTAATGTTCTATTGTCAGGCAGCATCTGCGGTCATCAAAGAATCTGTTGAACCACTCTTGGAAGCTTACCGACCTCCAGGAATTACTTCACTAAAGTTTAGCAAGTTGTCTCTTGGCACTGTGGCTCCCAAGATTGAAGGTATTACTCATGGAGAATGTGACCTATTTTTGCTTGCTTTTTCTTGGTATAACTGCTTTATCTTTCAGCAAGAGTATCTAATTACAGTTGATATCGGCTTCTTTCCAATAGTGGTGGTCCCCGTGTTCACAAGTCCTATCTCACAAGGAGTCCTTATATACATGCTAGATATGCATCATATCTATATGCATGTCTCCCTAGTTATATCAATTATTTACATTAAAGAAACTTCATATCTTCTGAAGGAAAAAATGAGCTTCTTTAGGCCATGATTGTCCAATTGCCTTTCTTATCTGTCACTTTTTCTAGTTTGCTCTGTCTTCTTTTAGTTTATTCAACTCAGATTTCTCTTTCACCATAGTTGAACTTATGTGGAGATAGTCTGTGCCTACTTATATGTCGTGAAGGGGCACTTAAACTTAGTTGTTCTGTAAGGTGCTTAGGCTAGAAGACTCGATATATGTACGAGATGGTTGGTTGTTGTTACCAGGGGGCACTTTATTGCTCAATTTATTTTCTAGAGTTCTATAAACTATTTTGAAATCCTCCTTTTAAGCGTTTTCTACCTGCATGATTACTTATGAAATGTAGGTATTCGTGTTCAGAGCCTTAAGAAAGGTCAAATCACAATGGATATTGATTTTCGGTGGGGCGGTGATCCTAGTATAATCTTAGGTGTCGAAGCTGCACTTGTTGCTTCAATTCCAATTCAGGTTGGTATATCAACAACCTGTTATAATTTTCAAGTATATTTTATTTAATTGTAAAACATAATACGTTTGCTATATTTTGGAGTTAAAATTTTATGACATGAGACTATGAATTTTACTATCCGTCTGTTGTTCTGTGATGCAGTTGAAGGATCTTCAAGTTTTCACTGTTATCCGTGTCATCTTCCAGCTTGCTGAAGAGATACCTTGTATTTCTGCTGTAGTCGTTGCTCTCCTTTCTGAGGTACCATTAGAGTTAGAGTATACTAATTTCAAGTGTACTGATGTTTATATAGATGTTTTGGTTAATAAAACTGTCCAGATGTTATCTAGAAAAAAAATGGTTAATTTGCTTGACATGACTCGTGCAGCTTTCTATGTTGTAAGATTGTTTTGAATCTGACCCTTTTATTAATTTCTGAACGAAATGGGGTTATTCATGGTTTTAACTGGCATAGATGAGTACAACACAGCTTACACACAGCAAAAGTCATGAAAAAATATACTTAAGTGACTAATCAAAGCTCTAAAGCATGTGAAGTAGGAAGTTATTTATGGTCATGATGATTCTACTTTATACTTTTTGTCGGAATCACTAATTCCTTTTCTAAAATCAATCAGCCAAAACCTAGAATTGATTACACTCTGAAGGCTGTTGGTGGAAGCTTAACAGCAATTCCAGGAATTTCAGATATGATTGATGTAAGTTTTTGGTTTTTACTTCGTTAACACGTTCAGACACTTTGATTGTGTTGATATTCTTATATTTGCTCATTAATATTGTTGACTGCTCCACTTTTATTGTATTTTGTAGGATACCGTGAATACAATTGTCACAGACATGCTTCAGTGGCCACACAGAATTGTTGTTCCGATTGGTGGTATACCAGTTGATACCAGGTAATTTTTAGACTTCATTCTCTGAGCTGTTTTCCCGTTGCCGGGGGGAAGTGGCAAAATGTTGAGAAAGAAAAGCCCAAGTTTTATATTTGTTCATTTTGGATTTCAAGAATTTCTTGATATGCTGGATGAATATCATTTCTTCTTTTTGTTATGCAGTGAATTAGAGCTTAAACCAGAGGGAAAGCTGACAGTTACAGTAGTAAAAGCTAATGATTTGAAGAACATTGAAATGATTGGAAAGTCTGATCCTTATGTAGTTGTTCACATTCGTCCTCTGTTCAAGGTTAAAACAAAAGTCATTGACAACAACCTGAATCCTGCTTGGAATCAAACATTTGAGTTGATTGCAGAAGACAGAGAGACACAAGAACTAACCGTAGAGGTTCTGAACCACGTTCTCTGTTCCTTTTTCTGCTTATTATGTCATATTACATTTCTACTTAATGATAATTTTGAAACTTGAGAAGTTTTTAGTTTTCCGAACAGAATGACCTTTACCTTAGATGTATGTGCGTCTTCTATATTGTGGTCGTGTTCAGAGTCCCCTCTCCCTCCCTCATGTTTGAAAAAAAATGAGATTTTACTTTTGGTTGTTTTTGTCGTCTCGTTACAATTCATTATGGCTTCAAACAGGTTTTTGACAAGGACATTGGGCAAGACAAGAGATTAGGAATCGCAAAACTACGTCTGATTGAACTGGAACCAGAGATACCAAAGGAGGTCACTCTTAGCCTTCTATCCTCACTCGATACACTTAAAGTAAAAGATAAGAAAGACAGAGGAAATTGCACCATTAAGGTACACATCTTTTTTTTACTGTTTTCTGTGGCTTGTGTTCAGGTGCCCGCATTATGGAAGCTTCTCATGTCATTAAGTCCATTTATATGCTCCTTTGATATTCTTTTTTAATTTGGTCTGGTTTCTCGTTTCCTGATAAATATAGTTTTTCTGTTTACTTTCAGGTTTTATACCATAAGTTTAGCAAGGAGGAACAACTGGTTGCTCTAGAAGAAGAGAAGAGAATCCTCGAAGAGAGAAAGAGATTGAAAGAAGCTGGAGTTATAGGAAGCACAATGGATACACTTGACGGAGCAGCATCGTTGGTTGGATCTGGTGTTGGGATGGTTGGTACAGGTATTGGCGCTGGAGTTGGACTTGTAGGAAGTGGTGTCGGTGCTGGAGTTGGGATCGTCGGGAGCGGTCTTGGAGCCGTTGGCAGTGGACTGAGCAAAGCTGGAAAATTCATGGGGAGGACCTTCACAGGGCATTCCAGCAAGAGAAGCGGATCCTCAACTCCAGTGAATAGCATCCAAGAAAATGGTGGTGCAAAGCCACTACAGTGAATTTGGCCTATCAGTTTGTAGCGTGCAACATGCAGTGATTGAGCACAGCACAAAACCAGTTATACTCGTTCATTACTCCTTGTTTCTGTTCTTTCTGTTAGTCTGGAATTCGATTTCATAAAATATTGTTCATTCTCCAACATAGTGTTTGTAACTAAATTATGTAATGGTGGTTTGAAACAAGATTCGACTCTACTTTTTCGACCCCTAAACATCGATTACGGGGTTGGCACTTGGCATAACAAAGCACTGTACCGGGGCAGCCATTGCCAAAACCACCCCCGACAAGCGTGAGCTGTGGAAGGCTTCGTTTGTTAACATAAAACCATATAATAAAATAAAATAAAAAGAGAGAGAGAGTGGCAGTGGGACTGGCATGACTCAGTCTCTTCACTTAAACTATTTTCACTTTCTTTTATTCTCTGACCTCTTCCTTTTTCAACTCTACGTTGCAAGCTGTAAGCTTTCCTTTTTTTATTATTTCAACTTTATGATTTTGTACGCTTTGTCCTTTTACCCAGGTGAATAAAATGTAAAAAATAAATAAATAAACTACACAGATGATTACCTAATTATGGATGTGTTGATATGACTATTGAACTTTCAATTTTAACAAATATATCACTAAACTATTTAATTGGTTCATCAACTGTTAAAAAATAACGAAGAGATTGATGTGGTTGTTAAATAAATTAGTATAATTATACATTTGGTCACTGTTATTTACACAATATATCAATTTAGTCCTAATATCAATTTAATAAAATAAATTAATTATTCAATTAAGTGGTGACATAATTGGAGGACTTTAATTATTCTTATTTAATTTTAATTAATTCCCCCCTTCAATCTTACTGGAGAAGAAAAAATGAAAACAATTAAATGGCCCTAGGCGGATTTAAACTAGCGGGTGAAATGGGAGTGTACTTGCCAATGGCCAAGCACATTTTTGTAATATAAGGTACAACATTTAATATATGTCTTAAATGCTTGTTAATGCCCGGAAAAATGAAAGCAAGGAAAATAGTATTGGGCAAATTCGAACTAGCACCCTTGGAGTAAAAGTAGGGGGTGCTTAGCACTAAGCCAAGCATATTTTTGGGATATAGGGTACAACATTTAATATATGTCGTAAATACTTGTTACTGCCCGGAAAAATAAAAGGAAAGGAAATGTAGTTTTAGGAAAATCGAACATAAAATATTTAACTCAATTAAATAAATCAAAATTATATTAAAATATTTAACAAGTATTTACGACATATATTAAATGTTGTACCCCATATTCAAAAAATATGTTTGGTTTAGTGGCAAGTACCCCTACTTTTACTCCAAGGGCGTTGGTTTGAATCCGCCCAAGGCTATTTTCCTGCTTTCATTTTTCCAGGCATTAACAAGCATTTAAGACATATATTAAATGTTTTACCTTGTATCACAAAAATGTGTTTGGCCCATTGGTAAGCACACTCCCTTTTCACCCTAAGGGTACTGGTTACAATCCATTTAGGGTCTTTTTCATTGCTTCTATTTTTTATTCTCTCATCAGGTGACACGTGTCATCACCTGATTAGAAGAGAAATTTAATTAATTAAAATTAAATAAAAATAATTAAAGTCCTCCACATGTTATTACCTAATTGAATAATTAATTTATTTTGTTAAATTAATATTAGGACCAAATTGATATATTGTATAAATAATATGGACCAAATGTGTAATTATACTAGTTTATTTAACAACCACGTCAGTCTCTTGTTATTTTTTAACAGTTGGTGGTCTGATTGGAACCAATTAAATAGTTTAGTGGTATATTTGCTAAAATTGAAAGTATAGTAATTATATCGACACCAACCCTATAATTATGTGATCATCTGTGTAGTTTAGCCAAAAAAAACTACCCGCCATCTTAGTATCTTACTAGTATATCTACTCTCTTTTTAATCAAAATTTTACCTTTTTACTTTAGTCATCTCATGCATAAAGAATAGTCTTATTTTTATGGGTGAGTGGGATGTGGTAGGTCTAGAGTACAATTAAGAAAAGGTAAGTTTTGAAATTTATTTAAAAATTTTAAATGTTATATTTTTAGATAGTACACTAAGTTAATTTTTTTGTGGTTTTTGATAAATTTTGATATTTACAAAATAAGTTTCGATAATTTATTCAATAACTTAAAATGTTATATAAAAGAAATAAATATTAAAATTTGTCAAAAATCACAAAAAATCAACCTAAAATATTATCAAAAAAATTAGCATTTTAAGTTTTTAGACAAATTTTGAAACTTATTGTTTTTTTTTTCGTACTTTAAACCTATTACAATTTAAACTCGTCCTATTTTTATAGTTTGAAATTAAAAAAAATGTCACTGGGTCATTAATTAATCCATCCTCAAAAGTCATGTATAAAGAGTAGTCTTATTTTTATAGTTTGAAATAGAACAAAAATTGTTAACTGGGTCATTAATCTATCCTCAACAGATGTGTGGTATTTTTTTAGTGGAACATACAGATGTGTGATGGAATGTATAGCATGACGTTGCTTTTATATTTGTGAAATAAGAAATAATTTTAATGAAAAAAAGTATTAGGAGATTTTTTTTAAGACGTGAGATTCTATTTATTTAATTTTATGATATCTTGTTTTCGTTACTGTCACAGTTTTTAATCTTATTTATCTCAATTAAACAGTTTGAGGATTGTTCGGATACCATTCGTCACTTATCAAAATATAAATTTGTATAAAATTCAAACTAAAACATAAAACATTTTATGATCTCAAATCTCAATCTTACCATTGAATTAAGATCTCAAAGATGAAAGTCAAATTCTTCAATGTCTTGTGAGGAATTCAACTTTATGTTCAATTATAAATTTTAGTTGTTTGCCGTTTACATGGTCTCGTGGTAATCTCCACAAACGGCTTAGTCGTTGTGTTGTTAATGCTAAATAGTTTTCCGATTTTGGTGACTCTCACGTGTACCACCTTGATAGACTGGGATTTGATCATAGGCCTCTATTAGTATCTCTTTGTGGCGATCATAGTGGTTCAACTACTCATCCTTTTCGGTTCATTAATGCGTGGTAGTTGCATCCTCAAATAGAGGAGTTTCTTAGCTTGGTTTGGTCGAAAGATGAGTCATTGCAAGCTAAGATTGCTAGTTTCCAAGTTGAGGTTAGTACAAGGAACAAAGATGTGTTCGGACACTTGGGAAAGCAGAGGCGACGTATTCAGCAAGGTTGCGGGATATTGATCGAGCTCTTTTACATCGTCACTCGAATTTTTTGGTAGCTTTGCCACCACAACTTAAGGATGAGCTAGAGAAAATCATGGACCAGGAGGAAAGTTTGTGGAAACAAAAGGCATGTTCTCAATTGGTCTTGCGGGGAGATCGCAATACTAAATATTTTCATGCTTCTGTCCTTGCTCGAAGGCGGGCGAACCAAATATCAGTGTTAAAGCAGAATGATGATACTTGGTGTTCGGATCGGTTTGAACTCGCTCAGATGGCTCGAACCTTTTATCAGAATTTGTTCTCGACTTCCACTGTCTCTCGGTCTCTATTTTCGATTCATAGGTGTTTCTCGGCCATGTCAACATCCATACGGAATGAGCTTCTTTCCGCAATTACCAATGAAGAGATCCAGCGTGCCATTTTTTATATGGGGCGTCTAAAGCGCCTAGGGTTAATAGTCTGAATGTGGGCTTTTTTCAGCAAAATTAAAATCTTGTGGGTGATTCGATATGCCAATTCATTCATCATATTTTTTATTCTGGAGTTATCCCTGCAGATATTAATCGTACATTGTTGGTTTTACTGCCCAAAGTTTCGAAGTTGAAGACTATGGGGCAATTTCGCCCTATTAGTCTATGTTCTGTCATTTATAAAGCTATTTCAAAGATTTTGGTCAGACGCTTGAAACCGTTTTTGTCGTCTTGGGTCTTAGAGAATCAGACTAGCTTTGTACCAGGGCAGTCGATAACATATAATATTGTTATTGCACATGAAGTGATTCATTCCATGCGTAGGAAATCTGATAAGACGGGTTGGATGACCCTGAAGATTGATCTGGAGAAGGCATACGACAGACTTGAATGAGATTTTATATCCGACACTCTCGAGGAAATTAGTCTTCCGAAATCCATGCGTGGTTTGATTATGCAATGTGTCTCTACGATCTCGATGCATGTGCTATAGAATGGCTCCATGTTAGCTACTTTTAATCCGACTCAAGGTATCCGTAAGAGAGGTCCCCTCTCGCCTTATCTTTTGTCCTTTGTATGGATCGTCTGTCTCAATTAATTCATGTGGCATCTAGAAATGGAACTTGAAAACCGTTTCGTACAATCTCGTATGGCCCAGAGATTTCTCATATGTTCTTTGCAGATGATATGATATTTTTTGCAAAAGCCTCGCTTGATCAGATGAACACTATTCGATCGGTGCTGGACATTTTCTGTGAGGTGTCTTGCCATAAAGTTAGTGCGGCAAAAACTACTATGTTCTTTTCGACGAATGTTCCTAGTGAGCTGCGCCAAGCTATCAGTGGGGGTCTTGGATTTGAGGAGGTTGATGACCTTGGTCGATATCTTGGGGTGTCTTTGATTCATCGACGGATTACGACGGCTTCCTATCAGTATCTGATCCAGATGATTCAATGCAAGCTTAGTGGATGGAAAGCGAGGTATTTGTCTCTAGTGAGACGAATCACTAGCAAAAGCAGTTCTTGCCGCGATTCCTACATATACTTTGCAGACGATAGTTTTGCCTAAGAAAACTTGCCTTGACATTGAACGCTTAATTCGTCGATTTGTGTGGGGCATCACCTCTGAGAAAGGTGGGGTTCATTTAGTTAAATGGGATGATGTCTGCAAACTGCTATTTGATGGGGGCTTGGATTTCAGACGTATTTCAACCCTATGATACTTTCCTAATAAAGCTTGCCTTTAATCTACTTGTGAGGAAGAATGATTTATGGGTTCGGTTTTTGTGAACAAAGTATAACTGTACAGATAGGGTTTCGGGTTTTTTGAGAGGTACAAGTTGTTCTCGGTTATGGATAGGGTTAAGCATTGTGTGGAAGGATATCTGTAATAATATAGTTTGGACGATTGGCTCGGGACATGAAGTTGGTTTTTGGTATGACACATAATTAGTTGATATAGGTCCGCTAATTCGGCTTGTTGATTTGGTTGTGGCGGTATCTATAGCGCATACCCCGGTGACGCATATGGCTAATGACATGGGTGAGTGGTTGTGGCACCTTTTTGAGCACTTGCTTCTATGTGAGTCTTGCTTCAAATTGCAGCAACAAAGGGTCCTTTTGTGCTACTGGATCATGATAAGATCGGGTGGGGTAGGTTAAGAAACCGACTGTTCTCAATACGGTCCGCGTGTTGGTTGTGTTATGGTCCTCAGGATGCGGCCTCTAATGTGAGTTGGAAGGTTGTCCATGAGTTCCGTGGATTGCCACGAATTAAATATTTTATGTGACTTGTATATTGTACCATCTGTGGAGCTTCGGTGGAGGATATAAACCATGTGTTGCGGTGTTGTCCTCCAGCGCATTTTGTTTAGACTGAATTAATACTGGCAGACAAATTATCAGCTTTCTTAGCTATGGATCTTACTAACTGGATTGTGATTAACATCACAGGATAGACGATGTGTGCGAGTAACTTTGTGGATTGAGACGTGTTGTTTGGGTCTCTCATTTGGAACTTATGGCTTTATCGAAATGCCGTTGTTTTCGAAAACCTAATAATTGAGCATGTGTCTGTCATTGAACGTAGTAAGCGATCGGTGGCCTTGATGACTGGTGCTAATGTAAAAGGTCGTCGAGTATCCAATGTGTCGAGCGGTACCGGTGTTGACTATATGCATTGGTTGTCACCTGAGGTTAATTAGGTTAAGTTAAATACGGATGGTTTCCAGTGTGCATTGGATGGGAAAGCGATGTGTGGGGGCGTTGTACGAGATCATACATGTACATGGAAGTTTGGTTTTACTAAATTTATTGGCATTTGTTAGATCCTAGATGTCGAGCTCTTGGGTGTTTATTATGGTCTGCTCCTTGCTTGGGAGGTCGGATTTTGAAATATTGTGCTTGAAAGTGATAGCCTAGAGGCACTGCAGGTGCTGCGTCCGGATTACACGGGTATGCATTTTTTGAGTTGGCATCTTTAGGAACTCAACATATTCGTCAGGTTGAAAATAAGGTTGCAGACACAATGGCCAATAGTGTACGCTCTGATAGCTTTGAAGTTTTTTATTTTTTCATCCGCCTGCATGGGTCGAGTCGGCTTTAATTTTGGATGATGCTAGTATTTAAGTCTATTTGTTTTGTCAGGTTATCCCGTTGTTTTAGTTTCCTTAGTTTCTTTGTAAATATTGTCATGTGTATTTTTTTTCATTTATATTAAAAGAGATTTTTAATGAGTCACATAGTAATATATTTTTGTCTATAATTCTCTATTAATGCAATCATACCATTTCACCGAAAAAGTATAAAAAATTTTCAACAAAAATTATAAGAAATACAATGAAGTCAAAGTGGAGTTTTTAACAAAAAGATATTCTAAACCTATTTTTAAAAAATTGTTGTTCGAAAAACAAAAAATAATTTGTTTCAAAACTATATTGAACTAATATTTGTTTGACTTAAATAAACCTTATACATAATATTTTGGTTATTATTTATTTTAAAAAGTAGGTTTACGAAAATAGATGGTAATATAATTTTTTATTTTTTTAAGACAAAAAAGAACAGTATCCAATAGGCCCAGTTAAGCCGTTGCCTGTGATAAAGTATGCTGCACACTGTTTTTAACTATAAAAAAATTCAAAATAATAATAGTAATTAAAGAGTTGAAAATCCAAAGAAAACAAACAAATACCAAGAAAAGACATACAAGGCACGACCCCCAACCCGCGCGTTGCACATTCCCAGTTCATTATCCCGCCATCAATGGCTTTCACAAAAGACAAAAACAACTTTTGTTTTGTAGACCTCTATCCCACGTGACCCCCACTCGTCCAATGTTCATCACAACGGCGCGTTCCGTTTACGCTCAACAGTAGTAAAAAAGGACAAGTTCTACAGTAATCCCTAAAATTTTAGAATATTTTCATTATGGTTATCAAACTTTTAAAACTTACAAAAAAATCTAATTCGCTTTCACAACTGCCGTTCCTATTAAGAAATGCAGACGATCAATGCTAAAGTCTTATCCCAAAACCCCTGATTTCCAAATTAAAAACTGTCATGAATGCTAAGTTTTTGATGAACAAAATAGCCGTTGGTCAATTTTAAAGGCAAAAAGACTCTGTTTGATTTTAAGTTGAAAATTTATAGCGAAAGATTGAAAAATTGTAACTTTTAATTTCAATTAGATTATTGTATCTTTCGTCATTGTTTCTGTCTCTATTTGGTAGTCTATTTGCTCAAAAAGATAAATGAATTACTCTTCTTATTTTTCTTGTATTCAATTTAAACTCATCTAATAAATTTCTCAATCTTCTCAAATATTAATCAAAATCGAAAGTTAAATTTTTTAGATGTCATTGTTAATTGTTGGATCAGCTTGAAATCGAATTATACTAATCTTTTGATCATACAAAGTATTTTTACTATTGGGATTGACCAATGACAACTTTGCTCAATGAAAACTCGACCTTTTACAATGATTGTCAATTTAAAATTTAAGGATTTTTTTAATGACAACCAATGACAATGATAAAAAGAAAAATAAATTTTAAAAATTAGATGACAAATAAAAACTAACTAAAAATTATTAGTGTTGTTTACCCTATAAAATCTACCACCCATCAACAAAAAATTATCAGATAAATTTGGCTCACTACATTATTCGTAATTCTTAGCTCAAGTTCATCTACTTCAAAATAATTATTCAATAGCTACTTATTTTTTATTTACATATAATAAATAAGTGAAAATTCACCTAAAAACTTGAAATTAATAAACATAATTGGCTGAAACTACAAATAATCCATCAGCATCTCATCGGTTATCGCTTAAAATTGACATTTAAACGCATGCACCCCAACGGTCACAATTGAATTCATGACCCCCAATAATGTTACGACACGTCAACGTTCGAATATATACAGTCTGTCACCCAACACTCCCTATTTTATCCTGAAATAATAAAATATAAAATTAGAAACAAAACAATTTTCTAGTACTGACTGCTGAGTCAGTGGCAGAAAAATTCCTAGTATAAAGTCTGAAAGGAGAAGAAAAACAAATGAAAGCTAAATGCAATCCTAACTTAGCTTTGGTTTATTCTTTATTCACATTCATGCCATCACGGTTCTCGCCTCCAGAAACAGCGGCGGAGACGCCACCGCAGCACCACCGTCACCTTCATAAAAGCTTTAACTTGCTTCCCCCACTCCTCGCTGCAGCCGTTACTCTAACTCTAATACTTTTAACCGTCTTAACCATCTTCATCTATCGGAAGCTCTCTCGCAACCGCACAGCTCCGTCGGAATCTCCAAGCCATCGTCACTGCCGACGCTTCTCGTACTCCCTCCTCCGCCGCGCCACTTCGTCGTTCTCCCCTTCCAACCGGTTAGGACACGGCGGATTCGGTTCGGTTTACAAAGGAACTTTCCCGTCGTCAGCTCAACCGCTCGCGGTCAAAGTTATGAACTCGACGGATTCGTTACAAGGAGAGCGTGAGTTCCACAACGAACTCTCTCTCTCACGCGCCTTGGATTCTCCCCACATTGTTCCCCTCATTGGCTTCTCTTCAGATTCCAGGAGAAAAAGGTTCGTTCTGGTTTACGAATTAATGGAAAATCGGAGCGTGCAAGACGCGCTCTTGGATAGAAAATGCGAAGAACTGATGGAGTGGAGTAGAAGATTTTCAATTATAGAAGATGTGGCTAAAGGGCTTGAATATCTCCATCATTTCTGTGATCCGCCGTTCATCCATGGCGATATTAAGCCAAGTAATATTCTTTTGGACGGAGAATTCAAGGCCAAGATTGGTGATTTCGGTCTCGCTAGATTGAAAACAGGGGATCTAATCGAAGGGCTTGAAGAAGGTGAAATTTTGAGGAAAAAAGATGCCGTTATAGAAGATAACGGATCGATTTTAGAAGAAACAGAGAGCGTTTTAACTGGTTTCGAAGACGGTGCGAGCTTGACGGTTGCCGATAGCCATAGGTCACCGGAAAGCTGTGTACTTAGAGTTTTGGATTCTGAGGCGTCGCCGGCTTTGTCACCGGAGATGGGACTGGAAAAAGGGAGTGTTTTATCTGAAGGACTCTCTGATATGGTCAGTGTGGAAAGTGAGAGAGATTTGGTTAGTAATAAAAAGGGTGTTTCGAGAAGAGATGGGTGGTGGAAGCAGAATCCTGGGGTTGGGTCTGAGTCAGGGCGAGTTAAAGACTATGTAATAGAGTGGATTGGGAACGAGATTAAGAAGGAAAGACCCAAAAATGAATGGCTTGCTTCTCCGAGCTCAGTCGATAACATTAACGATTGCAAGGTTTCGAGTTTGAGTGTTGAGCAGAAGAAGGAAAAGATTCGAAAGGAGGAGAGGAATCGGAGGCCGAGAGAATGGTGGAAAGAAGAGTTCTGTGAAGAACTAACTAAGAAGAAGAAAAGAGGGCTTAGTTCGAGTAACAATGGAGAACTCTGGTGGCAAAGAGATGAAGAAATGGTAGAAAGGAAAAAGAAAAAGAACAACAGGGGCTGCATTGATTGGCGGTTAGATGGATTTAGTGGTGAATTCAAAATCGGAAGAAGAAATAGCCAAGATTGTGCTAGTGGCGATCTACCGAAGAGCGGTGGGATTAGTAGCACACCGAGTATGAGAGGAACTGTTTGTTATATTGCGCCCGAGTACGGTGGTGGTGGTTTGCTTTCGGAGAAATGTGATGTTTATAGCTTCGGGGTTCTGGTTTTGGTCATAATATCCGGCCGTAGACCGCTCCAAGTCACAGCGTCACCGATGTCCGAATTCGAGAGAGCAAATTTGATATCTTGGGCAAGGCAACTGGCTTGCAATGGGAGGCTTTTGGAACTAGTCGATCCTTCTATTCACTCACTGGAAAAGGATCAAGCATTGGTCTGTATTACCATTGCATTGCTTTGTCTACAAAGATCACCAAGCAAACGGCCTACCATGAAAGAGATCGTGGAGATGCTTTCTGGTGAGACAGAGCCACCGCATTTGCCTTTCGAGTTTTCACCTTCACCGCCATCGAATTTCCCGTTCAAGCCCCAGAAGAAGGCTCGGTGAGTGTCGGATTTCCTAACCAAGCATTTTGATTTAACTGTTGAGTTTTGTACCTAATTGTAAGGTCATTTCATCATTTTGACATTCTCATAAATGTCACTTTTTGCCTGTTCTGTTCCTCAATTGCATTCTTTCCTTTTTAAAGGTGTTTAGTTGAGCCTAAAAGTCTCCCCTTTTAACGAATGCTCATGTACTAAATTTGACCTTTGCTACCAATAATGTTGAGTTTTAGGAATCCCAGGATTAACGGTGAATGTAAAGCTACAAATATATTGCTTTTTTCACTTTTTCGACCGAGATGTTACCTTCTTCGATTCAATTTGCTCTGTTCATGTGGGCTTAATGGAGATAGATTGTCACTTTAATGCAGCCCCAAAGCTTAATTAACTGTTTATTTGCCCCCTATAGGCCCCAGTGTGTGTATATCCCTTTCCCTTTGTCTTCTACCTTTTAGAAAGTAGCTGGTTTTTGTTTCAAGATCATGAAATTCAGTAGCGGGGGACAACTCTTGGACCCAAGCTTTTATTTTGCATTATGACTGCAAAGTTGCATCCTTTCCGTTATACAGTAAGGAAAAACCCAAATTATTAGGTCCTGAACTGATGATGATGAAAGGTGAAGCTCTACCAATGTGTGTTGATTCGAGTTTTTGTACATAAAGAAGCGGTGCCGATGTTGCTCAGACTAGGAATTTAGTCGGGATTCAATGTGACTACCAGATACACGAGGGTTTTAGTCCAGAAAGACGAATTGGCTAAGAGTTAAGCAGGGGGCGTGTTTCTTTGCTGTTGTAAAGGTGCAGTGAACGTTCTAAATGTGATTACCGTTAACTAAATTAGAAGGTTCTCACTGTTTATAGTAGTAGAAATTTTGTAAAAAAAATGTGTGAAAAAGTTGTCCGAGTATCAGAATATACGCAGTTTTGTACCGTCGCAAAAAAGGATTCTCAAGCTCTCAAGTGCCGTTTATGTTCGAAATTTGTCTCTCTTCCAATAATGTCAATCTCGAATTTTCTCAACAATGTGGCTCGTCATTTATGCTCAGAAACGTTTTGCTCATGGTTTGTTGCAGTTTAAGCCTTTGCCCTTTGTCAGCACAACTGACATGATTTCAAAAGTTGTGCACTTTTGAATTTTACCAACTTTTGGGGCCTTGGCTAGTGTCTACAGTGGAAGTGTTTACGGTGTTCTTTCGAAAAAAAGACTATACTTGTAATTGCGCCCAATGTTCTACTATTGCGGCTTGAAATTAAAGTTGATGCTTTTTCTACGACCCGATATTTGATCTATTAGCCATATAATTTGTTTCATTCTTAAAGTTATATAACACAAATTATATATGTTATTCAGGGGACTTAACTTTTTATTTACATATTTTGATTATAATTTTGATGTAATCTTAATTTGATTGACAATATTATTGTTGTAACATATATGAGAACGTACTTAAACATTCAATTTCCTTTAAGTTTATTTTAACAAAAACACAAACTAAATTTTATTATAAGTAAAAATAATTAAACACTACACCTTAAAACCGTGAGTAATCATAGAAAATTAAACAAGTATACATAAAAACTCAATGGGTGTGAAAATAAAAAAAAATATTCACCACTTTTCTAGCTCCATCTTCGAAATAAAGTCAAATAATCATATGCTCCAACCAAAATTTCTTAATTTATATAAATCAATTCGTTATAAAATTTTGACACATCAGCAACCAACCACAAAATAACATAAAAAATTATCAAACATAATCCATTAAAAATCACTATAGTTTATCAAATTAAACCGTTATCATACTTATTTTTTAGTATAGTTGATACCGTTCGAATTCAAACATAAATTACATAGACAGACAATCTTTTACCGTGTCGAAAGCCTAAAATTGAAATTACCAATGAACTTCAATACATCAGTTGGTCCATGTATCCCAATCAAATATGAGGGATTAAAAAAATTATGGAATGGACCGACAGCAACCCACGACATCTTTTATTAGCGACAGTGGCATGCCACATTTATAACTCCCTGACCTAAAACTAAATGCACATAACATACACATAACTAGCCAACTAAACAGGCACTACCTACTCACGTCACTTCATTACTTTTTACCTAAATCACCCGCTTGTATTTATTACACTCATTCACCAATTAAACATTTCACTTTTTTCTTTCTTTCATATTCACTCTTTTTAAAATGTTTTATAACAAACAATATTTTACCTCTCGCCGTTTACTTTATATTTCAAACACTAAAATTTTAAATTTTAAGTCATAATTTTAAATCTTAAAATTAAATATATCTTAAAATCTTTTAATTTTAAATTTAAATTATAATCTTAAATTTTAACTATAAATTTTAATCTTATTTTTTATTATAAGACAAATAAAAACACAAGAAATACAAATGATTTCTATTCATCTTTTATTACATGAAAAACCTTTCAATTATACTAACATTTTTCGAATTAAATATTTTAACTATTTTCTTTGAATTGTTTATACTATAATTCGTAATATTTTAGGCCTTTACTGTTTCTTTGCAATAAAACCTTTTAAAAATATAATTACAAATTTGTTTCAATCAATTAATAATTCTTTGGGAAAATTACACGGGATCACCCAATTATTACCTTTTTTCTATTTTAGTCACTCAATTAATTTTTTTCGTCGAAATAATCCCTCCGGTTATATATTTTTCTGCTTTAGCCCACCGTTAAAAACTTAATAGAAATGCTGACGTGGATTTTTTAATAATTAGTTGAATTTTGCTACAATCTCCACCATAGATAGCGCTTATCGCTTATCTCTATTTCGAAACAATGGAAGATCAATCGTCCACTGCAACACCATCCATGGATCCCTACAAGTTACTCAGAATCGTCCAAAACCCGGACGGCTCACTCACTCGGGAAGACCATTTCCCCACGGTTCCAGCAACCGAAGAAACCTGCACCGACTGCAACTCATCTCAACCCGCTCTTTTCAAGGATATCCCTCTAAACCCCAAAAAACGAAACCTTCATTCGCCTCTACAGGCCGCCAGCTCCGCCTCCGATCACCGGTAATAAGCTCCCTCTCTTAATACACTTCCACGGCGGCGGCTTTATCATCTTCAGTGCTACTTCTCGTCCTTTCCACGATACATGCTGTGTCAAGGCGGCTATGATCCCGGCCGTAGTCATCTCACTCGAATACCGTCTCGCGCCGGAGCATCGCCTTCCGGCTGCCTACGACGACGAGATGGAAACGATAATGTGGGTGCGGGGCCAGACGGTGGATATCGACGGATGTGATCCGTGGTTAAAGGAGTACGTGGATTTTTCCAAGTGTTTTTTATTCGGTTCTAGTGCCGGTGGCAACATGGTTTTTCACGTTGCTTTACGTGCACTGGACACCGATATCTCGCCGGTGAAAATCATTGGGCTGATAATGAATCAGCCGTACGTTGGTGGGGTAGAAAGGACTGAATCGGAGAAGAGATTCTTCAATGACCGGATCTTGCCTTTACCGGCTAATGACCTGATGTGGTCCTTGGCTTTACCAAAGGGAGCTGACCGTGATCACGAGTATTCCAATCCGATGGCTGCCGGCGGGTCCCTTAAGGAGAAGCTTGGACGGCTGCCACGCTGCTCCGTGTATGGGCAAGGAGGGGATCCACTGATCGACAGGCAGAGAGAGTTGGTGAGAATGCTGGCGGCGCGTGGGGTGGACGTGGTTGCGGGGTTCACGGAGGGAGGTTACCACGGGGTAGAGATTTTCGAGCCGTTGAAGGCGAAAACTCTGTTTCAGAGCATCAAGGAATTTGTCAACGCTACTTGTCTGCGTGTTAATGTGCCTGCTGCCAAATCAGCCTTGTGAGGATGCCGTGCTGGCAACATAATAAATTCCAAATAAATTTATTGTTTTTAAGGCTTAACTATAAAACCGTGTCTAAATTTTATCTTTTTTTTTCAATAAGTGCTTAAAGAGATTTTTAGTTAAAATAAGTGCATAATATTTCATATTGATACGTTTTAAAGTTAATATGTTAAAAAAATTATCACTCTGTCATAGCTTGACACATGACTTTTATTTTTTATTTTAAAAAAACAAATTAAAAAGAAAATAAATTTAAAATATCTCAAAAATTACAAAACAGTCTAATATCCTTAAAACTCAAATATCTCAAAATTGATATCGTTATCGCCGCTAATAATCTCGCCGAACCCCACAATCGTCGTCGTCGAGGGTACCATCTATTTTCCCAACCACCCATCACCGATAATCGGCAAGAGGCATACCAATATGACGTTGAACGACGAATGCGAAAGGTCCCAACCGTTCGATGTCCGGTTGGTACATCTCTCATCGGTTACCAGCGATGGGTGGTTGGAGAAAATCGGATGGGGCCTTCGGCGACATCGGTGGTGGGATTTGACGAGGCTATTGACGACTGCAACGACGTTAATTTTGAGATTTTGAGTTTTAGGGATTTAGAATTTTTTAGAGATTTTGAGAAGTTTTAGGATTTTTAAAAAATATTTTTTCTTTTTTCATTTTTAAAATAAATTAAAATAAGACATACATGTCAAATTTTAATTGGTTGATGGGGGTGTTTTTAACGATGTTACCATATAATAGTAACGAAATAAAAGTTTAGGCACCTATTTCAACCAAAAAATATTTTAGGCACTTATTGCAAAAAAAAGGTAAAGTTGGCACCTATTTTATAGTTAAGCCTTTTTTAAATATGAGTACTCTAGTTTTATTATGGGTAAACTACATAAATGGTCTTCGACTATGCTCTAATTATCTTTTGCGTCCATTGACTATCAGAAGTTACAAACTGGTCCCTTGACTAATCGAGACATACAAAGCAGTCTCATACCGTTAAAAAATAGACAGACGTCTGACTTGGACGTTAACCTACTAACTGAGTTTAGATGAATTGTTTTTCATTACACTATGTTTTCGTGTCATCAATGGTCAATAAAAATAAAATAGATTTTTTAAATTTCCCATTAAAACTTTAATAAGATAACTCAAATGTCACAAACTCGTCTTCTTCTCCCACGTTTTATCTTCATATTTCTCAAATGAAAGAAGAAAGAAAATCTGAATGACGAACTCAAGAAGAGAGATTCTGAAATGTGGTTGTGGAGTAGACGGTAATCTCAGAACATCATGGAGTAATGGTAATCTGGGTAAGAATTTTTTCTGGTGCTCTAATTATGATGCTGGTCGTAATTGTAATTTTTTTAGTGGTATGATCTAAAATTAAAAATCGAGAAAAAATTATTCTTGTCGGATTGTTGAAGAAAATAAAAAAAAAGAATAAAAGAGGGGGAATGAAAGAACGAAAGTTTTGAATTGCTTGTTTGGCTGTGTGTGCTTATATTATGATTTGTATGTAGTTTTGATTAAGATTTTAGATTTTGATCTCATTTTTTGGTTTAAAATTTTATAATTTGGATATTTTCTATGGATTTTTGGAAATTAAGAGTTTCATAAGTCAAAAATCTTGTGTAAATTTTATTTTAATTATTTTGTAATAGAAATTTATAGAACTGTTAAACCAATGTAATTTCAGTTTGATATCATGATCTTTTTGTATTTTGCATTTAAATATAATTTAGAACTGAACATGCAATAAAAGCTGGATCTCCAGTTGAAAATATTTTTATTTTCATGTGACATTTGTACAAAATAGTAAAACATTAATGTTTCTATAAAATGAGATGTGCTCATACAAAAAAGTTAGTTGACCACCAGCATGTTTAGGTTGCAAACCTGAGTCATATATTGTAAACGAAAAAATACTCAATTTTTTTATAACTAAACACCCTATGCATTCACTGTAAACAAAAGATTAATGATAATTTCATGGTATTAGTCCACTCTAATGTTTGTAACATTGCTTTTGGTTGTCATTGAGGTTGTACTAGTACTATCTTGAGTGTTGGTTGGCATCCATATAACAAATAATACATTTAGTTTCCGTCTTGGTTGATTTTTTTCTTGAATCTTGTTGGGTTGCAGGTTCCTTCCTTTTTATAGGTAGCTTCTAAGTTGAAGGTTGAGCAGATAAAAGTTGTTTTCTTGTTGTGCGAACCTATAAAACACTAATTAATCAGTTATGAAGAAAAAAAAAGGCATAACTAAGAAATATGTAAAAATTATATTACCCTTTGAGCAATTCTTTTATTCCCAAGCACTTCTACCTTACAAGTTTTGATGTTATGACAAGGTATGCCACTTAGTATTTTTTAATTTCATATATTTTTAACTCATCTTTGTAAAAATAGTGACATGTTTATTAGCTTCTTTTCTTCTAGATTTACGAAGTCTTCTAGGTGACATTTTCAATGGTGAGGGTAATATATATAGACACGTTTTTTTGAGGAGTTCACTTAGTGGCTCTTCTAATTAGGTTGATGAAGTTTGAATAATTTTTTTTGTGTTGTCTTGTTGTAGCATTCATCAATATGTAATTTTAGCCTAATTTCAGTCATCAGCATCACCGTCACAACATGGTAGCATGAGATACCAGTTAACTCCCATCTCTTACAGATACAATTTAATAATTGCATGTTCACAACATGTTGATTGTCATATCCATATCCTTCAAAAAAAGAATGCTTATTTAAATAGTAGATGGTAGTGGTCCCTCGACTGGTATGCGTTATCTCAGCAAGATAGTTATATATCTTCACATATTGTTGCTTTTGACTTCTCATTATTTGTTCAATGACATAATTTTTGACCCTCAGACATTTAGGGGGACACAATAACAATATGGTTCTTGTAAACATCTTTCATTAAATATGCGGGTGAATAGTTACAACCTGCCAAATATTTATAGAAGTACTCTCTTGCAATCTATTTAGGTGTCACATGCTTATTCTTAAGGTCTCTAGCGCATTTATGTTGAGGAATATATGTTTTAATCTGTCATAATATGTCTAATAGGTCATTTAGATTCATTGGTGAAGCCCTAACTGTATATGAACACCTTTATTTACATTCTACTTTAAGTTCTTTTTTATTATTTTTCTTGAATTTTAAATTATACTTATTCAATCTTTCAAATTGACTAATGGGTTCTTTTAGGATTTTTTATCAGTTAACAATAAACTAATTTTAAATTTAGACTTAATCATATCAGCAGTACTGTTGAACTCAGTGAAATTTGGACCATCAAAGTCTGATTCATGCACACTATTTAATGAGTCAGATTTTTTACTTTCACTATCAGTCTCTACTGTAGTTTCAATTCTTAAATCAGATAATCATATACCACAATACTCTTTCTCAACTTCATTTACTACATTTTCAATACACATTTCTTCCTTCACATCACCCACATTATTATCAGACTCCACAAACACATAATTAAAATTATTTGACACAAAAGTATAGTCATATTCCTCATTAATCTCAGTATGTCCTAAATTAGTTCATCACCAATGTCAAAATTAGAGTCATCTTCCTCGTTAATCTTAGTAGGCCCTAAATTAGGTTCCTCACCGATCTCAATCTCAACTAACTCAGGTTTATCATTCAAGTCATTTTGCCCTAACCTTAGCTCAGGTTCATCGTTTAAGTCATTCTGCCTTAGGTCGGGTCCATATGTAATGGATCTCTCAACTACGTATACATTCAGGTAGTGGTCCATAGGCATATTATGTACAAATTGAGGACATATTGCTCAGTATTTAATTGTCTGATTGTTTCCCTAGTTAGGTTATATTCTTCTTTTTTCCAATAAAACTTAACTAGACACTTATATCTTAATGTATGCACCATATTAACAAATTTAAACATGTTCATTCCATCAATTCTACACTAGTCATAATGAGCAACAAATTTTCCAATATACCTAAAGGCGTGATCTTCAACAAAATAATCCCCATGAAACATAATTATTGTGCATAACTCTGAATGCATTTTTGAAGAACAATCAAGCAAATAAAATATACAATAAATTACCATAAGCACATTAAAATAATCAAATGTTAAAAGTAGTGCACATGAAACTATTAAATTATCAAGCTATCAAACTTTAACGCCATTACACATTAAAATAATCAAACGTTAGACATACACATTAAAATAATCAAAATAACATAAAAAATGTCCACCATTCATCATACAATTCAAAGTTACTTTCATATCACAGAAACATCTGACTTAATCTACCCTCAACCTCCATGAGGTGTTGCACGAATAAAACGATAGGTGGACGTGGACAATCTCTTAGGTAATGATCTTGAAAGCCACATTTAAAGCATAATCTTTTTCTTCATCTGTACTCGCTGTTATGATTCTTATTATAGAAATTACATACCAGAATTGGGCGAAGAACTTTTAAACTACCCATGTTGCCAATCAAAACTGTCATTAGTGCATGTCTAACACTTCGATAACTCTAAAATTGAACTCATCTCTAACCCTCTTCCTAGATAGGTTGACAAAGCTTAGCTAAACAGATGTGTCTGATCACTTCCCGACCTAATCAGTATTCTGATGTTCATCCTCTTTCATGAGTGCATCTATCCTATTAGCAGTCCTAGCTCGACCAAACGAGTCACTGAACACTTTATCCTGATGTGTAGAAATATCTTTTCGAATCAGTAGACGAAGTCCGTTCAAAAACCGATCACACTTATCTTTCTAAATCGTAACTAACCCTGGAACTATAACACCCTAAACCGAGCCTATGATTATTGCTATCATTTTTCTAATCCCTAAATGGTTAAACAAGTTACCTTGAATAGGATCTAATTAAGGATCAAAATGTAAAATCAATGAAACTTAAGAGCTGAATTAAAAGAGATCAAAAGATAAATTGAATTAAGGATTTAATTGGAAGGTTTAAAGAACAAAGTGACCAAATTAAGGTGACCAACTTGCAGACTCAAGTAAATAGAGAGAATGCATGCTAAATTCCTAATATCCTACAAATGCCCTTGATTTATCTTTGATTAGTGGATAAATAAAGGATAATTTGGTCCATTCATTAAGGGAAATTGAAGATGAATCAGCCAAACCTTTCTCATATTCCCATTTTACCGATTCTAACTAGGAGAAAAGAGAGAAAAAAAATGAAGGGGAAAACTTGATATCCATGTCCATTCAACTTGATTTAGCTTCAATTTAAGTCTAGATAGCTTAGTAAGTAAGGTAATTACTTGATTCTCTTGTGAATTTCATGTTTGAGTTGTTTGATTTGAAATGGAATTGTGATTTGAGTATATAGATGCTGGAAATTGTATGAACATGTAATCGACTCTTGTGAAATTGCTAGAATTGGTCTTAAAATTGTTGGATGACATGATTAGGTTGAAATGCATGCTCAAATGGTCGTGTTAGATGCTGGAAATGAAGAATTAAAAGCATGAAATTAGAATAGTCTAACTTGAAACTGTTTTGTTGAATTGAAATTGTGTAAAAATGCAAAATTAAGCATTGTAACCAAGTTACTCTGTTTTGGCTGCCTTGAATAATGAATTAACATTGACTAAACATGTTTATGATGTCATATGAAATGAATTATAGGGCCAAAACATTGGTTAAAATGAATTTAAGGAATTAAAATGTGAATAGGTGCAATTTGCCCAGAATTGCTCTATTCTGGGAAGTAACTTTGAAAATTCACCAAAATTTGTATAGATCAAATTCATGGCTAAAATTTTAGTGACATGATCCTTAGTATGTCTACTTTCATTAGGTGAAAACAGAACTGAAAACTGGGTCTTATGTTGGAAACTGTAAATAGAAATTGTTGGACAGTGCAAACTGTCCAGATAGTGTAAATGCCTTGTCTTTGAACAATAAACTGTATTAATTAGCTAAGAAATAAAATTCAAGTCTTATATGGTCTTAAAGACAATTTTGTTAGATTTCCAACGGTGTAAAGTAATCGAAATTCCGACATACATATTAAAAGAAATGACCAGTTAAAGGGACAATGTGCAAACTGCCAGACAACAGTGTCCTGGGCAGTTTGGGACTGTTTTTACACCTAGATGCAAACTGTTTCCAAAATAGTTTTGGGACATTGTAACCTGTCCAGTTATGTCTTAAAATGAGGTAATAACAATATGGAGATGAACTAGTAAGAAATGCTTAAAAGAAAGCATAAAAACAGTAGCTAAATATTAGGTACAATATGGAAACATTGCTACTATATATGTGTGACATTATGTTCTTGTTTTGATGAATTGTATGTGTTATGCTTGCTAGACCAAGAGCAGGAAGTTGTGGAAGAGGAAGATAAGAGTGGACATCCCAAAGCTATAGGCAAAGGGATTTGGATACAAGACAATTGATTTGCTAGGAGTATTGTGAGTGTAACTATCCTTAGGGTTAGGACTTAGGTCCTAACCAACCTTGCTATTGTAATAATTCAATTTCATTTCCATGTAACATGACCTAATACATATTTAGCTAATTAAGGGAAGAATGACATGAATGACAACTTGTTTGATGCCATGATCTATTTGTTTACTTTGAGTGTTAAGCAAATGAAATGAAATGCTTGACATGTTGCATTGCTTATGCCAAAGGTAAGAAATGGCATGCTTGCTTAGAGAATAAGGTACGCACATTGCATACATATGCATGTGTTTGTGATTGATGTACATGGCTGGTTGAAATGAAATGAACAATGGTACCACTTTGTATTCATGACATTCGAATGGCATGAATAGATTTGCCTTGGGAGTTAAGACTCCATAAGCCTAAGGGCTTGGCCTTTGAATGGTATAATCTTGTATTGGATAATGAATTGTATAAAGCTTGAATGAAATGGATAATCAACAACCTTGGTAGCTAGTTTGGATAGATAGAGGGCATGCCTTAGAATCTTGAGCTCATTTTGGCACTACGGTGCATACTGGCACGACGGTGCATTTTGGCACTTCGGTGCATTTTGTTGAGGATTTGATTATCTATTGAACTAAATACCAAGGGTGTTATAAGATGACTTAATAACTTGAAATAAACATTGTTTGCTTTGATTGTGTGTTGTGAACATTACTTGACTTGTAAGATTCTTGAATGGACATCCTTACTTTGAAAGTTAACACATGAATGATTGTATAACTAGTTACTTCTCATGAAAGAAATGAACGGATGAAGTTTATTGTGTAAGAATGCCTACTTGGTACTTGGTGTTTCTGCTTGCTTGTTTCTTAAGCAATAATTCGAATGGTATGTTATGTATACATGATGAATGTTGCTATGATGAATATGTGATATGTGAAGCTTGCCTATGATTACACCATGTATTCGAATAGTATATAACATGTGGTTATGATCTTGATTCTTTGAAAATCTTGTAAACTTGGATATGTAAACTTGGAAATTGGCTAGACTTAGTGTTACCTCACTAAGTACATAACTTGTACTTACCACTCTACTCTTCATTCTTCCCATAACGATGAAGGACACTTCAAAGAGGATATCTTGATCTTGAAGCAGCGTTTTGAAGCAAGCTTGAAAGTATGATTTCATACTCTTTGTATGCTCCTAGTTTGGTGGCACTAGAACTTGTAATAGGTAGCCTTGATCATGCATTTTGTGGTGTGTTTAAGATTAGTATATGTAATGTTTTGTTGGGCCTATCATGTAAACAACTTTGATAACTTAAACTATGTATATAACTTGGTTGATATGTATATAAGTTAGTATAATGCTGCGCAAATTATGAGTAATTCAATGATTGATGAAACCTTGTATAATTCGTATGCTATACCAAAATTGTATGATCATGCATTCATTATTGTGACCATGGTATGATTCGGCAATGTCTATTAATTGGAGGTAAGGTATGTATAAGCATGCATTAACAATTTACTAGCCAAGGATGCCATGAAATATTATGACTTGTTGAAAAGGGAAACAAATGAAATGTACTAAGTGACCACCTTGTATCATTCGAGTAGGGTACATGAACTTGTAATAAGAATAAAAATTGAATCATGTCCAATAATAACCTATTGTGAAGTATGCCACACTTGTTATGGTTGTTTGAATGATGTATGTGTATTGAATGAAATGGAATGAACTATTCGTAACCTATGGATATTCGAATGAATAAGGATGCCTTGAAATGATTATGTTGATTAGTTAAATAAGTAGTATCTTGAGATGCAAGTAAGCTAATTGAGTGATAATGCTATGCTTAGTTCTTGTTAATGGAACGTTTATGTGAGATGTAAATAAGTTTGTTAATTAAGCATGAAAAGTGGTAACTTAGAATATAAGTATGAAATGAAATAAATTAGTACCTAAATTAGCATGCTAAATATGTTTGTTTTGTTTAATGTGGATTACTTGCATGTTCTGAATAGTTGTGTTTAGGTTACTTGCATTATAAGTTATGTATATCGAGGTTACTTGTTCGACAAGTGACCTATCTTTTGCTTTGTTCTCGCTTTGGTAATGCTCCTGAACCGGGTTACGACTAACCCGGGGAGGGGGTGTTACAGGAACATATTTGACCAGCCTAAAAATTCTATCACATAATCGTTACCTGTCATATTGTTCTGTTCAGATTCATAAAATCATCTCGACACTTCACCAGATACTCCACTTTCACATATCAATCTTCATTATCATATATCTCATTCAGATTTTCAGTCTAATCAACATAAGGCGGATGATCACTATTAGAAGCAGCGGTACGACCTCAACCAAATGCAACACAAGAACTTCTACACGATGGCATAATAACTATCTATAGAAGGTAATAACCTAGAGTCGGATTCAGTACTAAAGTCTCGAATTTAAAACACGTTGAAAACTATAAAGTTAAAATTACATAATACCATAGTATATTTTTCAAATTCTATTTATCCTAAAATATTTCAAATGCATGCAAAAGTCAATTTTTTTTAAAAACAACTTTTGTCAGTCTCACAGACCGAAGGTTGAACTTAGCTCCAATACCACTAAATGTAACCCTCTAAACTTGATTTAGAAGAAATAACCGAATTTAAGAAGTCACATTTCAAAACTTGTCCCTCAAAAAACGATTTTAGGTTAAAATAATTTATAATTCAAGATAATTGCTTAATTAGTAAAACTCAATAATGTTCCAATTATTATAAAACTCAATCTTTTAAACCATGTTCCGATAATTGATAAAATATTTGAAAACAAATTCATAAATGCATGCATTCAATAAATCTCAAATTAAATAAGTCTCAAATATTCGAATTACATAATTGTCCCAAAAGATTAAACAATAATCTGAAAGTCTAATTAATAATAGTTCATATTGATGATTAAATATCCGAGTAAAAAGTGAGATGCTCCAAGTACCGAGTCGCTTAAAGAGTCTGAGTATCTGAAAGAAGAAACTATGAGAGTGTAAGCTAAAGAGCTTAGTGTGTCTCTAAAGTACAACAAACACAGTCTCAGTTTCATAATATTTTCACAAAACATTGTAAATCACATTAAAACACATTGTATGAAAAGATGATATGTGCAAAACACAAATCCTAGCTATATACTCCAATCACAGTGGTGGCAAAGCCAACCGGTCACAGTGGAGGCAGTTCTTCAGAACCTTTCACCTTTATTTCTCCAATCACAGTGTGGTCAAACCACTTCTTCCTCTGTACAATCCCATCTCATGCATGAATAAATCATTGTTTGTAAAACAAAAATACATCATAGTTGTATCTTACTAAATATAAGGATAAAAATTCTGATATTCTAATAACGCAGTTGAACATAGTATGCATAGCATCTCAAATCTCATTGAAATCACAACACAAAAAAGTAGTCATACAAGTTACAAAATATTTCACAGAATATAGACACAGAAAGAGAGCACACAAAACATTGAAAATATTTGGTTAAGTCAAACATACTTTATAAAACCTATTAAACATATTTTTCAAGTTGAATGGACTTTGAATTATTTTGTAAAATTATAAACAAGTCTAAAAACATTTTTCACAAATTGTTATATCAAAATCAATATATCACCAAAATTCAACAACAAACAACACTAAAAAAGTATATTACAATAACAAGGCATGTTGACAACACCGTTATTAGTTTATTAGCACAACTCAATCGTGAACAAGAGCGGCGACTATGCGTTCGTATCCATATTCAGTTCGATTGTCTAAAACATGGAGATCAACAAGATAATCAAAAGAGTGTCATCTTGATCAATCGTGATGACATCAAATCCAACCCTAATGCAAAACCAAATAAAAAAGAAGCGACCAAACGATTGATTAAGGGAAGAAAAACGTGTCAAAAAATAGAGAAAACGTACCAGAAAATAGAAGAAAACATGTCACAATGACATAATTATTGAATTTAAAAATTTAAAAAATATTGGCGATCGACAACTAGCATCAAGACCAATGTCGTCGTCGGTTACGTAAAGATAAAAATAACTGAAAATAGTAGAGAAAAAAAAGACGCAACTAAAGTTTAGAGAGTATTAGAATTATTGTTAAAATAGATAGTTAATGAATCTCTTATACACTGTAGTTAATTCGTGTTCTAGCAAATTATTAATCTCTTATGGGTTATATTTTAATATACAAATTGAGTAAAAAAAGTTCACAACCCTTCATATTTAAGCTATAAAATATAAAACCTAAATTTCTAGTCCTAACACCCTAAAACCTAGATATTAGACCCTAAAGCCTAAACTCTAAATTTTAACCATAAACATTAAATTTTACACTCTAAACACTAAACCCCTAAACTCTAATCCATAAATCTCGCTTTAATTCCAAAATTAAAGCTATACTAGGACTATCACCTCGTGGAGCGAGGTTTGATTTTCAACAATTTCATATACAAGTACATGTTTCAATTTTAATGATATATTGATTTGTTTGTCACAAAAAATTAATTGAGTGCTATGTTTGTTTTTAATTTAATAATTAAATGATTGAATTGTTACTTTTAAAAAAAATTATATGTTTGTTTTTAAACTTATAATTGATTGATTAAATTGTTAAAAAAAGTGACGTGTTTATTTCTAAAACTACAATTAAGTAATTGAATTGTTATTTAAAAAAATGACATATTTGTTATTCAACCTATAACTTAGGGATGTCAATTGGGCGGGGAGAGTACGAAGGGTACTCTTCCCGCATCTATTCCCGTCAAGAATTTTCATCTCTATCCTTGCCCCACGACCTGTTGCGAATACAAAATCTAAAACCATCTCTGCCCCACAACTCGCAAGACTAAAACCATCTCCACCCCATTACTCACGTGGGTCCTGAGACCCACCTAATCCCCTCTTTACCCGCCTCGTAACACTTTCATATAATATTTTTATAACTATTAGTTAAAAATTTAAATCAAACTTGTTATGAAAAAAGTATAAAATACCCGTCATTCGGACTCCCACCACAGAGTGAAATTATTCTAATTGTCACAATTTTTTTTTTAAAAAATAATATACGAAATTAAAATTGTACAACAAAAAAGTTTGGACTAAAAAGATACTAAAGTCTATTGTAAAGGATCGAAAATAGCCAAATAACATATAAAATAAAATTTCAATTGCTTAACAAATAAACACTACAAAAAGAACTAAAAACATAACAATTAAAAAACAACCTTAAAAAATAAAAATAAATACCGATAGAATCTAATTAAAATACAATATTAGGAAAATAAAATTAAAAAAGTAAAAGAATAATATATATGGTGAAGACGGAAGAAAAGAAAATAAATCTTAAAAAAAGCATAACGACAAACAACAATAAAGAATAAACTAATAAACATAATAAATATAATATATATTCATAAATATTTCGAAATAAGTCAATGTAAATTATTTTAAATTTGACTCTAATTCAAATTGATATATTAAAAAGTATTTATAGATTTGATAGGATCAATTTTAAACTCAATTATATATATATATATTGAATTTTTCATTAATATCCTAAGAAAAAGTCAATATAAATTATCTATTATGATCCAAACCGGTTTTTTATTTTTAATAACATTTATAATAACGTTTTATAAAATCTATTTGGGCGGATGTGGATGATGCGAGGCGGGTGGGGATGGGACGAGTACAAAAATATAATCACGTCTTTTCCATTACCCACGACGAATTTAATTTTTATCTTTATTTTCACTTTATAACCCTCAAAATTTATAACAATCACTGCTTAATTAAATGCGAAGTGGAGCGAATTCACATAAAATCGGCCCATTGACATCCCAACTATAACTGAGTCACATATAGTGTAATTTACCCTTCAATAAAAGAGTGTATTTAATCCGGTAGCCCGAAAGATTTTCGCGTTTTCCTTTTGGCAGTTGATTCGTTTCCCTCCAAATTTCATTTGTCTATACCTCCCAGTGTTGAAAACTTCATACAAACGGACGTCGATGACAGGCGGTGGAGGGGATTCGCCACTGCCACCCACCGCAAACGGTGGCGAATTTCTCCTTGCTTTACTCCAAAAGCCCCAATCACATCATCCTCAACAACAGCAGCCTCCATTACTCGCTAGAGTGGCTCCCATGACCGTTCCCCAACAACAAGCGCAGTCGCTTGTAATCGATCCTGCCGTTGCAGCAGTCGGCCCCACAGTCCCATTCCCGCCATCTTGGCCATCGAATGGACGCGATATCCCTTGCCCTCGGCCCCACGCACTCTCTCCGCCTTTGTTTCCCCAGAACCCTTGGTCTTCACCGGGAATCCAATTCGCCGGTAATCAAGGACCTTTAGTCGATGACCTGAGAAGGTTAGGGTTTTCAAGGATCAACAACAGTAACAGTCACGTAATCCCGAATCTTACCCAGCTAAAGCATCAAGAACAAAAGTTCGTGTTTGGTTCTTTGCCTAGTGATATTCAAACCCTCCAAAAGCCTGATGGCGTGCTTGAAATGAATTTGTCAAATCGCGGCTTAATCCCAACCCAAATTCGAGCCCATATGCTTTTCAACATCGAAATTCTGATGAAAAAGGTAAGCAACAGTTGCTTGGCGGGAATTTCAGGCCTAGTCCTTCAGCGGGAACTCCAAGACCACCTCCTGGGTTTCCAGGAAAGCCAAGAGTAGGCAGTCGGGATTTCGGAAACGATTCGGGGCATGTGGAGCACAGTGTAAACAAATTCAAATCCGAATCCGGTCATTTGAGTTGTGACAATGAGATGGGACCTTCGTGGAGGGCTTGATCACCGTGAGCCGCCAGCAGGGAGCAATTTGCAGGCTGTTTCTGCTACTGAGATTGAAGAGTCTCTTTTGGAATCGCATATGGACGGTGGTATAGATGGGTTTTCAAGGGCTGATAAGTTTAGAAGGGAAGATGATGGCGAAGTGGATGGAATTGGAGAAAAACTTATTGAGTCTTTGTTGGATGAGGATGAATGTGGTGATAAGAATGACAAGAAGCAGCATCACCAGGATAAGGTAAACTTATTTTCTTCCTTCTGTTCCTTTTCATTGCCTTATATCCATTGCTATAATTTGTGAAGTTTTGACAATAGAAGAGTTAAAGATTAGGGTGGATACCTGAATTTATGTTTGAAATAGACAAATGGGCACTAGGCATAATTGATTGTTAGAATTCAGACTGAAATTTTTGGACCGTCCATCATTATTACTTAATGAAAGGCTGGACTATGTTTGAATACCGGAATACTTGTTTGTATATCAGGAATCCAGAATAGATAACAGGGGGCAAAGGCTACTTAGCCAGAGGGTAAGAATGTTGAAAAGGCAGATGGAATGTCGTGGTGACATTCACAGGCTAAATGCACCTTTACTTGCTATTTATGAGTCACACATACCACCTGTAGAGGAAAGAGCTAAACAGAAACAGTTGTTGGCATTACTTGAGAAACTAGTTTGCAAAGAATGTCCAGAATCACGATTATATCTCTATGGATCTTGTGCCAACTCTTTTGGGGTGTCGAAGAGTGATATTGATGTCTGCCTTGCGTCTAACGAGGACATCCACAACAAGTCTGAAATCTTGTTGAAGTTGGCTGATATTTTGCAGTCAGATAATCTTCAGAATGTGCAGGTTGATTATATTTGTTCTCTTTCAAAATTTAGTGCAATAAACTATATTTGTGATGTCATCAACTTTTTTATTTTCCTTTCAATTTGCTATAAAATAGTTGACTAGATTTTCGGTTTGTTTTATTTTAGATGACAATTTTGTGAATTGACATTCTTTAACGATTTGTTTTCTATTTATCAATAGCTGCTTCTTAGGACACTGTGTTTTTCTTTTCTAAAATAGTGATATTAATGGGTCATGTTGACAGTTTATGCACTCTGCAGGCTTGTAAACTTGGTACGTTGGTTACATAAATCTCTAGTGGCAATTAATACAAGCTTTTTTGTTTCCCTAGGTGGATGATAATTTAAGATGAGAAAATAGTCTGCTGAAATTTGATCAGTACATGCCCCCTAAGAAATCTCTGTTTTTGAGGACCCTTAAAATTCTGTCTGATGTATATTAGTTTGTGAAGTTGTGGGTTCTGAGTCTCTCTCTCCCTCCCTTGCAATTCTTTTGTATTATATTTTCATTAAACTTTCTTCCTTTTTGTTTTCACTTCAATTCCAATATATGCTCTCTTAAAGCGTACAGGATATTGCAATTGTAGTTTAACCTGTTTATAGTTGAACTTTACGGTAGAATTGAGTTAACTTGTTGGTCTCATGTACAGGCACTTACTCGTGCTAGGGTCCCCATAGTAAAGCTTATGGATCCAACGACTGGAATTTCCTGTGACATATGCATAAACAATGTTTTTGCTGTGGTAAATACAAAGCTTCTCCGGGATTATGCAAAGATTGATGCGGCAGTTGGCTTTTATTGTGAAACACTGGGCCAAGTCCAGAGGAGTGAATGCAACTTACCATGGAACTCTATCTAGCTATGCGTGAGTTGTTTGCTATTATAATTCTATTCCAACGCTTAACAATGTCATTCTTGAGCAGCATATTTCAATGGTGTTTTTGGTAAGTGTTTGGCTTGCTTTGAAATGAATAAAAGCATAGATAGAAGTATAAGCTAATGATGCCAATTAGGTAGGATTCATGTACCTAGGGAGAGGGTAGAATAGGCACACTTTAGGGTATTGCTTAATTTAATTTGCAGCTGTAAAGTCGCCTATGCTTGTTAATGGTTTTCTTTTCCCCCAGAATTTTTGTTTCTAATACTTCTTTTCTTTGCAGGTATGTTTTAATGTGCATTCATTTCTTACAGCAACGTAGACCTGCTATCCTTCCATGCTTGCAGGTGTCTACGCTTTTTGCTTCCCGTATCGGTTTATCTAGTATGACTCTATTCTATCAAAAAAGAAAAAGAACATGGCACTAATAGGTTGTGTTTCTATGATGCAGAAACTTATAGTACAACTTAATAATTTGGATATTTTCCTACCTTTGCTACTTTACCATTTATGGTTTTATTCACCTATTGTTAAATACCATTTTTTGGCATTCCTTGTCTGGTAGGCTCTGATATTTGGCTGCACATTTTGAAGGATAAAGGATTAATTGACAGAGTATTTTAGTTTCTGTCAGTACCTGCTATTTCTCTGGTGTGGTAGAGAGAATTGTGTGATATAACGAAAAGGTGGCAGACAATATGAAAGAGGATTATATAATGAATCGAAAAATCTGTTACAAAAAGAAGTGGACATTTAATAATGGGTTTTGATTTTTCACCGGTTAGGTGCTGCGGTCATGCTTTACCTGCCTGGCTCATGTGTGTTGGTTCTGTCCCCATGACTAGTCTCATGGTCTGTATTTAGTATGGAGTTAGTTTCATGTCATGCATTTCACAGTGCTTATTCCTTTGCATGAAACATTTCATGAGACAATATTTTCTAACCACCAACTACAATGTTTGGATGCTGTGGAAGCATAATCAGGTTAGATAGTATAACTTACAGAAACTCTTATAATAAAATTTGAGGTGAAGATAAAATGTCTTCATGGTTTCTGAATTTGTAAATACAAGATAAAATGCACGAATCTGGTTTAGTTTTAAGCACTTCCTTTGGGTATTAGTTGCCTCTCGTGGTGAATTTCTATGCTACAAGCATTGATGAGTTATTTTATTAATGGATCCATTTACTCTTGTAAGTTCTGGTTCTGTAACAGTCTAGGAATCTGACAAGTTTTCTGATATATTTTGCTTTTGTAGCCATGTTCTATATTTAGGCAGAAAGAAACATGTTTGTAATCTTAGAACAGTTTGCGATTTGCAAAAGATCAATGGATAAATTTGTTTTGCATTAGTCGAGGAATGAATAGGTGTAGGGGTTACATGAGTTTAAGTAGGTTAAGTAAATCAAGCATATCCCAACAGTTATTGCAATCTATAACATAAATGAATTCTTTTGTAGATGTAAATCTCATTTAGTATGATGGACAAAAATGTTTCTAATTCGATGACTCCATTTGTGCAGCAAGCGAGAAAAAGACTGGACAAGAAGGATCGGCAACGATCGTCATTTAATCTGCATAGAGGATCCTTTCGTGGTATCTCACGACCTTGGTCGAGTGGTGGACAAGTTCAGCATTAGAGTTGTAAGAGAAGAGTTTGAACGCGCAGCTGATATCATGCAGCATGATCCAAATCCTTGGGTAACACTCTTTGAACCTTACGCTCCTAGTTGACAAAACTATGTTCAAGATCAAGAGATGTGGACAGGCAGGCAATGGTTAAGCTATTTGGTTTGCTTAATCTTGAAAATTTGGCCTTGGGTTCAAAATATGTTTTCCAGGGGTTTTGGCTTTTGCTTATGTTCAGGCTCAGCCATTTTAAAAAGATTTCAGGTTAATTGGTTGGAGCCTTTATATGTAATCAAGAAAAAGAAATTTTCAAACATTTGATGGATGAATGTTCAATAGAGTTGTAATTGATTGATTGATAGTCTATAGAAAATTTCGGCATGCTCCAAATATATTAGTACACATAGTATTAATTTCCATATCATATTACTTGAATATAGGGATGAACCGTGGGAGGTGCTTAAGGGGACACTCGCAATCCTTAAAACAATTAAATTTCTTCATAATTTAGATATTTTTTTTTATATTTTCTATTAACAAATTAATTTTACATCTCTCACGTAAAATTTTGTGTTCATGAGCTTGAATATTATTAAGTTAGATTGAAAATTTTCTGAGCAATCTTTCTGCAGAAGTTGGTTTCAACCATTGAAATTTTGGGTCTTTCAAAGTAATTTGATCAAGAAAATTTTTGAATGCTTCACGAATTAGGTAGTCATCATTTCTACTGATAGTGGAATTTGGAATCATTTCTTCTAAAGCTCGAGTTCTTTTTATTTAAGATAAAGTAAAAGTAGTTCATATTAATAATAACAATAATAATAGTAATACTAAATTACACAATTAGTCACTCAAAATTTAAACATTGGTTTATTTTTATCAAGTAATTATAAATGTTAAAAATAAATTATTAAAATTTTGAATTATTTTTTGTCACATAATTATTAAATCTTTAATGACGTGATGGTAAAATGAATCCTCTTTTTTAAGTTTTACTGTAGCCGCTCATCATCTTTTTCTCTTAAATAGTCACAGCCACTTGTAATTTTTTACATATTTTTTGAGTTAGCCGGCTATCGGCAATTATTTTAATATTATTTATCGATTGTCGGTATTTAAAATCTTTGTTTTTGTGGTACGTTTTTCTTCTGACTTTGTAATACGCGTTTTTTTTCTGTTTTTGTAACATATTTTTTGTTTTGTGGCTTATTTTATCTGTCTTTGTGGCATGATTCAGCATACCCCAGCAATCGATTGTTATTCGCACAGAGATTCAATCGGCACTAGTTTTTTATTATGATTTTGTCGGTGGTCATGGAAAGTTAGATCCCCACTCAGTTGATGGTTGTTTGTCGATATAATCAGTAATGTGTAGCGGAACATTCTACCTGATAGTTTGGATTGCTCACCACTCATTCACCCGTTATGTGTCTCAATTGGATAACGACAAGGAGATTCAAGAAGCTTCTGAATTTTGATAGTATGCTTATTTCCATAAAAGTTTTTCATTTTTTTTTTGTTTTTGGGTTGTGTGAAATTTTTGGATAAATTAAACCTATTATTTTTTTTCTGAATGCGTTATAATTGTAATTTTTCTATGAATTTAATAAAATTTAGTGGTTATTATAAAAAAAATAAATCCTTTTTTTAATGTCTTATTTTTTATGATAAGGAAGCTTTTTGTTCAATTCGGTAGAACAGGGATCTCCAAAACCTAATGACTTAGGTTGAAATCTTACAGAGGGCGATTTCGATCTTATTAGGATAGTAATAATACATACATACATATTCAACTTGGTTGTAACATAAAGTAGAATTGTGATGATACAGATTCTATCAAACGATATTTACAAGAGAGTAATCGGGCAGTGAGAAGATCAGTTGCTTTCAGTTTTTGCATAATTAGTAGATGTGGATTCTCTGTATCTACCTAAGTACCGTAGATTCAGTTCAGCTATATAAACCTAACCTAACTGTTAACCCAATATCCAGGGAATCGTATAAGCTAATCGTAACGGATCAAACTAAGAAAATATAATTTTTAAGGGAAAGATACAGATAGAGCAAAGGGAAACACAGAACACAAAAAATTAGGGGAAGACGAGATTTTCATTCATTCGATAAAGAAAAACACAGTGTTTTACAGGACAAATTGCCTAACCAAAACTCACCGTTTCCCTAATCACTCATAACAGCTAACAACCCCTTTAATTGAAATTAAAAACATAACAGGAAATTAACTGCCCTCCTAACAGTCAAATTCTGCCTTTTACTTTGACGCGTTACACTAATAAATGGAAAGGAACTTACACAAATTAATTCCTTTAATAGTATTTATAATTAATGATCGGTCTTTTTTAATTAATAAACTATTTTAATAAGGTCTTTTTTAGGGTAAAAACTTTAATTAGAGGCTGTTAACCTCAATTCCTAACAAATAATGTTTTAATTAAACTGTAATTTTAACATCGATGATACCTTGTTAAGAGGAGAGTGATGTCTATTGAGAACTGAATTTTCAAGGACTGAATACTTTAAAAAAAGATTATTATTATTTATTTTCAAAATTATATACATTGGTATTTTTTTCTTTTTAATAGCTAATTCGGGAAAGAAAAAAAGGGTTCAAACCTCAAACACGACATTGTTGGGAGGCAAATTCCAAACACGATTTGTAAAACAGACGTGGAAGATATGAAAAAGAAAACAAAGCAAGAAATTTGAGTCTTTATAAGGGATGTAAATACTAATACAATACTAAATCAAAGGGAGCCATTGTTCAAAAAATACAGTGGACTCAGCACTCAAGTTGCATATGAGATTCACCTATTCTTGTCTAAATGGGAACAAAAAAACATAGGGTGTTTGTCTTCAAGGGTCAACATCGCATACAATTCGTAATCTCGTTCCAATGGAGTGAGCACTTAACGAATGAATTTAATAAAATTCGAAGAAGAATAAACAATGTGGAGTGAAGAAAAGTAGCAAAACACAATGCCCACAACTAACCACCTTCATTCACTAAAGTTACAGTTGCGAAGGTAGGGATGATCGTACTTGACGTACTTGGTCCAGTAGGGTCGATATTTTGTCATGGCCAAATCCAGCCACGGTTTCATGTTGCCATTTGTAGTGGACAACTGCTGCATGTTCGATTTCTCTCGTGTGCACACTTGGATTGTAGCCGAGACCAAGTACGTGCCACAACTTCTCAAGCGGATGTGTTAGACCATAAAATGTGATCAACCCCGGAGGAAGTGTCCCAAGCTTCCACAATGCTCTATCTTCATTCTGGAAAACATTTAAAAAATGGACAAGGAATGAGAAAAATACATCAACCACTCTAGGTCTTCTTAGTGTTGACAGTGATCTCGAGCACAATTCAGCATCTAAGCAATAATAGTAATAATTAACCCTAATACAATGACTTAGCATATATGACTAAATAGATGCCCGGTACAATTTAATATGATGATTGGCAAACAGTGGATTCGACCCTTGAACCAGAAAACCATTTCTGTATGAATGCATGAAGGTGTGTGTGTGTGTGAAACCAGATATAGCTTTGATCATAGACTCACCATATTTTGCCACTTGTGGTATTGCCAGTGATATCCTTCTTTTTCCACTCCTTGAGATCGAACATATTCATTCCATATGCCCACCCACAAGCATTAGGATTAAAGTTTTGTGAAATATGAGGATTGGAGAAGTTTAGATACTTGTCAAACCGATGAAAGCTTTGACCACAAGTTTCTACGGCGCCATTCACTTTTCCATGGAGATCCACAGACCATAATCCAGTCAAGTCTTTCTGGACAACGTCATTGTCAAGAAAGAGGATCTTGTCTAACTTAGGGTAAACCTGGGGCAGATAGAACCGCAAGTTATTAAGCATTGAGAGATACTTCGGGTTTCGATACTTCAAGTTTGAAGATCCAGATGTGGTTGGATGATCCGCCTTGAAATAGTACTCCTTCTTGAATCAGTCTCAAGCTGACGTAGGACAGGGCAATAGGATGAATTAAGCCACTTGAATTCATCAACATTTTCAACATGAATGGTGGCTTTTCCGGGGGGATTCAACAGGAACCACATGTTCATTGCTCCAAAGTTAAGTTTATTGGTAACAAGATGGAAAACATGTTGTGAAGGATCCTGCCATACCACCAAGAAGAAAACACAGTCAAGAAAGCACACGAGGCTCAATTCCTAAGCAAAAAAAAATGTCTAGTGATCACTTCCAATTCTAGAAGTGCAAAAAGGAAGAGTAATCTAAGTAGTTATGCGCAATAAAGCAGCTTATATCACGTTGGCATTCATGATAGTTGAATTGACAACAACTGATGCAGCCAAGACATTATCAGAGAAGAGAGCATAATGGTAGAGATTTGGATTTTCCAAATTCTCACTTCTAGGGAACTTTCTCTTCTCTAAGGGGAGGAGATAGTATTCTATGGTCAAACGCATCGACAAGCAATGGATTGCATAGGGAATGGTTTTGGCAGCTAATTGACTCAGGAATGTGCTCTGTTTTTTCAATCTCCTAACTTGTTCATCTGATGTCTGAAGCATTTCTCTGAGCTTTCCGGAAACGGACTTGCAATCATACAATTGATCTCATGCTTTGGATAGAACTTTTCCCATCGCTTTAATTTTCTCAGGTGCACTAAACAAAATTGCTTCAAAACACAAAATTAGAAACTGCCATAATCAACAGGAACAAAAGAGGAAACATATACTGCAGTGCATAGTCAAAGAGATTAAAGATCCAATATCCTTTTACCTACGAGGCAGGTCAGAACCAGATGTTGACTCTCCTAAATCATGCTGTATCTCTTTCAGCCTGATCTGCAGTTCTTGTTGCAAGTCAAGCTTATTTTTCAACTTTGCTATACTTACATAAACATTTGCCATTATAATTTGATCCCTCATCAAGCGCACTGTGGAATCAGGCTTATCATTCTCATTTTCTCTCCTCCATATATTGTATTTGCCCAGAAATGCAGAGTCCACAGCTTTGGATCGTTGAATGGCAGAATTTTCAAGTTTAACAGTAACTTCTCATCTTGTTGCACAAATTCAGCAGCCCTCCTCTCACGCGTATCACTCCTAAGTTGCTGAAAGGTAAGTAAAAAACCCATTTATCCTGAAATTCATTATAATATTAAAGCACACAATGCATCAAAGATGGAATTACCCTTCGAAGTATTTTAGCAGGTGTATCGTGTGTACGATGATCTGCATGGAACAGGCAGATCAGCATGAACAAATTTTCAACAAGCGCATTATGAATAGATTAAACAAAGAATAAATTACCATCTAGAAAATTCCACTCTTTATCTTGAGAGATTTCTTGTTTCAATTCGGTAGCCTTTTATTTGAACACGAGAGAATCCAATAAACATCAACCAATCAGCAACTATATTTGGAAAACGATACAGAAAAAAAGGCTGTAAAAATAGGAAAGTGTCCAATACATGGGACTGGTAAGGTACGTCATAACTATGATTAACTTTGAAACAGCATTATCCTCAACCAAAGTCTCTACCCCAACAACTTTCCACGATGCAGACAAATTGCCTTTTCTAAAAGAATCAAGACTTAGTGGCCCCAAACTAGCTGTGCTTGTAGTTACAACATCAATAACCTAAAATTGATTGTGGCATCATACAATTGCCAGTTAAAATCCAACACTTGTCAGAGCAAGAAACGTTATTAACTCTTATTCTCCAGCATTCATTTACCTCCTTAGTGAAAAGGTTTTTGATAGATTGAAGAGTTGACCTTTCTCTCCAATCAACTGTCTGCAAGACTCAACCATTTGAAATCGATAGAGTACGCCATCAAGTTTGCAAACAAAGATATAACCAATGTAAATGGAAAAGCATATGAACAAGCAACCTGTTTGCTAAAACCGCTTTGGGTACTATTTTGATCTGCACAAGAAGCAATAATTGGTACAAGATCAGATAAAGTCAAGTAGAAAACACCAAAATGTTTGAAAATTGAAAAGTTTAGAAATCAAATAGATAAGGACGCAATTGAACTCATATCTCAATTTTAGAATAACAAAGCAATACAACAAACTTTAGCTAGGCTCGTTAGTTGATTTGTTTCAACGGAAATCAGCAGGATTTTAGCTTAAAAGTTCAATTACAACGCAAATGTTAGTTGAAGTGAAGCAACAAGTTTAGTTAAAATTGAAAGTTCCTAGAAACACCACGATCACCGACAAATGCTGTGTAACTGAAGTCGGACAATTTGATTTCAGAATTTTCTAATCAGATCAGAAGTCAAACAAAATTTTGTAATTGCTAACGAAAGCTCGGAATCAATTAAAAAAGTAAGGTACATTTCAATTTCTATCAGTGTGGAAAAAAAACATCAGAGGCGACGCGAGATCTGCTAATTACTACTTAAAATGTGGGACGGAGAAATAGTTATAGGAAGCATAACGAACCAGAAATAGAAAGCACTCCACCGACAAAGAAAACAAGTGGCGCGAGAACTGAGAAGAAAACAAGAATGGCAATAGGCAATTGAGATCCAGAACTTCTGCTTCTTTGTACAGCCACACTCGAACTCGATAGTCCTCGCTTCAACGCCATTGGCTATCAAAGCCTGAAAACAACAAAAAAAATCACTCAAAAAACTAAAAAAATAAAGAAAAGTCAGAATAAAAAAGTGAAACGATAATTACGACTTACGAGCTAGCAGCGAAGAGATCTCGTGAAACAATGAGCAAGCAGATGCAAATCCGTGGAAAAGCTAGTAGTAGTGGCAATGCACAGTAAAGCAAGAACAACACTAAAGTGCTAATCAAATGCTTTTCATATAAAGAGAAGAAAAACGATTACGATTACGATTGCTTAGCGTGTAGAGAAAGGGAAGTGTGACAGTGGAGTGGAAGATTTTAACCAGAATTATTCATCAAAAGACTAAGAAATTGAAAATTTGGATAAGAATGTGTTAATCTGATCGCCCTAAGCAAACAACAGAGAGAATTCGGGAGATAAAAGTATGAACAGATGATCTTCAATCACCGCCCAGATTCCCCGGCTTTTCTTCTTTCTTTATCCTTTTCGCTTCATATCAGATGAAATATTTGGGGATTATTATTATTATTATTATTATCTTACTCACATTTTTCAGGCTTTGTTTGTAAGTAACCAACGCTTACGATATCGTTTTGGTCGCAAGCTGATTTAGTTGACCAATGCACGCACGACACGTGTCTGATTAAACCTATAACCACCCCAACTGCTTATTTGTATTCTCCCTCTAACTCAACAGTAGTTATGAGCGTAAGAGTCGTCAATTTACAAGTAAATTATTTGACTCTTATAAAACTCTGAGTCTCACTCACCCATTTATTATCGAATTCAACTACAAATGGGTCAAAACTATGCTTTAATATTTTAATACCTAATTGATTTTTAAAATATATATGTATATTGAAGTTTTATCAGTGTTAATCACAATTATTAGTTCAAACTTGAGTACATAAAATATAAATCAAATCTAATATTATCCAAAATTAAATCTCAAAATTTTATATTATTCATTTTTAAGACTTCAGGTTTAAGTTTCATTTGATGCAAAGTATGTGGAAGTCCTCTAATTAAATCGAGTTGTTTGATAAATTGAAAAGTGATGAATAATTAAATATAATTAGATTATTTGGTAGATATAAAATTTAAAAGATAACATAGTTAAAGAAATAAAAATAAAATAAAATTATTCACCAATATAAGTAGGTCACTTAGCTATTTAACATTTTCATTGAAAATTTTGGTGGATAGTTATAATTTTATATTATTAAACATGTTTAAAATATTACATTACTAAAATTATTAATCTTCAATAACTTAATTTTAAAAGGAGTTTTTTTTAAACAAATCCTTAGTTTGAATTGAATTAATTATTCAATTTAATGTTGGTCTTGATTGAGCTCGATGCATACTTATGAAAACTGTTGATATAATTTGAAATTTGGGTCAAGTTAACAAACAGAAGCCAAGCCTAAACAAATCTCAGAAAGGCTAAACTAGAGTAGAAATTACTGTATCTTTTTTAAAGCTTAAATGAAAAACCAGTCTTTTAACTATATATTTTTTCTGTTTTAAGTACCTAAATTATGATTTGGGCAAAATAAGCTCCTAAAACTATCATTTTTAGTCACTTTAAGTTCTTCAACCATTTTTTACTCAAAATAAATACCTAAACTATCTATTAATAAAAAAATATTTGTGATATGTCAACATCTTATTAGTCAAAATAATTTTCTTGACTTAAATAACTATTGAACTTAAAGTGACCAAAAATAATAGTTTAAATGCTTAAAACAGAAAAAAGACAAAATTTGAGGACTACTTTTTGGTTTAAGCATTTTTTTAAATTATCTACATCACAGAAATCTATCTAAAAATCTGAATTTATTTTTTTATCTACAAATTATAAGAGTATTATCATCTAAATCTAAATCTAAATCAAATATTTTTATTCATTGAATAGCAAATCTGAAAATAAAATCTAATTCAAAATTTCGAATCATACGTTAGATATCTAAATCCACAAAACTGTGAGTTCAAATCCACTAAAATTTTAAAAAATTAAGGTTCGAATCCCATTAGAAACGGACACATACTCCATTTTGTAATCTAGAGTTGGATATTGATATCTGGATCAAAAACCGCCAAGTAATGTGGATTAGATAATCAATATCTAGGATGCTTTATCTACATCTGCTCTAATAGTAATTATTTTAATATTCTACTTTGATTATATGGTAGTATTCCATTTGCTTTTTCCTCCGAGAACGCCCACACAACGTACATATAAGCTGCTTGAACTCAGGCCTCTTAGGGATAAGAATGCTCCGGATCTACAAAAAATAAATTGGCTATCTGAATTCACCATCCAAATTACCATCCTACACTAGGGTAGGAAGAGACCATCTCAATCACTATAAAGCTTAAAAAGTTGCAACAAATTCTGACATTTCAATACTGCCATAAAGGTTAAAAAATGCTACCCAAAAATTTCAAGCTACATTACTAAAATTTTACAAAGGATTAACAATTCAAAATTGGAGCAGCAACGGACATACCGTGAACGGTTCCATACAAGGACCAGTCCTTTTCCAGCATTTTACAATCTTCTTGAAGATTTCTTAACATGGTAGGATAAATTAATGGGGGTAATGGCATTGCAGCACTTCCCATTCCCAAGTCACTTACCGGACAGTAGAGAGCTTGGCAGACATGATAGCCACGTCTAAGTAATCTCCAATCTGCATATCGTCAACGGGAAGATTAATGACAAAGCTTGATTATAGGTAAGAGAATAAATGATGCTGCTGCAACGGAGATTTGACCTACCTCAAATCTAATTTCGTTCAGAGTTTTGCTGTCATCTAATCGCCTCCCATTGCCATAAGAAAAGGTCTTACCCACCTGATGAAGAAATAAAATACATCATAATCCAAACATTTTTCAAATGAAAAATTCATGTATCAACTATACAATAAACGCATTAAACTACACCATATTCATAAAGGCATTTCTCTATATAGAAATTCCATTCGGTCTCATCACAAGTTCATAAGTTTTACTATATGATGCAAACAAATCATTACTAATGTGTTATTAGTCCGACAGAGTGTCCCCTCACAAGGTTGTCTAAAGCCAAGATACAAATTGAACTCGATAAGTGATCATACGACCAAATACACACTGAGCTCAATTATTCAAGTTACATGAATATGGAAGGAGGCAAAATTACGGAGAAGAGAGAAATAAATCTAACCTCTCTCACCACAAAACGACCGTTCTTGTCAGGATATACAAATGCAAAGGATAGTCTTGCATCTCTTCACCTTGCTGCAGGAGCTACCTCCTTCACCTGTAACACTAGAATCAACAGGGTCAAAAGACTGAGGAATAAATAAGAGAATGTTGCAGCCAAAACTACCAATAAAGTTGATATAAGACAGGCAATTTAACAAACTACATTAACATATTAACGTACCAGATCAGTCAACTTGCGAACTGTAGCATCCTTCCATGTATAAATCTGAACCTCAATCTTGGGCTCCTTACCTCTCACTGCAAAATCTTCTTTAGAATGATGACCCCCAATCTGTGGATTTACCAAAGAGTTATCATAAGTTCGTAGAACTTTTCTATATGTAAAAAAAACAAACATTGCATCAGGAAAATATTCTACTTCTACGACTTACTATGGCCTTTCGTTGAAAGTATACCTAAACAGATGCTAACAGTTAGAAAGGCTGCAAACTTCTACCAACACAGTACCACTTAGAGAGTATAGACCACACAGACAATGAACTGTGGAGCAACTTATACTATCAAGACATGTTTACTTTTGCTTATCCCAGAAAGATGAAAGTCCATTAATGTACATACGAATTTAGAAAATTGCCTATCTACAAAAATATAATGGGAAATACTGCTCGAAGAGGAAACTACACCAAGTGTCATGCAGATTGCTGGACTCTATAAATGTAATTTCAAATATACTCCATAAACCAACTTTACCACCATCAATGTTGGTTTCTATGGCTCAAGGAACAGCGAAAGTTATGGGAAAAATCCAAAATGATTAGTAGGTTTTACCCAAGATATCAAAGTTAATGACAAAGTTATGGGAAAAATCCTACATGTAATCGACTTATTAAGCTATGAAAATAAACTCAGAGAACATACCTTAGTGAAAACTCGAAGCAAGAGAGGACAAGTCTGCATGACAGAAGGAAAAGAAATGCTCATAACCCAAAAGATGGGGCTTAGTGATTTACACATAATTAGAACCGAAAAATAATAAATCAATTACGGACAAAAGCTAAGCAGGTTAGCATTAAAAGACAATTAAGTTACAGTAGAATCCATATGCAACAATCATAGATTTACGACTCCCAAATCAAGAATGCGTATATTAAGAGCTTTGAAACCCTAGAATTTCAAATATCAAGGGCTATAGAAACAGAAAGAAAAAAAAAAAACCCAGAGAGGTGTACCTTTTCGCGATCAACAGGCTCAAAGCGAGGGCGGGGGCGGACCTCTCGCCGATGGTGGGAATGGTCTCCATCCCTGCCGCTTTTGTGCCTCTGCTGCTCCCGCCATCTTTCTCCCCTCTCTGTATCTATCCAGAAGTTTGCTCTCCCCGGTAACTGCTTCGAAAAAGCACAGCCGCGCCTAGATGTCACCTGACCTCGCCATTTTTGAGCTGACGGTGGTATATCTGGAAGGTAACTCGGATTTGGGCCCGATTGGGAGAAACTCACGTTACAATTGCCACCATTTTGGTCCACTTAGTCCAACCCTGCATTGCTTTTAAGCCCATTCCCAAGTAAGAACTTCACATCCGCCAAGTTTCAAGCTTTCTTTCCAGTTTCCATACTTCTTGGGTTCAATCGGAAAGAAATTGTCGTCCTTAAATAAATTTTCGAATTCGTATCTTATGAACAAAAAAATAAATATTTTTTATTTAATGGTCTAATGAATTTTAACTCTATTTTTTGAATATTTTTTATTTAATTGTCTAATGAATTTTAATTCTATTTTTTGAATATACTGTTGTAATTACAAGCTGGTCTATGTGCATGCAGGCCAAGATTGACGCCTACAGGACCTCGCCACCTAGAGGTGGCATCCTATCCCAACTGATAAGTGTTGTATGCCTAGCTCGGCTATCTCAACATCACAACGCCATGTGCACATGGTGATGTCTACAACACAATGAAGGACGCCATTTGAAAATGGCGATTTTTCCCTGGCACGGTAGATTTTGGACTATTTTTCAATATATTTGTAGAAGAACCTTATAAACTATTTTTTTTTTGAGATTGGATTATCCAACCAACTTTGCCAATAATATCTCTCTCAATAATTATTTTTCCATAATTTCAAAATTTAAGATATACTATATATATTTACAAGGTAAAATGCTTGGCAGAGATGAGTAGAGGATTGTATGCTCGAAACTGAACCTTTAGAAAGTTATATTAAAGATTCATGAGTGTAAAATTACTAAATTTTAAAGGTACGAAATGAGATCATCAATAAAAAATATAAAGAAAATACTTAAATTATATCATAATTTAAAAATTTTAAGAGTAAAGCTGCACCTACAGTACTCTCTCGGTCCATCCCGATATTTGATCACAAAAAATCTTATTTCATAAGAATTCTTATCTAATATAAATATTTGTTCAATAAACCTAATAACCAATAATAATTCGAGTCAATGCTTAATAATGACCAATATTCAAATTTGCAATTTATTCCATAACTTGTATCCACAAATCGAGTGAAAAAATAAAGTGGGAAATATTAAAAATTAATTAGTACCAAGTTGTAGGAAAATAGTCCCAAGTACTATTTGTTCCACCTCCACCCCAAAGGATGGTGAGACAGAGCATGCTTTAGTGCCAAGAACTGAAAGCTCAGCTGATGGTGAAGAAGGGCCATGCCCAAAAATGGAAACTTGTGCATTAAAAAAGCTTTGCCCCAACAATCAAAGTAATCCACAAATGGCAACCTTTTCTAACCACTAACATCACAGTGGTATTCATGCATTAGAGAGGTCCAAGGAAGGACAATATTTTATGTGGTCCATCACTGTCTTTGTGGGGTTAGTTTGACCCACTGGAGGGGAAATTATTATCCTTTACTACTCGTTTGCTTTTAACCCTATTTTTTCTTTTAGTCGGGGGGGGGACCTATTTGTTCTTTGTTTTTTTTCAACTGTGTTCTGATTTGATCCTCTTTGTAGTAAAATTTTAGGGATGTGTTTCTTTATTAGGGTTTTTCGTATATACATTGCCATGCTAATTCTATTAATTGTATAAAAAGAGTGATTAAAACGAGAAGGCATGAGGTGCGGTATGTCTAGAGTGCGACTAAAAGACGACAAATTTTAAAGTTTGTTCTCAAACTGAAAATGTTAGGTTTTTTGATAATATTTTCGTTTGGTTTTTGAGTTTTTTTTTCAAGTTTCGATACTTATTTTGTAAGTATTGATACTTAATTTTTTTAATAACTTTTTAGTTTGAGACAAAGTTTCGAAGCTTACAAAAGAAGTGTTGTTACTTGCAAAAACAAACTCAAAAAACCAACCGAAAATGTTATTAAGAAGTCTAACATTTTTAGTTTGATGACAAGTTTCAAAACTTACCGTCTTTTAGCCACACCCTACACATGCCACACGTTAGACTCTCCCGATTAAATCTCATGATTTGAATAAATACAACTTATGCATTGAATTACCAACTTTCTTTATGTAAAAAAATGTCAAATTTCTTTGTCGTTTGAGTCGTTGGCGTGGGTTTTAGCACGTATTGGCCTAAAACTAAAAATTATCAAGCACTATTTATTTTGTGAATTCAAGTTGTACTAATTTATTTTACCCTTAAAATTATTCAATTGTATAGTTTAAAGACCACATTTTTTAATTTTAAAAGTTAAAAACTCGATTTATATTTTAAAAATTAAATACGAGAATTTGTGTATACACAACACGTGTATTAAAAAGATTATTATCTTTTATCACTCTATGAAAAAGTTATACTATTAATAAAGATATGTAAAATGGTGGTAATTCAACTTGTTTCTTCTTGGTCAAAAAAATTCAACTTGTTTTCTTAATTATGTGATTAAGGTTTGCCTAATTCAACAATGGACAGCGGGAGTGGTTGGGACCGTCGCAGTCTTACAATTTAGATATTTTCTTTATAATTTTATTGTTGATTTAATTTCATACTCTTAAAATTTTATAATTCTACATCCTTTTTGTATTTTAAACCTAACTTACTTAAAAATTCACATATCCCTATTAATGAAAATTCATTATTCAAAAGTGATGCGACAGAAAAAGAAATAGCAGCTCACCTGATCCCCCTCTTCGTCCTTAATTTTAAGCTGGGTGTGACGGATCATACACTTTAAAGCCATAAGGTGTTCGATTATTTTCAAGTGTCATTTTCTTCATTAAGGACAAGCCGCACGAAAATGAACAAAAAACTATATATGGTAGAGATTTAAATTAATTTCAATTAAATTAATTTGTTGATTTTTACGTTTCTAAGAAGTTTCAAATGATTAACTAATGGTTAAGGTTGGATATTAATTAAAAGCAGATGAATAAAAGTTTTCACTTGACACCATCTTTTTTCTTTTAGGTTGCGGGTTCAATATCCATTAGGAACAAATTTTTCCTTAAATAAGAACTGATTAAAAAAAATATGAGTCTAATTTTTAAAAAGAGTTTGATATTTTCAAATTTACTCAAATAAGAATATATTTTTTTATAAAAGTTAAATAAGGACCTAATGATTTCAAGTCTGCTCAATAAGTATCTAACATTTTCTAATATAATCCAATGATGACTTTTATTTAAAAATATTTTCAGAATATTAAACTTTTATTTGAACATTTTTAAAATTATTAGCTTTTATTGTATCATTTTAAAAGATTAGACCATTATTTAATTATTTCAAAAGCTAAGCCAGAGGTGGATCCTCAATGGAGCCTAGGGAAGCCTTGACTCCCAAATTTGGGGGAAAAATTCTTTTTACCCTACAATTTTTAATTCCTCTTTTTACATATAATGACTGAAAAAAATTTAAAACTATTTTAGCAACTTTAATTTTTTTTTTGAAACTTTTATAATTTTATAGTTGATTCTTTCAAAAATTAAAATTCGTACTCATACAAGATGAGGTAATAATAAAAATTGATGAAGAAACAAAGATTGGACACCCCCCCCCCCTCAAATTTCTACTGCTAACAAATATCTTGAGGTTTATTTGTTTTTGGTTGTGCAGGTAGCTAATAGTGTAAACTATATTATTAACAGCTACAGTACAACAGAAAAGGAATATGGGTTCTCCCAGGGTGTCATTTTCCCCATTTCCTAAAATACACATTTCCCTTTTCAAACTTGGGAAACAAGCCAAACGAAAAGAAAGTTATCCCATATATATATATATAAGTAAAAGTTAAACTCGTAAGCTACAATTATTTCTTAGTCAAGGAAACGGCTTACAGCTCTAGCAACAAAGGAATTTACCATATTATAGCAACTGTCATTGTTAGATGGTTATCCCTTTTATGGCATCATGGAAGCAACCAATGCTTCGATCAAATATTATAACGTTTAAGATCTCTCCGCATTTGATACGACACATAAACCCTCGTTGTAATTGGAATCGAGTTAAGTTAAACCTTTAAGAGAAAGTCAAGTTCTTTCGACATTGTTTTTCTTTCATCTTCAAGACTCGAACCTGAAACTATGTTTAATAGACATCAAGCTCTTTACTACTAGATGTGTTCATGGTTGGATTGTGCTTACCTACGTACGAGATTAACATACTTCATACTTGTCCAAACCGGATCTTAATTACGGGCCTCTAATTTTGTCTAAACTCATCCATATTTATAAATAGATAAGTTTGTGGCCTGCCTATCGTATTTTATTTTTTAAAAATATATATAATCTATTTTTATTTAATACTTAATGAATTTATGTATGTTTTACTATTTTATATGTGAAGGGCATGTTATATTTACTAGTACTTGAATTATAGCGTTATATATTATTATAAATTTATTTTTTTTCATTATACAAATCATATAATATATTATAAACATAGAAAACAATTAGGTCAGACTCGAACCTTAAATGTTAGTATGACCCATAATTCAAATGGCCTGATATTTTTTAATCCCTCTCAAATTTTAAACGAACAACCCAATCCGTTAAACATATCCGCCTACTACTCCACCCAACAAACCTAGATTTATTTAAGTCCATTTATTGTCAAGAGTTTAATGTTAGGCTTTACTTTGTATTATATATACGGTTCTAGTTGGTAATATTTATATGAAAAATAATTCAATACATATATTGCGTAATCTACACAGTTCTTTATATTTCATGGTTAGAGATTTAGTTTAGAGTTTAGGGGTATATTTTATAATATTAGAATTTAGTGTTTATAGTTAGAATGTAAAGTTTAGTTTAGAGTTTAGGTTAGAGATTTCAATTTTATTTTTAAATATAATTAAAATTTAAGGTTTAATTTTAAGATCTAAGGTTACTTATTTCAATTTTATTTTTTAAAGAGAAAATATGCAGGCTTGTGTATTTTTCAGTATAGAAAATTTATTCATGGCATAATACCAAAAAATACCTCTAACGTTTGACTGAATAGTCATTTTGGCCCATATTCTCTTTTTTGAACCAATTTAACCCACAACGTTTCATTTTGGGTCAAAATGGCATCTCTACGTATGGAAACTATTAGTCAACTGACAATAAACAGCTTGAAATGATATGACAAACCTATATGGCAGTGCACACCGTGATAGCAGTATCATATAAACAAATACGTCAACTTACATAATGACACATGAATCAAAAATATTTTTATAAAATTGTATAAAATACAAAATATTTTTTTCTGACCCGTCTTTCTGTTAAGTCATTTCAAGCAGTTTATCTTCAATTGACTAACAATTTTCATTCTCATATGGACTTTTTGACTCAAAATGAAACGTTGAGATTAAATTAATTAAAAAATAGGGGCCATAATGACTATTTAATCAAATGTTTATGTGCATTTTTTTGACTTTACGCCTTTATTCATCCCATTTTAGTCCCCTAATTATCTAGCTTCCTACTTTTCTCAGAAAATATTAATGGAATTGTTGCTTAAAGTAATTAAAGATGAAACCATGTATGATTAACTGATTACTTTTATCAACAATTAAAAGGCTGCTTCTGGCTAACATACAAAATTCCAAGAATTACATATGTCAAAATTGTATGTTTTTAATCTCATTTTCGCCATGTTCCTTGCTTCTTTTCCAATTAATTTGTTTTTTCCATATAGATTAACTGAAATTGAGACTTAATTATCTTCTCTAATTTTGGTTTATTCTAAGTATGAAATGCTATGATTACTTGGGAAAGACACTGTCTGGTAATAATTACTAATTCGTTTAGGGTTTTTTTATATATATATATATATATATATATATATATATATATATATATATATATATATATATATATATGTTTCTAATGATTTGGGAATGAAAATGTTTGCTATTTGAAACAAGCAAATTTTTACATTGGACGAGGAAACTTTAAAGCAAAATGCTAAATATTTAGCATTGAAAAAGTTTAATTATTACATAAATATTATGTTTTTCGTAAAATAAAAATAGTTTATATAAATTTATACTCAAAATATATAGAATGGGTATTTGATTATCTTCCCAATAATGTCATATCTAATAAGAGTCGAGAGACATTAACATAATTCCGACTTTTATAATTAATACAATATATGCTTTTAAAAGAATAATCATAATTCGAGCGTGATTAATAGTTTTTGTATGTTCTATTATGCTTCATTCAAAATCCTAAAATTGGACCTTTGAATCTTATTCGAGGGATTCGACGTTTCATTATTGTTTTAGTTAATGAGGTATTGATTTAATAAAAAGGTTAAGTTTTGAAAATCATAAGGTTTTGATTTGGAGTTTCACCATATATATATATATATATATATATATATATTACGTGAGAATTTTCATTTCAACTTATATGAGTTTTAGAACCCAACAAGTGTCACAATATAAAAGCGTACGATATTCATCATAGGAGACACATGTTTAAATCGCTTTGTCTACAAGGTATATACACATTATCAAAGGTTAAGAATATATATGAACAAATAGTACAGTCTAATTACTTTTAGAATATTAAAAAAACTTATATCAGTTTTATTTAAAATTATTCTTAGCTCAAGTCCGAATGCATTCCAATTTTTATTTGAACTCTGCATAATAATGTTTTATTTTGGTTATAAATATAAAATATTAATTATAATTTTATTTATAATATTTGTAATTGAATTTGTCCAGGAAATGCAAATGGAAACCCAAATTTTCAGGCATTGGAACTGTTTGTTTATTAATATGGAATAATGGAATAGTGGGAGCATCTATTTGGTCCCATGACCCCAAATGCACTCCAATTATGTACCCATTAGCATTAACACTTCCATTTTTTTTTTGAAAGTTCAGATAGTCGAGATTTGCCTTTAGTTTATTAAAATTTAAATGTTAAATAATTTTTATTTGCAAATAACATAACTTTTTTTAATAGAGTAAATAACATTATTTTTTTTGAAGAAAGAGTAAATAACATAATTATAACCAAATGAAAATATATTTTTTATATAAAAAAACGTCATTGTTTAACGCACTATAATTTTCAGAAGGAGAACTCGCTGCAATTCCCAACATCACACATCTACTCAAAATATTTATCCTACTACAACCATAACTAAATGAAAATGAGATTAGCCCTAGTTTATTTTTTAACCCTATTTTTTCTCTCTCAAATAGCTAAGCCGTCGCTGTATTTTTTTTATTTTTTTCATTAGTCGGCAATCGACAATCAATTAGCTTTTGATTTCCGATTGTCAGTGTTTTTTTTGTTTTTATATTTTAATAAGAATCTTTGTTTTTGTGGCACGCGTTTTTCTATGTCCTTGTGACACGCTTTTTTTTTTGTTTTTTGTGGTTTGTTTTATCTGTCCTTATGACATAATTTCAGCATACTTTGGCGACCAGTTGGTACTTGAACAGAGATCTTCACGGCGCTAATATCTGATTATAGTTCTGTCGGTGGTCTTGCAAAGATGGATCCCCACTTGGTTGACGGTGGGTTGCTGATGTAATCAGTCATGGGTAGCGAAAATTTCTGCCTGATAATGGGGTCGCTCACAACTCATTTTTTCACCCGTTATGCGTCTCGATCAGATAGAGACAAGGAGATTCAGGAAAGCTTCCAAATTTTGATGGTATGCTTATCTCTACGGAAGTTATTCACTTTTCTTTATTTTTGAATTGTAAGAGTTTTTGATAGATTAGTCTCATTATTCTTCTTCCTAGATGCATTGTAATTGTGTTATCTTTTATAGTTTTAATAAAAATTCAGTGGCTATTATTAAAAAAAACTAAATGAAAATGACATTTTTAAGAAAATGAATTATATTATACATTTTTAAAGAAAAAAACCATAAATTTCCTCTTAAATTCAACGTACTTAAATTAACTTAATGAAAAATATACCGAGTGAAATGAAACATAAATTTTAAGAAGTTATAATTAGAGCAAGCACATTTGGCTGGTTAGTTAAGCGGTTAATTTATATACTCTTATATTTCTTTAGGTCATATGTTTTAGACCCATTAGTAATATTTTATTTTTTCCTCTAGAGTCTTTTCACTTTTCCTTTCCTCTAGCTATGGTTATGATTATAATTACGATTTGTTAAAAAGAAGGAATTATAATTATATTAATTAAATTTAATTCGATTAATATATCGTTGGTACAATACATAAGAAGATATGAGATGAAAGTCCATACTTAAAATATATCAATGGGAATGCAACATAATTTTTAAGAAGATATAATTATATCAATTCACAAGTGATTTTTTTTTTAAACCGAAAGGACCAGTAGAATAACGAATAAAACAAAAGGATAGTATCAGATAATAATAACAAGGAGTAACTTAGAAAGAAAATTCTACTAGAAATAAAGTGAGAATTAGACCATCCAAAATATAGGGATAATATTATATCAAGCCTATTTAAATAAAGATAAAATTTTGATACACATGTCGTATAAAATTAATTTTATACAAGTCTGTGTATTTATACTATAAAATTCAAATCTTAAAATTTTAATCATAATCCTAAAAAACTAAACCCTAAATTATAAATATTAATCTTAAAATTCTAAACCCTACAACTTAACACCCTAAACTTCAAATTCTAAATTAAAACCTTAATTTTAAAACTAAAATTTAACCGCCAGTGTATCAAAATATTTTCTTTAAGTAAACATATATAATTTGAACTCAATTAAAATTAAACTCATAACCCGGTTCATTTACATGGGAAAACCACACAGACAAAGAAATAAGAAAAATAAATAAACAAATACAGAATTGCTAAAAACTAAAACTGAAAAGAGTATAAAGAGAAAGGAAGAAATATAAAGGGATTTCCATTTTATTGCAAAAAGAAGATCCAGTAAGCTTCCTGCTGCACATATCTATTTTTACATTTATATATCCTTCCTTTTTTTAACTTTCACTTCTCTCTCAATTTTATTCTTCAACCTCCATTTTTGTATAACACCAAAACCCCACCTCTCAAAAAAACTCAGACACTACTCATTGTTCTAAAAAAATAGAGATTTCAAAGGAAAAAAAAAAAGAGAGAAATGGGGAGAGGAAGAGTGGAGCTGAAAAGGATAGAGAACAAGATCAACAGACAGGTGACCTTCTCCAAGAGAAGAAATGGTTTGCTGAAGAAAGCTTATGAGCTTTCTGTGCTTTGTGACGCTGAGGTTGCTCTTATCATCTTCTCCAGTCGTGGCAAGCTCTATGAGTTTGGCAGTTCTGGGTAGGCTATACACGTATATATGTGTGTGTTTATACTCCATAAAAATCTGGTTTTTCTTCTGCCTATCTCAAGTTTTTATCTCTAACTTAACTGCAAGACAATGCTTTTTTCACAAACACCAGACAAAATCTCTACTTTTTTATGTCTTGTTATGATCTTCCTTGGCTTTTGGATCATTTTATGGGAAACCCTGAGTTTTTTTTATTGGTTTTGCAAAAAAAAAAAACTCTCTTTTTTTGTCTTAACCGGGTCTTCAGCTGCTTGTGGACTGAATTACGATGACTTCTTTCTCAGAGTCCAATAAAAAAACCAGGTGTTTGCCTTATGACCTCCCAGTCTCTTTGCAAGATCTAGGGTTTTGCTTTTCTTTCCTTTATTTTACGTTACAGATAAAACCAAAAAAAGAAGCATGAACTAGTAGTGACTGGTCAGTGGAGAAACCAGGATGACTCTTTGTCTCCGTGTCTTTTAATCCTTTGATCTTCTGGTTTTAACCAATGTTTCCGACTTGTACTTTTTCTGTCTTTTTTCACATGGTTGAGGGAGAAATAGTGACAGCATCTGAAGATTGAAGCAGAACACATGCAGAAGAAAATAGAGCTTCTTGAAGCTTCAAGACAGTATATATACTGGTTATTCATTTCTATATACACATTAGAAGACTGAACAAAGTTATTGGGTTCATGCACGCTTGAGAACTGCTACAAATAGAAGAATAACCGGAAAGAAGGAGCGTGAACAGTATCATAGCCAAAATGTTAAGAATGGTTAACATTTCTGGATCTGACACTGCTCACGCTCTTTTACAGCTGATGTTCTATCTGTTGTAGTTCTTCTAGCGTGCATGAACCCAAACGCTCTCCCTGTAGCTTCCTGAGACATTTTCAGACACTCCAATTTTAATGTATTTGTTCAGTCTTCTAATAGGGATGGACCCAATGGTGCTGGAGGTGTAGTCGCACCCTTGGAAATTTCAAACTTTGGATATAGTTTATGACTTCACATAGTTGTTTTATATTTTCTTTGTATTTTTTATCTATTATCTAAATTCACACCTTCTAAATTTTTAATATATGTCTCTCACGTTTGGCACACCCGATGTAACTGCTTCTAATGTATATTTAGAAATGAACAACCAGCATACACACACATATACCGTCTTGAAGCTTCAAGAAGCTCTATTTTCTTCGGCATGTGTTCTGCTTCAACCTTCAGATGCTGCTATTCCCATGTGAATGAGAAAAGCAAGAAACAAAATCCCCAATCTTCAGATGATTCCCCCTTTCTTTCTTGGAGAGCTTTTACAAGTTGTAATGTGACATTGGCACCTTGTAGTTTAGATATCACTATGCTTGGACCACAAACACTATGTTTACCTAGTGGTTGCTCTTAAAAATTAAGGTGTAATATATGTTTATATAGTAACTTTGTATAGTTTCATTTCTGCAGTACGACCAAGACCCTTGAGCGTTACCAGCGTTGCTGCGTTACTCCTCAAGACAACAGCCTTGAACGCGAAACACAGGTTCTTTTTTCACCACAATTTCTTGTACAAACTCGGTTTGGCAACTTCGCATATCGGATAAATGTAGATTATGCTATTGAGCCGAATCTAGCTTAATCTAATTGGTTCATACATCTTAATATCGGATAAATGTAGATTAATGAGCTTGAATTCTATCTCTATGCTGTCTTTTTTGCATATGATACAGAGTTGGTACCAAGAGTTAACCAAGCTGAAGGCAAAATATGAAGCACTGCAACGCACTCAAAGGTTTTGCAGACTTTCTAATCATAATCATAACAAAACCAATCTATTTCTCAAAAAGGTGTTTATTTCAGGCATTTGCTTGGAGATGATCTTGGACCGTTGAATGTTAAAGAGCTGCAAAACCTTGAGAAACAGCTTGAAGGAGCTCTTGCAGTGGCTAGACAAAGGAAGGTACTTTACATTTAAGTTTAAAGCTAGTCACTCCTAGTTGTTAATAACCTACATTTTTGTGAATTCTCTGGCATTTCCATCAGAGTGATTGAAATGTGAGGTGATTTTCTTGTTTAATCTTCACCCAGAAATGGTTTTTCTTAACTGCAGACTCAGATCATGGTAGAACAAATGGAAGACCTCCGCAAAAAGGTGTACTTAAGCCAGTATAGTAATATAGGAGTATATTATTACTCCCAAATAATAATGCAATTTTACCAAGATAGATCATTCCCATCATGGTGAACTTTCTTAATTTTTGGCTTCATAAATCTTGCCTAACAGCTGCTTTTCATGTTTTCACAGGAGCGTGAGCTTGGAGACCTTAACAAACAGCTGAAAATCAAGGTTAGAATTTGATCTTTGCACCTGAACTTCCATATATTTATTAGTAAATGACATGTATAAAAGCTAATGTTTTGTGGGTTTCAGCTTGAGGCAGAAGGACAAAACCTCAAAACCATCCAAGGTTTATGGGGTTCTGGGGCAGCTGAAAATAGCAGCTTTACTCTGCATTCTTCACACTCCCACCCTATGGATTGTGATCATGAACCTGTTTTGCAGATAGGGTAACCATTATTATATACACAGCACGCATATATGCTTGTACAATGTTGAAGATTATCACAAGTTTTTGTTTTCATTCATATGAAAGCTTTATGAGTCCTGACTAAGTTTTCTTTGTTGAATTAGGTACAATCACTTCGTTCAGGCTGAAGGATCTTCTGCCCCCAAAAACATGGCCGGTGAAACCAACTTTATCCACGGATGGGTCATTTGAGCCTTCTCCGATAAGAACATACTATATATATATAGTATTTTGTGATTTTGTCTATTGTTTTTGAATTGGGATTTGTAATGTTGCCTATATTTAGAGAGAGAGAGAGAGAGAGAACCTGCTCAAGTGTTCAACAGATAAAAAAAAACTATGCTTGGATCTTAAGGGAGCATTTCTCCTCTACTGTGATATGTGATGTTGCCTATATATACACCTTTTTACTGTTATATTTCATGTTCAGTTACTAATTTCATTTGAGCCTTCAAAATTAGTTCATGCTAAGATATCACCCAGCAAGAGTTTTTGGACTCGAGGTATTGGATCCTCGTACAATCTCAGCTCATGCTCCATACCAGTGCAAAGTTTCGAAGTTAGAAGTTGTGATCCGAATTTCGTTTAGTTCCGGCATGAAAAGTTTGTGGTGCAACCAGTTTAGTGAAAAATAAAATTGAAATGTGTGGTGAATGCGAAGGAAACCGGTATTTTCACAGTTAGGGTCCGTACATAAGTATACTTCTACTATTATATTTTTTGTTTTAAAGTAGGCAAATCAGGTTGCTGATGTTGTACACAAACCTCCCATTGCCTGCTACGCAACTCATTGATATTTCCCGACAATAGACAATTGAATCATGTCATGACACTGATGTTGTAGTATATCCGCAGCAGCAGCAGCACTGTCCGATTCTTCCTTGTTCCGAGAGAAAAACCTCCGTTCAACTTCAGTGGCAAGGATCGACCTAGAAAGGTTGGAGGGGCGATCACCTTTAAAAATTTAAAATTTTTATATGATTTAAATTTTTTTTAGAAATTTTTTATCTATTTCTTATTTATAAGTTCGCCTCTAACATAAAGTTCTACGTCCGTCTGTGATCGTATCCAGGGACGAAGCTCCCTTGGGGCCCAAGGAGGCCTCGGCCCCTGTTATAAAATTAAAATATTCGATCAATTTTAGTCTAATTATCATTTGGCCCCTGTAAAAATAAATGTTCAAATTAAAAAATACAAGAGTTTATTAAATATATGATCAAGTATGGATTGAACAAAAAAATAATGAGCCAGCATTATCACTTTTTTGGTCTAATATCAATTTAAGTCCTTATAAGTTTAAATATTCGACAAATTTGGTATTGTCCCATGAATTTTGAGTTTTAAATACTTAATAAACTCTTATATTTTTTAAATTTAATATTTCGGCCCCTGTAAATGTTCAATTCTGGCTCTGTCCCTGATATCCTCTTCTGTCTGTTCGATATAACCTATGTCGGAATTTTATATGGAACTGTGCACGAGTTAATGAGTTTGCACTGCAATAACAACTCGGGCGATATGCAATTTTCGAAATCAAAAGCAGCAACGTTTTGTTTAAACCATGTGGCTGGCTGGGGATGCATCGATTTCAGACTGGTCCCAAACATGGGCTGGATCAGCAAAGCCCAATATTGTTACGTAGATTAAGGCGGCTGTCTGTTTTAGTTTGGAGCATTTAAGGAAGCTAACATATCTAATTGGACCCTTCATTACCTAAGGCAGCCCATACACTCCCTCAAGGTTTTATATTTAGGGTAAAATACGTAGCATGTCACCAAATTACAAGTTTAATAATAAATAAATTATCTTTTTCTTCTCTAAAAATTATAATTTAATTGCTTAATTAAAATTTTGGCTACAAACCAGTTACTATGTTGTTAAGATATAATATTAGTTTTAGTCCTAAAATTTATGCATTCTATTAATTTAGCTTAATCCAAAAAATAATTATTTAAATTTAATCATTCATATTTAAAAATTTCAACTCAGTACTCTCATGACACACCCGATGACCACTTATTACACTCCATGTTACTGTCTGTTAGTACGGTAATCGACATATGTGATAGTTTAACAAACACAGTAAATTCACTATCGGAAACTAACAGACTAATGTAACATACACATTACGACCTTTAACGTCGGCAACCAGTAGACACAATCACTTCACTAATAAAATTTTTAAATATAAAAGGTTAAATTTATTGAATTATTTCAAACTATGACCAAATTAATAGAATGTATAAGCTTTGAAGACTAAAAATTGTTATTATATCAAGTCTTTCGTTTTAAACTTTAACGATAAAATGACATGTTTGCAATAAAATTTCAATTGAGTGCTTAAATTGTAATTTTTTAAAAAGAGTTTATTATTATAACACCCTCAACTCGGATGCCACATTTAGACCTCAAGCCCAACTCTCAACCATAAAATTTGACCTAGTTTAGCCCAATCCACAATCAATTTCCAAAACTACTTGATTTCCAATCCAAATAAACATAGATAAATATTTTAAATCATTTACAAAAGAGCTCCTTTTAAATTACATTGTAAAAATATTCAACTCAATTATTTTAAATTTACAAAACATACAATAGGGTTCTACGAATATATAGCCCAACCTAAGTACTGTACAATGATGAGACGAGGCGCTGTAATCCTTCATTAATGGTGCTCCTCCAAGCAAAGCCTACCAACCTACGAACAGAAACAACGATACCAAACGTTGAGTTAACAAGCTCATTGGATACACTTCCACTTAACCATGCTTCATGCAAATCATAATTAAGAGCATGCAACTAAAAGATGGTATCATGACAATACAATAATGTATAGTGCTACCTCTAGCCGCTTAAACACATGTTTTCATCATAACAATCATCATACGTGGCACACCAGGTCCAACTGTACTCATAACATGGCAATATAACAATATATAGATATGACACTACCTCTAGCAGCCAAATCATTTAGCACACCATGTCCAACCGTAATCATTTAGCATAATTACGAGCATGCAACTAAAAGATGTTATCATGACAATACAATAATGTATACGCTTCCCATAGCATATAAACATTTTACCATAATATAGGAGTGAGGCTGTAATGCCCCGATTTTGGGCCTAGGAGTTTCTAAGTTGATTAGACGGTCTAGTGGACTGGGATTAGAGATTCAAGATTTAAATCAGAGTAAATATTTTTGGTGTGAGAAAAATATGAGAAAATATCTAAAAATCATTATTTAATATATGGATATTTTTGGTAAATTCAATTTTGGAAAATGGAATTTGGAAATTGGACATTTTGGCTTGTGACCAAAATATAAAGAATGAAAACTATTTTTAGTGAGAAAAATATGGGAAAAATAACTAGGCGAGTCTCTAATTTCTTAGGTTGCTAGTGTTGTGTTTTTGGCGAGTTTTGGGTGTTTTATGAATGCTGGAAGTATAAGGATGATATTAGATTGTTTTTGGATGTTAATCGAAGTTAATGATGGATTAAACCTTTAGGTTTTGGTTGGGTTAAGTTTGGAAGGTGTTTGATATTGTTTTCGGTTGTTGTAGAAGGGTCTCGGTTAGAGTTTGAGGAGGATTGATGTGATAGTTGTTGCTGGGTTTGTGAATGCATTTTGATGCATTGAATCATCTGTTTTGTACGGTTAAATCAAGGGAGGTTGATCCTCAAGCTCGCGGCTCTGTTTCGGAAGCTTTAGAGGAGGAGTTCGCATTGGCGAACGAGGTTTTGCAAAGTCAGTGAGTGAGAACATGGATTTCAGCTTTGAAATTGTTTAAAGGTTATTTTGGGAGTTTAAATTAAGCTTGAAACGCTGGTTTAAACTCAAAAGTAAGTATGATGAGATATCTCCCTTGGTTGTGCTTTGGCGAAGTTGTTTTTATGCACTTGTTTTTGATTACATGGTGCCTACTATTTAAGCATGTTTTAAGGTATGTTTTATACTATTTTGATCATATGTTGATGATAGATGCATTGGGAAAATGATCCATGTAAGTATGTAGAATACTTGTTAATGCATGGTTTAATGCATTGAAAATGGTTTTGATTGTTGCTTATTATAACAGTGAGGTACATGGTTAATAATGAATTATATTGGCAAGGGATGTGGTTTCAAATATTATCAGATATAATTGGCTGGCTATAATATTGAAAGTGCACTATAAAAAGTCGCCTCGGGTGTTGAGGGGTTTATGTGTACCAAATACTCCACCATGAGTACCCTAACGATTGAGGGGTTATATAGTACCAAAAACTCATGTTAGTGGATTATGCATCTAACAGATGATTGGGTTGCGATTATAACTGATTGTGATTGTACCCGGTTGTGATTGTACATGGAATTCTGGTTGAGATTGCATGAAAGATTGAGAGGACACTTGTTGAATCCATGTATTCGATGTAATATTTTGTAAAGTGGAAATTGGTTTATGATCACTTGAAAGCTAATATAATTGATAATGTATCATGTTGATGGATTGTGTTGTATAATGTTGATTTATACATGTGTACTATTTATGCCTTGCATATGAGTTGTTATGCACGAAAAGCTTAAATTGAGGGTTAGCAAATGGGATTTTGATGTTGATCCATGATACATGTTGTATATGGTTCAATATGCATGTTTTGGGAATGTTAAGTGCACAGTTTGAAAGGCATGCTGTTTTGAAAAAAAAGGTTTTAAAATGTTGAACTCATGTGAGTTGGAAACCGACTTTAATTGCATTGATGGTGTTATGTTTGAGCACTCCTCACTAAGCCTAGTGTGCTTATACTCTATTTGTCCATAAATATAGAGAATTAAAGGTTGGATGCAATGAGCAAGTGAGGGAAATTCTAAAGACTTGAATAACTCAAAAGTATGGTTTTTGAACTAGACTAGTAGTAATAAAGGTAATGGGTTTCATTGTTGTTGTTTGAAAGGGTTATTGGCTAAACTACCTATTTGGGCAAGTTTATAATAATGTTGTGGTGTTGTATGAGGTTTTATATGATTCGTTTTGATGTGAACTTATGTTTTGAGTTTTGGATGGTTGAGCTTTTAGGATGCATGCCTCTAGATTCTTGATTGAAGTATGTTGTTATGTTTTAAGCATGTTTCTTTGATGATCTGGCTTGGTTTGATCCTTAGATAAGTGGTTTACATGTTTATGGATAGTTAAAGCATGTTTGAATCCTTGATTGTCTGAAAAACAGCAAAAGTGTGCAATTTGGGTCAGGCCGTACCTATACGCGGGGCCTCAAATATGTACGGATATGTTGGATGTTGGCCTGTGATCGGTACAAGGAAGGCTATATCGGTGTGGGCTTTAGCTACTGGAAATCCATTTTTTGCAATCGAGCTCGTGTATCGATATGCCTTGGCTTCGTACCGGTACACCCTATTGGATTGAAGCCCCGTGTCGGTACGGGTGCCCTGCGTATCGATACGGGCTGCCGTTAATTCGTTTAATATGATTTCTGAAGTTTCTGATTCATTTATTTTGGTCCTTGATATATGTGAATGCAATTGTATGAGTTTGGATTGTTGTTTTGGGCTGAATTTTGGAAAGCGAGCTTGTAACCCGACTAATTGTGGATTGGTAACCTGAATTTTGAATAAGTCCTCTTAGCTTTCCAGATTTGCGATTTAGTTATTAAATTGCAAATGCGTGCAATTGGATGTCTAATCAACGCCCGATTAGTTGTCAAGCGAGCATGTAACCTGACTAATTCTGATTATTTCATTTCTTTTCTCCTTATATATATTATTGCATATTTACTTTGTACATTTTTATTTTAGTTTTATGTTTCCTTTTTATTTTTCGTTCTAACGTAGAAAGAAGCTAAAGGACGGAGACTGTTTGACTTTTGGGTAAGGATAGTTGATAGATTCATTTAAAATAAGAAACGCGTCTACGACTCATGCGGAGACACGAGGAGATTTTGGTGTCCCTCTGACAATTTACTAAAACCACCCTTGACAGATTCCTTAAGCGTCGCCCTAATCACAACTTTATTAAACATGACTCATACCCCTTGGATACCTACATAATACCCAAAAAAGACGCAGTGTTTCCTTATTTTCACCATACACAGAATCCTCACGAAACTTCAACCATTCTCTAATAGAATACAGTTATGCAGCTTCAAACTCCATCTCAGACGAAGTTCAATCTGAAACTATGACGATCCTTCTAGAGCACACTCCTATACTACCCAGAGACACCAATCTTCCTCTATCCCAAACCCTACAACAACGATATGAGATAATCTGTCAACAGGGAATCCTGGAAGAAGAAGGGCTGGAATTCACTACTGCATATACAGAACGATTTGACCCTCATACACTTTATGTGCTTAACAAGCAGCAGTGGAATATATTCATCCAACAACGTGGATACATCAATGTGTCATGGGTGCATGAATTCTACACTCATGTGGGTCATGCCGGAGAGAAGCTGACGATGGTGAGAGGGAAAGTTGTGGATTTATCTCAAGAGGCCATAACCCAACACTACCAATTTTCTGAACATCATGAAGATAACCATACAACAGGACACGACAGAGAACCTTACGCTAAAATCTTGCAGGAACTATGTATCCCTGGGACCAAGTGAAGTAGAAATGGCCATGATAAAAGGGTGGAATGGCGTCAGCTGAAGCTCGATTCCTGATTTTGGGTGCACGTTATAAAGGATCGTCTCTTACTCACTACAATCAAGAAACTTTCTCCCTCTGGCGGATGCGACTGTTGGACTCCCTTACCGAAGGCAGCAATATATTACCCGTGCAGTTGATTCATGCAGCCATCATTGAAGGCGCTGCCACTATAAACAAACTCAATGGATTACCCTTTCCCAATTTAATCACAACTCTTTGCACTCTTGCAGGAGAACTGACTAGGGAATGAGACATAATTGTTGCAGCTCGATCAGGGCTGTTTCCTTTTCAAGTTGAGGAATTGAAAGGATACACCCATGTTGCACCTTCCGCTATGCCATTTACCTCTCATATACCTATCACTAACATTGTGGCGAAAACAATCCGTACTTCTCTCAACCGACTCTTCTCTTCTGCCAAACAAAGGGAAACGAGGCTTTAGTTGCTATTTTAGAGGCTCTTGCTAGACGAACCAATGGTATTCCCAATATTTCCACAGTAGCACTGCCCCGATGCCCAAAACAACCCTCCTAAGCCAGCACAGGAGGACCCCATCGCCATAAGAAAAAGGACGCAGCCAGATACTAATGTTGGCGCCTCGCTCGCCCTACCAAGAAACAAACGTCCACCTGGGACAAAGGCAAGGGCATCATCATTCGGGAACCACCACCCCTAGTAACTCCCTGGGTTAGATTTTCTTTTCTTTTAATTTTTTTAGTTTTTCATATTCAACATTTGCATTTTTAGCTCAATTTGCTTTTCTTTTTTTTTCATTCTTTTTCTTTTTGGATTGGAGACAATGTTCTTCTCAAGTTTGGAGGATTACATACCCATACATATAGATTAGGTTAAAGTTAGGTAAATTTTAAATTTTTGAAGAGCTATAATTAGCCTAATCTGCCTAATAGGTTCCCTTTGCTATGATTCCTTTGATTCTGAATTTGCTGTTGCGTTGATTATGATTTCCCATGATGATTCTATGTTGATGCTTTGCAAGGTGTTAAGAGCTTTCCAATTTTTGAAATTAATGATAAATATGCTATAGCCCTTAAAAACTACAAGTTGCATGCAATTTGACACTTAAGGAATCTTAGGGAAGCTTTAGGTTGACTTTTTGATGCTTAAGCATGAAAAGAAAAGAACTTAAATACTCAATGTAGCAAAACAAGGGACTAAAAACTCCTTGAAAAATCAAGAAAATAAGTTAAGACTTGATACTTAAACAAAATTGTTTTGGGACACTCTTCTATGCATCTTGCTATTTTAGTACACTAGGTGAGTTGTGTTTTCTCTATTTAACTTTCCTTGGTAGGAATGATAGCACTGAAAAATAGTGAATGAAAGTCTTCACGGGTTGACATTGCTCGTAGGGCTCGGGGATGGGCTGTTTGTTCCACTCCATCTTCAGGTACCGAACGGTAGTGTGATAAGCTAAAGCCCCAAAGATACAGTTTTCAAACTTAAAAGAACAGAGTAAAAATGAGCTTAAAAAGGAAAATCAATATGCCGAGGTAGAAAAAGAAAGCAACCCTTAAACTTCTCTATGACTATTAAGTGATGAATGTATGTAACCAAGCACACACTGCACTTACAGTAGCTTTAATCTTTTAAATAAAACTATAAGCTTTGATATACTTGCTTATCATCAACATGGATGAGGAATGAATCACTACTGCAGTATAACTTGGAATCACTTTATTTATAACTTAGTGGAACCTTTGGGCTTATGGGCCATTTACTGTTCTATTTTCTGTTTTTATTTTTTTCTTGTTTCTATTTTGCATTGCTTGAGGACAAACAACAGTTCAAGTTCGGGTTATTTGATGAGTGCGTAAATGTTGTATTTTATATGACATTCATCCTTGTATTTTGCATGATGGCACTCTTTTCAGACATGGTAGAAGATTTCCTTGAGATCTTCATGAATGATTTTTTTGTTTTTGGTAATGACTTCGACAGTTGCCTCGGTAATTTAGAGAAGGTGTTGGCAAAATGTCAAGAAATTGGTTTAGTCCTTAATTGGGAGAAGTGCCATTTTATGGTAGATGAAGAAATAGTGCTCGGTCACAAGATTTCATCCAAGGGAATTGAAGTAGACAAAGCCAAGGTGGACGTGATCGAGAGATTACCCCCACCAAGTTCGGTTAAAGGAATCTGAAGCTTTCTTGGACATGCAGGTTTTTACAGGAGGTTCATTCATAAATTTTATAAGATTACTAAACCCTTGTGCAATTTGCTTGAACATGATAAAGTCTTCAATTTTGATGATTCTTGCGCTCAAGCATTTGAAACCCTAAAAGAAAAGCTTAACTCAGCACCTATTGTCGTTCTACCCGATTGTACGCTACATTTTGAGCTCATGTGTGATGCAAGTGATTTCGCGGTAGGAGCAGTCCTAGGCCAACGCACAGGTTAGACCTTTCATATGATATACTACGCTAGTAAAACTCTCAATAGTGCTCAAGTGAATTACACAACAATGGATAAAGAGTTACTAGCCGTAGTTTTCGCATTTGATAAGTTTCAATCCTATTTGATTGCTACAAAGGTAATTGTTCATACGGACCATTCGGCAATTAAGTATCTATTTGCTAAAAAGGATGCCAAACCTCGTTTGATTCGTTGGATATTGCTTTTACAAGAGTTTGCTATTGAAATTAAGGACAGGAAAGGAACAGAAAATCAAGTGGCCGATCACTTATCATGCTTAGAACTCAATAGAGATGAGGACGCGGATTTAAAGATACGCGATGCATTCCCGGATGAGCAACTGTTAGTTGCCTCGACAACTATGGACGTGTATGCCTCGGTAACCCCTGACGCCTCGGCAACCATGGATGCGCATGCCGCTGCAACTCTAGACATGCACGCCTCGGCAACCATGAAAGCAGTTACCATGGCAACACATACCCTAGCAATACCCTGGTACGCGGATTTAGTTAATTTCCTTATTTGTGGTATTTTATCTTATGGCCTTACTCACCAAGGGAAGAAGCGGTTCCGTCATGATTCTAAGCATTACTTTTAGGACGAGCCTCTTTTGTTTAAACAATGTGCAGATCAGGTTATACGCCGATGTATCCCTGAAGATGAGCAGCAGAATGTACTCCGGCAATACCATTCTTCACCTTATGGAGGACATTTAGGAGGAACTCGCACTGTGGCCAAAGTTTTGCAATCCGGTTTGTATTGGCCAACACTGTACAAAGATGCCCAAGAGTTTTACAAGTAATGTGATCGTTGCCAGAGGACGGGCAATATCTCTAGACGACATGAGATGCCGCTCCAAAACATCATCGAGGTGGAATTTTTTGATGTATGGGGGATCGATTTTATGGGACTTTTCCCATCTTCATTTGGCAACCTCTACATTCTACTTGTTGTTGGCTACGTGTCTAAATGGGTTGAGGCAGCTGCAGTTCCCACCAATGATTCCAAAATCGTGCAATGATTCTTGCAGAAAAATATATTTACACGGTCTGGGATGCCGAGAGCAATTATCAGTGATGAAGGCAAGCACTTTGACAACAGACTTATTGCCAAGATGTTGCAACGCTTCGGCGTGTCACACAAAATTGTCATGGCATATCACCTACAAACCAATGAGCAAGCAGAAATTTCCAACCGAGAATTGAAGGGTATACTCGAGAAAGTTGTAAATCCCTCTATGAAGGATTTGTCAATAAGACTAGATGACGCACTCTGGGCATATCGCACTGTATTCAAAACACCCTTAGGTATGTCTCCCTTCCGACTTGTCTATGGCAAAACATGCCATCTATCGGTAGAAATCGAACACAAGGCATATTGGGCAATCAAGACCGTGAATATGGATTGGGAAAGTGCCGGACAAAAGTATTTGTTGGACCTCAATGAGATAGAAGAATTTCGTGCACTCGCCTATAACAATGCACGAATCTACAAGGAGAAAACAAACCAATGGCATGACAATAAACTATTGCCGCGGCAATTCATGCCAGGGCAACTAGTTCTCTTATTCAATTCTCGGCTAGAACTTTTCCCGGGAAAACTGAAATCAAGATGGTCGGGACCATTCGAAGTTGTCAAACCGTTCTTCCATGGGGTCGTGATAATCAAGTCCATCACTGACGAACAAGAATTCAAAGTTAACGGACAAAGATTGAAGCACTACAACGGTGTTCATGTGGAACGTAACAAAAAAATGGTCACCTTAGGAGATGCATGGGCATGCTTTCCTTTTGATATTTTATTTTTATTTTTTCAAACTATTTAATTTTTTATTTTTATTTATTATTTTCGGTTATTTTTCTTTTTAGGATAGATTTATTTATTTTCTTTAAGATTAAAACTACATCTCTCTTTCATATTTATCTAATTGTTTTTAAAATTTTAAGTTTAAGAATTTCTTTGCACATCTTTATTTATTTATTAGTTTATCTTTAATTTTAATCCTTATTTTATTTGTTTTTGAATTGTAGGAAAAAAGTTCAAGATAAAGAGAAATTTTGATTCCAGAAGGAAACTTCTTCAACAAGGAAACTAATGGGCTGAATCTAAGGCTTATATTAAGCCTCCAATTTACCCTAAATAAACCCTACATAACCGGCCAAGCCCTTCCCCTTCCCTAAACCCCCTAGCCGTCACCTTCCCCCAATCTAAACCCTTGTTTTCTTTCTTTCAAAATTACTCACACCCACCATATTTACTACATATCTGTTCTATTTAACCCATCACCCTTAACTTCCAAGAAACCTATTCCTACTTTTCAGCTTGCAAGTCTTTAGTTTCTTTTGCTTTCTTTTCTTTGTTTCTACCAAACTCACAACCAAAATCATCCATGGCATCCAAAATCGAATTTTTGGTTTATCCAAGTTCTTCCAAATAACCAAGATACAAGAAGTTTGCTACACTGGTGGTTCAAGAAAGATTTCACTCCAAGTTTGAAAGCCGGAAGATTTGCGAAGAACAAGGCTTTGAATACTCCAACTCTCATCAAGATTTCGGCCTTGAACCATTCATCTTCGAAATGATTGCACATTAAGAGTGGCAAATCTTTTGCCATCAATCAGAACCGGGTAACATCTCATGGGTAAGAGAATTCTATGCTTACTCACCTAACCCGAATAATCCTTATGTTTTTGTTCGTGACAAGGTTATACTCATAAGCTTCGAAAACATCAACACCTTTTATGGGCTCTACATTGAGAAAGACGAGCATCAAGCATTTGTTGATCATCTCACGCACAAGCAACTCGACAAGGTGCTTCAATAACTTACTCTACCGGGAACTCATTGGAACGACGGTAAATGCAAGGGCACAGTAAATCGCCTTCGGCTTAAAACCGAGGCAAAATTATGGAATAAGTTTGTTAAAACTTCTTTAATGCCCACAACACATTATACCACCGTTGATACACCTCGTCTTTTTCTCATACATTCTATCTTGCATAATCGCATCATTAACATTGGAAAAATTATTTGTGATGAGATTTTTGTATGTAGTACAAAAGACAAGGGTTCTCTTTTCTTCCCTTGCTTAATTTCCAATCTTTGTAAGGAGATGCATGTCCCAAGTGAGTCCACTAATGAAAAAGCCCTACCAAAGTTCGGTTGGAATCGAGCACAAATCCGAAAGCTAATGGGAGAGGCACCGGTAAAATTCCCAACGCCTTCAATTGTCGCGGCAACTCCTGCCGCCTCGGTAACCCCTAATGCCCAAGCAACTGATGCCCGGGCAACTCATCCAGCAACCCCAGGACAACTTCAAGCACTCTTACAACCGTTGGCAAATCGTCTTAAGCAAATTGAAGACCGACAACTAATGTTCATGCAATACATGAAGGATCACAACAATGCCATCACTCTAGTCATCCTGGAAAAGTACCCAGACAGCCGCGTGCCATTCCCCGTCTTTCCTATCAAAATCCTTGCCACGATAACCAATGAATCAGTTGCCACGGCAACCGCAACAGATGATGTCGCGACAACCTACACCGCGCCTACCCAAGCAGTTTCCACAGCAACCAATACTGAAGATGCCGCGGCAACCAAAGCTAAAGACGCCCCGACAACCACTGCAAAAGCCAAAGGTAAAGCACCTATGCCCGAATCAACTCGTACTAAATCATTGTCTGACTTTTCAGATTTGGACGAGTCCTCCATTGCACCAACAAAGACCGCACCAATCGAATCCTCCAAGCCCAAGCGAAAAGCCAATGACATTGATGAAGAAGACGATGAGGACAACCCCGTACAAGGAAGCCAATAACATCTTCTTTTACTTATTTTCTTTCTAGTTTAGTTGTTAGTTAAAACTCATACAATCTTCTACTTGTGTTCTTTTACTTTTTACAGTACAAGAGATTAGATTCTTGAAGTGGCACCAATCTCTGTGGAGACGATATCTTTTATACTATAACTTGCGACGTGTACACTTGTACAATTGCGGAGCACTTATTACGCGCAACAGGTATTATAATAATTACTATATGTTAGTGTTATAAAAATTAATATGGTAATCAGAATTGTTTAGGTGACATATAATGTATACTTAGTGTGCTATAATAATTGTTAGTATATTATAGTAGTTAGAATTAATATATACATTAGAAATTAAAACCCAAAAATAAAACATGCAGGTCCATTAGATTTAATAAAAAAGCATTACATAGATAGAGTCCATTGTACAAAGGGCCTGCTGGCCCGTTTATAATAAAAAATATAATCCCTCTATTCTTTTGTGTAGCCTAAAAGAGATCGTTGGATCAATCTGGGATCCAACGGCGTAGATTGCGCCAGTTGGGGATGGTATAGCGCCTCAATTGCATAACCGTCCGATCAAGACGCAATCTGAAGGCCCAGATCGCTTCAGGATGCATCACACGGATCATCACTCACGCATGGCAGGCACGTGCACAACGTTTTAGTTTCGGTCGTTCACTTCGTCTTCTTCGATGCTTCACTCGCTCCAACTGTTCCTCGTCGGCGCAGTTCGAGTCATCAGAAGCATACAAACAAAACAAGAGGGTTAAATCTCCAAATTGGGGCACAACAATTCAAGAATCAAGAGGAAATTAAAACCCTAACTAGAAAATCATATGTATGAAAAGGGATAATCCCTAATTCAAAGCCCTAACAAGAATCAAGTTACAATCGTATATGGACGAAGATGCAAAAGGCAACTCAGAACCAAAATCAGAAGCAAAATGGAAAGGGTTAATCCCTAAATTGAAGCCTCTGGCAAAGATCAAGCAATCCAAATCAAATAAGAGATAATCTAGGGAAGAAATTAGGGATTTATGCTTAATGTTCAAGCATTTCCTGTACTATAAATAGCACTGTAAATCATTGTAACACAACAACAACAATTGGAAGAAATCACACACGACAATCGTAGAAAAGTTACTAGATACAATTAGCATTCGGAAGTCGTAGGAGCAAGCAGTTGTAATCAGAGTTCAAAAGAAATGAAAAGAAGCAAAGTTCTGGTAATATTTTCTATCTATTTGCTTTCTTTTTCGAATTAAATAAAAGAAAATGGGTTGTTTTTACCTTATTTTTATTTGAAACGCCATGGAGATTTTAAGGTCGTTGGAATATGGGAAAATCTGGGTTTTCTGGGAATTTCGCCGCCGGTGAAAGGCGGCCAACACGACGGACCACCACCGTGTTCTTCAATTCATGAAGAATACGATAAATGCCTTCAGAGGATTTTATAAGAGTCGGCTTTGATCCGTTTTTTGGAGGAGAGGAATAATGAAATCCGTTTATAATATTTATTATATATACTAACCCGTTTGACCCGACCTGAACCTGGTTATAACCCGCGCCCTTCTTTCCTGGTTTTTATACCACAGCACCCATATTTTCAATTGTTGCAATTTCGTCCTTTTTCTTTCTAATTCGGCACCAAATTGTAAACTGTTTTCAAACCAACCTTCACATTTTACTTTCTTTCAAATTAATCCCTAATTCAGATTTTCTATTTTAAAAAAATATAAAAACAAATCCCTTTTCTTTATTTAATTTTTAGCAATTGCTTAGTTATTTATTTAATTAATTAGTTATTTCTTTATGTATTTTATACAAATATTTGTGTGTTAAACTTTAGGAATAGAGACTTAAAACATAGATTAGAGACTTGTATGTTGTAAAACTTTCTTCATTCTCAATAAAAACACACTTAATTGCATTTTAACTTAATAATTAAAATAAATGTAGACATTTCTTTAGGGTTTAAACACTAAATTCTAAAAAAACAATAACATGCTTAATCTTTTCTCTGGTTTGTTTTAAAAAAGTGAAAACTTAATTAATATGGTGTCTTATCAAACGAGAATGACGGGTTAGCGCCAGGAGTGTTGGCGATGATTAAAGTTCATTTCTCAGGCGATAAAGACGTTAAGCTAGATTTACATTCACTTTGCAGATAAATAAATTGAAATTTTGTGAACTTGTAAATTTCAGTTTTAAAAATGATTTTTGAAATCAATTAGGTACCAATTTTTGGGCGTAGTAGGGGTGTTAAATGTTAGGTGTCTAAAAGTACTATTTTATTCACCCTTTTTACTCATATTATTGCTAGAATTAGGCTTATATTAGTTGCATTATTAGCTTTTCTTGCATGTTTGCATTGTTTCCTTGGTGGTCAAGCTTGATTTCATATTTTGCTTAATTTTGTGGAAAAAATGGTGCTGTTGGTAGTTGTTTTTGTGTGTGCAGAATTAGTTGCCAGAGCAAGGCTGGAACCAGTTGCCAGCGTAGTACAAGAAGGATATGTCGAACCAGTTGCTAGGGCAGTGCAAGAAGGATATGTCGAGCTAGTTGCCAAGGTAATTGTCGACAATAATATATGAGATGATGTGGCAGCCAAAATTGATGACTAGATATACCCAACATGAAGAGGTCAAAGAAAGATTAAATCCCAAGAAGATAGGAGAAGATATATTAGGAATTTAAATATAATAAAGAATTATATTCTTTAAAAGTATTTAATTCCAACTTGACTTCCTCCCCAATAAAGACTTTGACCTAGTAATCTCCTATTTAAAAGACTCCTAGCTGTCAACCTAGGGGGCGATAGGGAGGAGAAGGCGATTGAGAGGAGAGAAATCGACAAGAGGCTTCAACATCTTCATATTTTTTCCTTTTTGTTTGTTTAGGTTTATATTAGGAGAACTTTATTTTGTGTTTCTTTTGAACCTAGCCATGAGCTAAAACTATATGGCTAGGGTTATTGTGTTTTGTGGTTGTGAGAAACGGTTGGATTTTGTTTAGGTAATAGAGTTTGCACTTTCAATTCAAGGTTTACTCATTCTTGGTTTTTATTCTTGTTTGCGAGTGAATTAGGAGATGATGTGGTAAATTGATCTATTTATCTAATATCGGGGGAGTTGGATTCAAGAAACGAATGAGTATGGTCTTTATTCAATCTATCGATGGTGAAGACTAATCCGGCTTAGGAATAAGTTTAGGATTTCAACGGCTAGAAGGAGCGCAAGATTGGTTGTTGTTCACCCTTGATTCACGCAGGGATGTATTATCAAGGCATGCACAATTAGCTAGAGTTTTGACTTAGGGACAAGGAGAAACCATTGAAGAATGCTCTACCGAACCTTGAAGTTTGCTACCCAGTCGCCCAAACAATTGCCCAGTCAGTTGCCCAGGCAACCGTTCTACTAGTTGCCAAGGCAACCTATCTGTGCCAGTTGCCACGACAACTGAGTTGTCGCTGCACTCTTTTACCAAGACGATCCTTTCGACTATCATACCTCAACTCACGATAACCCGGCCTACTCTATCTCATTTGTTTACATCTTCTTTTACTTTATTGCTCTCTAGTTTAGTTGTTAGTTAGAACTCCTACAATCACCTACTTGTGTTTTTACTTTGACAGTGCAAGAGATTAGATTCTTGAAGTGGCACTAATCCCTGTGGAGACGATATCTTTTATACTATAACTTGTGACGTATACACTTTCACAATTGCGTAGCACTTATTACGCGCAACACTAACCTTTCCCCATACGTAACCGATCCCCGAACCTTTTTTCTCTTATTTTCATGGACCAAAAATGTTATTTTGATAAATAAAATATTTTATTAAAATAACCCTTGTTTTAAAAAGTGATCCAATCACATTTTTTTCAAAAAGATTGGTGGCGACTCCGTGATTTTATAAAGTTTTCCAAAACGTCAAAACCTTCCTAAAAAGGGTTGAGACAATATCAAAATCAAATATTGATTTTACGTAAACATAAAAGCAAAGTAAATTAAAAAGAAAGTATTTCTCTTCAAGACTACGAAAATAATTAGAAGATGATTTATTCCCTTCAAAGTTTATAAGGAAATCAACAATGTCCAAATGAGTTAGACCAACAACGTCCAAATGAGTTGGACCAACTACGTCCAAATGAGTTGGACCAATATCATCTTCGTCATTTTCGCAAACAAAATTTGCTTTCATTTTCTTTTCTTTATCATTCAATGATTGTTGATGTTTTCAACGTACGATAAGTACGAGACCAATGGTCACTTTGGTAATAAAAATATTTTACTTTCTTAGAATGACTTTATCACTCTTGGTATCTTTATAACCCCACTTTTGACGGGTAAACATTCTTTAAAAAAACCATATTGTCTATGTCTATGTTCATGGTTTCAATCGCGACCACAACTACTAATGTGACATTTATTCTTTCCATTATATAATCTCACATTCACTTCATGGAATAGAGTGGAGCGAATGAGCATTTAAAACCTTTTTCACGATATTGTGTCTAAGGACAACATTATTTGCATGAAAAGTGGAGTATGCTTTTATTAACATACCCTCATCAATGATACTCTGACCACATAACTTCAATTGTGAAGTAATTTAAATCATATCAGAGTTATATCACTAATTGAACACTGATTTACCATGTTTGCATTCACTTCAGGGAATAGCTCCCACAAAATTTTTAGATCAAGATGAATTTTCGTAACTTGAACTTGGGAGAAATCTATAGTCGAGTTTTTTGACACATAAGAATTATTGCTTTTGAGCAAATATAGACTTTATAACAGTTATACTATTAAATTAATCATGCTTCAATTCACTTGAGAAAACAAAACAAATATAATTGAATAAACATAATCATAGAAATATACATCTTTAGATTTTATCTTCAGTTAACCCATGACTTTTCTAATCAATTTAAACATATTATGTAAAACTTCAAATATTGTTAAAGGTGTTAATTATCATCGATATATTAGATAACATGTCGAGAAAATATATCAAGCAATTACCGAACCAAATAGGTAATAGGTGAATTTACCAAATCGTCATGTTTTCTACGGTACTATGAAGAACAAGATGCATTATTTCTCCTTTTTCTTAAAAAAACGCATGTATGCTTGTTCTCATGGCAACTCGTTTACCATGTTGTCCTTTGTTAATTTCATGGCTTTGCAACCTTCACCCTAATTTTTCTCTCGGTACGATGCTTAAAAAAATATTAACACATAACGAAGATTCAAAATATTAGAACAAAAGAATAATCAAGCAATATATTAAAATACACTAACTTTAATAAGAGCGATTAATCAACCATTATATTGATATATAGATAGGTAGAACATACCAAACTTTCCAAGCTAATTTGAATATACAATGATTATAGTCATCAATACCAAATTGATATTCTTTTCAAGAATCGTCAACAAGAACCACGGATAGTTGAGCCACTCTCTGGCCAAAATAGATACTTATCTTTGGTGTTGATGTCACTCTATAGCTATACTAACACCGAGCAACCAATGATTTTTCAAAAATTTAAAATCAAGTTAAAGATCAAGAGAGAAAGATAATCGAAAATTAAAATATAATTAAGAGAGAAGAACTTATCTTTGATTCATGCTGGAATCAAATTCTTTTTAGTAACTCCTTAAGATTCAAACGACAAATACCTCAGTTGGTTAGAGTCACGTGCTGATAACATGTTATGAATAAAATAAAGAAGAACAAGAATAAGAATAAAGAGATAAGAGAGAGGAAAACTTGATTATTCTCAGTGTAGTTTTGTATACAATGCTTTCTCCAAATTTATATTTATAGGCATAATATGAAAATATTAATGTCAATGTGTATTAAACCTTAATAATAAAGTGCATTAAAGTCTCCTTTAATACATGAATATTCACCGTAGATAATTATTCTAACAAAGTATACTAATCCTTTTAACAAATTATTTTCTCTAGTCATCCAAGAACATAATCTAGCTACTAGTTAACGGAAAGAATTAGAAAACTCAACCAAAAAATAGAAGATATAAATAAATATCAATGTCAATAGTTAAAAGTAAACATTATTAATATCAACATAAGAAAATATATAACAATGACGGCCTGTTAACAACAAACTTTATTATAGATCAAACGTGACTTATTTAGAATGATTGAGAACACCTATTAATCCGATGGAAATAATCCGAGTCTAAATCAGTGATAAATTACTCACTAGACAATCAAGTAAATGACAAGTATAGAAACAACAAGAAATCCAACCTGAATAAAAAAATGTTACAATAACAAGAAAGACTTCACACTTTTCATTAGAAAATGAGAAATTACAAATAAAATAACATAAGATTTTAAATATGTAAATAAAAAGGACTAAAGAGATGGGGAAAAAACATAATTAATAGTAATTTTTTTATTTTGGGTATATTTGTACTTTGATGATGGCCGGATATATACAATGCAAAATACAACATATTCTATGATTTTTTAACATAGATTTCACGCTTCACCCCCAACTTACAAATATTGTACATCAATTTATAAAACACCTACTCACTTCAACCTGTTAACATCAAGATTTTGTTTGCATAAAGATCATTAAAGGTTGAAGGCAATGTAACAAATATATCAGAAGTAACTCTTATACACAACAATAGCCACCGGCAAAGTTCGTCGCTCCGAAAAAGGTTTCAGCAACTTTCTAACATCATGTTTTCTAATAAAAGAGGACAGTGCATATAAATCAATAGGTTTATTTAATAGGTAGCATGTATTCAGGATCATGTGATCAAAGTACAGCATAAGGCAAGGCAAGATCAAGAGATATGTTATATTAGGCCCGCTACTTAGGACAAACAGTAAGCCAAAATCATTTCCCTCAATAATCAAAACTCTTATTTATGTCGAGAACATCAGCGTAGCTCGTCCACTCATCAACCAATTTCCTCCAGCATCTTATCATGAGCTTTCGACAAATTTTTATGCAGCAATCTGGGTGAGAAAACTGCTATCAACAAAGGGTTCTTCCTCAGGCAGTAAAAGAAGTCATCTCTGCTGATTCTCCCATCATTGTCCGTACCAAATTGATTGAACAGCCCATGAACCTACAATTGGTGCACATACACAGATTTCATCGAGTCAGAAATGACATAAAAAACACATTTCACAAACCATCCCATATAGTTTCTTTTCTTTACCTCATCATCCTTCAGGTCTGGAAATGTGCGTCTAAGAATATCTGCAAACTGAGCCAGAAGCAATCGGAAACAAAAGAGGATTACTTTAATCTTCTAATCATAAACGCACAAAGGGAAAGGAAAGAAAGAACCACGTACTTCTTTCTTCGTACAGTAGTTATCTCCATCTGCATCACATTCAGCAAAGGCTAGTTCACATGCTTGCCTGAAGTGAGGCTGGTTCAGAACATGAGCTGATCCAAATAAGAACTGCCAGGAAGGACAGAAAACTATATTGGTGAGCCATCTATGGAAGCACAAGTTGCTTAAGGTGTGTTTCGGACCAAAATTCAGGTGAAGTTTCACACTGAAATCAAGCACAAGAACCTAGCAGTGATGTACAAAACATTGAACAAGATTGAAACTGACAGGGTAAGGAATAGTTTTCTTGTTTTGCAAGGAAACCAATAATAATATAGTTTTCTTTTTTTTCAAGGCAGCCAATAACAATGTTAAAACATGAAGTGGGATTTCATCCACAACAAAAATATGCCTCTAAAGAGTTATCAGCCGTATATCTGCTCTTAGATTATGCTCCAATGCCAGGACATCAGCAGAAAACTAAAACCTGATACCAAAACCCAAGACAACAGCAGCAGTAGCGGCAATAACATAGAGGAAGGGGTGACAAGTCCAGAAGTTCATGAAACATAACTTGCTAAGGAAAACTAATTAGTCACATGAAAGAGAAGTTCAGGTCTTCAGGTAAACAAGGTTTAATCAATGGGATCGGGGAACATATTTGGTTGTGCAAGGTAAAAAGATTCTCCAGATATGACCAGTGCATTATCATTTTTCATCGGTAAGCTGCAATTTTAACTTGGTCACGTGGCAATATGCTAAAGTGTGATGCTAACAGAGAAGACACAAGCGAACAGAATTATAAAATCCATCAGGAGGTATGGGCAGTAGAACTACCTGCTTAAATGTAATTGATCCATTCTTCTCTACATCAAGGAACCCAAAAATCTGTACTCGAGAAAATAATTACAATACAAGAATGAAAAAAAAATCATGAGAAAAAGAAAATATTACTAAGATACTTAAAAGTAAACCATATGCAAAAATAAACAAACAGGGCAAGGACAAATGACCTCTTCAGAAAGTGTACAAGGCTTTAGTTGTAGAACCCTTAAAAAATCAAGAAGTTTAACGCAGCCACTGCAAGAGACATTATTCAAATCTCAAAACAATACTACAAAAAGAAAAGAATAAATATCTTTCAGTGTTTTTAAGAATTAGAGGTGGCGTGATTCTACTAGTCAAGGATTACTCTCAGTTGGCTCAGTAACAAGAAGTCAAGACTCAAGAATACTTCTCATTGTGAATGATTTGGAAATACCTGGGGTCTGGGTTCATGGAGAGAAACTTATCCAGAAAGTCCACGGCCTCCAAGCTGCTTATGTGGTATAGCTGCAAAATGAGAAAATGGTTTAATATGTGAGCAGTAATTGGAAATAAAATGGTTTCAACTTTGAGGAATTTCAATGCCTGACTCACAGATTCAATTTTGGCCATTTCAACCATATAATTCCAGGGATTTTCCTGTCAAAGTTATGTTAAAACAACTATTAGCACAAATTACAAAAGCAATGAAACTCATATCTCAGCATAAATAATCAAATGCCAAGCTGTTAATTACGAGATATAATGCCAGAAAGAAAGGTGCTGCAACCAAAAATTCAGAAAATGCACTACGAATGAGTTGATTAGTCAGGAAGATACTTGCTCCTATATCAGTACATCCACTGACAAGAATTAACATGGATTGGACTTAAGTAGTGGTACTAAAAACTAAATGCACTATATTCTCCATTTCTACTTATTTATTCTATATATGCCACCAATCTCCATCAAATAAATTTTACAAAACATGGATGTAAACACCTAAACTTGCTTCAACGGTTAGTATGCTTCACCTAGAAAACTATTAGTAAATATAGAAAACTAAGGAAACATGTTTCTAAGAGGAGAAAATTCATGTTCTTAAGAAACTAAAACAAGGTCTAATAATGACTTTTCTAGCATACATAGTTTACTAATAACTTTACTACGAAAGAAGAAAGTTTTATCCCACCCATAAACAATTAATTTAAAAATCTTTATTTCATCCCGCCCGTGAAAATTTTATACTACCCTTTGGCCCAAAAGTTCCCAATTACAAAGGATGAAGTACATGTCATGAACCCCAATTTCTCACAAAACTTAATTTCAATTTTTCATCTATTTAGAAGTTCATAAACAACCACTGAGAAGCATGGACCTGTTGTAGCTGAGCAGCTTTCATAAGTAGCATTAAATCCCCGTAAGAATGAGAAGTTTGTACAACATTCAGACCACTTGCCATAGCTTGACCGGTCTGCCACACACATATGAACAATTAAATGATCTACAAGCCCCAACATTACCAGGAAAAACAAAATTACATGTAGACTACTTAAACTATCTGGAATATTAAATTCCATAGAATGTACACTGCATATCTGCTAGATAACTAGCAAAGACTCACCCTCTCAGCAAAGCGGACAGCATTTTGATTTTGATTATCAGAGGGCATAATGATAGGGAGATATTCTACCTGTCAATTAAGAAAACTGTGAATCGGATTTAACAGAATGTAAAATTTCTGAACTGCAGAATATAAAAGTGAATTGAATTAGATAAGCTAGGTGACATACCTCTATAAAATTATGGAACTGAGTAAACATTCTAAACATGAGTTTAGCCGAAGAAATAAACCCCCTAAACAAGACCACACAAGGAAATTTAAACGATGCACGGAGAAAAATAAAAAGAAAAGAAAGGATGGTATGCTTGACTAAAGAAACCAAGTCTTACCAAGATTGATCGAAGTGTACATGAGGATAACGAACAACTATGGGTTGAATTGGATGTCCAGCGATGAATGCACCAAGTTGAAATGAAATAAGGAACTTCCCATTGGTTGTAGTTCCCTCAGGAAACAGTAGCACTCTAGGAAATGTATGGCACAAAGCCCTTCTCTGTTTATAGAACCTTGAAAGCACATTTCTGTATCAAATAGCTTACAACTTGATAAAGATCATATAAGTTAATTTAGATTCATGAACAACTAAACATTTCTATTGTTTTCATTTCCGGGTTCTGAACAATTATGTCAAACAAGCAAAAAAATGTCGTAGAAACATTCTACCTTTATTTCATTTATAGCAGTCTTTCTCGATGATGGTGAGAATCTATTAACATATATCACCTACGAACATGAAAATGGAATTCAGTACACACATAAAGCAAATATCAACTACAGAAACAGATTATAAAAAATTAAGATAGCAGATTACCTGCATTGCCCTAATAATAGTTCCAACAAAGGGTATCGAATCATGGGACTCTGAGGCAACGATTGTTGGAAATAACTCGTAGAAATAAAAAATTGGTTCTATATATGACACATGATTAGATACAACAATTGGAGCGATCTCCCTTGGAGCTGGTTTTCCTTTTCTTCTAATCCAATGATAACTGAAGGTTCAATTTATCATAAATAGTAGAAATTTCAACGTCAAAGTAAATATTTTCTGTTTTCAACTTACCCAAAAGAGAGTAAAATAAAGCGAGCGCAAACCCTGGTGAACCACATGAGCCTTGACCTACAATTGGGCATTGGATTTTGCTTATCCTTCCACCCCGCTAACGCTATCCTGGTCGCGATATAACCTACTGCCAACGACGACCCAAACAGGACCAATCTCACTAAAGCAATCGGCAAACACAGAACGATCTTAATTACTTCGTAAACTCCGGAAACATACGGCGTCCCGTTTCGAAACGGGTCAGCCGTGGTCGGTGCCGGAACCGATAACCCAAGGAACTCGTAAGGATTCGGAGAGCTAACGTGTCCATTCTCGCTGTGTATTTGGCTGCGATTGGGACTCTGGTGAGTAATGGCGGTTTGGAGAGAAGTTTGTTGATTGGATGGTTCGCAGTCTTGGTCGTCTTGGACAGTGAGGACGGTTTGAGGCTGATACGACGATTGAGGAGAGAGAAGCGGTGACGTAAGATCACGCGCGGCCATTCCACTGAATCAAATATGAGAATCAGCGTAAAGGAACTCTTTGGATTTTCTTTTCTTTTTGTGTGTTTGGATGAGAGGAAAATAAAAGGAGGGAGCGAAGGTCGAAGGAAGAGGAGAGTGGAGTGGATGAATTTATGCTGTAAGAACGGGGTTAATTTTTGGTTGGGTTTTATAATTTCTATAGGAGTAAATTACATGGTAGTCACTATATTTTCAGAGTACTTTCACTTTAATCACAAAAAAAATTATATTAGTGATACTCTCGTCGAAATTTTCTATCTAAAATTAATTTTAACAATTGACAATTATCATAAAATATCAATTTTTCGATGAATTATTGATTAATCTTAATAGTGAGAAGGTTTCATTTAATTAAAAGATTAATATTATTTGATTTCAAGTTGATTTAACTGCTAATAATAACATATCAGAAAGTTTTAACTTTTAATTTTTATCAAATTTTTAGAGGGTAAAAATAAAACATTGTCTTTCTTCTAAAAACTCATGCGGGCACGATGGTTCGATTGAAGTGAAGTGTTCTTATTTGGTTAAATCTCACTCTTTAATTTTTTTTGTTATTTTAGGTAATAGAAATCTCACTCTCTTAAATTTTTTATTTGAACCCTAATCTATCACAAACCCTAGCCAAAGTTGTTGATGTGAATCCCTATCATTCTGATCCCTTCATGTTTTAATGTGATAAAAAAATCAACAAATGCGGTAGTCAAATTGTAGTTTCCATGACAAAATTGTAATATTTCTAATTCAATAAATAAAAGAATATTTTAAATGGTAAGTGCAGCTATCCTTATTCCTAGGCAAAAATAAATGGAAGTGTCTCTCGGTTATTATTTCATGTACTTATCTTACGACTAAAATCTCTCCTTTTCCGATCTAGTTATTTCATTACCGCAAACCCCCGATTATACTCGGGCATGATATATTTTTTAGTTATTAAGAGAATCCAAGTATTCTCTTTTGGATTCAATAAATAGTTTTCAGGGATTTTTTTTAAAGATATACGAGCGAAACAATCAACTTATTAATATTGGAAGACCCAAAAATATTTCTCAATGAATTATTTTTTTGGTCCAATAAAATTTCTAAATTTATAGTGAAGATTGGAAATAAATATTTTACAAATATATTTAATTTTGTTTTAACGTTAATTTTTAAATTTTAACACTAAAACTTCAAATCCTTAATTATAATTATAATTTTTAATCATTTTATTTTAATTATAAATCTTAAATTAAACTTTTAAACTCTAAATTAAATTCATTTGTATAAAGCATTTCTTTTTACAACCACGGTATGAAATATTTTATCGTGTAACTATTTACCTCAGCCGCTCAATTTAAACCAGATAAGATAATATATTAAGGACTGCAACCCAAAACCAGCTGTAGCGGTCCAAATTGCAATATCTCTCGAGATTGATGATGATTACTACATTACCCCAAAATGAATATGATTGGATCGGGTTGGCTTGTTGGAGCAATATTACTCTAACAAATGGCAAATCGACTCCTAGAGAAACAAGCTCAAGCTCTGCCAGGCCGGTGGGTTATGCCAAAATTTAATTCTACTCGAAAAATTAAAATTTTTTATTCAATTCTGCGCGAAAATACTCAATTCGTTTTGATTTAACTTGAAATTTATGAATTCGACTCGATTAGAAAAAGATTCAAATAAAGTTTAAATTGTAAAATAAAAATTGAATAATTCAAAATTTTTAATAATGAGTAGATCGATTTTTAAGTTCAAGTTGAGTCCCTCAACTTTGTTTGATATATATAACACATATAAAAACATTATGAAAAAATATATTATAAATAAGTATAATTAAATTTGTACAGAAACTCAAATAAAAAAATTAAAATAAAATTTAAATTATAAAATATGACATGTAAATTAATTATTTTAGAACTTTTGACTCGACTCGACTCGATCACGTGAAGTTTATCAAAGTCTCGAAGGTCTGATCTTTTAGCAGCAATCAAAAAGCCTTTTTAGTGAAGTAAGAGACGGCAAATACCGTGGACATACACACAAGACACAACCGCCTGGTCGTGATTCAATCGCCTTTTTAGTGAAGCACAGGTTCAAGTTTTTGTTTCTTTCTAGAATTCGGATTGCTGACGGATGAATGGAGCGAAGTGCGACACGCAGTCGTGATTCAATCGCCTGGTCGCTATCGGACTTCGAAAACAAATGTGTTTGTGTTACTCAGTTGGGAATAAACCTGGCAAACTTGACTCGAGACCTGAGAATTGAACTGATTTATCCGAACCGAAACTCAAAATTGACCTAAACACGATGGCCCAAATTTGATCCGAAACCCGAAATAAATCGAATATAACCAAAACCAAATCGAAGTTCAGTTAAACTGAAAATTGACCCAAACCGATTTTCAACCAAACCGAATAGACTCGAACCGATTTTCAACCGAATCGAATGGAACCAAACCAATTTCACCCGAACCGAAAGCAATCGAACCGAAGGCAACCCGAAATTAAGAAAATATATTAAAATAAATAAATAAAGATGAGATGTGAACTGTCGTACAACTTACCAAAAAGTCAAATATACATGCTATCTAAAGTCATATATAGGGTGAAAAAACCTAACTCGGCCTAAAAACCCGACTAAAACCGATCGATCTCCTATTAACCCGATATTGACCCGACCCGAAATCAACCGATCCGAAAATAACCGTCCCGAAATCAACTGAACCGAAAATCAACCGACTCGACGTCCTGACCCAATACCCGAACCGAAATCACTATAGACCCGAACCCAAACTGAACCGGACCCAAACCGAACTGAACCGAATTTAAACCGAATGTAGTCAGAACCGAAATGACCCGAACCGAATAACCCGTTTGCCACCTCTAGTTGGAAAATGCTGCTAAATATGACAGACAGATATTTTGTTGCCGACATATCATGCTAAAATGAACTGGTTTGAGGATTTAATTTGATGTTCCAACCAAGGATTCAAAAAACAGTCCTTGACTGCTATAATTAGAGGTGATAATAAGCTTGACTGGCTCGCAAGTTATTCAGGCTCGATTTGGTCAAAGTTCAACTCGAGTGAGCATGATTTGAGCTCGGGCTCGACCCAAGACCCAAACTCGGCTAAAAAAGTTCGTGAACAGGCTCGAAATATAGAGAGAGACGTACTGAAAGTAATATGTTTAGCAAAAAAAAGAGTAATAAAATAAATTAAGAAAAAATCCACTAATGCATGTTTGTGGTTCCATTTTCCTTAGTTGGTTGTTTGATTTTGTATTTTCTTTGATTATGTATTTGTACTGTAAGGATATTTCTTGATTATTTGGATTAATCTAATTTTTGGCACATTTTTTCTCTTTCCTGACATTAAATTTCGTTTCAGTGTTGGTTATGAGAGGCGTTTTTAACAAGGCTCCATCTATTATATAAAAAAATTATAGCAAAATTGTCTATTTCGAGCCGAGCTCAATAGTATTGTTTTTTAGTCGAGCTCAAGCCTAAAATTTCAAGCTCAACGAGCCTCGAGCCAAGCTTAATAATACTGTTTTCGGCTAGGCTCGTTATCACCCCTCGCTATAACGATCGTTATTTAACGGTAATGACATTGCCCGAAAATGTTAATAGCATAAATAATGGCGGGATTCGAAATCACATCGGTAACGGTCGATAGCAACCGCATTTTAACGATTATCAGTCAATAGCGACGCTAAAGGTTCGCTATTTTTGTTATTTCAAAAATGCCAAAAAAAAAAAGAAGCATGAGTCAAATTTCAAAAATACATTTTAACGCATTTTAACAGTCATTAGCATTGATAATCAAGAGAGAAGCTCATGAGTTGAAAACTAAATCTTATGGAAAAGGTTCCAACAAGCTTTTTTTCTTCTTTTTGGCCACATTCCTATTTAGCTGTTTAAATCCTTGGAAGCCATAGTTTTCAAGTGCCCCTTTAAAAAAAATCAAGGACATCATTTTTTTATTGTCATTTACTGTATCATGATGAGACAGAGAATGGAAATCACCAATTCTATTTGCAATATTCTCACTTTTCCCTTCAGTCTAGTTTTAAGGCAACTGATTGAATTGCACCAAAGAAAGACGTGATTGCAGTGTTGCTGGAGAATCGACAAGGGTATCCATAAGCTAAAGCATCAAGCTTCAATAATGTCTAAAACAAAGTAATCTATAATCACGAAAACTCGCAAGAATATAACAAAGAACATAATTTAGCAACAATCTCTTTCAATTGAAAAAGTACATATTCAAAATTTTTACGAGTCTGCTGAGCTGGAGGGAAATGATGAGCTGGAAAATATAGTTAGGGAGGTCCAAGAACTACGCATGGGTAAAAGAGAGAGGAAGGCTCCAAAGGCACTAACCGACTTTGTTCGGTTCTAGATGTCTAGCTAATAAAAAGAAATGCTTTGTAATTAGTGAAACCATGAAAACTCTCTGAACATTTGGAATTCTTTGAATCCAATTTCTCCCTTTTCTATCTATCTATTCTCTGCTATTCTTTGAGTGTTAGTTGATCACAACAGTTTGGTGCTTTCATTGAGAGTAACCATGGTCAATAACACCGACGCCATCAAAGCTTTACAAGATACTACTAGTCGCCATGAACAAGCTCTATCTTATCTTCAAAGCATGCTGAAGATCAGACTCGTTGGAACGAGAATACCCAAAAGATGCTTCAAGATATGGCCAGGCAACTGGCAACTATATCGCAAGCTATGGGGCTGACAGCTCAACCATCATAGACTGCAGAAGGAGAACCGGTGTTGAATTGATGGAAAGCCAAAATCAAAATAGAGTCTGATGATGTGTTTCCATTCGCTCCACGACCTATCTAGGTCGAACTTCCAATCTTCACAGGCAAAGACCACGAGGAATGGCTCGCCTCTGCCCAAGACTTCTTCGAGTTCTACAACATGAAAGATCATCACCAGGTTACCATGGCCTCTTTTCGAATGGAGAGGATGGTAAAAAAATGGTATCGTTGGATGTAACGATAACAACAATTAGCTGGTTGGAATCATTTCGTAGACGCTATTCGCCATCGATTTTTTATAACTGAGATCGAGTCCCCTAAAGGGCAGTTAACCAAGTTGATTCAACTTTCGGTAGTGGAAGAATACCAAACGAGGTTTGAGGAAATGGCCCTAAGAACGATGGCTCATTTGACTAAGAGATTTCTGACTCAATGTCTTGTGTCGGGCTTGCGTCCTGATATTAAACACAAAATTTTGGCCCAACGGCCCACGACCATGATGGATGTTTTAGCATTAGCATGCTTCCATGAAGCTAAGATCGGTGGAGCAAAGAAATTGGCTTGTCGGAATAATGCACCCAAGCTGTCTGCTCTATTGCCCACACCAGCCTCAACTCTAGTGAGGCCCAAGGCCATGCCAGGTAGACCCCCACCTTTAGAAGCAACCACATTTCGTTCCCATTATATTCAACCTCGTAGATTATCTACTGCCGAGGCTCATGCACGCAGAGAAAAATAACTATGCTATTACTGCGATGAGAAGTTTGTGCCGGGCCATAAGTGTCGAGAACCTCAGTTGTTCTGTTTGGATGAAGCTCAAGATACTGAGAGTAGTCTAGATGAGGCAATCATTGAGGGTACACGAGAAATTCAGGTCCTCGTGAGGAAGACGATCGTGACCAATGTTTGGTGTCTTTCAACGCGTTGGCTGGATGCATAACGCCTAATACCCTCAGAGTGCGAGGTGAAGTCAAAGGGCGCGACATTAGCATCTTGATTGATGGAGGTAGCACACATAATTTCGTGCAAGCCTGGACTGCTCGATATTTGGGTTTACCAATTATAGCAACCCTAAATTTTTAAGTGTTAGTTGGGAATAGAGAGAAGCTACGCAGTGATGGGCTGTGTTCGAAATCTCAAGATTCGAGTTCAAGGAACAGAGGTGCAGACTGATTTCTACATACTGCCGCTAGAAGGAACAAAAATGGTGCTTGGATGGCAACGCTAGGTCTAGTAATGATGGATTTTGCTAAGTTAAAATTTCAATTTCGACAAGGAAAAACTGAGCATCTATGGCAAGGGGAGGCTCGATCCAAGCCACAACTCGTTTGTTTGCAATCTTTGCGTCGAATGGTAGACACTCGAGCCGTAGCACAATGTTATTGTCTTCAGTTGGGTCAGGAATCCGAGACGCCTGGAATTGTTGCGCAGGATGACATGGGAAAGATAATGGCAGAATTTTCTAATGTATTCTTGGCACCAACAAGTTTACCACCGGTGAGAGACCATGACCACGCGATTCATCTAGATCCTTCGAGTAAACCCGTGAATGTTAAGCCCCACCGATACCCTTACTGCCAGAAGCAAGAAGTGGAGCGACAAGTGCAACACCTATTGGAACATTACCTAATTTGTAAGAGTCAAAGCCCCTTTTCATCTCTTGTTTTGTTGGTTAAAAAGAAAGACGGTACTTGGCGGTTTTGTGTTGATTATAGGGCGTTGAATGCTATTACCGTGAGGGACAAGTTCCCAATCCCTACGGCGGAGGAGCTATTTGATGAATTAGGAGGATCGCGATACTTTTCGAAGCTTGATTTACTTGATGGGTACCATCAGATTAGAGTACAAGCTCAGATGTGCCAAAAACGGCCTTTCAAACACACGAGGGCTATTTCGAGTTCCTTGTAAGGTCGTTCAGTCTCACCAACGCTCCTTCGACCTTCCAGGCAACCATGAATGACCTGTTTCGCCCATATTTGCGCAAATTTGTTCTTGTGTTCTTAGACGATATACTTATTTTACAGTCAGACCTGGCAGGAACACCTTAGGCACGTTTGACAAGTGTTACAAACATTGCGGTACAATGGGTTAATGGCAAAACAGTCGAAGTATGCTTTTAGTCAAGAAAAAATGGATTATTTAGGCCATATGGTGTCTAAAGAAGGTTTAGCAGTGGATCCAACAAAGGTTGAAGCCATTCGAGCTTGGCCATTACCAACCACGGTGAAGAGAGTTCAAGGGTTTCTAGGAATCGCCGGATACTACCGCAAATTCATAAAAGGGTTTGCCACCATTGCAGCACCATTATCTGATTTATTGCGCAAGGGGGAAGCTTTCGAGTGGTCTGAATCGGCACAGGGGGGCTTTTGATCACCTCAAGCAATGTCTTTGCTCGGCTCCGGTATTATGACTACCAAATTTTTAGAAGGAATTCATTGTCGAAACTGATGCGTCCGGGGTGGGAATAAGAGCAGTTCTGCAGCAAGAAGGGAGACCACTTGCATTTTACAATCAAAAGTTAAGCCCGAGGATGCAGGCTGCATCAACATGTCACCGTGAAATGTTATCTATCAATCAGGCCGTGGGGAAGTGGCAACAATATTTATTGGGTCGAAGGTTCGGCATCATCATGGATCAGAGGTCCCTTCGAGAGGTCAACCAACAGAAGATCCAAACACCAGAACAACAGCGATGGTTAACTAAATTGATTGGCTACGACTTTGATATTCTATATCGCCCAGGAAAATTAAATGATATGGCTGATGCATTGTCGATGGAGGTGGCAGCAAGTTGTATAACCCTTTCTCGATCATTATTTGGAGTACTTGAAAACATACGTGTGGCCAGTGTGCAAGATCCTGAACTTCAGGACTTGACTCAAAAAATTTACGAAGGTAATCAAGACAAACTGGACTATGTCGACCAAGGGGGCTGGTATTGTTTCAAGGCAGAATTATGGTTCCAAATGAAGCAGCCTTGCGAACCTTATTACTCTGAGAATTTCATGGTTCAAAAATAGGGGGTCACTCAGGAATTAATCGAACTTACCGTCGACTGTTAGCTAGTTTCTATTGGAAGACTATGAGGCATGATGTTCGACAATATGTGCAACATTGTCAGATTTGCCAAAGGATGAAAAGTGAAAGCTTGAAACCAGCAGGTCTACTTTAACTGTTACCGGTTCTGGATCAGATATTTGAAGATCTTGCTCTTGATTTTATAGTTGGGTTACTACGACCGAATGGTAAGGAAAATTTTTGTTAGTGGTTGATAGACTCACTAAGTACGGACATTTCTTTGCTCTCCCAAAGAAGTTTGACAGTAAAAGCGTGGCCAAAGTCTTGGTTTAGGGGGTGGTTAAACTACATGGGATTTCCAAGTCCTTAGTAAGTGATCAGGATAGAATCTTCATCAGTAAGGTGTGGACAGAAATAGCTAAGCTGCAAGGGACGAAACTATGCATGAGTTCGGCTTATCAACCTCAACCGGATGGCCAAACGGAAGCGCTAAATCGTTGTCTTGATATGTATTTGCGATGCATGGCGAATGACTATCTTAGTAAATGGGAGCAATGTCTGACATGGGAAGAATATTGGTACAACACGGCCTACCAAAATTCAGCCGGTATGATACCATTCAAGGCATTATATGATCGTGACCCCCTAGCATGGTGGATTACTAGAAGGCAGTTCTAGGAACGACCAAGTGCACCAGGAACTTCAAGAACGTAATGAGATACTTCGTGTGTTAAAACATAATCTATGGCAGGCACAAGTTCGCATGAAAAATCAGGCCGACAAACGTCGGAGGGAACTCGAATTGGAACTGGGGAGTTGGGTATATGTCAAGTTACAACCATACCGCCAATTGTCTATTAGATTGAGGCGACAACAGAAACTTAGTCCTTGGTTCTTTAGTCCTTACCAGGTGGAGAAGAGGGTCGGTGCTGTTGCGTATAAGTTGAAGCTACCTGAAGCGTCTAGGATTCATCCGGTGTTTCACATTTCACAATTGAAGCCATGTCGCGGATAACCCCTACAGCAGGTCACACCCTTGCCACTCTTACACTAGGAGATACCCAAGCCTATTACTATAGAGAACCTTGAAGACAAGGTTCATGTGGAAGAAGGGGGTAATGTTACGATCGACACTATTGTTTCCTCATTAGAATCTTACCCTGAAGAGTCTGATGCGATGGAGGGAAATGATGAGCTGGAACATACAGTTAGGGAGGTCCAAAAACTACGCAGGGGTAAAAGAGAGATGTTAACGCCAGTGCCAACAAGGGAGAGATGCCAACGACAAGAAAGGAAGGCCATTTTGAGTTGAAGAGGGCAAAGCGTTTTACCGAAAATGAGACGGTAAAATCAACTACAAAATTTGTAAAGAGAAAAATAGTTGACCGCAAATTAAACTGCGTTGACTCGGTAGTTTTATGTGAACCAAACACCGTAAAGCACAAAAAATGAAATCTAGAGTTAGTTTTACGCTAACCAAACGCAGCCTAAGATGCAATCTTGGTTAATGACATCATGCAACAACTTCGCAGATTTGAGCCTTTGTTTTGCACGGTAAGAATGTGCCTATTCCATTAAAAAAATACAGCAAGCATGAGCTTGGTTTCGGATTCAGATTCAGAGTCGGATTAAGATATGTATGTTATACACGGCCTCGTATGACGCTAGTTCTTCTGAATCTATATTGATTTCAAGTTGGTGTATGGATGTAATAGCAACTTGTGATTTGCTAGAGCTATTTGCAAGTGCTCTCTTGAATTTCAAACCTATCCAGTTTTACTTTTAATTTCGACCGTCATTCGTTACGGTAATTTGTTGCATTAAAATCCGTAATTGTATGCACATATGTATAATGTATGTTTTTATAAAGTATAACACAAAATTAAGTGATCGATTATGTTACATGTGTTATAAGTATTAAATTGTCATAAAATTAAAAGTGTAGATACCGTAAGTATATTTATAATTCAATGAGCGGCAAAGTTATAAATATTAATAAATTCTTTTAATATTCGGTTTATAAAAAGGGTAGTGGTCCCTAAGATATAGATTAACTTGCATATCTCTCATTTCTTGTCAGGAAGTTATGTGGGAAGAGATAACATATCTTCTTGAAAGATCAAACCCTTTTAAAAACCTCCAAAAATGGGTTCAAATACGCTTCCGCAAGTCTACTCCTTTATTCTTAATGACATGTATTTGTAATCACTCATTTTTATCCGGTTTGTGAATATTGTTAATATAATAATTAAAGGGTATTATTATTGCATGTGGGCGTGTTATACTATGTGTTTATGTACGTGTGATTAATATGTGCGTAAAATATGTGTGTGATAGGTGTGAGTGCATGTATATTATACATATTATGTATGTGTTATTAAGGTTTGATAATATTTATTAGAGATATTAATATGTTATAAGTGTGTTTTATATTGCATGAATGTTTGTATTAATATATTATGTGTATGCACGCATTAAAGTATGTGTAAGTATTATATGTGTGTAATTTATGTATATAATGCGTGAATGTGTATGTACAAATATAAACGTGTATGTACAAATATAAACATGTATGTTATTTAGTAGTTATGTTATTAACATTACATGTATTATATAAGGTATGTATGTATATTATGCATGATCATTCTAACGTATTTGCATATGATGTATGTATGTGCTTGTATTAAATTATAAGTTTAATTATTATTATTATTATTATTATTATTATTATTAGGTTATATAAATATGAAAGCAAATTATAAATAAAACCCATTTTATTAGGGTCCAGTCCATTTACATATACATATATATATAAAAAAGAGGTTTAAAATTATTTTACAAGGCCCATTCGGCCAGAACCCATACCCAATAGCCCAAAACCATAACACATATCAGACTATCTAAACCCTAATTGTTCTTATCCCTTGCGCAGCTAAAGGAGGGCTATTGGATTGGATCCAAATCCAACGGCCGAGATCAAACCATGGCGTCTCTCCAGCTGACCGCGTGGAACCACGCGCGGGTCGTTCGGCTCCACACGCGCGCGTGTATCACACACGCAAGACTCCTCGGCTATTGAGCTCCACGTGGCAAGATCCTGGGCAGTCTCGTCTTTCCCCAGATCGAATCCTGGTCGTCCATCTTCAAACCACCCCGGCCGTTGGATTAGATCTGATCCAACGGCCAGGAACAAGTCTGACCAGATGATAACGCCACCATACTCTCCCCACGTCGGCCGTACCATCAGCTCCAACCACCGCCATGCTCGGGGACATGCAAAGACAGAGAAGAATAACAAAAAAATGGGCTTTGTCAGTAACAAATCGAACAGAAGCATGTACAATATTTTTCTACCCAACAATATCAGAGATGATATATATGCATCAAAAAGGTGTAAAGAAAAAGATAACAAAAAAAGAACCCAGATTTTTTTGGTAAAGCACCCTCTTTTTTTGCATGCATCTCTAAAATCACTAACATGTACATATAAAAAAAGAGAAAAACGAAGAGTTGAGAGTTTACCCAACCACCGTGGATTTTCTCTGGCCAGCGACAAGCCCTTATGGGGTGAGTTGGTTGAGAAGATGATATCCCTGGTCGGATTTTCTTAAAAAAAACACAAATACTTTCTTTCGTTTCGGGTTTTCCTAGATCTAGGGTAATAATGGGCTGATCCCTCAGATCCAAGGTTGGTTTCGGGCTTGGATAACAAATGGGAGTCGTTTAGGGTTTTTTTTAGTAGTCGCCAGCATGAGGTACGGTGGTTTCTGGGAATAGAGGTGGCCGTTTGAAAGGTTGGACGTTTGAGGGAGAGCTCTCGGTTGAGAGAAATGAGATGAATGAAGGGTTATATTTCAAAGGGTAAAAAAAATGATGGACAAAGTAAAAAGGGGGGCTAAAGGTCTGTTATATAGATCAACAAAAAAAATAAATGGCATAATCACTTCATAAAGGTCCCCGTGTTTCAGGATTTTTCATCTAGAGCCTGCCCCATGGTCTAATTGCAACCCCAGTCCCCCTCTTATTTGAAATTAGTTCAATTTGGTCCTCAGATAAACTGAAATCAGTTTTTAAATGGTAAAATCACCTCCCTAGTCCTACCGCATTTTTGAATTTTTCATCGCAAGCTTGCCCCTTGGGTTGATTACAACTCTAGTCCTTATAAGTTTATTTCAGGCTATAATTAAGTCCCTAAATCATGTCTTTATTGCTCTAATTTCTATCATTTCTATTTCACTTTCTTTCATTCTAGTCCCCTATTTTAATCGTTTATGTCCATCATCATTTATTTTGTGTTTTAGCATGTTATGTTGTCCATTATATTCGTATTGGTTTAATATTATGTTTTTATGATGTGTTATATCATGCTTTATTTCGCTTGCTTGGTTTGTCTATGTTTCTCATGTATTTTGTTTTAGTATAACGAATGTATCATGTCTACCTATGATTTGTATGTCATTTTCGTCCTTTATGTTTTTACGTAGTTGTTGTTTTCATCATGTTCATGTATGTCTTTTTTTCATATGCATTATCGTACCAATGTGTTTAGCTTCGCCTGTTCGTAACATGTTTTAATGTTAGCTTCTTTATGTTCGTTTGCATTTTAGGTTGCGTGTTAAAAATAGATGATATGTGTCGTATATTAGTGTCATGTTTTTACCTTATTTTAAAATGTTTCATATATTAAGTACTAGTTTTTATGTTCGTTTTTTGCTTTGATTTGTTAGTTTAATACCATGTTACGTGTGTATCATGCCTATGTTGCATCTTTATATGTATATATTTGATCTATTATTTTTTTGAAGTATGTCTTCTTTTCTTTTAATTTTGGGGTATGTTTTTCTCACTTGTTTACGCTTTTGTTTTTATTGTGATATGTTTTTGTTAATCATGTCAATGCATTTTGCTATTTTTGTTTAATTCTATGATATCTGTGTTTAATTTGTTTGCTAACGTAAATTGTATCAGGCGTAGTGATGGTGGTTGGGCGTTTACTCTCGGATAACGGGGCTTTTAAAATTTACCCGCACTTATAATCAAATTTTAAATTAATTGTCACTTTAATCCGGAAAGTTTAATATTAATACAGCGGTAATTATTAAAGTATCAATTTTGGGCGGTGTGGGAGTGCTAATCCTTCCCCATCCGTAACCGACTCTCGAACCCAACAGTTTTCAAATCTCTGGTTTTATGATGCCCGACCTACCTAAGTGGCCGGTGACGACTCCCTTTTTTAATAAAATACGGTATTTTTAAAACCCTACGGAATAAATATTTTAATATCCGAAAGACAATAAACACTTCGGAAACCTCGGGTTTTTAGCGAAAACAGATATTGCTACAGTATTGATCTTAGGTTATTATTTGTATCAAATATATTCTAGTTATAACATAGTTTAGTTACTTGAGCTCATTTTGATTAGTTTTTGTTTATCTAGTGAAAAATGGATTATTTATTTTTCGTGTTTTAATTAAGTTGGGGTTGTTAATATTGCACCGATGGACGTGTTTTTCTTATTATGATAAAATGTTTATTATAAATATTATTCAACTTCAAAAATAGATATTTTTATCTAAATATTACTTTTAAAATTACTAGTTAGGTTCAATAATTTAATTTAATAATAATGTTTTGTTTAAATGCAATTTATAAAAATAAAAATAATAATGATGCGAGAGTTTGAGCCCTACTTATTTGAATGAAATATATTTCATGACCAATCGTTTACTTTTTAGTGTGAACAGCCGCGACGAGAGGATTAACTACTGCTATCGGCGTGTCCACTCAAATAAAAAACCAACAAATGTTGGGTGCAATGACAAGACACATTGCACTCTCAAGGAGAGAATACATACTCGAACCTCGGAGACGATATTATTAGAAGGGAGAGCCGCGAATCCCGAACATAAACCATAAAATAAACATGAAATGTACCAAAAAATAAGAAAATAAAAACAATTAAAGAAAATAATAATAGTTAATTTAAAATATCAAAATTTTGTACAAATCAATGAGTAGATACATATTAGTACAAACTGATATTTATCACAATGAACTAATACATTCCGAAATATATTAAATATTTGATCGAAACAAAATTTAAATTACTTTTAAAAAATTTCAAACAAATTACTTAAAAAATTGAAAATACGGAATGAATATATAATTCTCTAAAATTTAATCAATGCGAAAATACTATACAAAGTTTTTTTAAATAGTAAAATATTATACAAAGTTATACTATGAATTAAGACAGAACAATAACAAACGAAACATTCTCCAAGTCTAATAACAGTTATGGAAAAAACATGATGTAAAAACGGTTCCACCTGGCGGTGGTGCTTGACCCGGCTATTTTAATAAAATTTATTTTTATGTCATTTTATTAAAACAACGAGTTTTGGTCTGCGAAACCAAAAAATAGGTTCGGGAGTCAGTTACGTGTGGGGAAGGAGAAGCATCTCACAACGCCCAAAATTGGTACATGGTCGATTACATATTGTCTAAATTATGGAAATTAAGAATTCGTATTTAATTTAAAATTTGTGATTCTTTAAAATATTTAAAGAATATATTTGTGCATGAAAGGAATTTACACCCCTACACTCGTGACATAATTTTCGTTGGATTCCTGAATGAAGGGAACATATTTTGAAATCATAGTTTAAATTTAAAAATTATATTTTTATGTTAGAGATTAACGGAGAGTGTCACCTCTTATGCTCGATGTACGTTTTTCACGAGAACCCTAAAGGGTTTTAATTTAAAATTCAATTAAAACATATATAAGATATATACATATATATATTAGATTATAAATATTAAGTTGATAATAACAATAGTAGTGACAATGACAATAATATTAGTATTTATAGATAATAGTAATAATAGTACTATATATATAACATTAATAATAGGAATGAAAAAATATAAATTATAATAATAGGATATAACATATTGTAATGATATAAATATAACGCATATATATATCATAAGGTACATACACATAAAAATAGTATATATGTATTATCAATAATATAATTATAATATAATAATAGTAATGTTAATGAAATTATAATAGTGTAATAATAATAACATAACGGGGAGGTGGTGGTGGTGGTCGTGGTGGTGTTAATGAAATTATAATAGTGTAATAATAATAACATAACGGTGGTGGTGGTGAATAAAACAGAATAATGGCCAAAATATAAAGAAATGCGAATTAAAAGGTAGAAATGTAAAGGATACGAGAATTGAAGGACCGAAAGTGCAATTATCTCATTCATCAAAAAATGCACGGATTCCTCCCTCGGGTCGGGTTAGAGCGCAGGTACAACATGGCCTAAAATGGCGTCATTTTGATTCCTACATAAATAGGGACTTTTTGCCCAAAAATATTATTTGGCAACTGATAACTCAAAAAAATCTTAAATCCTCCCAACTCCTTTCCCCCTGCTCAGTCGAGCCCCCCAGCACCGCCTGATCGACCATCGTGTGCCGCCGCGTACTGCCGTTCACCAGCGATGGAGCAACGCTGCGAACGACGGTCAGAATACATACAAATAGATGGATCGATTCGGTTTCGGCTTCTAAACCCAAATCTAAGGTCGGTTTTTCCCAAATCCCTTCCTAGTTATGTAGATCTGAGAAAATCTGAAGAATTGTGATGATTTTTTTTTACCTTTTTTCAATCTTTTTTTTTGCTTTTTGCCTTGATCTCTATTTTTTGATTCTAATCTCTCGTTTCTCTCTTAAAAATGGTCTCTAATCTCCCCTTTTTGTTGTAGGTGGTTCAAATTTATGGCATGGGAGAGTGACTCTCGGCTGGCCACGTCAAATGGTGATGAAGATGTTGGCAGGGCAGTCGTGGTAGATGGATAAAGAGGGTACATGGCAATGGTGACAAGCGGCCAAGGCGGTGGTGGTAGGCGAAATAATGGTGGCGGTGGCGGTTGAGTGTAGTTAGAGTTAGATTAGGTTTAGGCTAATTTAGGTTTAGGGTTTTTTGGTAATGGGTTTAGATATTGGGTCAATGGGTTTTTATTTGGACAATGGTTGTTGGGTATTGGTTTTTTATTTGGGTTGTATATAATATATGTAATGGGCTCTATGACCCTGGATAAAAATGGGTTACTACAGTTGCCCATCTTTGCTCATTGTTGTATAACAACAATAAGCAAAGACAAAAAAGAACAAATTTTGTCCGGTTTGGTTGGGCTTTTTTCTTCCCGGCATAACTTTTCTTCATCTGCTTCACTTGATCTGCTCGACCGCTCTTGTAGGCATAATCTTCAAAATGGGGTGATTCGTCGAGGAAATAAAATTTTCAAACTATGGTGATTCGTTGGGGAGAAAAATAAGTTCGGCTTGCTACGACTCTGACGACGACACAATACCTGAAGAATATTCGACCTAGATGCAACACTGATGAAGGGGCAAGGTTCGCAAAACTTGATCCAGCTGCAACACTGACAAAGAGACATGATCAAAAGATGAAGGTTCTGACATTTGATCTGACTACAACACCGTTGGGGAGACAAGATCGAATAATTAAGGCTTTGATGTTTGATCCAGCTACAATGCTAACGAAGAAACAAGATTGAAGAATGAAGCTTCGATGTTTGATCGGGCTGCAACACTGACGAATAGACAAGATCTGACAAAATTTTCCCTTTTTTCTTCTTCTTTTTTTTTCTTTTTTCATTTTTTTCATTTTTCTTTTTTTTAAATTAAAAGGTTTGATAATAAGGTGGTTCATCTACTCCCCCAATCTTGGAGAAGTAGAATCTGTAAATTTGGATGATATGCTTCAGCACTGACGGGGAGGCAGAATCTTAAAAGAGGTCGATCCGCTACAACACTGACAAAGAGGCAGGATTTGGAGAATGTTCTAATCAAGCTACAACTCTGACCAAAATGCATGATCTAGAGTTTGATCCTCTACAACACTGACAAAGAGGCAGGATCTAAGAGTAAGATTCTGATTAAGCTACAACTCTAACAAAGAGGTATGGTTTTAGAGTTTGATCTGCTACAGCACTGACGAAGAGGCATGACCTGGGAGTTCGATTCTGATCAAACTACAACTCTAATGTAGAGGCATGATTCGAAAGTTTGATCTGCTATAGCACTAACGAAGAAGCGGGATCTAAAAGTTCGATTTTGATCAAGCTACAATTCTGACGTAGAGGCATGGTCAGAATTTTTGCACATTTGGTCCAGCTACAATACTGACGAAGAGGCAAGACTGGGATTGGAGTTTTGATTTTTTCATATTTTTTCTTTTGTTTTTTTATGGTTTTTTACATTTTTCCTTTTTTTTTGTTTGATTTTTTTTGGAAACTAGCTATGATTCTGAGGTGATATCCGAGAAGAGTTTGGTCTAGCTACAATACTAATGAAGAGGCAAGACCTGGAAAGGGTTTGATCCTTTACATTATTTTTGGGAAGACTAGACCAGAAAGAAGTTTGATCTATTACACCACTGAAAAATAAAGGTTGATCAAGTTACAAAACTGCCAATGATGCATGGTAGGTTAGCCTGCTACACCACTGACGGAGAGGCAAGATTTGAAAAAAGATTTTGATCCGCTATACCACTGACGGAGGCAAGATCTTAGGGATTTAATTTTGATCAAGCTATAACTCTTGTTATGTGTGAGATAGGATCATAACAAGTTGATTGATCCGCCAAGGGTCTTAACATCACTCTTGAGGATGATGTCCCGAAGGTCCTAGAATTACTCCTGAAGGTGACATCCCGAGGACCTTGAATTCATCTCTTCTTCTGACTCTACTTTTTTTGGCAGCTTGTTCTCTCTTTGGTTGATCTTCTTGTCTTCTCTTCTTTAGAGAAATAGAACTTGGTCGATCGATCTACTTCACAATTCTTTCGAGAAGATAAGACTTGCCAAAGTTAAAAAAGTGTTTGGTCAAAGTGAGTGATAAACTGGCTGCTCTATAATAAAATCAAAAGGTTTGATCTAATTGATTCTTTGTGTTGAAGATGTTAGATCTTGTTAATGATTGTATGTTCAATCTTGGTTGAAGGCACCAGAAAAATATTTGCCCCATTTCTTCATGTCAAAGATACTAGAATTTGTTGACAACTATCGGTTCTTTCTTGTTTGAGAATATCAAACCTGTAAATTTTTTGCCCTTTAAGAAATGATCAAATACCTTTAAGAAAATTTATAATTGATTTAAGAAGAAAAGATTTGACTAAGAAATTTTCTTTTCAGAAAAACAATATCCTTTTGAAAGGATTAAATTACGGTATTCATGTTTTGGGGAAAATATCCTTACGGAAGGATAAAATTAAGGAACTAAGAAAATCCTATTTTTAGAAGAAGAAAAAATATCCTTATGGAAGGACGGGGTTGAGAAACTCCTATTTTTGAGGAAAATGTCCTTATAGAAGGACGGAGTTAAGAAACTCATATTTTTGAGGAAATGTCCTTATGGAAGGACTGAGTTCCTATTTTTGAGAAAATGTCCTTATAGAAGGACGAAATTAAGGAACTTATGTTTTTGAGAAAATGCCCTTATGGAAGGAAGGAATTAAGAAACTCATATTTTTGAGGAAAATGTCCTTATGGAATGACGAAATTAAGAAACTCTTGTTTTTGAAGAAAATGTCCTTATGGAAAGAAGGAGTTAAGAAACTCTCGTTTTTGAGAAAATGTCCTTATAGAAGGACAGAATTAAGGAACTCATGTTTTTGAGAAAATGTCCTTGTGGAAGGACAGAATTAAGAAACTCTTGTTTTTGAAGAAAATGTCCTTATGGAAGGACGGAATTAAGAAACTTCTGTTTTTGAGGAAAATGTCCTTATGGAAGGACGGAGTTAAGAAACTCTTATTTTTGAGAAAATGTCCTTATAGAAGGGTAGAATTAAGAAACTCCTATTTTTGAGGAAAATGTCCTTATGGAAAGATGGAATTAAGAAAATCCTATTTTTGAGGAAAATATCCTTATGAAAGGATGAAGTTCCTGTTTTTGAGAAAATATCCTTATAGAATGATGGAATTAAGGAACTCTTGTTTTTGAGAAAATGTCCTTATGGAAGGATGAAATTAAGAAACTCATATTTTGAGGAAAATGTCATTATAGAAGGACTGAATTAAGAAACTCTTATTTTTGAGAAAATCTCCTTATGGAAGGACGAAGTTAAGAAACTCCTATTTTTGAGAAAATATCCTTATAGAATGACGAAATTAAGGAACTCCTATTTTTGAGAAAATGTCCTTATGAAACGACAAAATTAAGAAACTCTTGTTTTTGAGAATATGTCCTTATGGAAGGACTTGATTTTAGAAAATTGCTTTTTGAGTAACAAGTACAAAGTTAGTTTCCGACAATGTATTTATGCAAATGACATGTATGTGTATGTTTTTATGATGATGCAGGGATGCATGAAATTCTTGTCAGAATCTTCAAGTTATCAGTGCTAGATGTCATGACGTATGAACATGCTTGATGATGCAACGATGCATATGTTTTCATGTATGTCCTCAAGATGGATGAAGATGCATGTGATACTTGTGGAAGTTCTTTTCTTCTGGTCCAGCTTGATCTTCTGATCCATTTCTGTTCCAAATCTGTCCAAACAAAAGTTTGCCCCCAAATTTCGCTATTCTCATTCTAAATTCAAATTTTTGAGATGAATGATCTTGAAGTCATTTCTTTTCTTATTCTCAAGGGAGAATAAATTTATCATTGATCAAATCTTCTCAAGTTTGTTTTGATTCCCCACTTAATCTTAGGCTCAGATATCATTTTTATTGGATGCTTTGAAGGCTTCAAACTTTTGATCTGAGTAGACACCTGCCTTAGGTCCTTGTACTTTAAATCTCTATAAAGAGCAATGTAAGAAATCTTTTGTTTATCAACCATGCAAGATGCTCATATGAATGAGCAAATAATATTATTTTTTCTAAGATATGATTTTTCAAAAATAGAGGGCTCTATATCTATATATGTATATACATATATGTATGGAAAAATCATGACATATGAATAATTTAAATTTTAAGAAAATTTGTAGAAATGCATCATTCATTAAAAACAAATGCGCGCACGCCCTTACAAAAGATTCCCTTTTGCCTTTGGGCCTAGGCAAAAGGTTTGTTCCTGGCATTGCTCAAAAAGAGATTTAAACTACAAATATGTCTTAAAAAGTTGTCTACAGATCAGACAAATCTAACACTATCTCATTATAATTTGTCTAAGGGACTCCATTGTTGAATTTTAAAGTGCCATTTTCAATAAAATTTTGCACCTTGTTTCTTAGGGCTCCACAATTCCCAGTAGTGTGGCACGTGCTTCCTAGATGATAATCACACACATCATTAACATCATGGCCTTCTGGGTAAGAAGGCTCTTTTGGTTTAGACTGAACCGGGGATAACAAGTTTTTCTTAACAAGCATCGAAAGCAACTCTGTATATATTACCGAAATTGGATGGATAACTTTTTGAAACGTTGTAGGTCGACGTGAGTATGATAGTTTGATTGGTGCTAGGACCAAGGTCAATGGGATGGATAAGACCCCACCGTATGAACCTTTTATCCACTTCCCCTTCCGACGATCGCACTGCTGGAATCTATGATCTTCCCTTGTCTAATGGTTTCTTCTATGAGTTCAACTGATATCACAAGGTCTTCAAAGTTCTTGGTTGTATTTCTCATCATATACTTCAGGAATGGACCTTCTAGGGTTCTAAAAAAAGTAGGAGTTATCTCTCTTTTAAGTGGAGACGGTTGTACTTGCGCTGCAACATCCCTCTACCTTTGCACATACTACCTAAAGCTCTCGTTGGGCCTCTTCTTCATATTTTGCAATGTTAATCGGTTTGGGTCAATGTCTGTTATATGTTTGTAATGCTCTGTGAAGGCTTTAGCCAAATCCTTCCATGATTGTATCTTGTTCTGTCTAAGCTGATTGTACCACCTAGCAGCAGACCCTTTTAAACTATCTTGAAAATAATGAATTAAAAGCTTGTCATTATCAACATGCCTCGTCATCTTTCAGCAGAACATGGTGAGGTGAGCAGATGGAGAGCTTGTTCCATCAAACTTTTCAAACTCTAGCATTTTGAACATTAGAGGTAACACTAGATTAGGTACCATACTCAATTTTATTGCATCAATCTCGCAGAATGCATCTAACCTTTCTATAATTTTAAACTTTTCCTCAAGTCCCTGGCACCAATCTTCAAACTGCTTAGGCAATTCGATCTTGCTTTACCCACCTCATTAGGATCAAGGACAGTGTGCCCACTAGGGTTATAAATTCCTTTATGCAATGAAGATCTGGCTTGAGGACCTTGTTGCTTTTCAACCGAAGAAGACACTTGCAGATGTTTCTTGTCAAAAGGATTTTTTGAATTTTGTAGAGCAATGAGGTTAATGGTCAATCTTTTTCCCCTTTCAGGATCTTTGCCGGCCAATATTACAGTTATCATGGCCATTAGATTCTTTTGTGACTGTGAGATGTGGTCGCGAGTTGCTTGTTGCACCTTTTCCAGGTTTTTCTCCATATCATTCTTTATATCTTCGTACGTTTTGTCAACCTTTTCCAAATGATCATCTATTTCTTTAGCTTTGCTTCTAGTGAAAAACCAATACTGACTCGGCCGAATCGGATGCCCCAAAATCACTGCGATCATAGTTCTCTCAGAATTAGAAGCTCGACCAATAAATGATTATGCAATATGATGTGATATAAATGTATGCAAGATGAGATGTTAATCCAATGCAAAACAGAATAAAACAAATTACTATGGATTAAATCATCAATAATTGCAAAAAATTAAAAAGGTACATAACCTATAAGTAACATGCTTTACTTGAATAAGAAAAATCCTACCCAATTGTAGATACCTTTTTTTTTGAAAGGACAATCGTGTAGATCGTACCTAAATTAGGCACTACGAATTATCCCCTTAAATCATTAATGAAAATATTGTAAAAGAATGGGGATTTCTTTTGAAAACTTTAATTTTTTGAAAACGATGAAAACCTGGAGTCACCACCGGCCACTTGGGTAAGGTAGGTCGAACACCATAAGAAACCAGAGATTCGTTGTGAAAGGGTCCGGGAGTTGGTTACGCGTGGGGAAGGATTAGCACCCCCCATCACGCCCAGAAATCGGTACCAAAATATTTGTTGCTTTTAAAGGGATGAAAATCTTTGAAATTTATATTGAATTCAATTCAAAGCTCTTAAATGAAAATTAACCTTAATTACACGGGCTTTATCGAATTTGTGGATTCAAATTAATTGGACATTTAACTAATAAGGTTGATGATATATCAGATCATAGATTAAACCGCCATCGAATAAACTCATCTGCCGTGTTAATTTATGGTTCGACTTCTGTACGTCACCTTTATGCATAATGCAAGCATTTAAGTATGATGTGATGATTTTGTTAACTTTTAATCCAGTTACCTCGGGATGGTAATGATTAATCCAAATATTTGGCCAACATCCTTTAAGCTCGGACTATTACGACACAAATATTGGAATTAATAAGTACCTCCCTTTTACGATTTATGTTAATTAGGAATGCAATCAAGATTAAATGTTATATGAATGACAATTAAGGCATGACAATCAAAGACACAAATATAAACACACAAAAGGAAGGCCCAACTTATTAGAAAGCCCAATTAATGATCTATTTATTAACTAGATGATTCTAATACTTGACCCTAAATTAATTAGCCTTAAAAGACTAGAAACCCTAAATTATGGTGATTAATTTGTAATTTAATGTAAATTTGAACTTGAAATTGATTTTATCTAAAAGTAATTATGAAATGTTCAATTAATTTAAGGAATTTAGCATTTACCCCAATAAGCTAAGGATAAATTTAAATTCACTAAATTAATTCGAACCCTAATCTAACTAAGGCTCTAAAAACCTAGAACTAATTTAATTAACTTGAGGATTGTGCCCCTATGAGACGAGCACGCGATCTAAATTAATTAACTTGAGGATTGTGCCCCTGTGAGACGAGCACGCGATCTAAATTAATTAAATTAATTTGGCTAATCTAATTTAAAGGCCTAAGGCCCACCCAAGCTATGCAAGCCCAAAAAACATATAAGGCCCAAACTAATCTAAACCTAGCAATTTAAGCCCAAAAAACAAGTAGGCCCAAACTAAACCAAAATTAAACAAAATAAACCTAAAACAACAAGGCCCAAAATACTACAAGCATACATATGACTATCATAAATTTACATTATGTATTATGGAAAAATATTTTATAAACTTAAAAAAAGTTACATAATATATACTTTAAATATATAAATTGTACGTAAACTTTACAAAACCATTTATGCATATTAAATACCTTAAGAAAACCATATTATACTTTAGAAAAACATAGATATTATAAACTTCGAAACTACATTTATTATATAATATAGATACTATACATTATAGCTTTATAATACTATATTATATACTCCATAAACTACACATTATACATTAGAAAACTTATAACTTATATGTACTTTAATTTTTATAAAATCTTATATATTATAATTGAAAAAAGGTTATATATTTCAAGAAAACCATATATTAAATATATGTATTAGGAAAATCCATATGTTATATCTATTATAAAAAACTATATATTATATATATTTACAAGGACTATATACCATATAGTATACAAAGCTATATATATATGTATGTGTTATATTAAGTAAAATTCACATAACACATGATCATATATTATTAGAAAAGCCACATGCTATATATATTATATCACACTAAGTAAAACACATATCAAACCATAAATCAAACACCACTAACAATTAACAAATTAACATGAAAAGTAAAACTAGAAGTTAACAAGAAATCACTATGCAAAGTGTAAATTAAAATGCATGAAAAAAAAATGAATAAAAAATTAATTTAAAACTGGAAAAAGGACCAAATTGTGAAGAAATGAAATACAGGGACAAAATTAAAAGAAAAAACGAGGACGTAATTGAAAACATCAAAAAACTGTTAAGGACTCGGAGAGTAATTAAAATAGGCAGAATGGCATGGGCCCGTAATTATCCCACACAGAGGGATCAAAAGTGTAATTGGACCATGCAGAAGGACCGCAGACATAATTATTTTAGGGCAGATGATTAAATGAGATATTAGCCCAATTTTAAAATGTTATAACCCTATAAACACCCCCTTTGTCGAAACCCAACCCCTTTTTAGCCATTTTTTTGTTATAACACTCCCAAGAATGGATACATTTTAGCCATTTTTTGTTTTATTGACACCCCCAAAACCCGTTTGAAAACTTAGGGGAAAAGTGGTTTACATTGCTTATATCTTTCTCGAATCACTCATTGCCTATTGATCCTATTGTTTGTATGTTTAAGTAAAAATAAACTGAACTGTGGATGCGATTTTTCCCTTTTTTTATGTTTTCTTTCACGTGAAGAAGTCAAATGGGGCGGACGGGGCGCCACGTGGGACGGGAGTCGGTGCCAACACGTAGGCCACGGTCGAATGTCGGGCGTGGGTTGGATCGAAGTTCCGATCGATTTGGGGACGTTGGATCGGATATTATCTGAGAATGGAATGCACGCGCCTAAATGGTGTTTGATGGTTGATGTGGCAACGCTGGATTGGTGACATGTGGCGCGCGGGGAGCTAAAGGATCTCTATTCGATCTGGACTGTTCGATCAACAACCTTTGATTTGACGGTCTAGATTTGGCTGAGCATGAAGAATATTGTATCTGATTAGGGTTTTTTAGATTGTTATCATACTAGGGCTAGTATTATTATGGGTCTGTTGGGCCAGATAGTATGTATTAATTTTTTAGTTTTTTTGGATATGTAAATGGACCTGGACAAATTTTAAAATAATTGGGCTTTAGTTATTTAACTATAATATGTTTTTTTTGTTTGTTTTTAATTTTAGATAACAATAATAATAATACACATAATATACATATACGTATACATATTACACATACATTAACAAATAATACGTACATATACATGCAATATACACAATCACATTCATATTTAAATATTAATGACATTAAAGTAATAATGAATACATACATACATGCAAAGCAACACATACATATAATATACATACAATCATGCATTCCATATAATATGTAAACATACACATACAATAATACACACAATATGTATACTCACATACATACGCAATAATACGTACATACATGCAAGCAACACATACATATAATATACATGCCTAAATGGTTAATAACCATATATATAATAATCACATACTAGTGACATCTACTTAATATACATATAATAACATACATGATAATATGCATACACACATATATAAACAAATACGCAAACATTAGTACACATTACATATACACATTATACACTTAATAGCATAATAATAGTAATATCTTTTTTTGACTTTTGGGTTTTAAATAACATAACATATACTATGATAATAAATAGTATAATACGATAGTGAATTGGGTAACAATATAACAACATATATATATGTAATACTAGTAATATTTTTGGTGTTTTTGGTTTTAATGAAAACAAATAAAGTAAACAAAGCCCTTAATATATTTTTAGATAGTATTAACATATATAAGCCCATTATTGTAAAAACAAAAATAAAAAACGAATTCACCCTGGACAAAATTAGTGATTACAACTGCCCATCTTTGCTTATACTTGTGGAACAAGGATAAAGCAAAGACCATAAGCACTAATTTTGTCCTACTTCCATGTCGGATGATTTGCCCCTCTGGAACGACAGTGAACAAATTCAAATAAGTTGTTTCCCCGAAGCGGCAAAAACAAACTGGGTAACGCTGGCATGTCTTTTTGAAACAGTGACAGACAGACCAGATAGCAAATGATCCATTCCTTCAGAATGACATCGAATGAAACCAAATAACTTGTTTTCCCAGAGCAGTGAAAACAAACTGGGCAACATGGGCATGTCCTCCCTAAGCGGCCAAGGACGAACTAGATTGTAAACGACTTGTTCCTCCAGAACGGCAGTGAACGAAACCAAATAACTTGTTTTCCCGAAGCGGCAAAAACAAACTGGACAACACTATGATGAACTAGATTGAAAACGACTCGTTCCTCCGGAACGATAGCAAATGATTCCTCATAACTTATTTTCCCAAAACGGTAGAAAAGAAATAGGTGGCATCGGGATGTCCTTCTGAAATGGCAACGGACAAGCCAACTAGCCTCCAAACGACTCATTCTTCCAAAGCGGCTTTGAATGAATCTAAATAATATTGTTTTCCCTAAGCGGTGGAAAGCAAACTGGGCAACGACAATATGTTCCTCCGAAATGGATAACAACTCTTCAAATAAGGGTTCAACGAAGGTTTCCGCTCTTTGTGAGCCTGAACGGATAGGCTAATTTTCTTCTTCCATTTTATGAAAGGTTCTATCATCTTGTCTCATTCACCGGGAAGTGGTGTGCTTGAAATCCTTTGCTTGGAAATTCATTTCAAGTTTCCACTTTGACGTTAGTTTCTCTTCTCTAGGAGGTATCCGATTTATCTTTCAAATACCTGTAAAAGAGATGAAATGCTACGATGATATAAGTTAGCATGCCCCTAACCTAGGGATGTCTAACTAAGTGTGATGCATGAGTGACACTAATTCACTTTGACACTTTTTCTTCTTGGTCCCTTGATTTTGATCTTTTCTTGCTTTTCTTTTCTCTTCTTTGCAACGACAGTGCCTCATCTGTCACTCGAGTTCACCCTTTATGCTCCCTCTCTCTTGAACTCCTAAACCTCATACTCTAAAGCGCCCTTTTAGGTTTTCACTTTAGACTTGTCTTTCTCTAAAGCACCCTTTACGGGTTTTCACTTCAGAGTTTTTTTTCTTATTTTTTATTTTTCTTTTTTCTTCCGCTTTTTTTTTTGCTTTATTTTTTTTATCTATTTTTTGGGCGCCTTTTTGGGTTTTCGCCTTTAGCTCTTTCAACTTCAACATGTGTGGTACTCATTGTCTTTCTTTGGTGAATCTCGTCAACTTCGTCCCCGATGTCCTTTTGCCTTAACCTTGGCAGATTCGCCTTCTATCTTGGAACAACCTGCACCCAATAGGTTAAATCATAGTAATGCCAAGAAATCCTTTGCTTTTTTCATAATCTATGCCAATTCATCTACGCGATGGTTATAAGATGGATAACAGAAATGAGTATAATATTTTATTAATACTTAGAGAAATATTAACAAAATTTTGATAGTCATGGCAAACATGAGAGAAAACATTTATAGATAATATCGACTGTATGAATAATGAGAACCCATCGACCACAATAGATATTTCATTCACCAATTTTGGTTACAATTCTTGACGACCTAGGGATTGAAGCATCATTCTTCGAAGAAGCCTGCCAGTCGTATGCCAAAATTCACGTATATCTGAATCGTCATGTTTGGATTTTCAATTCAGATCACCCCTTAGTTTTAAGATGCCCATTTTTGGGTTTTTGCCCTAAACCCTCATCCTTCTTTTTTTCTTTTTTCTTTATTTATTTATTTTTTCTTTTTTCTTCTTTTTTCTTTTTTCTCCCCTTTTCATTTTTTTCAGGCATAATACTTCTTTTCACAAAGTTCGAGTTTTTTGGGTTGCTCAACTCTCTCTCATCCATCTCGGCTAGGATTAATGCTCCTCCGGAGAAAGGGCTTCTTTACAACATAAGGCACTTCCCAATTAGGCTTCTACTTCCCTCAGAAGTCTTTTTGGTTAAGTAAGATATTTTTAAACACTAGATCCCCCTCTTGGAACTCTTTAGAGTGAACTTTTTTGTTATAGGCTCGCATCATCCTTTTCTTATACATTTAACTGTGACAGATGGCATTCAACCTTTTTTCTTCAATGAGGTTCAATTGATCAATCCTAGCTTGTACCCATTCGGCCTCATCCAACTTTACTTCGTTCAAAATTCAAAGTGATGGAATCTATACCTCGATGGGTAGTACCGCCTCCGTGCCGTATACCAAAGAGTATGGCGTTGCCCCGGTGGAGGTCATCGTAAAGGTTCGATAAACAAATAGAGCAAAGGGTAGCTTTTCATGCTAATCTTTTTTAATTTTCTGTGGTTTTTGCTATGATCTTCTTTATATTCTTATTCGCCGCTTCCACTACTCCATTCATCTTGGGGCGATAAATAGTAGAATTGTGATGTACAATTTTGAACTGTTCACACACCTCAGTCATCATTTTGTTAATCAAGTTGGAAGCATTGTTGGTGATGATCCTTTCGGGTAGGCCATAGCGACATATAATTTCTTTCTTGAGAAACTTGCAAACATCGCTCTTGTAATGTTGGCGTACGAGGCAGCTTCTACCCATTTGGTGAAGTAATCGATGACTACTAGGATGAAGCGATGCCCATTAAAAGCTTTCGGGTGTATCTAGCCAATAACGTGTATTCCCCAGAAAGCAAAAGGCCAAGGTGAGTTCATGACGTAAAGTGGTACTGGCTGGGAATGTATCTTATCAGCGTAGATTTGGCATTTATGGCATTTATTTGCATAATTGATGCAATATCCCTCCATTGTTGACCAGAAGTAGCCGTATATCACGATTGAGAATTTGCTAGCGTGGGTTCTACATAATCCTCTATGGACCTCTGCTAAAATAGTTTCGACCTCCTGGGCATTGACATATCTAAATAGTATCTGATCTTTGCTTCTTTTATACATAATATATCCATCGAGGACGTACCCTGATTCCAACCTTCTAATAGTTCTTTTTTCGTTATCGTTGGTGTTGTTTAGGTAAATCTGGTACTTGATATACCGAAGGATGTTATAATACCACGGATTGCTATATTGTCCCTCTTTCAAACTATAGCAGTGGGCCGGCACCTCAAAAGTTTATATCTCGATAGGCTTTATTTCGGATGTCCCTTTTACTTTGAACACGGGGGGAAAAGTGGTTAGAGCGTCGGCCATTTGGTTATCCTCTCTTGGCAAGTAGGTGAAATTGACTTCTTCAAAATGTCTGACCAAATCTTGGATCAAATCATGATACTTGATTAGCTTCAAATCTCTGGTCTCCCACTCTTTTCAAAGTTGGTAGACTACCAAGGAAGAATCTCCAAAAACTGGAGCACCTTGATCTTCTTCTCAATGGATGCTCAGAGTCCCATGACGCAGGCTTCATACTCGGCTATATTGTTGGTGCAGAAGAATTCCAGCCTACTTGTAAAAGGGTAGTGGTCATCTTCAGGGGAAATTAATACTGCCCTTATTCCATGGCCTAGTGCATTCGATGCCCCGTCGAAATAGAGCCTCTATCCCTCTTTCTCGGCAATAGGTCCTCATTCAGTTAAACCACAGATCAAATCTTCATCTGGAAAGTGGAGATCTAATGGTTCATAGTCATATGAGGCGCGACTTGCCAAAATATCTGCCACGACACTTCTTTTTACCGCTTTCTGGTTCACATAAAACATGTCAAACTCTGAGCATTTTCCAACGGGCCATCTTCTCTGTCAATACTGGCAATTCCATCAGAAATTTCAGCGGATCTATCTGAGAAATTAGACAGGTGGTGTGATACAACATGTATTTCCGTAGCCGCTTACTAGCCCATACTAAGGCACAACATAATTTATGGATCGGCGGGTATCACATTTCACAATCGTTGAACTTCTTGCTCAAATAGTAGATTGCACTTTCCTTCTTTCCTGAGTCATCGTGTTGTCCAAGTACACACCCCATATAATTTTCAAAGACTGTTAGGTACAGGATCAACGGTCTATCCGATACTGGTGCTACTAGGATTAGGGGATTGGTCAAATACTTATTGATCTTTTCTATTGCCTCTTGACAATCTTCATCCCAAACCCCCAGGTTATTCTTTCGGAGCAATCTAAGGACGGGGTCACACTTATTAGTCAATTGAGATATGAACTGGGAGATGTAATTTAACCTCTCCAAAAATCCTTGGACCTCCTTTTTTGTTTCCAGTGGTGGAAGATCTCGAATTGCTTTCACCTTGTCGGGGTCGATCTCGGTGCCTTTCTGACTTACTACAAAGCCCAAAAGCTTTCCCGACGTAACTGCGAAGGTGCATTTGGCCGAGTTGAGCTTTAGCTGATACTTTCTTAGCCTTCGAAAGAGTTTTCGTAAGTTTTGGATATGCTCTTCCTCGGTTTTAGATTTGGCTATCATGTCATCCACGTATACCTCGATTTTTTTATGCATCATATCATGAAACAAGGTTAACATGGCCCTTTGGTAAGTTGCCCCGATGTTTTTTAATCCGAATAGCATCACTTTGTAACAAAATGTGCCCTACATGGTCACAAAAGTGGTTTTCTCCATGTCTTCGGGGTGAATTTTGATCTGGTTGTACCCCAAAAAGCCATCCATAAATGAGAACCAAGCATGCCCCGCAGTATTGTCCACTAAAGTATCAATATAGGGCAAAGGAAAATGTCTTTGGGGCTCGCCTTATTAAGGTCCCTATAATCTACACACATATGCATCTTCTCATCCTTTTTCGGTGCCGGGACGATATTGGCTACCCATTCTGGGTACTTAGAGACTTCTAAAAATTTAGCCTCAAGTTTTTTCTTCATCTGTTCTCTAATTTTTAGTAACATATCAGTTCTCATTCTTCGAAGCTTTTGTTGGACGGGCTTGCATTCTGGCCTAATAGAAAGCTTACGCGTTACAATGTCCGTGTTTAAGCCCCACATATCTTGGTATGACCGTGCGAACACGTCTCTAAATTCTACAAGCAGTTTCACTAATCCCTGCCTAACTTCTGGTGATAGGGTACCTCCGATCTTTACTTTTTTCCTTTCTTCGTCAGACCCCAAGTTTAGGATCTCTATCTTCTCTTGGTGCGGAAGGATTCGCTTCTCCTCATCGGCCACCATTCTTAGCAGCTCATCGGGAATCTCATCATTTTCTTCCCATATCTTCGTCAAGTACATGGGTCGTTTAAAATCTACCTTAGGATTAGGTTCCACATCGTTCATACAGTTTATATTAAGAGGTCTGCACAATTTTGAAAGTGCGTATTGGGAAAAGAAAAGTATAGTTTATGACGCGAATAAATAATTAATCAATAAATAAATGAATAGGTAAATAAATAATGAATGAATGAGATGGAATGGAATGAAATGAATGCCATATTTTCCATTTGAGAAAGAAAAGGTGGACATGGTATATTTCATTGAAAGCAGATGAATATGACATAGTTGCCCCTTTTTTACAAAAGATGTCGATTACTTTCAGGCCAAAGTAACGAAGTGGTACTAGGCATTACTTTGATTTGCCCCTATCAAATGTTGGCACGACCCTAAATGTCCAGTTGTTGAGCTCTTCTCTTGGGAGGCACGGGCGAATTCTGGCCAGAAACTGATTACTTTTGATTCCGTCACCAATCATGTTCACATTCATTTCTTTTAAAGCTTCATTGATCAACTCTTCTTGGAGGTTCCTTTCACCCTCCTGGTTTGCCTCCTAGATATCCTTCTTTGGATTTCAAATCCCCCCAGATATAAAAATACCTTTGAAGTTTGAATAGGTTATGGGAGCCCATAGAATGTCTTCCCCTCTCAACCTGGCCTTCCTCTATTCTTGTCTTTTTTTCCACTCTTGTATTTTTTGCAGAAAATTAGGCTTATAGCCAAGTCCGAAGTGGTCCACCTTATAAATCACACTAACGGGATAAAGACGCCCCTGTAGATTCCTCCTCTTCTTTGGCTTTCACTATTACTAACTTCCCCTCTATGACAAACTTTAACTTTTGATGGAGTGAGGACGGCACAGCGTCGGCCGAGTGTATCCATGGCCTACCTAACAGCCAGTTGTAAGATGGCTGGATATCCATGACCACAAAATTGACCACATATTCAATGGGACCAATGAGCATGGGTACTTTTATTTTCCCGACCACATCTCTTTGAGTCACGTCGAAGGCTCGCACCGTATTATGACATGGTTTCATATGCGAGCTATCTATTGTAGTCATTGTAGCATGGCTAATAGCATAACATTCAATGCAGAGTCATTATCAATTAAAATGTCTAGCAACACATAACTTTTACAGTGAGTGGTGATGTTCAGGGCCTTGATGGACCTCGTGCCTTCCCCTAGAATTTCATCATCACTGAAAGTAATGTGATTGACGTCGGTGATGTGACTGATAATCGGATCCAATCTCCCAACAGAGATATCTTTTGTAACGAATGTCTCATTCAAAACCTTCAACAATGCATCATGATGTTTTTCTAAGTTTAGTAATAGATCAAGTACTAAAATACGAGCTGGTTGTTTATGGAGTTGATCGACAACATTATACTCACTGTACTTCAAAATTTTCAAAAACTCTTGTGCTTGCGTTTCTGTGACCGGCTCCTTGACTTTTAAGGGTGGGTCTTCTCCGAACAACTTCTCGGGTTCTGCTCTAACTTTCAGCATTTCTCCTTTGGATCCCTTACGTTTTCTGGAATGTAGCATCGACCACTTCTTGTTAGATGCCCCCATATTGTTTACCTACCCGCTATTTGGTTGAGCAGGTTTTGTCTCTATTATCCTCTTATCCTCTTGTGCACTAGACGAGCCCGAAATTGTGACACTCGCGGCGTAATTCCACAGAACCATCTTTGTGTCTTTGAAAGGAAAAGACTTTGAGGTAGCAATTATAATTTTGGGAGCAACTTTTGGTTCACTTGCTTCACTCGGCCTGAGGCCGAGGATAAGTGGTCTCTTTGCACTATATATGGTTTCTTGACTCTCTGATGCACAAACTTCAAATTCTTTTACTCTTTTCTCCTTTTCAAAAAACTCAATCTCCTTGTTATCCACCATAGCTTGAAGTAAATGATGGAATTCCTCACAATGCTGAATATCGTGGTCTCCTAATTGGTGGTACTCACCGTATGGGCAACATCATCCATTAACCAACATCATTCCCCTATTGATGAGGCGCACCATGCATAACTGCTGAAAGACCCATCCCAAGGGAGACTGGACTTCAGACACGTTCCTCTTCGCTCTCTCGATGCACTCGTTCTCAATAGCATTTAAACCCTGTCCCCCGTGATTCGACAACGGATTTTTGGCCGTACTAGGTTCCCCTAACTATAACACCCAGTTCGAATCAGATTCTGAATAAACTTTTTGAATGCTATACAGTTCTCGATTGAATATCCTGGACATGTGCATGGTACTCACAGTGTTCCTAAGGGTTATACCAGGCCGGGTACGATGGGTTGTAAGGAGTAACGTGGTAGGGTCGGACTAGATTGACCTTGTATAACTGCGAGTAGAGTTCTTTATAGGTAATTGGCAAAGGCGTGAAAGACCTATCATCTCTTTCCTTCTTAGGTCCCATATCTTCTCTTTTGTTGAAATTTCTAGAATTCCCTACTGGGCCTGTGGCTTGGAAATGGTGAAGTTCTTGGTTTCCTCAAAAGGGTTGGTGTTGTTCACTTCATGATCCTTCTTCTTAAACTGATTTCGTAAATGATCCCTTCCATCGATCCTTCCACTCTTGATGGTCGCTTTAATGTGTTATCTAGTCATGACTATTTCTGCAAAGTTACTAATAGGGTTGCTAATCAACTGATCATAAAGTGCCCTTTTTAGCGTATCTATAAACATTGGAGAAATCTCGTGCTCATGAAGCGGTGGTTGGACTTGGGTTGCCATATCGTGCCACCTTTGAGCATATTCACGAAGGGTCTCGTTGTACTTTTGTTTCATGCCTTGTAAAAACATTCGGTTGGGAACCGTATCGATTACATGCTTATACTGATCAGTAAAAGCTTTCGCCAAATCTCTTCATGACTTGATTTAAGCCCTGGCTTGTTGGTTATACCTCCTCAAAGCAGATCCTACTAAGTTGTCATGAAAATAGTGAATCAAGAGCTTCTCGTTGTTGGTAAATCCAGCCATCTTCCGGTAAAACATCAGTATATGAGCAGACGGGCAGGTGATTCCATCAAACTTCTCAAAATCTAGGGCCTTGAACTTATATGGGATCTCCACATCGAGAACCAAACTAAGCTCCCTAGCACTTAACCCATAGGGGTCATCCTCGTCTTTCTTTACTCGAAACCTTTCTTCTAGGTCTTTCCAAGTATCCTCTAATTGCTTAATGAACTCCGCTTTCATTTGGTTCAGTTTTTTCAATTCTCCAAAGTCTGGGATGCCGTCTCCAATAATCTCGGGATTCTTGAAGGTCACCCATGGTTGAGTTTGAGCTGCTGCACCGGTATGAGAAGCAGATGCACCTTATGTAATATTTGATGAAGGATCAATGAGCAGAGATTCTTGACGATTTGGGCATAAAGGCGATCCTTCAAGTTTTGGGCAGGACTCTCGACGGTACCCTTATCTCTTGACTCCTACCCTAGCCGGGCTTGCAACAATTGAGATATTTCCTTCATCATGTCTTGCTGGGACTTGATAATGGTGTTCCTTAATTCCTGTTGGGTTCGTTCCAATTGACCATGTAGATCGGCCTCCAACTTTGCAAAACCTTCCTCCATTCGCTTCCTTCTTAAATGGGTATGATATGGGTGTGGAATGATGTAATTTTAAAGAATCAAAATACAATCTTTTTTGTTTCTGAAATAGAAAGCTTTTTTAGTCAATTATTTGTAACAAAACAAAGAATGTAAATAAATGAAATATGCAACACTGAGTTTGGCAAATATCATCGTTAAACGACTTTCATTAATAGAAACATAGTCTTGATACAATAACCAAAGAAAGCCAACTAAACATATAACTTCAAGGTAGTATTGAGGTCAATGATCTCTCTCAAAATCCAAACAATCCTCTCTCCTTCTTCAGAATCATCGTTGACACAATCATGAAGTTTAGTAGCATCTTCTACCAAGAGTTGTATCTTCTTGGTAATTCCTTGCATCCGAACCATCCATTATGCTAACTCTTGTTCTTGTCTCCAAATGTTGTAGGCAGTGAACTGTAGTTGCTCCAAACTCGGCATCGGGCATACTTGAATTGCTCCCCTAAAGCTTGCCACATGATCTTTGAGTTGTTGAACCTCAGTCTCCAACTCTTCAATGCGAGCCCCTAAAGCCTGGTTCTCCGAATTACTTACTTTTAACTTGCTAGTCGAACCCTTGTGTTTGAAAAGAGACTTCTCCAGAAACTTAACCTGATCCTTCAAGGCTTCATTTTGGCAACGTTCTTTCTCGAGCTACCTAGAGTGAGAAGTGTGCAGGTTCTTCATTTCTTGTGTTAAAGTGAGCATCTAGTCCCTGTTCTCACAATACATCCTTTTTATAATTCTCGGCTCTCGCTTTCTCCTCCCTAAGTCAAAGTTCTAACCCTTCGTCTGATCCACCTTCCACAACTCTCTTGATTTTGTTTGCCCTCTTAAGTTTCTAAATCTCTTCATTTTCTAATTTAAACTCGAGTTCCAATTCAATTTTTCTCTTTTGTGGACCTTTAACCATTCCTCCAAATTGTATCCTCTCCAACTCAAAATCGAATCTTTCTTGGCGGGCTTTCTCTTCGAGCTTGAGATACCTCTCTTGCTCATTTTCAAGTTGTTTTCTCATCAACCCAGCCTCGGTAGAAAGTGTGGCCAATCTCTCTTCCATTGACCTCTTTTTATCGGGATTCAATTGGGGAATGTTGTCATTGACGAGGCTGAATCTTCATGCCTCGTATTCGGGAGTGGTCATGTGGGTAGCATTCATGACTCTAACCCGTCTTGCGTTGTTCCAAGCTGAAGAAACATCATACACCACTACCTTGTAGCCTTTTTCCCTCTCATAATTCATATTGAACTCATTCAAACCCTTGGTAGCCGGCACAAATTGCTTCGAGCCATATTGTCTCAAAACCAGAAGAGGTGCATAAGCAGTGTGCCCTTAAAGTCCAAGTAATGGCACCCAAGAGTGGAACCCTCCAAACTATATCTTTCTCTCTGAGGTTGCAAAGAACATCTACCCAAACTTCCTCAGATCTTTGGGTAGGCCAATCTTCCTTTCGCAAAAATTATTCTAAAGGTGAGAAGTTGTCATTGTATAGAGGCTTTGAGAAACTAACATCTGACCATAGGTGACTATAGAACCATACCGTCAAAAGCTGTGGGCAACCATGGAAACGACCCCCGCCATGCTCCTGGAAAAATCTCAAAGATCGAAAAGTTTTAGCTAAAATCACAGGCACCGGATTGGTCCCGCCACTCAAACGGTCAAACAGGTCCAACACTACCGGATCGATTAGCCCTCCTACCCGAGAAAAAAATACTAACCCATAAATTAACAACGTGAAGAGATCCCGTTAAACTCGGCCTACTGGATGTATGGAAGCTAGGGCTAGAATCCCTTCCCACTTAAAATATTCCTTACCATTCCAAGTAGTGACCTAAAGCTCAACCCAGGATCCCAACATGTCCGAGAATCTCCTGAGCTTGCCTCAAAAAGCTTTGTTCTTACTAGGCTTCGAGTATACTCGGGTTTCGTCAATCTTTTCATAGTTTAAAAGGTCTTGTCATTCCTTAATCGTATGAGTTAAATCGAAGTTACCGATCGTGAAACAACTGTAGGCGGGATTCTAGAATCTCACCGAGGCTTGCAATAATTCCTAATCCACTAGATCATCTAATAAACATGCAATGTCACCATATTTTCTACTGAAAGTGCATCCTGTTTCCAAATCCCAACTATTCCACACTGCCTTCAGCCTGAAAGTGTCGTTGTATTCTGTATTCATAAATGTCTTCGTTGCCAAAGTTGACCTGAACCCGGCAGGGATACTATCCCCATCATGCAGCTGCTCTCCTTCGGACCATATTTGTACGTCGGAGTTCCTTTTATCATTGTTGCGAACTAAGTCTCCCATCAATCTAGCCTTTAACTTCAGACTATTTCCAACTCAATATATTCTTTATGACATGACGAAGAGTAACAAGGGAAAGAAAGAAAAGATAAGAGTTAGTCATGAGATAAAAACGCGAAAGCGAAAAAACATAAACATAAATAGTTTACACAAAAAAAGAAACCTAACCACATGAGTTATAGTTCGCTAAGGTTATCTGCATGGCTCTAATAGGGGTGGGTTTTCTTAAATTCTCACACATGGGTTCGGTTCTAATTAAGGGTACCCGAACCTATCTTATTGCCTACTAAGGCAACAAGAACCCAATTCTGGCCCATTATAAGCTTGCGAATTAGTTTCAATTCGAGGGAAAGCACGACCTGATGACGTGGAGGGTTGCTCACGTGTCAAAGGCGTGGATTTCGAAAGTGAATTACTGACCCGTGGAGAGCTACTCACGTGGGCATATGGTGTTTCACTCCCACTTAAGGGAATAAGCCCATGTATAGTGCTTAATGATATGATGCAACACATGTCGGTGACTCCTTAGAAATTAAATGAAGAATTAATTCGAGGACCACCAATTATCAAAGACCGTGAAATCCCGATCAAATTTTCAAGGAAGAATCATCTTGGTTCAAATCAATTAAAATCCCAATAATTTTCATCATTTAAACGCAACAATTTTCCTTTGGCCTAACTCTCTTTTGTTTTGCAAAAACAGTCCCCGGCGAAGTCGCCAAGCTGTAGCGACCTTTTTTTTAAAGGAAAATCGTGTAGATCGTACCTAAATTGGGCGCTATGAATTATCTCCTTAAATCATTAATGAAAATCTTTTAAAAGAATGGGGATTTCTTTTGAAAATCTTAATTTTTTGAAAACGATGAAAACCTGGAGTCGCCAACAAAGAAATCGGTACCAAAATATTTGTTGCTTTTAAAGGGATGAAAAACTTTGAAATTTATATTGAATTCAATTCTGAGCTCTTAAATGAAAATTAACCTTAATTACACGGGCTTTATTGAATTGGTGGATTCAAATTAATTGGACATTTAATTAATAAGGTTGACGATATATCGGACCATAGATTAAACCGACATCGAATAAGCCTGACTACCATGTTAATTTATGGTTCGACTTCCATACGTGACCTTTATGCATGATGCAAGCATTTAAGTATGATGTGATGATTTTGTTAACTTTTAATCCAGTTACCTCGGGATGATAAGGATTAATCTGAATATTTGGTCAACATCATTTAAGCTCAGACTATTACGACACAAATATTGGAATTAATAAGTACCTCCCTTTTACGATTTAGGTTAATTAGGAATGCAATCAAGATTAAAGGTTATATGAATGGCAATTAAGGCATGACAATCAAAAGTATAAATATAAACACACAAAAGGAAGGCCCAACTTATTAGAAAGATCAATTAGTGATCTATTTATTAACTAGATGATTCTAATACTTGACCCTAAATTAATTAGCCCTAAAAGACTAGAAACCCTAAATTATGGTGATTAATTTGTAATTTAATGTAAATCTAAACTTGAAATTGATTTTATCTAAAAGTAATTATTAAATGTTCAATTAATTTAAGGAATTTAGCATTTACCCCAATAAGCCAAGGATTAATTTAAATTCACTAAATTAATTCGAACCCTAATCTAACTAAGGCTCTAAAAACCTAGAACTAATTTAATTAACTTGAGGATCATGCCCCTATGAGACGAGCACGCGATCTAAATTAATTAAATTAATTTGCCTAATCTAATTTAAAGGCCTAAGGCCCACCCAAGCTATGCAAGCCCAAAAAACATAAAAGGCCCAAACTAATCTAAACCTAGCAATCTAAGCCCAAAAACAAGTAGGCCCAAACTAAACCAAAATTAAACAAAACAAACCTAAAGCAACAAGGCTCAAAATACTACAAGCATACATATGACTATCATAAATTTACATTATGTATTATGAAGAAATATTTTTATAAACTTAAAAAAAGTTACATAATATATACTTTAAATATATAAATTGTATGTAAACTTTACAAAACCATTTATGCATATTAAATACCTTAAGAAAACCATATTATACTTTAGAAAAAACATAGATATTATAAACTTCGAAACTACATTTATTATATAATATAGATACTATATATTATAGCTTTATAATACTATATTATATACTTCATAAGCTATACATTATACATTAGAAAACTTATAACTTATATGTACTTTAATCTTTATAAAATCGTATATATTATAATTTAAAAAGGTTATATATTTAAAGAAAATCATATATTAAATATATGTATTAGGAAAATCCATATGTTATATCTATTATAAAAAACCATATATTATATATATTTACAAGGACTATATATTATATTAGAAACCATATAGTATACAAAGCTATATATATTTATGTGTTATATTATGTAAAATCTACATAACACATGGTCATATATTATTGGAAAAGCCACATGCTATATATATAATATCACACTAAGTAAAACACATATCAAACTATAAATCAAACACCACTAACAATTAACAAATTAACATGAAAAGTAAAACTAGAAATTAACAAGAAATAACTATGCAAAATGTAAATTAAAATGCATGAAAAAGAATGAATAAAAAAATTAATTTGAAATTGGAAAAAGGACCAAATTGTGAAGAAACGAAATGCATGGACAAAATTAAAGTAAAAAACGAGGACGTAATTGAAAACTTCAAAAAATTGTGAAGGACCCTGGAGTAATTAAAATATGCGGAATGGCATGGAACTGTAATTATCCCACGCGGAGGGATCAAAAGTGTAATTGGACCATCGTAAGGACCACAGACATAATTATTTTAGGGCGGAAGGATTAAAAGAGATATTAGCCCAATTTTAAAATGTTATAACTCTATAAATACCCCATTAGTCGAAACCCAACCCTTTTTTTAGCTATTTTTTGTTGTAATACTCCCAAAAACCTCTGAAAATATGGGAATTACCCAGTTTCTGGCCAATAGCTGCCGCTCGGAGGCGGCTAGCGAGCCTAAAAACCCACCGAAACACCTCATTTGTATACTAAACTTCGATTCGAACCTAGTTTTTTCAAAATCGACCCCCTTTTCCCGTTAAAACCCCATAATCGAGGCTAGGAAATAGGTTTTCACCACCGTATACTCGCACCGTTTCATCGCGTTTGGCCTCAAGGCAGCTGGGGCTTATCAACGGCAGAGCAACGACCTGACGAAAATTTAATCGACACAAAGGGGAGGCAAATCGGCGAGGGTAAACCTTAACCCTCTCTTTTTTTATTCTTATATATATACATGCATGTTATTTCGAACTGGAAAAGGGAATAATTGATACCTTGGAAGGCCTTTTTGTTTGTATTGATTCTGGATTTTTCCCCGTTCGAAAACTTAGGGGTTACAAAGTGGTTTACATTGCTTATATCCTTCTCAAATCACTTATTGCCTATTGATCCTATTGTTTGCATGTTTAAGCAAAAATTTAATGGTTGAACTGTGGATGATGATGTTCTAATTTTTCCTTTTTTATGTTTTCTTTGTCTGTTTCGGTGGTTAGGAGAGAGCCGGTGGCCGTACGGTGGCAGCGGGATTTTCGACGGTGGCGCCATGTGGATGGGGAGATAAACCAATACTGGCACGTAGGCGTGTGACGAAGTCGAATGGCCGGGATGTGGGCTGTACGCGCGGGAGTCGAACGGTCCGGCTCAATCTGGAAGGTTGGATCAGATCTGATCCAACGACTGAGATCTCTCTTGGAATGGACGGCCCAGATGGTGTCTGATGGTCGACGTGGCAACACTGTATTGGTGACACATGGTGCGCGAGGAGCTGAAGGATCTCCATTCGATCTGGACTGTCAAATCAACAACCCTTGATCCGACGGTCTAGATTTGGCTGCGCATGAAGAAGAGTGTATCTGATTAGGGTTTTCTTAGATTGTTATCAGACTAGGGCTAGTATTATTATGGGCTTGTTGGGCCAAATAGTATGTATTAATTTTTTAGTTTTTTTATATGTAAATGGACCTAGACAATTTTTAATATAATTGGGCTTTAGTTATTTAACTATAATTTGTTTCTTTTTAATTTTAGATAACAATAATAATAATAATAATACAAATAATATACATATACGTATACATATTACACATACATTAACACATAATACGTACATATACATGCAATATACACACTCACATTCATAGTTAAATATTAATGACATTAAAGTAATAATGAATACATTCATACATGCAAGAAATACATACATATAATATACATACAATCATGCATTCCATATAATATGTAAACATACACATACAATAATACACACAATATGCATACTCACATACATACGCAATAATACGTACATGCATGCAAGCAACACATACATAAATATACATGCCTAAATGGTTAATAACCATATGTATAATAATCACATACTAGTGACACCTACTTAATATACATATAATAACATACATGATAATATGCATGCACACACATATGAACAAATACGCAAACATTAGTACACATTACATATACACATTTACACTTAATAGCATAATAACAGTAATATCTTTTTTTTACTTTTGGGTTTTAAATAACATAACGTATACTACGATAATAAATAGTATAATACGATAGTGAATTGGGTGACAATATAACAACATATATATATATCTGTAATACTAGTAATATTTTTGGTGTTTTTGGTTTTAATGAAAACAAATAAAGTAAACAAAGCCCTTAATATATTTTTAGATAGTAGTAACATATATAAGCCTATTATTGTAAAAACAAAAATAAAAAACGAATTCACCCTGGACAAAATTAGTGATTACACCAATCATGCTTTCTACCCGCATATGTTGAAAAAAATGTGGGTCTTACCCGAGCATGATTTTCTACCCTCATACTTGTTTTACATAAATATTCATATCAAAATATTACAGAATAATAAATAATGCTGAAATTAAAGAACATAATTGAAAGAAAAAACTACATCTCTCTCTATTATGAACTTATAGGTTGACTCTCTAAACGGGCAGAGTTTCAGTATGGCTCTTAGACAAGGTAGGTTGCTATGGTTCACTACATGCGATTTAGGTTTTAAAGTAACGGTACCCGATCTGTCGTTAGGACATCGATTCGGGAGAATACATTTCCCTAGGTCTACGTAGAGATGAAGATCTCACGAAGACAAAGGTATAGATGTATCTCGAAAGTGATCCACTATCATGTATAGAGGCGATACCTCACGAAGGCGTAGCTTTTCACACCATCTTAAAAGGAACGGAGCTCGGGTGCGGAGCTTATGATATGCAAAAACAAGGAAACAAAATTTTAGAAAAACCTTTTTATAAAATGTTTGGAAGGAAAAGTGATCACAAAATAAATTAAATTGAATTTATAGTTTCCACTCAGTAGGACAAAAAGTAATTGACTGATAGCTCGACTCTCAAAAAAAGAAAGGTGGTCCCTAGTGGAGTTGCCAAGCTGTAACAACTGTCTCACCTGGCGGTGGTGCTTGACGCATTTTTACGAAAAATATTTTGTGATAGAAGTGCCACCAATCTTTTTTAATTTAGGTGAGATTGGATCACCTAAAAACCCAGCTATTTTAATAAAACATGTTTTTGTGTCATTTTATTAAAACAACGAGTTTTAGTCTGCGAAACCAAAAAATAGGTTCGGGAGTTAGTTACGTGTGGAGAAGGATGAGCACCCCTACAACGCCCAAAATGAGTCCCTGGTCGATTACGTATATTCTAAATGATGAAAATTAAGAATTCGAATTTGATTTAAAATTTGTGATCCTTAAAATATTTAAAGAATATTTTTGTGTATGAAAGGAATTTACACCTCTACACCGGGGCATAATTTTCGTTGGATTCCCGAATGAAGGGAACCTATTTTTAAATCATAGTTTAAATTTAGAAATTGTATTTTTGTGTTAGGGATTAATGGAAAGCGGAACCCCTTACGCTCGAAGTACGTTTTTCACGAGAACTCCTAATAAAGGATTTTAATTTAAAATTCGATTAATATATATATAAGATATATACATATATATATATTAGATAATAAATATTAAGTTGATAATAACAATAGTAGTGGCAATGATAATAATATTAGTATTTATAGATAATAGTAATAATAGTACAATAGATATAACATTAATTATAGGAATGAAAAATAATATTAATGATAATAATAGGATATAACGTATTGTAATGATATATATATATATATATATCTCATAAGGTACATACACGTAAAAATAGTATATATGTATTATCAGTTATATAATAATAATAATAATAATAATAATAATAATAATATAATAATAGTAATGTTAATGAAATAATAGCAATAACATTACAGTAATGTTAATAATAATAATAATAATATAAGTAATAATAATGTAAATATTATAATGACATAAATAAATAAAACAGAAATAATGGCCAAAATATAAAGAAATGTAAATTAAAAGGCAGAAATGTAAAAGATACGAGAATTGAAGGACCAAAAGTGCACTTATCTCATTTATCAAAAAAATGTGCGGATCCTTCGGGTCGGGTCAGAGCACGGGTACAATAGGGCCTAAAACGGCGTCGTTTTGATTCCTACATAAATAGGGACTTTTTGCTCAAAAATTTCATTTGGCAACTGATAACTCAAAAAAAAAATCTTAAATCCTCCCAGCTCCTCTCCCCTCACTCGGCCGAGCCCTCCAGCACCGCCTGATTGATCGTCGTGTGCCGCCACGTGTCTCCATTCGTCGGCGACAGAGCAACGCCGAGAATGGCGCCAAAGTAGATGCAAATAAATGGTTCGATTCGATTTTGGCTCCTAAACTCAAATCTAAGGTCGGTTTTTCCCAAATCCCTTCCTAGTTATGTAGATCTTAGAAAATCCGAAGAATTATGATGATTTTTTTTTTACCTTTTTTTAATCTATTTTTTTTTTTGCTTTTTTGCCTTGATCTCTATTTTTTGGTTCTAATCTCTCGTTTCTCTCTTAAAAATAGTCTCTAATCTCCTCTTTTATTGTAGGTAGTTCGAATTTATGGCATGAGAGAGTGACTCTCGACTGGCCACGTCAAATGGTGATGAGGATGTTGGTAGGGCGGCCGTGGAAGAGGAATAAGGAGGGTGCATGGCGATGGTGACAGGCGGCCAAGGCGGTGGTGGCAGGCGAAATGATGATGGCGGCGGCGGCTGAGTGTAGTTAAGGTTAGATTAGGTTTAGGTTAATTTAGGTTTAGGGTTTTTTAGTAATGGGTTTGGATATTTGGTTAATGGATTTTTATTTGGACAATAGTTATTGAGTATTGGTTTTTTTTATTTGGGTTGTATATAATATATGTAATAGGGTCTAAGGCCTTGGATAAAAATGGATTACTACACATGACATAAGAAAAAAATGGAAATTACATCACACATACACAATAAGTGGTGAAATTTATACAAAACTAAATTATAAACTTATAAAATTATATAAACACTGTCATATTCTATAAATAGTTATTATTCGATATATTGTCGATATAAACTTTTTTACACAAATATAATTATTTTAATTTTAAATCATAAATCTTCGACTTTTCCGGCTCAGAGTCTGGGATGCAAAAACCAGGAACATATATATTAGCAGTGAACTTTAGGTTTACGCTTGAGATATTCGAGTGAAACGGGATCTTCATCTGTTATGTTCTTCAGTCAATTCAATCAAGGGTTTTTGGTTAAGGTTTGAGGGTCTTAGACTACCATGACATTGCCCAAGATGTTGAACTACTAAAATATTGTTTTTGAAAGATAGTATAGATTACCTCGGGAGTGTTTGCAGACCTAGGGCTTTCATTGCCCGGAGGTAGATATCCATCATTCTCGCGATTGGCAAGACAAGAAATTCAAATAGTCCTCTGGCGTGTAAATACCATCAAGTCCCACCTCCGCCAAAGCCCTGTAAATAGTCTCGTACATCATTTCCCTAGTTTTGAGCTGCGACAATAGCAACAGTACAAGATCAAGGGCCATTCAGTTTCTAGTTTAAAGATCATAATTCTTCAGTTGATACAACAAGATAATGATTCTCATAAAATTTCATGTCAAAGCAACATAAACAAAGTCTTAATGCTCGAATTGAACCAAGCTAAAACGTCAATGTCAAGCAAAAAGCATCTGTAGGACTATTCAATCTCTGTTGCAGTGAGATGGAAACAAGGAACCACCTCTTCTTTAAATGACAGTTCTCTAAGGTATTTGCGGATTGAGGATGTGCAGGATTAATCGCGATGTCTTCGATTTGGAACAGGAGCTGAACTGGGCTTGCACAAGATTAAAGGGTAAAGCTTTAATCACTACCATCCTAAAGCTTGCATGGTGATGGAGTGCTCATGCCTATCTGGTTTGGGAAGAACGTAACATAAGACAATTCAAAGGACAGAATAGGACTGAGAATGAGATTTTGCATTCCATTAAGGAAATAGTAAAGATTAGACTAAGTTGAAAAAGTATTGACAGAACTGATAGTGTGAATTTGTATTTGTGTACGATTTGGAGCATACTTAATTAGAAGGGTCTAGGGATGTAATTGGTAAGATAGTATAGATGAATCAGAAACACTCTTGTATGTGTAACTGTAGCAGAATTCTGCTTCTTTGGATAATACAACTAAACACTTATCCGGGAAAAAACTTCTGTAGGACTTGTTCCAGAGCAGGCATATCGATGAATTCTCAAAAAAAGATAACAATAATGCGGTCAAACATTTAAACACCAAGTTTTTCTTCAAACTTTACCTGCCAAAATAAAATCCTTTGAGTGGCAGAGCCTGTTGGAACACCCTCTGGCCACATTGGCATAACAATATAAGCAGCAAACCTCTGATTTGCTTTAATTTTACTGGCAATCTTAAGAGCAATTTCCATGGGAATTAAGTTGTCAGCACCTGCAGAGAGAATGTAAGGTTTATATTTCCAAACCAAAAACTATGAACAAATGTCTTATTATTCCCATGAAATTTTCCACAAGACATCCAGTACAAGAAATATCAGATGAGGCCTTGAACAAATAGGGCTAACCAAATGCTCTTCTAATTTCTAGTTTTTGAAAGGAAAGCTTAGTTATTTTGTATGACATCCTCTGCCTCTTTCTGTGCTACAATGACATATGTATTGGCACATGGACCTTATACTTTGATAATCTGATTGATATATTTAACCAAAAGTTCGCTACATTGATAATCTGACTGATACAAGAAATATAAGATAAAGCCATGAATGAATAGGACTAACCAAATACTCTTATTAATTTTTAGTTTTTGAAAGGAAAAAATGGTTCCTTTGTATGTTATCCTCTGCCTTCTGTGCTACAATGACATACGCCCTATTATATGGACTTGATACATTGATAATCTGACTGATATATTTAACCAGAAAGTTAGGTTCTTGATCATTTTACTATATTCAAACAAAAATGTTTCAACCAAAATTTACTGAGCCCATTTATTAACCTTCTTGAACTGCACAACTTATGCATTCAAGCAGACTAAAGTTAAGCAAGATCCATTATCAACCTTGCTAAGTTAGTCACAAACATCACGGTCATCAAAATCTAAGTGCCTTACCCAAGTCTTTATAAGAGCTCCAATTGAAGGAAGATCCAAGGAAATACTGATTCTCTATATAAATGAAATGCTGGGCAGAGCGAATGGCCTTCACATATGCAGTATGTATGCTCATATCAATAAGGACATTCTTACCGCACACCAAATTCTGTCACAGAAACAAATCATCATTCAGCTTCTACCTGGAAAAAAGAAGAAGAAGAAGAAGAAGAAGAAAGGAAGCAAATCAATGACAACCTTCTCTTTACCTTGCTCGTTGCATATTTTGGATCCTTTGGGAAGCCTTTAACAGAATTTGAATCAATTGAGCGAAAAATCTGCATGTGAAACCCCAAAAAAATAAATAAAAACAACCCATTTGAAAGGAAACTAAAAATAAAAAAAAAATGGAAGCAGCTTCTGAAAAACAGATTGGCCAAGCAAAATTATACCTATGACTTGACCATCTGTGACTAAAGCCAAGTTAATTAGCAAAATTACCTGAACATGCCAACCTTCCGGATCACTCTCAGAATCGGTAAAATCAGAAACTCCCATAATGTCTGGAATTCTTTCTATCCTCAGCAAAGCATCATCAAAGGGTTTTTTCAATTTTTTAAGTCCATGAGGCTTGGCTGCCTTCAACCATCGTTCCTCAAAGTTGACTAGAACATCATATGCAGCTGGGCCATCAATTTTACTGTGCATATCATGCCAAGGTTCTCTTGGACAACCTTCTGTAGAATTCTGCTCAAGTAATTTGCAATTAAATGGAGCAGGAAATCTTATTTACCGTGATGAATTACCATTAAACTTGCAGCTATCCCAATGTCATAAAACAAAAGAAAAAGAATGGTAAGTAGTTACCGTATATGTTGGATTATGATAGTCATCCTTATGTATTGTTTGCAGTGACCTAAATAGAGGATGATATGGATCATCGTATCGTCCATCACATAAGTCAAGACCACCAACAAAAGCAATAATTTTTCTAATGTTTTTCCAGCATCAGCATCCACAATTACAGTTTTCTGATGGTGTGTATAAATTGTCCCAACTTCCTGATAATTGATCGCATCAGAAAAACATAGTGCTTTTAGAACAGGATAACATATAACAAAAAGGCTGGTGATAATTTAGGGATGATTTGGTGTTTGTCAGTCCTCCTTAGGAGAGTTAAGGTCCAAGGTTCCAATCCCTTGGATTTCCTAATATGTATCATCTACCAAACAAAAAAAAAGTGAAACAAGACGTTCAGCAGACACAAAACAAATAAAGTATTTGATATTTGACAGGCCTATGAGAAATTGAGAATCCATTAAAAAAGGAAAACAAACAAACAAAAACTCGGAAAAAGTATGACGGAGAAGGGCATTTACCATCAAATTTAGACAACAAAACACAGTCCCTATTCAAATGTAATAACAGTAGCATGAAGCAAAGGGCTCTGATTATTTCGGAAGGTTAATCTCCATCATGGTATAGATACAAAAAAGTAATCAGCAATTAGTGTGTGAATTATTTTATATATATATATATATCCAGAAAATAGGATATGAAAGACCTATGGTGCTTCCCTCATTCAGCCCTACTCTTTCATAGTTTGAATGTGCAACTTATAAAATATGCAAAAAATTGAAAATACTACTTCAGGCAGTCCAAAAGGTAGTTTTTCTTGAGAAGTATGAAATATCTAAGCCAAATACATTTTTTTCCTATTGCCAAACATCCTGTCAGCATGTGGTTGGTAGTAAATTTCCAAATGCAGCCACCACATGTTACAATAATAGTGCAAACTGTGACCTGAAACAATCTAGAAGTAACATCTAATGATGCCAAATTGAACCCATGATGTGGAGAAATTTGAAGAGTTAGGAATGCATTTATGAGATAGAATCATTAACCTTTTGCTTGATCCAACTATGTTTTTTTCCAGCCATACGAGGACAAAGTAACACATGCACTGAAGAGTGTTTGAAAAAACTACGTGTTTCCTCATCTTGGGTTGCCATTATTCCATCCTGTATTTGTCAATTTAGAGGTTAATTAAAATCCGTGATAAGCAAAGTTTTCTAAAGGTTAAAAAGTGATTAATTCCTATCTTCATAAACAAGTGTGCACACACAAAGAGGACAAAGTTCGCATACTCTCATTGTCATCATTCATATGCACATTTCATTTTCTCCATTAACCAGATCTGCACAGCGATCACCATATACTTCTATTGTCATTATGTTTAAACCCTGAAGCTATAATGTACAAGAAATAACATAATAAATGAGTTACCATTTTGTATCCCAAGATGCTTCTCGAAGTAGGATCATCCCATAGCAGAAGTAGCACTCTAACTCCTTCCTGGGACTTTGACCTAAGAATATCCCCCAAAGTGCAATCCAAACAGGACCAGCATCCCGTACCAGCCTAACTTTATGCCAAACTGACCACCCTGTAATGTAAATCAAGCGCCTAGCTTGACGGATAGCATCAAATATGTCACTCCAGCACTTCCCGTGCACATAGGTCATCCCCTGGTCAAGTTTCATGGTTGGAAGAATCCCATCAGGGACGTTGGCATCTTGATAAAGAGTCACTTTTACCCCCTTCCGAAGAGGAAAATAGGTGCCAGGAACTCCCAAATAATCAGGACCTGCTCCAACACCATGATGATAGATGCTCAAATTCTCCATTGGTGAGTACTGAATTGATTGTCTTAAGACGGCTCCAGGCTTACAGGGCTTTCCAGTAAGATTCAGAAGTGGGTAGCTTCTCTCAATCTTTTGCATCGAGTATATCTGCTCAACTGGAATTGCTACGATTCCTATAATCTCTGACCCCAATACATCACTGTCTTTAACAACAAATTGCACTTCGGCAGCTTGATGTGCAACAGGAATATTGAAATGTTGCATCCAGACAGGGTTTTCATCATTGTTGATCACGTATGTCCTTCCTATAACAGCACCAGCAATTGCGATTGTGACATAAGGATCACTTGTATTCTTCCCTTCCCCTTTTCCTCCAACTTTTCTGGAGATATTTGAAGAAAAATTCCCAAACACATCCCCAAAGTCTTATGGAACATATCCATGTTGGGAAGATTTTTTGCCTCAAAAACCAACATATCTAAATTTCCATGTAGAAGCAAAACTCTCAATGAACCTGTATGGAAAGGTACAATCTGCATACTCTGGCCTTTTTGTGAATCCTTATGGGAGAAGGCACATTGATTAGCTGAATCAGCTCGGCCTAAACTAGGCCCCTCCCAGTTACAAACTTTACTTGCATAAAGTGGACCATCAAGCTCAGGTGATGAAGTAGCAGCGGGCACTGGAAAAACTGAAGGTGCCGAGGGTGATGCAGGAGCTGATGGATGACTACCAGGCAAATGCATATTACTAAATTGATGATCCAAAGGTGGATAAGCCATAACAACAGGTGGAGCACTACCCATATTTGCTCCTAAGGAACTTGTATTGTCCTGCATGTTATGTCCCACGAAGCTATTCTGTCTGGAGTGGAGCTCGGAATTACTTCTAGGAGGAGGATATTGCGCAGGTTGCTGATAAGAGGCGGATGGTTGTGGATTACTTTCAGGTGGGGGGTAATGACCAGATAGGGATTGCTGGTAAGGGTACGGAGATGAACCATAGTGGAAAGCAGCAGGATGTTGTTGGAGAGTATGTTGGGAAGGATTTAGAGGAATCGGGTGTGCATATTGATAAGGAAATGGTCCAGGATAAGAATGCCTATATTCTATGGGAGCTGAACCAGGAGCTTGCCCTGGGGGCAGATACATATGAGGTGCCTGAGGGTATTGGGGACTGTAAGGATATGAATACGGCGAATGTGGATGCGGATGCGCGTATGGATCTTGATTTGGAGGAGGGTATCCATGGTGGTAAGGGTATGGATTTTGGTGAGGATTATTATCCATTTCTTACCAAATTACTCTTCTTTTTTATGGAATCAAATCAAGTGAATAACAGAAAAAAAAATAACAAAACTTTGTTCTTCATACATATAACAAAATCCACAAATTCAGCTGGGATTTCTCAGTTTCAAACTTCCAATGTAGAATTCAATTGTAATGTCTACAAATAAAACTGAAAAAGCAAACACCAAGGAATTCAATGAAACAAAAAAAATATAAACCAAAAGAAAATTCTCAAAAAGAAAGAAAAGATTTTGCTAAGGTTCCGAGTGAAAAGAGGCAGGGAAAAAGGCTTACCAATTGGGATGGTTTTTTGATCACTGAAGAAGATGAATGATCCAGGAAAGAGAGAACAATCGAAGAAAAGGGGAGTTTGAAAGAAGAGATTTAGGTATGAAAATTACTTCTTTGGCGTCGACAATGCGCGTGTCGATCAAGAAACCAAACATTACAAAATCCCCATTTTAATCTGTTGTGAAAATACCGTTGTCTGGCAGTTTGTTCAACTGTAATCATAAGCCTCGTGGTAAGCAAATACTGGTGCTTTATTTTGTAATTTAAAAATGATATGGTTGAATTCAAGCGATCTGTGATATTATTTTTAAGAGATTCGAGTTGTACGGTGTATATGTTTTATTAAAAAAAATAAAATTAATGAATAAGTATTACCATATAATCGATCAGAATGTTAAAAAATGATATTGTTATCGTTGGAGCCAAGTCCACGAACTCGGATATCAATGGTGCAATATACCCGTATGGATCACACTTTAAAATAAAGATATTTTAATGATTTTTTTATTGAGTTGATGTCGAAACGACTCGTACTGTAATTTTATATACAAGTATAGATGATTATAATATTAGTCCTGGAGACTGTAAATAACAATACGACTTCTCACAGTGTGGCAAGTGCTTTTCCATACAAGCGAAGCTGATAGCATCGTGAACGCTGTGCTTGCCACTGGTTTCGCCTTCACCACCACCTTAAAACAACGTTTCTGCAATCTACGAGTGAAGACGAGGCTGTTGGGGATAACCGTGATTTCGACTCCTTTGGGGGCTTTAATGGTGGCATTGTACACGGATGGAGGACCTACATTCGTGACCCTTCTCATGAAAACACCTACTGTTTGCCGTTTGCTGTTGATCACGTAAAGCTGCATCGATGGGTAGTTTAGGGCATCGTAGCCAAATCCCGGAAGCAATGACGAGCAGTTTACGGACTTTTTGCCAATTAAATGAGCTATCGATGGTCCACTGTACCCTTCATGGCATAGGAACTGTATGTAAGTCATCTCGTCCATGTCATAGATAAGGCCCGGGTTTATGGCTCCCGTAGGATTCAATTGGCCAGCACCGCAGGCAAACTCGGCATCCTTGTCCACCCTCCGGCTCATCGGTTTTGCTTTCGTATAACAAACAAGTGTAACTGTGTAAAACATGATACAATTAAAACAATTGAGGGGTCTATGTTATATCCTTTACCTGTGGTCATGATTGCGGATTTGATTGCAGCCGGTGTCCAAGTAGGGTGAAATGATTTCACATAGGCAGCTACACCGGCAACATGCGGGGTAGCCATGGAAGTACCAGACATGAGAGTGAACTTCGAATGCTGGGTGTCCCCTTTTAACCCGGTGAGTGAATTCATAAGAGTGTAGGCTGCCAAGATGTCCACACCAGGGGCTGCAATATCAGGCTGTATATAGTATATATATATCATGGTGCGGTGGAGACAACAAGTTTAAAAATCAATTGCAGACAGAATTCAAAGCTTTCATACCTTGAGAACATGTTGTGAACCTGCATTCGGACCCCGAGACGAAAACAAAGCAACGAATGGAGCTGAAACTTTAACTTCATGTGACTTGTATATCACTGCTGAAGGTGATCTGGTAATCATATCATTTGATATTTCAGTGGTAAACAAAAATGGGGCAATGAACATTCATTGAAATATTAATACCTTGTGGAATGTATATATTTATCTATAGTTTCTCCAACAGTCATATTCACCATGGTGGCTGGTGCCATATAAATTATAGCAGTATCGAGGAATTGTTCGCTTTCGAGTACAATGCCAACTCCTCCGGTTCTTTAACGACAGATTCAGCACACAACTCGCCTAGTAAACAGTAAACAAGCCTTCTTTTTACCTTTGCAGGATCCAATGTGTTATCATAACAGAACCTGAAATTACATTTTAAACTGTCAAATTATTTAAAACCAACCACTGCGTATGGTTGATATTTGTATCGTGACAGACATCGATCACCGCACGGTTGGATCGTCATCAGCCAAACAAATTACTACCTTGCTAATTCCTTGCTTTCTGCATTGATGGCTACATCCGCCCCACTGACAATGGGGTAAAAATTTCCTTTGATCCAAATGTGTAATTCCAATTCCCTGTTTATCAATCCAGTTAGATTTCAAGCATTAAACGAAAACAATTTTCTGTATATCGAACTTACCGAGAAACTTTTCCCATTTCCCAACTTGACTGCACTCCTAAACTGTCGGTCCATACCGGTGGCTGCCACTGTAAGAAGCCATGGGGAATAGTTAGACACGGAGCCCAAGCTCGGACCATCGTTCCCACAAGAAGCCACCGTGATAATTCCCTTCTTCAAGGCATGGAATGCACCGACCGATATAGAATCAGTGACGAAATCCCCGGTCGCCCCGCCTATGGATATCGATATAACATCAACACCATCACTTGTGGCATCGTCCATTGCGGCGAGGATGTCCATATCAGCACATCCTGAGCTGGCCCAGCACACTTTGTATGCGGCTATCCTAGCCGATGGCACTGCACCACGAGCTGTGCCATTGGCTAGCCCATAAAGGTTGGCGTTTGGGACTAGGTTGCCTGCTAGCGTTGATGATGTGTGGGTGCCGTGTCCATCCACGTCTATCGGTGATAGAATGTCTGCCGGGTCGGGAAGTACTTAGCTCCTACAAGCTTGCTATTGAACTCAATGAAGGTGGTCCAAGAGCAAGAATGATCAACATTAAAATCTAGAATAACAAATCAATGAACGCGGTTTATTAACTATTTGAAGCTGACAGGAAGGACTGAATTCTCACATTTTAAACAGACATTACTTGGTATTCAAGAAATTAATTCCTACATATTTTAGTTAATTCATTCATGCAATTAATTGCAGCAAAATATATTTTTGATCAATATGATATAGATTCGAATGCTACTATAGGATTAAAATATGCATGGATTTTACTGGTTGCATCCCGAGAAATTCCGAAAATGGTGGCATGTTCCTTTCCATTTATGGGGTGGAGGACCAAATCCATCATCCTTGAAGCTGTTTGACTGTGGAGTGATCCCTGGAAATGGAAGAACATCATGTTAATTTCTTTTATATTCGAAACGTAATTAGTAGAAAAAGAAACAATTCTGCTGAATCTACTTAATGAAACAACAGAGTGGTCCATCAACCTGTATCAAGCAGACCAACAATTATGTCTTTCTCAAGCCTCAGATTTCTTTTAACTGTTTGAGGAAATCCAATGAAATCCCATGATTTCGTCGTGTGTAGCTTGTGATATCGATTCGGAAACACGGAAGCCACTTCATCCAGTTCTAAACATTCCAAAACCAAGTCAAACAAATCTTATAATTGTCGGGACGAAATGACAAACAATCGAAAATTTCATGTACCCTTTAACATTTGAGCTTCATCTTTGGATAGCTTTGCAGCAAAGGCATTGAAGCTCTTTGTGTAGCTATAAACCATGGACTCTTTAGCATCATGTTCACTGTTCAAAACAAATCACAAAACCATACATACACACACATACATACATACATGTTAATGTATGGGTGATTAAGCTCAAGCTAACCTAGCCTTGACAGAGGAGACAAGGCTCAAGTGTTTTCGAACCGCGGCACCTTTGCTCAAAGGACCATCTCCCAAGTAAACAATGTAAAAATTCTGTCACATTGAACACTTTGCAGAGTTACTTTTACAAATTGATAATTATGTGAAAAAGATGAAAGGGAATGCACCTTTGTTTCTTCTTCTGATGAAACAGGAACCAGAATCATTAAAACCAGAAGAAGTTGATAGGTTTTCGCCATGCTTGGCTGTGGTTTCGTCGAGCTTTGGCTATGGATTTATACAAGTAGCAACATTTAAGGCAATTTGACAGGTTTAGCTGGACTGACAAACAATATCAGACAATGGCTAAAATGGATGAGAAACAACAAACGTGTACTGCACTTCTGAAACTTAATACAATTTGTAGATTGGGGAGTCTTAAAACAAAGACAATGAAATTCTGATTGCAATATCACATTTAGCTTCCCCTTGCTTCTTTTCTTGTGCAAGGTTCCGAAAAATATATTATAGATATCGATCGAACTATAAGTAATTATATGAATCGGTTGGATTAAATTTTGAATGCACGATTCTTCGTGATTACGGTACCAAATGGTTCGTTTTCGATATGAAATTAGCTTGATACTCTGGTAAGGGCCTCTAGTGTAGATCATTGGTGGAGATTGGGGCAATGGCTTAACTTGAGTTAATGGAGCATTTTCAATAAATATGATGGTTAAATTGAGAAGTTACTTGTAAACAAAGGGACCCTTTTGCCTTAATTTCCAATTCAAGCAATTAAAGCTTTCAAAATCGAATAAAATTAATTGCTTAATTTAGGGTTTACCTAATGTTGTTTTAATGACACTTTGGTTTAAGTTATGATTATTTGGTAAAAACGTTACACTAATCCTTTTCTATCATTTTTTATAATTTTATAGATTAAAACTGAAAAAATATAGTATATTTATTGAAATTGATTAATATTTGACACACTGTCAGTGTAAAATTCAAATCTATAAACCCTAAATTTTAACCATGAATCCTAAATTCAAAACCCTACAACCTAAACCCCTAACATCTAAACTAAAACTTTAAACCCCTAAATAACTCCGCTTTGTGAAAACTTTATTTTTCAACGTCAGTATGTAGGATAACAATCTTATTGAAATTATAACTACCCGAGACAATCACAAATATAAATAACATATATCAGAATATATTAGAATGCGAATTAAATTTTATAAAATACAAGTAAACTAATAATTAGAATACATTTAGAGAGAACCCACAAATTTTAATTAGTAATCAAAATATATCCATAAAAGACTTGCAGATTTTGATATTTAAATCATAATAAAATTGAATCAATATATAGTTTATATAAAATATGAGACAAACCTAAATACTCAAAGATTTAGGGTCTTAAAATTTATCAACTTTACCAAAAGTGTGAATCGATAGAAAATAAAGTTTTTAATTTAAAACTATTTCACTCTCACCATGTATAAAATAAGTGGGATTTTTTTGACGTGACATACTAACTCTTTTTTATAGGTTGAGTTGTTTTTTTTATAGCTTTATGATTTTGATTTTAGAGTAAGGAATTTATATTTTTGTGATCTATGTCCATTCAAAAGGTATGATAGTTGATGATGAGTATATAATAGTGGGGTCTGCAAACATCGATCAACGCTCCCTTGAGGGTACGAGAGACACCGAGATTGCAATGGGAGCTTACCAACCTCAATATACCTGGGCAGCAAAACATTCTAGTCCACTCGGACAGGTAAGCTCTCGGTTACATCCATATTAATGATACAATTTCTTTGTTTACTAAATGAACCGATGATCCTACAAGCACAAATATAGATGTTTCATGTTTTTCCACAAACAATCTTCACCTTTCCCCCAGAGTATCCTTAACTCTTTGCTGTTTATTATAGATCTATGGGTATAGGATGTCACTTTGGGCGGAACATACTGGAGTCGTTGATGGCTGCTTCACTCAACCAGAGAGTCTCGACTGCGTAAGACGGATCGTTCAAATGGGGAAGCTGAACTGGATACAATTCACATCGGAGGAAGTGACGGAGATGAGAGGGCACTTGGTAAAGTACCCCGAGGAAGTGTGTCCGAAGGGTAAGATCAAGCCCCTACCTGGATGTGAAACTTTCCCTGATGTTGGGGGAAGCATTAGCGGCTCATTTCTTGCCATACAAGAAAATCTTACAATCTAACCTAATATGCTACCACTACATACACTACGGTTCAAATAAAATTTTGAAACTAAAAATGAAGTGTACTTGCCTATATTCATAGTTCAAATAGATTGTCATTGAAAAATCGAACGATCAATGATGCATTGCTTTTAAAATGAAAAAAAAAATATCTATTTAATAATAAATAAAAGAGTAAATTACATAAATGACCATTATACTATGATTTAGTCTCGATTTGACCATTATATTTTTTTAAACAATTAGATTACTGAACTATTAAAATAGACTCAATGTGATCGCATGCCGTGGCAGTTAGTAAAAATTTATATAATTACACATTTAGTCTTCATTACTTATACATTTTATTAATTTAGTCTTAATTTTAAATTTTCCAATAAGGTGTTAACATGTATCACAACCTTTAGAGAAAGAAAATAAAATGGATTAATAGCTTGCCTTTGCTGGAGTCTGAACTTAGGCAAAGGTAAAGCAAGTACAGTTGCTTTACCACTGCGCCAAACTCCATTGATATAGGCTTCAAAATACTATATATGTATTAATATGATGTTAATGCCAGGATTCTTTGATATGTCGGTTTCTTCTGCAGTTCCATTACTTTGCAGGAAAGAGGCATACAACAGCATAATCATCATTCTTGGGAAACTATTTCCGGCGTTTTTAAAAAGTTAATTTTCTGTAAACATTTAGGTAGCTTTGAAACTACAAACATCCAACTTTGAATATCTGAGTGTCTCTGCTCCTTGTTCTGACTTCCATCATCTATAAATGTTTACAGAAAATTAATTTTTTTTAAACGCCAAAAATAGTTAAATTTCTCTAATAAAGTGTCATCACTTGATTGAGGAGGAAAATAAATTTATTAAATTAAATATAAATAGTTAAATTCTTCTAATAAGGTGTTGGCATGTGTCACCACGTAATTGTATGTTTAATTTATTCTATTAAATTAAAATTAGGACCAACTTAATAAAATGTATAAGTAACGAGAATCAAATGTGTAACTATACAAATTTTTACTAATTGCCACGTCACTCCCTTCGTTAGAACCCTGACGGCAGGTGGTCACATTGAGTCTATTTTAAGGGTTGAGTAGTCTAATTGCTTCAAAAAAAAGTATAGTGATCAAATCGAAATTAAAACTATAGTATAATGGTCATTTATGTAATTTACCCTAAATAAAAGAATCAAGGCTTTCGGAAATTTTTTTATTAAATATAGATTATATTTTCATACAATATAAGTATTATTAATTATTATGTTAATTAGTAAATCTCGAGGCTTTCGGGACAATTTAGTTGTTAAAGAAAACTATTTGCTAACTTTAAATTAAATCATAACAAGAACATAAAAATTTGAATTTTAAATTTTGAACTATTTCTTAAATTCTAGAATAAAAGAATTGTGTAGTTTAAAAACTACCCGACATGTATATCGTACAATTTTCGTATAAAATTAGACAAATTTTGGTTTAACAAGTTGGTTTATACATTTATTTTGGTGGGGCATTAGGCCTATTAACGGTGGTCCGTTCTTTCTTTTTAGATTAAATATGACTCGGCTATAATTGTAGGGACTTGGGTTTTTCAAAAATAAAAATAAATTTTGTGGGGACTTGGGGGAGGGGACCACAGAAAAACTTAATCAAACTATGATATCAACCGTACACGTGGACTTACCATTGCTGAAATCCAGACTGTCTTTCTAGTGTGGACCGGACCCAGTTCATTGCATTTGTAGCCCACAACAGCAAAGACGGAACCCGCGCATTTTATCGTCTGTACTTGTCCCCACATCTTATCCCCATAGGACCCACCCCATTTTTTATTATTTTACACCGTTGATCACATGCTGATCAAAAACTTTTATTTTCCTAACTTTAAAACAAGAGGTGTAATTATACTTTGAGTCCCTATACTCTTTACTTTTAAAATTTTGTTCCTCAGTTTCAAATTGCACAAATTTAGTTTTCTACTTGTTTGATTACAACAATAGTCTAGTTTATAATGTTGTTGACTTTTGTTAAAGTTCAATAATCCAATGTCAATATTTAAATTGTATGGAGGTCTATTGATAGTATTATAAATTGAATTTTGTTTTTCCAAACGTACGATTAAAGATATAAATTTCTAAAATTAACCAAAATAAAAAGAACAAAGAGAAAGTACAGTGAGTGCAGGGGTCAGATTTGGAAATTTATCATTTGATTTTTTATTTTTTTAAGTTACTAGTCACCCTTAATATTTGAAAATTTTCAATTATTTTTTAAATTGATTAAAAAATATTAATATATATTTATGTGTATTTATATATTAAAAAAATATCATGATATAACTTATCGTCAAAGTTTTATGTTATATATAATCCTTTCAATAAAAGATTGAGAGTAAAACTGGAAGACAATATAATCTAATTAAATTGGATGAAGAACGTATAAAATAGTCAAAATATCTTAAGAAATAGTAAAGGTTCGTATGATTAAAGAAGGTGTTGATTTTCTTGTTCTTAAATACTCTTAAAGAAATTATAAGCTTCATATTTTTAAGTCTTGGATATACACATATATTATAAACAAAACGATTTAAACTCGAGTTATAATATATGTTGACCGTTTATTAAATTTTATTATTCATATTTTTTATTTCATTTATTCCAGTTATAATATATGTTGACCGACTAATATGAGGCGACAGCTAACATAAAAATCAATCGATGATGGTCTTATTTTTTTTATACTGAAGTCGTCATTTATCCTAAGATCACTTCATTAAAAAATGTGACTAAATGTGAATTAATAACGAAACTGCCACATTCGAAGGTATATTATATATTTGAGAAAATGTTTTAAAAGATACAAGCAGAGGGCATTATTATATAAAAAGCTTTTTTAAATAATTATTTACGAAAATGACTCCTAACTAATGTTATTTATAAAAATGACCTTCAAATCGTTCATATAAGTCGAATTCGTTTTTTACAGAAAGCGAATTTAAATTTTACTTTCTACAAAAAAACGAGTTCTCTGTTAAAAAATGTTGAGAATTAATTTCTTTTGCCAACTTACTCAATGCAAAACTTGCATTTTGTAGAAGCAAAATTTAAACTTACTTTTTGTAAAAAACGAGTTCGACTTATGTAGACAATTTGAATATATTTTTTTAAATAACATTAATTAAAATTATTTTCGTAAATAACTATTTAAAAATGATTTTTTATATAATAAAGTAAAATTAGTTAATCAAAGAACAGCTTGTTTAAACTATTTTATTTTAAAACGTGAAAAAAAATCTTAAAAGCAATATATATATCATGTGCCAATTCTTTTCTAAATTCAATTTTATTTTAAAACTTAAAACCAAACTTTAAACTAGAACATTTATTTACATTCAACAATTTAATTCCAGGAAATTAAAAAGAAAATCTTCCGAAAAATAGAGATCGAGGAAGGGGATCTGATGCCACTGCCAGAATCATTTCTTCTTTCATTTTTTATCATCATCACGTTATCTTGTAGACCCCACCAACCAAGGATCCTACGTGTCCCAAGATTAAAAAATTATACTATTAACAGCTAAGGCCCCAACACGTGTCCCAGCTCCAGACTTGACCAAACTTTTGGCCCACACTCTCTCGAATCGGACCACCGAACTACCCCCGCAGGGACCACCACGCGGCTACTCCTTGGGAACATTGCAAAAATGGTCCCGTAGGGTCCACCTTTTTTTCCTTTTATTTTCTTTTACTTTCGCCCCTTCCCTATTGGGTCACGCGCCCCCACACCACATGACAGTTCGATGAGGTGACCCGTTCGGCCCATGACTTCCTCTTTGCAATGCACGGTCCACGGATTGTCCCCCTGCTTTTTGGTTTCAGTGTTGACCCACACAAACATAATGTGGACCCCACACGTTACCGCCTAATCTGACCCCATATTCCACGTGTGCACCATAAAAATAAACACCCCTCACGTGCGCACGTGCTCCTACTTCCCCCCGACTCTTCCTCCTTTAGCTTCGCTCCCGTTCATGGCGGATGCAGGGTAAGCCAAAATGAAAAAGAAAAGAAATGTTAATCGTAAATCTCCACCGATCAATGTTTTGAAGATCGAGTCATGAACTGGAGCTCCTGTTTATCGTAAATCTCCAACGAGAAGTCTCTAAGCATCTGAGTCGTTGTTGCAGTAGCGGTGGCGGCGGAACTCAAACTGGGTGCCATAACCGACGCCGTTTTCGCCGCCTTGGAAACTGGAGCCGCAAAGCTCGTGACCGCTGCATTACTTTGAAGTTGACTCGGCGTTATTGTTGTTGTTGTTGCACCGTGTTGAATGGTGGAGACGAACGACGAAATCGGACGAGCCGAAATGTTAATCAACGGAGTAGCGGTGGCCGGAAATGTGAATATATGAGGCTGAGTGGATGGTCCGGCCACGGATGCCATAGGTGGTACCATGAAGAACGCGCCTGGAACGACGGCGTTTGATGGTATCGCCCAAATTGGGACCAAACCCTGCGGCAGAACAGCTTGTTGCTGCTGCTGGTGAGAAGTAATTACAGGAGCCAAACCAGATGAAACCGAAACGGCGTCGTTGACGTCAACGAACTCGCTATTAGCGGGTCGTTTGTGCTTCTTTTTACTAGGGTCACCGGGTTCTGGGTTAGCGTTCGAGGTCGTTGGGATTTTAAGGGTCCCATTAACCGATACAGCGATGGCGGGGACGGTACCGGTTCCGGTTGCCGCTATGATCGCCGGTTCGGCGTGCTTTAATAACCAGCGTATAGTTTCTCCATCCGACTTGTGCCCTAATTCTCGTGTCAGCTGAAAGATCCGAGCCGCGCAAGTAGCTGGAATTCGGATCCTCCGGCCACGTCCCTCGACTTTCGTATGACGATCCTTCGTTGATGCTCGTTTTGGCGCGGCGGGTGCTGCCGTTATTTGCGGCACGGGAACAGCTGACGGCACGTGCACCGCCATAGGCTTCAGGCTAACAGCTATCTCTATGTCAGGCTCTTCTTTAGGATTCTTCGACGCCTCTCCGCCGCCGTTGATGCTGAGAACAACCGCTCTGCTATCTCCATCCTCTTCAACCTCATGTTTTTGAATAGCAGCCATAGCTTTATTGCTTTAAGAAGAAGCACAGAGAACGTACAAAGATAAAACAAAGAGGAGAGAAAAGAGAAAAGAGAAAACTGAAAGGGAAAAAAGCTTTGAATTCTATAAAGAGGATGAAAAGAGAAAGAAGATACAATGGGTTACATCTTCCACGGGGAGGTCTTTTTGTACTCACTTTAACTATTTCAAACGAAAGATAAAACTCGTTTTATGTATGAATTATTATTTATTACAAAGTTGTAGATTTTTATTATCATAAAATGAGGATAATTTACATTTAAGTTCACCAGATTTGATATTTAGTTTTATTTATTTAAAATATCATTTAACTTTTTTTATTATAAAATACGTCACATATACTATGATTTTTACTAGATAAAAAATTTGAAATTAATATTTTTATTTAACATATTTTTCACATAACACTATTAAATAATATTTAATTCATAATTTAAATAAATTTTTTAAATATTTTCTTTAAATAAATTCAAAATTAACTAAATTTCATATAAATTCCAACAAAAATTTTAAATTTTCAATTAAGCGTTATTTGATAAAGATATATGAAAAATATATTAAATAAAAGTAGTAATTTCAAATTTTTGTTAGAATCAATTAACAATGTTAATATAAAAGATTTAATTTATTAATAATAAAAATTAAATGATGTAGTTTGGTAAATTTAATAATTCATGATTTAAATAAAAGTTGATGTTAAGTTTAGTGAATTATGATGTAAATTATCCTAAGATGATGTTAAAAAGGTTGTTTGGTCTTTTGTTTTCGGGTAAACTACACCTAAAGTCACTTAATTATGGGTTTGATGACAAATAATTCACTTAATTAAAATATTATTACAAACATATCACTTCATTATTAAAATTGAAATGAATGTCTAATGTGCAATCATATAATAAAATTTCAGCCCTTAAAACTTAGACATTCTATTTATTTTGTCTTAATTCGAACAAGTTTAATAAATTTAATTATCTATAACATTTATATAACGACTAAAATATATATAACATGAAAGCAATAGAAATATATATATAAGTAAACAAGCATTTTAGGAGAAAAATAACGATTTTTTAATATACAAGGTTAAATTTGTTGAATTATTTTGAATTAAGACCAAACTAATAGATTGTATAAATTTTTAGGACTAAAGTTGTTATTATACTAGGCCACATCACTATTCTTGTCTAATATTTAACGACCAATGATGTATTTGTAACGATATGTTAATTGAGTGATTGTTTATAACTTTTAGAAGAAAAAATGATATGTTTGTTACCAAAACTCATAATTAAGTAGTATAGAGTGTAGTTTGTCCTTTGTTTTTAATTTTTGGTAATTAAGAACACTATGTAGATGTTATATTTGTAACGATATATCAATTGAATAACATGTTTATAGCTTTTAGAAAAAATATGACAAACTTGTTACCAAAACTTATAATTAAGTAGCATAGAGTATAGTTTGTTCTATACTCAATATACAAGGTTAATTTTTTTAAATTAAAATCAAATTAATAGTTTGTATAAGTTTTGATGATTGAAATTCATAATAACAAATATAAAAATATCATAAAATTATTAACGTTGTAAATATAACACATTAGATCAAAAGAACTAACTTACTACAACACTCGATCTGATTTATTCAACTGATAAATAAAATATCGATAATTATACCTTCTTATGTAAAGAAAATACGGTGATCTCTATTCAAAATAAAAAATCTACGGTGATCTCCCAATCGTGGGGTTGGACCCACTAGGTGGTGACACGTGGTGGGTCCCGTGTCCACAGGATTTCTAGAGTATCTGATCGTTGAGGGCCAAAGTTGGTGATGCCTTGGAATATTCAAATTGCAAATACGTTGGGTTTTCTTATTTATTTTATTTCATTTACATAGATTAACGGTCCACACCATGGCAACTGAGTCCTTCCAAGTCGCATTGGAAAAGCAAAACGTTTTAAAAATATGAAAAAAAAGGTAAGCGGTAATTATTTTAAATATTCAGGTTTATCCCTGTAAATCATATGTATATTGTTTTAATTCTAATTATAGTTTGAGATAATTTAATTGTCGTGGCAATTATTTTGTAGTTATAATAATTGATTTTAATTTTATTTTTGTTGAAACTAAATTATACAATTGTACTTATTGATTCTAATTTGTAACTGTTCAATTGAAATTTATAATCTCGAAAAAATGTGTAATTTACTCTATGAGAACATGTCATTAATTTTACATATTGCATTGTAGTCCAATACAATGTAAAACAAAGCATAATTGGAGAAATATTTTACATCAATTAAAGTCGTGGCATAATGATAAAGGATTTTTGTTAAAACAAAATATTAAGTGGTATTATATGTTAAGTTTAAACAACTATTTTTACTCTCATTAAAAAAAAGTGTATCATTAGCCACTAAATTTTAGGATTTGTATCGTTTTGATTATTAAATTATAATACATTTCAGATTTGTCAGTAAGCGTTTCTAATTTTTTTATCACTAAACTGTTAAATATTAATGGTTAGGTGGCATGGAATTTTAATGTTAGCGTGAAAGTAAAAAAAAAAAAAACTGTGTTCATTTCTGTGTTGAAGTGAAACTTTTTCACACATTAGCTCTACTTTCATTCACAAGTTAACACCACAATTCTGTAGGTATAGATAAACTCATCTCATTATTTTCTATCACTTTATTGATTTAATTTTTTAAAATCCAAAAAATTTAATTAAAAAAATTCACCATTTTTGAGGTTGTTTCTCATGTTTATTTGAAAATTGAATGTTGAAAACATTTTTATGAGAAGATGAACAACAAACTTCCAAACTAGCTTCATCATACGACCAATGCGGAACATCAGAGCATTAAAGGTTGAATCTTTGCATGATTTTTTTGTCAATTTTGAGTAGATTTTGTAGAAAACCAATCCAAAGAGAAGAAAGATGCTAAAAATGTGAACTTTTTGGTGTTGACTTTATAACGAACAATGTACGATGACAGACAATGTTTAATCGTTGATGATAACAGTTGCCGATGGTTTTATGCAAAAAAAAACATAGAAGAAAAAGATCATATTCTATGATTTTAAGGGTTTAATGACAAAAAAATCTAATTCGAAAAATGCAATGGTAACTTTAAAACTCTTTTTTTTTAACTCAATGACCAAGAACAAGATAATGTATAAAATTCAGTAACTAAGGGTGTGATTTACCTAAATTAAAAGGGACAAAAAGAGTGAGCGACCACTTGGCGGTGTGGGGGCCAAAACCCGGGAATTCTTAGCAAGCATGAAGCATACGGAGGGGCCAGCTTAGGGCTTTCCCCACAATCCCCACCATCATCATGCAATTGTTGGTTGGTGCTTCAATTTTGACAAATGGAAGTCCATCCCTTCTCTAAATGCTTGATCGCTGTCGAAAATTTTTAAATAAATTTTGAGTTGTAAAATAGAAATTTGAATAACTCGAAATTTTTAATAATTAATGAATTAATTTTTATGTTCGAGTCGAGCATTCAGTTTTTCCTAATATATATAGGAATACGATATTCTTACACTATGTAAAACTTAAAAGTTTTACACCTTTTTTGAACTGTTGGATGAAGGTAAATGGATTGATGAGATTAACAATAAATATTATCACTTGAAATAAATAAATAATAATAATCTTAGCCATTTATTACCATTATCCAACGGTCTAAAAATGTATAAAAGTAATTGAGTTGTACACAATATAAATAGATCATAACCCATATATATATATATATATATCCAGTTGCACAGTGTAAAACTCTTTAAATTTTACACGTTTTATGGATCGTTGGATGTGTGAAACAGATAATTGAGATTAATAGTAGAATATGTGAAGATTATCATTTGAAAAAAGTAAAGAGATAATTACAGCCATTTGTTTCACTCATCCAACGATGCAAAAAACGTATAAAACTTAGAGAGTTTTACACTGTGTAAGTGGATTCAAACCCATATAGGGATAGGATCTAGTTACACAGTGTAAAACTCAAAGAGTTCTACAAATCTTATGGATCGTTAGATGGGTTAAACAGATGATTAAGATTAACAGTAGAATATGAGAAGATTATCACTCTAATGATGTAAAAAATAAAGATATATATATATATATATATATGCATATCTTATATAATTAGAGAATGTCGTTTAAATTAGAATTAAATTGTATTATAACATAAATAATTTTAATTAAATTTATATATGAACTCAAAAACTCGATTCGAATTTTATAGACTCATCCCGAATAAAATAATTTAAATAAAATTTTAGTTGTAAAATAAGACGCATTAACTCGAATAATTCAAAACAAATTTACTCGACTCTACTCTATTCTCTCGAACGCTGACCTCTACTTTTGTCATAATTTGTTGGGTTTAGACAGCATTATTACCCACGTAAGGCAAACGCGCATGAAATTTTAAAACCCTGAGATTGTTGTTCATCATCTCTATCGACTCTCCTTTCTTTTTCTCAACATTCCATAATGATTCTCCGTCCGAACCAGAAAGGATAAACCACCGAAAACTACCACTATCTTGCTTTTACCATCAACAAGTATAATTACAAATTAAATCATAAATAACGCCATAAAGAATTAGGGAATTAAAGTGAAATGAAATATATTTTTAATACTGAAAGCTAGGAATTTTAGTAAAAGACCTAACTTATTTTATTACGGCGACCAACTTTTCCTTTTCTTTTTTTCACAGGAACTTTTGAATGGCTTTTGAGAATAAGTGGGATTAATATGGTAAGGCAACAGTGAATTATGGGTGTGTCTGTAAGTGTAACAGACCAAGATATAAACATGGAGCCACCCACTCTGTTGTCTTGTAAGTTGTTGTCGCGCTGGTTAAAAGGGTGCCCCTCTCAGGCAAGCCGTGCAGTGTACGGCAACAGATCTATGATCGCCCCCCCCCCCCAATCTGTAAATCCGACGGCTCCACCACTAATATTTACATGTGGACCCTACCACATAGGACCTCTCTCCCCTATCCGCCCAGGTGGGCCCCCTCCCTTTTGCCGTTGTTTGGTGGGATCCCACCATTTTCACAAGTCTCGTGAAGGTGCAAGGCCACCATGAGCCATGGGGTTATGAGGGTCCCAATTAAACCCAGGCTCATCCCGATTTTCGGTCGAGTTGTTTTGTTAGTCCCTCTTGAACTCTAATTTGGTCACTTTTGGTCTATACTTTTAGAATTTTGAAAGTTCGTTCCTGATCTAAATAGTAGCGGTGAAATCTGTTGAGTCAAATTCTTCAATTAGTTCATGGATTATGCATAAGTTGTAGATTCAGTTTTTTTCGATTTGATCATTTCAAATCATTGTAATACAAGCATATTTTATGTATGTATTATTAAAATTTGAAAATTATAAAGGCTAAATTTATAATATATGCATAATAAGAGACTGAATCATAAAATTTAACCCTATTGTATTTTTCAGCTTTGCCCCTTTGGTGGTGATGGGGTCGTAGTGGGAGGGTAGGCCACAATGTGGTGGTATGGCCACTGCCACTGCCATTTCCACCCCACTTGCCAGTTGCCATTTAAAAGTGGCCCCCTTTTAGTTTCTTCTCTTGGATGGGAACCCCCATTCCCCATATGTTCTTTTAATAAACAAAATGAAATTAAAAGTGAGCGACTTTAAAATTCTTTGTGGACTCAATGTGTGCGTGTACATGTTCATACCCCACCCCTGCCCAACATATTTTTTTAATTCCCTTCCTAGAATTTTAGTATTATATATTAAATTAGATTAGAATTCACTTACACTATGTAAAATTTATTTAATTTTATACTAATACATGTTCATTGGATAAGCAAATAGATAGACTTGAATAAACACTCATTTTTTTCCCTTAAAAATTTTCTGATTTTTAACTTTTAATCTTATCTATCCATTTCAATCATCAAATGGTCATAAAATAGTGTAAAACTAAATGAAATTTATATAGTGTAAGTGAATCCTATCCCATTTAAATTTAATTATTGTAGTTTTTTTTATTTTTAATACTTTAAATTAATAATAAGCTAAACCCGTTAAATCAAATTCTACATTAAATTAAATTTCTATATTCTTATTAATAGTTTTAATGAAGGGTTATATTTTGACACAGACTGTGTGAAAAAAATTTACACAACCTTTCATATTTAAGCTATAAAATTTAAATCCCTACTCCTAACACCCTAAACTTTAAATCTTAAACCCTAAACTCTAAATTCTAACTAACCTTAAATCATAACTTAAATTTCTAAACCCTAAAATTAAAAGCATTGTATAAACTTTAATTAACTTATACTTTTTAACTGTCAATGAGGGGTAGGGGCGGGGGGCTTTAGCCTGTACAACGCTACAATCCACAAATGAAACTTGGGACCCCATCTTTGGTTTATTTAATATTCAGGGGACGGTTCATCTTTCTGGTGGGCCGATGGGACCTTAGTCCTTACCTCCTTCGCTCTTTAATAGTTTGGACCATTCATTAATTTTGCTTCTAGCTAAAATGTTTACGTTTAAATCTTGCTAAAATGAAATTGGGACCCCATCTTTGGTTTATTTAATATTCAAGGGACGGTTCATCTTTCTGGTGGGCCGATGGGACCTTAGTCCTTACCTCCATCGCTCTTTAATAGTTTGGACCATTCATTAATTTTGCTTCTAGCTAAAATGTTTACGTTTAAATCTTGCTAAAATGAAATTGGACCCATCTTCGGTTTATTTAATATTCAAGGGACGGTTCATCTTTCTGGTGGGCCGATGGGACCTTAGTCCTAACCTCCTTCGCTCTTTAATAGTTTGGACCATTCATTCATTTTGCTTCTAGCTAAAATGTTTACGTTTAAATCTTGTTAAACAAGTAACGAATAACTGATAACAGATTACATTAACTAATAACTGATAATATATTACATTAACTAATTGTATTATCTGATTATATAAAAATGTTTTGATTAACAAATAATAAAGCAATTATGAGGGAGCCAAACCCCTACATACCCCTGATCTAATGAGTTCAATTTACATATGCAACATAAAAAGTTTGGATCAAGTTCATGAATGGCAATTGTCAAAATGTCAAGTTTATGATCACACTGCAAATTATGCAACAGCGCTGAGATTTTCACAAATGATAAGCAACAAATATCGCTCATTGACATCCCTCGATGGCGAGCTAAGTGAGCTACTGGAATGGCGAGGAAAGTTTGGAATCTCGGTCAAACACGAGGACATCAGAACCTTCGGAGGGCAACAGACAGAGTTTTCATTTCCAATACATTTTTGGTGTGTTTCGACATTCTCCAGTTTTTACCGGATTCCCAAACCCCACGATTTTAGGTAGTTTGCTACCAATGTGGCACCAACATAATATTGTGACTGGTTTTGTTTACAAAAAAGATCACTTGAATTTTGTAATATGCATGGTTGATACAGATGGTAATAGCAAAGTGATTGTCCCATTGTTACTTTAGACTAGTATCTATAACTTCATTAAGAGAATAAAACAGAAACAAAAACATGTATCCGACCGAAGAAAGAGAATAAAAGAAACTCACTAAATCGGCTCAAAGCATGAATTCTTGCAGGTTGCAGCACTCCTTAAGACCCCGACATATATGTGTACCGTGCCTGAACCCCAATTATAAGCTCAACTATTTTTTCTGTCAAAAGTTAAAACGAAAAGATACTAACTCTACCTACATTAGATTGATCAATAATATGGTTGGCATGCTTTCAATGAATTCGAGATACTAAAGGGGAAAGAATCTGTCCAATGCACCTGCTAGAGTTCCCATTAGTGGAACAGGCTCAAATAGCTTTCCAGTGCTTTCAATTTTTTGCCTGAAAACCATATATACACATAAATATACTAATTGGTTAAATTCGTTACAAATGGGAAATGCATTGGCAAACAAATAGCAAAAGTTGGTAAGTAACTTTGTGATGAATTTATCAGTTACCTGATGTACTTGTTAAAGAATGGGTCTCTCATGAGGTAAAGTGCCCACAACAGTTTTCGTCTTTTTACCTGGATCAAATACTTGACATTAGCAAAGCTCTAGTGTAATGATTTTAAGCAATGGGATTGTTCCCACAAAGCAGGTTTGCAGATAATCACACCAAAAGTTGATAAGTCGGATGTGATTTGAAAATTTATCTAATGAGTCTAACCTCATTATGTTCAGAGTCAGAAAGATGGAACCGTTGCTCTTTTCCGCTCTTTCCTGGTCTTGTAACATGTGAGAGAAAGCCTACTCCAATGAAGTCCATGGCCAGGGAAAGACACCAAGGAATCCATGATCTAATTCTGTATCTTCTAATGAACAATACGTAAATAAGTGGTCTCGTAATAAAGAGGACCTCCCCGAGAACAAATAAAGCTCCGTTAACACCCTTCTCCGATAAAATCCTTGAAAGCGTAGGCCTTTCAATAATTGAAGCTGTGAAAGGAAAATTGAAAATTTTATTAGACTTTCCGATAAAATCGAATATAACGAGTAATAAATGATGAAATTTTAACAAAATAATCACTTGGAGGCTCCATGATTGCATGTTGTTGTTTAATTCTCTGCATCCATGACGGGTCAGATACCATCAAAGCACTCTCTCTGAATCTGCTCAAAGCGGACAATGCCCTTCCTTCAACATTCAATTGGTTTTGACCATGATTGTCTTGTAACAAACCGGGTCCAAGCCAGCCTCCAAGCTTCCGGAAACCTCCAATACTATGTTGTAAATTTGTATCCTCAGAATCATTTTCAGCATTTGGTGTCTCTCCACCTTGAAGAAGCATTTTATATCCACAGTTACGGAATAAAGCTAATCGAAGCATCACCCTGATGTACAGTAAGTATCAAATCACTAAGCAAAGGCTTAAAGCCAATATATTAGAAACAAAACCAAGGTGAAGATATGCAGCGCCATACGTCAAATAATGAATGTTTCTTACTTGATAGCCTCTGTAACAGCAATAAAATTCCATTTCATATCACCATAGTACTGTTCTGCCACAACTTCAACCAAAGTTTCCAAGTTACTTAGCACAGATAAGCACAACCCATAAGGGAATGATGAAGGGTCAGCTGAGCCAGTATGCCTCTCAGCAGGGGCAGTTTCAATTATATGTTCGTTGATAGTAGTTAGTATTCCCACAATCGAAGTTACTGCATAAGTGTAACAAGTTGTCCAATAAGGTAAAACCCGTAGACAATGAAAAAGGGAATACAACTTAAGAGAGGATTTTTTTATCATCTTCTTTACTTTGATATGTAGAAACCAGGGAAGAAGGGACGGGGAGCCACATTTAATTGGATCCTAATTAAAATATAGTGAGAAAACCACATGTAATGTGCTAATGGGGGCAGGGGAAACTTATTAGTTTCTAAGCTAGCAAGAAGTGGCCAATGTTACCAAAGTTTCACAAAAACCTGCTTCTGTCCTTATCTCCGAATTGGATAACAGTTCCGGAAGAACCCATGTTAATCCCTGCAGAACAGGTTTCGATAACAGCATAAGATGGCAATACACAGATTTCAAAAAACAGGCCAAATCATTCACAAAATCTTGCCTACATTACAAGCTCATTCTTAACATAAAATCCATAATATCCAAATAGTCAAACTCGAAACAAAAAAACAAAAGCAAAAACCAAAGTGATAAACTATCAACAATGGCATCAAATATTAAATCTACTCAAAGCTTGCATATAATCATGGTTCTTCCCAATACAATAGCCTTCCATTTAATGATCTTTCCAATCCAATATCTTGAAAAACACACGTAAAAGGCAATTTCCTTTTTAGACCAATATGTATATTGTATTGCATTCCCAAAGCAGAAGCCTGCTACAAAGTATTACACAGCAACAATGATTTCAATGAAACAACAAATTTCAAAGCTATACATCACAATTCCAATCCAATATCTTGGAAAACACATGTAGTTACGAAATAAACAAGAAACAAAGTTTTATTTTGACTTTATGTAATTATAATAGATAGAAAAAGATAAAGGCTTACATTCGCAAGAGAATCCAAGGGGTGCACGTAGTCTTTGTTCCTCCTAACCCATGCCTTATAAGCCTCCATTGATTCACAAACTTTTATCAAGTAATCAAAAACCAGAAATTCCAAAACCCCAACTCGTTGAGTCACAAACAAGACAATTCATGCTCAATCATCGCCGGAATTTGGAATTTTGAAATAAACCCAGATTAGCAAACACGCAAACGATGAACTTTGCAACGTAGATTCTGTTCAGCGGAGGAAAAAAGGGAAGAATGTATGAATGGGGGGGCTCTTTGTTTTGCTTACTAAAATCGGGCATCTGATCTTTGATAACCGCGAATTTTAGCGGCGGGGATATAGTAATCTTGAGGTGATGAGAATCAATCACAAATCTAAAAGGGGAAACTTGGACATAATCCTGCACTACAATCAGCAATTCAGCATTGACTACGCGAATCACCAAGCTCCTCAATCTTCAAATAATGGTTATTTTTTGCCGACACAAAATAAATGAGTATAAACGATTTTAAATTATGGATAAATTATTCAAAAACCAAAATAAAGTTTTTGCTCTGAGACGGTTTATTTGATGAATATATTTCAATTGGTCAGTTCTTTTATTAATTTTATCTGTGCAATTAAGCTTGCATTCTATTTTAGTCATTTTCGGTAGTTATATTTTTTAAATGGTTAATTTTTACTGGTAGTCTTTTTTTATAGTTTTTTTATTTTGATTATTTAAATTAAAAAAAAATATTTTTATCACTTATATTTTAAAACGTTTTTGTTTTGGTTATTGTACCGCTAGACTCCATTACTTGATTAATAAAAAGTTTGGCGCCTTTAAAAATTAGGTAAACTATATCAATAGTCATCAAATTATTTATTTTTTTATTTTAATCACTAAACTAATATTTTGACAAAATCATCACTAACAAAAAATAATTTGCAAATGTTTGGTTGCAATATATATATATATATATATATATATATATATATATATATATATATATATATATCTTCAAGTAGATGTATAGCAGATGTATGCATCAACCCACAAATAGTGATGTTGAAGTCCTACCTGACAAACTACAATCCTTAACAACAAAGCATGAAACTCCAAATAACTTTACCAAATCTCAAACACAGGCCTTTGACCATATGAAAAAATTGTTCAAAACCATCCTACTGCTCATATAATCAAATTGATATAATAATATTAGCAACGTCAATTGAAGTCTTGAAACCACCAATGAGAGCACGGCTGCGGCTAAATCCAACTCAATCAAACTCCAACCAGCTCATATGCCTAGCGACATTTTTTGATAATCGATACAAGATATCCCGCGTTTTAAAAATTGAATTTTGAAAGATTTTTATAAAACTATATTTTAAAAATTGAATTTTGAAGTCGTCACCGGCCACTTGGATGAGGTAGACCGGACACCATAAAATCAAAGATTCAAAAAATGAGTTCGAGAGTTGGTTACGTGCGGGGAAGGATTAGCACCCCATAACGCCCGAAATCGGTACCAAGTCATACATTGCTTTTATTAGATGGAAATTTTGAAATTTAAACTAGATTTAATTAAATGTACTTAAATGAGTAGAAACTTTGATTAGGTGGGCTTTAATATTTGACGAGCTCGAATTAATTAAGCATTTAATTAATAAGGATGACATAAATTCGGACCATAGATTAAACCGACATCAATTAAGCCTGACTGTCGTGTTAATTTATGGTTCGAATCAAGTACATCACATTTATGCATGATGCAAACAATTACACATGATGTTATGACTTGTCTAATTTTACTCATCAAAGTTTACTTTTAGATAATATTGTAACACCCCTCACCCGGGTTATCACCCTGGTTAGGAGTAACCCGGACAAGGAGTGTTAAAACAAGCAAGCACACAAGAATACACAAGAATTCAAGCCATTTAAAACTTTTGAACTCATCCCTATTAGATGAGTTACTTGCCTAACAAGAAACCTAATTAATCAACAAGAACATGCTTTTCAACAAGAATTCAAGCCATTTAAGCTTTGATCCATTACAAGACAATGTTAAACATGGTTTCAATGTCATATACATGTCGAGTTAACTAAGCATGATTTTGTAGCATTTTACATTCATGACTAACTTATCATGACCTTAATTACTTGAACTAGAAGCAACCTAATTGACCAACTGATCAATTCGAATAGAGCATTCAGGAGTTAAACACATAGTGTCCCGTTATTAAGCACATTCAAGTATAACTAGATCATGTAACCAAGTTCCATTCTCCATATTCAACAAGTCATGCCTAATTCATTCACATAGCATATGTATATCATGGCATCAAACACTGCCAACCATGTTTTTACAAGCTTCTAAAGGTCAAGGCCATATATATACAAAATTCAAAAAGAACAAAATGCATGATCTAGCTTAAATATGTACATATCTAGGTGCCACAAACTAGGAGAGTTACAAAATAGATTCGAAGTCATACTTCTAACTCTGCTTGTATCTTGCTTCAAGCTCAAGGAAGATAGCTTTCAGATCTCTTTAAACATGGGGTTTGGGAAGGATGGAAACAAAAGTGATAAGTACATAATGTACTTAGTAAGGTAGCAACTATTTACTAACCAATTATCAAGTTTAGGTAGTCTTAAATCAAGTATAACCTAGCTAAGGTTTGAGTATGTGAAGTTAAGTCTAACATAAAGTTTCAAGTGTTTCAAGCCAAGTAGGGAGTCAAGTAGTCATGTATAGCTATTACCATTTATATACATCATCACAAGCACAATAACATATAACAAGGTCTCAATATCAAGTAATATACATCATTTCATGCTTCAATACCATTCGAACATCAATTGACAAGAAGGATGTTTCCATTTCAAGTTTGATCGAGTATTAAATCAACACAAGAGGCGTGTTCAAGCATGTCAATTCAAGTATGATCACTTTTCAAGTATCATTTAAGTAAGCAAATTCAAGGTATCAAGTCAAATATCATTTAAGCTTTAGGCCATGTATTTCTTTCTTGATTATTCATTTTAGATTAGGCCTTGGTACATAGTTATGTCTAGGTAATCGAGTCACCAACCAAACTGTCGCCAAAACAAGAAACTGCCCAACTCCTTTTTTGCTTGTTACTAGGTTGCCCAACTCTATATTCTTCAACAAGATCCACACCTTGTTCTAACATACATCCAATATAATGAAATCAAAATCAACAACCAAACAATGCATTTCAAGAAATCCAAGTTCACAAGAAACTAGAGTCAAGTATTGTATTTCCAACAATCAAACAATTTAAGCATTTCTATTTAGCATCTTCATTCATGTTAACTTAGCCATTGTATAACATTGTTAATCAATTTCATCCTTTCAATCTATTAAAACAATTTTGCCCTGCTCTTAAACTGCCCAAAATAGTCTCATTTTACCTGTATTTACAATGTTATACAAAACAGCCCCCAACAGTCTTAATTTTTGCTAAAACAGTCCACTAAAATAGTTTGCAATTACACCCTTCTATTTGTTCTACAAAACAGTCCAAATTGTGATTATCTCATACCATTCATGTTAACAAACTTTTAATATAACTTCCCATGTTTTTAAGTCACTATTTCCAGCCCCTAATTCATACAATTCAGTCCCTAAATCATTCATGGTTTCAATTCTAGTCCCTAGTCCACATACATCTCAACAAGCATCTTAAAATAGTCCAATTGATCATTATTCAAGCAATTCAATCCAGCAAGCATTTAAATTGACTTTTCCCTGTTTTAAGTTCATAAATTCCAGCCCTCAATTCTGTCAAAACAGTCCAGGATTTATTAATTCTTTCAAAACAGTCCCTAGTTAGCTATTTAACAATCAATTGTGACTAGTTTCATCTTTAAGCTAAATTTTCACTATCCAACCATGATTTTCAATTGATTATCATCTTAATTTAGTATGTTTCTAAATTTTCAGGAAGCTTTTTACTCAGTTCAAGTCACAATTCATGTACAATTCGAACTACCTTATCAAATTACATGATCAATCAAACAATGGTTTCATTCATGTATATATATACCATTCGGTCAAGCATAGTTTCATCCTATTTTCAATAGCATTTCAACCACATTGAAGCTACAATTCAAGGTAGTTTCAAGCATAAACATCTAACATACAATTCCATGAATCCAAGTTCAATTTCTATCATCAATCATTCATTCGAACAAGTTTACTAGGGAGGAAGGACTTAGAAATCACTTACAATCTTCCTAGCTATCCAAGTACATGAAAAACATGATCACGTGCAAGGTTCCAATCTTCTACAATGGTGGCTTTTCTTTCCCTAAAGGGTTGAGAGGGTTTCGATCAAGGAAGGAGAAAGGATGAGTGGAGAAGATGGTAGGAAAATGGACATCTATCCAAGTTGTTATCACTTGGATTGACCGAATGCCTCCACATGGCAATTCAAGGGTCTAATTGCTTCACAAATCCTTAGTTACACATTATAGTTACATGTAAAACAACATTTAAACATTGTTACTCTTTGGTCCATCATGATTCGGCCATTAATTATCAAATCCATCTAATTTGGTCACTAGATTTAATCAATTCTTCTAATTTGTAGAATGTATGTACAATTAAGTTCTAATTAGTTTGTGACATGTTACTAGGCCATGATTTGGGGTATTACAAATATAAATTAATTCGAGCATTTGGTCAATATCTATTAAGTCAAGATATTACGACACAAATACTCGAATTAATAAATACACATTTTTTATAATTAAGATTCATTAATTATCAAAGTGCTAAATGTAATTAAAAAGGTTAAGTGAATGACAATTAAAAACACGCCACAACAAATATACTAACATAAAAACACAGGCAAAATTAAACAAAGACATATAAAACAACTAAACATAAATGCCAAATAAGAAATGAACACACACATGCACATATTAAAATAAAAAATGTAAATAATATAATAATATAAATATATAAAACCCTAACATACCATATAATATAATAATAATAAGGGATATAGTAAAGCATAATATATATATATATATATATAGCATACGTTAAAGGAAACTTACATTTAAAAGGAAACGAAGCTAAACATATTTATGTTACAGCTGTAGTAAAAATATGTAATATAATAATAATAATAATAATAATAATAATAATAATAATAAGTGAGCTACTTAACAATGTCCTATCCACTCTCCCCATTTACTCTAAGACGGTTAAAAAGAATTTTTTAAAGGTTTTTTGTTAATTTTTTATCGACAACGGCCTTTGGCCGTTTTACTGATTTTGTAGATAAATAAAATTTATTTTCTGTAAATGAATGCTTTACTTTTTTCAGTTTTTTTCTTGTTTTTTTACTTTGTTATATTCATCTCACATATGTTTCTTGGCAGTTCTTTCGTTTACTTTTATGACAGTTCCTTCGTCTGCTTTTATAGCAATTGTAGCCTGTTCATGACAGTCTATCTTTTGATAATTTTTCGTTCGGATGACGAGTATCAACGAGCGGTTGTCAACGAAGGAGGCTGGTATGTATATGATTATGATCCTCTTTTGTGGTTGTGCCGTTATGCCAAGAACAAGTAGCGCAATGATTTGCTTTCTTCATAAAGCATTTCTGGTTAAAGTAGTTTGTTCACTGGATTTCTTTCGGGAGATTGTTAAAGTTTTTCTGAACTTGATAGGTTTTGTATTTTAATGTCTTTCACGCCTCGTAGAATTTTATTGTTTTATTTTTACGCATTAATTTTTTCAATGTTTTGAGGCGTGATTCTTTTGTAATCATTTCACGTTGAATATAATCCAGTATTTCAAAAATATGTAATATATTATACTATATTATGTACTATATAAATAGGGTAAATATAAATTATATGTATATTAGGTAAAAACAAATAACACATATACGTATATTAGGTAAAGTAATAAATATATATTATCATATGTATTATATAAATTATAGAAAAAGGTTAAAAAAAGAAACTTTATATATATATATATATGGTATAAGTTGGAAACGAAACATATATTAAGATCAAATGATATTAAATAACATATTAAGCAAAAGGAAAAGAACATGGACGAAAGAAATAAATTTACCACAGGTTTCAGGCCAAAACGAATAGCTTGAAAAAGGTTTAAGGACTGGGGAGATAAATATTTTTTGACGGAAGTACTTAAAAATGCAAATAACTCATTTTCATTCCCTTGGTATATAGACAAAAATCTGAAAAATCCTATCTAGTTGCTTTCATAACTCAAAACCATATCAAACTATTTTCTCTAAAATGTGAAAACCCTAGCCCCGTCCATCTTTTACCATCGAGCTGTCGTTGTCCTTTTGTCGTGACTTTCGGCGAACTAAGACCGGCGTAACGAAACTTTCGATCTCCTCTCCCTCTCTATACGGATAGATTCTCCCGAAACAGCCGTAAATGTCCCAGAATCGGATCGAGCCCACGCGACCTTAGAGGCACGATCTGCCGTCGTCCACTGTCGGATCACAGTGAATCCAAGATATGCCACTCCGCACTGGCTGCCCAACCTTCTCACCGTTGAGATCGAATGTTGAAGGCTCCAGTCGCCGAGAACCTCTACGGCCGATAATGGGTAAGCTTCTCTTCCTCCTCTTGCTTTATTTTTCTGTAAAGAAAACTGTTAGGATTTTATTCTCAAAAATCGAAAGGATCTCTTTGCTTTGCTTTTTTACATTCGAACAATGAAGAAACTGAAATAAAATATCTGAAATGTTTCTTTTTCATTTTATTTCTGATAATCTCCTCTTTACATTGTTTAGAGCTTTCGGTTTTGTAACCAAATATAGATCGAAAAAAAAGAACCAAAAATGGTTCTCTGATTTTTGATTTTTCAATGTCTGAAATCTTTTCATTTTGCAATATTGCAGGCAATATCATGACGGTTCGAGGAAGGGGCGATTGCACGGTGGTCCGAGGGCGTGAGGTGTGGGGAACCGAGAAGTCATGGGATTCCATTGGTCGACGTGGCTCCATCATGACCGTTGACGAGGATTGAATCTAACGGTTATATTTTTAAAAAAACCGACGGTTTAGATCACTATGAAGCCGATGATGTGACACCCATTTGTTGGTTGGAAGGTTCCCAACGCACTGACATGGTTCCTTTAAGTATCGCGCAACATTAATGAGCTTCCTTGTATCCCGCTCCCTATTTATTGAAGATTTGAAAAGCCAATGAGGATTATTTTATTTAACTAATACTCGGGCTTTAATTTAGTATTAAAATATTTTGAGTTTTAATTTAAAATAATGATAATAATAACAATAATAAAAATAAATTAAATCGGGTAAAAGACCCGAATAAAATTAACGATTACAATATGCATCCGCTACTTGGTAAAGTCCCGAATTGCTAAAGCTTAATATAGACTGGAACAGCAAATTAAGATTTTTAATGGATCAAACTACTTATATTGTCGATAAAAATTAAGTAAATTCTGCAATTTTATTGATACATGCTACTCGGTATTCTCCCTCATTAACCTACATTCCCTCTTATAATCAAAATCAAAATTAAAAACTAGTGTTGGAATATGCTCAGAAGAAAAAATAATGTCAATTGATCATCTAAAGCGCAAGCCTCTACACAAAAATACTATTTATTTCTTTTAACAGGCTTATGTTGTAGATTTAGTTTGTGTTATCTGATTTAATCATTTTAAGTATTTGTTTATGTATTATTTGGATTAGGATTAACTTTTTTTAGAAAAATATCAAATTACAAAACAATACATTAATTAAGACACATTTTATGCATAAATATAAGAGTTCATGACAAAATTTGACTAATTTTCATTTGATTGATGTTATATTATTTATTAAAAAGAGATTTATGTACGAACAATAAATTAGTCTAACAAAATAAAATATTGATCTCTTAAATCTTAAATAAATTTATAAATTCAAATTGAAGAAACAATTTGTGACGTGTCTATAATATTCTGTTGTTATATAAAAAAAACACATGTACTAAGGCCCAATAAGTATGGCCCAAAGAAAGGAAGATCCAATATTTGCAAGGGCGCCTTGAAAACAAATTATTGCGTGAATGCGAAGCGGCAGACGATTAGGGTTTTTGAATTTCTGCAAAATTTGTTCATTATGTGTAGTCACTAATTTTATTCGGGAGTCAACCCACTTCTTTTGTTTCTTACGAATAAGGGTTTAAGATGCACAATATTTGATATTACTACCACTAGTATTATTGCTACCATTGCTAGATGTTACATCATTGTTACTATAGAAAATCTTTAAAAGTTATTATCCTTATTAATATCACCTTCGTATAAATAAGTATACCTTGGTTACCATTATTATTATTGGTATTATGTCCTAAAACTGGAAATATATAATAGTAAAATAGATAAGTGCAATAAATAATAAAAACCAATGTCTTTTATTTAAACAGTCCAATTACAATAATAAAATACAATCGGCCCAATAAGGCCCTAAATATAGAAACCCTAATTATCCCTTCTTGCACAGCTGATCCTGGGTTGTTGGATCCAGGATGATGATCGGACGGTCGAGATTTGCGCAGAACATTCTAGAGAATCCTACGCGCAGCACGCGCGACTACTCAGAAACCCCCACGCGCGACTCTTCCATCTTCCACTCGCGCGTCTGTCGCTTTATTTTTCACACGCGAAGAATGATCATCCGCTCCCATCACCACGCTGGTAGATCCAACGGCTCTCAGAGGCCCTTGTTCCCCGAGCCATTTCTCACTCTGGTCCCCTCCCTTCTTCAGTCCGCCATGACATTCCAGGGGACAAGCGTCGCTCGCTATCTGACCGCCTTCCTCCATAGCCAGACGTCATGGTTCACGGGCAAAGTAAAAAGCAGAGGCATTAGAGACAATAAATTGGAAGCAAATCAAAAGGACACCAAAAAGCATATTATCAACAGAGGCAGCCAATAGGAATTTTCCTTTTCATTTCAAAACAAATGTAACTCTCGGGTATAAAAAGAAACCCATCAGACATGTAAAAGCATTCGGAATCTCAACCAACAATAGAAAAAACAAATTTCTAAGGTACATCTATCTTTCAAAACATGCATATAGATAGTTAGGGCTTAGATTTTACCTTCGAAGCCCAGTTGTCCCTCCGGTGATAAGCTTTGTAGTGTCTTCCGGCGCTACGAAAGGTGAACCGACAGGGGAAAATGCATTTCTTCGTGTTTTGTTTCAAAAAGATGGGCTTTTTATTTCGGCTTTTAAGAAAGAGAGGTATCTCCGTTTGCTTTCCGTTGAAACGGGGCTTAGATCGGTGCTCAAGGGAATGAGAGGAATGTTTTGGGGGGATATCGAAGGTTTCCAGTCGCCGGCGAACGGCGGCCGATGCGGTGGAGCGCGGCCGAATTCTGGGATTTAAGGCATTTTTTAGGTTTGGGGATGAACACTGCGGCGGTGTTCATCCCTGTTCTAGAAAAAAAGGAGGGCTGTGAGAGGATAAAGGGGCTGAGGGTTTATAACCAAAAGAGGGAAAATGTTATAACACATTGTTATATATACTAAGCCCATTTTATTTTTGGTTTATTCACGTTATGAGTCCCTCTGCCCCGTTCTAATTGCGCTAGGAGGGTCTTTGTATGGGCAAATAGCCCTTTTAGTCCCTCCGCCTGGCTAAATTGTGGTATACAGGCCATTCTGCCTTTTTTAATTGCCATTTGGGTCCTTAAGCTTCCTACCGGTTTACAGTTACGCCCCGTGTTTTTTCTTCTTTTACTTTTGTCCCTTCAATTTTGTTTCTTTTTTATTTTGGTCTCTTTCAGTGTTTAATTTCTCTTTAATTTTCATGCATTTTATTTTAATTTGTCTATGTTGTTATTATTTTATTTATGTTTCATTTTATTGTTTGGATATGTCTAATAGATCAACTAATTTATTGTTTGTTTCGGTGCACATATTTGCCATATGTAATGGTTATAATATGTAGTTTTAGGTATATGGGTATAAAAGTTCATTTTAATTTGTATGATATGAATTTTCTTAAACACACATAATTAGGTCTTTTAAATTCAAATATAGTATCCTTTTAATGTGCATGTTTATGTGTTTAGGGCCTTTATTTGGGCTTAGTTCAAAAATGAGTTTTTTGGTTATTTGAGATTCTAGATTAGACTAACCAAGGTAATTTGACTAATTCGGGATCGTGTGCTCGTCTTATAGGGACACGATCACTTAATTAACCAAATTAATCTTAGGTTTCAGCTTTAAAAGCCTTAGTTAGGCTAGACCTTCTTAGGGTGTATTAATTAGTTTAATTTGTGCACCCAGCCTGTGGAGGCATAGGTTTCAAATCATTTAGAAGTATGGTTAGTCCCTGAAACCGTAGTTAGATTAAGGTTATAACTAGTTTAATTAATTTAAATTTATCCTTAGCTTATTGGGATAAATGTTAAATTCATTAAACTAGCTAAACGCTTTTTAGTCACCCTTTTAGGATAAAATGGACAATTGGGCCTAGATGGACATTTAATTTAAAGTTGTGATTAATTAACTTGGTTCATTTTAAATAGTATCCTTGGCTCATTGGGATGCTAATTTAAAATTGATCAAAATAATTATCGTCAATAATTTATTAGGGCTATATAGTTTTTCGGGTTTAGTTAATTTAGGGTTAATGTTGGAAGCACTTAATTAGTAACTAGATCACTAATTAAACTTCCATAATTTGGGCCTCTATAGGTTAGGTCTTGCGTTGGGCCTTTTGTGTTTATTTTTGTGCCTTTGTTTTCCATTCCTTAATTGTCATTCATATGACCCATTAATTTTGCATTAATTAATCTAAAGCATAAAAGGGAGATATTTATTAATTCTGATATTTGTGTCGTAACAGTCCGAGCTTAAAGGATGTTGACCAAATATCTGAATTAATTCTTACCGTCCCAAGGTAAAGTTAAAAGTTGATAAAATCATTACATCATATCTTAACTACTTGCATCATAGGTGACGTGAGAGATTCGAACCATAAATTAACACGAGAATCGAGCTTATTCGATGCCGGTTTAATCTATGGTCCGATGTATCATCAACCTTATTAATTAAATGTCCAATTAATTTGAACCTACAATTTGATAAAGCCCATTCAATTAAATTTAATTTTCAATCAAGGTCACCGAATTAAATTCCTTTCAAATTTTGACAATTTCCTTAGATGAAAAGCAACAAATATTTTGGTACCGATTTCTGGGCGTGATGGGGGTGCTAATCCTTCCGCACGCGTAACCAACTCCCGAACCTTTTCAAAATGAATCTCTAGTTTTGTGGTGTCCGGCCTACCTTATCCAAGTGGCCGGTGGCGACTCCTAGTTTTCAATTAGTTTTCCAAAGAAAAAGATTTTTCAAAAGAAATCCCTTTAAACCAAGATTACAAAGAAATGATTTTTTTGGGATAACCCGTAGTGCTGAACTTATAATTTTTCTAAAGGTTTTTTTTGAAAAAAGTCGCTACAACATGACGACTCCGCTGGGGACTAAGTTTTGTTTTTAAACAAAAAAGAGAGTTAGGCCAAATAAAATATTTGTTGCTTTTAAAAATGGAAAATTGTCGCAATTTCAATAGATTCTAGTAAGGTTGACCCTTTCTTGAAAATGTGACTACAATGGAACGGGCTTTGATAATTGGTGGCCTTTGAATTATTTTTTCATTTAATTTCTAAGGAATCACCGACATTTGTTGCACCATTTCATCAAGCTCTATACCCTAGCTCCATCCCTTAAGTAGGAGTGAAATGCCACATACCCATGTGAGTAGCCCTCAACGGGTCAGTAACCCACTTCCAGAATCCAGATCTCTTGACACGTGAGTAGCCCTCCATGTCATCAGGTCGTGCTTTCCCTCGACCCGAAACCAATTCACAAGCTTGTAATGGGCCAGAATTGGGCTTCTTGTTGCCTTAGTAGGTAGTGAGATAGGTTTGGGTACCCTAATTAGAACCAAACCCATGTGTGAGAATCTAAGAAACCCACCCCGTTAGAGCCATGAAGATTACCTTAGGGAACTAAGAATTATATGGTTAGGTTTATCTCTCTATTTACACATTTGTGCTTGTTTAAACATTTACCCGCTTCTTCTATTTCAATTTATTTATCATTACTTGACTAATGTTCTTTCCCTTCTCTTTTTATCCTTTGTTTTGCATATTTAATCATGTCATGAAGAGCATACTGAGTTAGAAATAGTTTAAAGTTAAAGACTGGATCAATGGGAGATTTAGTCCGCATCAATGACGAAAAAAATTTTGATATTCAGATATGGTCAAAAGGGGAACAACTACATGAGGGAGACAGTATTACCACTGGGTTCAGACCAGCCATGTCAACCACAACATTTATGAACACCGGGTTTAATGATGTATCTAATTTGAAGCTAGTTTGGAATAGTTGGGACTATGAGACAAAGAACACTTTTAAGGAAGAGTATGGTGACATCGCATATTTGTTGGAGGTCCCAGTTGACCAAGCACTATTGCAAGCCTTGGTGGGCTTCTGGAACTCTGCCTATAGCTACTTCACAATCGGTGACTTTGATCTGACCCCAACAATCGAAGAATACTGGGACCTTATAAATTGTAAAATGATTGACATGGATCGGGTGTATTCGAAGCCAAGTAAGAACAAGGCTTTTCGGGCTAAGCTAAAGAAATTCTCAGACACATTGCTAACATAGGTCGAATAGCAGGTCACTACTTGGAACCATAGGGAGTATCTCAAATGGGAAGGGATTTTGACCCTAGCCTCTGTATATCTTGTGGGCTAGGTTCAGCGTAACCTCTTTACGTTGTTGATTTATGGATTGGTACTCTTTCCTTGAGCATTGAGACTCATTGATCCATTAGTGTTAGATCTTTTTGACCGTTTGAGTAGTGGGACTAACCCGGTACCCGTAATCTTGTCTAAAACTTTTTGATCTTTAAGGTTCTGTTAGGAGAATGGTGGAGGAAACTTTCGAGGATGCTTGCAACTTCTGACTGTCTGGTTATACAACCATCTTTGGACCAATCCCAATTTCTCTAGGCCCCTTTAAGATGGCAAGTTCTCACCCCTAGAAGAGTTTCTCAGAAAGAACGATTGGCCAACCCGAAGGTCTGAAGAGGTATGGCAATATATTTTTGGAAGTTTAAAAGAGGAAGATGTAGTTTGGAGAGCACCGTGGTTATTAGCGAAGAACATTATCTATAGATGCGCAGAGCATCCTTGGGTGCCCCTACTTGGCCTTTGGGGACATACTGCATATGCACCTATGCTAGTTCTGTGGCAGTACAGCTCAAAACAGTTCATGCCAGCCACCAAGGGTTTGAATGAGTTCAACGTGGATTATGCAAAGGAGAAGGGCTATAAGAAGATGGTGTACAATACTTCATCGGCATGGAATAATGCCAGACGAGTTAGGATTGTAAATGCCTCGTACTTGGTCACTTCAGAATATGAAGCATGGTGGTTTAAGAGTGTTAACGACAATATCCCTCAATTGAGTTCTGATAGAGGAAGATCCATGGAAGAGAGGTTGTCCACAGTCCCCACCGAAGCTGAGTTGATAAGAAAAAAATTGGAGGAGGAGCAAAAGAAGTACCTCAAGCTTGAAGAAGAGACCCGCCAAGAGAAATTTGACTATGAACTAGAGAAGACACAGTTTGAAGGGGTAATTAAGGATCTGCAAAGGAAAAAGGATGAGTTGGAGCTCAAGCTTAAATTGGAGAAAGAGGAGATTCAAAAACTTAAAAGGTTGAACAGGGTAAGAGAACTCTGACATAAAGAAGAAAAAGCCCGAGCGGAGAACTACAAGAGAATGTATTACGAGCACAATGACCATGTGATCACGTTAACCTTAGAAATGAAGAATCTGAAGACTTTCCACTCTGGGCAGATTGAGAAGGAACAACACCAAAATGAAACCTTGAAAGATCAGGTAAAATGTTTGGAAAAGTCTTTTTTCAAGCACAAGGGCTCAACTAGCAAGTTAAAGGCCAGCAGTGCAAAGAACCAAGTCCTGATGACACATATCGAAGGATTGGAAGAGGAGGTTCAGCAACTTAAGGATCAAATGGCTAGCCTTAGGGGGCAATTCAAGTACGACCGACACTAAGTTTGGAGCAACTACACTTCGCCGTGTACACAATCTGGAGATAGGAGCAAGAGTTAGCATGGTGGACCGTGTAGATGATAGATGTTGCTAAGAAAATACAGTTTCTGGCAGAAGATGCCACCGAACTTAATGACTGTGTAGATGATAAGTTCGAAGAAGGGGAAATGATCGTATGGATCTTAAGGGAAATTATCAGCCTTGATACTACCTTGAAGACATATGTGTAGTGGGGTTTCTTTAAGTTATTGTAACCAGACTACGTTCCTATTAATGCAAGTCGTTTAATGATGATATTCGAACTCAGTATCGCTCTTTGCATTCATGCATTGTTTTGAGCTATGTCTGCATTTTTTAGAATGTTAATAGTCTTTTAGCCAGTTCATTTGTATGCATCCTGACTAATTACTATCAATTAACTAAAAGGGTTTTTATTTCAGAAAGATAGCATTTTGGTCATTTGCATTACAATCATTCCACATTCCTACCGTACTCACTTGCGAGCAAGGCAAATGGAAGAAGGTTTTGCCAAGTTAGAGGCCGACCTCAAAGGCCAGTTGGAACGAGCTTAGCAGGAACTAAGGGATACCATCATTAAGTCTCAGCAGGACATGATGAAATAGATTTCCCAGCTGATAAAGTCTAATTTGAGAGGAAATGAGACCGTCGAAAACCCAACTCAAGACTCGAGAGATCGCTTATATGCCCCAGTTTTCAAGAACCCTCTCTTTACTAACCCACCTAACCATCCACAAGGAATGCTTTCATCTCATCAGGCCGGCGCCTCTACCCTAGCTCAGCCAGGCATAACAATCAGAAACGTCGAGAATGTTGGGGATAGCATCCCAGATTTCGATGAGTTGGAAAATTTTAACCAAGTAAAGGCGGAGTTCTCAAAACAGTTAGAGGACACCCAGAAGGACCTTGAAGAAAAATTTCGGGTAAAGGAGGATGAAGAGGGACCCTATGGGCTAAATGCGAAAGAACTGAGCTTAGTTCCGGATGTGGAAATTCCTTACAAATTCAAGACTCTGAATTTTGAAAAACTCGATGGAACAACCTACCCCACTACCCATTTGACCATGTTTTGCTAAAAACTGGCAGGGTACACGGATAATGAAAAACTTTTAATCCACTATTTTTAAGACAGTTTAGCAGGATCCGCTTCAAAGTGGTATAATCAGCTCACTCGCGCTCAAATCAAGTCATGAAAGGATTTAGCCAAAGCTTTTAATGACCAGTACAAACATATAGCAGATATGGTCCCTAATCGCCTTCTGTTACAAGGAATAGAGCAGAGGCGTAATAAAAGCCTCCGGGAATAAGCCCATCGATGGCGCGATATAGCAACTCAAGTTCAGCCACCACTTTCAGAAAATAAAATCACACCAATGTTCGTAGACACGCTGAAGGGGACACTCTATGATCGATTGATCAGCAACCCCATTAGTAACTTCCCGGAAATGGTAGTGATCGGCGAACGCATTGAGGCTGCTATTAAAAGCAGGAGAATTGACAGTGGGGAGTCAGCGCGAAAGAACTACAAAAAGGGGGACAACGAAGTAAACAACACCAATACTTATAAGGCCGTCAAGAACTTCACTATCTCCCAACCCCAAGCAGCAGCATGAAGTGCTCGAGGCTTCAACAAGAGGGAAGAAAGAGGCCTTAAGAAAGAGAATGAGAACCGATCTTTCACTCATATACCAATGTCTTACAAAGAACTTTACTCACAGTTATATAAGGCAGATCTAGTCCGACCATATCACGTTACACCTTACAACCCTCCGTACCCGACATGGTACGTGATAAGTGTTCAAAAGTACTATTTTTCTTACCCTTTTTACTCATATTACTGTTAGACTTAGGCTCATATTAGTTGCATAGTTAGTCATTCATGCATTAATCCATGTTTCCTTCAAACGTTGAACTTGATTACATAACTTGGTGATTTTTGTGGAAATAGATGCTGCTTTGGTGTGTTTTTGTGTGTGTATGTGCAGGATCACTTGCCAAAGCAATGCCGAGCTAGTTGCCAGGGCAGTGCATGAAGGAGACGCCGAGCTAGTTGCCATGACATTTGTCGACAAAGACCAAAAGCAATATGGATGTCGAAATTCATGACTTTACAAGCCCAAGATAACATGGAGCAAGGCCCAAGCCCAAAGGAATTTGATTGCCATGCAGAGATTAAAGAAGAATTAAATTCCAAGAGGATAGGAGAAGTTCTAATAGGAATAAAATTATAATAAAGAATTATATTCTTTAAAGATAATTTAATTCCAACTCAAACTCCTCCTCAAAGAAGGACTTTGGCCTAGCCCTATAAATACCAAGGAGATTTCGACAAGATGAATAGAGAGAGCAAGAGGGAAATTTCGGCAAGTCCAAGTAGGGCAAGAGGAGAGAATTTTCGACAAGCATCAAGGGCAAGGAGGATTTCGACAAGCCTCTTCCTTCATCTTTGTTCGATTGGGTTCATGCTAGGGATTAATTATCTTGTGTTTCTTTGGAACCTAGCCATGAACTAAATTTACTTGGCTATGGTTATTGTGTTTTGTGGTTGTGAGAAACTATTGGTTTTGTTTAGGTAATAAGAGTTTGCACTTTTCTATTTCAAGGTTTATTCATTCTTGATTCTTATTATTGTTCATGAGTGAATTGGGAGAGGATCTCGTGATTTCATCCATTTATCTAATATCGGGAGAGTTAGATTCAAGAAACGAATGAATATGATCTTTATGCAATCCAATGATGGTGAAGATTAATCCGCTTAGGAATAAGTTAAGGATTTCAACGGCTAAGAGGAGTGCAAGATTGGTTGTTGTTCACCCTTGATTCACGCAGGATGTATTATCAAGGCATGCACAAGTAGCTAGAGTTTCGACTTAGGGATAAGAAGAAACCATTGAAGAACGCTCCGCCGAACCTTGAAGTTGCTGCCCGATCGCCCAAGTAGTTGCCCAACTAGTCGCCCAAGCAACCATCAATTAGTTGCCAAGGCAACCCGTTGTGCAAGTCGCCACGGCAATCGAGTTGCCCATGCACTCTTTACCAAGACAATCCAATCGGCTATCACACCTCAACTCACGATAACCTAGCCTATCTCTCTCAATTGAATTCATCTTTTATTTTATTTTATTGCTTTCTAGATTAGTAATTAGTTAAACTTCGATAATCCTTTACTTGTGTTTTTACTTTTTACAGTGCAAGAGACTAGATTCTTGAAGTGGCACCAATCCCTGTGGAGACGATATCTTTTATACTATAACTTGCGACGTGTATACTTGCACATTTGCGTAGCACTTATTACGCGCAACAGTACGATTCCAATGTGTACTGTGAGTACCATGCTGATGTCCTCGGGCACTCAATCGAGAACTGCGTGGCCTTCCAGAAGTTTGTCCAAAATTTAATTCAGACCGGGGTCCTGCAGTTGGGGGAACCCATCACAGCTAATAACCCCCTGCCGAACCACGTGAGGCAAGGTGTAAATGTCGTTGAAGAAGAATATGCTCAAAAGGCCAAGGCGAGAGTGTCCGAGGTATGATCCCCGCTGAGATGGGTCTTTCAGCAGCTGTGTATGGCCTGTCTCATTGATCGAGGAATGATAATCGTGAAGAATGGATGTGGCCCGTACTGCGAATACCATCAGTCAAAGGATTATGAGATTCAGGACTGCGAAGAGTTTTGCTAATTAGTTCAACACATGATGAACAATAAGGAGATCGAGTTTTTCGAGAAGGAAGGGAATAAAAAATAATCAGAAGTATGCGCCTATGAAGATCAAAATGCTAAGTACAGTGCGAAGAGACCATTTGTCATTTGCCTCCAACTGAGCGAGGCAAGCACGCCAAAAATAAATCCCAAGAATATAATTGCTACTCTAAAGTCTTTTTCTTTCAAGGATACACAGATGGTCCCGTGGAATTACACTACATGCGTTACAATACTAGGCTCCCCCAGTTCGCCGAAAAGAGAGAAAATGGGAGTGGAAACAGAACCTAGGGGCCTTGAGAAACCAAACAATGAAAATGTAAAAGATGTGGGGCTCCTCACAAGGAGTGGCCGATGCTATGCTTCGGAGAACGAAAAGGCACCAGAAGAGCAAGAATAAAGGAATAAGGAAGTCGGGGGTGAACCGAAGAAGATGTTCGAAAAAGATCCGCCATTAAAAATTAAAGAACCAGTTACAGAAACCTAATCCCAAGAATTCTTGAGATTTCTGTAATACAATGAATATAACGTTGTAGAACAACTACGGAAGCAGTCGGCCCGGATCTCAGTGTTGGACCTTCTGCTAAGTTTGGAAAAGCACCGGGATGCGTTACTGAAAGTCTTGAATCAGGCATTTGTCCCAAACGATATCTCGATTGAGAAGTTATGATGGATCGTCGGACATATCACTGTCGATAATTTCATTACCTTCAGCAATGATGAAATACCAGGAGAGGGAAGATGGTCCACCAAGGCTCTGAACATTACCACTCATTGCAAGGGCTATGTATTACTAGAAGTGTTGAACGACAACAGTTCTACCTTGAATGTCATGCCATTAGCCACTCTACAACGATTACCAATTGATAGTTCACACATGAAGCCCTGTAACAACACAGTGCGCGCTTTTGATGAGACCCAATGAGATATGGTCAAGAAGATAGAAATACCCATGCTCGTCGGTCCTACAGAATATATGGTTGACTTTGTGGTTATGGATATCCGGCCATCTTACAATTGCCTACTAGGAAGGCCATGAATACATTCAGTTGGCTCCGTTCTGTCTTCGCTACACCAAAAGTTAAAATTCGTTATCGGAGGAAAGTTGGTTACAGTGAACGCCAAGCAAGATATTGTCACTTCAGTTACCTCAGACACACCATATGTTTATACCGACGAGGCGGCGATGGAATGCGCATTCAGGGCGTTGGAGTTTGTCAATGCTACTTTCGTCGCTGAGGGAAACCCACTTCATTGTCCTCGGTTGTCCAGTTGTACCAAAATGGTGGTGTTTGAGACCCTAGAAAGAGAGGCGAGGAAAGTAAAAGGTTTGGGACAAGATCTACAATGACGCCTCTAACCCATCAGGGTAATCCACAAAGTCGACCGATTTGGGCTCGGTTATAGACCGAATTTTCTGCAAAAGAGACAATAATGGAGGAAGAGACAAGAACAAAAGAAGGCCCAGCTCAGAGGGGAGGACATCCCTTGGGCCCCTATAACCTATACTGATTTCAAAGGCATCTTTAAATTGGGTGGACTCAGAAATCCTGAACAAGACATCCAAGAAGCAGTTCAGAAGGGAGAGAAATACATTCGCGGGGAATTGGTCTATGAAGCTTTGGAAGGAATGGACATAAATGTGATTTGCGAAGACAACAAGGTTGTCTAGCCATTGGCCAAAATTCGCCAATGTCTTCCGGGTGAAGAACTCACCAATTGGGCCTATGAGGACATACCCGTAACTGTTAGACTTGAATCAAAGTAATGCCTGAAACTACCACGCTGCTCTCGGCCCAAGAGTAACATGCATCTTTTGTAAAAAGGGCCACTATGTCACCATCTATCCGTTTTTAATAAAAATAAGCCTTTTATCACTTTCTCAAATGACAAACATATCACTCATTTCATTCATTCATTATTTATTTATTATTCACTTATAAATTTTCCCCTTCCATTTCCAATGCACGCTTTCATAATCATGCAGGCCTCATAATATAAACTGTATGAATAATTCAGAACCTAATCATGAAGTAGATTTCGAGCGACCCGCATGCTCGGTAGAAATGGACGAGGGGGATGATGAGGTCCCGGAGGAATTGTTGAGGATGATGGAAAAAGAAGAAAAGAAAATCCTTTCACACCAAGAACGGGTAGAGATCTTGAACTTGGGGACTGAAAAAGAAAAGAAATAAGTAAAAATTAACAGTACGTTGTCATCAAAGGTTATGAATGAGTTGGTGGAATTACTTTCAAAATTCAAAGATGTGTTTGCATAGACATATCGAGACATGCCGGGTTTAACACAAATATTATGGTTCACAAACTTCACATCAGGCCAGAATGCAAGCCGGTCCAACAAAAGCTTAGGAGGATGAGAGCGGAAATGTTGCTAAAAGTCAGAGAAGAAGTACAAAATCAATTCGAGGCGGGATTCCTGAAGGTTTCCAAATACCCGGAGTGGGTAGCCAATATAGTACCGGTACCTAAAAAAGACGGCAAGGTTCACATGTGTGGATTATAGGGACCTTAACAAAGCAAGCCTCAAGTGCAACTTTCCGTTGCCTCAGATTGACACCATGATTGATAACACCGCCGAAAACGCTTGGTTCTCGTTCATGGACGGATTTTCGAGATATAACCAAATCAAAATATATCCCGAGGACATGGAGAATACCACTTTTGTGACCATGTGGGGGATCTTTTGTTACAAGGTAATGCCTTTTGGGTTAAAAAATGCTGGGGCAACCTATCAACAGGCCATGGTGACCCTGTTTCACGATATGATGCACAAAGAAATTGAGGTGTATGTAGATGACATGATAGCCAAATCAAGAACCGAAGGGAAGCATATCCAGAATTTACAAAAACTCTTTCTAAGACTAAGAAAATACTAGCTGAAGCTCAACCCTGCCAAGTGTACCTTTGCAGTTACATCAGGGAAACTATTAGGTTTTGTGGTAAGCCGGAAGAGGATCGAGATCGACCCTGACAAGGTAAGAGCAATCCAAGATCTTCCACCACCTCAAACACAAAAGGAAGTCCGAGGATTTTTGGGAAGATTAAATTACATATCGCGGTTTATTTCCCAATTAACTGAGAAATGTGACCCCGTCTTCAGACTTCTTTGAAACAATAACCCAAGAATTTGAGACGAAGATTGTCAAGAAGCGTTAGAAAAAATTAAAAAGTATCTAATCACCGCTCCAATTTTGGTGGCACCAGTGCCAGACATGCCGTTTATCCCGTATCTAACCGTATTCGAAAGTTTAATGGGTTGCGTGCTAGGTCAACATGACGATTCTGGCAAGAAAGAAAGGGCGATTTATTATTTAAGCAAGAAGTTCACCGAGTGCAAAGCACGCTATCCCTTCATTCAAATGCTGTGTTGTGCCTTGGTATGGGCCACAAAGCGACTCAGGCAATACATGTTGTATCACACCACCTACTTAATCTCTCGGTTGGACCCATTGAAGTTTCTAATGGAGGCACCATCGCCCACCGAGAAAATGGCCCGTTGGCAAATGTTATTGTCAGAATTCAGCATCGTTTGTGTGAATCATAAGACGGTGAAAGAAAGTGTAGTGGCCAATCTATTGGCAAGTCGCGCTTCAGACGACTACGAACCCTTAGGTTTTGACTTCCCGGATAAAAATTTGATCAGTATCGTTCTCAAGAACGAGCTCATCACCGAAAGAAAAGCCTGGAGACTCTACTTTGATGGAGCCTCCAACACCTTGGGGCATGGAATAAGGGCAATATTGATTTCTCTTGATGAGGTCTACCACCCCTTTACCAGTAGATTGGAATTTTTCTACAGTAACAACATAGCCGAGTACGAGGCTTGCGCCATGGGCTTCGAGCGGCCATTAAAAGGAAAGTCAACGTACTTCACGTTTTTAGAGACTCATCCTTAGTGATCTACCAGCTTCGGAAGAAGTGGAAAACTAGAGATCCAAAATTGATCAAGTACTACAAATTAATTCAAGATTTGGCCGAGAAATTCGAAGAAGTTAGTTTTGTTTACTTGCTAAGAGAGGACAATCAGATGGCCGATGCCCTAGCAACTTTGGCCGCCGTTTTCAATTTAAATTTGTTAGCCAAAATGAAGACAATTGAAGTGCAGACTTTCGAGATACCCGCCCATTATTATAATTTGGAAAAGGATGAAGATTGTAAGCCATGGTACGATGATATCCTTCAATACCTCAAGTTTTGGGCTTACCCGAAAGAGACTGATGACAATGATAAAAGAACTATCCGAAGGCTAGCGTAAGGATTTGTCCTTGATGGGGAGATTTTGTACAAAAGAAGCAAAAATTAGGTACTGTTAAGATGTGTTGATACTCGAGAAGAAGAAGTTATTCTAGCCAAAGTCCACGGAAGATTATGTGGGATCCACGCTAATGGGTTCTCAATGGCAAGAAAGATAATGAGATATGGCTACTTCTGGTCAACCATGGAGGGTGATTGCATTCGTTATTCCAAAAAGTGTCACAAATGTCAGATATATGCCGATAAAATACACTCCCCACCAATTCCACTCCACACCATGAACTCCCCATGGCCTTTCGCCGCTTGGGGCATGAACGTCATTGATCAAATACACCCGAAAGCTTCCAACGGGCATCGATTCATCTTGGTAGCCATAGATTACTTCACCAAGTGGGTGGAAGCCGCCTCTTAGGCCAGCATCACTAGAGCGACGATTTATAAGTTTTTGAAGAAAGAAATCATATGTCATTTTGGTCTACCCGAAAGAATCGTCAACGATAATGCTTCCAACCTGAACAATAAGATGATGACTAAAGTGTGTGAACAGTTCAGAACCGTGCACCATAATTCTACCGTGTATCGCCCTAAGAAGAAAGGAGTGGTAGAAGCAGTGAATAAGAATATCAAAAAGATCATAGCTAAGACCACAGAGACTTTTAAAGATTGGCACGAAAGGTTACCATTTGCCTTGTTTGCCTACCGGACCTCTATAAGAACTTCTACTAGGGCGACGCCATATTCCCTAGTATATGGCACAGAGGCAGTATTACCCATCGAGATAGAGATCCCCTCACTCCGAAGTTTGAATAAGGTTAATTTGGATGAAGTCGAATGGGTGCAGGCTAGGATTGATCAACTTAACCTTATTGAGGAGAAAAGGTTGAAAGCAATCTGCCACAGCCAGATGTATAAAAAAAGGATGATGCGGGCTTATAACAAGAAGGTCCGCCCGAGGGAGTTTCAAATAGGATATCTGGTACTAAAAAAGATCCTAGTAAACCAGAAAGATTTGTGGGGAAAATGGATGCCAAATTGGGAAGGGCTTTACGCCGTGAAAAAAGTTTTCTCCGGTGGAGCGATAATTTTAGCAGAAATGGATGAGAGAGAATTAGGTAACCCGATTAATTCAGACTCTGTCAAGAAGTATTACGCTTAAAAGGCGAGAAAAAAATAAAAAGAAAAAAAAAGAAAAAAAAAAGAAAAAAAGAAAAATAAAAATAAAAAAAGAAAAAAAATAGGAAGAAGAAAAAGAAAATGAGGGTTTAAGGTGAAAACCCGAATGTGGGCGCCTTAAAACCAAATGAGGGTCTGAATTGAAAATCTGAAAAAGACGGTTCAGATAAACAAATACCTTCGGCATCTGATTGACAGGCCTGGTTCTGGAGGGAAAACTATGCTTCAAGGATGGCCAACGAGAGATCTACGAAGGTCGATGGGTATGTTTCATTCATACAGTTGACACCATCTCTTTCACCTCTTTCATGTTTGCCATACTTGTCAAAATTGTCCCAATACTACATTTAATATCAATAAAGCTTCATTCTGATATCCACTGTCTATTTCACAAACATCATACGGATAGATTAACATAGATCATAAAAAAAGGAATTTTTTGGCATTACTATGATTTAACCTATCATCAAGTGCAGGTCTGTTCCAAAATAAAAAAAGATAGGAGTTTGCCAAGGATAGGGTAAAAAATCTAAGGAGTAAGAGGCATGGCGTCCAATGGAGAAGGAACAAAAAGGAAAAGAAAAACAACAATAGCAAAAAAAGAAAAACAACAAAAAAAGAAAGAAAAGAAAAATGGGTTTATAAAGAAAAAGCCTGAGGAGGCACTCTAGATCAAGAGATTATGGACTCGAGGAAAAGAGGGGCATGATGGGCGAAGCCGAGTACGAGATGGAGCACCGCCTTCACCAAGAGGAGGAGAGAATAACAAGAGAAGGTTAAATTTGAAGAACCGAGAAGAGAAAGTTTCCAAAAAAATTGACTTCACTCATGCATCATATCTAGTTAGACATCCCTAAGTCAGGAGCATGCTAAGTCATTCCTTCATAATCATTCAGCTTTTACAAGTTCAAAAGAAAGATCAGACACTCCACAAGAGGGGGCGTAATGCGCAGCGAAAACCTAAGAAGGGATCTCAAAGCAAAGAATTTCAAAACCATCACCTAAGGATTTCAGAACTAAAGAGTTAGGAAAGAAAAATTATCTTCAAACCCAAGAAGAATAAGACCGGCATATGAAGACTTACTATTTGTTCATACCTGCTTCGGAGGAACACATCTACACTATTTGATTAATAGCGCTTCGGAGGGACGTGTCATATCTACCTGATCTCGTTTGTGTCGCATAGGGAAACAAGCCCCTTTTCTATTTTGAGGACGCGTGACTTGTTCGCCACTGCTTTAGAGCATCATGTTGTCTGGTTCACTTTCTGCCATTTCGGGGAAACAAGTTATTTGGATTCATTCATTGATGTTTTGGAAGATTGAGTCATGTGAAGGTTAGTTGGCTCATTTACTGCCATTTTAGAAAGACGTGTAAGTACCACCAGATTTGTTTCTGGCCGTTTCGGGGAAACAAGTCATTTGTATTCATTCATGATTGTTTCAGAAGAATGAGTCGTTTGCTAGCTGGCCTGTTCATCACCATTTTGGAATGACACACCAGTATTGCATAGTTTGCTTTTGCCGCTTCGGGAAAGCAAGATATTCAGATTTGTTCATTGCCACTTCGGAGGAGCAAATCGTCGACAGGGAAGTCGAATAAAATTAGTGCTTATGGTCTTTGCTTCATTCTTGTTCCATAAGGATAGGCAAAGAGGGGCAGCTGTAGTCACTAATTTTATCCGGGGGGTCAACTCACTTCTTTTGTTTCTTACGAATACGGGTTTAAGATGCACAATGTTTCGTATTACCACCACTAGTATTATTGCTACCATTGCTAGATGTTACATCATTGTTATTATAGAAATCTCTAAAAGTTATTATCCATATTAATACCACCTTCGTATAAATAAGTATACCTTGTTTACCATTATTATTATTGGTATTATGTCCTAAAACTAGAAATATAGAATAGTAAAATAGATAAGCCAATAAATAATAAAAACCTAAGTCTTTTATTTTAACAGTCTAATTACAATAATAAAATACAATTGGCCCTATAAGGCCCTAAATACAGAAACCTTAATTATCCTTTCTTGCGCAGCTGATCCTGGGCCGTTGGATCCAGGATGATGATCAGACGACCAAGATTTGCGCAGAACATTCCAGAGAACCCCACGCGCCACACACGCGACTGCTCAAAAACCCTCACGCGCGCATAGGATCCACGCGCGGCTCTTCCATCTTCCACTCGCACATCTGCCGCTTCGTTTCTCACGCGCGATGAATGATCATTCGCTCTCATCACTACGCTGGTAGATCCAACGGCTCCTAAAGGCCCTTGTTCCCCAAGCCAATCCTCACTCTAGTCCCCTCCCCTTTTTAGTCCACCACAACATTCTAGGGGACAAGCGCCGCTCGCTATCTGACCGCCTTCTTCCATAGTCGGACGTCATGTTTCAGGGGAAAAGTAAAAAGTAGAGGCATTAGAGACAACAAATCGGTAGCAAATCAAAAGGACAGCAAAAAGCATATTATCAACAGAGGCATCCAATAGGAATTTTCCTTTTCATTTCAGAACAAATGTAACTCTCGGGTATAAAAAGAAACCCAACAGACATGTAAAACCATTCGGAATCTCAGCTAGCAATAGAAAAAATAGATTTCTAAGGTACATCTATATTTCAAAGCATGCATATAGATAGTTAGGGTTTAGATTTTACCTTCATAGCCCGTTGTCCCTCCGATGATAAGCCTTGTAGTGTCATCTGGAGCTACGAAAGGTGAATCGGCAGGGAAAAAAACGTTTCTTCATGTTTTGTTTCAAAAAGAGTGGTTTTTCGTTTCAGCTTTTAAGGAAGAGAGGTATCTCCGTTTGCTTTCCATTGAAATGAGGCTTAGATCGGAGCTCAAGGGAAGGAGAATAATGTTTTGGGGGGGATATCGAAGGTTGCTGGTCTCCAGCGAACGGCGACCAACGCGGCGGAGCGCGGCTGAATTCTGGGATTTAGGGCATTTTTTGGGTTTGGGGAACACACGGGTGTTCATCCCCGTTTTGGAAAAGAATAAGGGTTGTGAGAGGATAAAAGGGGCTGAGGGTTTATAACCAAAAGAGGAAAATGTTATAACACATTGTTATACATACTAAACCCATTTTATTTTTGGTTTATTCACGTTATGAGTCCCTCTGCCCCGTTCTAATTGCGCTATGAGGGTCTCCGCATGGGCAAATAGCCCTTTTGGTCTCTCCGCCTAGCTAAATTGTGGTATACAAGCCATTTCATCTTTTTTAATTGCTATTTGGTCCTTAAGCTTCCTACCGGTTTACAGTTACGCCCCGTGTTTTTTCTTCTTTTACTTTTGTCCCTTCAATTTTGTTTCTTTTTTATTTTGGTCTCTTTCAGTGTTTAATTTCTCTTTAATTTTCATACATTTTATTTTAATTTGTCTATGTTGTTATTATTTTATTTATGTTTCATTTTATTTCTTGGATATGTCTAATAGATCAACTAATTTATTGTTTGTTTCGGTGCACATATTTGCCCTATGTAATGCTTATAATATGTAGTTTTAGGTATATGGGTATAAAAGTTCCTTTTAATTTGTATGATATGAATTTTCTTAAACACACATAATTAGGTCTTTTAAATTCAAATATAGTATCCTTTTAATGTGCATGTTTATGTGTTTAGGGCCTTTATTTGGGCTTAGTTCAAAAAAGAGTTTTTTGGTTATTTGAGATTCTAGATTAGACTAACCAAGGTAATTTGACTAATTCCGGATCGTGTGCTCGTCTTATAGGGACACAATCACTTAATTAACCAAATTAATCTTAGGTTTTAGCTTTAAAAGCCTTAGTTAGGCTAGACCTTCTTAGGGTGTATTAATTAGTTTAATTTGTGCACCCGGCCTGTGGAGGCATGGGTTTCTAATCATTTAGAAGCACGGTTAGTCTCTGAAACCGTAGTTGGATTAATGTTAGAACTAGTTTAATTAATTTAAATTTATCATTGGCTTATTGGGATAAATGTTAAATTCATTAAACTAGCTAAACGCTTTTTAGTCACCCTTTTAGGATAAAATGGACAATTGGGCCTAGATGGACATTTAATTTAAAGTTGTGATTAATTAACTTGATTCATTTTAAATAGTATCCCTGGCTCATTGGGATGCTAATTTAAAATTGATCAAATTAATTATCGTCAATAATTTATTAGGGCTATCTAGTTTTTCGGGCTTAGTTAATTTAGGGTTAATGTTGGAAGCACCTAATTAGTAACTAGATCACTAATTAAACTTCCATAATTTGGGCCTCTATAGGTTATGTCTTGCGTTGGGCCTTTTGTGTTTATTTTTGTGCTTTTTTTTGTCATTCCTTAATTGTCATTCATACGGCCCATTAATTTTGCATTAATTAATATAAATCATAAAAGGGAGATATTTATTAATTCTGATATTTGTTTCGTAACAGTCCGAGTTTAAAGGATGTTGACCAAATATCTGAATTAATTCTTACCGTCCCAAGGTAAAGTTAAAAGTTGATAAAATCATTACATCATATCTTAACTACTTGCATTATAGGTGACGTGCAAGATTCGAACCATAAATTAACACGGCAGTCAAGCTTATTCGATGCCAGTTTAATCTATGGTCCGATGTATCGTCAACCTTATTAATTAAATGTCCAATTAATTTGAACCTACCAATTTGATAAAGCTCGTTCAATTAAATTTAATTTTCAATTAAGGTCACCGAATTAAATTCCTTTCAAATTTCGACAATTTCCTTAGGTTAAAAGCAACAAATATTTTGGTACCGATTTCCGGGCGTGATGGGAGTGCTAATCCTTCCCCACGCATAACCAACTCCCGAACCCTTTCAAAATGAATCTTTGGTTTTGTAGTGTCCGACCTAAAGTGGCTGGTGGCGACTCCCAGTTTTCAATCAGTTTTCTAAAGAATTTTTTTTTTTAAAATAAATCCCTTTAAACCAAGATTACAAAGAGGATTTTTTGGGATAACCCGTAGCGCCGAACTTATAATTTTTCTAAAGGTTTTTTTTTGTCGCTACAAAATGCACTTGATGCTTGAGTATGGGCAAGATTTTTAATCAAATTCATTGCTTTTGGTACTGTTAGTTCTTTGTGTGCCACAATTAATTTGCTCATATTCTGTATTGCGGTTTTCAGTAATGAACTTCTGTTTTTCTTGAGCTAATATCCGAATTTATTTTACTTAATTCTCGCCATTTACTTTTAATTCTATGATATTCATTGTTTGATGCAGTGGAAGCTTAGAACTTCTGTGTGAGTCTGTTAAAGTTCATAATGTCAATGTTGATATGCCAAAAGGAGCAGATAAGGTAAACCATTTCCTTCTTTTTCTCTTCTTTTTAAACTCAGAATGTTTCAAGCTGCTTAATTTTTGATGATTTTAAAGTTTTGGGTTTGGGTTTGTGCTTTCTCAGTTAACCATGAAGGATTTACTAGCTTGGGTTCGTACCAATTTGATCAAAGAGAGACCCGAAATGTTCATGTAAGGGGAGTCTGTGCAAGTGTTTCAAGGGTCGTATGCAGTGATGCAAAAATGTTGAATTAGGGTTATAACTTTGGAAGCAATCCATTTAGCTGATGGGTGGTTTTGGTTTGTGCAGGAGACTGGTAGTTTTCATTTCAACTTTGCATGGTGGATAGATAGTATGAACATCTAGGTTTATATATAGTTACTATATCTTGTAAACAAGAGTGTATCGGGTTTTCTCGAAAGTGTTTTCACCTTTGAACTTCATTATTGAAGATGTTATGAAAATGCAATGAAATTTATACTGTTTGATGTTCTTTATCGGCCATCATTTCTTCTGCAAGTTTCGGTAGGTTAATTAACATTCTTTGGAATGTTATACTTTTGTAATAAATAAATAGAAATTCCATGGCAGGTGTTCAAGTATTACAAACAGCATACTACTTGACCTAAAAAACAATGAAATCAATGGAAAATTTTCCAAAGCAAATACCAAGAGAACAAAAAGACCATTCTCGTAATACAAAGAAAGCTACCGCTTAAAGTTCAGAGGAGTAATCTTGATGACGAGTCCGGGGGTCATGAATATGAGGGTTCTCCACTATAAATGGATCATAGAGTGAAGGGTTTCCCCTTCCGCAACAACATAGATCTCATCACACGCTCGCTTCAACAGCCGATGACCGATCACTTTGTCATCATACCCTTCTTCATTTCTCATTGCAGAGTTTGTTTCCTCCAAAGGGTCGAGCAGTAGTAGTGTTACCAACACGAAGACGCAGCACCAAGAAGCTTCGTCCTCAGCCATAGATGTTAATGCGAATATCCGACTCCGACAACAAATATTGGAAGACATGGGAAAGGATTGAGTATTGAAGGGGAAAAGGGGGTTTTAAAGGGAGAGTTGGGGGGGCACTACACGAGTGTGGATGTGGTGTGAGGTTGAGGACAAGTATTGGCGGTTTATAGTGGTGTGGGGGAAGGGGAGAGGCCACGATTTTGTATATTACGTGAGTCACCCTGTTTGTAAAGTAAGAATAACGATAAAAATACGTTAGCCCTGTTTTTTTTTTAATCATTTGTATCCAAAAACAGAAAGGAAGATTAACGATAAAATACGTTACCCTGTTTTGGAGTGAAGTGGGGTTCATTCGTTATTTCTCCATCTCTTTTTGTTTGTTCTAAAACTTGAATGTCATTTAATTAGAACTTCATTCAGATACTTCATGCAATTATTATTGGAACTGACATCTGAAATTCGGATCCTACCACTTTTGTTTCTATTATTTTCGACCGTGTCGAAAAAGAATTGAACGACATCATTAGTGATAAATAGTGTGGTAGTTTATCTTTTTTTAATGGATTATAGCAGGATCATAAAAAAAATTAAGACAATAAATTTAGGATTTATATTCAATACACATGGTTAAAATTTAAATTTTAGATTTAGATTTAGGATTAATATTTAAGATTTAGATGTTAAAGTTTATAATTTAGAATAATATAGTTAGAGATTTAAGTTTTAACCTATAAAATTTAAATTCTAACCTCAAACTCTACGCCTAACATCTAAATCTTAAAATCTAACGCTTCACCCTTAAACTAAAACATTTGTGAAAATTTTTGTGTGTATCTAATAATTACACTTTGATTTGGATTGTTTTTTTATTCATCAAATTTTATATCTTTCTCCAACACAGCAGAACATCAGCATAGATCAAAAACACCATCAAGATGTTAGTCCAAGATTTATACATCAATATCAGTAGAATGTTTTTTCACGACATTATACATATAACCTGAGCCGCTTTCACAACCCAAAATTGTTGCCCAACGAAGCGTGAAAAATCCAACCTATATAATAGATGCAACCAAAATGCAGCAACTGCTTCAGGGCAGAAATTTAACAAGGATCCATAGCAGCGCAGCAAAGAATGAATTTAATTTGAAGCTACTTAAAGCCAGAGAGAGAGAGAGACTTGTATAATCATCTACACATTGTGATTGGTCGAGCCTAGTAATTTTTCCTCCTCTCTTGGGATGTCGGTCATCGGAATCTGAATTCCGGACTTGGTAATTTTGTTCCATTCATTTTCTACCCGAAAGAATATCCATTGGAACCTTCTTAGCATCTCTAAAGCGGCCACCATGAACAGAGTCAAGTAGTTGTGGCGGAGATGAGCAGACAGTTTATACGTCCACGTGCAACGCAAAACCAAGTTGCTTCCAATAACCCAAAAATAAACCTACCAAGTTAAAAAACGAAGAAGGAAATCATGCACGTGAAATAAGTATTGATGTGCCATTAAGTGTCTCGCGGAATGAAAATATGAAATTGCATTAAATATCAGCACTAAAATTCTTACCCATTGTCGTCCATATAACAGATTGGAACATAAACTTGGTTTGTTGAACTTGAAGATCCTAGTGAAGACACTGCAATACAAGCAGAATTTCAAATGAACTTAAGTAGACCCAATGAATGCCAAAGCAGCCTCACAATCAAACAATATATATGAAGTATGATCTCTTTGGAAAGGGGATGTATAATCATACATTCATACCTAAGGTCCCAATCACGAGTTATGTCCCAATAAAACGAATAGAGTGAGTTAACAACACTTGAGAAAAGCCAGAGGCGACGATAAACATACGTCCACTTATCAGGTGAGACATGATATTTAAGGGCTGAGAGAAAAATCACAGGGACTGCTGTTGAATATTTTAAAGCTGAAAACCATGTGCAAATTGGGTTAGAATAAAAAGATAGCAGTTAAACAGAAATCACCGGCAAAGCTTGACGATGTGCTGTCCATGGAGTTTAAGAAATTTCTTAAGGCAATACATTGTATACTTTACTGGTTCATAGATCCACGTCCATTCTGACCAGATGTAAGTTTTCATAAGAAAATAGCAAGTATCAAGGTCCTAGATGTAGTACCATTAAAAAGGGTTGGTTTCTCTCTCGTGTCTTTGTACTGCCGCAGACATTGCAGTAGCCGCCAAATATATGGAATAACAAGCACTAGTGGAATTGCAACTGAGTGGCTGCCACAAACTGAGTCTGCTTCAAACCATGCAATTGTTGCAACCTATATGCCAAGAGAAAGCTCATCTCATTCATCCGAGGAGATCAACGTTGCATCAATACAAAGAGCTTCAACATTTTAAGGCTAACTCATTCCAAATTAAGCATAATGTATTTAGTACTAAATAAGATAGACAAAGTATACCCTCGTCTCTTTACATCGTCACTAAATAGATAAAATGGTCGGCCAGCAACCACAGGCATTAGTTTAATTATTAACCTCATACAAGCAATTCGAAAACAACTGTAGTGCAAAGCATTACAGGCACAACATTATGCCTCAAGTTCAATGGGTTTTAACTGCATCGAAAACCAGAAGCAAGAGTAATCAGATACTCATCAAGCCTTTCATTATGATCCTTCTCCTCCATGTTTGAAAAGGATCTACCATCAACTTATTTTTCATAGAATCTCAGGAATACATAATGAAGTAGGCGATACAACTAGCATATATTAATAATTAAAAGCTATGAAAGTGCTAGGCTGTTGGGAAGAGTATTGAACGTCTCATCTTTAGCCAATTTGGAAATGTAAAAAAAAATTCCACCAGGCACTAAATTTGAGAGCGCTCTTAGCCTTTTATAGATAACCCACCAAAAAAACTTCAGTATTGAATTACCTGGCGATGAACCATTCGACAGACTGAACGCTCCAAATCTGAAAATACCTTCACAAAATAAAGATTACGAGCAATTAGGGGGAAAATCCAACTTCACTTACAAATCAAATTCAAATTTATTGACCTTAAGAGTATGTCCGGTAATTTTGGTCCTATGACATAATGACATACATCTAAACAGCAGGAAACTGAAACTTTCTCCATAAGAGTATCAAAGTACAAGGGTATTTTCAAAGGATTGCTCCTTGGTACAAATCTAATTGTTAAGAGAAACGAAATAAGCAGCTTGCTTAAGGATATGAAATGATGTTGGAGGTTCATACCTTGGCCATGGAGGTTAAAATGTCTGCCAAGAAGAAGTCAGGAAATGAAATTGGCTGTTGCACAAGAATAAACAAGTAAAAAAATGCAAATGCATGTCAGCCACTGTGAACCTCTCGAGTAATTGCCACTAAAAAGAAAAATTCCAGAGTAAAGGGAAATTCTAATCTGCAAATGCAGCTAGCTCAAGCACAAAGAAAAAGAAAGCTACACCAGAAACCAACCTGAAGCGGGAAAGCTATCCGCCAGAGTGTTCTTAGCAAGAAGTAACGTGACGAAAAATAGAAAATGTCGAAGGGGAATATCAAAACCAAGGCAACAGCAACATAGAGGATCACCTGCAGGTTGTATTTCAAATGCCAGAACCATCAATGTGTCAAATTACTCATGGCATTGGAAACTTGGAAACTCTACAGAATCCAATCTACAAAACTACAAGAGAAGACTACAAACAGTCACATAAACATTTGCATTCATACTCATACATGCAGAATCATTAAACTGACAAGTAATAATTAAGTAGAAATACCATAATTGATAAATCTAATGGTTGAAAACATGTGATAGGTTACTGTTTTGCATATATGCAGTTAAATTATATGGACAGAAGATAAGATAATGCTGGGAAACAGGGTAGATATTACACTGGTTGAGATGCTGCCAATGCTACTTCTCCGTGGGAGTAAAGATAAAGGTATGCTGTCATGCTAGTTGGCACTATAATTGTCATCCATATGCTACACTGCATGTAGCAAAACAGAGAAAAGACATTTAATAGGAATATATATTCTTTTTCTTAGTGGAACAACAATCTCAGGACCAAATTCTCAATAAAGCATGCAAAGTGAAAAGATACAAATAGCACGAAGAGCATTTAAAACAAGTACCTTCCATATTTCTCTGTGAGTAAGGTGGTTTTGATCAAGATCAAATATTTTTGCATAATTAATAGTACTCTGGGAGAAGACCCACAAGCACACTCCCCACAGCCAAACCATCATTGTCTACAATTGCAAGAACAAGAAATAAGATTCGATGGACATCTAATATCAAATATCAAACTGTAATCATACTCGAAGATATGTTAACTAACCACAAGAAGGAGAGGGTTATAGTATAAGAATGCCTCATACAAGAACAAATCTCTTAAGTCTGCACTCATTCTCATGACTGAATCCCATCCAATCTGTTTCAGAAAAAAGAAATCAAACATTGTCGGGATCAGTTCTCACAAGAATTAAATGCACTCAAGCTAACTGTACAAATACTGACCTTGCAACAAGTGAAAGCCCAGATCAGAAACCATATAACCTTAAATCTCCACAGAAAGGTAGGAGAAGGCATTATGGCTGTGGTGTGCATAGATGAACTGTAACCCTTCATTTCTCCAACCACGAAAGGGAACACGTAACCTTCTTGAACACTATTTCCCGGTTCACCGGACCCTATACAACAATAAATAAATAAAAGAAGAAAAAAAAGAAAAAACTATTCGTAGATTGTCAGATAAGTTTAAATCGAAGGTCAATCAATTATCAAAACAGAAAAGATTTACCTAGGTCAGAAGAAACCGATTTGGCGCCAAGTTTCCGAAGATGAGGACTGTGAGAAGAACCGATTGCAGACGGATTTTCAAACATGAGCTTGCCTGGATTTTTTTCTATTCGATCTTAATTAAAATTACATTCTGCAACAGTCGAATTCCAGTTCCATTTCCTCAGCCAAAAACAACAAAGCAAAATTATCCTAAAATTAATGCAGCATACGAGTTCATAAATAATTATCCTAAAATTAGTAATAACATAAAGTAACGAACAATGATCAGATCCGGAATGAGAATGAAACGGAAAGGTTACCGGATTGGGATCCGAAACGACGTCGTTGATTGGCGATGTCCGCAGATCTGGAAAAAGAGTGAAATAGATTAATGGATTTTGAACTGAGAGAGACGCGCATTTCAGCTCAGTTCGCCGCCGCCGTCGTCGTCAGTGCGGAATTCATGGTTACCTTCCCTTTCCTATTTCCTAGGCTTTTATCATAACCCCAGCAGTATGTTTTACGTTAGGTAATACTCATAGGCAATGCCACGCGAAATGGGCGAAGGGGGCGGTAGGCTAATTTGCTAACTTGGAGCGTGATAGGCGGTGCAGTGCGTATGGTCGAACAAAACTTGATTTTTCGCTTGATTCGACATAAAAAATTATAACTCGAATAGGTTTGATTTGAATCATAATCTCATAAATTAGACTTGAAAAAAGTTAAAACAAAATTTGATTTATAAAATGAAATTCTAATAACTTAAATTTTTTTAATAATTAGTGAATCAGTTTTTTAAATTCGAGTTGAGCTCCTCAAGTTTGCCCGATATATGTATATCACATAAAAAATACAAAAAATTATGTATTTATTCGTATATAATTGTACAAAATCATTTAGATTGGAAACCAAATTACTCTCATATGATATCCTAAAGGCATAAAGTCAAAAATAGACCACAAAGTTTGACCTTTTGGCCACTTTAACATTTTTTTGTGCAAACAAGCTCTTAACATTTCACTTTCGTTCAAAATTTACCCTCGTTGGATGAAAACTATTAGTCAACTAACGGTCAACACCCTTCGATGATGTGGCATCTCTGCATAGGACGACTTGCTGACGTGGTGATGCCACATGTAAGAGATGCTGACGTGGTATTATTATTTTTTCAAAATAAAACAATATTATATTTATTTTTATATTAAATTTTAACCAATCAGATGATGACGCGTGGCATTATCCGATTGGTTTTAGAGTGAAGCATTTAAAATTATGAAATGGGGGGCTAGGGTTTGAACCTAAGTCTGGTGAGTGAAAGGCTTAGTGCCTAACCACCAAACCAATGCCTAAGTTTGTAAATTAACACAAATATTTTATATAACCTAATCAAACTAGCATGACTTCTTCTTCTTTCAAGATTGACAGCATCTCTATAATTATTCTTTTCTCTTTAGAGATTTCAATAGAACAGAGCAAAGAAAAATCACTTCTTGTTTTCAATGCACGAACAAACCCAGAAGTCAATGTACGAACTAATTGATGCAAGATATGAATTGTCTTGAAACACCAGAAGTGATTGAGCTTATAAAATTGAAATGTAACCCCCTCTATCTGGCCTGGTCGCAAGACCGAATTGAGCAAGCTACTTTAGGTTTGCCGAAGCAAACCGTGAAGAAATAACCCAAATTTACGTCCATTTTTTATTTTATCTAATCTAGATGCAATATTATAATCTATGGTGAGTGATTAGGCAGCGAGTGTAAACTCAACTCAATCGGGCATTAGATCGACATCCAATTGCACTCAATTGCAATTTAAAGACCAAATTGTAATTCTAGAAAATTATAGGGACTTGTACCATTTTGACTTTAACAATCTTTAATTAATCAGGTTACATGCTTGCTCAACAAATTTCAGCTCAAAACGACAATCCAAACTCATACAATTGCATTTACAAATATCAAAGACCAAAATATAATGTTTCAAGACATCTCTTTAAACTTTGCAAAAATATTCACACTGAAGGTTTCAAAACCATCACAAGGTTTCGAAACTATTTTTCCAATAGTCAAAGTTGCATCAAGGTTTCGAAACCTGTTCATAAGGTTCTGAAACTTACCTGTAGATTTGCAGAAAAATGCATATTCAACATACCTTAGGACCATATTAAACATATCCACATTAGCCCCAAACATTTCACATATCAATTCAAACTTGATATCATCAACTAGAAGCATGCTTCCTAATAACCAAACACTTCAACCCTCAAATGCAATCCAAACCAGAAATCAACTCTTAAAGGTCATTTACAAGTCCATATAAGCAATACAAACTTGTGCCAAAACATGGAGTTTCATAAAACATACTCCTAAACCAAATTGGTACCCTCCCATTTCTAATTATTACTATCGATCTAGTTTAAAACCATACTTGAGCAAAGTGAAATATAAAACCATACTTGAGCAAAGTGAAATCCCTTGAACTTTCTTTCTTGCTTCCTTGCTGCCCAAACAAGTTGCGTCTCTGCATTGTGTAATCACTAACTTTGTCCGGGGGTGACCCGTTTTTATTTTTGCTATAATGGGCTTATATATATATATATATATATGCTACTACTATCTAAAAAAATTATGGGCTTTGTTTACTTTGTTTTCATTAAAACCCAAAAACACCAAAAAGTACTACTAGTATTATTTATTAAGTATTAATAGTCTAATATCATACTAGTATTATATATAGATGTGTTACTATTTTATTATCATATTATTGGTATGTTATGCCATTTAAAACCTAAAAAACATTATTGTTATATTCTATTACGTTATCCAATTGAAAAACCCAAAAAAACAGTATTAATATGGTATGTTTTTTTATGTTATCTTATTATTATTGTTTTTTCTTTGTTGTTACCATTATTAGTATTAGTATTATTATTATTATCATCATTATAAAACTAAGTTGAGAAATTCAAAAAAGATTAATAAGATTAATAAATAAAACTCAAGTTTGTTTTTATTATTATCAGCCCATACTTATTAACAAAAGGCACATATACATAACAATTAATAAAGTCTGCCCACAAAAATATTACAGTCCATTACATAAATATTTACAAGCCCATTTTGAGCCTAATATTGGTTAAACAAGAAAACCCTAATGAGCCCTCTATTGTAAACAACCGCCTCATCAGCTACCATTGGATCCATACCACATCGGACAGCTCAGATCATCCATGTGGCACGTGTAAACCACGCGTGACTCCCCGGCTCCTCCCACGATCCCCACGCGTGACGGTTGGAGCTTCTCATGCGTGTGTGAAGGTTGTTCCATTTACCGCGTCGAGGCCACGCGCGCCAGCTGGATTTCCAGCTCCGCATCCATGTATGCTGAGAGAGCTAGTGGCCCCACACCACCTCCGAACCGCCTTGCTACGTCGACGGCCACGTCAGAGGCTTGCTCCCCAAGCCGAGCCTCTTCTGGTCCCCTCCTCCTCAGCCATAGCACATGCTAAAGGACAAGCAAATATTAGATGACAATCACAAAAATAGAGATTTCAAGCATATCAGGGACAAATCAACACAAATCAGAGTTGTACATAAATCCGGCCAAGAGAATTAGCAGCAACCAATAGCAACTTTTCTAGTTTTTTTATTTTCCTAAATTCATGTAATATTCTGGCTTTAAAAGTCGAAACAAACAATTGTAACCCAGAAGGATTATTGGGGATATTTCATATAATAGAATCGAAAGGAAAGGCCTCTAGAGGTATTTTCTATATTTCCTTTGCATTTCCAAGTATTGTGTACAAAAAAATAGAAGGGAGTTAGGGTTTCTTTTACCTTCGCGTCGGTTTTATTTCCCTTGCATCGACGTTTCTCCTTACTGATAATAAGCTCGTCGACTTCCACAATCGTAATGGGTGAACCGACGGGAGGATCGGGTGTAAGAAGGGGTTTTTGATCTTGAAGAAAAATGGGTGTTAGGTCTGTTTTCGGTTCAAAAGAATGGGATTTTGGTGTTTTTACAAACGTTCTAGGGCTATATTTGGTTTTAGAAGAAGAAAAGCTTTCGAAAGGTGGTCTTTTGAGTTCGTCGGCCGTCGACTAGCGGTGACCGACATGGCGGCGTACAGCAGAGAGGCTGTTGGATTCTACGATGGTTTCTAGGCTTGGGGATGAACACACGATGGTGTTCATCCTCGTTACAGAGAAATATGAGAGCGTTTGAGGGGGATTTTGTTTTTAAAAAAAGGTTGATTCATTTAAAAAATAAGTTTTATACTAACTCTCCAAACAAAACAGTCTAATGACATTTTAAGGACCTCTGCCCCGTTTTATTTGCCTCCGCAGTCTTTCCACATGAGCAAATCACAAAAATGGTCACTCCGTCATTTTTAATTACCCCTTTAGCCATTCCACATCTTTTAATCACTTCCCCGATTCCTGTGGTTTTCAAGCTGTTTGCGATTTCATCCATTGTTTTCCCTTTTAAATCGGCCCTCAAATTTCTGTTTCTTCACTTTTTAGTCCATTTCCTAGTGTTGTTACCCCTTGTTTCATGCATTTTCAGTTTCTTTATTTGCCTAATATTTGATTTATGTTTAATTTGTGATGGCCTTGATTTTTGTTGTTATGCCATGTGCTAATTTTAAAGTTTAATATGCATATATTACATATATTATATAGTTTTTTATATAGAATATAATATGGTATTTTTTCGTAAATATATAGTATACGTTTTCATAAGACATATATATTATATAGTTTTTATGTAATATAATACATAGTTTTTATATGATACTGTTTGTTTTTTCTTTATAACATATAGTTTTGTAAACACTACATTGTATATAGTTTTTCTTTATTATATAAAATATGATATGTAGTTCCTATGATATATAGTTATAACATATATTTTTATGTATATAATATATGCATAATAGATGTTTTTTATACAATATATATAATATTTGTTAAATACATAATATATGTCTTCATTTTATATATAGTATATAATATATATTTGTGTTTTTTAGTACATATTCAAATATGTTTTAGTATGTGCTTAGTTTAGTAGTTTGAGCTTTGCTTTATTTTGGGCTTAGGTTGCTTAGCTTAGGTTGCTTAGCTTAGGTAGCTTGGGCTTTGTTTAGTGGGCTTTGGGCTAGTTAGGTTGATCTTAGATTAGATTAGGCAAATTAATTTAATTAGTTTAAAATTGTGTGTCCGTCTCATAGGGACACGATCTTTAAATTAATTAGATTAATTTAGGACTAGTCTTTTAGAGCCGTAGTTAGACTTAGGGTTCGAATTAATGTAGTGAATCTAAATTTTCCCTTGGCTTATTGGGGTAAATGTTAAATTCATTAAATTAATTGAACACCTCTTAATTACCTTTAAGATAAAATTGATTTTGAGATTAGATGGACGCTAAATTTAAAACCATGGTTAATTAACTTAATTTGTTTTAAATAGCATTCTTGGCTTATTGGAATACTAGTTTAAAACCGATCGAATTAATTATCATATTTCATGATAATCTATAATTTGTTAGGTTTTTTTAGTCTTTTAGGGCTAATTAATTTAGGGTTAATATTAGATTCACCTAATTAATAATTAAATCACTAATTGGATCTTCTATAACTTGGGCCTTTATAGGTTAGAGCCTTAGGTGGGCTTTTGTGTGTTTATCTTTAAGCTTTTGTTTGTCATCCCTTAACTGTCATCCATTTGACCTCTCATTTTGATTGCATGTTAATTAATTAAAATCATAAAAATGAGGTATTCATTAATTCTGATATTTGTGTCGTAACAGTTCAGGCTTAATGGATGTTGACCAAATATTTAAATTAATCTTTACCATCCCAAGGTAAAATTAAAATTGGATAGATCATGACATCATTACCTTAAATGTTTGCACCACACATAAAGGTAACGTACGAGATTCGACCCATAAATTAATACGGCAGTCGGGCTTATATAATGTCGATTTAGTCTATAGTTCGGTGTGTCATCAACCTTATTAATTAAATATCCAATTAATTCGAAACTACCAAGTTGATAAAGCCCACATAATTAAGGTCAAATTTTCAATTAAGTACGCCGAGTTAAATTCAATTCAAATTCCAACAAAATCCATCAATTTGAAAGCAACAAATGTTTAGGTACCGATTTTCGGGCGTGATGGGGGTGCTAATCCTTCCCCACGCGTAACCAACTCTCGAACCCTTTCATAATGAATCTTTGGTTTTCTATGGTGTCCGACCAACCTTACCCAAGTGAACGGTGGCGACTCCAAGTTTTCATTATTTTCAAAGGAAAAAACAAGTTTTCAAAAATAAATCCATTTAAAATAAGATTTCAAAAGTGATTTATGGGATAATTCGTATCGACGGATTTTCTAAAAGAAAACCACACTTATTTTTTTAAAAAGGAAAAAAACGTCGCTACAGCATAGCGACTCCGCTAGGGAACGATTTTGTTTTTACAAAACAAAAAGAGAGTTAGGCCAAGAAAATATTTGTATCTTTTAAACGATGGAAAATGTTAGAATTTCAATTGACTTTATTGAGGTCGATTTTTCTTGAAATGTGGCTAAGATTACACGGGCTTTGATAATTGGTGGGCTTCATATTAATTCTTCATTTAATTTCTAAGGAATCACTGACATGTGTTGCACCATGTTCATCAAGCTCGATACCCGAGCTCCGTCCCCTAAGTGGGACTGAAATGCCACATACCCATGTAAGTAGCCCTCCACGGGTCGGTAATTTACTCCTAAAATCCATGCCTTTTGACACGTGAGCAGCCTTCCACGTCACTAAGTCATGTTTTCCCTCGAACCGAAACCAATTTGCAAGCTTGTAATGGACCGGAATTGGGGTTCTTGTTGTCTTAGTAGGCAATGAGATAGGTTCGGGTACCCTTGTATTAGAATCGAACACATGTGTGAGAATTTAGGAAGTCCACCCCGATTAGAGCCATGCAAATAACCATAGCGAATTAGAATTCATGTTATTAGGAATCTGCTTTGGTTTTTGTTTGCTTTATATTCGATATTCATTTTATCTATTGCTAAACCATTTATTGTCTTGTTTTGTTCTGTTTTGCATGTTCATACCATTTCATAATGAAGTATTGATTCGAGAACAGTTCAAAATTTAAGACTTTCATAACGAGGAAAAGAGTCCGTAATGACGAATTAAAGAATCTTGAAGTTTAAGACTGATCACAAGATGAGCAAAGGCCAACCCAGTTATTGGCAGAGGAGGGACTCAAGTTTCAGTTGTGCCCTATGTGGTAGTTATGTTCTTTACTCATTGTAATGAGACTTGATCTTTGTTATGAAAAGTTGTTAAATGAGAATGTTCATCAAATTAATGTTTCTTTACATTCATTTGTACATTTTTAATTAATTACCTTTAATCACCTATCTTTGTTGTGCATACAACGCATTGCATTAATTAGTTCATAAAATAAATAAAATTAATTGATGGGGGTTCATGGCAGTTCTTAGCCATCAAAGATTTCACATCTACACTTTACCCAACACCAAAAGAAGAGAATGGAGGAAAGTTTTGCTAAGTTAGAGGTAGATTTAAGAGGTCATTTGGAGTGAACTCAGCAAGAATTAAGGGACACTATCGTCAAGTCCCGACAAGATATGATGAAAGAGATATCTCAAATGATGCAATCCACTCTAAGAGGAAAATGGTGTTGTTGAGGATCCTTCTCAAGATCCGGGAAACCATTTGGGTGCCTCAATCTTTAGGAAACCTCTTGTTATAAATCCCTTATCCAACCCTCCCCAAGAAGCATCTTCTGCTCATCAGGCCAGCGCCTTTGCCCAAGCTCAACCGGGCGTGACCTTCAGAAATATGCACAGGGTCAAAAGTAGTATCCTGGATCTTGATGAATTAAAAAAGTTGAACCAGGTGAAGGTTGAATTCTTAAAGCAATTAAAAGACACCCGAAAAGATCTCGAGGAGAAATTTTGGATAATGGAAGACGAATGAGGTTTTGTTTTACTAAACGCTAGAGAGCTTAGTTTAGTACTAGATATGGTAATCCCGTACAAGTTCAAGACTCCGGATTTTGAAAAGTTTGATGGGAGGACTTGCCCCACTGCACATATAATCATGTTTTGTCAAAAGATGGTCGGGTTCATCAGCAACAAGAAGCTTCTAGTTCACTATTTCCAAGATAGCCTAGCGCCCACTATGAGGTGGTACAATCAGTTAACTTGTGCCCAAATCAAATCTTGGAAAGATTTGGCCCAAGCTTTCACATATCAATATAAGCACATAACTGATATGGTCCCTAATCGGCTCTTGCTACAAAGTTTGGAACAAAAGCATAATGAGAGCTTTTGAGAGTATGCCTAGCGTTGGTGAGACGTGGCGGCTCAAGTTTGGTCCCTAATTTAAGAAAATAAAATCATTCTCATGTTTGTGGACACTCTACGATGAGTCTTATATAATCATTTGGTCAGTAACCCTATCAACAACTTTATGGATATAGTTGTGACGGGATAGCGTATTGAAGATGCTATCAAGAAGGGGATGATAATAGACCACTATAGCACAACCGCCTATAAGGGGTATGACTCTCAGGTTCATATGGTGAGTTATCGCCCAAACAATCAGCCTCATGGCCGCTCCCGTAATCAAAAATCATGGTCTGCAAAGCCCTCAAAGGTTCTTCATCCGGTCTCTATGACATACACCGATCTGCTCCCAATGCTTATCGAGAAGAAGTTCATAACTCTGGTTTAGGCTAAACCAAAGAATCCTCCCTATCCTGAAGGTTATGATGTTAATACTGTGTGTGACTACCATGTGGGAAGTACAGGGCACGCCAAAGAGAATTGTGGGGCATTGAAGAACAAGGTTCAGGCTCTGATCGAGAATAACCTTTTAAAGTTTTGAAAAGGAAGAATAATAAGCACGACTTTTGGGAAGTGTTGATGTCTAGTCTTCTTTAAGAGTTTGTGTGTTTAAATTTTCTTGCATGTTGTATTTTCTTTCGAAGTAATGCATGGAACCAACGTTGCTATCATTTGCCCGAAGATAGCAATGATCTTTTTGTAAAGGCATTAGTCATGTTTGCGGGTTTTATTTCTAATCAAAATGCATTTTGCTTAACATACAATGGCTTTGAAATCATATGTATGAATATATCCCTTATTACCCTCGTAGGTCCTCGGATATCACATGCATGATATGGCATTGATTCTAATCGAATGTTGTGAGAACAACAAAGTATGATTCCCCATCTGTCCGCTTTGGTTGGTAAAGCGCGAGAAGCAATATTACTATTCCTTCGATGAGGTTCAATGATAAGAAAATCTCTTAGGAAATCCCAATAGAGTGGCTTGAATGTGCCTAAAAAGGAAAATATAGTGTTTCTAAACAAAACAAAAAAGTAATTAAAATTAAAGAGGTACTCCGCTATAGCAAAAAGGCTAAATAAGGATGCTTTGCTCCATTTACTCTAATCGAGCCAAAAGCCTTGGCTATATGAGTAAGTTTTCAAATCGTGACCATGCTGAGTAACTCGAAGTATTATTGTATGCTCCATCATTATTCCCGAGACAAAGGACTATGATGAGTTGAATTCCCCTAGGAAAAAGAAATGAATGAACGAATTGAATAAGTCATGGGGCATATTGATGATGTTGTGGGAGGAGAACAAATATAATAAGGAGCTTTGCTTCACCGGTTCAATACCCTAGCGTCAGAGATAAATCCTTGAGAACACTGACATAATATTGATTATAATCATAAGCACACACTTGCACTTAGAATTCTTAGAGTGACATGTTCCACGCTCCATGAGCTAAAAAAAGTCAAAAGTTTAAACATACTTATGAATGGAAAAAACGATGAGAACTAGAAGGAATAGTAATCGAACGGATCAAGCAAATACCATAATCATGAGGATGAACTGAGCGATTTGAGAGGAGTTTCACAACTTCAAATATCGCCACAACATTCAATGTCTTCGTAGACTGAGGCTATACTTGAAATAATCACAAGAATATTGAATTTAAGACGCTATTGCCTTTGATATCTGGGGCATCCTATTATGTTTTTTCTTAAGATCTTGATTTCAATGTTTTGTATGTTAATCTAAAAATGCATTCTTTATTAGAATGATGACCAACAAATTGATACATTTTAAAGAAAGAGATTTCTCTATTTTGTTTCAAAGATAAATGCATCAGTAAGACCCGAAGATAATGGATGATAAAGAACTTATAAGGTTAGTTTGCCACGATGTGGCATCTTTGTCTATGGGGCAACTAGGGCTTTCGCATGAAAAAGTTCGAACCGAAGCAAATGAAGGATGGCGCAAGGCTTGAAAGAACTAGGTTAAAGATTTTGATTGCGACCAAGGTCACTTGAAATCGAGGAGTAGGCAACAGAAGTTTGGGGAAAAGTTTTGCCAGGACATGGGATTGATGAGTGGTTGTAGTCCTAATATGACGACCACCGGTTCTAAAAAACAAAGACAAGCTAAACGCATGCATCCATGTATTCATATAAACACACGCATCTTTGCATCATGAAATATGCTCGTGCATCATATTTAGCTAGACATTTCTAGGATTATGAGCATGCTAACTCATATCATTACAGATTTGGCACCTCTTTTTACAAATAATCACAAGAAGATAGAGTACCTCCTAAGAAGAGGAACAAAGGATAAAGCAAATGTCCATAACTTACAAAATTTCTCAAAACGAGAAGATCAAGAGGCCCGTTCGTATAGATCCAATATGAATGGAACCTTCATGACAGGAATTGCCATTTGTTCCTTACCGTTTCGGAGGGACGCATCAGCACACTTTGTCTCTACCACTTCAGGAATTGAGTTCAACTACCATTTGAGGACTTTGGACTCATTCACTATCATTTTAGAAGAATGAGTCATTTGAAGGTTAGTTGGATTATTTGCTACCATTTCGGAAGGACATCCTAGTGCCACCCAGTTTACTTTATGCCACTTCCGGAAAGCAAAGTTATTTGGATTCATTTAATGTCATTTCGGAAGAATGAGTCGTTTGAAGGTTAGTTGGCTTGTCTGTTTCCATTTCGGAAGGACATCCCAGTGCCACTCAGTTTGCTTTCTACCACTTCAGAAAAGCAAAGTTATTTGGATTCATTCAATGCCATTTTGGAAGAATGAGTCATTTGAAGGTTAGATGGCTTGTCTGTTGCCATATTGAAAAGACATATCAACGCTACTTAGTTTGCTTTCTGCCGCTCCAGGAAAGCAAAGTTATTTGGATTCATTCAATGTAGTTTCGAAAGAATGATTCGTTTGAAGGTTAGCTGGCTTATCTACTGCCATTTTGGAAGGACATTCCAGTGCCACTCAATTTTCTTTTTGACGCTTTAGGAAAGCAAAGTTATTTGGATTCATTCAATGTCGTTTCAGAAGAATGAGTCGTTTGAAAGTTAGTTGGCTTGTCTGTTGCCGTTTTGGAAGGACATCCCAGCACCATTTGTTTGTTTTTTGCCGTTTCAAGAAAACATGTCATTTCAATTCGTTTGTTGCTGCTCTGAAGGAATGAGTCTTTTGATAACTGGTCTATTCGTTGCCGTTTAGGAAGAAAATGCCAGTGCCACCCAGTTGTTTTCGCCAATCCAGGAAAACAAGTTATTTAGATTTGCTCGTTGCCATTCCGGAAAAGCAAATCGTTCGACAGGGAAGTAGGACAAAATTAATGCTTATGGTCTTTGCTTTATTCTTGTTCCACAAATATAAGCAAAGAGGGGCAGCTGTAATCACTAATTTTGTTTGGGGGTGACCCGTTTTTATTTTTAAAATAATGGGCTTATACATATATATATATATATGTTACTACTATCTAAACAAAAAATTGTAGGCTTTGTTTACTTTGTTTTCATTAAAACCCCAAAACACCAAAAAGTGCTACTAGTATTATTTATTAAGTATTAATAGTCAAATATTATACTAGTATTATATATAGATGTGTTGCTATTTTATTATCATATTATTGGTAAGCTATGTCATTTAAAACCCAAAAATTATTATTGTTATATTCTATTACGTTATCTAATTGAAAACCCAAAAAACAATATTAATATGATATGTTTTTTATGTTATCTTATTATTATTGTTTTTTCTTTGTTGTTATCATTATTAGTATTATTATTGCCATCATTATAAAACTAAGTTGAGAAATAAAAAAAGATTAATAAATAAAACCCAAGTTTGTTTCTATTATTGTCAGCCCATACTTATTAACAAAATGCCCATATACATAACAATTAATAAAGTCTGCCTACACAAATATTATAGTCCATTACATAAGTATTTACAAGCCCATTTAAGCCCAACATTGGTTAAACAAGAAAACCCTAATGAGCCCTCTATTGTAAACAGTCTCCTCATCAGCCACCATTGGATCCATACCACACCGGACGGCTCAGATCTTCCATGTGGCGCGTACGAACCACGCGTGACTCATCGGCTACTCCCACGCACCCACGTGTGACAGTTGGAGCTTTCCACGAGCGCGTGAAGGTCGTTCCATTTATCGCGTCGAGGCCACGCGCGCCAGTTGGATATCCAGCTCCGCATCCACAAATGCTGAGAGAGCATGTGGCCCTACGCCACCTCCACATCGCCTTGTCGCGTCGACGATCACGTTAGAGGCTTGCTCCCCAAGCCGAGCTTCTCTATGGTCCCCTCTTCCTCAGCCACATCACATGTAAAAGGACAAGCAAATATTAGATGGCAATCACAAAAATAGAGATTTCAAGCATATTAAGGACAAATCGACACAAATCAGAGCTGTATATGAATCTGGCCAAGAGAATTAGTAGCAACCAATAACAACTTTTCTAGTTTTTTTTTATTTTTCCTAAATCATATAATACTTCGGCTTTAAAAACTGAAACAAACAATTGTGACCCAGAAGGATTATTTGGGGATATTTAAGAGAATAGAATTGAAAGGAAATGCCTCAAGAGGTATTTTCTATCTTTCTTTTGCATTTCCAAGTATTGTGTACAAAAAATAGAAAGGTTTAGGGTTTCTTTTACCTTCGTGTCGATTCTGTTTCCCTTGTACCGTTGTTTCTCCTTACCGGTAATAAGCTCGTCGACTTCTTCAGTCATATCGGGTAGAGGACCGGGTATAAGAAAGGGTTTTCGATCTTGAAGAAAAAGGGTTGGTATGTCAGTTTTTGGCTCAAAAGAATGAGATTTTGGTGTTTCTATAAACGTTCTAGGGCTAGATTTGGTTTTAGAAGAAGAAAACCTTTTGAAAGGTGGTCTTTTAAGTTTGCCGACCGTCAGCGAGCGGCGATGGAGAGGCCGCAGGATTCTAGATTCTACGGTGGTTTTTGGGCTTGGGGATGAACACACGGCGGCGTTCATCCCTGTTTCAGAGAAAGGTGAGAGCGTTTGAGGAGGCATTTTGTTTTGAAAAAAATGCTGATTCGTTTTAAAAATAAGTTTTATACTAACTCTTCAAACAAAACGGTCTAATGGCATTTTAAGGACCTCTGCCCCGTTTTATTTGCCTCTGCGGTCCTTCTACATGGGCAAATCACAACAATGGTTACTCCATCATTTTTAATTACCCCTTTAGCCATTCCACATGTTTATCATTTCCCCGGTCCATGTGGTTTTCAAGTTGTTTGCGATTTCATCCCCTATTTTCCCTTTTAAATTGGCCATCAAATTTCCGTTTCTTCGCTTTTTAGTCCATTTTCTAGTGTCGTTACCCCTTGTTTCATGCATTTTCAGTTTCTTTATTTGCCTGATATTTGGTTTATGTTTAATTTGTGATGGCCTTGATTTTTGTTGTTATGCCATGTGATAATTTTGAAGTTTAATATGCATGTATTACATATATTATATAGTTTTTTATATAGAATATAATATGATGTTTTTTCATAAATATATAGTATACATTTTCATAAGACATATATATTATATAGTTTTTATATAATATAATACACAGTTTTTATATGATATTGTTTGTTTTTTCTTTATAACATATTGTTTCATAAACATTACATAGTATATAGTTTTTCTTTATTATATAAAATATGATATGTAGTTCATATGATATATAGTTCTAACATATATTTTTATGTATATAATATATGCTTAATAAATGTTTTTGATATAATATATAAAATATTTGTTAAATACATAATATATGTCTTCATTTTATATATAGTATATAATATATATTCATGTTTTTTAGTACATATTCAAATATGCTTTAGTATGTGCTTAGTTTAGTAGTTTGAGCTTTGCTTTATTTTGGGCTTAGGTTGCTTAGCTTAAGTAGCTTGGGCTTTGCTTGGTAGGCTTTGGGCTAGTTAGGTTGTTCTTAGATTAGATTAGGCAAATTAATTTAATTAGTTTAAAACCGTGTGCCCATCTCATAGGGACACAATCTTTAAATTAATTAGATTAATTTAGGACTAGTTTTTTGAGTCGTAGTTAAACTTAGGGTTCGAATTAATTAGATTAATTTAGGACTAGATTAATTTGGGGTAAATGTTAAATTTATTAAATTAATTGAACACCTCTTAATTACCTTTAAGATAAAATTGATTTTGAGATTAGATGGACACTTAATTTAAACCATGGTTAATTAACTCAATTTGTTTTAAATAGTATTCTTGGCTTATTGGATTACTAGTTTAAAACCGATTGAATTAATTATCATATTGCATGACAATCCATAATTTCTTAGGTTTTTTAGTCTTTTAGGGCTCATTAATTTAGGGTTAATATTAAATTCACCTAATTAATAACTAGATCACTAATTGGATCTTCCATAACTTGGGCCTTTATAGGTTAGGGTCTTAGGTGGGGCTTTTGTGTGTTTATCTTTAAGATTTTGTTTGTCATCCCTTAACTGTCATCCATTTGACCCCTCGTTTTGATTACATGTTAATTAATTAAAATCATAAAATGAGATATTCATTAATTCTGATATTTGTGTCGTAACAGTTCAGGCTTAATGGATGTTGACCAAATATTTGAATTAATATTTACTGTCCCAAGGTAAAATTAAAAGTGGATAGATCATGACATCATTACCTTAAATGTTTGCACCACGCATAAAGGTGACGTACGAGATTCGACCCATAAATTAATACGGTAGTCAGGCTTATATAATGTCGGTTTAGTCTATAGTCTGGTGTATCGTCAACCTTATTAACTAAATATCCAATTAATTCGAAACTACCAACTTGATAAAGCCCGCATAATTAAGGTCAATTTTCAATTAAGTACGCCGAGTTAAATTCAATTCAAATTCCAACAAAATCCATCAATTTGAAAGCAACAAATGTTCAGGTACCGATTTTCGAGCTTGTTGGGGTGCTAATCCTTCCCCACGCGTAACCAACTCCCGGACCCTTTTCATAATGAATCTTTGGTTTTCTATGGTGTCCGACCCACCTTACCCACCGGTGGCGACTCCAAGTTTTCATTATTTTCAAAGGAAAAAACAAGTTTTCAAAAGAAATCCCTTTAAACTAAGATTTCAAAAGTGATTTATAGGATAATTCGTATCGACTGATTTTCTAAAAGAAAGCCACGCTTATTTTTAAAAGAAAAGAAAAAACGTCGCTACACATTGTTAAGAAAAGAGAGCGTAAGCAATAATCTTAGTGAGAGACGATCAATTAAAAATCAACAATAATGCATTTTAAACTATTTCTCAAATATTTCTCGAACCTCATGCTCAAAACTTCTCATGCTTGAAATCTATTTTCAAAGCAATTTCAAAATCATCATTTCAACATGTATTATAATTCTCTTTCATTAACCATAATGCAAATCTCATTTAAAACTTCTCAAGCATTCTTATCCCTAGCATAACTTAAACACAATCTCATGTATAAACCACATTATACAAATAATTACAAAAACTATGATACATTTTTATCTCTTATATTGGCATAACAAGTGACCTGGATGGCACTACCCCCATCCTTGGATAGCACTACCCTTATCCAATCAAGTTTAGATATGTGGATTTCTTGATAGCACTACCCCCATCAAGTCTCATGGTGAAAGTACCCTTACCATAATCTCACTTCGGCCAAGATGACACTACCCCCATTGCACATATGTGATAGCACTACTCCTATCACTTCACAATAACACTACCCCTTTTGTGTAACCGAATAATTTGTCTCACGTACAAATTTTATATTTTATAGTGCAATTTAATCCTATTGGTCAACCAATTATATCTGAAAACAATTAAATCTCAGCCATATGCCAATATACACTTTAAAACCATGTTACCTTACTATTTTTCCAATGCATAAACATAAACCATTTTCTTCATCCCATTTCAAGAAATCTCAATGCATAGAATTTTCTCAACATGAAATAATCTCTTTCAAATCCATAAATCAATCTCATGGGATCACATGAATCATCTCTCAATTCATAAAAACATGCATAACAGTAGGTAACAAATCTCTTTCTAAAATATGAGCATGATTATACAAAACAATGGAAAAACTGAGAACTGAGAGCGAATTTTTTCATACTTACTTTCGAGATTAGATTAATGTTTCAAGCTTAATCTAAACCCTCAAACCTTACTTTCAAACCTTTGAACCGACACGCGAAACCTCAATTCGCCGACGCGCAATCAAGCGTCTGAAGCCTCCAACGCTTCACCGGTAAATAACGGATCAACCTCCCCTATTTTAACCACATTACAACAGAGAATTAATGCATCATAATGCATTCAAAATCTCAGTAAAACAATTCCACAACATTGTTTCGCTAAAAGCTACCAAACGCCTATCCGAAACAACCGAAAACCACATCGATTGACCTCCAAACTTAATCCAACCATAACCTATCACTTCCAATAATCAATTAACATAAAATGCCATCTAAAAACCATCTCATAACATCCTTATACCTCCAGCAACCATTAAACTACCACAACTTCTCAAAAACACATAACTATCAACTTAAACAATTAGAGATTCACTTAATTTCGGGATTCCAATGTTAAAAACATTGTCTCAACATTATTAAACCTCAAAATAATGGTTAGAATCAATCAAGAACCCAACAAAATAGATCCAATTCGAAAATCACATAAATTCATCAATTAAACCTTGATTTAATCATATTCTTCAATTAAATCATGAAACCTAATTAGAAAACATATTTAAAGAGTCAAGAACTTACGAATTTCAATAAAGAACCTTGATTAGAGGAGAAGAACAAAGATTACCTCTAATCCATTGCTTTTCCCTTAATTGGCAAGATTGGATTGAAATCTTCAAGAAAACAAATAAAGCTTGTTGTAGAAATCTATGGAAACCATTTAGAAATCAAAGTTGGATAGAAAGGATTTTTCTCTGGAGATTTTATAAGAGTAAAGGTAGTTTGGATGATAAGAAAGTAGAGAGAAAAGTTGAGAGTCAAGAAGTTATGTAAGAAAATGTTTTAACCAAATAAACTCTTTTATTAAAATCCCTTTCATCCTTGACTATTAATTAATTAAAACATTTATTAAAATGGTCTAATTAATGGAAATGGCTCATTAAATTGATAAAAGCCCCTTAAAGATTTAACTTTTTGACTCTTTACAAAACAGTCATCAAAAATAGTTTTACACTTTTACATTTTAGTCACTAGTCCAAAATGTCACATTTCCAAACCTTATTTTCCAAAATTGACTTTACCAATATTTAACATATATTTAATAAGGATTTTTAACCATTTTCCATATTTTTATCTTGCATAAAAATATTTAATCTCAAATCCGACTCGAATCTCTAACTAGTCCATCGAAGCGTCTAATTAGCCCCAAAACCGCTAGGCCTAAAACCAGAGCGTTACATGAAATAACAAAATTTCAAATATAAAAAATATTCCCTCTGGGATTAGTTACCTGTGAATCCCATTTGGATATTCCCTAATGTTCAAGTATTCCTTAATGACAAGCAGTGGTTAGCAAAATTTAAAATTTTAAAAGAATACTTTACGAATAGCTTGCATCAATTAGTTCGGGATTGAGCTTGTCTGCTTAACAAATTTGTAACAGGTTATAAGATAGGAAAAACATACTTTATGAATGAAATTCTAAATTTCAAGTAAAAGCCCCAGAACAAAACTGAAATTGTGTGTGTTAACTTACAAAGTTAGGAGGTTAATATGTTAAGATTTCTTATAAAAAATTTTGAGATTGTTCATGCCTTGAAAGCAAGCAAGCAATTTCCCCTTGCTCTGTTTCATTAAAATCTTGGAAGAGAAAAGAATAATTATGAAGATGCCGTTAATCTTGGAAAAAGAAGAAACCCTGTTAGTTTGATTAGGTTATATAAAATATTTGGTGTTAACTTATGAACTTAGGCATTGGTTTGGTGGTTAGGCACTAAGCTTTTCACCCACCAAACTCGAGTTCAAACCCTAGCCCCCATTTCATAATTTTAATTACTACTTCAGTCTAAAACCAATTAGATGATACTACGTGTCATCATATGATTAGTTAAAATTTAATATAAAAATATTTGTTTTTTAAATAATGTCACCTTAACAAAGTGCCACCTCAGCATCTCTATATATGTGGCATCGCCACGTCAACAAGTCCTGTTATGTAGACATGTCACGTTATCAAATAGTATTAACCGTTAGTTGACTAACGGTTTCTATCCAACGAGGGTGAATTTTAAACGAAAGTGAAACGTTAAGAGCTTGTTTGCACAAAAAAAAATAGGTGCTAAAGTGATCAAAAGATCAAACATTAAGGGGCTCTTTTTAACTTTATGCTTATCCTAAATTGTGTAGTATTTTTTTTTTACAATTCTATGTTATTTGTATATATGTGAGCTAAGCATATGCTTAATCATTTCTCTGTGTAGGTGTCTGAATGTGAGTTGACAAATAAAATGCAGCTCATTGAACGAAAGATAGGTTTTCTTCTACAGTTGTTAGCATTAAAATCAAAGAAGACAAGTAGATAAATGTACGCAGGGTTATCTTTTTGATTCATGTTTCTAATTAACAAAAAGAAAAAGAAATTAAAAGGTTAAAAATTTAATCAAAAAAAAATAAGGGCTATGCCAACGTTTTTTTTTTAAAAGTAATTAACAACAATTATTTTAATAAAAATAAATTAAAAATTCAGTAATTATATTACAGGTTTTAAAAATTTGGTAGCTAAAATGAGAACGCCTTAAAACTTAGGTGATTACTTATGTAGTTTACCCTTTAAAAACTTCGGAGATAAAAAAAAAAAGAAAAAAAAAGTCTCATTTTCCAGATTTCTCGCAAGGGAAGACATGACCACTGCGGCTCATCTTTTCCACTCTCTTCCGCCAATTGTTTCCTTCCCGACCGCTACAGTCCCGGCGGCCAATAGCAGTGCCGGCGCACGAAATCAAACGACGTCGTTGCATGTAGTGTCCGCCGCGAGGAGGAGCCGAGATGACGATTACCACGCCACTCTCAAAGCTCTCAACTCAAAGGGCCGCTTTCCACGAAAATCCCTCGGCCAGGTCTAATTACCCTCCCCACCTTATCCTGTTTTTAACGCACTGAGTTTACGATAACCTAATTAATTCCGAAATATTCAATATCCGCAGCATTACATGTTGAATTCTGAAATCAACGAGCAACTGGTACGGGCTGCCAATGTAGAAGAAGGTCACGTGGTGTTAGAAATTGGGCCGGGAACTGGTTCTTTAACCAATGTCCTCATAAACTCCGGTGCTACCGTTCTCGCCATTGAAAAGGTCCGTTCTTTTCAATTCCAAATTGCAATTGCTGAAAATAAATTTTGCTACAGAATATAGCTTAGGTTTATTTTGTTTTTATGTGATATAGGATCCTCATATGGTGGCTCTTGTAAGCGAAAGATTTGAAAGCACGGGCAGGTTCAAGGTAAATTTATTATACTGTCTAATAAACTCTACTTCTTTATTGATTATGTTAATTGGGTTTTGAATATCTTTTAATAATATATGAAAATTTTGTAGGTTTTACATGAAGATTTTGTCAAATGTCACATTCGTTCTCATATTTCTCCAATGTTGGAGAGTAGAAAGGCTTTGAACGCAAGCTTACTTCGTGCCAAAGTAAGAACTGTGTTTTGTCTAGTTGTTGTCTTTTTGATGACTTTACACTTAAAACTAAGCTAGATTATATTTTAGACCTTGATTTGATGCTAAATGCTAATTAAGAGAAGGTAAATTTGTGAATAGTAGATAAATTGTGCCCCTCCCCCCAATTGCCAATATTATTCATTGTTAGCTTATATTATGTTCGATTTGCAGGTAGTTTCTAACCTACCCTTTAACATAAGTACGGATGTACTTAAATTACTTCTTCCTATGGGTGATATTTTCTCTGAAGTTGTTCTCTTGCTCCAGGTCTGTAATTTTTTTCTTCACCTTTTTTATATACTTATTTGTATGGCAAAACTAGCATTTGACATCAAATTATTGTCGGTATAATGTTTTGAGGTAGAAATATGAGGCTGAATATGTTAATATCTTTTATCTCTCCATGTTGATTGTCTCCGACTGTCTATTTAGTATTTACAAGCTGGCTTACTGCTTAAATAATACCAGGAGGAAACAGCTGTGCGATTGGTGGAATCCTCTTTGCGGACGTCTGAATACCGACCCATCAACATCTTTGTAAATTTTTATTCTGGTATTTCTACTATATTTAGGGGATCTAGAATACATTATTTACTCATTCTATTCTTTTAAAATGCATCATGTGCTTTTAATTCCATGAAGCTTTTTGTTTGGTGTTAATTTGTTGGTTTTTTGAGCTTTCAACTATATGCAATGGGAAATAATTTTGTTGATGTGTCCCTGGTAAAGATTGTTTTTAAAATTTTATGTGACATCTTTATATTGTGTTTCTTTCAGAGCCTGAATACAACTTTAGTGTCCCAAGAACAAATTTCTTCCCTCAACCTAATGTAAGTCACCTAATTGGTGTTAAGGCATCATATTTTCTTATTTTTAGGTTCTCCTGGAGTAGTTCCTTCTTTCTCTATCAAGGTCCACGTGAACCATCTTTGAGTTTAACGAAAGGATGGATACTAAGGCTTCATTTTTATGCTTCTGTAGGTTGATGCAGCTGTCGTTACGTTTAAGCTGAAGCAAGCTCCAGACTATCCTTCAGTGGCTTCCACAAAAAGCTTTTTCTCCATGGTCGGGTGATTTCCATGTTGAGGCTGCTTTACTTTTAGTTGTTAGTAAAACTCAGAATAGTTCATGTAGGACAGTAGGAACATAAATTAGACCTTCAAACTTGGCCTCTGACCTGTTTTGGGGTGATATCATTTTCTGACGATAAAACCTAAATTGTTGCTTAAATAAAGTGATATCTTATCGTTCCTAACTTAAAACTTTAGGTGAATTCTGCATTCAATGGAAAACGTAAGATGTTGAGGAGATCACTGCAGCACATATGCCCATCCAATGAGATAGAAAGAGCTCTTGGAGATGCTGGCCTTTCAACGACAGTGAGTTTCAACGAAAATTTATACTTTATACTTATTTGTGTAGTTGTTTCCCCCCATTCTCTGTTATATGCAATTTTTCTTAACTGGCAGTAATCTTACCTCTGTGCTTTAATTGATACTCGAATCATTTATGCAGTCAAGACCCGAGGAGCTCACTTTAGATGATTTTGTGAAGTTGCATAATATGATTGCTAGAGTCTAGCTCCGCTCCGTTCTCAGGCGGTTAAATGTTGCAATTGGCCCTCATTTCGTTTCTAAGAAGAGATAGTTTTCTTGCAAAGCCATCTGCCATGGGCACAAAATGCAGTCTTTTACACCATATGGTTCTGCTTGAATTTAGAAAAACGCATTCTAACAGGAACTCATCAATGGAGAACAGTGCTATAGAAATCACTTTGATATCTACAGTCCTTCTCAGAAGCAATGCTGCCGGGCACCAGCAGAAGGTATCTCCAGGGTAATGATTAATGAAGGTTATGACTTTTTCATGTATCTTTGTTCGAGTTATGTTAAAAGTTTAAAACATCTCACCCCATATTCCATTCATAAAATCTCAACCACAGGTCAAATTATCATAACATCATTAACACATCTATGTAGATTTCCTCAGATTTTACCTGTATGCTTTGGATTTTGGAAGGGGAGGTTGTACTGTTTGCTACTTTATTATCTTATAAGATCAAGTTGAGCACCCTTTTTGAATGTTAAGCATGCTAGTAAAACAAATCCTTGCATAACTTTTTGAAAGAAATTTCTTTGCATTCTATTTTGATGAAAGAAATATGGCCCTGAACGTGTTGAAAAGACCATAAGAATTACATGTTAATCAAAGGAAGAAATGACTAATTTAAAAGGGGCAATGAAACCAAGTTGCTTGGTAAATACATTTTGGGTAAACTACCGAAATGGTCATTAATCTTTAGTAAGTGTATACTTTTGGTCATTAATTTTTTTTATAAAAAAAATTATCAATTTCAAAAACACTAATGGTGTAGTCACTTATATTTTTGTTTTTTAAATATTCGATCATTTGGGTGTTAATTACCTAGATAATCATTAAACTATTACTTTACTCATATTTTGATTATCAAACTAAACACAATTTATATAATTAAACATTTAGTGCTTCACATCTATAAATACAATCAATTTACTTATAATTTTAAGGGATAACTACATAAATAGTATCCACCTATTCCCGCGTTACTGTTTTGATACTCCACCTATTTTTTGGCAAAATGATATCTAACATTACGTTTTTTTTATTTTATTTTGGTGTCTCACCGTTAAAAAATTAAGGGGAAACTACATATTTAGTAACCTAACTATGCATGCGTTACTGTTTTGGTACCCCAACTATTATTTTTGGCAAAATAGTACCTAACGTTATATTTTTGTTATGTTTTGGTACCTCCGCCGTTTAAAATTAACAGAAATGGTGACGTGGCTTGGGTTAATAGCAATTTTAGTCTAAAAACGTATATAATCTATCAATCTAGTCTAAAATTCTATCAATTTAAACATTATTTTAATTTTTGAATTAAAATTTTAAATTTCTCATTTTCTTCTTCTTCCAGTCGAACACTTTTTTGGGTTTTGGAATTTAAAACCACGCTAGGGACAATCAAAACTTTAGGATTTGTGGATCAATGTGAGTCTAATGCGAGGTCCATTGAAGGACCCAAACTCCACGATTGGGATACCGATGAGAATACGAAGGGTAGGAAAGGGAAGAGACAAAATTCTATCAAAATTAAGATGATGTTTTAAATTGATGAATTTTGGACTGAATTGATAATGTATATGTGTTTTGAACTAAAACTGTGATTATACCAAGCCATGTCATCATCTCCGTTAATTTTTAACGACCGGAGTACCAAAACAGAACAAAAACATAACGTTAGGTGTTATTTTTGCCAAAAATAGTAGTTTGGTACCAAAACAATAATACAAGCATAATTAGGGTTCTAAATTTGTAGTTTTCCCAAAAATTAACATCATGCTGACAAGAAAAGAGAAAATCACATGTGGTAGGCTGCCACATCATTTTCTCTTTCCTATTTAGCATGCCACGTCGAGTAAAATTATAAAAAAAACACATGTGGCATGCTGACTAGGAGTGAGAAAATGACGTGGTAGTCGGCCACATGTGATTTTCTCTCTTATTGTCAGCATGCCACGTGTGCTTTTCTATCTCCTAGTCAGCATGCTACTCATTTTTTAACGGCGGGTTATCAAAATAAAAAACGTAACGTAGGATATCATTTTGTCAAAAAAATAGTTGGGTACTAAAATAGTAACACATAATAGGTGGGTACTATTTATGAAGTTAATCCTAATTTAATATAAAAATCTTTAGCTGAAAAGAAGAATTTAATGAAAAACAGTTACGATCGTACTCCCTAGCTCTTAAATAATAAGTGATGGTTCTATACTCAACCAAAGCAAAATTGCTCAATATGATCAAACTATGTGTATGTTTTATAATTATGGGTAAATTTCACCGGAGGTCACTTTTGTTTGGGTTGTGTTCTATTTTGATCACTCATTTAAAAAAAGTTATTTTTGCCACTTAGGTGTTCGATTTGTTTTATTTTGGTCATTGTGCCTTTAACGCCCGTTAGTTTGATGATATGACACGTTAGTCAAAATAGTTAATTCCTAATTTCACACCTGAACTTTAAACAAAATATTAATTTGACCCCTAAACTCTCTCAACCTGACTTGTATTCCACAAATACCATGCCTGACAGGGATCTCATTTTATTGGCCTTGACCTTGAACTCCAATCAACCGGACTACTGGGTTCTCTTCTACCATTTTTCTACACTAAAATTTATAGCCACAGTTCATTTTCAAGAACCTGAACCCACCAGCTAGATAAAATATAAGGTTCTTAAGCATCAAAAGGCCTAGCACCTCGGCTTTAGGCAACTCGTACTTAACCATTGAAAATGGCCTACAACGTTTTAGTGGCTCTGCAAGTGGGAGAGTCACCAGGTATTTGTTATCACTGGCCTCTATCAAGTGATTGAAGGGTATCCTGTTATCTGATCGGTTTGTCTAGCAAGAATAATTCAATCATGCATAACTAAGTACTGCATAAATATAGTAAGAACATGAGAATATTTCTGTGTCCCACTTTGCTTTTGGAGCCAAGTCAACCTCATTTTCAACTCTCTTAACATCTGCAATAGGAAAACAGTTTAATTTATTCATACTTAAAGCCTGAGGAACAAACCAAATCAATAGTACTGAAAGAAACATTGACCAGCATCAAGATATCAAGAAATGACTCGATATTGTAATAATTGTAACCTTGAAAAATTAAGAACTTCAAAGGAAGAACAAATGTAAGTTGGAAATTACATATCTAAAAAGTTATTAGAACCATCAAAAGTATACCTTTAAAACAAAGGTTTGTCTAGCACCAAGATGTCCATGATCTGCAAGCAAACTTAATCCTGAAGAAGATACTTTTTAGAAAAATCACATAAAAGTTTGCAGGTGAAGGCTTGAAAGATAAAAAATGTGCCCAGGTCTCAAAGCAAACATTTCACTAAGTGATGACCGGTGTACAATAGTCCCACTAACAGTTTCAGTTGAAAGTTGACAGAGTACCAGATTTCTTGCACAAAGTATTAAGAACAACTGGTATCTTACAATAATTTTGTATCCTATTGTTAGTGCAAGCTTAACTGAAATTTCAACTCTGCACCAAACTATAATTCTAGATCACCACTTCCATTCAACCATTTGTATTGTGCAAGTCATTTTCAACCTTTCCAATCTGTACACTATGCAATGTACTTCAAACATTTGCTATCGCAAATTTGACAAATAATTGTTTTCCACAAGACTTTTCCGAAAAGCGAAAAGCAGAATCCAACAGTATCTGTTCAATTTTTACACGAAAAAAACATGGAGTTTATTTCAGCTTTTGATAAGGGGCAAAAGAGGATGAAAAGGGTGGAAAGAAGGAGACGGATATAGAGGTGGCCGGAACCATCACCCACCAAAGAATGTGATCTGAGCAGCGATATCATGGGATAAAAGTGAGGTTGAGAGAGTTTAGAGGTCAAATTAATATTTTGTTTAAAGTTCATATTAGAAATTAACCCTTTTGACTAAGGTGTCATGTCATCAAACTAACGGTTTTAACGATACAATAACCAAAATAAAGCAGATCGAAACGTAAGTGCCAAGAATAACTTTTTTTTTCAAAATGAGTGATCAAAATATAACACAACTCAAACTAACTGGTGTTAACATCACAATGACAAGGATCATAATTAATAGTCTTCCTGATAATGGCAGTATCCGCGGGACTTATTTCCACTGAAGGGATGATCATGTTCAAGAATGGATTCTCACTGAGGGGAAAGCAACCCGGATTACAAGGATTCGTCCCGTAGGTGGTGGTTGCATCAATCTTGCAAGTTGCTACGAAACTGATGCTGGTTCTTTCTTTGTTAAAACGAATAGGCATGTTGTGCAAAGTTAAAAAATTTTGATACCTTGGGCATTCATAATGCATCTAAGTTACAGAAATTGATAGTTTATTTCGCTTGATGAATTATTGTTTTCCAAATGAATGAAAGCTTTTGTGTTTCTATTAAAAATGGATCAGGAGTATTGGTCCATCAATGTTTGAGGCAGAAGCTACCGGTTTGGATGCCATGTATGAAACTCGAACAATTCGTGTCCCTAAGCCCAATAAGGTAGGAGTCTAAGTTTACTCTGATGCTGAACAATTTGGTTTCTTGAAGTTCTATAATGCTATTCTTCTACACAAAAAAACTGTGATTGTACTTTGTTATGCTTTGTAGGTTGGACCCTTACGAAATAGTGGATCATTCATCATTATGGAGTTTATTGAATTCGGTGCATCTTGAAGCAATCAAGTGAACCAGTTCAATTCTTTTCTTTTTGGGTGAGTGTGTGTTTGTACGGTAATAGTAATTTGCCGCTTAACCTGTTTATTAGCTGTTAGTCTGTACTGGGAAGGAAGCTAGCTGAAATGCATAAAGCTGGGAAATCAGAAAGGGGCTTTGGTTTTCTGGTTAATAATACTGTTGGAAGGTGCAATTTTATTTAAAAGGCCATTATGTTGAAAAAGTGATTCAAAATGTTAGTATTATTTTATTATGTTTTTACCTTTATCAGTCGGTGGGCCTTAGAAAAGTCTTATTTGTGACTTAGTTGTTTAGTGGTTAGTTATATCTGGCATCAAATCTGATTATGGGTTTGTGTTCCTAACTTTTAGTATTTTCAGTTATCACAACTTTATTTAAGTCATGTACTCAGTGTTTTTCCAAACAAGAAAATAAAGAGAATTTTCTGTTTTGTCATTTAGCATTATTCTCTTGGCAGTTTTACCAATATTTGTGGTATCAGAGCCAAGTTTCGATTCCAAATTGAGATGACGTGGAACCAACCCAGCAGCACAACTCTTAATCTTATTTTTCAAAGGTGAAAAATATCATCTTTGGAATCTCAAGATGAAGACGATGTTCAAGTCTCAAGAATTATGGGACTTGGTGGAAAGTGGGTATGAAGAGCCTGATCCAGCACCAGCAGAACCTGACCAGCGATTAAGAGAAAATTGCAAGAAGGATGCAAAAGCATTGATGCTAATTCAATCAGCTCTTGATGATGACATATTTTCTCGAATTTCAGCAGCGGACACCTCCAAACAAGCATGAGAGATTTTAAAGCAGGAATATTTGGGCGACAAGAATGTAATTACTGTAAAATTACAAACTCTTCGTCGTGATTTTGAGACTTTAATTATGAAAGACAAAGAATCAGTGCAACAATTCTTGTCTAGAGTCTCTGAGATTGTTAATCCGATGAGATCTTATGGTGAAATTTTGAGTAATGAAATTGTCGTGAGCAAAGTCATAAGAAGTTTAACATCGAAGTTTGATCGTGTTGTTGCTGCAATTGAAGAAACGAAGGACTTATCAACTTATACTTTTGATGAATTGATGAGTTCTTTGATATCCCATGAAGCTAGAATTAACAGGTCTCATGAAAATTCTGAGGAAAAGGCTTTTCAAGTGAAAGAAGAATTCTCCAAGGCAGGAGCGACTTTCATGGACGTGGTCGTGGAGGTGGCAGAGGCAGAGGTAGAGGCCCGTATGGTAAATCTTACAAAAGTTTAATTCAGTGTCGATACTGCAGCAAAATGGGACACAAGCCAAACAGAGAGAAGAACAGAAACATGTTCATTTCGTCGAGAATGTAGAGGAGGAAAACTCATTGTTCATGGTGCGTTCACCAATTCAGTGTGACAGAAGTAGCAAAGATGTATGGTTTTTGGATAGTGGCTGCTCTAACCACATGTCCGGAAACAAATCATTATTCAAAGAGCTTGATGAATCACAAAAAAGTGAAGTACGACTTGGAGACAACAATCAAATGAAAGTTGAAGGGAAAGGTACAATTGCCATTAAAACTATGCATGGTGATGTCAAACTTCTTTTTAATGTGCAATTTGTGCCTAGTTTAGCTCATAACTTATTGAGCATTGGACAATTAATGACTAGTGGATATTCTGTTATGTTTGATGGTGATTCATTTGCTATTCATGATAAAAAAAATTTGGTCAAATCATAGAGACTGTCCATATGACTCAAAATAGAATGTTTCCTCTTGATGTCTCAAATGTAGTGAATAAGGTCTTAATTGCCATGAGGGATAATGAGGCTAATTTATGGCATTTACGTTATGGACATTTGCATCTAAATGGCTTGAAACTTCTAAGCAAAAAAGAAACGGTTCTTGGCTTACCAAACATTGGTGAACTTGATTTTTGTGAAGGGTGTGTTTATGGGAAGCAGAATAAGAAGTACTTCCCATTGGAAAATCTAGGAGAGCATCAAATTGTCTTGAACTTGTGCATGCTGGCTTATGTGGACCCATGAAAACAGAGTCACTTGGTGGAAATCGTTATTTTTTGCTGTTTACAGATGATTACAGCCGTATGAGTTGGGTTTATTTTCTGAAATTCAAATCTGAAGCTTTTGAGAATTTCAAGGCGCTGGTGGAAAAGCAACGTGAGAGCAGCATAAAAGCACTTCGAAGTGATCGTGGTGGTGAATTTTTATCTAATGATTTCAATATCTTTTGTGATGTAAATGGAATACGCAGGGAACTTACAGCACCATTCACACCCGAACAGAATGGAGTTGCGGAATGTAAAAATCGTACTGTTGTGGAAATGGCCAAAAGCTTGTTGAAAGCGAAAAAAATTCCAGACCAGTTTTGGGGAGAAGCAATTGCAACAACAGTATACCTTTTAAACATCTCACCAACAAGGGTTGTTCTTAATCAGACACCTTTTGAAGTTTGGATGGGTAAGAAACCTCGGGTAAGCCACTTAAAAGTCTTTGGTTGTATAGCGTATGCTTTAGTTACTTCTCGAACTAAACTTGATGAATAATCTCAAAAATGCATTTTCATTGGCTATAGTTCTCAATATAAAGCATATCGTTTATATAATCTTATAAGTGGCAAAGTGATAATTAGCATGGGTGTTGTGTTCAATGAAGAGATGGATGTAAGTCTAAATTGTGACAAGGGAGGCTTGATAAATGAAGTTCCAGTTTCAGCAAATTTTGAAGTTGAACAACCTGTAAATTCAGCTCCTTCATCGCCTTCAAATTCAACTCCCTCTTCTCCTAGTGCTACTACAAGTTCTAATTCTGATTCTATAGCAACTCATGCCTCCAACAGCAGTAGCAAAAGCGAAACACCTCCAAGAAAACTCAGGTCTCTTAGAGAAATTACAGCTTTATGTGACTTTGCCTTGTAGGTTACAGATCCAACTTCTTTTGAAGAAGCTGCCAAACAACCTGAATGGCAGATTGCTATGAATGAAGAGATGCATGCCATTGAAAGAAATTCAACGTGGGAATTGGTTGATGTTCCAGAAGGCAAGAATGTTGTAGGACTGAAGTGGGTATTCCGAACAAAATATAATGCAGATGGAAGCATCCAGAAAAATAAAGCTCGTCTTGTGGCAAAGGGATACTCATAACAACAAGGTATTGGTTTGAAGAAACATATTCTCCCGTTGCTCGATTTGAAACTGTAAGAGTCGTTTTAGCATTGGCTGCTCAATTGTAATTATCTGTGTATCAATTCGATGTAAAATCTGCTTTTCTAAATGGTGATCTTGTGGAGGATGTCTATGTGTCACAACCACCAGGTTTTGTAGTTTGTGGCGATGAAAATAAAGTTTACAGATTAAGAAAAGCTCTCTACGGGTTGAAGTAAGCTCCGCGTGCCTGGTACAACAAGATTGATTCATTCTTCCAGAACAATGGGTTTGCTAGAAGTGAAAATGAGCCAACTCTTTATTTGAAGAAGAGAGGTAATAGAGAATTTCTGGTGGTTTGTCTTTATATAGATGATATGATCTATTTGGGTTCCTCAAAATTGTTTATTGATGATTTTAAGTCATGCATGGTGAAAAAATTTGATATGACAGATTTGGGTATGTTGCAATATTTTTTGGGACTTCAAGTTATTCAGGGTGATGATGGAATTTTTGTGTGTCAAAAAAAGTATGCTGCGGATCTTTTAAAGAAGTTTGGCATGACAGATTGTGAAGTGGCAGCCACACCAATGAACGTTAATGAGAAGTTGCAGCATGAAGATGGGACTGACAAAGTTAATTCGACATTGTTTAGAAGTTTAACCGGTGGTTTAAATTATCTTACACACACTCGACCCGATATTGCTTTTTGTGTTAGTGTTGTGTCTAGATTTATGCAGAATCCTACAAAGCAACACTTTGGGGTAGCAAAAAGGATCCTTCGTTATGTTGCGGGAACTGTAAATTTTGGTATTTAGTACTGCAAAGTATCAAATTTCAGATTAATTGGTTTCACTGACAGTGATTGGGCAGGTTGTTTAAATGATCGAAAAAGCACTTCTGGCAATGTGTTTAGCTTTGGGTCTGGAGCAGTAACATGGAGTTCAAAGAAGCAAGAAACAATAGCTTTATCATTATCTGAAGCTGAATATGCAGTAGCAACAGTAGCAGCACGACAAGCTTTGTGGCTGAGAAAACTTCTCAATGATTTCAGTCTTGAACAAAAAGAAGCAACTGAGATTTTTTGTGACAATCGATCCACAATTGCAATGACAAAGAATCCCGCTTTTCATGGAAGGACTAAGCACATTGATGTGCATCATCACTTTATTTCGGAAGCTTGCAGCTGATGAAAAGATAATATTGAAATTTTGCAGCACAAATGAGCAGATGGCTGACGTATTTACAAAGTCTCTTACTCAGGCCAAGCATCATTTTTTCATATCACAGTTAGGAGTATGTGATTTTGAATCAAGGGGGAAGTGTTGAAAAAGTGATTCAAAATGTTAGTATTATTTTATCATGTTTTTATCTATTTGTGACTTAGTTGTTTAGTGGTCAGTCATATCTGGCACCAAATCTGATCATGGGTTTGTGTTCCTAATTTTTAGTATTTTCAGTTATCACAACTTTATTTAAGTCATGTACTCAGAGTTTTTCCAAACAAGAAAATAAAGAGAATTTTCTTCTCTTGGCAGTTTTACCAACACAATGTTGTTTTCAATCATATTGGTCATTCTTCTAAGTCCATTTACAATCATTTCGCATTGTTTGACATTTTAGCCTTGATGGTATCAAGGAATTCAAGATGGTCATGGTCTCTATGCTTTAGAACTCCTTTTTATGTTTTAACAAGTGAATATGTGCTGCCTTTGTAGTACTCCGCAGATAAATACTCGGTGCTCTGATTGGGTTCAGTTTTATGGAGAACAGAGATTAGGTTACCCGCCAGTACGGTGATTCAACCATTTACCAAAAAGGTTATTCTTGCTCCATGAACCACTGCATACTTTTCTCATGTACACTGTGACTTGCCGTTTATACTCTGATACAGATAACGAGTTAAGTTTATCTACATTTATGAATTATGTGTAACCTACATGCATATTGATTGATGATTTTAGAGTATTTGCATTATTTATGCAAAAATATCTCCTTGCTTCTGGTTTTTGTGCATCTTAGTTGTTGCATTTAAACTAGAGCGACATAAGATATCAGTGATAACTACTTTTTTTCTACAAGTTCCGTTTACTCGACCGATTTGAATGTCATTCCAGCCCATGAAACTGCTGAAGCTTCAGCCTTAATGATTGACTACCCTTTATAACTACTGATTATGTTGAGTCAGATATTTATCAGACACCACGTCATGTTGACTTTAAGTCTTGTGAAAACCTCAGCACTGCAACCTGAGCTTCATATTTTACTTTTTCATGGTGCTTTCATTTACCAGGTGATGCCCAAACAACCAGGCCTTGAAAAGAGGAGAGATCTGTATCTGTTGTATCATTACCTAAATCACTACAATCTCTTCGGCTCTGGTTACCGGTCATCTGCTATTTCAATAATAGATGACTATCTGAGAATGCTGAATGTATAGATACATCAATACTGAAAGTGCTTTTACACATCTGTATGTAGTAACTTCTCTTCGGTACATTGTCTGAATGTAGCAACTTTATGGGAGGAAAATCATTATTATTCATTTTATTTATTTTACAGTCATTGTAAGATGAATATGTTACCAGAGTGGCGCTGATTTCCTCTTCGCAATCCCAGTATGACGGTGCATGCTGCCACGAATGAATACAATGTCATTTATTTTACATTCTTTAGATTGGGATTAGCATAAAGTTGAGTGGAAGTTTCTTTGAATCAAATACAGTATGAAAAATTAATTGACAAGTCTTCACTGGATCTAACAAGGCTAGTTTCTCAGTTAAACACTTACCAGTAGAATAATTCTTTTTCTTGCAAGTTTTGGTGTTAATGGCAGGATCTCAAACCACCATGGTCACCACTTTCATCACCAACAAAGGCAAACACCATAAAGCGAACCGATCCAATGGTTTGAAGTTGTTGGGAGTCAGGCAAAGGATCCACAAAAAGATGGGTGGCTGAAAACAAGGAGTCAAGGACTCATCTCAATGTGTGATACTGTGATTTGGGACTTGTGATACAAATTACAAAAGCCAGAGTGACCACTTCACTTTAGGAGCTGCCAACACCAGAACCCAGTTGATATGAAGAATACTGAAAAAGTGGTGCAACCAAAGCATCATTATGTCCCATGTGGTAGATGAGCAGCCCCCATCCTCATATTGGGATAGCTCCATCGTTTCATATTGCAGCAATGAATGGAGTGGTCTCGATAACATGGGTTTGATTCAGATGGGTCAGATATGGGGGAAATGAGTTTTAATGACCAAGGATGGGGTGGATCGACAGACCAAGATTAGTCGAAGAATAGGTGTTGCTGATCATCATCATGGTTCAAGGAAAAAGAGGTTTCAAGGTTTGTTTTTTGACTTCTACTTTAGGAGGGTCCACCTACAACAGAGACAACAATTAAGTGCACATGGAGCACTTGGCTGATCGTTACTACATATATAGCATGTGATATATATACTTTATAGTAAGAATATATGAATTAAACTTTCTGTAAAAAAGAGAAAAAGAAAACATTAAAAGCTTATGTTGAAGATAAGTTCCTCAAGGCACCTATCTAGCTAGTTCAAAAGGCAAAACCCAATCACAACTCACAAGGGTATTAATTCTATATATATAGGATATTCATGTCATCATTTGTTTGCAAGAGTAAATAAAAAAATGATGATTGTTGATGCCTAAAGTGGGATAATGGTGATTTACTTGGTGAGTCACTTTTATGGTATGACATTAAGGATGCTAGGAGAATGTCGACTCTCGGTCCATCATGTGAACGTAGAGAACCATTGTCTTCCACTTTGTGCATCAGCAATAATACTGAATGTGAAGTTAAGTTAGGACATCTATGTTTTTTTTTGTCTAATGCCTATTTCCTGATTATCTACCTTGTACAAGTTATCCCGCAAATGTGATGGTGTTTAATTTTTTTTGAATAATTCTTACTTAAGGGAGAAAAAATTTACTCTTAATGGATATTGAACTCACAAATGTGAGAGTAGGGTGTCAACCGAGAACTTTTTAATCACTTGTTAACATGAAGGTGGTAATTTGTTGACTTAAGTTATCTGGTTTTGATTTTGGTGTTGGTACTCAAGAGTGGAAGCAGTTGAGTGGTCCCGTTTTGGCATGGGCTCAATAACATTCATGGTGCATGATAATGAATCATCACTAGCAACTTGCAGGATGGATGCAAACACATGAAAACCAAACTTTTTACTAATTAATAACTGTAAAAAAAAATTTAAGTGATAATCTTCGTATATTTTACTATTAATTTTAGTTATTCGTTTCACTCATTCAACAATATAAAAACGTGTAAAATTTAAAAAAAAATTACATTGTGTAAACGGATACTTTCATTAGTTGGTGTGCTTTCACTTCAATCTAAAACTATACAAATCGAGGCCTATCTCCTCTTAACGTACAAGCTATTCTATTTCCCCTGGTCAAGTTAATGGCAACATGTGAGCATTATCCGAGTCTTGGTAAAACAAGAGAGCAAATTCTTCTTTTTGTTTGGTTTCGTGGAGGTTGGTGCAGAAAAAGCCAAAAGGCAAAACAGTTGAGAGATACCGACAACCGACAGCGTCCCATCATGCCGACGCCGACGCCGACGCTAATACCCTCCATAACGTCTGTTCAATATTGATAGCCATAACATAAGCTTGCTTCTTTACTTTTTCACGTCGAAAGGCACCATTAATGAAATTTTAAGCATCCTAGGTAAGCTCTGCATGCATAGATTTCTATTTTATTATGTTTGAGTATGAAGATCAAGCTGAAAAAGAACAACACACGTGGAACGAAACCTGTTGGGAAAAAAAGTTCCGGGAAAGGAAAACAATTTTTAAAAACCGCAACCAATCCAAACGGTCGGTCATGTCCTAAAACAGAATCAAAAACCGTAACTGTCCTCAAAGTTGCTCGACATTTAAACACCCCTGTCTGAAATGAATAGTAAAACACAATGGTCACTCTTTCCTTTTGGGAAATCGAAACCTTGCTGGCAACTGGCAAAAGTTAAAAAAGCAAGCTTTTTTTTTTAACAGAGAGAAGAAGCAGAATCTGAAACACTCTTGAGTTCTGACACAGTGCCTTCTATTTTATATTATTATAAAGAGAGAAAGACACACTGGAAGCTGGTTTGATTTTTGAATCTGATCGGACTCGTTTCCAAACCTCGAATACATAAATGGGTTTTGAATTTGCTTTGTCTTTCATAGTTAAAGATCCTTCATCAGGGAACAAAAACTGGGTTCTGGGTATTTTTTTATTCTTATAAAGAAACCAGACTGCAGGTTTCAAATTTTCGAAAGCATTAGTTTTCTGGGCTGGCTGGGACTAAAGCGAGAAAGAGTAAGAAAAGTTTGAAGATTAAGCCACAGTGGGTTGCTTGCTGGAGAAAAAGGGACAAGCTTTGGAGTTCCTGAGTCGTAAAGGTTGGTCCTTTGGTTCTTATAAGTTGTTGTAGCTTACTTTCTTTGATCCCTTCCTTCATAAAAGGGGAAAAGAATCGGTTTTTACTATTTTTCTATCTTATTTTTGCTTTCTTTCATTTCCTTCCCATATTTCTGAACTGGTAGAGGCTAGAGAGTGCTGTGAATTTCAAGGGAATTCAAAGCAATTTGAGGTGTTTTCTTTTGGAATTTATTGCTTTGAATTTTCTTGGAATAAATGTATTTGCTTTGGATAGTGACTCCTATGGCTTATGACCTATCTTCTCTTCAAAGTGAAGTCTTCTTCTCTGGCTCATTAACATCAACAGCTAACACTATTTTTTGGGATTTTTATTTTTATTTATTTTTTTATTTTTATTTATTTTGGCTTTCATTGCCAGGAAAATTCTTGACCTTTGTCTTTAGATCACAAGGCAAGACAAGGATTTCCCATAGTTAAAAGTTCATTTTTTTCTACCTACTTACAAAAGGGTATTTAGGGTACTTGAATTGACTGCTTCTTGATTAGCCTGCAATTTTTAATAGTTAGAAAGTAAACATCTTTCATTTCTATATGATTACATGTTTTGTTTAAAAGATCATAAATTTTTTAGTTGGCATTTAATGATCACTTGATAAAGCAAAGGACTTCAATTCCCAGTGAACAAGCTTTTGTGTGGTTAGACAAGATTCTATAGAAACTCTCCTTTTGTTTTTGTTTAATACTATTTGATTAATTTAGTAATTTTAATGCTTGATGATTGCAACTGCTCCACTGCTTTTCTATTTTTTTTCATCAGAAATATCATTTATTCCATATTAATTATCCTTTTTTCCCTTATCTGGCTCATTGATACAGCTCTAATGATCTTCTTGATCCAAATTCATATCTGAATCATGGGAGAAGGTACCGGAAATGGGGTTTCGGCAGACGGTAAATCGGCCGATGAATGGTTATTGTATGCTCAAGAGCTTGTTCCAATGGCACTTGGTAAGGCAAGGGAGGTGAAAGGGTTCCCTGGTAGGTGGAAGATGATAATTTCCAAACTGGAGCAGGTCCCTGCACGATTATCGGATTTGTCGAGCCATCCTTTCTTCTCGAAGAACGCTCTTTGTAAGGAGCAATTGCAGGCCGTGTCGAAGACATTGAAGGAAGCAATCGAATTGGCGGATTTATGTTTGAAGGAGAAGTATGAAGGGAAGCTTAAGATGCAGAGTGATCTGGATGCATTATCTGGGAAATTGGATCTGAATTTAAGGGATTGTGGACTTTTGATCAAGACCGGTGTACTCGGTGAAGCTACTTTGCCTGTAGCTTTCTTTGGTTCTTCCTCGTCAGAATCGGAGATTGCAACGCACGGCCATCTAAAGGAACTGCTTGCACGTCTTCAGATGGGGCATTTGGAAGCAAAGCACAAAGCCCTTGATAGCCTCGTTGAGATCATGAAGGAGGACAAAAAGGGTGTATTGTCTGTTATGGGACGGAGTAATATCGCTGCTTTAGTCGAGTTGTTAACCGCAACTTCTCCTCGTATTCGGGAAAAGGCCGTGACTGTAATCTGCTCACTTGCAGAATCTGGGAGTTGTGAGAGCTGGCTTGTTTCGAAAGGTGTTTTGCCACCTCTTATAAGGCTTGTTGAATCTGGTAGTACAGTTGGTAAAGAGAAGGCAATAATTTCGCTGCAGAGATTATCCTTGACAACAGAAACAGTCCGAGCAATTGTCGGACACGGTGGGGTTCGACCACTAATCGAAACCTGCCAGACTGGAGGCTCGGTTTTGCAGGCTGCAGCTGCTAGTACATTGAGAAACATATCAGCCGTTCCGGAGGTTCGACAAGTACTGGCGGATGAAGGAATAATAAAGGTAATGATCTATCTCCTCGATTGTGGAATTTTGTTGGGTTCCAAAGAATATGCTGCAGAATGCTTGCAGAACCTCACTGCCAGCAATGAGAATCTGAGAAGGTCAGTTATCTCAGAAGGTGGAATTCGAAGTCTATTGGTATACCTTGATAGTCCTTTGCCCCAAGAATCCGCCGTTCGAGCCTTGAGGAATTTGGTTGGATCGGTATCCATAGAAGCTCTTACATCACTCGGCTTCCTCCCTCGACTAGTTCACGTGCTTAAATCTGGATCGCCGGGTGCACAACAAGCTGCTGCGTCGGCCATCTGTCAAGTTTGCAGAACGAACGAAACGAAAAAGCTTGTGGGTGAAGCCGGTTTCATTTCTCTTCTTATTAGAATGCTCGAGGCTAAATCAAACAGTGGTAGAGAATTAGCTGCTCAATCCCTTTCAAGCTTAATAACCGTCTCCCAAAATCGCAGAGAAGTGAAAAAGAACAATAAGAGTGTGCCAAATCTAGTCCAGTTGCTTGATCCGAGCCCGCAAAACACTGCGAAAAAGTATGCAGTGTCATGCCTAGCATCTCTTTCATCAAGTAAGAAATGCAAGAAGCTTATGATCTCCTACGGAGCAATCGGGTATCTCAAGAAGCTTTCGGAGATGGATATCCCCGGTGCCAAGAAGCTACTTGAGAGGCTGGAAAGGGGCAAGATTACGTGTTTGTTTAACCGGAAATAGTGGGAAGTCGTTTTTGTATAATGAAAATTTCCTCTCTCTTGTTCATCCACCTTCCTTGTATGATGTTTCATTGCCTGTATGAAACAATGTAGTTATATCTGCTATCAATGTTTCTATATTTTATTGCAACATCCCCTTGTGTCTATATGTTTCATCGAACTCGGATCTTTGCAGACAGAAACCATGAACATCTTGATGTTCTGTAAGAGTTTTAGATTCTGGTTTATTTGTGGTTATGCAGATCTTATGAACAGGAAGGATGTGTTCGTTTATTTGTGGTTATGGAGATGGTACTAATCAGACATTGGCATATGTTCACAAATATTTTTGTGGCTTATAATGCATTGGTTTCAGACAAGATCCCCCCACTCTTGCTTCTAACTCAAGGTAACCTTTTAGGACTATATTCCATCCAAGTTTATTCACTTGTTTTTGAGATGGATCTTATATTTTTTTTTTTAACTTTTTTTCATGAGCATTTACTACTAAAAACAAAGTTAGGGGTTCAATGGATTTCGAATCAATATAATGGTATTCGAGTTTTAACATTAACGAACACACCAATAATAAAACGGTGATAAATTTGACAATATAATTCGGTTCGATTCAATTCAATTCCATAAACTGAACCTATCTACTGAGACTTTTAAAGCAGCAAAAAGTTGTAAACCCCACAGCACTTGCATTGTCAGAATGTATCAAAGACATCAGATGAAACTCCTTCAACATGTAATGGAAGCAAATGCAAAACCCACCTTCATGTAATGGGAGATGAAAACAACCCCATTTTATTTAGGGAGCTGTTGTATGTCCAGAATTTTTTGTCCAAAAGTTGGTTCAAAAACATCAAAATCAGTCCTTAAAAAAATGGAGGAATTTGCATGTATGAAATGTTCTCTTTTAAGGGAGCAAAAATATTTTGTATTTTCTTACTCTACTTAAATTCTATAAAACCGGCTAGAAAAATTCCAAATAAAATTTAAATTATAAAATAAGTATTGAAACTTAATTTTGTATTTTTATTCAATTTAATCTTGTGACTACAATTTTTTTGTAAATTTTTTCTACCAATCCATTGACTCATTTAAACTCATCAATATTTCCCCCCTCAAAATTCATAATTTACGCACGTTTGTGAAAACAATACAAAGAATATATATGTATATCGTACATGATTATAAAAAGGTTGTTTAAATTAGATTCAATCAATATTATAATATGATAAATGTTTACAATTAAATATGAATAGAAATTCAAACTTAACTCGAATTTTATAAACTTCACTTAACTTTAAAATATTCAAATAAAATTTGCAAGATAAAATAGGACTCATCAATTTTGACCAACTCAATTTTTTACTTAACAATGTTAAAAAAAATCAAACAAAATTAGAATGATAAATATGACTTAATCGATTAACTCAATAATTTTTATTTAACTTAATCAAATACTCATCTCTAACTCCTTGATCAAATAAAATTCAAGCAATAGATTTAATTAAAATCTCAACCGAATATTATCAATCGGAATTTGGTTCATCTCTAACCATTAAAAACTAACTTGAATAGAAAATTAAGCTGGTTTATTTTTTAAATAATAAATTAAACCTATTTAATATTTAGAATATAATAGATATACAGTATTTTAATTCATATCTTTTGAATATATTTAATTCAATATCAACATTTTAATTAACTAATTAATTAAAATATCTTGAAATTTAAAGTCCAATTCTAAATCGGAATAATTTTTTTAAAAAAAATCTTTGAATAATAATTTGATACATTTGACGGAATTATTATTATTATTATTATTATTATTATTATTATTATTATTATTATTATTATTATTACATTTCAAAAAGATTGGACCAAACAAGCCTTTATCAAATGTAGAGATAGAGAATAGAAAAACAACAATTTTGAGCGGACGTTGGAGAGAGCGTGACGCCCAGAAACTCCAATCTGCTGCCTGCTGCCTTTAAAAAAACGATTTTTTTAATTAAAAAGGAGATTGTGGGTTTCGAGGTGAAATCTTCATCGGCCACTTTCTTCGGCACCTTTCTCATTCTCTGTCTCTCTTCTCATCTCCTTGTATGTGGGTACTTTTCCAATGCACCAAACCCCTTCTTTGTTGATTGATTCGTATCGTTTTATAGCTGTAAGAAGAAAAATCGTTGCTTTTTTCTAATCTTTACCGTATGTTGCAGCTGTTCTTCTTATGGCTCTAGTTATCATTGCGTATATTAAATGTTTGTTTTTGGGGTTCTTTGAAATTTAGTCCATGTTGTTTCATAAGATTCTTATTGTGTTTTCCAATTTGGGTTATCTGGGTTTTCATGATTTGATTAAGTTTTGGATTTCTACTCTTTTTTCTTTCCTTTTTTGTTTTGTTATCAGGTCTGTTTGGTTGATAGGAAATTGGGAAACTGGAAACTAAGTTCTGGGTATCTTATTTATTAGATAGATAGATAGATACTAGACTTAGCTAATTATGATTTTGCTTATTATTTTATCCATCTGAAAGCTTCCTTGCATGTTCTTTTCCAAGCCATAGACTTCAGACAATAGTATTTGTGGAAAGAGTTTGATGCTTAGTACTGAATATCTTCGAGAATTATTCAGTTTGAGTTTAAGCTACTAGTTACAGATTTCATACCATTTAACTTTTTAAGGATAGCAAAAAAAAAAAAAAAACAAAACAAAACAAATTTAGCATGTTTTTGCCATAAGTTAGAACTTGATTGTTTAAGCAACAACATATTATGCTTGCATCTTATGATCATATGCGTGCTTTTGCATCGACCCCTTTAGTTTCTGTGAGAATGTAATTATTAGGATTTTTTTCAGGTGTTTTGCTGATAAAGGATGAGTACGCTGGATGTAACTAGAGTGGAACTTGGTCTTATAGTTTTGTATTTGAATAAGGCTGAAGCAAGGGATAAGATATGCAGGGCTATACAATATGGCTCAAAATTTTTAAGTAATGGGCAACCTGGCACAGCTCAAAATGTTGACAAATCAACCAGCTTGGCTCGGAAAGTGTTCCGTCTTTTTAAGGTTATCTCACTATGTCAAATACTAAAACTAACTAGTTGGCTTATGTTGAATAAGGATTGACTTTGTTCACTTATTAGATACTCTTTCTTTTCTGTTTGTTGTATTGATGAAAGTGTTGCACTCTGAGCTAGTACTTAATGCATGGTATGAAGATGATGATGATTATTATTATTATTATTATTATTATTATTATTATTATTATTTTGCTCTTTTTGGTTTCTAAAAAACAATGAGTTAAATAAACTTAACTCTGTTAACATGAAGACAAAAATACTCGGTACTACAAAAGGCATATGATGGCAAAATCAAGTTCGGACGTTGTTTTTATTGTAATTATAACTTGATTCTTGTCTTTCTGTGAATTTGCAGTTTGTCAATGATTTGCACGGTCTTATTAGCCCAGTTCCTCAAGGAACTCCCCTTCCTCTTGTTCTATTAGGAAAGGTATTATAAACTCCCAATTTTCTGTGGAATTTCTCTTCACTCTCAACTTAGTTATTTTAATGTCCCTTTGATTACTTTACTGCTTGTTTCAGTCAAAAAATGCATTGTTGTCAACTTTCTTATTTCTCGATCAAATTGTCTGGCTTCACAGATCAGGCATCTATAAGGTATGCAACATACTTCAGTTTGGTACTATATTTAATTTGTTTGTCTTGGTTTACAAGTGTTAACCGGAAAAAAATCCATTTACAGAACAAAGAACGAGCTGAGTTGCTTGGACGAATATCCCTTTTCTGTTGGATGGGTTCATCAGTCTGTACAACCTTAGTTGAGGTTTGTTGCTCTTCATTAATTTTAGATCAAGTCTTGGCCTACAGTGTTTTAAGATGTTTAGTTAGCTATAATATCCACCTTTTCGTAACATATAACTTCTTTTTATCAGCTTGGGGAGCTCGGAAGGCTATCTGTATCAATGAAGAAGTTGGAAAAGAATCTTAAGAATAGTGATAAGTACAAGGTATGCTCAATATGTGCCCGAAATGTCATTATAATCATTCTTCTCCACTCTGCAATTCTTTTATTGCTGTAGTTTCCAACTTTATTGTGCTTATGTAAAACACAGAATGAGGAGTATTGTGCGAAGCTCCAAAAATCAAATGAGAGGACTCTGGCCCTTGTTAAAGCAGGAATGGATATAGTTGTAGCAGCGGGGCTTCTTCAATTGTCACCTAAGAAAGTCACTCCCCGTGTAACGGGAGCCTTCGGATTTGTTTCATCTCTCATCTCCTGTTATCAGGTATTCAGTTTCATCCTAATAGTCTTGAATTGCACATCTTTCTTTTTCCCCGGTTGGTCGGATATAGGAAGTAAATTCATACATGGGAATTGCTAGTTTTGTTAAGGAATAATTGAAGATTAACGGGAAATAGAGAAATTATACGAACTAGTCAATCCGTAATCTAATTTTAACCTTTGGGAAATAGCTCAAGTTACGAAGTGGGAAATTTTAGATCCAAACAAATTGGGAATGACCTTAAACAACGATTAACGAATGCCAGATGAGATGAAAGAAAATCAGTGTTACATCGATTATTTTTGTAACAAGAATAGGATATATACAAAGAATTTGGTTCGATTTACTGACTTTGGAGGCTGACAAGATTGTGTTCTGTGTTGCAGTTACTTCCATCACCACCCAAGTCCAAGACATCATGAAGTTGAAAGCCTGTTTTGCTCAATAAGCTTTGAGTATCGTTTAAATAATTTCATTGGACTTGTGCTTTTAAGTTCTTATTGGTGTAAGCTTTTAAGAATATGTCAAACCTGGGGTGACCTGTCCCGATACTGTTTTCTATTTTGCATTTCTTTCAAGCACTCGACAAGATAAATGCAACATATGGCCTATTTCTATTATTTTTTCTTAATTTTATTTTTTAAAAAACAGAAAATATTTAATTTTATAAGAAAAAACCCAAAAACTTTTAATTTTTCTAAAAAAGCCCTCAAACCTCAACCTTAAATCCCTATTTTTTCTATCGACTACAAATTCAATTACCACTGGCCACCCTTACTTTCGTTCTCCCTCAACTAAAAATCTTAGATCTCATTGTCGAAAATCAATGAATAAACTGTCGATTACACGATTGACGAACATCTAACAATGAAAAAAGAGGTTGATTGAGTTTTTGACCGACGATTAAAGGGTGAAAGATATTGAACGGTGACGCATGCAACGCTTTGACGGTGAACTACCGATGTGTGGGGATATCGTACGGTGAAGGAGATGTGATTTAAAAGTTTGATTGAAATAAATTTAAACTTTAGATTTTTTTTAAATATGAGTAAGTTGGTTTTATTAAAAGAAAGAAAATTTACAAATATAATGAGAGTTTACAACTATGGTAAACAAACTTGATCTTGACATATTTCTAGTAACACGAAAACTAATGTCTCTAGATCATATACTGGACCATACAAAGAAAAGGTAAAAACCCTAACTTAAAGGCTCGAAACAAAATAGATATAAACATCACCAAAGCTCGACGATGAAAGGTAAAAACTACCAATAAACAACATTAAAAAATACATATTATAATAATAAGGCACGTTGACAACACGATCATTATCAAAATTCAATCCCGAAACAAGAATGATGACTGTGAGCTCGTATTCAAATCCAGTTCGAGGATCCAAAATAGGGAGATCAACAAGATAATCAAAAGAGCGCCATCTTGATCAGTCGTGGCGTTGTCAAATTCAACCCTGATAAAATTTTTTAAAAAAGCAGCCAAGTGACTGATTAAGAAAAAAACGTACCAAAAGGCAGAAAATACGTACCAAAAGGTAAAAAAAGCGTAACACAAAGACAGAGTTATTGAATTTAAAAATTAGAAAATAAAAAGAGAAACAAATGAGCAAAAAAAATACTGGCGATCGGCAACCAGTACTAGAGCTAGTGTCGTCGCCGGCCATGTAAAAATGAAAACCAAAGTTTTAGTTGCAGCGGGCAGAGGGAAAAAGTGGAAAAGGCTTTTGCAATGTGGGGTATGGATGTTATTGGACAAATTCATCTAAAGGCTTCCAATAGACATCGTTTCATTATGGTGGCTATTAATTATTTCACTAAGTGGGTAGAAGCAGCCTCTTGTGCCAATATCACTAGGACAACAGTTTGCAAGTTTATAAAGAAGGGGATCATTTGTCGGTATGACTTGCCAGAAAGGATCATTACTGACAATCCTTCCAATTTCAATAATAAAATGATGACTGAAGTGTGGGAGCAGTTTAAAATAATGCACCACAATTCCACCACTTATCGCCCTAATATGAATGAGGCAGTGGAAGCAGCAAATAAGAACATCAAGAAGATCATAGCGAAAACGAAAGAATTTTTCAAAGACTGGCATGAGAAACTACCATTTGCTCTGTTCGCCTATCAAACATTTGTGCGTACATCTACAGAGGCAACATTGTTGAGTGTAGCAATCGATCGAATAAAGCCAAGAGGGGTGAATTGAATTTTTTTTAAAGAATGGTAGAAACTAATTGCAAAGATAAGAAATTGCAAGATGGTTTATAGTGGTTCAACTCCCTCAATGGAGTCTACATCCACTACCTTAGTGACCACACTAAGGATTTTTCACAAATCCACTAATTTGTCTTTCCTTTATGATAAGGAGTAACTTTACCCAATTCAATAGACTTATACCCCAAAGTCTATTGAATCCTTTCCTAAATTTGAGTACAAAAAAGCAAACTAGAAAAACCTCACAAGGAAGATATTTGCAAAGTTTAAGCTATCTCACACACTCAAGAAACACTAGGAAATTAATTACAATGAAGAACAACACTAGTGTTTACAAGAAATATGGAAAATTGAGCACAAATTGGATTTTGATTGCTTGAATATTTGGATAGGCTTTCTTGTTGCTTTATTATTGTTTGGAGATTCCTTGTATATGCTCTTCATCTTTTCTAACCGTTGAGAGACGTTGGGGGGAGTTTAGAGCCGTTGGAAGCCATTAAAATCGAGCATTAAATGCTCATATGCACAAAAGTTTCGAAACCATTGAAGAGGTTTCGAAACCAGGGGGTTTTTCAAATTGAAATATAGCCGTTATAGGCCATGGTTTCAAAACCATCATGTAGGTTTCGAAACCTGTAGCCAAAATGTGAATTTTAGGCCTTACTGGCTTGGTGGTTTCGAAACCACCTAGGAGGTTTCGAAACATCCTCTTGAAAACTCACATTTTAACCACTTGTTGACTTTAAAATGAGTTTTTAATATATGTAATAAGTTAAACAATTTAGAAAATGTTTGTTCAAGTTAAAATTATATTTTTGACGAATTTGAATCGAATATATTAGGTTTACAAATTTTTGCAAGTTAATCCTTTTAGTTATATCAAGATCAAAATAAGTCTAACAATCTTCCCCTTTTTGATATAACAAAACACTTGATAAAAATTTGTTTTAAAAATTTGTCAAACTTTTCAATTTCCCACTTAAGCTCCCCCTTAAAAATGTCTATATGAATTCTTTTAAAATTTAGGTTTTAAAGACATTTTTATTATTAAAAAACTAATTGGCAAATAATTTTTCAATTTTTATCACAAGTTTTTCTCTCTTTTTTGTTATAGCAAAAAGAATAAAAATGCTACAAAAAGAGCAAACATCATTAGAGCAATAGGGAATAATCCAACAATAAAAGAAAATAAACCATAATATCCAAAACAACATACAATCCAACATAAGAAATTCAAATATAAATTCTAGCAAGAATCATCATAAAACCATAAGCATAAACAAATATCCATCAAAGTGCATAATAAGCCTAAAGGCATAAACCAAAGAACTAAATCAAAATAAGTCCAAAATACCATAGCATAAAGTTATAGTAGAATGCATAAAAGCCTAAGCATCTGATGCATCATGAGGCGATATAGGGGAAAGACCACGAACATCATGCATGTCATGCTCCAAAGATGTCACACAACCATCTAAGCTACAAAGCAAGCCGGTAGTCTCCTCATGAGAGCTACAAAGAAAAGCATCCATGTTGTCAAAGCAAATGACCATAGCCGCATACATGGATTCAATGGTCATGGGAGGTGGAGCATCTGGTGCAACAACATTTCTTGAACCAACGCGGGCTTCATCTTCCTCATTCTTGTGAACCTATTCACCATCAATAAACCTCTAACCATTCTTTTGAGTCGTTGTCTCATCAATCCTACTCTTTAAACGGATGGCTGGATCAATGGAGGTGTTAATGTTTAGCTTCTCAAAGATGTGGCTTAGAACACATCCATAATTAAGAGAGAAGGTAGAAGAGGTTGTTAATGATTTTGACAAGAGAAGATGATTTGAGCAATATTGGGATGGTTGCTAGTGCGAAGTTGGTGTAACCACTAATAGTCGATACGAAGCATGCGAGTGCATCTTCCACCGGAGGGATGAAAGAACCAAGTGGTAAAAAGATGAAGAAGCCTATCGTAGATATGAAGATGAGTAGGACTATGATAATCAAATTCTTGGATAAGTACACTCTCAGATTCATTGAAAACACCACTATTGGGAACATTTAGATGATTGGAAATACTTGCTGGAGTAAAAGTAAATTCGGTGCCCATAAGGTATGATTCAATTTCCATAACATTAGAGTTATTGTTATGGACAAGAGAAACATTTGCATAAAAAGCCTTGACAAGGTTATGAAAACACGAGGTTTGATATCAAGAAAAACTATCCAACCCCATTCGACAAACAAAGGAAAGAATTTAAACTCACAGAGCTCAGAGGTTAAAAAGTTTAAATCAATAGTTTGCTCGACTCTAATATCTTTTGCTTCATAAATTTTGATGAAAACGATCAAGTTTTTCATTATCTTCAAAACAAAGGTTTAAGAAATTTAAATTTTGAAGTTGAGGTTTGATTAGAACGAGAATTTTGACCTCTTTCAAGATGAGCATGTTTGGCTCTAGAAGGCTTGGTTCTAGGAGGCATGCTTTTTTTAAAAAAAAAATGATGAGTATTGGCTTGGAAAAAGTTGGTTTAGAAATTTTGGCAAACACTTGGTGGGCAAGAGTTTGAGAAAATTTTAGAAAGGGTTTGAGAAAGATTGGGTGAAACCTCCTGCAAGAAACATAATATATGGCATGTAAATCATCAACCCAATGTATTATTTTAAGCACACAAACCTTGAATTTTCTTTAAAAATTCAAAATACCCCATGGAAAGATGAATTTTCGAAATACCCATGAAAAATTTAAAAAATTCATGGGTTTTGTTAAAATCATGTTTAAAGATATGAACAATTAAGAATGAACATCATTTATAAAGATTTTAAGCATGAAAATCATAATTTTGAACCCAAATATTTATCTAATTTAAAAAATAAAGAGAGTGAAAAGACAAGTTTTAAGATGAAATTACCTCAAAAGATTGGTGAAGATGATGATGAGAACCCAAAACTTGAGAAATTTTGCAAGGAGGCAAAATTTTAAGAGGATTTTGAGTGGGTTTGAAAGTTTTGCCGTTTAGAAGAACAAAAGTAAGGGTTTGGGTGTTTTAAAATTAGGAATTTTGAGTTAAAAAGCTATCCCGGTCCATGAAATTGCTCGACTGGTTTCGAAACCAACTGGGTGGTTTCGGAACCTATAGCCCAAATTTTTAATTTTTCAACACTGCCAAGATGGTTTCGAAACCAGTATAAGTGGTTTCGAGACCACTGACCCTTAAACGGTAAAATAGGCATTTTTATGCCTCGATATGATCCAAATATGCATTTTAAAGTGTTTATGACTATTATTGTCATTTAAGACACTTTGAAATAAATTCAAAGATATATGGCATTTAAGCAAACATTAGCTATAGACAAAGGTATTAAATTTAGAGCAATAATGCTAAAAGTTGGATCCTAAAAGGTTCATATTGAGCTAAAAGTGACTAACTTAACTAAGGTCACTCAAACATGAACAACAAATAAGTTTAAGTCAAGATAAGCATATTAGGCCAAAAAAAGCAATTCATGCAACAAAAGCTCCCCCTTTTTAATAGCACTAAAACATCATAAGGGGACCCTCAAACAAGCTTAGAAACATACAAACACATGTAACGCAACATGAATGAGTAAAGATTGCATGTAATTGAAAAGTTACCACTTGAACCAAGATAGGTTGATTAGGCCTCATCCTCTCCAAGTGTCCTTCCTTCTAGTGTGTCTAGAGCTATCAAATTTATTCTTTTTGCTCACCATGGTTCCAGCACACCTACAATAGAGAACTATGCATATGTTGGTACCTAAATTCTTTTGAGTCCATAAGAGTTAGTTCCTAATATTCTAGTCCCTTTTGGTATCCATTTAGACAAAAGATCATATTCTTTGTTAGCAATGAGTCCTTTAGGAACCCAAATGCTTTTGACTATCTTTCTATTATATGATCTTTGAGGACCTCTATAAATGTTTCCATTAAAGTTCTTTCTAACATAGCTGGATTTTGAATCTTCACCTTTTTCAAAACTTTTTATCCCAACTTTGTCAAAAGAAGCTTTAAGATCATCAAGTTCCTTTTGATGGTCATCTTGGACCATTGAAAGTAAGTTGTGCAGGTCTTGATTTTTCTTTTCAAATTTTTTCATTTTAACTTGTATTTCCTCAACATTACTTTCAAGCTCCTTATTAGATTTGGAAAGATAGTCATTTTCATTTTTCAATTTTGAAATGATTTTTCTATTTTTCGAAATTGATTCTTTAAATTCCAAAGCTAATTCATCATATGCCTCTTGTAATTCATCAAAAGCATAATCAAATGAAGTAGATGAATTAGAGGTTACCATAGAGTCATCCTCTATTGCCTGAGACACAAGTTGACTACTTCATTCTCGTCCTCGTCGGATGATTCGTCATCGCTCTAAGTAGCTACATGAGCCTTGTGCTTCTTTTTCTCGAAGCTCTTGTTCTTCAATTGGGGACAATCGAACTTGATATGTCCCTACTTTTTGCACTCATAGCTAGGGGTGAGAAAAACTTGAATCAACTCAAAAAAACCGAATAACTCGACTCGAGGCGAAAATACTCGAATCGTCTTAACTCGACTCGACTCGAAAAAAATTCAAATAAAGTTTGAGTTGTAAAATAGAAATTCGAATAACTCAAAATTTTTAGTAATTAGTAGATTTATTTTAAGTTCAAGACGAGTCCCCCAATTTTTTATGATATATATATACCGATATATAAAAATATGAAGAAATATTGTCACATATGAAAAAAATATAAAGAATATATATATATATATACATATCTTATATGATTAGAGAAAGTCTTTTAAATTGGAATCAAACCGTATTATAGCATGATAAATAATTATAATTAAATTTTTTATAGGAACTCGAAAACCCGACTCGACTCAAATTTCTTAAACTCGACTCGAATTGAAAATTTTCAAATAAAGTTCGAATTGTAAAATATGACGCATCAACTCGAATAACTCAAAATTTTTTGACTCGACTCGATCGAACGCTTACCCTACTCATAGCAAATGATGGGATCTTTTTCTTTGAAATCATTCTTGAAGCCTTCTTCTCTTTAGAATCTTCTTCCTTTGTTGGACCTCATGAATCTTTTGAATCTCTTGGCAAACATGGCTATCTCTTTCTCTTCATCTTCTCCACTACAATCACTTTCTTCTTTTGTTGATTTGAGAGCAATTCCAATTTTTTTCTTTTCTGCTTCTTTATTATTTTCTTCCTTCCCTTTTGACATCATCTCATATGTAAGCAAAGAACCAATGAGCTCATCCAATTTGAGAATTTTGAGGTCTTTTGCTTCTATAATCGTCGTCTTCTTTGACTCCCATGATTTGGGACGAGAGTAGATTATCTCCCTCACAAGTTTGTCTTTCAGGATCACCTCTCCATAGCCCTTCAATCCATTCACTATCACAGAGAATCGATCGGACATTGACTTGATGTCTTCTTTGGGATCAATATTGAAGTTTTCATACTTGGGGTTGAGGAACACGATTTTGGTCTCCTTCACTTGGTTGGTTCCTTCATGTGTCACTTCAAGTTTGTCCTAAATCTCTTTGGCATTAGAACATGATGACACCCATCCATATTCTTCCAAGCCAAGAGAACAAAATATGAGATGCATCACCTTGGCATTTGTAGAGAATTTCTTGTTCTCATCATTACCCCACGTCTCCATGCCACTAGTTGGTGCGGTGTAACCACTCGTGATGATATTCCAAGCTTTAAGATCATAAGCTTGAATGAATAATTTTATCCGGTTCTTCCAATAAGCATAGTTAACTCCATTGAAGAAAGGAGGCTTGTTGGTGGGTTGTGAATCTCCCCAAGCTTCAATAGTGAAAGAGGAAGCCATGGTTGACCTTGTAGATGATTTTACACTTCGTGGATCATCTCAAGAGGTTTTAATACCTTCCAATGAGCCTCGCTCTGATACCAATTGTTGAGTGTAGCAATCGATCGAATAAAGCCAAAAGGGGGTGAATCGAATTTTTTTAAAGAATGGGGGAAACTAATTGCAAAGATAGGAAATTGCAAGATGATTTATAATGGTTCAACCCCCTCAATGGAGTCTACATCCACTACCTTATTGACCACACTAAAGATTTTTCACAAATCCACTAATTTGTCTTTCCTTTAGGATAAGGAATAACCTTACACAATTCAATAGACTTATACCCCAAAGTCTATTGAATCCTTTCCAAAATTTGAGTACAAAGAAGCAAACTATAAAATCCTCACAATGAAGGTGTTTGCAAATTTTAAGCTCTATCATACACCCAATAAACACTAGGAAATTAATTACAATGAATAACAACACTAGTGTTTACAAGAAAGATGGAAAATTGAGCACAAATTGGATTTTGATTGTTTGAATATTTGTGTAGCGACGTTTTTTTCTCTTATTTTTAAAAGATAAGGCATGGTTTTCTTTTAGAAAATCCGTCGATACGAATTATCCCATAAATTACTTTTGAAATCGTAGTTTAAAAGGATTTCTTTTGAAAAATCGTAATCTTTTGAAAAACAATAAAAACTTGGAGTCGACACCGGCCACTTGGGTAAGGTAGGCCGGGCACCATGAGAAACAAGAGATTCAATATGAAAGGGTCCGAGAGTTGGTTATGCATGGGGAAGGATTAGCACCCTCATCACGCCAGGGAATCGGTACCTGAATATTTGTCGCTTTCAAATTGATGGAATTTGTTGGAATTTTGAATTGAATTTAAATCGGCGTACTTAATTGAAAATTTGTTTTTAATTACACAGGCTTTATCAAATTGGTGGCTCAGAATTAATTGTACATTTAATTAATAAGGTTGACGATACATCGGACCATGGACTAAATCGACATCATATAAGCCTGACTGTCGTGTTAGTTTATGGTTTGAATCTCACACATCACCTTTATGCATGATGCAAGCAATTGTATCATGATGTAATGCTTTGGTTATGTTTTAATTTTGCCTTAAGTCAGTGAGAATTAATTCAAATATTTGGTCAACATCCTTTAAGCTCGAACTGTTACGACACAAATATCAGAATTAATGAACACCTCCCGTTTTATGATTTAAATTGATTAACATGTAGATCAAATGGGCCAAATGATGAAAAATAAAATGAATGTCAAACAAGGGCTTGAAAATTAAACACACAAAGGCCCACTAAAAGCCTTAACCTAGAATGCCCAAATTATGAAAATTTAATTAGTGATCTAGTTACTAATTAGGTGATTCTAGTATTAACCCTAAATTAATTAAACCCTAAAAAACTAGAAATCCCTAACCAATTATGGATTATCTTGTATCATGATGATTAATTCAATCGGTTTTAAACTAGTGTTCCAATAAGCCAAGAACTCTACTTAAAATAAATTGAGTTAATTAACCATGGTTTAAAATTAAATGTCGATATAAACTTGCAATTGATTGTATTCCAAAAGTGATTAGGAAATGTTCAATTAATTTAATGGATTTAACATTTATCCCAATAAGACAAGGGTAAATTTAAATTCATTAAGTTAATTTGAACCTATATCTAACTAAGGCTCTAAAGAGTCTAATCCTAGAATTAACGTAATTAGTTTAAAGATCGTGCCCCTATTAGACGAGCACACGACCTAAATTAATTAAATTAATTCCTAAACTAATCCAAAACTAGCTTAACAACCTAAGGCCCAAAAGACTAAGCCCAAGGCCCACTAAGCTAAGGTTAACCCTAAGCCCATTCACAAAAGGCCCAAACAAAACTAATTAGACAAATAAAACAAATATATTAACTATATAACCAAATATTGCATATCATGAAATTATACTTTATAAAAATTATGTTAAATACTTTATAAGCTATATTATATATATTATATAATATATGTATTAAAAAGGGGCACACATCACATAAAAAAACATATCGTATAATAAAACTATATATTACATGAGAAACTATACATTATATTATATAAGGATTATATGTTATATATCTTACAAAATCTATATTATACTAAAAAAACCATATTATATACATTATAAGAACTATATCATATATATGTGAGAACTATGCGTTATACATATTATCAAAACTATGTTATATATATATTAGAAAAAAACTTTATATTGTAAAAACGTATATTACATATTAAAAGACTATACTTTATATTTTATAATAAAACTATATTGCATATGTATAGACTATATATATTATATATTAAAAGGTCTATATGTGTTATAAAATAAAATTATATTACGAATTATGAAAAAACTATATATTATGCAAAAGCTATGTATTGTAATACAACGTATGTCATCTAGAAAACTTTTCATCATGTATTATAACATATATTAGATAGAAGAACATATATTATAAGAAACATATTATATAAAACATATATCATGTATTATATATAAACTATATATTAAATATACATTATAAAACTATATGTCATATCATATAAGAACTACATGTTATATAAAATTATATTATACTTTATATATATATATATAACTATATGCTACATACCTTATAAAAACATGTATTATATATCACATTATATAAATAAATATCATACATATACATATGCTGAAATTACATATAAAATATAAAGGTATATAAAAAACTAAGTATAAATTACATTACATAATGTATGCATATATTATAACAACTGAATACTTCACTAACATTAGATTTGGGCTAATTCAAAAAAGGGTGGAAAGAGGGTCCAAAGCCCACTGATTTGGGCTCACCAATAATGGGTCCGGAGCGGGTTCACGCCGGGTCGTGAAATGGTTTAACCGATTAGGCCAAATAAAGGGATAAACCCTTTTATTTCTTTCATTTGCCTCTTCTTCTCTGATAAATCAGAAAGGGCAAACTCAAGAAGCCCTAGCCACCGCGCTTATGAATAACCGTCGGTCACCGTTCCGGTATCGCCTCCGTCAGCCGTTGTCACCAACGTGAAGCTTGCCTCTCCCTCTTCTTTTCTGTCAATTTAGAAACTCTGAAAACAGTCCCGAATGTCACAAAACCACCTTAGAGCCGTTGAGCCTCTTCGCCGCCGATCCGAGCAACCGCCCGTTAGATCGACTTGGTCCCAAGATATGTTGTTCCTCTCATCGCTTAGAACCTCTTCACCGTTGGGATTTGCCGTTGGAGCCTCTGGTCGCCAAAAAACGCCAAAGCTGAGGGTAAGCTTTCACCCTTTTCTCTTTTGTTCGAACTAAAAAACAGATAAACCTCCAAAAAGCAGAAGCCTGATCTTCGTATTGATATATATATATAACCTAGCTTGCTTTCTGATTTAGAGAGAGAAAAATCAAAAAAAAAAACTCAGGAAAACTTTTTCATTTTCTATTGATACTCAAATGCTCTTCCTTTACAAAATGGTTGGTTCCCTTTTTATACACCGGAATTACATGATTTAAGAAAAGGAAAAAACAGAATCGAAATTCCCCTTGGTTGCCTCTGCATTTTCGTTTTTATTCATCTGTTGCCTCTGATCTTGGTCGGGCATGCATCTGAAATTGTTTGATGTCCTTGTTGTCTCTGAAATTCTAATACGGTGGGTTTTTTTTTGTTTCCTTGTATGCGTGGATGAAAAATGGAGGAGGGGACCATGTCCTTGGCCAGCTATTGTTGAAGAGCCGAGAAAAGGAGGACAAGAGAGCCACTGCCGTGGCATGTGGAAGGTCACGGGAAGACCAAAGGGCATGATAGCTGAGTTTGGACCGTTCGATTGCATCCACATCCAATGGTTGAGGCTTGGCTTCCAGAAAGAAGATGATATTAGGGTTTAGGAATTATCATATTTATCTTGGGCTCTAAATGGGCCAAATGCAATATGTAATATTTTGGGTTGTAAATATGTAAATGGACTGTTTAATGGGCAGATTTTATTATCTAAGTTGGGCTTCTATTTAACAATAGGCTTTTAATTTAAACTATCTTAGTATTTATATTTTTTATTTTAAAAATATAAACTACTAATATTATTATAAACGATAATAGATAAAAGAGAACTAACAACATATATATATCGCTAATAGGCACTAATGTTAACCATACTATATATAAAGGATATAGTAATAAAATAACACAAAAAACATAATACACTAATAATATTTTAGGGTTTATTAAATGAACAGTAACACACTATAACAAAAATATGATAGGTATATAAATATTTAATTAAAGTTAGCACTAGTAGTTAATTTTTTGGGTTTTAAATATAATCATGTACATATATAGCATAGACCAGTTAAAATTAAACAAAACCCCTTTATTACAAAATTTTAACAATGGGTTAATACTCTGGACAAAATTAGTAATTATAATTTGGATAGGCTTTCTTGTTGCTTCATTACTGTTTGGAGACCCCTTTTATATGCTCTTGATCTTTTCTAACCGTTGGGAGACGTTGGACTGAGTTTGGAGCTGCTGGAAGCTATTAAAATTGAGCATTAAATGCTCACATGCACAGAGGTTTCGAAACCATTGAAGAGGTTTTAAAATCGGGGGGGGAGGGTTCAAATTGAAAGATAGCCGCTACATGCCATGATTCAAAACCATCATGTAGGTTTTGAAACCTGTAGCCAAAATGTGAATTTTAAGCCCTACTGCCTTGGTGGTCTCGAAATCACCTAGGAAGTTTCGAAACCTTCTCTTGAAAACTCACATTTTAACCACATGTTGACTTTAAAATGAGTTTTTAATATACGTAAAAAGTCAAACAATTTAGAAAATATTTGTTCAAGTTAAAATTTTATTTTTGACAAAGTTGAATCGAATATATTAGGTTTACAAATTTTTGCAAGTTAGTCCTTTTAGTTATATCAAAATTAAAATAAGACTAACAATCTCCCACTTTTTGATATAACACAACACTTGATAAAAATTTATTTTTGAAAATTTGTCAAACTTTTCAATTTCTCACTTAAGCTCCCCTTAAAAAATGTCTATATGAATCCTTTTAAAATTTAGGTTTTAAAGACATTTTTATTATTAAAAAACTATATGGCAAATAATTTTTCAATTTTTATCACAAATTTTCTCCCCTTTTTGTTATAGCAAAAAGAATAAAAATGCTTCAAAAATAGCAAACATCATTAAAGCAATAGGGCATAATCCAACAATAAAAGAAAATAAACCATAATATCCAAAATAACATATAATCCAACATAAGAAATTCAAATATAAATTCTAGCAATAATCCATCGTAAAACCATAAGCATAAAACAAATATCCATCAAAGTGCATAATAAGTCAAAAAAAATTTGAAACCTCTTCTTGAAAACTCACATTTTAATCACTTGTCGATTTTAAAATGAGATTTTAATATATGTAATAAGTCAAACAATTTAGAATATGTTTGTTCAAGTTAAAATTGTATTTTTGACAAATTTGAATTGAATATATTGGGTTTTGAAAGTAAAAAAATGAAAATTGAAGGGGAAAAGGGAAGGGGTGCGGTCGGTTCAAAAAAAACGAGAAAGTGAATCTGTTAGTCTTTCTTTTAGGTTATAAACCAAAATAACGGGTTAATCACACACTTAATCCCTCCCCCTAGCAAGCTTTCACTTTTGACCTTCTGCATGGTCTAAATACATACCTAGTCCCCATGCTTATTGAAAAGCTTACAATCTGGTATTTTATGCTTCTGATTTGTTCCTTTAATTTGTTTTCTATTTCATTTTAATACCTAGTATATAATATATTATTATGTTTTTTTGTTTTATATTATATTATTATTATTTATGATATGTTTATAATTATATTAGTATATACCGTGTAACAATATATCATGTTAAATAATGTTTATATTTATGTTTACATTTTAATTTTATTTATAGTTTTGCTTACATATTGTTTTCGTAATTTAATTTTTGTTTTATTATAATTGATCATGCTTATAATTGTTACATATAGTGTTAGGCCTTATTGTTCCGGTATTCTATTGGGAGTGACGTCCTGCTCTCCATGTGTCATCTCCTTTGACTGTTGTGAATATCAAGGCAAAACTAAACTGTCATGCATACATGCATTTTTGGAATTAAAATTTAAATTAATTTGAATTTTTATTTTTCTTAATAAATATGATGTGAACCTTTAGGTACCAATTTTGGGCGTTGTGGGGGTGTTACTCCTTCCTCACGCGTAACTAATTCCCGGACCCAAATTTTTATCTAGTTTTATTTTCTGGTATCCGGTGTACCCCTTTAAAGTGATCAGTGGCGACTCCAAATTTTCACAGGAAATGAATTTTTTCACAAAAATAGTCGCTATAGCATAGTGACTCTGCTGGGGAGTATCTTTTAAAAAGTAAAAAAAATGAGTTAAGCCTTAATTGGGTTCGTACGTAATTATTAAGGAAAAATTAAATTCGATTTAATTTAATTTTTAATTTCTAAATCTTGTTTGTTAATTGCATAATGCGTGATTAGTTTTAGAACCCTTAAGTGAGAGTGGTTACTTCGCTTCGTGGGGTGTTCACCTCCGTATAGTGTTGTAATTTACTTCCGGAATTCAGTCCTTATATTTTGTGAGGTCCACACCTCTGTATGGTATAAGGGTCGTATTTCCCCGAATCGATGTCCTAACGACAGTTTGAGTATCGCTCACTCTAGAACTTAAACCGCATATAGTGGACCGTAGGAGCCCACCCACTTTAGAATCCTATTGATATGTTGCCCGTTTAGAAATAACCCTTTTAGGTATTGTTCCCTATATATTTACTTTTGTTTGTTGTACTTATCCCTAAATTATCACTTAATTTATTTAATTTGTTATTCGATAAATTCAGTGTACTAACTTGTTTCATTTTTGTGTTGATTGTTTTTTTTCTTTTTATTTTTTCGCATCTAATTTGCATGTCATACCATACATGGGTGTTGATTCGAGAAAAGTTCGATTTAGAAGGTATTTGATATGGATGGGAGGTTATGTACAATCAAAAGCAGTAATGCTACAGTATGGGGATGGTCCGAGCAAATGTTGACGGAAAAAAGGGACAACTTGTTGACAAACCATGTGTCAGAGGTCATCGAGTCCACTTTGATTGTTTCCAAGCATAATAAACTTCATGAACTGGGGGGGGAATATGGCAAAGTTGGGATTCATGAAAGAAGTCTTCCAAGAAGAATTCGGTGACGTATCACTGTTGCTAAGTGTTCAGACTAATATGCATTTGTTCAGAGCCTTAGCACAGTTCTAGAACCCAAGGTATTGTTGCTTCACTTTTGGCAAGGTAGATATGACTCCCACAATCGAGAAATATACGGCCTTACTCCACTATCCGAGATTCAAGGAAGGGAAAGTCTACATCAAACCTAAAGACCCGCCGCCTTTCCTACAAAGTCTAACTGCATCATCAGGATAAACAATGAATGGTTTCGATAAAAAATTACGAGAAAGGAAAAGACCGATTGCGTAGCCTGGCCGCATATTCGAGATTTAATCCTTCATTCTCCTAACCCACCGAATAAGAGGTATTTGTTGGCTTTCAGCATTTATAGGATGGTTATCTTTCCAAAAGTTTTGGGATACATAGACTACACCACAGTCCTGTTCGACAAGCTTAAAAAGAGCATTTATCCAGTACTAGCCATCCTGTTCGACAAGTTTTGGAGGCAAATTCCTGGGATGTGTACCATTGCTGGAGATATGGATCTGAAGTCATCTCTAGGAATTGAAGTTTTCCTATCGGATGTGCCTCAACACCTTCTCTCTCAAAAAAGTCTCTTTGGAAGAATATCAACCCGAAGCTATGACTGAAGATCAATGGATGGCTGGCTTTCAAAACCTCTGAGATGACATTGTTAGGTGGAAGGTATCGTGGTTAATTTTGAGTGAGTTCTTTTATCGTTGTAGAGAATATGACTGGGTGCCCTTGCCCAAAATTTGGGTAGGAACGGAATAATGTCCCTTTCTTGTGTCACGCCAGTATGGCCCGATGCAGTCCATCCCTGTTACTCATGGTTTGAATACTTTTGATTTTAAACACGAAGGCGGTAGTTACAAAGCAAAACTCTAAAAAATGAATCACTCCTAGGAAAATATGTATATGATCGAGGTTTATGATTCGTCATTCACTTTAGGCTACGAGCAATGGAGACTTACCCGGGTTAATGATGTCATTCATTCTGTAATCCAACGAAATGTTCGATCCATGAGAGAACATATGGAAAATGCTCCTTCAGATTTGGAGAAGGCTAAAAGGGCCCATGAGAAAAAGGTACGCACCTTGGAAAAACGTATCTCTGACCTGCAAACGGTAAACTATTTAGCCTCGATGGTTGTGGAGAAATACAAGCAACAAGGAAAATGTGTCTTGAAATAAAAACAGATACTCGAAAAGGAACACGAAGAATTGATGGGGGATTGGCAGGAACTGAAGTAGAACTTGCAAAGGAATGGTTTAAGCGCTACTGCCAAATAATTAACCACTAAAACCCCTGAAAGAAAGAAAGAGGGTCGACAGTTATGCCTAAAAGTATGAAACTGGCCAGAAGCAGGTAGAGAAAAAGACAAAGGAGTTAGAAATGATTGCTCAAGAGTTGGCCGCTATTTAAGCTCGAAATTAGAGACTAAAAGCTCAGAATAAAGAATTTGAAACTCAAATCATGCAGCTGGATGGACTTCTACAGGATTACCACAACCAAAACAATGTTTGAGATGAAAATGAGTTGTTAAAAGCAAGGGTGGCCGAACTCGAATACGCTCTTCAGGAGTGCAGAAAGAGACTTCTCTCTTTTGAAGAAGCATTGCAAGAAGATAATCATCGAGTAGTGTATGGACTTCAACAAGCTAACCAGCTGATTCGAGACCAGCATAGAGCAATAATGGACGTCATGGTACAAGCACAGAGGATTGCCCGACACGTCCAAGGTTTGGCAATGGAAGTACGTGAGTTGTGTATGCGCGTCAGTCCAGAGACACCATTAAGGTCCTGAGTACATGCTTTACTTCAAGAAGTGGAGGTCTTAGGAATAGAAGCTAAACGCTATCTATAGCGCGTTATGCTCACTTTTTGTAATCATACATCTTCATCTAATGTAAGTATTTCTAAAGGTTGTTTAAGAATCAACACCTCCATTGCATTCATTCTGGCATAACATAACAATTAACATTTATTTTTACATTATATCTTGTATACATTATTAAGAACAATTGAATTAATTGTGCAAATATCATGACAAAAAGTTTAATTCAAACTGCAATCATTCCGTATCGATACGATACTCGTTTACAAACAAAGATAATGGAAGATAGAGTAGCCAATCTAAAACGAGGCCGAAAAGACCTTGAATCTCGTTTCGATCAGGTCGAACAGAACATTGGCGAAAAGATTGCCCAGTCACAAGCTGTAATTTTGGCTCAAATAGCTTTAATGCTTAGTAAAGATAAGATTTTAGATGGCACCATTGAAGAACCAGAAGACACTACGATCGCATCTCACGTTAGGGTTTAACCGGAGACACCGATACCCCAAAAGAGAATATACATTAATACTGCTGGTACGTTTGCTAGCCAGCAAGAAGGAGCAACTGTGAAACAACCGATTGATCCGGAGACACTCCACGAGGAAAAAGTATCAGATTTGAACATAGTGGAATAAATTAAAGCTGAGTTGGAAAAAAATTGAAGAAAGGTTTCGTCTCTTTGCAGAGCAATTCAGAGCTATGCTAGGAGTGAGTGAACAGGGGATGAGGCTAGTGACTTGAGCCTCGTGTCAGATTTGGTTCTCCTATCGAATTTTAAAACACCAAATTTTGATAAATACGATGGAACCACTTGTCCATTCGCTCACATAACCATGTAATGTAGGAAATGACACTTTTTTTATAAAAAATGAGAAATTGTTGATCTACTATTTCTAGGACAGTTTGACTGGGTCAGTAATTTGTTGGTACACGCAGCTTAGTTGAGATAATATTAAATCATGGAAAGACCTTTCCATAGCCTTTATTGAACACTACAAATATGTTTCTGACATGACCCCAGTTGAGCTATGTTGGAAGGAATGGAACAACGACCAAATGAAAATTTGCACCAATATGCTCAAAGATGGCATGATGTAGCAGCACAAATTCATCCTCATATTCCTGAACATGATATCACTCTGATGTTTATAAATACTATGATGGGAGCATTGTTTGATCGTCTGATAAACAACACCGCTCAGAACTTTGCTAATTTAATAAGAATTGGGGAGTCGATTGTAGTAGCTATAAAAATGAAATGATTGATACCAGGGGAAGTTATCGAAAACATTACAAGAAGAGGATAATGAGGTGAATGTCACCAGCACCTACAATGCCCCTGCAAACTTCACTATTTCTCAACCTCAGGCTTCTACTAGGAACACACAGGGCTCAGACAAGAAAGGAGATAGAGCCCCTAGGAAAGAAAAGGAGAAAATATCTTTTACCTCACTGCTGATATCGTACGCTAAGTCGTATTCTCAGTTGTATAAAGCCGACTTGGTTCAACCTATCCTATTACGCCATTCAAGCCCCCTTTTCCTGCATGGTATAATGAAAACGCTCATTACGACTATCACGCTGGCGCCCCATGACACACAACGGAGAACTGCATTGATTTTAAGAAATTTGTCTAGAAACTGATAAATGCGGGAATTATAAAATTTAATGACCCAAACGTGGCTGTTAATCCCCTGCCAAACCATGGAGGGCGCAACGTGAACACTATTGAAGATGGAAATGACAGGAAGGCTAAGAAGAGTGTATATAAGCTTAAGTATCATCTTAGATTGGTGTTCTAGCAATTGTTCATAGCACATCTAATAGAAAGGGATATGGAAATAGTACAAGAATGATGTAGGCCCTACTGAGAGTAATACCAAGAAGAATGCTATGAGATCCAAAGCTGTGAGCAGTTCAGGTAGTTGGTTCAAAAGATGATGGACAATAAAGAAATTGAGTTCTTTGAAAAAGTTGAAGGAATGAGACAGATGGATGTATGCGCATCAGACAACCCCCAGCATCAAATAAAACACTGACTGACCTTTTGTCATTTCATATAACCCAAAGGAGAATATTTCATCCCGAGTGGAAAATACAAAAGTAGTCCCCAAGCTTACCATCTCAGCTCTAGCCACTTTCTTGTTTGAAAACACATAGAGAGTTCCTTGGAATTATGTCACGCACGTTTCCATGCCAGAACCACAAAAAGAAAAAGAAATGCATGTTAAAAAGAATCCGCACAAAAAGGGAAGACAGAAGAGTCAAGAGTCAAAGTTGTAAATGAGGTAGGGTAAAAGTAGCCGTTGTTACTCGCCAAGGATTTCGAAGGCCGCAAATACTGGGATGGACAAGGATGTGAAAATCAAGCCTGAAAAAAAAATTGAGGAGCCACCCCAAAGAATAAACGAACCAGTGACTAAAGCACAAGCACAAGAATTCTTGAAGTTTTTGAGACACAATGAGTACAACGTTGTTGAGCAACTTCGTAAACAACAAGTCAGAATCACAATACTTGAATTGCTTTTAAGCTAAAAAAACACCATAATGCACTCATGAAGGTGTTAAATCAAACATTTGTTCCGAAATGCATTTCTATGGCCATGTTAGACCAAATTGTGGGCCATATTGCTGCGGAAAATTATATCACATTCAACGATGATGAAATCCTAGAAGAAGGAATGGGGTCCACCAAGGCACTAAACATCACTACCCACTACAAAGGGTACATTTTGCTTGGAGTGCTTATTGATAATGGTTCTGAATTGAATGTGTTTCCGCTAGCCACTCTACAAAGGTTACCAGTGGATAACTCCTACATGAAACTGTGACATAATTCAGTGAAGGCATTTGATGGAACTCAAAGAGAGGTAGTGGGGAAGATTGAGATACCCTTACTGATTGGACTAACAGAATATGTCGTTGACTTTGTGGTGATGGACATTAAGCCAACGTACAATTGCTTACTAGGGAGACTCTAGATCCATTCTGTCGTTGTTGTCCCTCAATCTCTACATCATTGCTTCAATGATGTCTGATGCCCCTTATATCCCTCTTGATGAAGACATTGTAGAATGTTCTTTCCGAGCTCTAGAATTGGTAAATGCAACTTTCATCGTAGAAAGAAGTAGAATCTTACGCCCTAAGTTATCTAATTGTACTAAGATGACTGTTCGAGAGACCCTGGGATGATGGGTTAAGACTAGAAAAGGTCTTAGAAAGAACTTATAGGGAAGCCTACGTTAAAAAAGTGTTATTTTCAAGAAATATCGATACGGGCATGGTCATAAGCCTAGTATGCTGTAAAGAAAAGATGAGTGCAGAAAGTGGGAGGAAAGAATGAGAGTCAGGTTTAAGGGAGAAGACATCTCATAGAAGCCTATGAATTTTCCTCACCTTCAAGATAACTTAGTGTTCGGTGGGATTGTCAATGCCGAGGAGAAGGTACATGAAGCCAACTAGGAGAATGACAAGCTTAACAATGAGGAGATGTTCAGCGAATCGCTAGAATGGATGCTTGTCAACATGATATCTGAGAGCAGAAATGTCAACAAGTTTTTAACTAGAATCCGCCCTTGCTTTCTGGGGGAGTCACTCGATAATTGGAGCAGTGTCGATCTGTCTGTAGTTTTTAGGACTAAATTAGAGTAATGCTCCGAACCAACCCTTTTGCTTTTGCTCGCGAGCATTAGGGATCTTTTGTAAAAGGGTATTATGATAATCTATGTGTAATAAAAAGGATGTTTTTTTGTTTATCAAATGGAAAACATTCCCAACATATGTTTTTATATATATACTCTATATTTTATACAAATAACAGTTATTCTTTGTCCAAATACATATCTACCTTTTTACAAGGTCCTTACGTTTGACTGTATGAATGATTTTGATTCTGATCCTGAGATTGATTTCGAACATCCTATGTGTTCCGCAGAAATAGATGAAGTAAAGGAGGACGTGGAATATGAAGTCCCTTATGAGTTAACAAGGTTGATGGCAAGCGAGGAAAAACAAATCTTGCCTCACTAAGAGAGGGTAGAGACTCTCAATTTAGGGACCGATAAACACAAGAGGGAAGTAAAGATTGGCACCACCCTCTCTTCAAAGACCATACACGATTTGATAACTATACTTCAAGAATTCAAAGACATATTCGCTTGGACTTATCAAGATATGCCAGGGTTGACTACATATATTATGGTGCATAAGTTACCAACAAGGCCTGAATGTAAGCCAGTTCAGCAGAAGCATAGGAGGATGAGGACTGATATGTTGTTGAAAATCAAGGAAGAAGTGAGGAAACAATTTAATGCTGGTTTTCTAAAAGTCGCAAAGTACCCAGAATGGGTCACGAACATAGTCTCGATACCAAAGAAAGACGGGAAGGTGCGCATGTGTGTTGATTATAGAGATCTCAATAAACCAAGCCCGGAGGATAATTTTCCTTTGCCTCATATTGACACTTTGGTTGACAATACGGCGGGGCATTCATGGTTCTCTTTCATGGAAGACTTCTCAATGTACAACCAAATAAAGATGTACTCAGAAGACATGGAGAAGACTACATTTGTGACTGAATATGGCACATTTTGTTACAAATTAATGCCCATCGGGCTTAAAAATGTTGGGACAACTTATCAAATGGCCATGGTGACTCTCTTCCATGATTTGATGTACAGAGAAATTGAGGTGTACGTGGATGATATGATTGCCAAATCCCGAACTGAAGAAGATCACATTCAGAACTTGAGAAATCTATTCCAAAGATTAAGAAAGTATCAGTTAAAGCTCAACCCTGCCAAATGCACATTTGCAATGATGTCTGGAAAACTCATAGAATTTGTGGTTAGTAGAAGAAGAATCGAGATTGACTCTGACAAAGTAAAAGCTATTCAAAATCGTCTGCCACCTCAAACATAAAAAGAAGTTTGAAGCTTTTTGGGAAGATTAAATTATATATCTCGGTTTATTTCTCAATTAACCAACAAGTGTGATCTTTTTTTTTAGATTTCTTCAAAAGAATAACCCAGGAGTGTGGGATAAAGAATGCCAAGAGGCTCTAGAAAAGATCAGGAAGTATTTAATGAATCCCCCAATTCTACTATCACCAGTACCAGGTAAGCCGTTGATCTTATAACTGACATTTTACGAGATGTGTATTGGGGCAGCATGATGAGTCTGGAAAGAGAGAAATAGCCATCTACTACTTGAGCAAGAAGTTCACCGATTGTGAAACACGGTATCCACCAATTTAAAAACTATGTTGTGCTTTAGTGTGGGCCACTAAAAGGCTCAGACAATATATGTTATATCACACCACCTGGTTGATATCCAAGTTAGGCCCGTTAAATTTCATGATAGAAACATCGGCATTGACTGGAAAGATAGCCCGCTGGCAAATGTTGCTATCCGAGTTCGACATTATCTATGTAAGCTAGAAAACGTTAAAATGGAGAACTATAGTTGATTTCTTAGCAAGTCATGCCTCAGATGATTACCAGTCCTTGAACTTTAATTTTTCTAACGATGACCTGATGTGTATCACGACTGAAGAGGAGACTGCCCTGGAGGAGGAGTCATGGAAACTGTATTTCGATGGGGCATCTAATGCCAATGGGTATGGAATAGGTGCAATACCGATTTCCCCGAACAATGTCTACTATCCTTATACGAGCATATTAGAATTCTTCTACACAAATAACATCGCTGAGTATGAGGCTTGTGTTATGAGATTGTATGGGGCCATCGAAATGAAGCTTTTAGAGATTCGTCTATGGTGATTTATCGGCTTCGTGGAGAATGGGAAACAATAGACCCAAAGTTAGTTAAATATCACAATTTAATCCAAGAGCTGATTAAAGGATTTGAGAAAGTTAATTTTACCTACCTTCAAAGAGAAGACAACTAAATAGTAGACGCCCTGACGACCTTAGCCACAATGTTTAAAGCAAGTACAAGGGTGGAAATGAGACCAATATGAATGCAAACTTTTGAAATGCTTGCTTACTGTTGTATCCTGGAAAAAGAAATTGATGGCAACTCGTGGTACCATAATATCCTACAGTATATCAAATTCTAAGCTTACCATAAAGAAGGGAGTAAGAATGATAAAAGGACTCTTAGAAGAATGGCAACTGGGTACGTCTTAGATGGTGAAGTCTTGTACAAAAAAGGCAAAGACCGGATACTGTTAAGATGCGTTGATTCTCGGGAAGCCAATAATATTCTTGCAGAAGTGCATGATGGTTAGTGCAAGACACACGCCAATGGCTTTTCGATGGCCCGAAAGATTATAAGATACGGATATTATTTGTCAACCATGGAAGGAGATTGCATTGACAATGCCAAGAAGTGTCACAAATGCCAAATATATGCTGACAAGATTTATTCTCCGCCACAACCTTTTCATAACATGAACTCACCATGGCCTTTTACAATGTGGGGTATGGATGTTATTGGACAAATTCATCCAAATGCTTCCAATAGACATCGTTTCATTCTGGTGGCTATTGATTATTTCACTAAGTGGGCAGAAGCAGCCTCCTACGCCAATATTACTAGGGCAGCAGTTTGCAAGTTTATAAAGAAGGAGATCATTAATCGGTATGGCTTGCCAGAAAGGATTATCACTGACAATGCTTCTAATTTCAATAATAAAATAATGATTGAAGTGTGTGAGTAGTTTAAAATAATGCACCATGATTCCACCACTTATCGCCCTAAGATGAATGGGGCAATAGAAGCAGCAAATAAGAACATCAAGAAGATCATAGCGAAAACGACAAACATTTTCAAAGACTGGTATGAGAAGCTACCATTTGCTCTGCTCGCCTATTGAAAGTCTATGTGTACATCGACAGTGGCAACACACTATTCTTTGGTCTATGGGACCGAGACAGTATCACCCATTGAAGTAGAGATCTCGTCGCTTCGAATTTTGAGTGAAGTAAAGTTAGATGAAGTCGAATGGATACAGGCTAGGTATGATCAACTGAATCTCATTGAAGAAAAAAGATTGAGAGCTATCTGTCATGGTCAAATATATCGAAAGAGGATGAGGCGGGCTAATGACAAGAAAGTTCGCCCAAGGGAATTTTGAGAGGGGGATATAGTGTTTAAGAAGATCCAGCCAGTTTAGAGAGACTTTCATGGGAAGTGGCTGCCAAATTGGGAAATGCCCTATGTCGTTAAGAAGGCCTTTTTCCAGAAAGGCGTTAATCCTAACAAAGATGAATGGGGCGAGCTGAGCAATCTAGTAAACTCAGACTTAGTCAAAAAGTATTACCCCTTAGAAAAAGAAAAAAGAGGGAAAAAGAGAAACTAAATAAATAAAGAAAAAAGAAAAGAAAATGGGAGTTCAAGATGAAAACCCGAAAAAAGGCTTCTTGAAACCAATAAAGGATTTGAGTTGAAAATCCATAAAGGTTGGCTCAAATAAATCTTGAGATGGGGCATCCAACAAGCAAACCCTCTCACAAAATACCAATGCTTTGTAGAACAACTTGAGGCAAAGATTCTACCTCTGATGATGAGCTCACGCATCATTCATACAGTGAATACTTGGGACTTTGTATCACATTTTGTTTTCTTTTGTCTTATGTTTGCAATGACATTTTGAACTATATCATATTTACTAATAAAATACTATTTTTATCCTCTTTTATTGTTTTCTCGAACATCCTGCAAGTGAGTTAACATAGATTCATGATAAGCAAAAGATTTCTTGGCATTACTATGTTCTAGTCTAGCCTACAAAGTGTAGGTGATTCAAAGGAAGAATTTACCTCAGTACAAAGGATCCTACATGCCAAAGAACAATCACAAGAGAATCTTAAGCACCAAGTTTTCAGAATACGCCAAAATGAGGCAACAAGTGTCATCTAAAAACTTGTCCAAGAAAAAACAAGAAGATGGCAACTACAAGGACATAAGGATTTTAAGGCGAGGATCTAAAAAAAGAATAAGAAAGAAAGAGAAAAAAAGAAAAGGCGAAGAAGAAAACCCAAATAAAGCCACTTCACGAAAATAAACCTAAAGTGAAAACCTAAAAAGACGCTTTAGAACAGACTCTCAAATTCAAAAGAAAGGGTCAAAAGGTTGAACTCGTACGTGAGATGGGGTGTCGCCATCACGAGAAGAAAGAAAGAGAATAAAATAGCAAGAAAATCAATATCTCCCAATCAAAGCGAAAATGTCAAAACAATATCAAGATACCATTATCCATGCATCATATAAGATATGCATCCCTAAGATTAAGAGAATGCTAACTCATATTATTTGGGATATTTTGGTTGTTTTCTTGACAGGTATTCAAGAATCAGAGGAAGATTAGGTTTGCGCAATTGGGGAAGCAGATCTTAACAAAGAAGCAAGAGTCGAACCTGACCAGGATATTCGATTAATAGTGCCAAGATGATAAAAAATCGGGGCATCATTTCGAATATTTCCATTCTTCAGCCTGTGAAAAGTGGTAGAAATTGTTGATACTTGTGACATCAGAGAACAAAATGATGCTATTGAAAACGATTCTATATAGGAAGAACTCTTGATTGCAAGACAAAAATTCTATATAGGAAAAACTAGTAGTCCTAAGATTTCAGAGTAAGAAGTTCTATATAGGGAGAACTCGTAACTTGGATACTCCAAGGCAAAAAAGTTCTATATAGAAGAAACTTGCAGCTTTAAAGCATCCACCCCAGAGAGCGAAAGGTTCTATACATGAAGAACCTATAGCTCAGAAGATTTTGAAGTAGAAAGTTTTATATAGGAAAAACATCTACTTCAAAATTTTGAGACGAGAAGTTTTATATAGGGAGAACATTCAGTTTGAAGAAACCACCTAGGACGCAGAAGGTTTTATATATGGAGAACCTGCAACATTGGTAATCGAAGGCGAAAAGTTCTATATAGAGAGGACTTGAAACCCAAGGACTTTGCCTAAGACAAGCTGAATTCTATACAAGAAGAATTCGCTCCTCCAAGACTCCAAACAGAAGAAAAGTGAACATTTCTATATATGAAGAAATTGTGACCTCGAGTTTCCAGTTTAAAGACTTTGTCTCCTCAGTGGATTACTCAATCTCTAATATTTTGCCTCCAAGTGCGGCCGGATGGACCAACTGAAGCCCAAGGAACAGGCAGTGGCTAGAGAAAAGAAACCCCGAAACTACCCAAACAAAAAATGGTTATCGTTTTGTCTTTGCTTTATTCCTGTTACACATCAATGAGCTAAGAGGGGCAGCTGTAAATACCATTGTTTGTCGTGGGCTTAAACCCAAATCCAAAGTCCAGATCCAAACATTAAAACCAAAACTCAAATTCAAAATTAAAATACAGATCCAATTAAAATCAAATTAATCCAGTCCAAATACAAGCTCAAAGCCTATTACAGCATGTGACCCAATAACCCGATACCCATTTAACCCGACCCGTCCCAGATATAACCTAAATTACCCAAAACACCCTTAACCCTAAAAACCCTAGGATAACACAACCCTAGCCCTAACCCTTTCACCTGCCACCACCACCCTTTAGGCTTTCTAACCCCATGTGTGGCCGCCACACGCGCCACTTGGCCTGCTACTGACCAGGACACCGCCTGATGTGTCTGCTCCACTGCCCAAAATACCTGCAAAAGCAAAGAAGAAAAAGGATTTATCATCATGCATATCAACATTAATATAGGATTTCTTTTTCATATTTTTATGTATGTAAATCAGGTATATAAACCCGAACTTGTAATAAAAAAATGGGCTTTTTTCAAATATAATTTTTTTTTCAGATTCAGACTCTCTTTCGAACACAAAAAAGGGAAAAGGAAAAAAAAACAAAGGTTTCTAGATCTAAAATCATCAAGGGTGTAAGAACAAAAAAAGGTATATTTCTTTCGAATATAAACAAAAAATAAAAGAGTTTCAAATTCTTACCTTCGTTCGATTTCGAGCCTGTGTCCGAAATAATGGGTTAATCACCGTATTCGAATCGGATCTAAGAGATTTAGTGTTTTAGCGGGAGTTTTAGCATTTTAGGGTTTTGAAAGTAAAAATAAAAATAAAAATTGAAGGGAAAAAGGGGAGGGGTGCGGCCGATTCAAAAAAAACGAGAAAGTTAATCCGTTAGTCTTCCTTTTAGGTTATAAACTAAAATAATGGATTAATCACAAACTTAATCCCTCCGTCCCTAGCAAGCTTTCACTTCTGACCTTTCGCATGGTCTAAATAGATACCTAGTCCCCCTGGTTATTTTAAAGCTTACAATCTGGTCCTTTATGCTTCTGATTTGTTTCTTTAATTTGTTTTCTATTTCATTTTAATACATAGTATATTATATATTATTATGTTGTTTTTTGTTTTTTGTTTTATATTATATTAATATTATATTATTATTATGTATGATATGTTTATAATTATATTAGTATATATCGTGTAATAATATATCGTGTTAAATGATGTTTATATTTATGTTTACATTCTAATTTTATTTATAGTTTCGCTTACATATTATTTTCGTAATTTAATTTTTGTTTTGTTATATTTGATCATGCATATAATTGTTACATATGGTGTTAGGCTTTATTGTTTCGATATTCTATTGGGAGTGACGTCGTACTCTCCGAGTGTCATCTCTTCTGAGTGCCGTGAATATCAAGGCAAAACTAAACTGTCATGCATACATGCATTTTAGGAATTAAAATTTAAATTAATTCAAATTTTTATTTTTCTTAATAAATACAATGCGAATCTTTAGGTACCAATTTTGGGTGTTGCGGGTGTTAATCCTTCCTCACGCGTAATCAACTTTCGAACTCATTTTTTGTGTGTCTAATCTACCCTTTTAAAGTGATTGGTGATGACTCCAAATATGAGCAGGAAATAACTTTTTTCACAAAAATAGTCTCTACACATTCACACAATGTTTGTCTTCAACCCAGTGGTCGAACCATCTAAACGGTTTAGGACCCCATTCCTTCTTCGCAATGGATAGCAAAACTGGATTATGATCTGAGATATTCTTTGGTAAAACTTGCTGGACAATGTCCGGCCAAACTTCAACAAACTCTGCAGACAGGCGAAACCGATCCAACCTGCTGAACGGAGGACATTCTCTCTGATTAGACCACGTAAATTTACCCTCTGGTTATGGCAAATCAATGAGTCCAAGATAGTTGATGAAATCATCGAAGTCTTCCATAGCACCTTTTAGCAAGCTGACACCAATCTTTTCCCTAGAGACCTTACTATATTGAAGTCTCCTCCAAACAAAACTGGAAAATTGAAACTAGAAATAACTGAACAAATATTCTGAAAAACCACTAATCTCTCATCGGGATCATTTGGTGCGTAGGTATTGACCAATAAACACTGTAAACTGGAGGATTGAAGATTAGGCTTACCCTTAGCCGGATGAAATTTTTCTCCACAACTAACGATTGCAACGCAGAAAACAGGGGATCCCATAAGGAGATAAGGCCTCCCGCTGAACCAACTGACGGCGAATGAAGCCACTGGAAATTCGCCCCCCTACCCACAATTTGCTGAATCACACGATCATTAACCTGTTGAAGCTTTGATTCCTGTAGAAAAAAAAAACCTAGCTTTGCTTTGCAAGATAATTTTCCTGACTGAAGCTTTCTTTTCACATTGACCCAGGCCTCTGATATTCCATGTAACGAAAAGACTTTGGTTCATAAATTAACTGTATAAACGCATCACAAAATTACACCTGATCGATGAATTAATCACCCTTTTCCAGCTCCATCTCCGCGAATCTATTGCAGACTACACTATCACTAGCTTTGAAATACAATCCATTCAAATTGCACACTTCAAGACACGACTTTGCTTCGGAGTTTACCTGGGCCATTTGCATGCTGCTATCCCCATCTCTCTTCGAGTCGGTATGTAAAGCATGGCCGTTTATATCCTCAGAAGAACACACCGTCATACCCCTGCAACTTCTATTCTTCTGAGAAAGTGGGTTGCCAGACCGGGATATTTGATTGAGGGCTAATCCAAATTGCTTTTGAAAATTCAAGGTTGACCGAAAATTTATTTAGGTTACAAAATGAAATATTTCACACTTATTTAAATTTAAAATATTTTATATAGCTAATTACAAAATATAGTATGATTTGGACACTCATTTGACAACTAAACCTCCGTATTACGCGCAGTCCATTATATTTGTATGACAAATTCGATCAGTTGCATCAACGGTTACCCAGTTTAGTTACAAAATGAAATATGTGTCTAGCTCAAGACCAACCACCAATTATTAGACATGTATACTAATTAGGGTAATTATTTAATACACGCGATAAAAATAAAAAAAATTCACAAGCGCTTTAATTTTAGGGTTTACAGTTAGAATTTAAGGTTTAAAGGTTAAGAGTTTATGTTTAGTGGTTTAGAATTGATAGGTTGTAGTTAGAATTTAGGGATAAGTGTTATAATTTAGGGTTTATAGGTTAAAACCTAAATCCTTAACCATATTACACTAAACTCTAAACCCTAAATTTTGACCCTACACCCTAAATTCTAACCCTAAACTCTAAATTTTAAACCCCTGATCTCTAAACCCTAAAATCTAGCCCTAAACCTTAAAACCACGGCGTTTGTGGAAACTTTTTGTTTTCGCCGCCTGTGTATTGAATATAAATCCTATTAAATAATTGTTATATTTTGATACACAACCCGTATAATTTTTTTACATGTCTCTTCTTTAAATTCTAAAACCTAGAACTATAATCCTAAACTTTAAACTCCAAACCCTAAACTATAATCTTAAATTATAAACCCTACGACATAAACGCTTAAACTAAACTTGTAACCCTTAAATTTGACAAGAACGTGTAAATTTTATCTTATACAAACTATGTATCAAAGTTTTTCTCATTAAATAAAGTCATCGATCCATTCTTTAGCATCACATCGGGCATATCTAGAAGCCTCAAATTACTTCGATAAAGCTTATAAACAGGGTCGATCTTGAAGGTGGGCAGGAAGGGCACTCACCCAAGGCTTACTATCCATAATTTTTAATTATATAAATTATCTTTTAAAAAATAAAATATAAAAACAATTAAAATTTATTTAGTCTAGATATTAATGGATCTTAGGGTCATAATTAAGATTTTAATGATAGTTAATTTCTTCTAGGCTAAAGGGGTATTTTTGCCCTCGAGTTTAACTCAAATTAACAATTTAGCCCTTCGTGCGAAAACACAGTCAATTAGGTTCTCCAATTTGCGGATTGAAACAATTTAGCTCATGACCAATGTTGATTGTTATAGTGCTAACGTGGCAATCCATTGTGCTGAAATGGCAATCCACGATGCTTACGTGATAGTACACGTGAGATGATGACGTGGCAAATGGGATGAATTGATTTTTTAACCGAATTCGTGATCGTGGGCATAATTGATTTTTTTGTCGAGTTCAGGGGCGTAATTGGTTTTATTAAAAGTTCGATTACTTACTTAATCTTTAAGCTAAAAATAATAAATTATTAAAATTTTAAAAATAAAAACACTATAATAAATTTTAAAAAATAAGTAAAAAACATAAAATTAAAAATACGGTAATTTATAAATACAAAAACTCAAAATTTAAAAATATTTATAAATCATCTTAAAGTTTTCGACTATTTTTTGCTATGTTAAGCCTACTAATATCCCTTGAACATATTTTTGATAGAATCATCATTGTATTAAAATAGTAAAAAACTAAAATTTTCCTTCACTTTTCTATATCAAATTGTTATTTTAATACAAAGTTGATTCCATTAAAAATTCGTTTAATAAATGGTAATACTCAGACTGAAGAAGTCGAAGAATTTTTCGATGAAAGTGTTCAATTTTTTAATACTTTATAAATATTTTTTAATTTATATTTTTTCATTTTTTAATCTCTAATACATTTTAATTTTTATATTAAATTTTATTTTCAATAATTTTTTATAAAAAATATTTATTTTTGTTAAGTTTATGGATTAAACTGCTAATTTAGGTCAAACTCGAGGGCAAAAATATTCATTTAGCCTTTTTTTAATACTTGTTATTTGAGACATTTTTTAATACTTGTTATTAGAGACTCAAATTTTTCTCAACATTTATTGTTAGAGGCTTGCTCTTAAAATTTATTTTTTAAATATTTATTATTACTGGTCCATTTTCCAATACTTATTGTTTGGATCCCAGTTTCTTTTTACAATATTTATTATTATAAACTCATTTTGTTCCCATATATTTGTAATTATTGAACTACACTTAAAATTTATTTTTTTAATATTTTATTAGGGATGCCATTTATTTCAATGCTTATTATTATAGGCTTATTTTTATACAATATTTATTAAAGGAGCTTACTCTTAAAATTATTTTTTTTAATATTTGTTATTAAGAGTTTGCTCTTAAAATTATTTTTTAATATTTATTATTAGAGTTCAATTTTTCTCAATACGTATTATCTTGAACCCAATTTTTTCAATACTTTTATTAAAAGCTCAACTTTTCCCTAATATATACTATTAAAAACCTACTCTTAAAATTATTTTTTGAATATTTGTTATTAAAACTTAATTTTTTTCAATACTTGAGTAATTTTTTTCTTAATATTTGTTATTAAAAAGTATCCTCAAATTTTATTTTTCAATATTTGTTATTAAGTACCTACTTTTTTTAATATATGTTATTAAAAGTCAACTCTAAAATTTATTTTTTTAATATTTATTATTAAAAGCATACTTTTAAATTTTATTTTTTCTAATATTTATTATTTAGACAGCATAATTTCTCAATTTGCCCTGAGCATCCAAAATCTCAGCTTTGCTTATAAAGCTTGATATTTGATAACACTAGCATACTACACCGGAATAACTAAATCTCCCGAACAAAGTTTAGGCAACACTCGGGAAGACTCCTAGTGTTGTGTACAGGAAATTTTAGCTTCCACGTGAGCTGTAAACTCAGTTCAATAGCGGAAGAAAACTAGAACAAGTTTATTCTATGTCACTGTCTTCCTCCTCGTCCTCGTCCGATTCATCATCCTCCGTATCCCATTCATATCCATGCTCCATGATGTCAACCACATTCCCACCGTCTTCCCGCAGTAAATTCACAATCTGCTCCAAGTCTCCCACACGCATCTGCAGAGTGGATGTAATGCTTGCCTGTTCAGGTACAGGCGGTGGTTGTGTATAACTCCGTGCCTCCAGCATAAATTTTTCAGAGGGTTCGAGCATCTGTATACCGAAGGCCGGAGATAACGGGCGTCCCATTACTTGAACATGAGAGACACTGCAATGATGCCACCCAACATATTGCATCAAAACAAGGGCATAGCAAGATGGCCAAAAATCACTAAAGACACCTAGGGGTAAATATAGTAATTGATTCATGGGTCCCAGAGATAAATCTTGTCAAAAAACCTATTACTTATAACCCTGTCACAGCATGCATGTTAGTGTCTAACTACGAAAATAAAGGGTGCATTTGACAGTACCATATATAGTATAGGCCATCCCTCTGGACCCTACCCAACAGCTCAATCTGTAACATTCCACCAATACAAAGAACAGGTTCCGGAAGCTTGAAACTCTGCAATTTATTTTCCTGCTTATGTAAAAATCAAAGTAATCAGTTCTCCAGTGTGAGTTATTACAAAACTATAAGAATAGGAGAATTAACTTCAAAGAGCATGCATCTGGACGATGGTAACAACTGAAAACAGAAATGATTATAGGAATCGTTTTATTATTGTATTAATATCGTATATAGTATCTTTTATTCAGTATAGGCGCAATGGATGCTCGCAGAATAACCAAATGTAGTATTTGTTGTAGTAGCAAACAGATAAAGCTGATCAAAAAGATAGAACCCAAATGGACCAAGATACTTGAACCCACCTGAGCCATTGGAAACTCCTCTGAGGTGTAAGTCCATACAAACTTCTCATTACCACAATCCTGGCATGATTCACTAACAAGATTGTCCACGGAGGACTTGAGATGTCCCATCCGAAATCTCACTGAGTTAGCCGAGTATATTGGGTTACCAAACTGGAAGTAAGCTGAACTAAAAAAAAAATCTTATAAGTTTCAAGCTAATAAAAAATAAGGTAGATGAAAGATGGAAAACCGAGTTACAAGAATATTGCAACAATTACCTTGGAAAGGTCTTATACTGATTTCAGTAATAACACATAAATCAGCACATAATCTATATGTCAATGATTCACGAACTGCAGGGTTACTTTGTCCTTTACTTGACCAGTATGAAGCTCTCCGTCCCACCCTGTCTCTTAGTTCCAAAGTATTATCTATGCTTTCCTCTGGGTAATTATCAGTGCTGGAAGCAATGATTGCTTCTGAGATGCACTCCCTGACAGGAAACGACAAACAACCTAGAGCTAAAAAGGCATAAACTCTATGCTCCCTCTTCAAAGCTTCCCATTCCATAAAATTGCTAGATCCAGCTTCAGCACGTCCTTTTGCAGCGCCATTTAGCTCTTTGACATGATCAACTCTAGATAATTGAGGAAACATTCTCAGGCACAATTGCTTACATAGCCATTTTTAATCACTGCAGACCATTGAAAACTCATAAAGTCAGCAATGACAGAAAACAGGTCATGCATAACAGCCAAAGAACAGCAATGCGAGATTGATATCATAATGAACACATAAATTGCAACACTACTATAAAGAACAACAAGCGATATGTCTGTCTCCTCTAGTTCCAACTTTAAATGTTTCTTAAGTTGATTACTCTCTTTTCCTTACTGACACTAGCAGCTTCTGAAGCAAGTTCTTAGGATGGATCCTCAAGTTGGGCTTCGGCTCAGAAAACTTACATGTAAAAGATAATCGCATACCAAATCCACACCATGAGAATAAAAGATCAGATTGCAAGCAAAACAGCTTATTAAGATAAGTAGTGGTAGAGATGTACAAATGAGGAAAAAGGAATATTTAGCAAAAACATTCAGCTAGCTAATCAATCAAAACTTTTGGGCATCAAAGGAAATATCTGAAAAGAGGATTTTGAGCAATTTAATTGAATTGGTACAACGTATCTGCATTGAACTGAGAGGATTATAACCTATTGTTTCTATTGAAAACCATTTTACTTCAAACATACAAATTTCTTAAATAGATAAATGTGGGACAAGAAACAAGCCATGGAAAACAAGGGACCAAATGGAAAACAAAACTGAAATCAGAACAAGCAAACTGCAACGAAAATATTGTGCACTTATTAATTCCACATGATGCTAAGCTCCATTAGAACCTTACCAAAATGACAAAGTAAGATGGATCCAATCTTTGTCTCGTAAACTTTTATAGCATTTAACAACTACAAAGAAATTCTAGAATTAAATGATAAGAATATTGTATATATAATTCTAGCTCACCAAAATGTTGCCAGGAGTGTGAGACAGCACCAAAGCGAACAAGATCAGATGGATCCTCTAAAGATGTAAGAATCTTTATTGACAAGTCATAATGGAGTAAATTCAAGAAATCCAAATCATTTTTCATTTTTCCCTTTTAAATTGTTACAAAGGCATCAAGCAGCTATCCAGCCCTGAGGTTCTTTAGCACTGCAAAAAAAAAGAGAGAACTTAGCTCATATATTAAATAAAACAGTCTTCAAGCTTCATTAATCCATTTAATACCCATTTTTACCACTATCGTTTCAATTAATAGAACTCTGCTGTTAACAATAAAACAGTATATACAGTATCATATGTGATTAAAACAGGACAAACACACACCCATCAATGCAAACATATTGGTTAGACACAGAAGTAAAATCATGCTTCTTATTCTCACAAGTTGAATATCAGGTTATAATCCTACTCCTACAATAAAAAAACAGAGCTTAAATAATGCCGCATGCAAATAACGCACATCAAACAACCAAAAAACAAACAATTTTATGAGTTTCATTCTGGCAAAGAACGCCCCAATCCAGAAATTCATGCAAGAGAAAAACAAAAGCTCAAAAATTAGATAAGGAAACGAGAAAAATTCTGGGATGAGTGAGATTATCGAATTATGTACAGGATAAATCTAACTATGACACTGCCATCAACATTAATCTGACTAGGCTAAGGAAGTAATTTGCGTAAAATAAATATAATCTTGAGAGGGTTCGATCAGACCATAGAATTACAACCAAACGTTTACAATCCACTGATACATAAAACCTATTCACAATATTAACAGCCAATTCTAATCAGTATTATAATTAGTACCAAAAATCCGATAAATTGAGTTCAATTGCAATCTCGAAAAATCAATTACAAAAAAATGCTACTAATAATAATAATGACATATGGAAATTGGAAAGTTAAAATATTTTACATGCTCCAGAATTCAACCATTTCCAATGGATTAAGAAAATAAAACAAAAAAAATAGGGCAAATAAGGGCAAAGGTCCTTACTTCTTTTATGATGAAAGAAAAGAAAAGCAAGAAATTCAGAATCTCCCAAACAGAGTAAACCCTAGAGACGGAAAGTGAGGGAAAAGGGGAGAGAAAGTGTCGTTATTGTTGTTGTTGTTGGAGAAAATTGGAACAGAGCAATGACGTATTAATACAAGGTACACACGATGCCCTGCAAAATAGAATATAAACAGCCGAATTGGGCCGAATATTTTAGACCCGGCCCGACCTCTTGTCAACTTGTTAATCTTAAATTCAAAATAATAAAGTTAAGGTAAACTACATCATATACCACTTAATTTTAAATTTAATACTAGTTATATTATTAAATTAAAAATTAATACTTATTTTAGTATTAAATTTTAATTTATGCTTCAATTATATTATTAGGTCGTTAAAATCTTTCTGCATCATTTCACGGACTGATAAGATATATTCACGTCATCGATTTTAATGACTTAATATTATAATTGAAGCATAAACTAAAGTTCAGTGTTAAAATAATATTAAAAATTAAATTTTAGTAGTATTCGTATAGTTTACCCTAAAAATAACTAAAACTATAGTTTATAGGAATACTTTTTTATACACATATTGGGTTTAGTTTACTCGGCTCTACCTATTTGAAATCTAAATTTTAAATCTCTAACTATAAGGTTTGTTTGGTTGTGGTGAAAATGTGGAAGAATGGAAAGCGGGGAGGGAATATTGAAAGAAAATAAAGTTTGAGTGTGTTTGGTAGGAAAGAAAAGTGGATAAATGATCATTTTTTATACTCATGTGTATAAATAAGTCATCTCAATATTTGAAGGTAAAAGAGAGAAAAAAAAATGTGAGAGAAATGCGAGTCGGTTCAAATATATATTCTAAAGTTTAAATGTTCCTTTGGTTATAGAAAATTGAGGCCACTTTTATTGTCATTTTTTGAAAATAAAAAACGTTGAAGAAAATGTGTATAATGGTAAAATTAAAAAATAAGAATGAGAGAAAAATTAAAAATTAAAAATAGATATTTTCACTATCTTCATTAAAAATATTAAAAAAAAACTTAAGAAAATATGAAAACAAAAAGTCTTAAGTTTAACTTTATTTAATTAAAATTAATCTGTATAGGATTAAATTTTATTAATTTTAAAATTATAGTTTATTTACTCATTTTTATTATAAAATTAATATTTTTCTAATAAACACGTTTTTTATTTTAATAATATAATAATTACTTATTCATTTATATTTTAAAGAACTATATATTAAACACATTTTGTATTATTATTTTGCGAAACAATAATTTTTAATTTTTATTAATTAAATATGTTTTTTAAATTTTAAAAATTAAAAATACTTTTAGAATGAAAATAAAAAAATTAATTTTCTGGAATCGGATGAAAATTAAAAAAATAAACGTTGAAAGTTTATTTCCACTAAAACACTTTAATCTAACTTTGACTTTCAACATCGAAATCTAATGAGAAAAGGAAACTTGTAGTGACGATATCAACGTTCAATAATGCAACAAATGTCTTTAATAGTAATAAAATGAAAAGGCTTGGGATTAGCGAACAAAGAAACGACATCGTTGGGGCGCAAGCAAACGTCTATAAGAGGTCACTTGCCAGCTCATTCCCTCCCCCACCATCTTCATCGCTACTACTGCTGTGATAAGAAGCTAAAATCATTTTGACAGACAAACCCTAACTCTAAAATTCCCCTGCCCTGTCATTTCTAATTCTTTCAATTTTTTGTTCACCATGGATGGAGAAGACGACATCTCGAATCCACGGATGGAGGAGATGTATGCGAACGGTATTGGAGGTGTAGAAGATGCGCCGTCGTCCTCAACGTCGACAACTGAGCGGAAGAACCGGCCCATCATTAGTGGAGAACAGCTAGACATCGAGGCCTACGCCGGGCTTTACTCCGGCCGTACCAAGATCACGCGGCTTATATTTATTGCCAATCACTGCGACAGTACCTCGATGCAATTGGAAGCCCTAAGGATGGCTTACGACGAGCTTAAAAGGGGGGAGAACACTCAGCTATTCCGTGAAGTGGTCCAGAAGATCGACGGCCGATTGGGTCCTAACTATTCTATGGATGCCGCTTGGTGCGCTACGGTTGATCGAAAAGCCGAGCAAAAGAAAGAAAAGCTTGAGAGTGAACTCAATGCCTACAGGGTAAATCGATTTTTCTTAAGTTATTTTCTAGAAGCTAGTTATTTTTTTTAATTTGTTTGGTTTCTATCTTTCAGACGAATTTAATCAAAGAAAGTATAAGAATGGGATACAATGATTTTGGGGATTTTTACTATGCTCATGGTGCACTGGGGGATGCTTTTAAAAGTTATGCTCGAACTCGCGATTACTGTACTACGTCAAAGCATATTATTCAGATGTGCTTGAGTGCAATTCTTGTGAGCATTGAGATGGGTCAATTTACTCATGTGACAAGCTACGTTAGTAAGGCTGAGCAAACACCCGAGGCACTTGACCCTCCAACTACTGCTAAGCTACATTGTGCTGCCGGATTGGCTCATTTGGAGGCTAAGAAGTACAAGCTTGCTGCTCGTAAGGTTTGTCAGCTTTTAAATTGTTTTCTTATCTTGGATAATTCAAATGTTGCAATTTTTGCTTTCATTAATTCTTGATTTAGTATCATGAATGCACCATCTTTTATTCCTGATCTGTTGAATTTGACATGGCCGAAGTGTGTAGAAGATAATAGTATTTACTTTTGATTATCTGGAAATGGGTGGTTATTCATATATAAATCTTGTCATTCCACTTCCGGTCCTTTAGTCATTTTCTAGAACTCGAGTTGGATTGGAATATTGTCCTATAAAGATCAAAATAAATGGGACTTGATCTTGAGCCCAATAAGTTAAATGAATCTAGTGTAAACAATCTACATTTTAAGGATGGTTGGAGCATTGCTTTCCTAAAAGGAAGCCTGGAATCTTTAATGGTGTTGGGTTTCGTGGAGTACATTATGGTAGAAAACTTAAAGAGAATTTGCATTGTAGTATTCTTTCTGATGCTTATGCAGTACAACGGTCCTGTACTTTGAGGACTTAGTTATGCTTCCTTTATTTGTAGCAATCCCTAAAAGTGCCTGATTAATTCCAAGTTTGCTTACTATGCTTTTTGAGGCTGAGGCATCCTTCGGTTGGTCATCTTGTATTGGTTATTAATTTAATTTTATGAAATATAACTAGTGGGATTTTGTGGTTAGTTTTATTTTGAGCAATTACTATCTCGTTGCTGGATTGATTGTCTTTTCTATGCGTGCAGTTCTTGGAAGTGGGTCCTGAATTGGGGAATTCTTACAGTGGAGTGATTGCTCCTCAAGACGTTGCTACCTATGGTGGACTCTGTGCACTTGCAAGCTTTGATCGAACTGAATTGAAGGCATGAATCTCTCTAGTCCGCTGCTACTTTTCTCCTGGCTGTGTCATATTGTTGTTTGATAGATTTCTTAGTCATGCAATGTTTTTAACTTTGCAGAACAAAGTTATTGACAATATCAACTTCCGGAATTTCTTGGAGTTGGTACCTGAAGTAAGGGAGCTTATAAATGATTTTTACTCAAGGTATTATCCATCTTTAATTAATATGTAGTGAATCTTCTCTGGATAATATTATGGTAGACAATCGTTGCTGTGACTCTGGGTTTCGGCAAGTCCTTATGTGTGTTCAATTGATGAGAAGCATTTTTAACTTGGGACTTGATTTTCATTGCAGCCATTATGCTTCCTGCTTGGAATATCTTGGAAACCTCAAATCCAACCTGATGCTTGACATCCATATACATGACCATGTTGAGACCCTGTATGATCAAATCCGGAGCAAAGCCCTCATCCAGTATACGCACCCATTTGTATCTGTTGATATGCGAATGATGGCTGATGCCTTCAAAACAAGTGTTGCAGGTCTTGAGAAAGAACTTGAATTCTTGATTGCTGACAACCAGATCCAGGTATTGTTTTTCACCCGTATCCTGCTTTCTTAAGTTTCATTGGTGTATGTGCACATGGTCCTATATATGAGTTTTCTAATATCCATATGAATTTGATTATTTAAGTAGTCTGTATCTCTTCGGTGACCAATAAGTGCGATTTTATTCTTTAGATTCAAATTGGTATTGACCATTTTTAGTAGGATCTATCAGATAGAGAAGAACAGAAGTGCAAATAAAGTGAATTGCCTAATTTCTAGATCAGAACCTTCCCAAACTGTGAAAACAGTTAGAGAGGGAAGTAGAGTTAATCCCTTAGTTCCCTGGAGTGAAGGAAGCGATTTCGAATGAAATCAAATGGACCTTTTGTCTGAATATATCCTCTACAATGAAGATTATAATGTCTCTGCAGGCTCGGATTGACTCGCACAACAAAATTCTTTATGCACGTCATGCCGATCAAAGAAACGCAACTTTCCAGCGGGTTTTGCAGACTGGCAATGAATTTGATTTGGATGTGAGGGCAATGCTGCTGAGATCAAATCTTCTGAAGCATGAGTACAATCTTAGGGCTTCTAGGAAAATCTGAAATCTGGACTGAATCATTACCAAGATTTTCTTGATATGGTTCCTTATATTGCTGGGCCTGGATTCTTGATGTGCCAAGGCGCTATTGTAAGACCCTTGAAAAGGAGATAGACTATCCATGACGGTCAATTTGCATTTTGATGGTTTTGGGGTACACTGTTCTGTACTGTATGTACTCAATATTTATCTCATGAGTTGGAATTATTTGTTTTCCTTCAAAAAATTGAAATCGTCTGCACATTGCCCCAGGTTTTTTACTTGATCATATATCACTTAGATAACCACTTGTACGCCAGATGTAGCAAAGGATGATAAAAAGTAACTATAAAATAATAATTGTCTAAATTGTGATTTTTAGTAGGGTTTAAAATATTTTTTGGCTGAAATAAGTGTTTAAAATTTTATTTTTTATTAAAATAAATGTTTAAATAAATTTTTTAATTAACTTTAAAACAAGATAAAAGTAAAATTTAATGCATATATTTTAGTTAAAAATACTTTATATAACTATTAAAAAAAGAATATAGATTGAATAAAAAATATTTTATGTAGCTATTAAAAAAACATAGACTGAACATTATTTTACAGTTTAGCCTAAAAAGAACTCTGGCCATGAAATATCGAAAATTTTAGTAAATTTGATCTTGCCATTCTCATGCTAGTTCAGAAGCTATGATGTTGACACTTGACACCAAAACAAATGCAATAATTTCCCACATTTTTTTAATTGGCAGAAAACGAAATTTATGGGTTCGTTCGTACTGCCTAATGCCTATTATTTTATACCCCCATCGGCTGGAGCCTGGAGGCGACAATGTTTGAGGGAGGTAACAGGTAAAATCAAATTCCCAAGGCCAAGATTGCGCTGCCATCAGTCGACCGACCGCATACGCCACGCTCCCAGCCTGCCTTTTTCCCAATCCCATAAACTCATCTCACAATTCCTCGAAGCCTCACTTCGCATGTTCTAAAGATCTTCCACTTGACTTCCCAATCTGATAATAACGCGAGCCTGTTATTATCACCATTAAACTAATCATATCGAAGATCCAAAAGCATGGGTCACTTGAATCTACCGGCGTCCAAACGGAACCCGCGGCAATGGACGCTCCTGGACATCGTATCCGCCGTATTCTTCGGCCTTGTACTCTCCTTATTCCTCTTTGTATTCACCCCTCTCGGGGATTCCATGGCCGCCTCCGGTAGGCAAGCTCTGTTGCTCTCCACGTCGGATCCGAGGCAACGTCATGGTTTGGTGTCGTTGGTGGAACTCGGCCACCACCACAAGCCCATCGAAGCCTGCCCCGGTAATTCCGTTGATCATATGCCGTGTGAGGACCCCAGGCGTAACAGCCAGCTGAGCAGGGAGATGAATTGGTATAGAGAAAGGCATTGCCCTCTGCCTGATGAAATGCCGCTTTGCTTGATCCCTCCTCCTCCTGGTTATAAGATTCCGGTTCAGTGGCCTGAAAGCTTGCATAAGGTAACAATTTGGGGGGGGGGGGGTTATTATTAAGTAGAATCTTTATATAAAATTGTTCGCCGTTGTTCCCACCTGCCATGGATTAATCCCTTCTGGAAATGGAAATAAATTATTAATGTTATTCTTAAAACGGTTTTAATTGTGTAATGGGTAGATATGGCATTCCAATATGCCACAAAACAAAATTGCTGATAGGAAAGGACACCAAGGATGGATGAAAGAGCGAGGTCCTTACTTTATTTTCCCTGGTGGTGGAACAATGTTCCCGGATGGAGCCGCTCCATATATCGAGAAACTCGAGCAGTACATTCCCATAACTGGTGGAACTCTTAGGACTGCCCTTGATATGGGATGCGGGGTAAGTTGATTTCTTTTATGTATGATATGTTTTCTTGTTATGCTCGTACTCTTGTTTTTATTGTTTGAATATCATCCTTTATTGATCCTTTAGCAGGTTGCTAGTTTTGGGGGTTCATTGTTATCAGAGGGCATTTTGACACTCTCATTTGCTCCTAGAGATTCGCACAAATCACAAATACAATTCGCATTGGAAAGAGGAATACCAGCATGCTCGGCACTCGCAGACTCCCGCTTCCTGCATTTTCATTCGACTTAATTCACTGCTCTCGATGCCTGATCCCTTTCACAGCTTATAGTGGGTGTTTTTCTTTGTGTGTGTGGTGTTTTTGATGTATTCTTATTTTATATCTCTTTGTTCAGTGTTAATGTGAAGATATATATGACTTTTGCAGATGCAACTTATTTCGTTGAAGTGGATCGGTTACTACACCCAGGTGGATATTTGGTCATCTCTGGTCCCCCTGGACAGTGGCCTAAGCAAGATAAGGAGTGGGCAGACCTCCGGTCTGTGGCAAGAGCATTGTGTTATGAACTGATTGTTGTAGATGGGAACACGGTCATTTGGAAAAAGCCTGATGGAGATTCATGTCTACCAAACCAAAACGAATTTGGGCTTGAATCTTGTGATGAATCGAATGACCCCAGCAATGCATGGTAATTGCTAGACAAAGCATTTAGAAATCTAATTGGGATCTGCCTTTATTTTCTGCAAGAAATCAACATGAATTTCCACATAATTTAGCTGTATGATGGATAGTTCCTGGTGTAATCACTCATTTTTACTTAAATATATTAATATTGCATGAATGTTACTAATAAGGTGTATGCACATATAAGCTATGTATACGTATTAGTATTAGGGGGGTATGTATGTCACGTATGTATCTAGGGTATAAGCGTATGTAGATGTCATGTTAATTATACATATGATTATACGTACGTATACTAGAATAGTGTATTAATTAGTGATCGTATAATATAAGTATATATTTATTGCTGTTATAAGTGTATTATTATTATTGGGCTGACTAAATATAAAATTAAATATATATATTAAACCCAAGTAAAAAGTCCGAGTCCAATTACAAAAATCCAATTACAAAGCCCGTTTGGCCCAAATCAATCCTATCTAATTACAAATGCAGGTAACTATGGGCCGTTGGATCAAGATCGATCCGAGCGGCCACGATGCAATGAAGGTTAAAAATATCCGTCAGCGCGTACTCACGCGTATGGACCGTTCGAGTGCCACGCGCGGCGTGTGGTCCACGCGCGGACGCTTTATTATCCCACGCGCGCTTAAGATCCACGCGCGTCGACTCCTCGATCGCGGTGCTCCACGTGGCGAAATCGAAGCCGTTTCATCGGATCGAGGCTTCATCCAGCCGATCGTTCTTCAAGCCATCTCGACCGTTAGATCGATCCGATCTAACGGCCGAAAAATGCGTCGCCTCTCGCGAATCGGCCACACCGGCGCCGATATTCATCCCCGCGTTCAGATTATGCCAAAGACAACAAGCAAATGTCGATCGGAAAAGAAGATACAAGTTGCAACCAAAATACAGAGATATAGTGATATATGAAACGGGCTGTTGTAACGGGAGTTTTTAGGGAGGAGCGAGCAAAAAAAAAGAGAGAGTAGTAACACAAAAATGTAAAGCTTGTAAAACCGAGAAACTTGTAACAGTCAAGATAATCAAAAAGCGATCCAGTGGTAATTTTTGTCTCTTCTTCTTACATGTTTCCTTTGCATGCATATACTGAAGTACAAAAAGAAAATAAAAAGAAAACAAGTAAAGAAGTCTTTTACGGCTTTGTCCGTGGGTCTTCCCTTCCTCAGAACAAGCCTTTCGGCTTCTACAAGCCGATCCGTGAACAAAGGGAGGGGAGACCCCCTTGTGGTCTCGTTTTGATCTAAAGAAAATATATTTTTGGGTTCGTATTTCTTAGATCTAGGGTAAATAAAAGGGATCCTCCTGAATCCAACCATGGATTCATATTGAGGACGACAAGAGGAAGGTTTTGGTGTATTTTGGGAGTCCACCGCGCGGTTAGCGGGCGGTCGTCGGCGGGAGAATACGATGGCCGACGCCGGATTTCGGGTTTCTCAAGAACACTTGAGAGAAAAAGATGAACTGGTTATTTGGAAACCGAAGAACAAAACTGAAAATGAAAGAAATGAGGGGAAAAATGGGTTTCGGTCTAAAAATGGCCCTTTTATAGTTATTATTATTTTTGAAATGGGTAAATTACACACTTAATCCCACCGCGTTTTCAATATTTTCATTTTTGTCTTGCCGCATGGTATAATTACAGTCCCAGTCCCCCTGAGTTTCCAAAAAGTCACAATTTAGTCACTAAATTACACCTGATCAGCTTCTGAATGGTAAAATTAATCCCTTAATCACCCCGCGTTTTGGAAATTTTCATTTTGAGTCTGCCCCTTGGTATAATTACAACTCTGGTCTTTGTAGGTTTTATTTGTTTTTCAATTTCGTCCCTAAATTACATGTTATTGCTCTTTAATTTCTGCCACTAACTTTCGTTTTCCTTTCATTTCAGTCCTGTTTTCTTTGTAAATATTATTGTTCGTATTATAATCGTACATATTGATATTATTTTATTTTATGTCCTCGTATATGATTCAGTATTTCATGTTTTTATATATATATGTGTCAAATATGATATTTATGTTTTTATCCGGCTATTTGTATCAAGCATGTTATGTTTTAGTCAATTCGTACATGGCATATTTAGTATCTTTATATGTGTATGTGCTTTCTTATTTTTTAGGGATACGTGTTAGTATATTCACCCTTTTTGTACAACATGTTGACCCGTATATGTTGAAATATGTTTTATTACCAGTATGCATGTCTTTTTGAAATATTTGTTCGTATATATATATATATTTATTCCTGCCTTATTATTTTGACATATGTTAGTTGTTTTTATCTATTATTTAGAATAATATGTATATGCATGTTTTAGTCTAGAATATCATCTATGTTAGATTAATATTCTGTTATGACAATATTTACTACACTTAAACATTTTACTATGTTTTATGTTTTTGCCATTAGGATTGCATATCGAGATATAAATTGTTAATGCGGTGTCCTCTTATCCGAGCGTAAACGGGGCCAGTATCAAGCGTAGTGATAGTGGTTGGGCGTTTATTCTCGGATAACGGGACCCTTAAAATATATTCGCAATTATGACCGAAATTTAAAATAATTGTCACTTTAATCCGGAAAATCCAATATTCATAAAGCGGTAATTATTAAAGTACCAATTTTTTGGGCGGTGTGGGGGTGCTAATCCTTCCCCATCCGTAACCGACTCCCGAACCCTGTCTTTTTGAATCTCTGGTTTTATGGTGTCCGGTCTACCTAAGTGGCCGGTGGCGACTCCATTTTTCAAAATACGGTTTCTTTAAAACCCCCACGGAATAAATATTTTATATCCAAAAGAGTCACAAACACCTTTCAAAAATCCTTCGAAAAACAATCGTTTTTATTTTTAGCGATGAAAATTAAAAAGGGACATCGCTACAGATGGCGACTCCGCTGGGGACATTTTTGTTTTTCAAAAACAAATGAGAGTCAAGCTTTTAAAATAATTACCGCTTTACTAATATTGGAAGTTCCGGATTAAAGTGACTATTAAATTAACGTTCGGTCATAATTGCGCGTTTATTTTAACGCATTTAAAATATGGCATATAAACCCGTCTTTTTAAGTGAGGGGAAAACGCTAATGCTTTCGTGGAGATATCATTCTCCCGTATGGGCCTAGCAAGTACCTTCGGGGCTCGAGTACCTTATGCTTTCGTAAGGATATTGTTCCTTCGTACGGGCATAAGCGAATGGGTCCCCCTGAATTGAACCCGGTTGAAAGGAGCCTATAATGGGTGATGATCGGGGGCCTTGCTACCCTTAGTAAGGGACAGCAAGGACAATTCGGGTACCTCCTAGCACCAACACTGCATGTAAAGAACATAGAAACCCACCCTGTTAGAGCCATGCGGATAACCTTAGGTTTTAGACGAGATAAATAGGACTGTTTTGTGTGTTTATTTCTATTTATTTTTGTCATTTTATTTACTTTATCCGCATTGACTTGTTTTCTTTTCGTTTTTTGTTCTTTTTCTCATACATCATTGCATTTGCATCGCATAAAGGTCTTGGATCAAGTGGTTTGCCTGATCGTAAAGTCTTTCACTATGGAAAAAAGGTGTCTTAGGAAAGAAGAGCTTAATTTGTCGATCGGACATTGGTCGAGGTCAACCAGAAAATCCAAGGGGATGTCTCGCCTAACGAACGCGTAATAGCTGGATACACCTATAGAGTCTCCAATGTAACGACTTGTGGGATCTTCAAAGCATTTGGGAAAGATGGGACCGAAGGCTACAAGACTTATTTAGCGATAGTTATGGCGACATCGCAGCTATTATATGTTCGGATTAACCAGCCCCTACTCCGAGCTATAGTCCAGTTTTGGAATCCGGCTTTTTGTCGCTTCACCTTCAATGGGCAAGACATGATGCCTACGGTAGAAGAGAGTACTTCGCTTTACTTAACCAGAAAAATATTCGGGAAGATTGGATCTACGCGAAGCTCCAAGGAATCAGAATTACACTGCGAAACTCAAAGCCTTTGCGGGAATGAGTGATGGTTGGGTTAGTGGCCTCCTTCAAACCGAGGAGATAATACAGTCCTTGCATGGGAGAGTATTCGGGACATCATATCGACACATCCGACGAGGCAAAAAAATGGACTTATTCTTTAGGAATATATGGCTTGGTGATCTTCCCCAGTACTCGGGAACATTGACATAGCCATTTCTGGATTTGTTTGAGCGGGTGAAACGGAGAGCAAACCCGGTACCAGCAATCTTGGTCGAGACTTTCATTTCTTTAAACGCTAGCGGAAGGAAGCATGAAGAAGGGCGTTTTTGAGGATGCGCACAGCTATTACAAGTATGGATCCGAGTCACATGTGGAAGGCGCCGACGCTGGTCCCGCCGGGATATCCTTCCAAGGTTTTTCGCTTTGCGAGAATACTTAGCAAAGGAATGGCAAGAAGATTTAAAAACAAAAATGTGGACCCGTTTCTTCAGAACATTCAAGATGAAGACATAGCATGGAGGGTCCCATGGCTCGGTAAAGTTAATTATTTTCTATCTGATTGTGGTGACTTCAACCGGCTGATGATGTTAGGATTACATGGAGGGATCGCTTGTGCTCCACTTTTAGTGTCTCGACAGATTCGGATCACGGCAGATTCATTCCCAATACCGCGGATTAAGCCAAACTGAATTTCTTTTCAAAGGAGAGTTCAAAGGAAAAATTCAGACCATCATGAGGGCACGGGATCATTGTTACCGGATCGGGGTGGAAGGAGATACCGAGTACATGACTACCCCGGATTACGATCTTTGGAGACGCGTTTGAGGGTTAATAATGTGATTCCCGAATCTAATCAAGGACCAACAAAGTGTCACTCGAGGAGCTTACAAGGGTGGTACAGTAAAGCCGATATCTTAAGGAGTGAGCTCGAGGAAGTTAAAAAGAAAATGGACATTCAACAGACCCAACATGCGAGCGAACTCTATAAGGCAAGCTTAGAAGTTGATGAGCGAGACGGGATCATCAGGCAATTGAAGAAATTGAATGCAGATTTAAGTGACAAAAATACTCTTTATCAAAAAGATGCCCTCCTATTACAGACAAAAATACAAAAGGCCGGCCGGAGTCAGTTCACAGCTGTGGAAAGAGAAAGAATGAACGGCATCCGTTTGGTGGAAGAAGAACGAGAAGTTAACAAAAGAGCGATCGAGAAAGAGATTGAAAGCTGTCGTTTGGCTATGGAGGAAGAAAAACGGTCCGCCAAGAAGGCCATTGATCAAGAGAGAGAAAGATTCAGACAAGAAATCAGCAAAGGAAAACAAGCTGTTCATCATGAGAGAGAAAGTGTCGCCGTATGGAAAAGAAAATCCATGAATAGCCGAAACAGACTGTTAGAGATGCAGAAACTGTACGATGACACTCTTCAAAGTTTGGGGCAAAGCCAAAGTCAAAATGACGAATTAAAAGAAAAGATGGCGGAAGCCGAACACTCACTTCGAATGTACTGCCGTAGGAATAATTTCGCTGAGCTGCAAGAAAGAGAACGCGAAGTGGGTGTGTTACAAGCACGAATCGGATCCCTCGAAGCAGTTGTGGAGGATTACAAGGAAAGAATTAATGTGTTCGAGGAAGCTGCAGCCGGGGGGGACACCTATTGGCAGAAGAGATTACGCGACGCTGCTCGAATGGTACAGGACAGAGACCAGTACTACGCAAATCTAATGGTGGACATACAGCGAGTCGCCAGACACGTAAATGATTTAGCCGTCGAGGCTGAGACACTCCGACCTTTTATAGCCCCGGGAATGGAAGAAGCTCCTAGGTTCCTCAAGCTGCTCAAGGCAATTGGAAAGTTAGGGATAGAGCTAGAATCTATCTATAGGACTCGTGTTATAATTAGATCTTTTGTACTAGGGATCTTTACTTTGTAACACGAATTTTGTTGTAATCAAGACCCTTTAATTCCCGTAAAAGTAATTCAAAAGGGTGATTACCAGCGGAACGATACCTTGTCTGCATGCATTCTTGCATTTGCATCATAACATTTGCATCATTGTACATGCATTTATTTTTACAACCATATTAACAAGTATGAATATTGTGGCATTCCGGTGTGTTAACCCGTAATCATTCATCACATATACTTTACCCGGCTACAAAGAAAGCTCATGGAAGAAAGAATAATCAATCTAGAAAGAGGGGGAGAGAGAGCTCGAGTCAAGGCTTGAAGAGGCCTGAGAAGCCTTAGTGATCAGATTGCACGATCACAAACTTCAATAGTATCCGACATAACGGCATTCTTTGGCGAAAAGTCTCGGAAAACGAGTAGAAGGAGAAAATATCCCAGAGCCAGAAGGTACCCCGGCTCACTTCAAGGTTCAACCAACTGCACCAAACCAGACTAGGAAGGTGTATATTGACCCTACATGAATGTCTTCCAGCTTTCAAGTAGGGGCACCGAGACTCAACCCTTGATACCAAGCCTTTGTATGAAGAAGAAGTGTCGGACCTAAACATGGTCGAAAAAGATCAGAATGAGGTAGAAAGAAAGTGGGAAGAAAGATTTCGCCTCATGGAAGAAAAATTTAAAGCGTTACAATCAAATGAAGAATCAGGAAACAACGCTAGTGATCTAAGTCTAGTGTCTGATCTTGTCTTGCCACCAAAATTCAAAACGCCGGAGTTTGATAAATATGACGGAACCACATGTCCTTCTGCACACATAACAATGTATTGCAGAAAAATGGCGGCTTACCATAAAGATGAAAAGCTATGATCCATTTGTTTTCGGATAGTCTAATGGGAGCGGCATTACGTTGGTATACTCAGTTAAGCAAAGCAAATGTCAAGACAAGGAAAGATTTGTCTAAAGCATTTTCCGAGCAATACAAACATGTAACAGACATGATCCCTAGCAGAATTATGCTAGAAAATATGGGGCAGAAGTCCAATGAAAGCTTGCGACAATATGCCCAAAGGTGGAGAGAAGTGGCCGCCCAAATCCAGCCACCTATCCCGGAGCATGAAATCACGCCATTATTTGTCAATACTCGAAGGGGCACTCTTCGATCGCCTCATCAATAACACAACACAGTGTTTCCCGACTTGATCAGATCGGGAGTCTCTCGAACGGCAATCAAGAGAGCGAGAATTGATGGTGGGGAAGGGTCTCGAAAGTACAACAAGAGAAGTGAAGTAAACGCCACCAGCACCTATACCGCCTCAAGAACTTCAGTCTCACAGCCCCAAGCACTTGTGGGAAAAACGCAAAAATTCGAATCAAAGAGATGAAAGAGTCACCGTAAAGGATAAAGAGATGAGAAATTTCACTCCCTACCGGTTTCATACTCGAACTTTATTCCCGGTTGTATGAAGCGGACTTGGTCCGACCATACATCGTTAATCCCTGTCAATCCACCCTTCCCGCCTTGGTATAATCCAAGCGCACATTGCGACTATCACGGCGGTACCCTGGACACCCCACCGAGAGGCGCTTTGCTTCAAAAAAAAGCATGCAGAACTTAATTGATTCCGGGATATTGAAGTTTGAAGAGCCTAGCGTAGCCAACAACCCACGCCTAATCATGGGAGCAGAGGGGTAAATGCTATAGAAGAAGGTTTTACCGGGAGGATAAAGGATGACGTGTCAAGTCAAGTCTCATTTACGGTGGGTATTTCAATGATTATGCATGGCTCGTATGATCAATAAAGGCATGATAATAAAGGCGTAAAGAAATGTGGAAAGTATTGCGAATTCCATCGATCAAGGGCATGATATCCAAGAATGTGATGAGTTCAAGAAATTGGTGCAGAAGTTGATGGATAGAAAACAAATTGAATTCTTTGAGGAACCCATGGGGAAGGGATCAGACGTACACATGACAGATACCCCAAAACTAGATACGGGAAGGATAGGCCTTTCATCATCTCTCCCAAGGTAGGGAATGCAGGTGTCTCCCAAGGAGAAACCAGCAAGATAAATCCCAAGATCGTCATTTCAGCACCATCTCCATTCCCATTCAAAGACATGCGACAAATTTCCCGGAATTATGCGCGAATGTGACCATGAGAAAAATCAAAACACGAACAGGTAAAAGAGCTGCCTGTTGGAAGACCAACAAAGCCAAAATAATGTGAACGTTGGTGAGGCAGGCCATTTCACCAGGAGCGGCCGATGTTATTCCTCCGAGGCTTTGAGAGCAGCTGAAAAAGATAGGGGGAAGAGTACAAGAGATTAGCCCTGCACAGATATTTGGAGAAGAACCTCCCAAAAGATAAATGAAGCCGTAAATCGAGGCCCGGGCCAAAGAATTTCTAAAGTTCTTGAGACATAGCGAGTACAAACAGTAGTGGAACAACTACGGAAACAACCGCCAGGATCACAGTCTTTGGAATTGCTCTTGAGTTTGAAAAGCATCGGGAGACACTATTGAAATTGCTGAATCAAACTTTTGTGCCCCAGGACATTTCAGAACAAAACCGGACATGATAGTGGGGCATATTATCGCCTATAATCATATCATGTTCAAAGTGATGATGAGATCCCGGAAGGAGGAGGAGGGGTCCACTAAAGCCCTTAACATCACTACCCACTACAAAGGGTATGTATTACCAGCGTACTAATCGACAACGGGTCAGCATTGAATGTCTTGCCTATGGTAACCTTGCAAAAATTACCAATAGATAGTTCGCGACCTAAAGCCTTGCTACAACTCGGTAAGGGCCTTGATGGTACGCAAAAAGGAACAATGGGGAAAATTGAGATACCCCTATTGATCGGACCAACCGAATATGTGATCGATTTTGTGGTGATGGACATAAAACCATCTTAGGTGCTTGTTGGGAAGACCGTGGATCCACTCGCAGAGTTGTCCCATCATCATTGCATCGTAAATTAAAATTTGTAGTTGAGGGCAAATTGGTCACAGAGAGGCAGAGCATGAATTTGTTGCTTAGTGACATCGGACACCCCCTACATTCAAAATGATGAAGAAAGGCTGCAGAATGCTCGTTCCGAGCATTAGAACTAGTAAATGCCACATTCGTTTGAGGAGGGAAACCGGATCCCCTACCCTAGGTTATCTAATTGTACCAAGATGACCATCGCAGAAACTCGGGCCGAGGAGCCAAATTAGGAAAAGGGTTGGGGAAGAAATTACAAGGAAACCACGAGACCCAAGAATATGACAACCAAGAAGGATCGTTTTTACTGGGTTACCAACCAAGTGTCCAATGAAGAAAGAGGAATATAAGAGAAGGAAGAACAAAGAAAAGCTAGATCTAAAGGAGAAGACATTTCGTGGAGGTCGATGTCCTTTCCTAGTTTAAAAACCACTTTCATCTCCGGAGGGTTCTACCGCCAGGTCAAGATATTGAAGAGACAATGAAGAAAAATGATGAACTTAGCCGAGGAGGAAATGTTCAAGAAAGCATTTGAAGGGATGTACATCAACATGATAGCCAAGAGGACCGAGGTAGCAAAATATTGACCAACATCCGCCCTTGTCATCCGGGGAGACACTCGATAACCTGGAGCTGCATTGATTTACCTGTAGTTTTTAGGAATAGATCGAGTAATGCTCGAATCAACCTTTTGTTTTTGCCCATAGACAATGGGGATCTCTTGTATGGGGCACCTATGTTAACTTTTTGATTGAAATGAAATATCCCCACTTTCTTAAAAATGGCCAAAGTCTCATTTATTCCATTCATGCATTCTTCATATTCATTCCCTTCATGTAAAGCCGTCTCTTTCCCAATACAATTCATTCTCATTTAATGCAGGTCGCTCATGATCGACGATATGAATGATACTGGATCCAATCTCGAGTAAATTTGAAAGCCCGAGGTCTCGGAGGAAACGGAGGGAGGATATGATGAAATAGAAATTGAGGTCCCGGAAGAATTAAAGAGAATGGTGGACGACGAAGAAAGGCGATTATGCCCCACCAAGAAGAAGCAGAAATTGTCAACTTAGGGATCAAGAAGCGAGAAGAGAAATAAAAATAGGAACGAAGATTTCCTCAAAAACCAAGCATGAACCGATAGCCCCGCTTCAAGAATTCAAGGATGTCTTCGCTGGACTTATCAAGATATGCCAGGATTAAATACCGACATAGTGGTGCACAAATTGCCAACAAAGTTGGAGTGCAAACCCGCATAAAGAAAAAGCTTCGGAGAATGAGGCCGGATATCTTTGTTAAAGATCCGAGAAGAAGTGAAAAAGCAATTTGATCTTTGGATTCTTGAAGTAGCCAAATACCCGAGTGGGTTGCAAACATTGTACAGTACCAAAGAAAGACGGGAAAGTTCGTATGTGTGTAGATTATAGGGATCTGAATCGAGCTAGCCCAAAAGACAACTTCCCTTTGCCACATATTGACGTTTGGTTGACAACACCGCAGGACATTCATGGTTTTCCTTTATGGATGGCTTCTCGAGGATATAACCGGATAAAGATGGATCCTAACGACATGGAGAAAACCACATTCATAACCATGTGGGGCACTTTTTGTTATCAAGTAATGCCATTTGGGCTAAAGAATGCAGGGGCAACGTACCAAAGAGCAATGGTGACTCTTTTCCATGACATGATGCACAAAGAAATAGAAGTATACGTCGATGATATGATTGCCAAATCTCGAGCAGAGGAGGAAGAGCACCTCTGTAACTTAAAGAAACTATTCCAAAGACTACGGAAGTACCAACTAAGGCTCAATCACGCCAAGTGTACCTTCGCCGTTACATTACGGAAAACTCCTAGGGTTCGTAGTAAGTAGAAGAGGGATTGAGATTGATCCCGATAAAGTGAAAGCCATCCAGGACCTTTCACCACCCCGCACACAAAAGGAAGTTCGCGGTTTCCTAGGGAGGCTGAATTATATCTCTCGTTTCATTTCCCAATTAACCAATCAATGCGACCCGGTCTTCGGACTTCTTAGAAAGAATAATCTGGCGTGTGGGATGAAGAGTGTCAAAAGGCCCCGGAAAAGATCAAAAAGTACGACAAATGCTCCAATTTTAGTCGCACCGCACCGTCCGGTCGACCACTAATTCTCTACTTAACAGTCTTCGAGAATTCAATGGGATGTGTACTGGGGCAACACGATGAGTCAAGAAAGAAGGAGCAGGCCATCTATTACCTAAGTAGGAAATTCAATGATTGCGAAACACGGTACCCGCCAGTGCAGAAGCTGTGTTGCGCTCTAGTTTGGGCTACCAAGCGACTCAGCAAAGACTGTTGTACCATACTACCGGTTGATATCCAAGCTAGACCCATTGAAGTTCCTAATGGAAGCGCCAAAGCACTAACGGGAAGGATGGCTCGATGGCAGATGCTCTTATCCGAATTCGACATCGTATATGTCAATCAAAAAGCCGTAAAGGGGAGTGCCGTAGCGGATTTCCTAGCAAGTCGTGCTTCGGATGACTATGAGGCATTGAACTTTAGTTTCTCAGACGAAGACTTGATGTGCATTACAACCGAAGAAGAGATTTCAGATGATGTGTCATAGAAACTTTACTTCGACGGAGCCTCCAACGCCCTCGGACATGGGATAGGGCGTGCTAATCTCACCGAGGACGTATATTATCCTTTCACCAGCAGATTGGAATTCTTCCACAAACAAACAATATAGCTGAATACGAAGCTTGCATCATGGGACTAAACTCAGCCATCGAGAGAAAGGTTAAGGAACTACGAGTGTTCGGAGATTCGTCCTTAGTCATTTACCAATTGCGCGGGGAGTGGGAAACCAGAGACCCGAAGTTGGTCAAATATTACAAATTAATCCAAGAGCTCGTCAAAGATTTCAAAAAGGTCAGCTTCAATTACCTACCCCGAGAAGAAAATCAGATGGCAGATGCGTTGGCAACCTTGGCATCTATGTTTAAAACAAACACCTGGGCGGAAATGAAACCCATTGAGATGCAGACGTTTGAAAAGCCTGCTCATTGTTGTAGTATACAAGAAGAGATTGACGGAAATCCATGGTACTATGATATCCTACAATATGTCAAGCTTCAAAAGTATCCAGAAGGGGCAAATGACAATGACAGAAAAGCGCTCAGAAAAATGGCAACAAGATATATCCTAGATGGGGAGATCCTATATAGGAAAAGTCATGATCAAACATTGCTGAGATGTGTGGATGCCCGGGAGGCGAAGGAAATCTTAGCCGAAGTACATGACGGGATCTGTGGAACGCACGCCAACGGGTTATCTATAGCCCGAAAAATTATGAGATACGGTTATTTCTGGTTGACCATGGAGGGAGATTGCATCGATTACGCCAGGAAATGCCACAAATGCCAAATTTACGCTGACAAAATTCATGCACCCTCATCACCTCTACACACCATGAATTCTCCGTGGCCTTTCGCAGCGTGGGGCATGGACGTTATCGGGCAGATCCATCCGAAAGCTTCCAATGGGCACCGTTTCATTTTGGTCGCCATAGACTACTTCACCAAATGGGTAGAGGCAGCGTCTTACGCCAATATCACCAGGACTACAGTTTGTAAGTTCTTAAAGAAGGAAATTATTTGTCGATACGAATTGCTAGAGAGGATCATCACCGATAATGCTTCTAATCTGAACAACAGAATGATAAAGGACGTGTGCACTCAATTCAAGATAACACACCATAATTCCACAGTCTATCGTCCTAAAATGAATGGAGCAGTGGAAGCGGCAAACAAAAATATAAAGAAGATCATAGCGAAAACTACGGATACCTACAAGGATTGGCATGAGAAGTTACCTTTCGCCCTTTTCGCTTATAGGACGTCCATTCGCACATCAACGGGGGCAACACCCTATTCCTTGGTGTATGGTACCAAGCAAGACTCTAATTGAGGTAGAGATTCCGTCCCTCCGAGTCTTAAACGGAAGTAAAACCGGAAGAAGCTGAATGGGTGCAGGCGGACTCGACCAGCTAAATCTCATTGTGAAAAAGACTAAAAGCCATTTGTCATGGTCAGATGTACCAAAAGCGGATGGTTCAGGCTTACAACAAAAAGGTGCGCCCAAGAGAATTCAAAGAAGGGGATCTGGTACTCAAGAGAATCCTCCCAATCCAGAAAGATCCTCGAGGAAAATGGATGCCCAATTGGGAAGGACCATACGTCGTAAAGAAGGCCTTCTCAGGAGGAGCCCTAATCCTAACAGAAATGGACGGGGACGAGCTGAAAAATCCCGTAAATTCTGATGTCGTCAAGAAATACTATCTCTAAAAAAAATGGAGAGCTCGGGATGAAAACCCAAACCAAGGCGTCTTGAAGCAAAGGAAGGACTCGAGTTGAAAACCCGCAAAGGGCGGCTCGGGTAAGTTGAAAAGTTAAATATCTGAGGAAAAGGGTATCTCCATGAGCATTATGAAGAGGAAGCTTCAGGCAAAAATTCTACACCAGTTGACAGGATCATGTGTCATTCATATCGAAGATAATGAGAGATCTTGTATTTAACTTATACGTGTCATACCTTTCTTTCTAAGATATCTCAAAGCCCTTAATCCTAATAAAACCATGTTTTGAGCATCCATTCCTAGCCTCTTTGTCAATTTCAGTCAGATAAGATAACATAGGCTTATAATGAAACAAGAGATTTCGAAGCATTACTATGATTTAACCTTGAAAATTGCAGGTAATCAAAGAAAACGGTTAACTCCGTCCTTTAAGTTCCCTAAATGGCTGTCGATCGGGAAGGCGGGAAGCTTCAAACAACCTGATAGGATAACCGATGGCACATGTCCTATCTATTCAAGAAAAGCGTGCGAGATAACAAAAGAAATCTCCTGGGTGAAAACCAGAAGGGCACCCCTTTTGAAAAAAAAAATCTCTAAAGTGAAAACCCGAAAGGGCGCTTTAAAATTCAAGTCGAATTGAAAAAGAGAAAGATCGAGGCGGTTGAACTTGGCGGTGATGCAGGTATCGATGCTCGTGACAAAGGAGAAAGCGGCGGCAAAAGGACCAAAACAAACCCACCGTGATATTGAAGCTCATGCATCATGAATAGTCAGACATCACTAGGATTAGGAGCATGTCAATTCATTTGTCATAGCATTTTTGTTTTCATCTCAGACAGGTATCTGCAGATCCAAAGAGACATCAAAGACCATCACGGTGTAAATCCCAAATGAGAAGACAATGTTTTACATACAAAAGACACATGTTTTCAAGCTCTAGAGAGAGTTTTTATATAGGAAGAATCTACCTCTCCAAGGCTTGAAGCTGAAAGTTCTATATAGGAAGGATCTGTGACTCTAGGGTGAAGACTTCATGATTCTATATAGGAAGAACTCCCAGTCAAAGCAATTCACCTATGACACAGGGTTATGTAGGAAACCTGTTGTGTCAAAAGCAAAGAGTCTTATATAGGAAAGACTCCGAGCTTCATTGTCTTAGGGTGAAGGGTTCTATGTCGAAAAGAACCTGTAGCTCTGAGATTCCAAGACGCCAAAAAGTTCTATATAGGAGGAACTGATGGCTCCAAGGTGAGGACTCGCAGTTCTATATAGGAAGAACTCACAGTCAAAGCAATTCACCTATGACACAAGGTTATATAGGAAACCTGTTGTGTCAAAAGCAAAGAGTCTTATATAGGAAAGACTCCGAGCTTCATTGTCTTAGGGTGAAGGGTTCTGTGTCGAAAAGAACTGCAGCTACGAGACTTGAGGACGTCAAGAGTTCTATATAGGAAGAACTTACGAGCTTGAAGATTCAGCCAAGGAAGAACGGAGATGTCCAAAAGAATTCGTTTTTCCAAAGCTACAATGAGAGCGAAGGGTTCTGTGTCGAAAAGAGCCTGTAGCTCCAAGGTCGGAAGGTGACGAAGTTCTATATAGGAAGAACTTACGAGCCTGAAGATTCAGCCAATGAAGAACGGAGATGTCCAAAAGAATTCGTTTTTCCAAAGCTACAATGAGAGCGAAGGGTTACAGGTCGAAAAAGAGCGTAGCTCCAAGGTCGGAAGGTGACGAAGCTCTATATAGGAAGAACTTACGAGCCTGAAGATTCAGCCAAGGAAGAACGGAGATGTCCAAAAGAATTCATTTTTCCAAAGCTACAATGAGAGCGAGGGGTTCAATGTCGAAAGAGCCTGTAGCTCCAAGATCGGAAGGTGACGAAGTTCTATATAGGAAGAACTTACGAGCCTGAAGATTCAGCCAAGGAAGAACGGAGATGTCCAAAAGAATTCGTTTTTCCAAAGCTACAATGAGAGCGAGGGGTTCAATGTCGAAAGAGCTGTAGCTCCAAGATCGGAAGGTGACGAAGTTCTATATAGGAAGAACTTACGAGCCCTGAAGATTCGCCAAGGAAGAGCGGAAATGTCCCAAAAAATTCGTTTTTCCGAGGCTACAAACAGGAAGGCCTATAAAATGAGTGCTTATGAATCTTTGCTTTGTTTCCCATTTCATGAGAACAAGCAAAGAGGGGCAACTATAATCACTCATTTTTACTTAAATATATTAATATTGCATGAATGTTACTAATAAGGTGTATGCACATATAAGCTATGTATACATATTAGTATTAGGGGGTATGTATGTCACGTATGTATCTAGGGTATAAGCGTATGTAGATGTCATGTTAATTATACATATGATTATACGTACGTATACTAGAATAGTGTATTAATTAGTGATCGTATAATATAAGTATATATTTATTGCTGTTATAAGTGTATTATTATTATTGGGCTGACTAAATATAAAATTAAATATATATATTAAACCCCAAGTAAAAAGTCCGAGTCCAATTACAAAAATCCAATTACAAAGCCCGTTTGGCCCAAATCTGAATCCTATCTAATTACAATGTGCAGGTAACTATGGGCCGTTGGATCAAGATCTGATCCGACGGCCACGATGCAATGAAGGTTAAAAATATCTGCCAGGCGCGTACTTCACACGTATGGACCGTTCGAGTGCCACGCGCGGACGCTTTATTATCCCACGCGCGCGTAAGATCCACGCAGCGTTCGACTCTCTCTGCTGCGGTGCTCCACGTGGCGAAAATCGAAGCCGTTTCATCGGATCGAGGCTTCATCCGGGCCGATCGTTCTTCAAGCCATCTCGCCGTTAGATCGGATCGATCTAACGGCCGAAAAATGCGTCCCGCCTCTGGCGCGAATCGGCACACCGCCACCGCGCCGATATTCAGTCCCCGCGTTGATTATGCCAAAGACAACAAGCAAATGTCGATCCGGAAAAGAAGATACAAGTTGCAACCAAAATACGAGAGATAGTGATATATATGAAACGGGGTTGTTGTAACGGGAGTTTTTTAGGGAGGAGCGAGCAAAAAAAAAGCAGAGAGAGTAGTAACACAAAAAACAGAAAGCTTGTAAAAACCAGAAACTTGTAACCAGTCAAGATAATCAAAAAGCGATCCAGTGGTAATTTTTTCTCTTTTTTTTCTTGTTTCCTTTGCATGCATATACGAAGTACAAAAAGAAAATAAAAGAAAACAAGTAAAGAAGTCTTACGGCTTTGTCCGTGGGTCTTCCCTTCCTCTCAGTAACAAGCCTTTCGGCTTCTACAAGCCAGGATCCGGTGAACAAAGGGAGGGGAAGACCCCTTGTGGTCTCGTTTTGATCTAAAGAAAATATATTTTTGGGTTCGTATTTCTTAGATCTAGGGTAAATAAAAGGGGATCCTCTGAATCCAACCATGGATTCATATTGAGGACGACAAGAGGAAGGTTTTGGTGTATTTTGGGAGTCCCACGGCGCCGGTTAGCGGCGGCGGTGGCGGCCGCCGCCGGATTTCGGGTTTCTCAAGAACACTTGAGAGAAAAAGATGGCTAGTTATTTGGAAACCGAAGAACAAAACTGAAAATGAAAGAAATGAGGGAAAATGGGTTTCGGTCTAAAAATGGCCCTTTTATAGTTATTATTATTTTTGAAATGGGTAAATTACACACTTAATCCCACCGCGTTTTCAATATTTTCATTTTTGTCTTGCCGCATGGTATAATTACTGATCCAGTCCCCCGAGTTTCCAAAAAGTCACAATTTAGTCACTAAATTACACCTGATCAGCTTCTGAATGGTAAAATTAATCCCTTAATCACCCCGCGTTTTGGAAATTTTCATTTTGAGTCTGCCCCTTGGTATAATTACAACTCTGGTCTTTGTAGGTTTTATTTGTTTTTCAATTTCGTCCCTAAATTACATGTTATTGCTCTTTAATTTCTGCCACTAACTTTCGTTTTCCTTTCATTTCAGTCTTGTTTTCTTTGTAAATATTATTGTTCGTATTATAATCGTACATATTGATATTATTTTATTTTATGTCCCTCGTATATGATTCGTATTTCATGTTTTTATATATATATGTGTCAAATATGATATTTATGTTTTTATCCGGCTATTTGTATCAAGCATGTTATGTTTTAGTCAATTCGTACATGGCATATTTAGTATCTTTATATGTGTATGTGCTTTCTTGTTTTTTAGGGATACGTGTTAGTATATTCACCCTTTTTGTACAACATGTTGACCCGTATATGTTGAAATATGTTTTATTACCAGTATGCATGTCTTTTTGAAATATTTGTTCGTATATATATATATATATTTATTCCTGCCTTATTATTTTGACATATGTTAGTTGTTTTTATCTATTATTTAGAATAATATGTATATGCATGTTTTAGTCTAGAATATCATCTATGTTAGATTAATATTCTGTTATGACAATATTTACTACACTTAAACATTTTACTATGTTTTATGTTTTTGCCATTAGGATTGCATATCGAGATATAAATTGTTAATGCGGTGTCCTCTTATCCGAGTGTAAACGGGGCCAGTATCAAGCGTAGTGATAGTGGTTGGGCGTTTATTCTCGGATAACGGGACCCTTAAAATATATTCGCAATTATGACCGAAATTTAAAATAATCGTCACTTTAATCCGGAAAATCCAATATTCATAAAGCGGTAATTATTAAAGTACCAATTTTTTGGGCGGTGTGGGGGTGCTAATCCTTCCCCATCCGTAACCGACTCCCGAACCCTGTCTTTTTGAATCTCTGGTTTTATGGTGTCCGGTCTACCTAAGTGGCCGGTGGCGACTCCATTTTTCAAAATACGGTTTCTTTAAAACCCCACGGAATAAATATTTTATATCCAAAAGAGTCACAAACACCTTTCAAAAATCCTTCGAAAAACAATCGTTTTTATTTTTAGCGATGAAAATTAAAAAGGGACATCGCTACACCTGGTCGCCACCCTTACGCTATGGGTCTAGTTTCTAGAACCAGAACATTGTGTTCTTCTAAATTTCATTTCTCTTTTGTTGGGGTAGGTACTTTAAGTTAAGAAGATGCGTGACTTCAACATCTTCTGTGAAGGGAGAAATTCCTCTTGGGATGATTCCTAAATGGCCAGACAGGCTAACACAAGCCCCTTCAAGGGCCTTGGTCATGAAAAACGGGATTGGTTTGTTTCAGGCAGACACAAGGCGGTGGACAAGGAGAGTTGCCTATTATAAGAATACTCTGAATCTGAAGCTTGGGACTCCAGCAGTGCGCAATGTCATGGACATGAATGCATTTTTTGGAGGTTTTGCAGCAGCACTTGCATCAGATCCAGTATGGGTGATGAATGTTGCTCCTGCTAGAAAGCCACTAACTCTTGGTGTTATATATGACAGAGGCCTTATTGGAGTATACCATGATTGGTGAGTTACTGTAGGGTTTTTTTTTATCCTTATTTACTGAAAAACTAGCAGTTTGTTCCTTCTAATGTTTATTCCTTTGTTTGATTGAACCTCCATGAAAACTGTACTAGCTTGGAATTAGGTAATTTAGTTAAGTGATTATTCAACTGGAGCCACAATTATGTACTGCAGTGTTTGACTTGCATAATCCTTATCCTTCTCATTTTTGTGTTTGTTATGGTTGTTTGACTTCTGGATTCCTCTTTATTCGTGGGATTGTGTATACTTCGTCTTATAGAGTAAACATTGTGATTACCTGATGATCTCAATTTCTGTTTGCAGGTGTGAACCTTTCTCAACATACCCCCGTACTTATGATTTTATCCACGTAGCTGGCATTGAATCACTAATAAAGCCTCCTGGTTCAAGCAAGAGCAGGTAAATATAACCATTGACTTTATTCTTGAAATCTCTTTGCATTTGTATGAGCAAGACAAGTTTCTTCCCTCGTCATTTTGGTTATGCTAGAAATTGAATGCCCGCTTATATCATAGTTTTCCGTGCCTTAACTAACCTTATTTCTTTCCTCCCTCCCCTCCTTTTATGCTTGATTTCTAAAGGCAATGCAAAACAAAGCACAGAAAGCAATCCTTGCACCTTTGTATCCTATTATAGTCATTGCATGTTGTCTCGCTCTTGAATGGACTCATGCAATGTTACTGCATGGATCGCTCTGCTAGTTTACTCTTTGCATATTTGGTCTGTCATCTTTTGACTTCCAAGTACCTCCATCAACTCTAATATTCCTGCAGTTGTAACCTTGTGGACCTAATGGTGGAGATGGATAGGATGTTGCGTCCAGAGGGAACGGTTGTGATTCGAGATTCTCCTGAAGTAATCGACAAAGTGGCTCGCATAACTAACGCAGTAAGGTGGACGCCTACTATACATGACAAGGAACCTGAATCACATGGGGGAAAGAAAATCCTGGTAGCAACGAAACGTTTTGGAAGCTAACTTCACCATCCCATTGAGATAGATTTGTTCTTTATAATGTAGGTACTTTCCCTTTCATTTCAATTTTTGTTCATTATCTGAAGCCAAGTCGTCTTCCCCATGCATCAAAATAGATGCAATCTTGTTTCTTTCTCCTTATTTGTTATATTTATATCAATAGAAACGGTAGATTTACGACAACAAAAAAGAGAGTATAAAGCTACAGCATTCTTGCAGTAGACACGTATAGCAATAACAATGGCAAATGCAATTTATGTTAGCTGTAAGAACTAATTGTAATTTGACAGCATATATAGATTGTCATTAACTATATGCTGCTTTGTTTATGCCTCGTCGCCATTTTGATCCTGTTCTTTGTTTGATTATTCATCATGGATGATATGCGCATGTGCATGTGTATCAGGATTATTATCTGGGTGTACATGGGTGTCAATGTCATGTCATCATCATTAGAGAAAAGTTGAAATTTATGTAAAAAAATTTCAACCTTTGAAAAGCAAGTAAAAAAGGCTCAGTCTGAAAAGGAATGCCTATGGCTATTGGAAGAAGTCAAGTAGAAAAAAAGGCATTCCCCTTTTGTTGTATCAAAAAGTTTGATGTCAGATCTCATCATCTTATGTAGTTTGAAAAGGAGAAAAGATTGAACAATTCTATATGTAACCTAGTATCTGAAAAAGGGACATGGCCAATATGAACTGAAAAGCTACATGGGGGGAAGCCACATGAAACTGCAGGTTGAAGAAAACAGAGGGTGTGGGGACTGAAAAAGTGGATGGAATTAAATGCAAAGTGCTAATACTAATACTAATACATATGCGTGCCCCATCATTAGATTAATTGCTCCAGCATTCCAACCAAATTAGTAATAAATAATTTCAGTATGGAAGTGCAAAATTGGCTCTGATCCATCATTAGTAGTATGATACATTAATGGTTTTCTTGTCAGATTGGTCTTCATAGGAAAACTGTGGTTGCTGATAATAAAGGTCGGAGATATTAATGTGAGGTTAGCTAATAGCTAATAGCTACTAGCATTTGACACTTGACAACTGAGGTTGGAGGCTGTCCTACTCTTACATCTGGTAGAACCTGCAGCAGTTTGTTTGAGTTTGAGTTACAGTTACAGACTCATGGATCTCATATTCACTATGTACTGCCGTCCTGGGTCAGGGCGATAGTTTAGGGCCCTGCTTTGATCAGGGCTCACATTTAAATATGTTAGCCGGAGATTTAGGGTGAACTTAAAAAATTTTGAGGGCCCACCTCAATATATATAGAGAGAGAGGAGATCCTCTTACACAATATAAAATTTGAAAGCTTTACACATTTTTTTGACCCTTCGATGAAGGTAAATGGATGGATGAGATTAACAGTAAAAAATGTGAAGATTATCACTTGGAAAAAAAAGATAAAGAAATAATCTTAGACATTTATTACTCTCATCCAATGGTCCAAAAAGAGTGTAAAAGTAATTGAGTTTTACATAGTATTAGTAGATCCTAACCCATATATATATATATATATATTAAGGATCCAATTACACTATGTAAAACTCAACTTGTTTTATACTAATCCATGGTCATTGGATGAGTGAAATGGATGAATGAGATTAGAAGTGTGATATGTGAAGATTATCACTTGAAAAAAGTAAGGAAATAATCTCATCCATCTATTTTACCCATCTAATGGCCATGAATTAGTGTAAAACTAATTGAATTTTACATAGTGTAAGTGGATCATAACCCATATATATATATATATATATATATATATATATATGAAACGTGCATAGTGGGTGAAAGCTTCAATGTTAGAAATTAGAATACAGTTGGCTGCAAAGCTCACATCATTATTAATTTTTTGTAACCGTTTGAACCATTGTTTTTTAAAATAATTTACAACCTAACCAAAATTACAAGCAATCTACTACCAAGTACCGCTAGTTTTTTCTGCAAAAAAAATACCGTTAATTTTTAATTAGTATAGGTATTAGTAGGTTTTAGGGTAATTGTTAAGATTTTAATTTATTTTTTATTTTTAATAAGAATAAAAATTTCAAATACACCTATAAATAATCCTTTTAGTGTTCTTGTTCTTCACATCTCAATTTCTCTTCTATTTTCTCTATTTCTTACGCTATTTTCTCACAATTTATTCTAATTTTTTATTTGTAATTTTGATTTGATATTCTAAGAAGGCAAAAATTCACATATTCAAAGAAATTGCAGTTTATGAGATTTACTACCAATATACTATAATTAAATTTGAGGCATAACAATTTATTTTATCATTCTATACTTTTTGCTTCATAATTTTTATAGTATAATGTTGAATCGAAAACATGCTTCTGGTAGTGAAAAAAAAAAGAAAACGAACACAAGAATTAATAGAATCACAAAAGGGGTGCTTTAGATAATTTTTCTCAAAAATGCGTTGAAGAGCCTTTAAATGATGAGTTTGACACAAATGAAGATAATATTAAACATTCTAATGATGAAATGGATGATTGGAAGCATTTGAGTGATAGACTCAAACAACATGAGAATAATGTTGAGCATATGACTAATACGAATACTTAGAATGAAACTAGAATAAGATTAGAAAAGAATAAAGGTATTGATAAAGATTTGCAAGAAGGAATTTCAAAATTAAAGGAACGTTGGAGACAAGTTTTAATAAGAATAATACTTGTTGTGAAATGTCTTGCCAAAAATAATTTAATTTTTCGTGGAACTAGTGGAAAACTTTAAGAGGGTGGTAATCGTAATTTTTTAGATTTAATTGAAATGATAGCTGAATTTGATTTAATAATGCAAGATTATGTTAGACGTATTCAAAGCCAAGAAATTCACTATCACTACCTTGGTCTTAAAATCCAAAATGAATTGATTTCTCTTTTGGCACATGTGTTAGAACTTCTATGATAAATATCATTAAAGAGTACAAATATTTTTCTGTTAGTCAAAATATTTTTCTATTTATGTGTCAAGTAATGAAATAAAAAAAGATGAGTTTTTTTTGGAGTTCTTAAATGTAAATGATACATCTAGATTGTGGCTTTTTAATGAATTATTAGATGCATGTAAGTCACTTGATTTAGATGTTAATGATATTAGAGGTCAAGGTTATGGCAATGATTCTAATATGAAAGGAAAACACCAAGGAGTTCAAAAGATGTTACTTGAAATAAATACAAGAGCTTTAATGTGCTTGTCATAGTCTTAATCTCACTCTATCGAATATGACGCATTCTTGTGTGAAAGCTTTTTTTTTTTGAAATTGTGCAACGCATATACACATTATTTGCAAGTTCTACCAAAAAAATAAAAAAAAATAATTGATATTGTTAAGGATTTTACAGTTAAATATTTGCGTAATACTCGACGGGAGAGTCGAATAAAAAGCATTAAAGCTATTAGATTCCAAGCACCTTAAATGAAATTAGTTTTACTGACTTGGTACAATTCTAATAGTGAAGATGCCCATGGGCGGAGCCACCCTTTGCTAAGTGACACCCCAAAAATTTTGGAGAAATTTGTTTCCCAACAAGTTTAATATAAAATAATATTAAAAAATAAAATTAACTCAACTTTAAATGATATTGACACCCTTTAAAAGAAAATTGACACCCTTCAAAAAAAGTTAACACCCATTGTTTATTCCGGCCTACTTGAAGAAAAATTTATTCATAAACATTTTAAATTATGACACCCCAAATTAAATTTGTTGGCTCTGTCCCTAAAGATGCCAAAGCAAAAAGTGAAGCGGAGAATTTAACTAATTCTCTTGCAAGTTTTGAGTTCTTACTTAGCTTGGTGATTTGATACGAGATTTTATTTATTATTAACGAGGTAAGAAATTGCAATCTAAATCTAGAGAATATAATTTTGAGAAATATAGAAATGAAGTGGAAAGTGTAATGTTATTCTTTGAAAAATATAGAAATGAAGGGTTTGAGTCTTGTATAGATATAAATATAAATTTTATTTATGTTTTTCATTTAAAATTTGATGTATTTATTAGATATTTTATTGATTGTAATAAACGATATAATTTACAAGCAAATCAATTTATTTGTGTATGCTCTTAAAATTATTATTTCAATAGTTGTTATTAGGGCCCAAAATTTTGATTCGCCCATAGGTCACCAAAATCTTAGAAACGGGCCCTACTATGTATTTATAAGTGTTTATATCATTTTTAATTTATGAGGTGTTTTTATAGATAAAATTGTATTTAGTGTGATTTTATAATAATATTTGTTCATTTTTTTAGTTCTTTGATAAGATATTAGATATGTAAGCTATTCGAAACTAAGTCTCTTAAAAATAATGAGAATTCGTTTTGAGCCTTAACCAAACACCCAAGCCTGCTAACTTAGCAGGTTACTAATGAACATCAATCAACAGTATCTGTATTATATAACAATTCAAGGCAGATAAGAGACAGGATACCTTCCTGGGAGGAACCTTTTGAAAGTGGGAAGAAACTGGAGGGGTGTTTTGAAAATTTTCAACTCTGAAGGGACTTTCCTTCCAGCTGATGAATACAACTGGGGGTTGGGGGCAAGTCTTTCAAATCTCTTTATCTTTCATTTGATAGGCTTTTTCGTATGTAGAAAGAAAGAGGCAAGACAGTTCTCAAAAAGATCAATTGCTTTTAATGTAAACTTGAAGTTGATAGGCTGGAAATTAATGCAGCAGCCAAAATGAATAGACCACTGGTGCAGTGGGTGCGGCCATTGGCTTAACCGAGAAAATTAAGGTTGAGATTGATTCGGTTCGGGAAAATAAAATTTTTTTCGTAAGATTCGCCTACAGAGAACAGTTGCGGTTATGAATACAGTTGTAATGTCGCAGTTGTGGCTGTTATGGCATGATTTTTTCTCTAAAATATAATTAAAATTGTAAATGCGGTCTCAGTTATTATTGTCGCGAAAATTTTCAAAACCGTTATGATGCGGCCGTGGCCGTTATACTATGTAATGACTAATTTAGTACTATGGCCAAAAGACATAGTCTATGAACAACGAGTGAATCTCCTTGTTAACAAAAAGAGGCTAAGTGAACAAAAAGATGATTATCAATTCAAGGACCCAAAGCGCTTTTATTTTTTCAAGGTAAGAAGGCATCGAAAAAAGGCTTCGATTTAATGGTCGAGTTCTAGGCGTTACTAGGGACGGAGGTATAGAGTTTATAAGAGGATCCCGGCAGGAGATTTTTTTTTTACCTTTAATTTGTTGTGTTTTAAAATAATTATAAATTTATTACACACTTTTTTAAATTTATATTTTGCTCTCACTCTTAAATTATAACTCTGTCCCTGGACGTTATAGCACAAAAAAACCTATAATTATAAATTAAATAAAACTAAATCTAACTTCAATTTAAGTAATTAAAGCTTTTAAATTTAAAAAATATAAGCCCTATAAACATTAGGGGTCGATGGGATTGTCTCGATTTCCTTCCTTCGCCCTTGTGAAAATGCAAAAGTATTATTAGTTCAAGAGAACTCCATGTAATTTATTGGTTTTGTCCTCCAAATATTTGGAAATTTATAATAATCCCTTTTTCTGAAAAAAAAATAATTTCGCTCCTTAATTTTTTTAAAATTTTGTATTAAACATTAATTTTTTAAATATTTTAATTAAATCATCTAAAAATTTAACTTGTCTCATTCACTATTTTGATCTAACGACAATTTAAATTCTTATAAATTTAAATAATAAATAAATTAGATAATTTTTTTATCAGCAAGATTAATTAGATCTTACTGTAATTTTAAATTTAAATATTTAATAAACTCTTATATTTTTAAAATTTAATAATTTCACCCTTCTAATTTCTGATTTTAACTCCGCCCCTACTAATAACATTTTGACTAGAAAAACTTTGGACCCAACTCGAGTTGATATTAAACCACTCTAGTCTTTTCTCTCTCTCTTTTTTAAAATTTTTGGACTTGTTTTTTCGTCAAACACTTTGAAACAAAGAACATTTCCACGTACATTTCATTTTACATGCACCGTAGTCTTCCTCTGATGTAAAAATGACATGTAAGTAAGCTGTAGGTTTTCGGTACAATTTAATTTAAGGCTAAAAATGATAAATTTTAAAATTTGTTTAAACAACTTAAGATGATGTACTTTTAAAAAATATTTTAGGCTATTTATTTTAAATGATAAGTTTCGGCAAGTATCGAAATTTGTCGAAAACTATCAATTTAAAAAAAATCAAAACTCATGGAAAAAAATACCAACTTAAAATTTTATAAAAATATATATAATATTTTAAGTTTATTAGACAATTTTTAAATTTTATTATTTTTTAATATTAAATTAGTTAATGTACGGTAGACTGATCCGTAAGTAAGCAATATCGCAATTCAAACACTTTTGAAACCAATGCTGATAGGATTAGAAGACAAGTTTCTGTCGGCAACGCATAGCATGTGGTTGGGCTTCAAGACCAAGTCTTGGGTACAACTAACACAACAACTAATTAAACCGCCATTTATGCTCAAACAGTTGGTTTACTATTTGCACACCACCAATCTTTTCCTTTTGCTTCCTCTAATAATTATCCACGCAATGTCAAAAAATGTTTTCAATGTTTAATTAAATAATCATTTTAATATTTATATTTTAGATCAAAATAATTTTTATGTAGATAAAAATAATTAGTTAAATAACGATAAATTGCTTGAAATAATGTGGTAAACTTATATGACAATGAACGTTGACATAACAATGTCATATAGACAAAGATATTAACTTGAAAGAATGACACACTAGTTAAAAAATAATTTTATAAAATTAAAATTATTTTTTGTTGACGTATTATTTTGTCAAGTCATTTCAAGTTGTTTATCGTTAGTTGACTAACAATTTCTATCCGCAAAATGGGTCATTTAAACCCAAAATAAATCATTTATGGTTAAATTACTTCAAAAATATGGATCAAAATAACTAGTAAGTTAAACATTATGACCATTTTTTAACTTTATGCCTTAATTATTTATGGGCAAAAAAGAATTTGGGTAGCTTGGACATTGTACATTGAATATTCAAAAAAATGAATTTTTATGATATTGTACATTCAAGCATACTTTAATTTATAGTTTCATAAACAAAAAAATATATTTTAAAGGTATTATAATAATAACAGTACCAAATAAAACTAAGATATAAGAATTTCAAAATTTAAAATTTAAAAACTTAAAATATATACAATAATTATATTTACATCAAATTAAAATATATATTGATAAAAAATTATAAATGAAAATTCGAATAAAATGATGGATGGTTGCTTAATTATTCAATGGTAACAATGGGACCTTTGCAATTTGCAATACTATTGATATGAGTAAAAAAAGCAAAATTGTTGCATGTATATGGAAATAATTTGGCAAACATGACATACGAAAAGTAGGTGAAGCATAGCTTTTAGTGGCGGGGGCATTGTTCAGATAATTGATAATAACAGCGCATTCAATTTCAAGCCGCTATTTAATTCCAATATTTATATTTATCACTATTCAAAAAATTTGTTGTATAGTTGCCACACTTTTATTTCCCCCATGTGTAAATAAATAAAAAAACCACCCAAATTCTAGGCCATATATAAGGCTAAACTATCAAATAAGTGCCAAAACTATGTATATTTTTATAATAAGTGCCTAAATTTTTATTTTAGTTGAAATATGTGTCTAAATTATTTTTTGCAGAAATAGGTGCCTAAATTTTTATTTTTGGCTTGTTTTAAAGTTAATTTTGGCACCTACTTGGGCACCTATTTCAATTAAAAATGAAAGTTTAGGCACATATTTCAACCAAAAAATACTTTAGGCACCTATTTTAGCCAAAAAATACTTTAAACACTTATTGAAAAAAAAAGGCATAGTTGGAGCACTTATTCTGTAGTTAAGCCTATATATAATCTAACAAAAAAATATAAAAAATATAAGGATTTTTAGGTGATCTAATGAGACAAAACGGTAGCTCTTTCTTAAGAACCTGACATGTGATTTCAGTGGAAAAGCGGATGATATTCATCATAGGAGACTCGAGTTCAATCGTTTTGTCTGCAAAGTGTGTCCATTGTAAAGGATTAAGAATATGTATAGACAAATATTATCTTGTAATCACCTTTAGACTATTCGAAAAAAAGATTAGACGTTCAAATTCTAGTGCTACGAATGGAGTAAATTGGGTTGGAATAGTTGTCCTATAATAGGTTTATATAGTATTTGATCCTGTTTAGTCAATGTATATCAATAATTATACCAAAAAAAAGTTTGTAAATTCTACTATTTTTAATTTTATTTGAATCAAGTTTCATTTTCATCACAATTACTCATGATCGCTAAACTACTAAATTATATTATACATAACTATGCTTGGACTAAGGGTCTTCATTTTCGGATATCGGATCGATAAAATAATGATCTGAAAAAATTGGATATTTGAATATCAGATATTCTAGTATCTGATTATTCGAATATATAATTTAATTTAAGTGTTTTTTGAATTTGACAGTCGTATTTATAAATCTTCAGAATTTCGAATATAACAAGATTTGCATCTACGAAAGTTTTAATCTTTCGAATATAACAAGCATCAAATTGCTAAATACAGCAAAATGAATAATCATGAAATTTTGAATTTTCAGATAATTTAAAACTTAAAATATTGCGATTTGTATCTGATCTGAAAATTAAAAATTTGGATTGGATATCTGAATTTTTAAATTGGGTTAACAGATAATTAAATCGAATCGATCGATAAGATATTTTTGTACACCCCTAGCTTGGATCACATTTTAACCTACAATCTCTCCCCCAAAAAAAACCCAGTCAAACTAAAACTCAGTTGAAAATAAAATTTTAATTTACATTCAAATTGATTTATTACTAGTATTTAATTTGTACGCGAATAAACGTTCAGTCTTCAAATTATGTCTATATACACCATTCACATACATTCTCCTTTAAATTTTGAAATTTTGAAACTAAAGAAATAGTAAAATCTCATTTTTGCTCCAAACATAATAGAATTTCAGTTCAGTCCCTTTAGAATTATATAATTATAAACTAAAATGATGATCAATTTATACTTTGAGCTTTCAAATATTTATAATTTTTTATATCCTTTTATAAAATTTCCCACTTCGACCTTGTCATACGTTGCTGAAAATGATAATTTAAGCTCCTTCTTCTTCCTTTTAATTTTTAATTGACCGGAATAATGGCTTAAATTCTAAATGTTTTCACTCATAAGGCTTTAATTAAATACAAAAATCCCGGCGTATTTAATTTTAACGATGAACAAAATTAATTAATAAAGGTCTATCTCAACAAAAAAGAAAACAAAGCACAAACATGGTTAAGTTCATTAAGAAAAGCGTAAATCTACAAATTAATTAAAGATTATGGTCATGCTTGGCAATTAGCGGATAGCGGATTACATTACCTGATAGTTGATAGCTAATTGTATTAGCTGATTTGATTAGCGGATTGTATTAATTGATTGCATAAAAGTGTTTGGTAAAATTAACTGATAGCTGATAGCTGTTTGATTATTTAAACAAACAAAATGACATATAAAGACATGATTATATTCAATGTTTGTTTGAATAGTTTATTAGTTATCAATATTTTGTATCTATTACCGTTCAAAAAAATATTTTGTATCTATTAATATTAATTAGATTATAAAAATATTTTTTAAATATAACAATAATAAGCATATTTGAAGGATTTATATATTAGTTTATTATTTATATAATTATTTTTAATACAATTTAATTAATTATTAAATTTAAATAAAATTATAAATGTGTGAGAATAAAATAAAAAATATTATTTTACAAATGTCACAATATAAATATGTGAGAGTGAAAAATTAAAATAGAAAATGTTAAATTTAGGTTATTTGGAAGTTTTTGATAATTGTTAAGGGTAAAGGGACCTTTATAACTATTATGTCAAACCGCTAGTTTTAAAAAGCTCATATTAGCAGCTTTTTTAAAAGTAGAGGTTTCACCACAATCCGCTATTCACCAAACATCTAAATTAGCAGATTTGACCGGTCAAACCTCTAATATTAGTTTCAACCTTTATTTTTAGTTCAAACCGCTATTTACCAAATATGGCCTATATAAACACGTAAAATTAATAATCAGTGATTTTAAATGGATGATTTACGCACCCCACACATTTAAAGTACATTATTGTTATAATAACTAAATAAAACACTAAAATTAATGATATAATAAGGGGTATAATTTATTTTAGATAATATACGATAAATCATTATTTTTTGTCAAAAGGTTAAGATAAAATATAAATAGATATCACTATACTATCACACATGTATATTAAAAAAATTTCTTCTATGTTAGTACATGAACTTTATTTTGTCTCAAATTGATACTTAAATTTGGAAAAATTTCTCAGATTATGTTAACTTGGCATCTTAAGAACTAATCAAGTTATTGATGTGACACTGACTAATTAAAATGGTGATGTCATTAAATTCATGTGTGACAACATGATTGGTCATAGGTTACCACATTAACACTTATATACGAATTTGAGATGATTTTTCAAGTTTAAATATCGATTTAAAAAATCCTTGCAAGTTCAAAACTCAATTTGATATTAAAAAAAATACTAATGTACCAATCCGAAAAAGTTGCCAAATTGATATAACAATTTCTATAATAAGCCAGCATAACATTAACTATATGTTAAATACGTAAAATGTTCTTTGGTAATAATTTTTCCCTTGACAGTCAAGTATCAAAGTGAGTAATTAGCGTAAACGGTACACTACACAAGTAGCCTTTTAATTATAGAGTTTTTTTTTCTTATCTCTCATTTACGAAAAATTGTTAAATATAACTCGAATAAATAAAATTTAAAAAAAATAATAAAAAATAACAGAACAATTAATGACATTGACATAATAACAAATTTAATCCTTAATTGTGCCACAAACACATCCGCCATCTGGTAATGCAAGGATTTGTTATTACTCAAGTTTGAGTTTGCATTGCGGAAGTTGCAACCAAATTTCCCGCAAGGAACATATGAACTTGTTTGAGTAATACAAATACTTAGATTTCGTTCGGTAATGATTGTGGAATAGTCGTTCGGATGAGAACCTCGTTTGGAGAAAAGTTATATATATTTTTTTAATTTTTACGAAACGCCCATTTAAAGCATATATCAGGCGGAGAAACACCCGTTTGAAAATTATTTTTCCAGTTTTACTATTTTATAATTACTATACACAATGGAGAAAATTATTAGTAAAAGCCAGTTAAAAAATGATGGGAAAAAGTATAAAAAGAATCTCAATATTAGGAAAAGTATTAGGCTAATAATATGATATTAAAAAATAACACATTATCGTGTTAGGACGAAACATATTACCTTGGGTCCTAATACCTCCTATTTCTTAGATAATTTGATATCAACATTGGTAATGTAAGATTTATGATATAGTTGTACTCCTCCGTTTTTCATAGCTATTTAGAATTAAAAATTAGTGAGCGAGTGTTCGATTGAGTTGAGTAAAAAATTTTAAGTTATTCGAGTTTACAAGTCTTATTTTGATGACTTAAACTTTATTTGAAATTTGTTCGATTCGAGTCGAGTTTTCGAGTTTATGTACAAATTTAATTGTAATTATTTATAATATTATAGTACATATTGATTTCAATTTAAACGGCTTTCTACATCTATATATATATATATATATATATATATATAAAAGGTAGAATTGAGGGACTCAACTTGAACTTAAAAACTGGTCTACTAATTAGTATAAGTTTTGAGTTATTCGAATTTCTATTTTACAACTCAAACTTTGTTTAAAAAAATTTCGAGTCGAGCTTTTTCGCGTCGAGTCGAAAAAATAATTTTTTTCGAGTCAAGTTTTGCTCTCTCTATTAAAGATGCAATAAAATGTAAGATCTATTATTTGGATAAGTGATCAAAGATGCTCAATATAATATACATATAATATATTAAATTATATCATATTCGATAATTTTAAAATCCATGAACCAAATATCTCTACATTTTTTTGAATATTAGTACGCCCGTTTTATTAATAAAGGAAAAATCCAAGATGAAAGTTTAAAATGCAGGTAAACAAACATGATATGGACATATTCCTAAAAACAAAAAAAACTAACGTCTCTAGATCATAAACAGGACCAAAGAAAAGGTAAAAAAACTTAATTTAAAGACTCAAAACAAAGTAGATACAAAATATCATCAAAGCTCATCGATGAAAGTAAAAACCATCAACAAACAACATTAAAAAATGCACGTTACAGAATTGGGGCACGTTGACAACACGTTTATTACCACAACTCAATCACGAAGTGACTAAACTTGCATCTAGATCCAATTCGAGGGTCCAAAACAGGGAGATCAACAAGATAATCAAAATAGCGTCATCTTGATCAGTCATCGCGGCGTCAAATCCAACCCTGACAAAAAAACAATAAAACAAAAAAGCGTGCTGAGAAGCAGAAAAAACATACAAAAAGTAGAGAAAAACGTGTCATAAAGACATATTTATTGAATTAAAAAACTAAAATCAAAAGAACGAAGCAAGTAAATAAAAAGAGGGTGACCAGCGGTCGACAACCAGCACTAAAGCTGGTGCCGCCGCCGGCCATAAAATTTAGACAAGAATGAAAAAAGTGATGGCGGCTTTGGAGAGAAAAAGACAAAGCGGCTAGGTTTAGGGGTGAGCGTTCGATCGAGTCGAGTAAAATTTTTTTCAGTTATTCGAGTTGACGCGTCATATTTTACAACTTGAACTTAATTTGAAATTTTTTCGATTCTAGTCGAATTTTTGAGTTCCTATACAAATTTAATTGTAATTATTTACCATGTTATAGTACGGTTTGCTTATAATTTAAACGAATTTCTCTAATCATATAAGATATGCATATATATATTTTTCATATTATTTTTCACATGTATAAGTAAGATTTGTAATGTTGTTTAATAAAAAAATAACATCTAAACTTTTAAAATATATTTATAATATTATTTCTAAATAAGGAACTTTTGAGGATAAAGTATTGATGGGAGTATAAATGAGTCAATGAATTGATGTGAAGAAAAAAACTACAAAATAATTTAGTTGAATGATCAAATTGAATAAAATATAAAATTAAAGGACTAAATTGAAAAAATATTGTATTTGTTAAAAATATGAATTGAAGTTATATAGATATTATATAGTGTTAGTGAATCATGTGGTTTAAGTTTGGTAAAAAAATATACTTAAAAGTTAAAACGAAAGAGGAATTAAAGAAATGAGAAATTATTCAAAGTTGAGGGGCTAAATTGAAAAGGTAGGAAATTTAATTTAAAAATATGAATTGAAGCTAAATAGGTATTCTACAGTGATTTAGGAGCTTGAGATTCAAATTTGATCAAAAATTAACTTAAAACGAAAGGGATTGAAGAAATGAGGAAATCATACAAAGTTAAAGGGCTGAATTGAAAAATATGAAATTTATTTTCAAAAATATAAATTGAATATAAATAAGTATTTTACGTTGGTTTAGGAATATGTGATTTAAATTTGGTCAAAATGGACTTAAAATGAAGGAGGAATTGAAGAAAAAATGAAATCATGGACTAAATTGCAAAACTGTAAAATTCGAGTTGGACAAATTTCAACTCGACTCAAACTCAAATTTTTTTCGAGTTACTCGAGTTGACTCCAATAACTCGAACAACTCGACTCGAATAACTCAAAACGAAAAAACATTCGATTTTTTTGAGTCGAGTCGAGTTAAGTTTTGCTCATTTCTAGCTAAAATTTTCATATGATCCAAATATCTGTACAACTAAACCAAACAACCAATTATAAATTAATTATAGTGTACTTTATAAATTCCATGCTTCGTGCTCAATCTACCAAGGTAAATCAGTATTTGCATTTATTTTGTATGAATGCCTTTTTTATTTATTATAATCATTTTATTTGAATTAGATATAACAGAATTTTGTTAAGAGATGACTTTTTAATTTAATTTAGAATACTAATATTTAAAATAAGAAAAAAACTTTAATACCCTGGTCTTTTAATTTTAAAGATTAGATGTTTAATTTATGATTTAGAATTTAAAATTAATATTTAAAATTTAGGGTACATGATTTATAAGTTGGGTTTTTTGTTAAAAAACAAGTTAGGGTTTAAATTTTGGATTAATATTTAATACACTGTTGGTCTAAATTTTTTTAACCTTAAAATCCTAAATTTAAATTCTAAAATTTTAACCTTAAAACCCTAAAATTTTACCATAAACCCTAAAATTCTAAGCCCAAAATTCTAACCATAAATCCTAAATTCTAAACCCTACAACATAAACATCTAACATCTAAACCCTAAACCAAAACTCTATACCCTTAAATAACCAGCTTGTAAAAACTTTATTTTTTACCGACCAATGTATAGAATAATAATTCTTAAATTTTTAGCCTTTTAAATTAAACATTTAAATTTTAAATTTTATATATAAATATTAAAATTTTACCTTCCAAAATATTAATTTGATATTAAAAATACTAGTATTTCACCCGTTAGATTAATGGATATAGTAAAATCAATGTAAATCTGAAAACACCATAACACTTGTCTTGCTCGTTTGGATTTACCCATAAATTTAGTGTTCTACAGATCCCAATGCCTTGAAATTTCATGGAAGTGGAAAAATAAAAGGCCGTATCCCATGTAGTTAAGTTTTTATTTTGTTATAAAAAATAAAATTTAATTATTATTTTATAATATTTAAAAATTCAATTATTATTTTATTTTTTAATAAAATTCGATGACTATTTGTATACTTTATAAAAAAAAAAACAATGTTACAAACTGGCTAAAAAGGAAAAAAGAAATAAAAATACATACTTTTTACCGCCAATCTCAGTGTTTTGAAGAGGAAAGGCAAGAAAAAAGAGAGTCAACCTACCTGTTTTTGACTTTTTGGTAGTATGTATATGTATGGCTTCCAAGAGTCCACATAATGGGTTTTATTATCTTCACCTGTTTTACCTTTTCCTTTTCAATTCTTTATCATTTTTTTCTGTGAAAAATCTTTGGGTTTTCTTTCTTCTTTCATATTGTAATCTTGACTTTCATGTCTTTTTGAAAGAAAAGAAAAAGCTTATTTTAGTAGCAGTGTAAAAAAGTCAAGCATGCAGAGAGAAAACAAGAAGATAAATTAACAGTAACACACTCTCGGCAGCTAGGGTTCCATTGATCTTCAGGGTTTCAGACCCTAAAAGCAAACCCCATAAAGTTCTCTTTTTTCTTAAAAGAGATTTGAAGAGAGAGAGAGAGAGAGGGGGATAGAGAACAAAGAGCTAAGCTGTAATAAACAGAAAAAGGGTTTCTTTTTTGCTTGCCTTTCTTCTCTTTCTTTCTCTCCATTAAAAATCACTTCCTTGTAGAGAGGGGAGTTTTGAGACATTTGGAGTTTCTTTGTTCATCCTTTTGTCTCCTCTATCCTCTCTTTAGTTGGTTTTTTAAGTTGTTTTTTTTTTAAGGAACATATGGTCGAATGGGAGTGTAGTTTGTAAATTTTTAGAAACCAAAAGCTGTGTGTTTTTATAGATTATAGAACAGAAGTATTTGATGAGTTTTGGGGGATTTCTTGATAACAGCTCCGGTGAAAGCTTTGGCGGTGCAAGAATAGTTGCAGACATCCCTTACAGTAACAGCAACATGACCACCGGTGTTGTCGCGCAATCTCGGCTTATGTCTCCTTCTCTTCCTAAGAACATGTTCAGCTCGCCGGGCCTCTCTCTTGCTCTTGTAAATGATCATAATCTCTCTCTCTCTCTCTAATGATCGTTTGTTATTGTTGTTGTTTAGGATTGATCTGGGTTGTGTTATGTGTTTGTTTTTTGCAGCAACAGAATATAGATAATCAAGGGGATCATGGGACCAGACTAATGCGAGAGAATTTCGAAGGGAGTGTTGGGAGAAGAAGCAGAGAAGAAGAACATGAGATCAGCAGATCTGGAAGCGATAACATGGATGGAGCTTCCGGTGATGATCAAGACGCCGCCGACAAGCCTCCGAGGAAGAAGAGATACCACCGACACACTCCTCAGCAAATCCAAGAGCTCGAAGCGTATGATTTCATGTCTCAAACCAAACTTTTTTTCACTTTCTGTTTTGGAACGATCATCTTACCAAGTTTTGGTTTTGGTTTTGGTTTAGTCTCTTCAAGGAGTGTCCTCATCCCGATGAGAAACAGAGATTGGAGCTTAGCAGAAGGCTTTTCTTGGAAACCAGACAGGTTAAGTTTTGGTTCCAAAACCGCCGTACTCAAATGAAGGTACGTTTTTGTAAAGAATCTTCCTTTTGGGGATTTGATTGTTTATGTAAAGTTTAAAACTTATCCCTTTTTTCAGACACAATTGGAACGCCATGAGAACTCTTTGCTCAGGCAAGAGAACGACAAGCTTCGAGCCGAGAACATGACTATAAGGGACGCTATGAGGAACCCCATTTGCACGAACTGTGGTGGTCCGGCGATTATCGGCGATATATCCCTCGAAGAGCAACATCTTAGAGTCGAGAACGCTCGTCTGAAGGACGAGTTAGATCGAGTCTGTGCGCTAGCCGGCAAGTTTTTAGGGCGGCCGATTTCGACACTAGCTGCTTCGATTGCTCCTCCATTGCCGAACTCGAGCTTGGAACTCGGGGTCGGCAACAATGGTTTCGGGGCTTTAAGCACCGTGGCTACAACATTGCCTTTGGGGCCTGAGTTTGGAATTGGGATGACAAATGCTTTGCCTGCGACGGTTCCTCCTAATAGATCGGTGGAAAGATCGATGTATTTGGAACTGGCTTTGGCTGCGATGGATGAATTGGTTAAGATGGCACGGACCGACGAACCACTTTGGATTAGGAACTTGGAAGGCGGAAGGGAAATTCTAAATCAAGATGAGTACTTGAGGAGTTTCACTCCTTGCATTGGCATAAAATCTAATGGCTTTGTCACCGAGGCTTCTAGAGAGTCTGGGGTAGTGATTATCAACAGTTTAGCCCTTGTTGAAACCTTGATGGACTCGGTGAGTCATTTGATATTTTGCTTCTCATTTTTTTCGAGATTTGTGTCATTCGAATTAGCTTTTGATTTCCCCTTCTTTTGCATAGAACCGTTGGTCGGAGATGTTTCCTTGTTTGATTGCCAGAACATCAACGACCGATGTCATATCTAGCGGGGTAGGAGGAACCAGAAACGGTGCACTCCAACTGGTAAGTTAATTTCAAGTCATAATATTAATACAAATCCTTGTAATAATCTTTTTCTTCCTTGGTTATAGATGCATGCCGAGCTCCAAGTCCTTTCTCCATTGGTTCCGGTTCGCGAGGTCAATTTCCTAAGGTTCTGCAAGCAGCACGCAGATGGAGTTTGGGCCGTTGTCGATGTGTCTATCGACACGATCCAAGAAACCACGGGTGCACCCTCGTATGTGAACTGCAGGAGGCTCCCTTCTGGCTGTGTCGTGCAAGATCTTCCCAATGGATACTCCAAGGTAAAAAAAAAGACATTTAAAGAATCTTGTGTTTTAATTTGTCTAGTGATTACACTGTCCGTGCCTGGTTTTTGCTTCAAACCAACTCATTAACTCCCCAGTTCCCAATTTTCAACACAAGTTTCAACATATGGGTCTGCTTAAACACAATAAAATATAGTTTGGTATAATATTTGTGATTCCTGGAGAGTTTCTTGTTGAATAAACTATTGTTTTGATGTTTCTATTCCAATATTTTGATTCTGCATCGATTATCCCAATCTAGCCAGCTACATTTAAGGCATGCAACTGCGTATGACCTGGTTGATGTGCTTGTTTTCCTACACAAACCAGTCAACATCCCCATATGCTAGCTCTTTTGTTTTTATCTGAAGATCTCAGCCCTTGGATTTCACATCACTACATATCTCTATGTTCCTTGGAAATCTTAAAAAAACCCTATCTTCTCCATTATTCAACCCCTTTCAATTTTTAATGCCTCACTAAAAGGGGACAAAGCCACAGTGAGAGAGAAAGAAGATGCCATTTCTTTCATTGAGCCCAATCTTTGAGTCATTTCCAAGATTTGCCTCGTATTTCAGTCTTATTATACAAAATAAATAATCCCAATGACTGATTGTGCAATTTGTCAAAAATTTACATAGGTGACATGGGTCGAGCATGCCGAATATGAGGAGAGTCAAGTTCACCAGCTCTTCCGCCCTTTGCTGAACTCTGGCATGGCGTTTGGTGCTCAACGTTGGGTCACCACGCTTCAACGCCAATGCGAATGCCTTGCTATACTTATGTCTTCCACTGTTCCTGCCCGAGATCACACCGGTAACCAATATACGTGTGTGATGGTTTTTAAACATTGTATCAAATGATAATCCATGGATTTATGATTTATGTTTTTGTTGTAGGGATAACTGCCGGTGGGAGACGAAGCATGTTAAAGCTAGCACAACGTATGACGGATAATTTCTGTGCCGGAGTGTGTGCCTCCACGGTTCATAAATGGAACAAGTTGAACATAGGGAACGTGGATGAGGACGTTAGGGTTATGACTCGTAAGAGCGTAGACGATCCCGGTGAGCCACCGGGCATTGTGCTGAGCGCCGCTACGTCGGTTTGGTTGCCGGTATCTCCTCAGCGTTTGTTCGATTTCCTACGTGACGAACGGCTGAGAAGCGAGTGGGACATCTTGTCCGACGGTGGTCCAATGCAAGAGATGGCACACATCGCCAAAGGCCAAGATCACGGCAACTGCGTCTCCCTCCTCCGTGCCACTGTAAAAGTCCTATCTCAAATATAAAATAATTGAAAATCTGGGAACGTAGAGGGTAATAATTTAGTGACGAAAATGACAATTTTGAAACGACAACTCTGGAAATGGAATTATCGATGAAGATAATTTAGGGGAAAAAGATTTCAAAAAGCTTTCTATTTTGTTTTATTGGTTGAATTTGTGGGTCTCGTTTTGGGTGCAGGCCATGAACCCAAACCAGAGCAGCATGCTGATTCTGCAGGAGACATGCATCGACGCGGCGGGGTCGCTTGTCGTGTACGCGCCCGTTGACATTCCAGCCATGCACGTGGTCATGAACGGCGGTGATTCGGCTTACGTAGCTCTCTTACCATCGGGCTTCGCTGTCGTCCCGGATGGTCCGGGCTCTCGTGGTGGGCCTACCTCTAATGCGAACGGCGGTGGCGGCGGCTCTCAGAGAGTGGGTGGGTCACTTCTCACGGTGGCTTTTCAAATACTGGTCAACAGTTTACCGACGGCCAAGCTGACGGTGGAATCGGTGGAGACGGTGAATAATCTGATTTCGTGCACCGTCCAGAAGATTAAAGCTGCCCTTCAATGCGAAAGCTGAGTGCACGTGATACTTTCTTTAGCAATTTTTAGGTTTTCTTTTACGAGGACGTGTGTTTGTGTATTTAGTCATTTATTAGCGTTGGATGGTTTGTGGTGAAGTGTGAAAACTGGAGAGCTTTTGCCGTTTTGAGTCTTGTATGTAACTCAGTGAGTTGGAGGGTGTTGAGTCAAGAACGAACCGCGCGTGGAGAGACTCCTTGCATGGGTGATGATCAGCTTAGCCAGTGAAGGCGCAAATGAAGGGTGGTGGTTCGGGTATTGACTCGGGTCGACCCTTGTTATTGTATTAATCAAACATCTTCTCATGGGGATAGCTTTTGCAGACTTGATTATAGTTTATCGAAAAAAACCCAATTATTTTTCCCTTCATTTGTTTCCAAAACCTTATTTCAGCGGCGGCAGAGCCTGAGCGAGTGAAACAAACGCGCCACCGATGCAAAGCTAGATTGGGTCAGTGATTGTAAGTAGGCATTAATGAGGGAGCAGGGGCTGTTCGGAAGGAAACATTGGTTTTCATTCAATGCGGAGAGGCTTTGGCATTTTCTCCCAGTACTAAGCTTAATTAAACGAATGAAATGACGCCACGTGTCCGTAGGTTATCTGTCTGAGAAATATATTTGAAAGTAACGGCGTTTTTGGGTAATGCATATTTAGTTTTTATTTATTTTTTAGATTAATTTAACTTTTAATAATTTATTTTGAGTTAAAATACTTTTTTTGCGGATTCAAATTATTAAAAATTTGATAAAAAATAATTTAACAGAATAATAAGTAGTAAAAATATTATTTTATATTTTATATAATTTTATAAAATTGTTTTTTTACTAATATAATATTTTTTAAAGTCAACATATTTGTCTATATAATATTATTATTTCAGCATGTACTGTTATATATATTTGTTCTGTTATTTCAAGTTATTTATCGTAAATTGATTACAGTTTTCATTCGCAACAAATTTTTTTTAACTTAAAATAAAATATTAAAGTTAAATTATTTAAAAATAATAGAAATAAAATAAATATTCAGTTAAACGTTGAGGGTAATATTTTAGCTCTATGCCTTTGGATGACGGTACGGTGTTTGTGTTTGCCAGCCTTGCTCTGCTTATCTAGCTATATATTACCGAAACATTATGTTGGTGAACGGTGGTCCACGTTCTAAGAACGATAGCTCTATAAAGATAGCCGTATATTTTGGTTGGATAATGAATGGTTAATTTGAACCCATTATTATGTGTTATTATTTTTTATATTTAAATATTAATTAAATTCACAAAAAAATAAATTTATAAAAATTCCATCCATTAAATAATATATATTCATGAAACGTTAAATCAAGAGCCAGAAATGTGAATTTTGGACGTTTTTGGGTGACATGATTGTGGATCGTCTTGATGCAATAATATGGTAGTGTGGGCAGGTTTGTCTTTTACCAGACCCAAACTTTATATAAATAAATGCTGATTGGTTTACTCATTTCCTCTCCAATGATTCAAACCTAAAGAACGAATATCAACCCTCTTTCTCGCGAAAGAAAAAAAGAAGTAATAATAATACATAATTACCGCAATAGTAATAATAATAATAATAATAATAATTAAATATAGAAGTGAACTTATGAATAACATATATAATTTAGTGAAATTGCGTTTAAACTTATTGCTTTGAGCTTTAGGCTTATCTTAGTTTTTGGGCGTAAAAAAAATACTACTGTATGTATTGTTAAAAAAAATAAGTTTAGATTAAAGGAAAAAATACATACAATAATATTTATAAAAACTCACAAAAAAACTCGACTAAAAAAAATCAAAAATAAAAAAAATGATAAACTGAACCCAACAAACACACACCAGAACAATTCAGCTTATACTAATCGAATTCAACCCCCATCCTCATGAAGCAGGGTACAATCGCTAAAGGGGACATTGCAAACTGGACAATCTCCAACCTTGTTACCCATTTGATGAACATGACGCACCTCGCACACCAACAAACTTTATCTTATTTAAACTGGCATGACAATTATGTTGATTATTACATAAATATAAAATTAGCAGGGCTTTCAAGCATTTATTAAGATCTAGTTATAGTGGATTTTTTTTGGTGGATAGTTATGTATTTTTCTTAAAAAAATGTAGACTTAAGTGTTAAATAAGTGCTTAAACTATATATTTTTTTAGATAAGTGGTTAAATTTTTTTTTTCGGGCCAAGTAGATGTCAACCTAACATTTTCAAAGTTACTTAAAATTCACAAAAAAACTCTTAAAATCTCAAAATTTGGCCATTGTCGTCGCCGTTCATCACGTTGTCGGCGACGAAATGAATCTTTTTTCTCTTGTCGCAAGATTCGAACGCCATTCGTCGGCCAATCGGCCTCCATTTGTCGTTGATCATTTTTTTTTTCCTTTTATGAGTTTAATTTTATTTCGACGATAGGCGTGCTGTCCGTCGACTATTGGCGATGGAAAAATGATTGTGGGGTCCGGTGATGGAAATGGTAGGCACGCCGTCAGCGATTGATGGCGGCAACGACTAGAATCGAGATTTGAGACTTAAAAATTTAGGAATTTGGGAATTGTTTTGAGGATTTTTGAAAATTTTAAGATATTTTTAAAAAATAAAAACATGTCGCGTATCATATTTTTATTGGCTAACGAAAATTTTCTAATAACTATTAAAAGTAAGATACTTAAATGAAAATTTTAAAAATATTAGATACTTATTTGGCCTGAAAAATAATTTGAACATTTATTCTACGCTTAAGCAAATAATGTAGGATGCAATTAACTCGTTTTTCAAAACTAGACAAGTTAAAATAAAGAATTGATTGAGTAGGCCATGGATTCAAATATCAGTGGATCGTCCATGATTATAATGCACGCTAAACTTTAAAAACTTGACCTTTTTAATACTTGTACTGGCTTCTGGTCCATCAATGATTAAGATTGTGCAACATCGGATGGCCCAACTATTGCATCATGGCAAACAGTTCCCCCCCTTCTGTCAAACAGTTTCTGCGCATAGCCACCCTCACCTTATATATATAGAGGTAATATTTAGGGCTAGGTATGGATCCGAACTCAACGGGTTCTGACCTAATCATATAGCGTTATATTTTTTTTCAATAAAATGTGTTTGTGTCTGGTCAGGTATAAAAATATTAAATGGCGGATCATGGTTATGGTGAGAAATATTTAATTCGACACGAAATATTTATATAATTCTTTTGTATATTTAGAAATAATTGCTATAATTTTCTCTCTTTTTATATTTTTTCAATTACATTCTTAATTTTATAAAGTAAATTTTAAAAGAATAATAGGGATAATTACTATAAATATCACTCTTTTATATATTTTCCTACTATACCCCTTTGTTTTAAATAAAATATGAAACATAAATATTATTTGTTTCGGATCAGATGTGATCGAGGGTAATCTTAAAATTTGGGTGAAATTCATAGAGAAAATTCATATTTTTGGGTCGGTTCGGATTGGTCAAAAATCGGCCCTCGCCATCCCTAGGTAATATGGACTTAGATCAATGAATTATTAGTTAAAAATGTTAAAAATTTAATTATTCAATTAAAATATTATTATAAGCATGCCACTAACCCGTTAAGTTTTTGACAAAAGTTTAGCCTGGCTTGATATAATAATTGTTTTAGTCATCGTTTTACACTCTATTAATTTAATTTTAATTCAAAATAACTTAATAAATTCAATCATTTATATTTAAAATTCCTATTAATTAAGTCTTTATTTTTCTCTCAAATTACTTGTTCTTTATTGTTCATCATCATCCATCAACACTCACCAAATTACCTTATTAATAGTATCTTCTCTCAACTAACTTTTTTTTGGTTGAACTTTAATGTTCAATTATCTCTTCTAAATTATTTTCCCCTAATATTTTAATATTTTTTACTATATTTTTATTAGTTTTCAATCCATACTCTGCAACTTATTTGTTTTTATTTGTTGGATTTATTTTATCAAATATTATTCTTTTTATTAAACTCTAAAATGGTTTGGTTCACAATAATGTAAACTAACTTGAAAATATAATCTAAAATCTATAACTTTTTAAAATTTGGTATCATAAATCTATCTTGAAATTATTCAAGAACTTTTTTAACGCCATTTAATTTTGTAATAACTTAATAGTTTATTTGTTTTTATATAACCACTTAAATTCAAAAGCATGCATTGTGGCACTGGTTTTGATGCTGTGATAAAAAATTTTAACCGCTCTTTATTTTTCCCTCTAAAGCAATTCTCTTTATCTATTGAAGCATTGGTTTTGATGTTAGTTGCTAATCGTCGGTTTTATTTTTCTTTATTTTTTTTTATTTTTTAATAAAAATAACTCTGCTTTTGTTGCACGTTTTTCCCGTTTTTATGGCATGTTTAGCTATGTCTTTTGACATGTTTTTTTTCTCGGTCATTTATCTGTTCTTTTATTTTATATTTTTTTTCAGAGTTAGATTTGACGACGTCACGATTGATCAAGATAGTGCTTATTTGTAATCCTGTTGATTTTTCCTGCTCTAGACCCTCGGATTGAATTTGGATACGCGATTTGCGCTCGTGGATAGTATCTCACGACGCTTGGCTCTGATTTGCGGTTCTCGGTCGTTTTTCAATAGCTTAATCTCTTTTTGTGGTTCGTTTGCCGATGCAGCCAGATTTGTACGTGTTTATTTTCGTTCGAGTCTTTTTGATGGGTTTTTAACCTTTTTCATGTATGATTCTTGTATTATCTAAAATGACTAATTTTAAGAAAATGTTCAAATTATATATTTAATTTATGATAATAGTTGTAAACCCCTATTGCAAGTTTAGGTATTTTATCGTTTAATAAAATTAGTGGCTTCTATTAAAAAAAGACATGCATTGTATCTTTAATAAATATTTTTTTTCTTCCAATATACTATAAGTCATGAATACGATTAATTATTTTACGAAACAACTACCATGCTAATAGAAAAATAGGACGAACGCAGAACTTTATGTTAGGGGATAAATCTATAAAATTCTATGAGGGGCGAACTTATAAATTTTAGCGGGCAAAAATAAATTCTCAATAGGAAATATATAGAAAAATTTTAAATCATATAGAAATTTTAAAATTTTAGGGGGACGACTAGACCTAGCAAACTTGACCCGAGACCCGAACACGATTGCCCAAAATTTGATCCGAAACCGAACCGAACCAAAATCAATTTGAATTTTAGTTGAACCGAAATAGACCCTAACCGAAGACAACCCAAAATATAGAAAAGATATTAATAGAAATAAATAAAGATAGGATATGAACAACCGCACAACTCACCAAAAAGTTAAATATATTGGCTTTATAAATCTATATATAAGGTGTAAAAAACTGATCGACCTAAAAAATCAATTAAAACTGTTTAATCTCCCATTGACCTAAGTCAGATTCAACCGAACCGAAAATAACGGAAACGAAAATCAACCAACCTGAAATGATCAGAATCACAATAGACGCGAACTAAAACTGAACTAAATCGAAACCGAATTTGAACCGAATAATATCATACCCGAATAATATCAATTATGCAATTGCAGTATAAAAAGCATGGATAATGAGAATTATGATATATACCTTTTCAGCTTCATCCTCTTCAAATGAAAGAACTGTTATCGATATTATCAATATTATTGAAGGAATATAGGGAAGTTATTAAATTAGGAAAAATATCAATTTTCAGAATTAGGTATGGAACTCGAGGAAATAAATGAAAAATACGAGATTGGGATTATAAAAAAATGCGAAGTGCAGTCATGACGACGACGATTGTTCCATAAATAGTTTAATTATGTATGGATTGATTTTTAATTGGGGAAATAATGTTCTGAAAAAAATGAGGAAATTGTTGGTATGATGTCTTATTGTTTACAAGTTGTCGTCTGATGTTGGTGACTGCATGGTTAATAACAAAGTCCGTTATGTGATGCAGATGACTTTACCACTTAGACCTCGTTTAGCACATAAAATGTAAAAGATTGTGTGTTGCATTAAATAATATTTGTGTATAAAAAAAATAAAAAAAATAACCCGTATTATATTGAGTTGTTTGGTTGTTAAAAGATAAGTATTATATATGAATACACTATTTTATCCTTAAATTTTCAGCTTCATATTCCCCTTTTATTTTGATATTAATTATTATATTATTTTTTGTGTTTAAGATTTATGGTCCAAGATTTGAGGTTTAAATTTTATTGTCCAGGGTTCATGGTTTAGTGTTTTATGTTTTAAAGTTTATGGTTTGGAGTTTATGTTTTATGGTTTAGAGATTAAGTTTTAGGGTTGTGGTTTGAAGTTTAAGGTTTATGACTTATGGTTTATGGAATTAACGTAACTGACGTGTTAAATAATTACTACAAATGGGTCAGTGATAAATATCACCTAACTTATTAAATATTATGATACATTAAATATCACATCCCCATCCTCACATAGTTCCGTCACTACTCATATTTACTAAACACATAAATATATATACTTTTCGTATACATACATGTTAAATAATACATGACGACAATTATAAACCAACATAACACGCCTAAATAAGTTAATCACGGTTAAGTTAATAACCACTTTTCAAAACTCAACAAAGTTTTCGTCTAATGTAAGCGACTTTGTGTAGCGATGTCTTTTTTTTTTATCGCTAAAAAGCGTGGTTTTTCGAAGGTGTTTGAAAGGTGTTTGTGACTCTTTTGGATATAAAATATTTATTCCGTGGGGTTTTAAAAGAAACCGCATTTAAAAAATGGAGTCGCCACCGGCCACTTAGGTAGGCCGGACACCATAAAACCAGAGATTCAAAAAGATTGGGTTCGGGAGTCTGTTACGGATGGGGAAGGATTAGCACCCCCACACCGCCCAAAATTGGTACTTTAATAATTACCGCTTTATTAATATTGGATTTTTCGGATTAGAGTGACGATTATTTTAAAATTCGGTCATAATTGCGAATAAATTTTAAGGGCCCCGTTATCCGAGAGTAAACGCCCAACCACTATCACTACTACGATCATCGCCCCCGTTTACGCTCGGATAAAAGGGCACCGCATTGACAATTTATATCTCGATATGCAATCTTAGTGGGCAAAATATAAAACATGGCAAATAATTTAAATGCAATAAATATTAACATAAATGTAATACTAATCTAACATAAATAAAATGCTAAACTAAAACATACATATATACATATTAATCTAACTCATAAATAAAAACATATCTAGCATAAACAAAATACTAATATTCATAAATATTAATCTAACATAAAAACAAATTCAACATAAAATACTATTCTAAAACATACGTACATAAATATTAATCTAACTCATAAATAAAAACATATCTAACATAAATAAAATATTAATATAAAACACAAATTTAAAACATATTAAATATTAATCTAAAACATAAACATACAAAATAAAAAATAAGACCACAATTTTAAAATAACTAATACTTCATTAAATTATAAAAATTACAACACTAATAAAAAAGGGAAGAAAATATACCTAACTAGGAGCTCGAACGATGAACCCCGACTGAGCCCCACCGAGATCTACCGCGACCCCTCCAAAAATTTAACTAGATCGGACCTAAAATAAGACCCCGATCGAATGTTGGATTGAACCAACTGGGGTTGAGGGCACTGCCCCCAACCCCGGCCAGCCTTGTGGCCGGCCATGTCCCTATGAATTGATGGCAATTCAATTGCCAATTTCTCTTCAATTTTGGGCGTGCAATTGCTCTCCAAATGGGATGCCTATTTATAGGCTAAAAGGATGGGTTAAGGGTGACGTGGAACACCCTGCTCCACGCAATTTTCTTCATTTTTTTTTTATTATTATTTTTTTTTTGATTTTTTATATTATTAAATTTATTATTATAATAACACTAAAACCCGGTCAAAAATGAGTGATTACAGTTGCCCCTCTTTGCTTGTTCTTGTGAAACGAGGACAAAGCAAAGATCAAAAGCACTCATTTTTTACCTACTTTCTTGTCTTTGGCTTCGGAATCACTTGTTCTTCTGGAACTATCCGCTCTTCCTTAGCTGAATCTTCAGGCTCGTAAGTTCTTCCTATATAGAGCTTCGTCACCTTCCGATCTTGGAGTTATAGGCTCTTTCGACATAGAACCCTTCACTCTGAAGCCTCGAGTTATGAGTCCCTCCTATATAGAACCTTTCATTACGAGGCAGTGCAGCTTGGAGTCCTTCCTATATAGAAATCTTCACCTTCAACGCTGGTTTCTCCTATATAAAACCTTCTGCGTCATCGATGGATTCTTCCGATCGGGAGTTCCTCCTATATAGAATGCTAGTCTTCAAAACCACGGAGTTGTCGGTCCTTCCTATATAGAACTTTTCATTTTGAGACGATGCAGCTTGGAGTCCCTCCTATATAGAACTCTTCGCCTTCAACGCTGGTTTCTCCTATATAAAACCTTATGCGTCGCTGATGGATTCTTCCGACTGGGAGTTCCTCCTATATAGAACTGCTAGTCTTCAAACCCTGGAGCCGCCAGTCCTTCCTATATAGAACTTTCCATTTTGAGATGGTGCAGCTTAGAGTCCTTCCCATATAGAACTCTTCGCCTTCAACGCTGGTTTCTCCTATATAAAACCTTCTGTGCGTCGCTGATGGATTCTTCCGACTGGGAGTTCCTCCTATATAGAACTGCTAGTCTTCAAACCCTGGAGCCGCCAGTCCTTCCTCTATAGAACTTTCCATTTTGAGACGGTGCAGCTTGGAGTCCTTCCTATATAGAACTCTTCGCCTTCAACGCCGGTTTCTCCTATATAAAACCTTCTGCGTCGCTGATGGATTCTTCCGATCGGGAGTTCCTCCTATATAGAACTGCTAGTCTTCAACCCTGGAGCCGCCATGATCCTTCCTATATAGAACTTTTTGGCGTCTGAAATCTCAGAGCTCTGTGTTCTTCCTATATAGAACCTTTCACCCTAAGACATTGAAGTTCGGAGCCCTTCCTATATAGAACTCTTTCTTTTTCGACACAACAGATTTCCTATATAATCTTGTGTGTCATGAGTGAATTTCTTCATTTGTGAGTCCTTCCTATATAGAAACTGCTAGTCTTCACCCTCGAGCTGTTAGTCCTTCCTATATAGAACTTTTCAACCACGAAGCCTCGGAGCGGAGGATTCTTCCTATATAGAACCTCTCTGGAGCTTGGAAATATCGCCTTTTTGTATATGAAAACTTTGTCTTCTCATTTGGGATTCACACCATGATGGCCATCGATGTCTCTTCAGATTTGGGGATTCACACCGAAAATGGCTACCAATCTTCCAATTTTAGGGACTCACGCCGAAGGTGGCTGCCGAAACTTCTTCAAATTTAGGGACTCGCGCCGAAAATGGCCGCCAAAACTTCTTCAAATTTAGGGACTCACGCCGAAAATGGCGCCAAACTTTCTTCAATGAAATCCACTTCTTAATGTTCTTTGATAATTCTTGTGTTTTGTCCAAAATAAGCAAAAATTGACATGCCCCTATCTATATGATGCATGCAACGTAATGGTTTCTTTCTTTTCTTTTTCTTTTTTTTCTCTTATCATTTTCTTTTTCTTTTAGCCTTTTTGTTCTAAAGTCTTACACCCTGAAAGGTCGTTCCTCAGATCTCTTCATCTCTTTACTGCTTTCTGTATGCTCTTAAATCTTCATTTGAACATGTTTTTAAACCTTTTTGTGCGGAAGGCTTTCTTGTCTTTAGGGTTATCACCCATCTTCATAAATGATCTTCTGGTTCTTATATTATTCTTATAAGAACCCTTGTCATCTTCTTGGCTTGGCGTTGCCCCTTTCAACCACGGGCTCAACTGCTTTGAATTTTCTGGCCCATCATATAGAGCCTTGATCTATTTCTAGTCACCAGGGTGAGCCAAAATGCTTCCATCCCTTGAGCTCTTCCTTGATCTTCTCGCAGCATTTCGACGGGAACTAACTTTCGGTCCCTATGCTTTAAATCTCATCATCATTCATTTTTAAAGTAAAGCAAAAGGCAATTTACTTGCGTATATTTCAACAAATAATGATTGTTTGAAAAGATAACAATCATTTTGAAAATCACAACTTGGAGGGGATACCAAACATTTTGAAAACATTGTTTGGAACAAATGGTAAACATCTTTTTCTTTTCTTCTTCTTTTTCTAAGGACCAAACATTTTTTATAAAACAATGCTTGGAGAATGGTAAACAAAACTCGACGTGTATTGCCAAACATTTTTAAAACTAATGTTTGGGGGGAAATGGTAAACATCAAAACTTTGGGAGAAAATGTCAAACCTTTTAAAACATGTTTGCCCCTGAAATATCAAACACCATAGCGCATCTGCTTCAAGTTGCCAGAGACCAACTCTAATGAAGCGCATATTTAGAAGATCTTGACCATTGTGGAGATATATGCCAATGTATAGTTTCTTCTTGGTCTAATAGGCTTTTGAGAGGAACAACCCTACCTAGTTTCTACCCCGTTTAAGGTGGCTCTCTTAATCTCACTATCTCACCATGCCCCATCCTTCCCTCATTTGGGTGTCGATCAAGCACTTCGAAGTTTGACGTTCCTTGAAGAAAAGTTAACCCTTATAGGCGGAATGAAATCTGAAGACATTCTCATTCAACTTGGATATCTATGGATGACCATAATGGTCTTTGAGGCTTGTAATGTAGGCCTTTGGTTTATGGTTAAGTGAAACAGTATTTCTGTACTTGTGTAACTTGGATATGCCCATTATTCCTTCTCTTTTTTGATCACTCTAGACTGCCCATTTTCGGGTTTTCACCATAGAGTTCATTTCCTTTATTTTTATTGTAGGCTGCCTTGCATTCTGGCTATATACTGATGTTCGTTTTCTGTTCAATAATGTTTGATCCTTCAATACTTCTCGAAACTGAGATTTCTTGAATGAAGGACTATGAATACATTTCTGGGAATTCTTGTGATTGGCATGCCCAGATGAAATATTATTCTTTCTTTTTTCTTTTTTCTTTTCTCTTTTTTCTTTTCTTCTTTTTCACTTTTTCTCTTGGATCGCTCTAGACTGCCCATTTTTGGGTTTTCACCCTAGAGGTCACTTCCTTCTTTTGTACCTTCGGATCATTGTATTTTGGCTGGATATCAATGCCAGCATGCTCAGTCAGACTACTCTTTTTCTTCATTTTCAGGATCACTCTAGACTGCCCATTTTTGGGTTTTCACCCTAGAGGTCATTTCCTTTTTCAAAATTGGAAATCTTCGGGCCGACTCGTGTTGACTTGGCTTCAATTCGAGCTTATATACTAATTTTCAAAACTGATGTTTACTTGAAATGTGGATTCCTTCTGTCTCTTGCTCATAGTTGAAGTCTCGTTCTTGTATTGTTTGATCTATGTGTGAAACATTGACTGTATTCTTTTTTCTTTCTTTTTCTTTTTTCTCTTTTTTTTAGACTGTTCATTCTGGGTTTTTAGCATTGAATCTCTTTCTTCTTATTCGAGTATATGAATGTATTCTTGAATCAACACGGATCTATACTGGTATTGATGCGATCTTCCGTTCGGAGTTAATTGCCTCTCTGCAGCTCTTCTGATATTTACTCGATCTGGATTGCTTCGGCCTTCTGATCTTTTTTTTTGGTTTTTCGTTTGGACATATCCATGTTTTCAACCACGTTCTTCTGGTGATTTTCTGATCTTCGTATCCAATCTGTCTGGACTCATCTGTGTCTTCTGGTAAAGTAAAAGAACACTATTCGTTGTCATATTCACAAATGTCCTGAGAATGCCTTCAAGGGGTAGAGGTTTAGGGTCAACTTTCATTTCAAGGATCTAAAACGACAAGTGCCTGAGAAGATAAATTCTTAAAATGGGAATTGCCTATTGTCTAAACACTCACTTTTGTTCCTCTGTTGGCCTAAGTAAACTAGCAGATACTCATATTTACAGTATCACCACAACATTCAATCTCTTCTAAATATATGCAACTTAGAGTTGATCTTTGGGTTTGAAGCAAATGTACTGTTGCATTCAAAATTCGAGGACCTGGAATAGAAATGATATATACATATGTCCATTCAAAAATGTGTGTATATGCATATGGGAAAACTACCCCAATGAAATGTTTAAAGAATCAAGAATGATTTTCTAAATGGAAATGTGATTTTTAATTCTAATAAACAATGATTTTTTTGCTGAGAATTTCTTTGTGAAATGATGAGAAAACCGTAGGGACCTTTAGATTATCTCCAGGGTACTAACTCATTATGCCCTTTCCAAGGTAGTGTAGGCTTGCCTCTTCTCTTGTTTTTCCACCGCTGGATCAATTCTCTCGTCATGACTCCCTCATCGACCAGCTTCTTGATTTTTTTAACGACCCCAAATTTCTTAGTGTCATGCCCCATTGCCTCAATGTTTTGAAAGTGGTACCCATTTATCTCTTTGTTTCCTTCTGCTCTTAGGCAGGTATGGTCTTTAAACTTAGGTCCCGGAGTGTATGTTCGATTCCCTCTGACTGTCATGAAGTCCTCAAAGCTGGCTTTCATTTTCCCGAGCATCTTATTAAAGAAGAAATAAGAAATATGACATGGAATTCACTTTCCTCTTCATCTACGGGAGGCTGTACTTGGGTCGCTAAACACATACACCTCAAAGCACATTCCTTGAAGCTTTCATCAGGTTTCATCTTCGTACCCTGGAGATACTGACGACTTGGTGTTGGGTCCAAAGCATATCATATCACGGTAGGTCCTGCTAGACTGTCGGGTAAATAGTGGATCGGTAATTTTTCAATGTAGCCCCCCATCTTTTTTTGTAGAATATGGTCACACGAATCTTGGGGCATCTTTTCCTTTATTATGTGCAAATCTGGAAATCTTTGGAATCCGGAGGAACGACCAAATCGGGGCTCAAACATAGTTTTCTTGCATTAAAGGCATCAAACTTCTTTTTCTCTCTTTTTCTCTCGAGTCCATCTTTTAACTGCTCGAATCTTGATTTTTGAGTGTGTTCAATTCTTTTATTCACGATAAAACTCTAATTGTTCTTTGGATTACCCCCCAAAAATTTTATGCAAGGTAGTGATAGTGTTATGTAAAATATGTCATGATTGTACAATGTAATGCAATGCAATGCATGAATGCAAATGCGGTGTTGATTCTCGAACAGTCCTTAAAAGACTTTCAATCAATAGAAAAATGTATGGTTGCAAGAAACTAATAATGAATTACAGGTGATTGATTAGCTTCCTTCTCGAGATCTTGACTTCGGGAAGCAAAACCTGTGCTCCACGTCTCGACATCGTCTTCAGGATGATGGATGACTTCGTCTTCTCTTCTTATTCTATTCTATGGACTCGTGACGTCATGATCTTTATTTTTGTGGCTTCTAAAAATGACATCAACAAGTGCAGGCATAATGTAGATAAGATCTTTTCTGGGTGCAAACGAATAATACGTCTAAACATGGATGAATTCTATCGGTCCTAAAGGAGTACTTTAAAAAAATTTAGGGTTTAAATTAAAATTCTCAAAGATCATTTGGTTTAAAATTCCCATTTTTATTATCAAAAATTTTAACTTACTTAAAAATGAAACTTTTAGGTTTTTTTTTTGTTATTATTATTATTCGAAAGTTTTATGAGAGAAGAAATTTTAAAGCAAAATAATAATATTTTCAATTTTTTTAATGAGTTAAATTAAAATCTGAGAATTTTAAAAATGGTCAAACGTGAAGACTTAAAATTGAGGTTCGCGCCCCGATTGAATCTTCTCGTCATGACGTGCCTTATTGTCGCATCGTCTTCTTTTCGCGATTGGTCTTTGCTCGGCCTAACTTGATCTTTGTGATATTATCGTTCCGGCAAAGCATACTTTTTCTATTTTGAAAGCCTTTTAATGAATGTTCTTGAATCAACACCATGTCATGATATGCAACATGAATGCAAATAAAGGCGTTGATTCATTTGGTAATCACCCTTTCGAACGACTTTCATGGGAATTAAAGGGTCCAGATTACAAAAAGATCCATATTACAAAAGGAGTCCCTATTACAAAAAGAGTCTATTACAAAGTCTTAATTACAAAATAAAGTTCTACACATAATCCCTAGCTCTACCTCCTAGCTCCTTGACAGCTCCGAGCAACTTGATAAACCTTGGTGCTTCTTCCATATGCGGGGTTACGAAAGGTCGAGAGTCGCGGCCGGTAGCTAAGTCATTCACACACCTTGTAGCTCGTTGTATGTCCACCATCGGGTCTCGTGTGTATACTTTGGCACTACACGCTTGTTCGCAAATCGTTACCTCGGATCTGTTGAGTAATCTCGACCGATGTCACACGATTTGGATCGATCTTTGTCCTTCCTAAGACACCTTTTTCCATGATGAAAGATTTTCTAATCGGGCAAACCACTTGAATCAACGCCTCTATGTAATGTGGATGCAATGATAATGCAACAAAAATATGTGTAAAAATAAAATAAAACACAAAAAGAAATGAGTTAGTACCGGATAAAAATAATAAATACATAAATAAAAGGACAAATTAAATAAGGTAAATAAACAAAACGACCCTATTTATCTAGTCCAAAACACCTAAGGTTATCCGCATGGCTCTAAAAGGGTGGGTTTCTATGTTCTCTACATGCAGTGTTGGTGCTAGGAGGTACCCGAATTGTCCTTGCTGTCCCCTACTAAGGGTAGCAAGGCCCCTGATCATCACCCATTATAGGCTTCTTTCAACCGGGTTCAATTCGGGGACCCATTCGCTTATGCCCGCGTCTGAAGGAGCGATATCGTTATTTAAAGCATAAGGTACTCGAGCCCCGAAGGTACTTACTAGGCCCATACGGGAGAACGATATCTCCACGAAAGCATTAGCGTTTTCCCCGCACTTAAAAAGACGGGTTTATATGCCATATTTTAAATGCGTTAAAATAAACGCGCAATTATGACCGAATGTTAATTTAATAGCCACTTTAATCCGGAACTTCCAATATTAGTAAAGCGGTAATTATTTTAAAAGCGTGGTTTTTCGAAGGTGTTTGAAAGGTGTTTGTGATTCTTTTGGATATAAAATATTTATTCCGTAGGGTTTTAAAAGAAACCGCATTTAAAAAATGGAGTCGCCACCGGCCACTTAGGTAGACCGGACACCATAAAACCAGAGATTCAAAAAGATTGGGTTCGGGAGTCTGTTACGGATGGGGAAGGATTAGCACCCCCACACCGCCCAAAATTGGTAATTTAATAATTACCGCTTTATTAATATTGGATTTTCCGGATTAGAGTGACAATTATTTTAAAATTCGGTCATAATTGCGAATAAATTTTAAGAGCCCCGTTATCCGAGAGTAAACGCCCAACCACTATCACTACGCCTGATACTGGCCCCGTTTACGCTCGGATAAAAGGGCACCGCATTGACAATTTATATCTCGATATGCAATCTTAGTGGGCAAAATATAAAACATGGCAAATAATTTAAATGCAATAAATATTAACATAACAGAATACTAATCTAACATAAATAAAATGCTAAACTAAAACATACATATATACATATTAATCTAACTCATAAATAAAAACATATCTAGCATAAACAAAATACTAATATTCATAAATATTAATCTAACATAAAAACAAATTCAACATAAAATACTATTCTAAAACATACATACATAAATATTAATCTAACTCATAAATAAAAACATATCTAACATAAATAAAATATTAATATAAAACACAAATTTAAAACATATTAAATATCAATCTAAAACATAAACATACAAAATAAAAAATAAGACCACAATTTTAAAATAACTAATACTTCATTAAATTATAAAAATTACAACACTAATAAAAAAGGGAAGAAAATATACCTAACTAGGAGCTCGAACGACGAACCCCGACTGAACCCCACCGAGATCTACCGCGACCCCTCCAAAAATTTAAATAGATCAGACCTAAAATAAGACCCCGATCGAATGTTGGATTGAACCAACTGGGGTTGAGGGCACTGCCCCCAACCCCGGCCAGCCTTGTGGCCGGCCATGCCCCTATGAATTGATGGCAATTCAATTGCCAATTTCTCTTCAATTTTGGGCGTGCAATTGCTCTCCAAATGGGGTGCCTATTTATAGGCTAAAAGGATGGGTTAAGGGTGACGTGGAACACCCTGCTCCACGCAATTTTCTTCCTTTTTTATTATTATTTATTTTTTTTGATTTTTTATATTAATAATTTTATTGTTATAATAACACTAATAACACTAAAACCCGGTCAAAAATGAGTGATTACACTTTGCTGTTACGCGATTGTATAAAAATAGGTATAATGTCAAAAAATGTGTCTAACGTTTAATTAAATAATTATTTTGACTTTTATTCATTTTTTGTACCAACTTAACCTCCAACGTTTTATTTTAAATAAAAAGGGTCTCTATGCAAATGAAAATTGTTAGTCAACTAATGATAAACAACCTGAAAATGACATGGCAGAATGACACGTTAGCAGAAAAATAATTTTATAAAATATTTTTTTTGATTGATGTGACATTCTTTTAGTTTAACATATTTGCATTTTATGACACTGCCATGTCAGTGTGCACTGTTATTAGGTTTGTTATGTCATTTCAAATCACTTGCTGTTAGTTAAATAATAGTTTTGATCTGCGAGGGTGTTATTTTAACCTAAAATAAAATATTAAAGATTAAATTAGTTCAAAAAATATGAGTCAAAATAAGTATTTAATCAAATATTAATCAAATATTATTTTTTTGACTTTATTCCAAAAAAAAATATAAACAAATAGTATTGATGGTAGTTGCACAGTAATGTCTTTCCAATTAATTTTGTCATTGTTAAGGACGAGACAATAGATGTTAAACTTCTTTCTTGAGCAATTTAGGTACTTATGTTGTCTAGGGATGAGCATGGGTCAGGTTTTTAGTCCACTCGAATCTGACCTGAAAAATAAATATATTAAACTTAAATTCAACCCGAACATATCATTTAAAAAATTCGACCTGACCTAAAAATAAATACCATACACCGATTTCGACCCAACCTATAGAAAAAAAATTAATTTTAGATACCTAATTATAAAAAATAGTTTTAGGGGAATTAATCGTAAAAAATAATAAGTTTAATGATTAAATTATAAATAAAAATTCAATTTTAAGGACCTAATTATAAAAATATAGAGAGAGAGGGTATTATTATAAATATCCCTAAAACATTTAGGGAAAATTTAAACAATTAGTCTAGGGTCGAATTTTTTTCACCTTAAACCCGATCTGACACATTTAATAAAACCTGACTAGAACTCAATTTTTTTTATTAAAAAATCCGATCCGGTTAAGCCGGGCCAAGTCAAAACCTGACCAGATCGGATAAAATGTCCATCCGGTACATTTGTTTGATATCTGATCGAGAGAAAGAGATATTATCTGTAATTCAATGTCCAAAGAGTCCTTGGACGTCTTCATATGCATATCTCGTATTATGTGTATGTCATATTACGACGAGTAGTATGCGTGAGTTCTACATGAAATAGACCCACGACGAAGTTTTAAATATGCACAATGTTTTTTACAACTTGAAATTATATGTATATATCCATTTATTTGTTATGATTTTACCCCAAATTTAATTACATGTTTTAAAACAGATGTTATCTACTCCAATCTGTAAAACTAATATTTGATTTTGATATAACAATGATTTTAAGGAACTAAATTGTAAAATTGAATAAATTTTTAAGTACTCAAAAATGCTCACAAAATGACAAGGATTCGAACTTAAAATTGTTTCTAAGGCAAAAACTAAAACCCCAAATGTTTTCTAAGTGTTTTCATACTCAAATAGCCAATTTAGTCTAGGTGTATCGATACACTCTTAGCCATATCAATACGGTCCTTAGCTACTGAAATTTCTTTTTAAACGAGATGTCTATTGGGTACCGATAAGCGTATAGTCATATCAGTACGCCATTCTTACCTGAGAACCAAATAAGCTTTGAGTATCAGTACGGCTCTACTCGTACCGATACGAGGTGTTCAAATTTACAAAATCTTTGCATTTAATTTTATAGCCGTTACCTTGTCAGTTTTATTGGAACCATAATTTTTAAAAAGTGGTTATACTGTACCGATACGCTCTTAGTTGTACCGATATGATTTCCACTCATTTTTTCTTAGATTCCAGTGAGCAAAACCAGTACCGATACGATATTTCACGTACCGGTACGCCTTTGTAAAATGCAATTTTCGTACCGATATGCACTCCCACGTATCGATACCCCTTTGTACAATGACTCTTTCTTCTTTTGGCAGGTACCGATATGATAGCCCATGTACCGATACCGAGGGTTGGCAGACAACATTTATTGCGAGAAAAATGGTCTTCAACGGTTATATTGATGATCTCAACTATCCAATCGGTTAGAAATCAACGAGGGAGTATTTAAACAAGTCTCTAAAGCTACAATAACAACTATTAATGAATTGAACAAGTCAAAAGCAATTCAAGCACAAATCCAACCATCTTTGAGCCTATTAGAGTCAAATCTTGTAACTCACTCGAGTGTTCAAAATTGTAATCATTTTTATTCAAGTATTGAGTTTGAGTGAACTTGTATTTGGGCAAACACTTCAACTTTGAGAGGATTTCATGTTTGCTATTACATTTCTTGCTTAAGAGTGTTGTTTCTCAAAGCTTTGAGGTTGTACAAGGTTGTCTCCTTAGCATAGAAAAGGGGAAGAAATTTAATAGTGAATTTGAAAAATCCTTATTAGTAGGAAGCTAAGGTTGTGGATGTAAACCTTGTTAGAAGGTTGAACCACTATAACTTTTGTGTCCCAATTTTTTTATTTTCCAATTTGCATCCAAACCTTTTATTTGCCAATTCGCCCCTCTTGGCCATTTCCATATTTGATTGATCATCATAACAATTGGTATCGGAGCCTAGCTCATTTGAAAGATTAACATCCTCTTGAGACGATCCGAAGGTGATTCAATCAACTAGAAGTCAAGCCATGACCTCCACTTCAGACAACAACCTCTATGAGTCTCAATCCATTACCAACCCATCTTATTTCAATGGGGATAACTATCCTTATTGGAAGAATCATATGAGGCTCTTTATCAAATCCAACGACTACCTTGTATGTGATGTAATGAAAGATGGACCAACCATACTAATGAAGAGAGAAGGTGACCAGTTAGTTCCCAAGTCCAAGCTAGAGATGACCAATGAAGATCAGAGGAGATTACAAGTCAACGATAAATCTATACACATGCTCTTTTGTGCGCTTGGACCGAATGAGTACTCCAAGATGTATTATTGTACAAGTGCAAAGGAGATATGAGACAAGCTCGAGACTACCTATGAAGGCACAAACGATGTAAAGGAAATCAAGATTGGACTTCTCAACTTGAGCTACGAGAATTTCAAGATGGAATCGGATAAGAGCATCATCAAGATGTTCGATCGCTTCTCCATCATAGTTAACAAACTTAAAGGATTTGGAGAAGTCATCTCGGAAGATAAGCTAGTTCAGAAGCTCATCTATTCTCTTCCTGTGGGATGGAAAGCGAACCACAATCATTGAAGCCAAAGATCTCAAGACCTTGAAACTCGATGCACTCACGAGTTATCTCCTTACTCATGAGATTATGAAGAAAGAAAGGGAAGAAGAAAGAAGATAAAATAATGGAAAAAATGTGGAAAGAAGAAAATGAGAATTGCTCTCAAGGCTTCGCAAGAGGAGAACGATTCGAGTGAAGATAAAGAGGAAAAATTGGCCATGTTAGCTAAAAAGTTCACTCGGTTCATGAAATCCAACCGAGGAAGAAAGATCCATAGAAGAAGGGATTTCAAGTACAAGAACAAAGATGAAGAAAATGATTGAATAATTTGCTATGAGTTTAAGAAGCCAAGGCACATCAAGACCGATTGTTCCCAACTTAAAAAATAAGAGCTTTGAGAAGAAGAAGAAGCTCAAGGCTCATGTTTATACTTGGAGTGATGAGGAATCATCCAATGAAAAAAGCAAGAAGTAGCCAACATTTGTCTCATGGCACTTGAAGATGATCCTAAGGTAACCTCAAATTCATCTAACTTTGATTTTACTTTTGATGAGCTTCAATAAGCTTATGATGAGTTGCAAGAGGTATATGATGAGTTGGTAGAAAAGTATAGAGAATCAATTTTGAAAAACAAGAAGCAATTTTCTATTTGAAAAACCAAAACGATTCCTTATCTAAAACTAACTCGAAACTTGAGAAGAAAGTTCTTGATTTAGAACGAAAGCAAAATGGTTTTGAAAAGAAAAATCAAGATTTGAACATCCTTCTCTCCAAAGTTCATGATGATCACCAAAAGGAAGTTGGTGATCTCATAGCTTCCTTAAACAAAAATTGGGAAAACTAGTTATAAAAACATCTTCAAAACCCAACTATGTGAAAAGGAACTTTGGTGGCTACAAGTAAAGAAGCTTCCAAAGGCCCTCTTATAGTAAGAGGATTAGGAGTGTTTGGGTTTCTAAGAAACTAATCACTTCTAATAATGCGAGTGCTATTGATTCTTGGATTCCTGTTGCGCGTAATAAGTGCTCCGCAATTGTGCAAGTGTACACGTCGCAAGTTATAGTATAAAAGATATCGTCTCTAGAGGGATTGGTGCCACTTCAAGAATCTAATCTCTTACACTGTAAAAGTAAAAACACAAGTAGGTGATTGTAGGAGTTTTAACTAACAACTAAACTAGAGAGCAATAAAGTAAAAGAAGATATAATCAAATGAGAGAGAGTAGGCCAGGTTATCGTGAGTTGAGGAGTGATAGCCGAATGGATCGTCTTGGTAAAAGAGTACAATGGCAACTCAATTGCCGTGGCAACTTGCACAGTTGGGTTGCCTTGGCAATTAGTAAAACGGTTGCCTGGGAAACTATTTGGATGACTGGGCAGCAAACTTCAACGCTCGGCAGAGCGTTCTTCACTGGTTTCTTCTTATCCCTAAGTCGAAACTCTAGCTAATTATGCATGCCTTGATAATACATCATTGCGTGAATCAAGGGTGAACAACAACCAATCTTGCGCTCCTTTTAGCCGTTGAAATCCTAAACTTATTCCTAAACTGGATTAGTCTTCACCATCGATAGATTGAATAAAGACCATACTCATTCGTTTCTTGAATCTAACTCTCCCGATATTAGATAAATAGATAGATTTACGAGATCCTCTCCTAATTCACTCGCAAACAAGAATAAAAACCAAGAATGAGTAAACCTTGAATTGAAAGTGCAAACTCTATTACCTAAACAAAATCCAACTGTTTCTTACAACCACAAAACACAATAACCCTAGCCAAGTAGATTTAGTTCATGGCTAGGTTTAAAAGAAACACAAAATAAAGTTCTCCTAACATAAATCTAATCAAACAAGAAGAAAAAAAGATGAAGATGTTGAAGCCTATTGTTTATTTCTCTCCTCTCAATCGCACCCCTTAGGTTGACGGCTTGGGGTCCTTTAAATAGGAGATGGCTAGGTCAAAGTCTTTCTTGGGGAGGAAGTCAAGTTGGAAATAAATACTTTTAAAGAATATAATTCTTTATTATATTTAAATTCCTACTAGATCTTCTCCTATCTTCTCGGGACTTAATCTTTCATTGGCCTCTTCATTTTGGGTATATCCAGTCATCAATTTCGGCTGCCACATCATCTTATCCATTCTTGTCGACAATTGCCCTGACAACTAGCTCGACATATCCTTCTTGCACTGCCCTGGCATCTGGTTTGGCATATCCTTCTTGCACTGCCCTGGCAACTGGTTCTAGCCTTGCTCTGGCAACTAATTCTGCACACACAAAATAACTACCGATAGCACCTTTTTTCCACAAAATTAAGCAAAATATGAAATCAAGCTTGACCACCAAGGAAACGATGCAAACATGCATGAATGGTTAATAATGCAACTAATATGATCCTAAGTCTAGCAATAATATGAGTAAAAAAGGTGAATAAAATAGTACTTTTGGATACTTAACACGCCCCCAAACTCAAACTATTCCTTGTCCTCAAGCAATGCAAACTAATAATTACCCGCCAAGACTTCAATTTTCACAAACTTAGCTTCAAACTTGATTTCAATCCTCAGAACCGTGGCATAAAGTATGATTGACTTTTCATTTTTTGGACAACTTTGGAGTTACTCGGAATCAAACTATAATGCTTGTGAGTGTGTGCGGAGTTGTGTGCAAGTTGATTTTTAGGATTCTATGTGAACAAGAGGTTTTCAAATTACTTTCTTGGGTTCTTTTAAAATGTTTCAACTAGAGCCGGTTTTGGGCACCTCTAGTGATTTGTTTAGTTTTCTTAAGTTTTTCTTTTATTCGACTAGAGCCAGTTTCGGGCACCTCTAGCGATCAATTTTTAGCACATACTTGAGCCAGTTTCGGGCACCTCTAGCATTCATCCAATTTTTATTTTTATTAACCCAATTTTTTAACTATCAACCTAAGTTCGCTAGAATTCCTTAAATCAATCAAGCCACAACAGTGTTTCATCAAGTTTAGCATCATAGTAGGATTCTAAGTGTTTCCGCGGTTATCCTAGAATAAAAAGTTCTATCAATTAAGTACATTGGAAATGTTATCATCAGATATTCATCAAATCTAGGCAAATTTTGTTCCAACTAAAGACATGTCAAGCATTTTATGTGTCCTATATGCAATACTTAAGATGAACGCAACTAAACATGACAACTAACTAGTAACAATCCCCCCAAACTCGAGTGAGGCATTGTCCTCAATGCATGAAAAAATGAAATAAAAAATAAAAAAATAAAAAGTAGAATGCAAACGATGACTTACTCCGAGAGCTCGTCATCGTGGATGATTAGTTTTCTTTTGGCCGGTGTCTTGATTCATTTGCTTGAACGCGGTGGTTGCTTCCTTGTTGCCGATGGTGGAACCGATCCTCGTACGGGTGTGTCCTCATCGTCTTCATCATCTTCTTCCTCAATATCTTTGGCTTTTCGCTTGGGCTTGGAGGATTCAACTAGTGTGGTCTTTGTTGGTGCAATAGAGGACTCGTCCGAATCTGAAAAATTGGACAATGATGCAGTACGAGTTGGTTCGGGCATAGGTCTTTTACCTTTGTCTTTTGCAGTGGTTACCGGGGCGTCTTCAATCTCGATTGCCATGGAATCTTCAGTGTGGGTTGTCGTGGCAACTGCTGAGGAAGGTGCTGTGTACGTTGCCGCGACATTATCTGTTGCGATTGCCGTGGCAAGAATTTCGGCAGGAAAGATAGGGAATGATACTCAGCTATCCGGGTAATTTTCCAGGATGACTTGGGTGATGGCATTGTTGTGGTCCTTCATGTACCGCATGAACATTAGTTGATTGCTTAAGGCGGTTTGCTAACGGTTGTAAGATTGCTTCAAGTTGTCCTGGGGTTGCTGGCCGAGTTGCTTGGGCATCAAGAATTGCCAAGGCGGCAGGAGTTGCCGCGGCAACTGTAGACGTTGGGGATTTTACCGGTGCTTCTCCCATTAGCTTTCGGATTTGTGCTTGATTCCAATCGAACTTTGGCAGTGCTTTTTCATCGGATGACTCACTTGGGACATGCATCTCCTTGCAAAGATTAGAGATTAGGCAAAGGAAGAAAAGAGAACCCTTGTCTTTTGTGCTACATACAAAAATCTCATCACAAATAATTTTGCCAATGTTAATGATATGATTATGCAAGATAGAATGTATGAGCAAAAGATGAGGTGTATCAACGGTAGTATTATGTGTGGTGGGCATTAAAGAAGTTTTAGCAAACTTATTCTATAATTTTGCCTTGGGTTTAAGCCAAAGGTAGTTTATCATGCCCTTGTATTTGCCGTCGTTCCAATGAGTTCCCAGTAGAGTGAGGTCTTGAAGCACCTTGTCGAGTTGCTTGGGCGTGAGTTGATCAGCAAAAGCTTGATGCTTGTCATTCTCAATGTATAACCCGTAAAAAGTATTGATGCTCTCGGTGCTTATGAGGATAGCTTTGTCACGATCAAACACGTAAGGATTGTCTGGGTTAGGCGAGTGAGCATAGAATTCTCTTACCCATGAGATGTTGCCCGGTTCCAGTTGATGGCAAAAGATTTGCCACTTTTGGTGTGCAATCCTTTGGAAGATGAACGCTTCAATGCCGAAGTCTTGATGAGAATCGAAGTATTTGATGCCTTGTTCTTCGCAAATCTTTTGGCTTTCAAACTTGGAGTATAATCGTTCTTAAACCGCCGGTGTAGCAAATTTCTTGTAATTTGGTTCTAGGGAGGAGATTGGCTGAGTGAGAGTTTTGAGTTTCAAAGACATTGTGGTTCTTGTTTGTGGATCAGTTTGCTCAAAGGAAAGAAACTATGGAAAGAAAATTGGAGAGTAGCAAGAAGAGGAAACGATTGTGAAGGTTGGGAGTTTAATTGTGATGGGAAGTAGAAAAGATATGTAGTAAATATGGTAGGTGGGATTGATTGGAAAGAAAGAAATCAAGGGTTTTAAGTGGGGGAAGGGTGCTGCAAAGGAAATTGGAGAAGGGGAAAGGGTTTGGCCGGCTATAAGGGATTATTTAGGGTAAATTTAGGCTTGATTGTGGGCCTTATATTTAGCCCATAATTTCTCTTGTTTGAATAAACTTCCATCTTGGTTTCACTTCCTCTTTATGTTGAACTCTTTTCCTAAAATTCCAAAACAAATAAAATAAAGATTAAAATTAAATATAAACTAATAAATAAAAAAGAAATAGATAAAGAAGTGGAAAGATAAAAGAAATTCTTAGACCTAAAATTCAAAAGCAATTAGATAAATTCGAAAGAAAGATGTAGTCTCAACCTAATGGAAATAAATAAATCTATCCTAAGAATAACCAAAATTAATAAAAAAAAATAAGTTCAAGTAAAAGAAAAATAAAAAAATGAAAGGAGAGCATGATCATGCATCTCCTAAGGTGATCACTTCTTTGTTACGTTCCACATGGGCACTGTTGTAGTGCTTCAATCTTTTTCCATTAACTTTGAATTCATGTCCTTCAGTGGTGGACTTGATTATCACAGCACCATGGGTGAACGGTTTGACTACTTCGAATGGTCCCGACCATCTTGATCTCAGTTTTCCCGAAAAAAGTTTTAGCCGAGAATTGAATAGAAGAACTAGTTACCCTGGCATGAATTGCCGTGTCAATAGTTTCTTGTCATGCTATTGCTTTGTTTTCTCCTTGAAGATTCGTGCATTGTCATAGGCGAGTGCACATAATTCTTCTATCTCGTTGAGATCTAGTAAACTCTTTTTTCCGGCACTCTCCCAATCCATGTTCACGGTATTGATTGCCCAATATACTTTATGTTCGATTTCCACCAGTAAGTGACAAGTCTTGCTGTAGACAAAGCGAAATGGGGACATTCCCAATGGCGTTTTGAATGCGGTTCAGTAAGCCCAAAGTGCCTCGCCTAGTTTTGTAGACCAATCTTTTCGTGAAGGATTGACAACCTTCTCAAGGATATTCTTCAATTCCCGGTTAGAAATTTCTGCTTGCCCATTAGTTTGTGGATGATATGCCGTGGAAATTTTGTGTGAAACGCCAAAGCATTGCAACATCTTGGCAATAAGTCTGTTGTCAAAGTGCTTGCCTTTGTCACTGATAATTGCTCTCGGCATCCCAAACTATGTAAATATATTTTTCTGCAAGAATCGTTGCACGATATTTGAATCGTTAGCGGGAACTACAGCTGCCTCAACCCATTTAGACACATAGTCGATGACAAGTAGAATGTAGAGGTTGTCGAATGAAGATGGGAAAAGTCCCATAAAATCGATCCCCCATACATCGAAAAATTCTACCTCAAAGATGTTTTGGAGCGGCATCTTATTTCTTCTAGAGATATTACCCGTCCTTTGGAAACGACCACATTGCTTGTAAAAATTTTGGGCATCTCTGTACAGTGTTGGCCAATACAAACTGGATTTCAAAACTTTGGCCGCGGTATGTGTTCCTCCAAAATTTCCTCCATAGGGTGAAGAATGGCATTGCCGGAGTACATTCTGCTGCTCCTCTTTAGGGGCACATCGGCGTATAACCTGATCTGCACATTGTTTAAACAACAGAGGCTCGTCCCAGAAATAATGCTTAGCATCATGGCAGAACCGCTTCTTTCCTTGGTGAGTAAGGCCATAAGGTAAAATACCACAAACAAGGAAATTAACTAAATCCGCGTACCAGGGTATTGCCGAGGCAACTAGATTTGCCGAGGCATGCGCTTCTGGTGTTGCCGAGGCATCAGGGGTTGCCGAGGCATATGTTGCCGTGGCAACTGCTTCAGTGGTTGTCGAGAGAGTTGCCGAGGTGTCTGGGGTTGCTGTGACAACTGGGGTATATGATGCCGGCGTCAAGCCACTTGATGATTTCTTTCATTACAACCCCTTAATGGCATAATTCAGTCTCCTCTGGGCTTCAATCGAGGGCTTGTAATCATCCTCTAACAAAATCTTATGCATACACACTACCGGACTAATTCCCTTCAAGTCGGTAATTGTCTAACCTATCACCTTCTTGTGTAGCATCAACATGTCGATCAGCTTTTTTTCCTGCTTAGGCTGTAACTTAGAGGAAATAATTACGGGCAATGTATTATTGGTTCCCAAATAGGCATATTTTAGTTGCCCTGGCAACTGTTTTAACTCAAGAATCGACGGTTGTTCAGTAGAGGGTTTTTCGAGTTTACCTTCCTTACTTGAGTAATCCAGTGGTTCAAAGTATGTACCTGGTTGATTGACTAACCAATTTGCCTCTTCTTGTTGTTCCTCATCGATCGGTTCTCCATACCCCTCAAGTTCCTCTAGATTGACAATGTGGTTGCCGAGGCAACTAATTTCCTCGTCGAAGTCAAACTCTGCCATGTCATGAAGAAGTTGGCATTCTTCTGGATCATCAACATGCTTTAGTGTTTGGAACACATTCAGTTTAACTTGTTGGTCATTCACCCTCATTGCGAGCTCTCCCTTTTGAACATCGATCAAAGTTCTCCTTGTTGCTAGGAAAGGTCTCCCAAGAATGATAGGTGCATGCTCATCTGCTTCATAATCCAGAACAATAAAGTCAGCGGGAAAAATAAATTTATCAACTTTTACCAGTATGTCTTCGATTTTTCCCTCTGGATGTACATAGGATCTGTCGGCTAGCTATAGCATAACTAGTGTAGGTTTTGCCTTTCCGATTCCTAGTTTCTGGAAAATCGATTTAGGCATCAAGTTTATGCTTGCTCCAAGGTCACATAATGCTTTCCCGACATAGTGGTTTCCGATAGAACATGGTATTGTGAAACTTTCAGGATCTTTCAACTTGGGTGACATGCGATTGTGCAACATGGCCATGCATCCCTCCGTTGCGACAACTGTTTCAAACTCTCCTAGCCTTGTTCTTTTGGACACAATGTCTTTAAGAAACTTGGCATAGTTCGGCATTTGTTCAATTGCCTCAACCAATGGCAAGTTGATATGGACTTGCTTTAGGATATCAAGAAACTTATTGAATTGATATTCTTACTTTTTTCTCTTCAACCTTTGTGGGAAAGGTGGTGGAAGTCGGATATCTTCAATCTTTTCATTGGTTTGGAACTTGATTGACGGTATTACCGCGGCAACTAGAGTTGCCGATGCATCGTCAACTGTTGTTGCCGTGGCATGCTTATCGTTGGTTGCCGCGACATGTTCATCTGAGGTTGCCGTGGCATATTCATCTGGGGTTACCGTGGCATTCCCTGGTTCAGCATCTGAGGCTTGGCCGCTGAGTTCATCTTGTTCTTTTTGTGGAGTTTTGTTTGATGAGCGAGCTTGAGCCTCTTTAAGTTGACGACCACTTCTAGTGGTGATCGCCTTACATTGCTCATGGCCAGTTCCTCTTGCGACTTTAGTATCGCTGGGCAAACCTTATTGCGGTCTAGTATTCAGGTTTTGAGCAAATTGTCCGACTTAAGTTTCCAATGATTTGAGTGTTGCCCCTTGGTTTTGCAACCTCATCTCAGTCCTGTTAATAAAAGCATCAGTCATTTTCATGAAATTACTATTCTCAACCATATAAGATTCAGTTTTTAACATGAAAGCATTGGGAGAATTTTCCAAAGAACTAGATGTTGTCGGTTGTTGTTGCAGCAACTGTTGCCATGACATATTCTGCTGGAATCCTGATGCTTGTGCATTCTGATTGTTCTAGTTTAGAGCATTGTTAGGATTACTCCGTGAAAAATTCGGGTACTTCTTCCAAGCTGGATTGTATGTGTTGGACATCACATTGTTGCTCCTATTGTAATTCCTCATATAAAAGCTGGATTTTGGATTCTGCGTACATTTAGAAGAATCATGGTTACCACCACATAACTCACAAAAGAAATATACTACCTTGACCTCCTATGTGTTGTTTTGTTTCTGCATGTTCCGGACCATCTTGGTTAGAGTGGCCAATTGTGCCGAAATTGAGTCTAATGATCCCAGTTCATGTATTGTGGCTTGGCGTCTAACTCCTCATCTTCTTGCAGTTGTGAACTGATAATTATTCTTGGCGAGCCTGTTCAGAATTTGCATCGCTTCTTCCGATGACTTGTCTAGGAGTATGCTGTTTGCCGAGCCATCTAACATCGTCCTTGTTGGTGTATTCACAGCATTGTAAAAGATCGTTACTTGTGTCTATACTGGGTATCCGTGTAGGGGACATTTATGTAGAAGTTCTCTATATCACTCCCAAGCCTCCTACATGGATTCATCATCTGTCTGCCGAAAAGAAGTAATTTCATTATGAAGCTTATCAGTCAAATTTGTATGATTAAATTGAGCAAGGAAATCACGACATAGATCGATCCAAGATCCAATTTATCCGGCCGGAATACTATTCAACCATGCTTTCGCCTTATCCCTCAGTGAATAGGGGAATAATCTTAGCCGTAAAACATCTGGGGCGACTTCTTGTATTTTGAATGAATTGCAAATCTCAAGGAAATATTTAAGATGTTGTCGTGCATCTTCAGTTACTGAGCCGCCAAATTGACCTATTGTGTTGATCATATTGAACATCACCAGTTTCAACTCAAAGTGGTCGGCTTCAATTTCAGGTGTGACAACTCCTGGATTAAGTCCTTCAAGATCTTCCTCTAGGTAGTCTCGAATAGTTCTGTTTCGTGCAAGAATCACTCCACCTCCCGCTGGAACATCCTGATTGTCGTTAGCATTCATATTGCCATCTTGATTAGCCATTGCTACTCTTAACCTTTGTCTGAGTCTTTTCAAGGTTTATTCGATTTTTGGATCAAATGGATATTCTGGTGTAGTTGGTTTCGTCCTGGTCATATACCAATGCAAAACGAAAGTTTGTTAACCCTTTGAATCTTAAACAATAAAAATAAAAAGTGCAAGAAAATAAAAATAAAGCTGCTATTTCCAATCCCCGACAACGGCGCCAAAAACTTGTTGCGCGTAATAAGTGCTCCGCAATTGTGCAAGTGTACACGTCGCAAGTTATAGTATAAAAGATATCGTCTCCATAGGGATTGGTGCCACTTCAAGAATCTAATCTCTTACACTGTAAAAGTAAAAATACAAGTAGATGATTGTAGGAGTTTTAACTAACAACTAAACTAGAGAGCAATAAAGTAAAAGAAGATGTAATCAAATGAGAGATAGTAGGCCAAGTTATCGTGAGTTGAGGAGTGATAGCCAAATAGATCGTCTTGGTAAAAGAGTGCAATGGCAACTTGCACAGTTGGGTTGCTTTGGCAACTAGTAGAACGGTTGCCTGGCAACTGTTTGGGCGACTGGGCAGCAAACTTCAAGGTTCGGCAGAGCATTCTTCAATGGTTTCTTCTTATCCCTAAGTCAAAACTCTAACTAATTGTGCATGCCTTGATAATACATCCATGCGTAAATCAAGGGTGAACAACAACCAATATTGCGCTCATTTTAGCCGTTGAAATCCTAAACTTATTCCTAAGCTGAATTAGTCTTCACAATTGATAGATTGAATAAAGACCACACTCATTCGTTTCTTGAATCTAACTCCCCCGATATTAGATAAATAGATAGATTTACGAGATCCTCTCCCAATTCACTCACAAACAAGAATAAAAACCAAGAATGAGTAAACCTTGAATTGAAAGTGCAAACTCTATTACCTAAACAAAATCCAATCGTTTCTCACATCCACAAAACACAATAACCCTAGCCAAGTAGATTTAGTTCATGGCTAGGTTCAAAAGAAACACAAAATAAAGTTCTCCTAACATAAACCTAATCGAACAAGAAGGAAAAAAGATGAAGATGTTGAAGCCTCTTGTCGATTTCTCTCCTCTCAATCGCACCCCCTTAGGTTGACGTCTTGGGGTCCTTTAAATAGGAGATGGCTAGGTCAAAGTCTTTCTTGGGAAGGAAGTCAAGTTGGAATTAAATACTTTTAAAGAATATAATTCTTTATTATATTTAAATTCCTACTAGATCTTCTCCTATCTTCTTGGGACTTAATCTTTCTTTGACCTCTTCATGTTGGGTATATTGAATCATCAATTTTGGCCGCCACATCATCTTATCCATTCTTGTCGACAATTGCCCTGGCAACTAGCTCGGCACATCCTTCTTGCATTGCCCTGGCAACTGGTTTGGCATATCCTTCTTGCACTGCCCTGGCAACTGGTTCCAGCCTTGCTCTGGCAACTAATTCTGCACACACAAAAATAACTACCAACAACACCATTTTTCCACAAAATTAAACAAAATATGAAATCAAGCTTGACCACCAAGGAAACAATGCAAACATGAATGAATGGCTAATAATGCAACTAATATGAGCCCAAGTCTAGCAATAATATGAGTAAAAAAGGCGAATAAAATAGTACTTTTGGACACTTAACAATTCCCAAGGGAACAAAGATTTTGGGAGCTAATACTCATGGACCCAAAATGATTTGGGTACCAAAAATTATTACTTAATCTTTGTTTGTAGGGGGAGCGTTGCTACAAGGCCAAAGCTGTAACACCCCAAAAAACGGGCTAGAAGATTCGGGTGAATTATCGGAATCGAGTTGAAATTTTGGGTTAGGCTTTGGCTAATTAAATTAATTTCCGATAAATTTGTCGTGGCAAGTATTTGTGAAAAATATATTTAATGAGTTTAATAAAGGATGAAATTGAGTCTGAGTAATTTTAAATGGGTTGCTTTAATATTAATCAAATGGTTAGTATTTTACAAAAGGTTGTAAAATATTAACAATGATAATTTTGTAAAAAAGAACTAAAGTGATGGTTTTATGGTATTATTTGACACATTTATTAAATAAAGCTTTTACCATCTATTTCTAATTAGAATTTGACGACAGTTATTATTTTCTCAAGAAAGAAATCTTTTTACCACTTATTTCTAAACTTATCTCTCATTTTCTCTTAAGATTCTCCCAAACAACATTTTAGTTTTCTTGGATTTTTTAATCCAATTTCTATTCATTTTCTTCCTAAATCATTTCTAATCAATAGTCACACAAGAGATTTTGATTTCTCTCATCTTATTTAATGGATTTCATGTTGGAAGATTGAAGGAGCAATCTTCATTTTCAATTTCTAATTTATTTGGGGGTAAACTTTAATTTTCTAAAGTTGAATTTGTAATTTAATTTCCGGACTCAATTTAATTGGTTGAATTTAGATTTGAGTTTTTAGATGAAGATAATTGGTAGAATATTGATTGAGTTATTAGATTAAATATTAATGTGCATTGTGAGTGTTCGAATAAATTACCATAAGAATTGGATCACTAAAACAGGGGAAATTAATGGTGCGATTCTGGGCAGTAGCGGCTTAAGAGTGTGGCGCCGCTGTGGTTGATTTTTGGGAGGATTCTTGAATTTTGTTTTCATGGCTTATGTGCATGAAATTTACGTGTGGCTAGAATATAGTATTATAAATAAAAAAAAGAATGGAAAAGAATTTAGAAGCAGAGCAGTAGCGTGGTTGAAAAAAAGGTGTTGGGAAACGATTCCATAATGGTAGCGTGACAGTGCTAGGGGAATAGTTATGGTTCGAATATTTGTGATAGTAGTTGTATAATAAATTAGTTATTTTGGTGTGGTCTAATTTATAATGATCTTTACATTTTTTTGGAAGATGACAAGTGTTCGGACGAGTTTTGATTAGACGTTGAGACGTTGGCACCAAGACGATAGCGTGTTGGTGAGTGAGAACGTGGATTTCAGCTTTGGAATGGTTTAAATGTTATTTTGGGAGTTTAAATTAAACTTGAAACGCTAGTTCAAACTTAGAAGTAAGTATAATGAGATCTATCCCTCGGTTGTGTTTTGGCAAATTTGATTTTATGCATGTTTTAAGTATGTCTATACCGATTTTTGATCATATATTGATGATGGATGCATTGGAAAAATGGTCCATGTAAGCATGTGAAATACTTATAAATGCATGGTTTAATGCATTGAAAATGGTTTTGGAATGTTGCATATAAAAACAATGAGATACATGATTAATAATGAATTATATTGGCAAGTAATGTGGTTTAAAATATTATCAGATATAGTTGGCCGACCATAGGATTGATAGTGCACTATAAAAAGCCGTCTCGAGTGTTAAGGGGTTTATGTGTACTGAATACTCCACCACGAGTGCTCTAACGATTGAGGGGTTATATGATACCAAAAACTCTCGTTAGTGGATTATACATCTAACCGATTTGGGTTGTGACGGTACCCGGTTGTGATTGTACCTTAATTCCGGTTGAGATTGTATGAAGTGTTGAGAGGACACTTGTTGAATTCGTGTATCCATGTAATATTTAGTAAAGTGAAACTTGGTTATGATCACTTGAAAGTCAATATAATTGATAATGTATCATGTTGATAGATTGTGGTGTATAATGTTGGTTTTATACATATGTGCTCTTTAAGCTTTGCATATGAGTTGTTATGCATGAGAAAGTTTAGATTAAGTGTTAGCAAATGAGATTTTGCTGTTCATCATTGATACATGTTGCATTTGGTTTAATATGCATAATTTTGAAAATGTTAAGTGCATGATTTGTTTTAAAAATAAACGAGAAATGCTTTGGTTTGATTAAGCAAGAGATTTGAGAAAAGTGTTTTGATGCATATGGTTGTGATGCGTGATTCGTTTTGAAAATAAACAGGAGAATGCCTAAGTTTGATTAAGCATGAGACTTGTAAAAAAGTATTTTGATGCATATGATGGTTATGCATGTTATGCTTTCAAAAAAATAAGCAAGTGCGTTGATTTTACACACATACTTTACTTTACAATGAAGGCAAGGTTTATGCCGGAAGATATGATGCTTAAGTTTGATCAAGCATATTTTATTAAATGTTTTGTGAATAAAAGGTTTGTTATGAAAGCATGATTCTTATGTTTTAGACAAACATGATTTATTTAAATACTTTGGAAATGGTGTGTTTGACTTGCTTTAATAAGGGTTTTTAATATCGGTTTTGGTTTTAAAACTGCATTGACATTTTATCCTTTTTGAGCGCACTCACTAGACATTATATGCTTACACTCTTTTTTCTCTTGTCAACGCAGTGAATAAAGCAAGTGCAGGGTTGTGGTCCGAAGCAAGGTGGATTCCAAAACAAACGTATTAAAGAGTATGTTTACGGTATTAATATTGTTTGTAATAAGGTAATGTGGGTAGAATATTGCGATGGATTGTTTTATCTAGGGAATGATAACTTGATTGTTCATATTATGTTAGATGATGGTTGCATTTAATGATTAATATGCTGGTTTTATTTTAATGTTTTGTATACTTGATAGTTATGGCCAATGATTTTAATGGTTTAAATAATGATTAGATTGATTACTTGTGTTATATGAGTGCTTTTGGTCATATGCTTTAATCCCTTAATTATTCTATAGAATACTTTGAGGTCTTGATTATTTGGTGCTTAATGGATAATGATTTATCTTGTTAGGCAGCATACCTTTAGTGTACTTTTATAAATATGAATTGTGTTTAATGGTGATATAATTTAGAAGCATGTCAATGTTCTTTGTAAGTAATTGGATAAATTTGAGTTAGAATTCAAATCCCAAAATGCTTTTTAGGGCAGCCCGTGTATCGGTATGGCTGATGGTTAATTCGGTTAATGGATTTTATCGAGTTTAGATTCTTTGCATTTTGGTCACCATATGATGTTGTATCAATTGAATAAGTAAATGATGTCCATTTGACATGAGATTTTGAAAGCATGCATTTAATGTATCTAATTTCTGTAAGAAGCTGTTACAAATGTGTTAGTCCCTGTAATTTGGCTATTTTACGATTTAGTCCTTAATTTCATATTTTGTTAAATTGGATGCTTATTTGTTATCCATTGAAGCTAAAATTTGACATGCTGACATGAAATATGATTAATTAAAAATTGGTAACCGGAAACTTGTGTAAATCCCTGTGATTATTCATATTTACATTTTGGTCCCTAAAATACTCGTTTTGCAATTGAGTGCCTTATCGATGTTCGAATCGAATGAAAATTGAACCGCTGCTGGTATGCATACCTTAGGTCTTAATAATGCATATAGACAAGTTAAAAGAAAAAAATATACCGTAACTTGAGTAAGATTGTTCGAGTTTGCTTCGGCAAACCTAATGTGACCTTCTTGGTTCGAGTCTAACAACTAGGCCAGGTCAAGAGGGTTAAAGACGCTACATTTGCAAATTCATGGTAACTTGATAATGGATGCTCGAGACATATGACCGGTGACAAGATTCAGTTTTTGGAGCTAAAACCAAAGAGTGGAGTAGTGACTTTTGGTGACAACTCCAAAGGCCACATTGAAGGAATTGGTTCCATTGGTAATCACTCTTCTATCCTTATTGATGATGTTTTATATGTCAACAGTCGTAAGCATAATCTTTTGAGTATAAGCCAACTTTGCGATAAAGGTTTCAGTGTGCTTTTTGATTTAAATAGTTGCAAAATTATCAACATTGAAACTAACAAAATTGTGCTTATTGGTCATCGCATATGAAACATTTACATGGTGCACTTAGTTGACATTCATATTTCAAATGCATGTTTTGTTGTTAAAGATGGACATGATTCATGGTTATGACATAGAAAACTAGGGTATGCAAGTATGAGTGTTTTAGAAAAAATGATTTCAAATGATCTTGTAAGAGGTTTGCCAAAAATAAAGTTTTCATATGATAAAATTTGTGATGCTTGTGCAAAAGGAAAACATAAAATAGTTTCTTTCAAACCTATTAATAATGTTTCTACAATTAGAGTTTTACAATTGATCCACATGGATCTTTTTGGTCCTATTAGAACTATTAGTTTGAGTGAAAAATCATATGCATTTATTTTAGTAGATGACTACTCTAGATATACTTGGGTTCTATTCTTAAGTGAAAAGGATGAGGCTTTAGAAAAATTCACCTGATTTTCAAAAATAGCTCAAAATAATGTTGGTTACTCTATTTCTCACATTAGAAGTGATCATAGAACTGAATTTCAAAATCTAGGTTTTGAGGATTTTTGTAACTCAAATGGTATAAGCCATAATTTTTCTACTCATTACACTCCTCAACAAAATGGGGTGGTTGAGAGGAAAAATCGTACTTTAGAAGAAATGGCTAGAACCATGCTTTGTGAAAACAATTTGCCTAAGTATTTTTGAGCGGAAGCCACAAATACTTCTTGTAATATTGTCAATCGTGTAATGATTAGGCCTATTTTAAAGAAAAAACCTTATGAGTTTCTTAAAAACGAAAAGCCTAACATTATCTATTTTCATCCTTTTGGATGCAAATGTTTTGTTTTAAACAATGGAAAAGACAATTTAGGTAAATTTGATGCTAAAAGTGATAAAGCAATTTTTCTTGGATATTCTTTAAACTCTAAATCCTATCGAGTATTTAATAAGAGAACTTTAGTAGTAGAAGAGTCTATATCATGTGATTTTCGATGATAAACTCATTCCGAGGAAGGATTCTTGTGATGATGATGTAGGAATTTTTTATGCCAATGATGGCAAAGAACAATTATCAAAGGTGGATGAAGTTCCAAATAAAGAAAAAGTACAAGATCTACCTCTAGAAGTCTTGAAGAACATGTCTCCAGAGGAAAATGAGGTCACCTAGCCAAGAGAGTTCAACTATGTCAAAAGTGGTGAAATTTTGGGTGATCCATCTAAATGGGTAACCACTAGATCTTCTCTTAGAAATACATGTAATTTTGTAGCATTTATCTCATGCATTGAGCCTAAAAATATCAAATAAGCATTAAATGGTGATTATTGGATATTGGCTATGCATGAAGAGTTAAATCAATATGGGAGAAGTAAAGTATGAACATTAGTTGATAGGCCAAGTATTAAATCTACCATAGGAACTAAATGGGCTTTTAGAAACAAACTAGATGGGAGTGGTAACATAGTGAGAAACAAGGCTAGACTTGTTGCTCAAGGTTACACCCAAGAAGAAGGAATCAAATTTGATGAAACCTATGCACCCGTAGCTAGAGTGGAAGCTATTAGTATGCTTCTTGCATTTTCATGTTATCATGAATTTAAGCTTTTTCAAATGAATGTAAAAAGTGCATTTTTAAATAGTTTTATAAATGAAGAAGTATATGTTGAACAACCACCTAGTTTTGAAGATCCAAAATACCCAAACCATGTTTTTAAACTTTCAAAAGCTTTATATGGTTTAAAACAAGCTCCTAGAGCTTGGTATGAAAGATTGTTAATTTTTTTTATTGAAAAAAGTTTTGACAAAGAAAAGGCAGAGACAATTTAGTCATTCAAATTTATGTTGATGATATTATTTTCGGTTCTACTAATGAATTACTTTGCCATGATTTTCTAAGTTGATACAAGGCGAATTTTGAAATGAGCATGATGGGGGAGCTCTCATTCTTCTTGGGGCTCCAAATCAAACAAAGGAAAAATGACATCTTCATCAATCAAGTTAAGTACATCAAGGTATGCTCAAGAAATTTAGCTTGGAGAATGTGAAACCTCAAGCCACACCAATGAGCTCATCTACAAAGGTTGACAAAGATGAGTGTTGATTTAAAGCTTTATAGATCAATGATAGGATCTTTGCTTTACCTTGTCGCAAGTAGACCAGATATCATGTTTAGTGTTTGCTTGTTTGCTAGATTTCAAGCTAGTCCTAGAGAATCACACCTACATGTCATTAAGAGAATTTTTAGATACCTTAGAGACCCACCTTGTTTAGGCCTTTGGTATCTTAGAGATTCATTCTTTAGTTTGCATGCTTATTCGAATGCGAATTATGGAGGTTGTAAGTAGATAAAAAGAGTACCTCTGGTACTTGTCAATTCCTAGATAATATGCTCATATCATGGTTTTCTAAGAAGCAAAATAGTGTAGCCTTATCTACCACCGAGGCGAAATATATTTCGACCGGAAGTTGTTATGCTCAAGTCCTTTGGATGAAGCAACAACTCTTAGATTACGTATATGATGTAGGTACCATCCCTCTTAAGTGTGACAATACTAGTGTTATCTGTCTCACTAAGAATCCCATCCAATACTCTAGAACCAAGCACGTAGAGATGAGACATCATTTCATTAGAGATCATATCTTGAAAAATGAGGTAGTTCTAGAATATGTAGACATCTTAAACCAACTAGCGGATATCTTTACTAAACCTTTAAAAAAATAACGATTTTGGTCTCTTAGGAGAGAGTTAGGGCTTACTAGCCTTTCTTGAACCTTAGAGCCTTTTTGGTGTTTAAATCTTACTTAATTTGTATGATTTCCATGCTTTTCTATTTTTTCTCCTATATGCATTTATTCATGTTGCTAGGGGGAGTATGCATCTATTTTTGCTCATACATGATGATCACATATCATACACATACATTTCGATTCGAATAAATTCAAATTTTTGGGTCCCTTGCAGCAAAAAATATCATTTTTGGTTAAGGCGTATTGATACAGGGTTTCGAGTATCGATACGGGTATCTGAGATATTGTTTCGATATAGATAGGTTGAGGATCGATACGGTTAAAAACCTTATCGGTACGCGGTTTTGGTATGCGCAAGTGGCGTATCGGTACGCATGGCCGTTGAAGTCTTTAAATGTCATTAAAAGAGGGTTTTCCAAATCAAACTCAAAATCTAACTTTTCCTCCAAAACCCTAGTCGACTCAAACCTTATTTAAACCCTTGTTTTTCATCACAAATCATCAAAATCTTTTAAGAATTTTTGGTTTTTACATCAAACCCAAGCATCATCATCAAGCTTTGTGCACAATCATCTCCTCATTAATCCATACTCCTCATTCAAGGTATATACTTTACTCTCTTTAAATTTTGTTTTTCTTCATATTTATATATTGTATATGCTTAAAATTTATATATTTAGTATGTATATAACATATTTTTCAAAGATTTTACAAAAAAATTTCAAAACTGAATTTTTTTTGTTCAAATATAAAGTTATACTCATATTTTTCTACATTATTTTTCAGTTTTTCTTTCACCAAAAAATATTTTTATACTTGTATATGATTTTAAGCTATACAATATAGTTTTTTCTTTTAACATACCTTGATCATTGGATTATTTATTGGATTGAATGTGATGTTTATGCATACATTGTTTTTGTGGTTTGAAATTGTTTTTCAGGTTTTTCTAATGGCTCCTAAGAAAAGAGGAAGAAAGGAGATTGCATCTAGCTCTTCCAACCCAAATCCTACCGAACCTAATCTTGAAAACAAACCTTACCCAACTTTACCGTTAATGTTTTAATGAACCTGAAAATCCAAATGTTTTAGATCGTTTTAAACATTTTCAAAACTTTAAAATCCATCGTGAATGTGTCGTTTCCATTCCTTTCTCGAATTCTGATTTATTTAATTTTCAATATCTTAATTTGTTAAAGGAATGAAAGTTCATGCTTTTTTAAGTATACCTGGCATTCAATATAAAAATCTTGTCCTTATTTTTTACTCTAATGCCCGGTGTGTTTACAATCAAGAGAAAATCGAGGTTATAACACTCGAGTCTTATCTTATGGGAAAATTTTTTCGTCTTGATTCTAAAACTATAGTCGATCTTTTGGGGATGGATGAAATTGGTATAGATGATGAAATTAATTTTCCTTATACCTATGGTGGCTCCGTAACCGTTTTAAATGTCTATGAGTGTTTTCTTCACTTCCTTATCACTTGGTTGTTTCGACCATCCGATGGTAAATGGTCTACTATTCGCCAAGTCGATGACTTTTGGCTTTTTTGTTTTAGTGAAGAAAAACGTCCAAACCTAGCCCAAAACATCTTTGTCGAGCTAGTCTTCCTTGTCCAAAACTTCTTCACCTCTTAAGTTACCTCATTCATCTATGACACCGCCTTGAGTTATATGTTCCACAAGCTTGATATCGACTTCTCTTACAACATTACTTCGCCTCTCACCGACCTTATTGATGATCACTTTCTTCCACGTACAAAGTTCACCATCTACAACGGTGAATAGATTCGTATTGTGGATTTCCCTCGTGATGCTCAACCTAATCTGGTAGTGTAATACCCTAAAACTCAGTGTAGAAGAAATGTTATTAATTCAATTTCTAAGACAATCACCTTTGGTATAGAAATTGAAAACTCAATTTAAAGCTGGGATTAAATTGAGTTTAAAAGAAAATTTAAATGTTTATTTCTGAAGTATTAAAATAGAGGTCTTGTAAACTTAGACATATAATTGTAATGCCCTAAACAACAACTTAAAAGTATGTGACATAATATCCAAGTTAAATTCCTTATAGTCATTATCCATTAGAATAATCAAATGAATTTGGGGCTTAAATGAAAGAGAAGTTTAAAAATGAGCCATTTAAAAAAAAATGGGCTATTAATGAACTAGTAAGTAAATGTTCATAGTTTGCATGTAAAATTTGAATAAAATGAAGGAGTTAGACACATGTTAAATTGTTAAGAGAAACATGTGGCTTTAGGTAGTACACTCGGCACTAAGGGGTATAAAGGAAGATGGATGAAATTCCCATTTTTCCTTCTTTCTCATTTCATTATCCATAGCCGAAGGATTAAGGGGGGATGTAGGAGTTTCAATTGGAGTTAATTAGTGATCACTTTGGGTTAACGTTTTGCTATCAAGGTAAACATTTTGTTTTCTTGTTTGCCTATGTAAAATTAAAGTTCAGTGCTACATATGAATGTTTGTAGTTAGAGACTTGTTTGAGAACTAGAGGGTTAAGTAGAAATATAGCAATTGTAGTGATGCGGTTAGACTCCATGATCGGTAATTTTGGGATATTGAAGTAGAATCAAAATTGTGTTTACTTGCTTGACAAATTTATAAACATAAATATATGAGTTCGATTAGTTCCTTGTTGTGGTAAAATGTTTAAATAGAGTAACTGGATATATTACTAAACTGAGGTTGTTTGTGATACATGCATATACTTGAAAAACTCGGTTGTATGATTTTGGGGGTGTTTTAGTGCCAACAGTCCAGTGCATAACTTAGAAAATTGTTTGTGTCAATATAATCTTGTAAATGACTGATTTGAGAAGTTGAAATCAAAGGGAGGTCTGGTTGAAAATATAAGAAATGGGGTTGTTATAAGCATGAATATGTATGTATAATTATAAAGGAATAGATTTGTACTCATATAAACATTTGGGGATTGTTTTAATATGTTTAAATAGAATGAACTGTTTTACTAAACTAAAAAGGGTATAGGTGATTGTTCTAGTGTTCTAAAAGGATATAAGTAAAGAATGACCTTGATGCACATGTATAGGTGTTTGTCTCATAAAAGAAAGAAATGGAAGATTGGGAGAGTACTTGAGCATGTGCATATAAGTGGAGGAAAATGGGACTGTTTAGTGTAATTATGTAAACATGTATGATTGTTTTGATGTATGAATGAAAATACATGTGATAGGGATTGTTTTTGTTTAGTTATGAACATTATTGGATTGAAATTTGTGTGTGTGTATTGGGTGCAATAGAATGGTTAATGTTGGACGTATTTGATGTTGAGATGTGATTAATTAAGTTGTGTGTATATACATATATCGTGATTAGGAAGGGGACGATGGCTTGAAGGCTAGAATCGAGGTTTTCGAGAATATGTGAAAGCGAGGATTCAGGTATCCTGTAACGTCAGGATATAAGGTGAGAGTAGTTAAAGACTCGGGGAAGGCCTAGCAACCTCCTGAGCATTTCTTGTTAATTTATAGTTACATTTATGCGTCTTGGATTAAATACTCTATAAGGAAGCTCGGACTTGAGGTACGTCACTAAGTACTAAGTATGGTACTTTGCAAAATTTTTCATAATAAGTCCGTAGGGATTTATAGTTGTGGATTAAGTATAAAGTAGTTTAATAACTGATTAAACTAAGAAATCATTTGAACAAAAGAAAGTGAAACAATAAGGTAAATTCATGATAATCGAATAGATGTGTATAGAATAATAGCACAATAGATTGGGCGATATGATATATTAATTATGGATTGAGTGTGTTTGTCATGTCATGATATGTTACTATGAATAAGTATGTCTGGTCTTGTAATGGAGTTATGTTTAGTGTGAATCCTAATTGGATGTCTTCATGTGCTTGTCGAGTAAATCGAAGATAAGTAATTGATGATATAGAACCTTGAAAATGAATTGAGAAACATGGATGATGATGGTTCATATTATGACCTGTTCGAATAATAGAGATAATGTATTGAATGATAATTGAATTGAACATTTGCTTAGTAAGGATGAATAACAAACATGGTTAAGCTTAATGTAAGCTTGTAACTGTAAGGTTAATAAAAGAAATTTTTATATGATTCATATGATGGTGAACATGGTTAAGATGATATACGATCAAATGACACGAGAAGAGAAAAATCCACATGAGGTGGATGTACTTGCCCTACACTGAATGGGGTAAAGAAATTGTATATGACTCAATGTTATGGAGCTTTGCTCATTATGAATAAATATAAGAGGTTATATAATTCAGCCTTGGTCTCGAGTCAGTCTTAGGTATAGTTAGCATGTCATATGATCCATGAGCTCTGGTTTCAGGTTAGACTGCGGTCCTGGACTACGGTCCTTTATTTGGCGACGTAGGAAGGAAGTTGTGTGGTCACTTGGCAAAAGTAGGAGGGATTAAACGGTACTGTGAGTACCATTTCATAGGCGAAAATTGGTTGAGGATTCGAGTACCTAAGCTATATTCGATTCTCAAGGCTATGTTAAAAAGATAAATATGAATTGTATTATAAAAGAACGAAAAAGTATAATAACTTTTTTATCAAGTAAAGTGTTTCTAATGGTATTGCTTAATAATCTAATAAGAGGAAATGTCTTGAATTAAGCTTGTAATCTAATTTAAATAGTGATATAATTCATCCGAGTTGATTAAGGTTACTTGTTTATTGAGGGTTCGATTTAGACAATTTCCTTGAGAATCAATAACTCATGTTAAGCTAATTGATGTTTGTTGTCTTGGGTAACAAGTTTTTGAATGGATGCATTAATCAAGATGAGTGTGACAATGTCTTGCTTTGATTTTGTAAGTCATGGTGGTAACTTGTTTATTAAGCTTTGTAATGATAAAGAAATTTGAGTACCTTAATGAATAAACATGTATCCATGTGTATGTATGATTCAAATAGGATATATATATATATATATGAGCTAAAGGATTCATGTTTTATTTAATTGTAAATTAAGCATGCATATTCGTGGAGTGTTGTTGAAGGGACTTTCAATTAAGATATTTGGTTAAGCCCGTTGTTAACTTGACTCGATAGAAGTACCTTGCTATAGTCTTTACTTAGTACTAAATTTTATGGACATGTATAATTAACGGAATAGTAATAGGGAGAAGTTGTGAACGATTTATAAAGTAAGTAAAGCTCGAGTATGTCATGATATATCTATGTATAAATGTGAATATTGTTAAGATTTAACTTGACTAATCAATGGGCAGCCTTGTGTTAATGATTTTAGCATATACATAATTGACCTTGTAAGGTGTCGAATAACTCATACAAGAAGATACTAGTTTTGAAAATCTACAAGTTAAGAAGATCTAAGCTTATGTTAAGCTTCGAGTAGTAACTTAAGTAACCAATAATATGTAATTATGGAAAACAATTGTAAGAACTTCAAGATTCTTAAGATTATAAATTTGTGCACTTGGGTTGAACCATAGACGAATCTAATAAGAATGTTAATAATGTATATGTATTTAATCGAAAGGATTAGTCAATTGGTAACCCTGTTTTGAAAGAGGGATTTATAGTTGTTAAATGAGCCGCAGGTTCATGTTAAACGTTTCCATAGGATTGCAATTCAAGTTTTTGGAATAATGAATTGTGTTTGTCTGAGCTTGCATTTGAGTGAAGTTACTAAAATTGATTAAAGATAGTGTTCTAGCATAAATGTTTGATTAATGTAATCGCTATTTTAACTACCTCGCAAAGCATACTCTTACTCCCTATTTTCATCCCATTTCAGGTCAATGTGCTTTTAATTATTCCCGAGATTGGGCCGATCACAAGAATTCATGTATGATTAGAGATTTCATCTTTAGAACTCCTAGATGGTGGCACCTAGGTAGTAATATTGCATATTGCATATCGATTCATATCGGCTTATGTGTACGAGCTTGCCGAGTATTTAATTTCTGTAAACAGGCCTTTAATAACTTATTGGTTGCTGGTTAGCCGAGTTATCTGGTAATGATGCATGTCTATATGATTGATAGTTTCCTTATTTTGCGTTAGGATGCTAGAATACCTTGCAATTGTGGATAGGTTTGTCTTTATGGAAATCGATACTATTTACGTAGGATGTGGTTTAGGATGTGAGTTTATAAGGTGTTGAGAATAAATCTTTTAAACATTAAAGAAGAAGATATATGAATCAGGTCGTGATTATCCTAAGCTACGCTCAAATGTCAATTTGATTTCGAAATTAGCTATCAATCTGCGTAATGAACTATTAAGTCGAATAATTACTCGTAAGTCAATTATGTTATGGTGAATGCTTGTTTGATACATGATATTAATCTTGATAGATGTTGTGGTGGTTAGCTTTGTTTGGAATATAAGAAAACAATTTAAGATGATATTGTTTTATTAAATTAGGACCTACTTACTGGGTGGTTTTTAGTTAATAAAGATTTGAATGAATGGACTAAAACCTTGAAACGTTGTTATACTAATTTAAAGAATTATGTTAGTTGGTAAGAAAAAGAGATTTGAGGAATTCTATCTAGCCTTAAGTTTGTAGGAAAGTTTTGGATACACCAAGAGAATTATTGCTGTGAAGTAACTTTTAATAAAAAATAAACCTTAAGAGCTAAAGAGATTTCATAATATTAATGGATCATAGGAAGTAAGGAAATGAAATTTTGCTACGAATTATTCTTGGTGTGACCATCCTTTCTTGTAAGCTCATTGTTATTCATGAATGTTGTACGAATGTTTGTGGTTGGTAATGCATCACGTCAAAGTTCATGAATTGATGATTTTGTTCTATAGATTGTGTTTTATCTATGTGCCAAGAAAAGCAAATTGGGTAATTCGGAACATGGTTAAGATCTAGTTTAAATATTTTGAGATAAATTGTAACTTTTGTTTAGGTTTGGGATTGCATAAGTGAATAACTTAAATATGTATTATGGTTGTGTACAATTTGAGTTTGAAGTTGTATCCTGTTGGATCAGTGAAAAGATTTTGAATTACTCTGTTTCCTGAGTCATTGATAAATGTCTAACTATTCTTAATTATGATTCATTTTTGGATCATCGAAAAGCTTGTTTGAGTCATATGATTGATTGCATATTTGATGGTTTAGTTCATAACACCACCTAGTTTGGGTTATCTTCTAAGCCGAATTAGAGGGTGTTACAGGTAGCCGGTCCTCCTATTGCTTAAGAAGTTCCGGTTGCTCCACCTCTGCCTTCCCTTGATGCTCTCATGGCCCATCTTGATGGGAAGTTTGCTACTTTAGATGCGAGGTTGGATTCTAGCTTTGCTCTTTTGGATACTCGTTTCACCTCTTTAGAAGCTAGATTCATATCCATGGAGAATCATCAAGCGTCTATGGACATGACTCTTACCGCCTTTCATGGAGAATGACGTGGTCATACTCTTGGTGATGATCATGAGGAAGATGAAGATGAGAATGCTCCTTAGGCTTTTGCATTTAATATTATATCATATTAGGATTTGAGATTTATGCACCCATGTTATTTGTTTTTGAACTCCCATTTTTTTGTTTTTTTGTTTTGGATTATGATTTTATGTTTTTAAGTTGGATTATTATGTTGCTTTGAATAATGCTTTGAATTTATAATATCTATGTTGTTTTATTTTTGCTTGGAGTTATTGTTTTATATCTTGTTTTATTTATCCCATTGATTTTGATCTAACAAAAATGGGAGAAGTAAATGAGATTAATTTTTTTAAAAATATATCTTTGAGCCTTAAAGTAAGGGGTGTAATTTCAAAAGTCTTAAAAATTTATTTTGAGTTTTGTTATATCAAAAAGGGGTAAATTGTAAAACCAATATTTGATTTTGATATACCAATAATTTTAAAGGACTAAATTGTGAATTTGATTAAAGTTTTTTTAGTAATCAAAAATGCTCTTAGCCATATGTTTCTAAGGCAAAAAACTAAAACCCAAATGTTTTCTAAGTGTTTTCATACTCAAATAGCCAATTTGGTCCAGATGTATCGATACGCTCGTAGCCGTATGGATACAATCCTTAGCTATTGGAATTTCTTTTTTAAACGAGATGGATATTGGGTACCGATACACGTATAGCCGTATCGGTATGCCATTCTTACTTGGGAACAAAATAAGCTTTGAGTATCGGTACAGCTTTACTCGTACCAATACAGGGTGTTTAGATTTACAAAACATTTGCATTTAATTTTATAGTTGTTACCTTGTCAGTTTTATTGGAACCATAATTTTTGAAAAGTGGTTATACCATACCGATACACTCTTAGTCATACCGATATGATTTTCCACTCATTTTTTCTTAGATTCCAGTTAGCAAAACCAATATCAACATGGTATTTCCCATATCAGTACGTCTTTGTAAAATGCAATTTTCGTACGATATGCCCTCTCTCGTATCGATACCCTTTTGTACAACAAATCTTTCTTCTTTTCGCAAGTATCGATATGGCAGCCCGCGTACTGATACTAAGGGTTAGCAGACAACATTTATTGTGGGAAAAATGGTCTCCAACGGCTATATTGATGGTCTCAACTACCCAAACGGTTATAAATCAATGAGGGGATATTTAAACAAGCCTCCAAAGCTACAACAACAACTATTGATCAATTGAACAAGTCAAAATCAATTCAAGCACAAATCCAACAATCTTTGAGCCCATTAGAGTCAAATCTTGTAACCCACTTGAGTGTTCAAATTTGTAATCATTTTTATTCAAGTATTGGGTTTGAGTGAACTAGTATTTGGGCAAACACTTCACCTTTGAGAGGATTTTCTGTTTGCTATTTCATTTCTTGTATAAGAGTTTAGTTTCTCAAAGCTTTGGGTAGAAAGCTTTAAGGTTGTACAAGGTTGTCTCCTTAGCCTAGAAAAGGCGAAGAAATTCAATAGTTAATTTGGAAAATCCTTACTAGGAAGCTAAGGTAGTGGATGTAAACCTTGTTAGAAGCTTGAACCGCTATAACTCTTGTGTCCCAATTCTTTTTATTTTCCAATTTGCTTCCAAACTTTTTATTTTCCAGTTCACCCCCTTTTGGCCATTTCAACATTTGATTCGTCATTCTAACACAATCAAACTTTGAAGCATGGTTGAAAAGTCTAAGAATTTACGGTGATAAAGTTTGAGGTAGAATTAACAACGTCGATGAGGAACAATGAACAGGGGCAGAGTCAAAATTTAGGGTTGAAGGCAAAACATAATTGTTTGAAAGTGGGGGACAAATTCATAAATAAACCATTTTTTTTAAATTACATAGGAGGACAAACGTGGGAAAAAAATCCTGGAGGAGAGACAATTGCCCCTCCCTACCCCATGTAACTCATCTCATGACAATGAGCACAATCATATGATAGAGTAGTGGTTACTCTTTTGTCATATGTGGTTTTGAATTGACAAAATATGAGCGACCACACAAGATCTTTTTTTGAAAGGTATAGTTTATTGAATATTAAGCATCCATTGACCCATGCCTCATTAAAAAAACCCTAAACCTAATTGGGAAAAAGAGTGCAACGAGTCAATGGGAAAGATTTCACCTATTACCACCCAACTTCTAAAAATAACAACATTACAACACAAGCAAATAAAATCCTCATTGGCTACTTAACAACCATTCTAAGCAACGACGCTACCTTCCCCAACATATAGGAATCAAAACCTGCAATCTTTTGGTTTTAAATGGAGCTTGCACTACCCACATGATGATTAGAGATCCATACTAGTGGAGTCACTCTTGCAATACCAGACTTAGCCAGTTTATCGGCTGTTGCATTTGCACTCATAGGCACTACTTTGATGGACCAAGAAAAATTTGAACTTAGACCCAAACTTTCCTCTATTATCGGTCTGAATACTGTTGGGGCCATGTTTGGCCGAGTGAACCAGTCTACAATCAGCACGCAGTCCGTCTCTGTTATTAACTTATTGGACTGGGACCATCTTGAATCACAAAATAAGGAACAAGCTTCTTTCAATGCAAGCAACTCAACTGTTGTGGCATCTAAAGCACCTACTGCTTTGGAGAACATTATCAAGGAATTGTTGTCCGAATTTCTTAATAAGCCTCTTATACCAGCTTTGCCGAAACCCCCTTCTACAACACCGTTTTTATTAAACTTCAGAAAGCCATGAGGAGGTTTGTCCCAGACACATGATGAGCTAAGGGGATGGCATATTGCCTTTGATTTTAGCACACGAGGGTAAATAACTATACCATTTGCCGATTTGACTAGCGAGGGCCATTTGGCCTTGCACTACCACCCTAAACGAATGAGGCAAAGATCAAAGAGTTGGTCCTTGTCAACCATAATTTCTCAAAATACCACTTCGTTTCTATAGAGTCAAATAGACCACACAAAGTAGAAAAAACACAACTGTCATACTTCTTTTGACTTCAAGGGAGCATATAAAGAACACCAATAAAGGAGAAAAGACGTGATATTACCTGACACCACCAATGATACTCCCCAAATGTTACACCACCGTTTCCAAAGTGACCAGCTCACTGTACAATGACCAAATAGATGACTAATGGTCCTATTTTCTATTAAAAAAAGTGGAAAAGTCAATGGTTGTTGATTTAGCAGTGATAAGAGCTTGGTTACGTGAGTTTCCATATCGTATTTGTTGCCCGATCGTGATCCGACTAAGTTTCTTCTCAAATTGCTTGGTGTAGAAGGTGGTTAATGGTTGATGAGTTGGATTGGAGGTTTGGATGAATGGTGGAGGTGGTGGTGATGTTTAAGGGAGATAATTTGGTTTTAGAACGAAGGAAGAACCAACATTGTATAATAATGTTGACCCAAACCTTATAATGTTTGTAAATCGTTGATAGATTGTGGCCCACTAGTTATAAAGAACTAGGAACCAACAATATAAAAGAATAGAAATGAATGATTTCACAAGACGAACTTGCAAATCGATAAATTTCTTAAAGAACAAGAAAGTTAAACACTCACAAGAAAATATATATTCCAAGTTGTGTTTTGATAGCTACAAATGAGACCTATTTATAGGAATTACAAGATGGAAGAGGAAAAGACTTAAAATGGTGCTAGTAAATTCCTTTTAATGGCCATTCATACATGTCTTCAAAGCTTGTGACTATCCTTCTTCTCTTGGTAGTGAAATGGTCTTGTGAAGCTTTTAAAATGCTTTAAAGTTTGATCCTTCCAACTTCCTTTGGTAACCAAATGGTCTTGTGAAGCATTCATTCATGAATGCTTTCCATCGTGCACCTAGTCTTTTTCGTGCGCTGTGTGAATATGTTCATTGGCCTTCCATACAAGATCATTGCCAATTGCAACCCTTGGTGTGCTTTTACTTCCTTATTTCCTATAATAATCATCATATGTGATAAGAAAATATGTAGAGAAATGACAACTTAAGTGTGCATGCAACTTGGTAACATAAATATGCAAACAAGACAAAATAAATATACAAGAAACATTTGTAATATAATTATTAAAATGTTGGAAAATAAAAGTGTCCTAAATGCAACTAATGCAAATGATTTTATTATATCATAAACTATAGTTTAACATGTAACACATGCAAACTAATGCACGTAAAGAAGGTGACACGGGTTGGGTGAGCTAAGGGTTTTCATGTTAGACTCGAGGGAGTTAAGGGAGATTGCATTTGAGTCCCAAATTTGACAAATCAATCTTTCCAAAGTTTTTCACATTATTCTTGCTTGAGCACGAGTCATAGGTCATGAAGTAAGCCTTTCTGGAACATCTTAGCCAATAATCACATCATTTCTTCCCTCTTTGAAGCGATTTGTCCCCAAATCATCACCTGCATCAAAAGGAGACAAATTAGATACATTGAAGGTGGCACTAACATTATACTCACCTGGAAGATCTAGTTTATAGGCATTATCATTTATCTTTGCAACCACTTGAAATGGACCATTTCCTCGAGGTTGTAGCTTGGATTTCCTTTGAGCTGGAAAATTTTCCTTTCTTATATACAACCAAACCCAATCACCGGGTTCAAAGGTAATTATCCTACGTCCTTTGTTGGCTTGTTTCTCGTATTGCCTTGTCCTTTTCTCAATGTTTTCTCGAACTTGTTGGTGAAGCTTCTTCACATACTCGACCATGTTATTTCCATCATTGTTCGAAACTTGATTAAGAGGTAGCAGTAACAAATCTGTTGGAGTTAAAGGATTGAACCCATTTACTACCTCAAATGGGGAATGTTTTGTAGTAGAGTGCATAGACCTATTGTAGGCGAATTCAACACGTGGTAAGCACTCTTCCCATGACTTCAGATTTTTTAGAATGATTGCCCTTTAATAGAGTTGATAAAACCCTATTGACAACTTCTGTTTGTTTATACATTTTTGGATGGCATGTCGTGGAGAACAAAAGTTTTGTTCCAATCTTTCCCCAAAAAGTTCTCTAAAAGTGACTCAAGAATTTAGCATCCATGTCTGACACTATTGTCCTTGGAATTTCATGCAATCGAACAATTTCCAGGAAAAACAGATTTGCAGCATGAGAAGCATCATCATTTTTGTTACAAGGAATAAAGTGTGCCATTTTAGAAAATCTATCGACCACAACAAAGATAGAATCTTTGCCATTCTTTATGCGAGGCAACCCTAATACAAAGTCCATTGAAATATCAACCCAATGTTCACTCGGTATAGGTAACGGAGTGTATAGTTTATGGGGCATGTGTTTTGACTTCGCCTTCTTGCGTGTGATGCACCTTTCGCATATCCTCTCCACACCCCTCCTCATTTTCAGCCAATATAAGTGTTCTTGAAGAGCACTTAATGTTTTGCTTGCTCCAAAATGTCACATTGGTTTACCTCAATGAGCTTCCTTGACGAGCACTTCATGAACCGGTCCTTGAGAAATACAAAGTTGTATTCCTTTAAAAAGATATCCATCATTACTATAGAACCTTTCAAATATAACCTTTTCACAAGCTTTATATATTTCTCCAAAATCAGGGTCAGTCTCATAAAGCTCTTTAATGAATGCAAACCAAGTAGTTTAAAGCCTAAGGTATTAAAGATTATGTACCTTTGTGATAAAGCATCAACAAAAATATTCTCCTTACCCTTCTTATACTTGATCATGTATGGAAATATCTCAAGGAATTCCACCCACTTAGCCTGTCTTTTGTTTAATTTGTGTTGGCTCTTGATATGCTTCAAGGCTTCATGATCGATATGTATAACGAACTCTTTTGGCAGAAGGTAATGTTGCCAAGTCTTTAAAGCTTATATTAGAGCGTGCATCTCCTTGTCATATGTCATATAGTTGAGAGTAGCCCCGTTTAATTTCTCACTGAAATATGCCATTGGACGTCTCTCTTGAGTTAGAACAGCTCTAATCCCTAAACCTAAAGCATCATACTCAATCTCGAATGTTTTGTTAAAATTAGGTAGGGTAAGCAATGAGGCTTTAGTTAAACAGTCTTTAATAAAATTAAAGGCATTTTCTTGTTCCTCGCCCCAAGAAAAGTTTGAATTATTTTTAATTATTCCCGTTAGTGGGGCGACAATGGTGATAAAATTAGGAAAAAACCTCTGGTAGAAGCTAGCAAGACCATGAGAGCTTCTTACTTGTGTAATGCTCGTAGCTCAAGGCCATTCTTGAATCACGTTGATAGTTTCTTAATCGACCTCTATGTTAGAGTATGCCCAAAGACCAATCATAAGATGATTGTAAATGACATTTGTTTTTACCTTGTTCATTCATAAAGAGGGACTAGAAATGCATGCTCATGCTCGAATAAGTAGATATGAGATATCATAGTTATTCGTTTATAATAGTCTACTCAAGATATCAAGAAATATTAGATGGACTATACAAGTGTGACTGTCCTATAACTTGTGTCCAATCTAGATATAAAGGACAAAAAGATGTAATACATGAAAAAGAGTTAATCACGAAAAAGTTATCTCGAATCATGGTTTCTTGTAACTTAGGTGACAATGACATAGTGCTAGATGTCACTCATTTTTTGTAATATTAGAAATGTTCTAATATTTACTACTAACGTTACATGAACCTACAGGGTCACACCCACGGTTGAAATGAGCATATATTAAACGAATTATATATGTACAAATTTATTGTACACAAATTTAGTTAAATTAATATATATTTGATATATATAATTTAACTATTGGATAAATATTAAAAGAAAATAATTATTTTAATTATGACTTTTTTAATATATATATATATATAAATAATATAATTCGATTTAAATTAATATATATTGAAATTCTAATTAAAGTTAAATTGAGATTATATATATATTAATATATATATTAAAATCTTAATTAGTTGAATTGGGATTATATATATTAATATATATTGAAATCCTAATTAAAGTTGAATTGAGATTATATATATTTAATATATATATATATATATATATTGAAATCCTAATTAAGTTGAATTGGGATTATATATATTTAATATATATATATATATATTGAAATCCTAATTAAAGTTAAATTAGGGTTATATATATTAATATATATATTGAAATCCTAATATGAGTTGAATTAGGATTTCAAATGCTATATAAAGGCATGTGAGATCTAGCAATCATTAACGCTTTTGAAAAACCCTCTAAATAGTTTAGAGAGTTTTATATGCTCGTATCAATTGGGTGAACTACGTAGAGGTCGGAGCGTTATCGCTGCAGTTTAGGAATCGACATCATGGAATCGTGATTGGATATCTATCTCCTCCAAATTCAGAATTCTAGACTTTAAACAGGTAATTCTTCACCCTTATTCACCCTGATTCGTTCCTCGTACATGAATCTCTAGTGGTAATTGCCAGATAATTTTTTCGCTGCGCCATAGGGGTACCGGTGTGATCCAACACTCTAGGCCATCGGAACTGACAACAAAACCTAGAAAGACAAGCTTATCAGTGCAAAATGTGCATTTCTTCACTCTAGCAATCATTAATGCCTTTGGAAAAACCCTCTAAATAGAGGTCAGAGCGTTATCATTGTGGCTTAGGAATCGACATCGTGGAATCGTGATTAGATATCTATCACCTCCAAATTCAAAATTCGAAATTTTAAATAGGTAATTCTTCACCCTTATTCACCGTGATTTGTTTCTCGTACATGGATCTCTGGTGGTAATCGCCGGATAATTTTTTTGCTGCGCCATGAGGAGTACTGGCGTGACCCAACACTCTAGGCCCTCGAAACTGACAACAAAACCTAGAAAGACAAGCTTATCAGTGCAAAATGTGCATTTCTTCACATTAGCATAAAGCTTTTTTTTTGTCAAAACTTCTAGAACTGGCCTTAAATGTTGAACATGATCTTCTAAAGTTTTGCTATATATAAGTATGTCATCAAAATAAACCACACAAAGCTTACCAACAAATGGGCGAAGAACATGGTTCATTAGTCACATAAAAGTGATGGGTGCATTAGTTAAACTGAAAGGCATAACTAACCACTCGTACAAACCTTGTTTCGTTTTAAATACAGTTTTCCATTCATCACCTTCACGCATTCGAATTTGATGATAACCGCTCTTAAGGTCTATCTTAGAAAAGATGTTAGCGCCATTAAGTTCATTGCCACTAAGTTTATCTAACATGTCATCTAAGCGTGAAATAGGGTGTCTATATTTTACCATGATTTTATTTATGGCTCGGCAATCAACACACATGCGTCACGAACCATCTTTCTTGGGCACTAACAAAACTGGGACTGCACATGGGCTAAGGCTTTCCCTCATGTAGCCTTTTTCCATCAAATGTTGAATTTTCCTTTGCAACTCCTTAATCTCCTCGGGATTGCTACGGTAGACTGGGCGGTTCAGAATAGTTGCACCTGGAATGAAGTCAATTTGGTGTTCAATTCCTTGAATGGGAGGTAAACCGCTCGGAGTGTCTTTGGGAAACAAGTTTTCATAATCTTGCAATAAAGACACAATAGAAGATGGCAAATCGGGGTTAAGTTAGTTAGTGTTCAATAAAGCTTCTTTGTACATAAGTACAAGAAGTGATCCTTTCATCATCAAACTTTCTCAAATATCCTTTCCCCTTGTAAAAACGCTCATTCTTTTTCCTTCTCTTTTTTACCATTATCCTCTTTGCCTTTTTCACTTTCTTTTATTTTTTCTCACGCTAATTTGTTTCATTTCTTTTTTTTATTTGCCTCTGATTTTTCCATTATTTCTTTTTCACTCTTTTTGGCTTTTTCAACACTTTTCCTTAAATGAATTTTGTCTTCATGAACTTGTCAAGGCGTAAGTGGCGCTAAGGTGTTTTTTTTCCTTCATAGGCAAATGAATATTGATTGGTAAAGCTATCATGAATCATTCTTCCATCAAATTACCATGGCCTTCCCAAAAGCAAATGACCAGCATGCATAGGAACAATGTTGTAGAGTACTCCATCATTGTATTTTCCAATGGAAAATGGAATAAGTGCTTCCTTAGTCAGCTTAATTTTGCCTCCATCATTAAGCCATTGTAGCTTGTACGGTTGAGGATACTTGGTGGTTGGAAGTCTTAGCTTTTCAATCATCAAATTACTTGCAACGTTAGTACAACTACCACAATCTATTGTGATAAAAGCATACCTTCCCATTAACATGACATCTGGTGTGGAAGATGTTTTCACATTGTTGTTCACTTTCCATAACTTGTGTACTAAGGCTTCTTTTGACAACAAGGGCTTCTCCGTCAATCGTAAATTTCATCTCCTCTTCATCGGTTGGAACCTTGTTTTCCTCTTCTTCCTCATGATCTGATTCAATCTCGCCATTGTCTCAGATGAACATGGCGTTGCAGTTTGGGCATTGACTAGAAATGTGGTCACGTCCTAAACATTTGAAACATTACGCATCACATGATCTAAGTGGGACGAAAACATTCTTACCCTTGCTGGTTTCAACAATGGGTTTGTTGGTCTTTGAGGGACCACTACCATCTTTAGACGGAATGTCAACATTCTTTTTGTAAGTTCCTTGCCCCCATTTGGATGTAGTGCTCGCATATGGACGGCCTGCCCTTTCTGTTTCAATTGCTTTTCTATTTTCATAGCCATGTGGACCATATTATCAATGTCGACATAGTGTTGCAACTCAACTAGATTGGCAATATTCAAATCAAGTCCTGCTAGAAATCTGGACATAGTGGCTTCTCGGTGTTCGTCTATGTTAGCACGAATCATGGCCACTTCCATCTCTTTAAAGTAATCCTCAACGCCCCGATTACCTTGTTTGAAATTCTGAAGTTTGTTGAATAATTCCCGGTGGTAGTGAGTCAGGATGAATCTCCTACGCATAACAGCCTTTATCTCATTCCAAGTAGAAATAGACCTTTTTCATTTCATCTCCTGCTAGAAGTAAATTGATCCCACCATAGTAGTGCATAATCTATGAATTCAATGGCAGCTAGTTTTACCTTCTTATGTTCGGAGTAATTGTGGCACTCGAAGATGTACTCGATTTTCTTTTCCCAAGCTAGATAAGCCTCAGGATCGATTTTGCCTTGGAAAGGTGGAATGTTAATCTTGATGTTGTTATGTTCATCATCCACTCGTGGGCGAGCTCTTTGGTACCTAGGCTCTTGACGCCTCGAACTTTGCTGGGAGGCTCGCTCGTCTACTTGTTCATCGTCCACCTCTTCATCATATTCTTCTTCGTGCTCTGAATTAGGCCTCATTTAAGATATTTCCTCCAATTGTTCTAGCCGCTTTTGCATTGGCCTTAACCTTTGTTGCAACAACCTATCCATTTCTCGGATAATAACTTGAATATTGGAATTAGTTGCATCCATGTTAACATTACTACTATCACCAAAAGTGTTTCTCACGAAATTTTGGGACGTGATTAACAAATAAACCTCACTATCAAAACCTCACAAAAATCACTCCAAATAAAAGTAATCACACCACTTGTGTTTCACTCGGGATCTGGCTTTTGTCCCTTAATGTACTCTTTTGTCTTTTACCTCGTTTTTCTCTTCTTATGTTGAAGAACTTACTCAAGATTAAGCAAGTAGTCTTTTGTGAAACTGGCAGCAAAAATGATTGTTAGGTGGGAAGATGTAGGACAAATAGAGTAGGCTTAAACAAGAAAAATAAAGGTTAGAAAAAGATCACGATGACATTAAAAGTAAGAAATGCAGAATAAAGCAAACCTTCTCAAAAATGAGAATTTATTTTCAACTTCCTCAATTTTTTTTCTTTTAATTTCTTCGACCCTCCCTCTTGTGAATTTTTTTCTTTGTACAAATACTTTCCTTTTTCTCTTTTTTTCTTCTTCTTTTAACTAATCAAAGAGAGAGAAACTTACTAAATCAAATAACTCTCTTACCAAATGATACGAGCTTGGTTATGTGAGTTTTCAAGTCGTATTTGTTGCTCGGTCGTGATCCGACTAAATTTCTTCTCAAATTGCTTGGTGTAGAAGGTGGTTAATGGTTGATGAGTTGGATTGGAGGTTTGGATGAATGGTGGAGGTGATGGCATAACTGAATGAATCAACACTTTACATTAAGTCGCAAAAGGGTTTAGAATAGTGCAATCCGTTGGAACTAACAATCCATCTTACACTATCACGATTAAGATTCCCCGGCATAACTGAATGAATCAACACTGAAAATTCTACCCACGTGTCCTTTTCCCAGTCAAATAGCATGTGCCTGAGTACGATATTCCAATGCCAAATCTCGTTAGCTAGTCGATCGTAATCTGCAATCAAACCAGCCTTCGAAGAAGCTAATGCAATATTCTAGGAAAGGCTGCTATAAGAGAGACATTACCTACCCAAACATCCTGCCAAAATCTGATTCTTTTGCCAGCGCCTACAGCCAATTTGATGTTTTGAGTGAAGAAGTTGTTTGAATTCGGTAAAGGCTTTATGATACTCTTCCAAATCCAAGACTTATTTGTAGACATTACATTTAGAGGTAGCAAACTATTGTGGTTATCTTCATTTTTCTACAATCGACTCCCACAAATGAATCGAATTTTTTATAGTTCCCAAGGGCAGCCCCAAGTAATGACATGGTAAGCTTTCCCTTTGACAATGCAACAATGAAGTCTAGTAGTCAATAACAGAATCCTCAACGTTGATACCGATCAATTTGGACTTTGTTAAATTCAACTTAAGCCCGGCCGTGATCTCAAACCCTTCAAAATTCTCATGACATTTTTGACTTGCACCTCCAAAGCCCCGCCGAATAAAATGAGATCATCCGCATCTTGGATGTGTGAGATTTCAATTGAATTATACTTGATACGAACACCATTAAATAGGTTTTGAGTGCGGCTTTTTTGATCAGAACACTCAATGCTTCGGCTACCATGTTAAATAAAAGCGATGATAAGGGGCATACTTGTCTAAGTCCACGTTCGATGGCAAAAGGTGAAGTAGGAGATCCATTAACCATTACAAATATATAAGCTGTGGATATACAATTATGTATCCACTTGCACCAAGAAGGACCGAAACCCATCTTCTTCATAATGGCCATAAAAAAACCCCAATCGACCGTATTTTTGGCCTTGCGAGAATCTACTTTAAAGACTACACCTTCTAGCCTTTTTCTCTTAATAAAATCTATGATCTCATTTGCAATCAAGGAACAGTCGAGAATTTGCTTCCTTGGACAAAACACAGATTGATTCTCACCGATAATTTCCTCCATCACTTACCTGAGACAAATTGCAAGGACCTTTGTAAGCAATTTGTATATACAACCCGCCAAACTAATCGGTCTGGAATCCTCAACCGAATCTGGATTTTGCTTTTTGGGAATCAAAATATTAAAAGAGTGATTGTAGGAGAACTCGGTGATTTCTCCCGAGTGGAATTTGATAAAAAAAAAAAAAATCATAAATCTCAGCTTTCAAGGACAACCAGACTTTTTTAATAAAGTCCATATTAAACCCGTCCTGGCCAGGGGCTTTAGACGATTTCATCGACAAGAGGACCATCCAAATTTCCTTTATAGAGAATGACCTTTCAAGCTTACTCAAAGAAGTCTCGCAAATCTGATTAAGAGCACAATCCAATTGTAACAAAGGCAACGTGTTGAACATATTGTATATATTCTTGAAGTGCAACATTAATGCTTCTTTAACCTCTGCCGGAGTACTATAGCTATTTTCCCCAATTTTGATACTGCAGATGTGATTCGATCTCCTTCTAGCAGAAGCAACAAGGTGGAAAAACCTTGTATTTTTATCCCCTGCAGTTGCCTACTTCAGTTTGGATTTTTGAATCCATTCTCGTTCCTCTCCCCTGATAGATTCTCATAGTTTCCTCTTGCAATTCCGTAATTCGATTCTCAGCCTCGGATCTTGATCCCCATCTGAAATAGCTTTCTCTAACTTGGCATACTTGCTCTTAGCATTTGAATGAAATTTCTTGTATTCGCATATTTGTGAGACACCCGATCCTTTGAAATCAGCTTGCAATCTCTAAGAAGTGATCCAATTCCAATGCCTGCTTTCCTTGAGCATTCCTTATGAATCTTCTCAACATACTCCTTATCATCTGCTAGATAATCGAACCATTTAAATGGTTTCAGCCCTATCTCTTCACCACCGAAGACAACTCTATTGGATTGTGATCTGAAATGCTCTTTGGTAAAGCATTTTGTAATAGATCGAGCCACACTCTCAAGAACTCAACTGATAGAAGAAATCTGTCTAAGCGGCTGAATGAAGGGGTCTCCCTATAGTTAGACCACGCGAATTTGCCGCCATGTAATGGAAGATCAACAAACAACGAATCTTTGATAAAATCGGCAAAGCTGTTCATCACGTTTCGGCTAATATACACTTCGATTCTTTTACCTTCAGAAACAACTACGTTAAAATTGCCTCCCAACAAAACAAGGAGGTTAGAGTCTGCAATATAATTTCTTAGCTAATTAAACAAACATAATCTTTCAGCAGAATCATTAGGAGCGTAAACAATAGACAATTAAAATTTGCAGAAATAATCTTCCTAGAGATGGCTATAAAATTTTGCGTTATCTTGCTATTTTCCCACGCAAAAAATCTAAATCCCAAATAGAGACAATGCCTCCTGCAACCCTAATAGACGAGGAAAAGAGCCATCTTTAATTAGGATTTCTTCCACACAATTGTTCGGCCAATTTGTTGTCCACCCTCTGTGGTTTTGATTCTTGAATAAACAAGAATTTTGTCTTTGAACTCAGCAATAATCTCTTCACCACCACTTTCTTTTCGAACCTACCCAAACCACGAATATTCCAGGAAACAAAAAAAACAATTCTTCATAATAACAGTATCGTAAACTCACCTGAGGGTCTTCGGATTCGACAAACATTTCCTTTCTCGAATTTCAGAAAACGCTTTAAAACCACTTCCTCACTAGCATCGAACGTTAGACCGAGAGATTCACAGACTTCTATGGATGCCCTAGCTTCTAAAATTACTTCATCTTCCTAATGCGCTTTATTAGCTGTGTCGTTGCTAATTGGCCCTTTCGCGCCCTTTTTCCCGACTTTTTCATAATTTGATTTGGTTTGAGAGAAGCAACCGTCATCCATTTTTGTGTTTTTATCAAATTTTGATCGGAATAAAAAAGAACTGGTGTTCTGACTTGTTTTAGGATCTTGGGTCTAATTGAAAACAAGCCAGTGGATGGATCAAACACGAGCTCTATTGAAACATTGTGGCCCGAAGAATCACTTGATTCCAACTCAACTATAATTGGGACCTCAACCAGGCCAGCACTGACATTGGGCTTATCGTGACCAGCAGGTCCAAGATGGTCCAGACAACACAAGATCTTAAAAAAAAACTAAAAACTTAAAGAATAACGACATTTTTAAGTGAAAGTGGTAAATTTTTATATGTTTTTGATTTTTTTGGTTTCTCAAGAGAGAGAAATATTTAATATTAAAATATTTTTAAATAAAATCTTATATTTCCTTCGGATTTAAATTAAAATTTTCATTTTAAAAAGTTTCACAAAATTCTTTAAATCTTTGAGTTACCAATATCCCTCGTGAACACCCTAGGTTTAAGGTTCAAACTTCAAATTATAGTAGTAACATTCCACTTTCTCTGCTGTACAATAATAATAATAATATCTCTATACTAAAAAATATCTCTAAATGAGATTTAATTATTGGTCTCGTGGCTAAAAATATTCATATTGCCCCATCTTATATGGATTCGAATCTCGATTTGAAAATGTAGGGATTTACCCAGCTGGTGCTTGGGGAAGAGGAGGTCTTCGACCCCTCTTATCTATCGGATGTCTATTCGAACCTTTTAGAGTGTGGCTTTCATGGTTGCTATTGGGAGGAAGCTTTCGAGTATATTCAATTGATTAATGGTATTATTTAGTTTAGGTCAAATGTTATCTAATTTTCCTTCTTTTTTCTATGCCCGCGGGCCACCACATATCGTATCAAGCTATTGCCCTGTTTGCATTAATGATGGCCTTTTTGATCTCATTCGTCTTCCGATCTAGTTTTTTTGTGAAATTTGAAAACGTCTCTCTCGAGATTTCTTTTTGGGTTGTAGTCTTTTTTAGCGGTGGTACGCTCAATAAGAACGAGGCCCGCCCCTGAAATGGAGCGGGAAAGGAGAAGTGGGAAGTGGGTCTCCTTCGCTTGACTAGAAGTTTTTTGATGCGCGAGGAATTTTCTGAGAAAGGACTGGTAAGCAGCCAAGCGAGCATTCCTTACCTCTTATTTAATAAAAAATATCTCTAAACATCTAAATAAGAGACAATTAAGCTTACCGACTTTTAATTCTGTAACTTTTAAAAATGTAAATCAAACATAAACAAATATTACATTGTAATCACCTTAATACTATTTAAAATATGAATCAAACCAATACTGTTATCCTCAATAGTTTTATAAATTCTCGTTAAACCAATTTTGAATATTTTAATAAACCCCTCAATTTATTTTTGAAAATCCTCATTAAGCCTCCCAAAACCATTAATTTTAAATTAAACCCTTAACTATTTTTTAAGATTCCGTCAAACCCCTTAAAACTTCAAAAATAATAATTAGACATCTAAAATTTTAAAAACTTTGATTGAAACTCCAAACGCTTTTACCAAGATGTATCATTGTGTGTACATCATATTCAATTTCAACCATTTGAGTTAAAGTTTCCAATATTTTAATGTAATTAAAATAAAACTTCAATTTTATTGGTATAATTATCAGTATCAAATTTATTGGTTAATTAATCCGGATCAATTACTGCAGAGACTCGCTATAGGATGATCCTTACAATTTAGTTTGCTCCATTCACAACATTAATATTTAAACCTTTGACATTGCTTAAGAGATTTATTGTATCCTCCAATAAACCAATAGAATGTTGGTATGCTTCGGATATTTTATTTGGATTATTTTTTTAAGGAGATGTGAATTATTATATTATTTAAAAATTGAATACTGCACATTAGAATAAAAAATGTACAACTTATGGTGAGACCTAGAAATTTGCATAATTTAATCATTAAGTTATTTGGCGTTTATATCCACGTTCAATTTAAAAATAATCACGCGTTACTATTATTACACTAAAGAAAAAAATTGGATAGTGTATATAAATAATCACTAAATTAAGTAAAAAATTATTTTTGCTTATTAAAATTTATTAAATTGTAAAATGATAATTAAATTTATTAGTATAAAATATCATTAAATTGATAAAAAAAAATTATCACTATCTTAAAATTTATAGTGACCTTTTTGTAATAATTCAACAATTTAATGACCATTTTGTAACATTCAACTGAAATATTTAATTGAATGGTCATTTTGTATACTTTATATGGTTATATTTTGGTACTCGAGTTACAATTCGGTACTAAGCTCTTTTATCATTTAGACATATGTGTTTAGCTTTAAGATCAATTTGATACTTAATTTTTTTTTGGTTCAATTAGATACACAAACATAACTTCTTGAGTTAAATTGGCACATAAATTTTAGTTTTTGTCAAAATTAATAGTTACGATAAACAACTTATTTGAATAATTTTAAAATAAAAAATAAAGTAAAAAATATAACTGAACTAAAAAATTAAATATTATATTTAAATTTAAATCCAGATTCATATATCAAAAAATATATATTTATAAGAAAACAAGCCCACACATAAACCTACAAATAAAGCTAAAAATAGTAAAAAAAAGAAATTCAAATTACATATTAGGATATTAAATTTCTTAATTAGAAAAAGAAATAGTCAATATAAAATTTAACCGCCAAAAGATCCGTCAAAGATCGGTCAAACCTCCCCCGAATATCCCGTCCAGGATAAATCTCTGTCTCAAGAACCTCCCTTACTTAAAGGATGGTGCTAATTTACCTAAAACTCCTTAATACACCCGACCGTTGGATCTCTTTGCGAGGAATCTACGGCTAATATTCCACGTGTGATTGAAGTAGCAAAAGTTTAGGCTTGTACGATTGGCCTTTGGTGGCTTTTAAGGAACAGAAAAAAAAAATCTATTAGACGGAGAAAGTTTTTCTTTTACTTTCATAAATTTTCCTTTTGTTTTTGTTTTTAAATTAATAATGTGTTTTCTTTTCTTTTGAGTTTCGTTAGATATTCAGAGAGAAAAGAAAATAGAAGAAAAGAAGAGGGAAAGGAAATTGAGCTTTTATTCGGAAATATGTGATTAGGTTATTTGAATTTTGTTGATTACATTGATAATTTTATGTTTGGCTTGGTTTTGCATAATCTGTAATTCTGGTAAGAGGATCAAAGGCGGAGGAGAGGAAGAGAGAAAGCGGGATTTCTCTCTTCTCTTCTCGGTGCTGTGGTGGAAGCCAATCTCGTTGTAAGCTGCGGTTTGGTTCGGTGAAATCTAAAATCATGAATGTGATGCGTCGTCTCAAGATCATTCCTTCCGCTCGACCTTCTATTTCTACCAATCCCGTAAGTTTTTTTTTTTTTTCATTTCATGGATTTAATTGGAGCTAATCTTTCTTGTTGTTCATAGAAATGCTAGAAGAATGGAACGGATTTTTGGATTATTTATATGCTGATCTCGTTGGAAAGTGATTTTCATTTTGCTACTCAATTGTCTTCCATTTGGAGCTAAATGGGGAAAATATATACCATTGTTCCTATGATTTTTGGTATTCATGTCTATATTTAGCTGGATTATTATTTGTTTAATGCTATGTGTGTGTGTTTTAATTTTTTGGCTTATTTTATAGCTGGGTTTTTAAACTATTATTCTTTGAAACACGAAAGAGAGGAATCCATTGTTCGCTAAATTCTTTTGCTCTTTGCTTCATTGCTTTTGTCTATAAAGGGTTATTAGCCATGCCTTTTGAATTTTGTATCGCCGTTGATTGTGTTCTATTCATTTATTGATCAATTTTGGTGGATCTCTTCTTTGATTTTCTGATTTAGGATACCTTGATTTTGATGGCATTATCGTATGAGCACAATTTCATGTTTGTGCTTGGATTATATGTTTACCATGGGGGTTTATTTTAAACCAGACTTCAGTGATTCGATTTTTTTGTAGAGCATTGTTTTTAGGTTGGTGATGGGTCAAATCTCCATTATTGGTTTTTCCTGAGAACGGGTAATGTTTGTATTATAGAGGTAAAATGCTGCAGATATGTTACTTGCCTAAACTGTTGTGTCCTTGTGATTTTAACTGCATTATGTAATCATGGACAGAAGTCTAGAAAGGAAAGGAACTTGGAAAATTACATTTGAGCCTCGACATTGTTTCTTTTTCTTGCCTTTACACGTACTGCAGAGCTGTCAAGTAAAGTACAATGAAATACATGCATGCCACTTGACTTGAGACTTGACACATTAAATTTCAGACTGGTGTCTTTTGTTTTTAGTTCATGTGTCTATTCTCCCTGAATCTTGAGCTTAATCTGGGATGCCTTTGGGATATCCAAACTAGCCACATGATCTTATTCAAGTGACAAGAGTGGTTTAAAGGAGGAGGCTGAACTGAATGTTAATCTGTTAACTTATAAACATAATGAGCTGCTTGATTGTGTTCCTTTAGTGTTCAAAATCACTACCCGCTGAACTATGTAATTCCGTTTTGATGAAAAGAAAACATATGATATCTACAATGAGCCTAGTATATAAAGATAGCCACATAAAAGGACTCTAGTATGATGATGCTGGGTTTCTTTAATCTTTTGGTTTTATTATTGATTTTTCTTTCTTTTTTTGTTTTTGGAAAATTATAATTTTCTCACCAGGGTGGGGATACTGGCAACAAGAGGGCAAAGGTTGATCAAGAATCAAAATGTAAGGTAAATGAGGAATCAAATTTAGTTGAGAGGAGCACCGCTGATACAGGGCATCTTATGGCTTCTTCATCACGGAAAATTGTAGCGAGTACATCCTATGTAACATCTGATGATAGAATTGAGAAACCAGGTGTCGATCAGCTCCCTAATGAAATGCATGAAATGACAATCAGAGATGAGAAAACAGCCGACCAAGATGAGGTGATTTGTGGGTCTTACTTCGTTTGAAACTTTTAGGCCTACATATATCCATCTTGTTTATAAAATGATAACAACGTATACTGGAATGCCATCTAAGAACTTATTAACCTCTTGAAACTTAAAAAGTCAGAAGTCGTTTATATAGTTTTAAGTCATAATTTTTTTTCTTTTGATGTTTATGACTTGAATTGAGCCTTATTGAAAGAAATGGAATGAATCAACGAGGAATAATTATTTTCTTTCTATGCTTTCTTTGATAGAATATTTTCTTTCTATGTTACGACTTGAACTGGCTTTGAATTGAATCAATGAGGAAGCTATCTACATATTCCTCAGTCTTTGGCTTGGGGTTCTACAAGAGATCTTCTGACTTACTTTTCGGAGATGTTTATTTTATAAAATGATTCAAAGCTGTCTACACTTACCTAGGTCCTTCATTATTTCTAAAATTATTGTTTGTAACTTGTATTTGACGGGATATGGAGGCTACTGTTATTAATGGAAATGGAACAGAAGCAGTTCAGAAAATTTCAGCTACTATTGGCGGTCAGAATGGGCAACCAAAGCAGGTGATTTGATTTTTGAGTGACTTTTCGTTGAACATAACTGCTCATCTGAATTGAATCAATGAGGAAGCTATCTACATATTCCTCAGGCTATGGCTTGGGGTTCTCCAAGAGATCTTCTGACCAACCTTTTCGGAAATGTTACTTGATTTTATGAAATGATTCAAAGCTGTCTACAGATATCTAGGTCCTTGATTATTTCTGAAATTATTGTTTGTAACTTGTATTTTGCAGGATATGGAGGCTACTGTTATTGATGGAAATGGAACAGAAGCAGGTCAGATAATTCCAGCTACTATTGGCGTTCAGAATGAACAACCAAAACAGGTGATTTGATTTTTGGGTGACTTTTCGTTGAACATAACTGCTCATCTGAATGAATTGAATCAATTAGGAAGCTATCTACATATTCCTCAGGGCTTGGGGTTCTATAAGAGATCTTCTGACCAACCTTTTCAGAAATGTTGCTTGATTTTATGAAATGATTCAAAGCTGTCTGAAGTTATCTAGGTCCTTGATAATTTCTAAAATTTTTGTTTGTAACATGTACTTCACAGGACATGGAGGCTACCGTTACTAATGGAAGTGGAACGGAAGCAGATCAGATAATTCCAGCTACTATTGGCGGTCATAATGGGCAATCAAAACATGTGATTTGATTTTTGAGCGTCTTTTTGTTAAACATAACTGCTCATCTGAATGAATTGAATCAATGAGGAAGCTATCTACATATTCCTCAGGACTTTTCTACAAGAGATCTGACCAACATTTTCAGAAATGTTACTTGATTTTATGAAATGATTCAAAGCTGTCTGAAGTTATCTAGGTCAATGATTATTTCTAAAATCATTGTTTATTTCTAAAATTATTGTTTGTAACATGTATTTCGCAGGATATGGAGGCTACTGTTATTCATGGAAATGGAAAAGAAGCATGTCAGATAATTCCAGCTACTATTAGCCGTCAGAATGGGAATTCAAAACAGGTGATTTGATTTTTGAGTGTCTTTTTGTTGAACATAACTGCTCATCTGAATGAATTGAATCAATGAGGAAGCTATCTACATATTCCTCAGGACTTGTGGTTCTACAAGAGATCTTCTGACCAACTTTTTCAGAAATGTTACTTGATCTTATGAAATGATTCAAAGCTGTATGAAGTTATCTAGGTCCTTGATTATTTCTAAAATTATTGTTTGTAACATGTATTCCGCAGGATACGGAGGCTACCATTACTAATGGAAGTGGAAAGGAAGCAGATCAGATAATTCCAGCTAATATTGGCGGTCAGAATGGGCAATCAAAACAGGTGATTTGATTTTTGGGTGTCTTTTCATTGAACATAACTGCTCATCTGAATGAATTGAATCAATGAGGAAGCTATCTACATACTCTTCAGGCTATGGCTTGGGGTTCTCCAAGAGATATTCTGACCAACCTTTTTCGGAAATGTTACTTGATTTTATGAAAAGATTCAAAGCTGTCTGAAGTGATCTAGGTCCTTGATTATTTCTAAAACTATTGTTTGTAACATGTATTTCACAGGATATGGAGGCTACTGCTATTAATGGAAATGGAACAGAAGCAGGTCAGATAATTCCAGCAACTATTGGCGGTCAGAATGGGCAACCAAAACAGGTGATTTGATTTTTGGGTGACTTTGCGTTGAACATAACTGATTATCTGAATTGAATCAATGAGGAAGCTATCTACATATTCCTCAGGCTATGGCTTGGGGTTCTCCAAGAGATCTTCTGATCAACCCTTTCGGAAATGTTACTTGATTTTATGAAATGATTCAAAGCTATCTACAGTTATCTGGGTCCTTGGTTATTTCTGACATTATTGTTTGTAACTTGTATTTTGCAGGATATGGAGGCTCATGTTATTGATGGAAGTGTAACAGAAGCAGGTCAGATAATTCCGGCTACCATTGGCGGTCAGAATGAGCAACCAAAACAGGTGATTTGATTTTTGGTGACTTTCCGTTGAACTTAACTGCTCATCTGAATGAATTGAATCAATGAGGAAGCTGTCTACAGCTATCTAGGACCTTGATTATTTCAAAAATTATTGTTTGTTACTTGTATTTCGCAGGATATGGAGGCTACTGTTATTAGCGGAAATGGAACAGAAGCAGGTCAGATAATTTCAGCTACTATTGGCGGTGAGAATGGGCAACCAAAACAGGTGATTTTTGGGTTCTTTCTTGATGGAGGGGAATAAATTTTTCTTTTTGAAGCTGTTATTTTAAAAAAGAGCAAAGCTCAATAGTTGGCTCAAGTGATTGTCACGTTAGAGTCTTGGTTTACATGCGTGGTGTTCCATTTCATTTGATTATTCTATTTGTATTAAGCTGCAATTAACACATATCATTGCCTTTTTCCCATGGGGATCAGGCAATCTCATTCAAGGTAGAGCATGCGATTGGCACAGGTTCATTTGGTGTTGTCTTTCAGGTATGAATTTATTGGCTCGTAACCATCTCTTCTTGCTTGTAACTTTTTGCCTCTGGTGTCTGCGTTTATTCAGAATATTCTCTCTTTTAGTTTTACATAAGACTTTATGTTTATGATGTAGGCTAAGTGCTTGGAGAGTGGAGAACCTGTTGCTATAAAGAAGGTTCTGCAGGATAAAAGATACAAAAACAGGGAACTTCAGATTATGCGTATACTCGACCATCCTAATGTGGTTCACCTGAAGCGCTGTTTCTTTTCATCTACTGAAAAAGATGAGCTCTATCTTAATCTTGTTCTAGAGTATGTACCAGAAACTGTTTACCAAGTTTCAAAGCACTACAGCAAAATGAATCAACATATGCCCATTCTTCATGTGCAGCTGTATGTATACCAGGTAATCCCCACCTCTGCTTTGCTAATAAGTAGTGGCTGCAAAATTCTACTGGTTTGATTTTTTATCTAATGATTTCTTCTATATTCTCAGTGCATATTGTGACAATCTATATTGCTTTTGTAGATTTGTCGGGGGCTAAATTATTTGCATCGTGTGGTTTGTGTATGCCATCGTGATATTAAGCCGCAAAATTTACTGGTGAGATATTCTTGTCTTTTATTATAGGCTGGAAGTTGCTATTAGGTAAAGCAACTTGTGTACATGATATTATGGTTCACCTCAACTTGGCAAATTTCTTATCAAACTTGAATGCATAATGTGGGACATTATCTGTTTTCATGGTGATCAGCCAGCCATACTTCTTGTCTAAGGATCTAGTGTATCTTTTTGATATAATATGGTTCTTGTCTGTGAAATTTGGGTTGCTTTAACATTTGATTGCTTTTGTTATTCGTTCTCTAAAGTTTTTATTATTAATACTGATTAATATTAGAGCTTATGTGTGATATATTTTCAGGTCAATCCTCGCAATCACCAGGTGAAGATATGCGATTTTGGCAGTGCAAAGATGCTGGTATGTTCAAGACATCTAATTTTTGGAAAGCTAGAAAGTCTTGTTCTTGTCTAAAACTTATACGAGACTTATTCTGCAATGTTTAGGTGCCAGGTGAACCTAACATATCATATATATGCTCAAGATATTATAGAGCTCCAGAGCTTATATTTGGGGCGACAATTTATACAACTGCTATTGATATGTGGTCCGTTGGTTGCGTCATGGCTGAGCTTCTGCTTGGACAGGCAATTTTATAAATTCAAATTTCTTTTACATTCAGATTGGCGTCAATTTATGTTATATTTACCTCTCCAATACTTGCATGACTCTAACAATGCTTTAATAGCATTCATGCTCCACACGTTCTCATTTTATGTATCATTTGATGATTATGTATTCTGCTTATTTTATCAACGTTCATAATATGCGTTGCGACATTTAAACATTCGTCATGTACTGCATTTGGCATTTATTTCTTCTGCGCCTCATTGATACTATCATTCTTTTGAGACCATACCATATAACTTGTTCATATGCTATTTAGGACTTTCACATCCTCAAATCTTACGTGAAAGCACTTTTTGCAGAACTATTCTTTCATCTCTCTCTCATCGGTAGCATGTAAAAATTTACTATTTTTCTGGGGGAAGCGGGAATTTCTGTTCAGTGCAATAACACTTATTTGGTATTCGATTTGCAGACACTGTTTCCTGGTGAAAGTGGCGTCGATCAGCTAGTGGAAATTATCAAGGTGCGCATCTGTGGCTTTGTTCTCTTTCCACCCTTTTCTTCTTTTTTTCACGTTTGTGATCGTTTCACTTTGTTCTGCTTTATTCGATCAGATACTGGGTACACCAACCAGAGAAGAAATTAAATGCATGAATCCAAATTACAATGAATTTAAGTTCCCTCAGATCAAAGCTCATCCATGGCATAAGGTGAGCTGATTGGATCATCTACTAGTTACCTTATTATACGTTGTACGTGAAAGTGGAAACCTTATTCAAGTTATATTTTCAGATATTTCACAAGCAGTTGCCGCCTGAAGCGGTAGATCTCGTGTCAAGGCTGCTTCAATATTCACCAAACCTACGTTGCACCGCTGTAAGCATTTTGCAATATATTATTGTTGTTTTCCGTTACAAAGGCGTTGGTGCTCGTATACTTTGAACCTTGAATTTATCAACCAGCTTTTATTTTCATATTTAATGAGAGTTGCACTTCCTGGCTTTCAGTTGGAGGCATGTGCGCACCCTTTCTTCGATGATTTAAGAAATCCCAACGCATGTTTGCCTAACGGCCAAGCACTACCTCCTTTATTCGATTTCACAGATAAAGGTACGTGAATTTCACCTCATCACTTCTTGTTATTCTCTTAAGATTCGCCACGATTGGGAGTTTCAAATGCCAATGGTTATGCAGAACTGGCTGGTGCATCTCCTGAACTACGTGAACGTCTTATCCCTGAACACGCAAGGACATAAAAGATCGAATGGGACAGCATCTGTTAGTAGTGTAAACTGGTTTTTGGATGATGCTAAGTTACCACGACAGACAAGCTACACGCTGCCCCATCTCTTTCTTGTTCGGAGGTGGCCACCTTTGTTCCTTGATAGTTTATTAGCGAAGACCCGAAATGATATTATCGGGATTAGGAGAGGCCATCGGATTCAAGGACCGCAAACAATGGATGTTTGGATGGGCGGATTATAGGATTGTTAGCGATGAGGTTTTGAGATTTTATTTTTGCCGTTTACGATCTGTGTTTTGTTACACTCTACTAATGAAAAAGATTACCCTTTTTCCACTGAATTTTCGACCAGAGGAATTTCGACTTTTTCCCGATATAATTTCTTACAAGTTCTACTGAGATTCAATTTCACAAATAGAAGGTTTATTTGGTTTGGTCAATACTATAGAATCAAAGATTTTGTAAATCGGTGAAAAACCGGTTCAATTTGTTACAATCAGTTTGTATAAATTTATTTTACATATTTCTTCTAGAAACTTATTGTACGATGAGATTTGAACTTTAACATCTTAAAATCGAATATATATTCTTTTCAAGTTCTTATTACATTTAGAATTTTAATTATTTATCGGAAAAAACTTTGATACACGCCTTTTAGTTTTAGGGGTTAGGGTTTTAGTTTAGGGTTTAAGGTTTAGGAGTTTATGTTGTAGTGTTTAGAATTTAAGGTTAGTGTTTAGAATTTAGGGTTTAATTTTTTAAGGTTAGGATTAAAAATTTAAGATTTGATTTTATAATGTAAATATACAAGCTTGTGTAAAATTAATTTTACACAGCCTGTGTATCAATGTTTTACCCTTATTTATTTAATATTGGGGTTTTTCTTTTTTAAATACTTAATACATCAACTGGTCCCTTGAACTTGGTATACTTTTTGAATTTGGTACTTGAATTTTTTCAAATTGTTACTTAGTATTTCAATAACCGATCAAGTTGTGACATGTGATATTTAACACAATTAACATTTGACTGGTTGATATTAATCAAGCAAATCCATGATTATTGACAAACTAATTCGAATTAATCAATTAATAAATCAAATACCAGTGATTACAAAAAATAATTTGGATCGATGATTTTTCTTAATTGATCAAAAATTGAATTTCGGCTAAAAAACAACAATCTGTAGTATACAAGTTAACTGTGACGGAAAATCATAAGAGTCGAGTTATGAAAAGCGTAAGAAGAACTAGTATGGTTGGACCAAAAACTATCTACCAATAGTCCCCGCATGAGCATTGTCCTTCTTTGAAGTGATGGAAACAATTGGAATCTCTCAAGATGATGTGACGATAGTAAACTCTCGATATATATTTCATAGCAGTATGACAATCCCCACAAACCCGGAGATTCTTAAAAATTCGGATCGGAGCCCCGGGCGGCAAACTCAGAAGTCCGAATGCAACTGCCAGTTTTTCACTGTGATAGGCTAGACCAAGCTCTTTCCTTTCTTCATCCATGTTATGGAGGGCAAAACTGATGTCTGGTTCATAACCAGCTTCCTTGATCAAAACCATGATCTCGTCGATCTTGGAATAGATCTCGCTAGTTCTAGGATTCCCTCTGTCTTCCGACAAAAATGTGTGCACCTTGCTGTTTACCTCGATCCAACTACATCCAGGCTCCTTACTGATCCCCCTTGATTTCATCGTCCTTCGAATCCTTGCAGCGTCTTCCCATTTTCCGGCAGCGGAATACATGTTAGACAACATGATGTATGGCACAGCATTTGTGGGCTCTAATTCAAAGAGGTTCTTTGCCGCTCTTTCCCCTAATTCCAGGTTGCGGTGTACTCTACATGCGGCAAGAAGTGCCTTCCATACAGCCGCATCTGGTTCGACATCCATTTGATTTAACAGTGCATCGGCTTCAACGAGCTTTCCAGAGCGACCCAAGAGATCAATCATACAAGCATAGTGTTCAGGACCCGGTTTAATTCCGTATACCTTCTCCATTGATGCAAAATACGAGCGACCTCTTTCCAAAAGACCAGCATGGCTGCAAGCAAATAGTAGGCCTATAAAAGTAATGAAGTCGGGTTTCATGCCACTAGCAATCATTTGATCATAGAACTTTACTGAGTCTCTCCCTTTACCGTTCTGAGCATAACCAACTATTAGTGCAGTCCAAGATATTACATCCCGTATCTGCATAGAATCAAATACTCTGCTTGCATCATCTATACATCCGCACTTAGCATATACTGTTACGAAGGAATTATCTAGTGAAATGGATGATTGGAGGCCAGATTTAACAAAGTTTGCATGAACTTGTTGCCCAAATTCCAGAACTGTTAATTCTGCACTAGCACTCAAAACACTGGCGAGAACGACATGGTCGGGATAAATACCTGCCAATCTCATGTCACAAAACAACTTGAGAGCTTCTTCATGACGATTATTACGTGCATATCCAGTCACTAGAGAGGTCCACGAGACCACATCCTTGTTCGGCATGTGGTCGAACACCTGAAAAGCACAATCCATGTTTCCTTGTTTAGCATACATGTCAACCAAAGCATTATTCACTAGCTTGGAAGCCTCAAATCCGGTTTTAATAATCAAACAGTGTACTGAAATTGCATTGTTCATATCTTGCATCGAAGCAAAACAGTTTAGAACGGACGGGTATGTGAAATCATCCAGCTTCATATCTCTAGCATGCATATTCCGGAACAATGAGAGAGCATCCTCCGCACAACCCAGCCTCACGCACCCCACTAACATAGAGTTCCAAGAAACAATATCGTCAACCTTCATATTCTCCAAGACTTTCATGGCACTATCCAAATCCTGGCATTTTGCATACATATCGACCAATGCACTTTGAACGAAAACATTAGCTTCAAAACCACTCTTAACAATGAAACTACGCACTTGTGCACCAAAATTACCAGCTTGAATTGCAGCACAAGCTGTTAACACACTGGGGAAAGTGAACTGATTAGACGCAACTCCTTCAACCACCATATCTCGATAACATTTAATTGCTTTGTATGCCTCTCCATTCTGAGAATAACCGGCAACCATGGCAGTCCACATGACATGGTTTTTCTTGTCGGGCATCATTTTAAACAGATATTCAGCTTCCGAAATGCAATTGCACTTTGCATACATATCAACAAGCCCCGTAACAACATAGTCATTTGACTCGAATTGTGTCTTTATTACATAACCATGCACCTGTTTGCCTCTTCGAAGCAATCCCGATGTTGAACACAACCTCAAAATACTTCCCATTGTGTACTGACTAGGTCGTTGTCCCTCCACTTGCATTCTCGAAAACAAATCAAAAGCTTCAGTTTCCATCCCATGTTGACAATAACCCGAAATTAGTGAATTCCAAGTGATGGAACTCTTTATTGGGGTTTCTTTAAAAAGCTCCATAGCTTCAGTTAATTTCCCGGAAGCTGCATACGCAGCTATCAATGTGTTCCAGGTGAACTCATCCCGTTCAGGCATTTTGTCAAACAGCTTCCGAGCTTCATTTATCCGACCCGATTTGGACAATTCTTTCAAAACCCGATTGGAATCTATCTTCAATCGGCTGGAATTTGCAAAATGGAAATGATTTGATCGCAGGTGAATGCATTGGTGAAATGACTTGAAATAAAAGTTCAGGAGTTTGAAGTTTAGTTTTATCATTAAAGCTCTTCCTATCGAGCAGAAATGGAAGCCCCAACTACCAAAACTCTTCAAAAAAAAGAAGATTGAGAAGAGGGCTAAATCGCATAATGGAATAAAAAAATACTATATTTAGAGTGGAAATACCGAATACGGGTCGGAACTGAAAAAGATACGAGGTGGGTCCTTTTGAGTTTACTTGGAGCTCCAAATGTCGAAGCAACTTGGCGGGAAACTCCATGGGAGCAGAACATATGAAGCTGAGCTGCTCCGATAACAGGGAACCCCACCATTGGTTTTGTTTGTTTTCATCTCCTTGGTTTCTTCTGTTCTTTTCCTCTTCCTCGTCACTTCTTTTACCTTTTCAAATTCGCTTTGGCATTTCCTCCCTTGGGATTTTCCTTCATTTTACAATACGAACACCAAGTCACAGAAATATCACTAAAGTGTCGTCATCAAGTTTTTATTTGGGTAAACTACACCAGTGACCATCAAACTATTTGAAAATATTTATTTTAACCGCCGAACTAGGTAACTCGTCAATTAGACCGCCAAATTAATTAAATTGACCTATTTTGACCATCGCCGTTAAAAAAACTAACGACGAGTGACGTGGCAGTTAACGAAAATTTGTATAATAACACATTCGTTCTATGTTATTTACCTATTATATCAATTTGTTCTTATTTTATTTTAATTAAATAAAATTAATTAATTAATCAGATATTGACATGTGTCATCACCCCAATTAGATAAACTTACTCAAATTTTAATTTATTTTATTTAATATATTTTCCTTCCAATCAGGTGGTGACACTGATTAAGGAAAATTAAAGAAAAAAAGAAGGAATAACCCTAGGGTGAAATTGAACTTTGGACAATAAGTGTTATAATCATGTCTTTATCACCACGCCAACCTACTCTTAATAATATAAATTGCACATTTTTATATACATATCTTGTAATACAGTAAATGTTAAAAAAAGTAAAAATGGTTGAAAAAGAACTCAAACTTGGATTATTTAAGATGTGCACACAAACCACCAAATCAAATCAAATAATTAATTAAAAATAAAATATTTTAAATATATTTAAAGTATTTGTTAAAGAAATATTTAAATTGAAAATAGATTTATGATTTTTTTTATTTTTAATTAAATAGAATATTTAAAGTAGTTATTAAATATTCGTTTTAATTTAAATATGAAAAATATTAAAAATTCAATTTAAAAGAAAAAATTTGATTGAAAATATTCAAATGTTTTTTTTCATATTTAAATTAAATCGAATATTTAAAGTAGTTATCAAATATTTGACTTAATTTAAATATGAAAAAGAAAAATATTTGAATATTTTAAATTAAATTTCTTTTCTTTTAAATTGAAAATGTAATATTTTAATAAATATTCGATTTAATTTAAATATGAAAAAAATATTTGAATATTTTAAATCGAATTTCTTTTCTTTTAAATTGAATATTTTTTAAAATCGAATAATTAATAATTTTTATATTTAAATTAAATCAAATATATAATAATTACTTTGAGTAATCGCTTTAATTGAAAAATAAAAAATCATAAATTCATTTTAATTTTAAATCCTGCTTTAATAACTACTTTAAACATATTTGAAATATTTTCATTTTTTAAGTAATTATTTGATTTGATTTGGTAGTTTATGTGATTTTACACATCTTAAGTGATTTAGGTTCGAGTTCCCTTTCAACCATATTTTACTTTTTTCCCTAACATTTACTGTATTATAAGATATGTACATAAAAAGGGTGCAATTTATATTAATAAAAGTAGGTTCGTGTGATGATAAAGGTGTGAGTATAATATCCATTGATCCTAGGTTTAATCCACCCAAAGGCTATTTTTCCTTTCTTTTTTAATTTGACACTTGTCACCACCTGATTAGAGAGAAAAATATATTAAATATTAAATAAAATAAATTAAAATTTGACTAAATTTATCCAATTGGCGTGTCATACTCTGATTGATTGATTGCTTTTATTTAATTAAAATAAAATTAGGATCAAATTGATATAATAGGTAAATAACAGAGACTAAATATGTAATTTTACAAAGTTTCGTTAACTGCCATGTCACCCCTCTGTTATAAAACTGACGGCAGTAGTCAAAATAGGTCAATTTAATAAGTTTTGTGGTTTGATTGACGAGTTGTCTAATTCGATGGTCAAAATAAGTATCCTCAAATAGTTCGGTAGTCACCGATGTAGTGTACCCTTTCTATTTTGGTCAAAAAAATTTCACCCTCTATTTACTACGATTATTTATTTTCACCCTCGGTTTACATGCAATTCTATTTATTATTAGTTCATGAATCACCAAGTTTAAATTTCTAGATTCGTCTACAATCATCTTTTATATGTAAGCAGATAAAGATAAATAAAATATCTACATATAAAGGATGACATAACCAACAATCGATTGGTCTAGTGAGATGAAGTGTTAGGTCACTTAAATAATGTAAGGGTTTAAATATTACGTTGAGAACAAAAAAATTATATTGAAAAGTTAGTTTTATATTGAAACTTTGCAAAATTTTATCCAAATAAATCAATTAATAAGTGAAATATTGTGGTTAAAGAAAAGGTTGACACATAAAAATCAATGCTTTATTATTATTAGTTGGGTCCATATTATATATGATGAAAAAACTTGCAATATAATTTATCTAAATTCAAATATTAACTTATATAATTTCTCTAAATTCAAATATCAACTTATATAATTTCTTTAAAGGGTAATCTTTATTAAAAGTTCCTTTTTGTTTAGGGTGTGTGTTCTATTTTAATCATTTAAATTAAAAAAAATTATTTTGGTCATTTATGTTTTCGGCTGTTATCGGGTCACCCGAGTGTTAGTTTCCATTGAAACGATGACGTTACATATTAATAAAAAAAGTTAATTTTAAAATTGACCCGCAAACTTTTAAATTTTATTTTTTACCATCTTCACAAAAAAAAAACCTTATTTTCTTTTAAAAAAATCTCTCAAACCCTAACCCCTCCTCTCATGGAATGCTAAACTTCCATGTCTGCCCTTTGCCTTCTATACTTCGCACTCCTCTGGATGAACAATTAGCACAGTTCTGCGCTACATCTGTTGTTATTACTTTAGAAGATCTACACGTGGTCGGTTTTTAAAAGCAGTCGTTTTCTTCCACTTCATTTCCTCAATTTCTTGTGTATATGTTATTTATTTCAGTTTATCTTTCAACATTCATTTTTTATTTGACTGGCAAGAAAACATCTCATTCTCCATTTGTCTGGTTTGCCATAAACCACTTCATGCTTTATTTATCATTTAAATGAACAGAACACAATTTGAATTTATAATGGAGAGATCGATTGACAATTTCATAAAGAAAGAAAATTTAGGTTTATTGCTACCTCATAGCAATCATGGAATTCTTCACATGTTTGTGATAAAATGATTTTTTCAGTTGCTTGAAGTTGATGAAAATGCCATGCTCCCACTTCTGTTGAAAATCATCTGTGGTTTGATGGTGTTGACCAGAAAAGAGTCAGAGACCAAAGCTTTCTTGTTCCTCATGAATTAACTTTTCGTATGACTCAATATTTAGAAGCTAATAATGAGGAGTACCCTGTTTCTACTATTTCCCCGTCCCAAGATGAGTGGTAGAAGAATAATCTATAAAGTTATTCCTCCGGTCTACTTCTTTCCCAACAGTTTGCGAGTTGAGTTCTATTTCACGTGTTGAAATTGACTGTTGGATTTTATCAAAAACTGGATCAGAGAAATCATTTTAACAAGAAAAAAATAAGATTTTTGTTAGATGGAGGGGTTGGGGTTGAGGTTAGAGAATTTTTTATAGATTATTTTCTAAGGATAGTGAAAAAATAAAGTTTTAAAAGTTTGGGAATCAAATTTAAATTAAATTTTTTTTATTAATGTGCCACGTCATTGATTTAACGGGGTTAACGGAGATTAACGCTCGGGTGACCAAAACAGTAACGGTCGAAAACATAAGTGACCAAAATAATTTTTTTTTCAATTTGGGTGACTAAAATAGAACAAACCCTAAATAAAAGGGATTGCCCTTCTCTAAATTCAAATATCAATTTGGAATGGTTTTTGGCTCCGGCGAATTTTCTTTTCATGGTTTCTGATTTTATTACTGAGAACCGTAATTGGGATAGTGACTTATTATGTCTGTCTTTTCTCATGCTGAGGCTACCCAGATTATAAGCATTCCCCTCTCTATGTTTCCTCAAGAGGATTCCCTTGTATGGAAGGGGGAAAGATCAGGTCTATACACTGTTCGAAGTGGCTACAAAATGTTGGTGAATTCTAATCAGGGCCAAACACCTTCAAGCAATATTTTCCAGGTTATATGGAATTTGAGATGCCCTTCAAAAATTCGAATTTTCCTGTGGAAGTGTGCTGGGAACTTTGTGCCTACAATGCAAAATCTCAACAATAAAAGGGTTTCCAAGATGTTCTACTGCACCTGAAGACATCAATCATGTAAGCCGTTTCTGCATTATGCTAGCACTATATGGAACTCTATGGGTTTTATTTGGCCTAATCAAGTTGATAATCTGAATTTTAGTGAATGGCTTTCCTGGATGTTTAATGGTTTTCCAGAAACAAACTAATTCATGAAAATTTAAGACAAAGGACAGAGGATTTAATTACCTTTGTACAGAGCCATTGTTCTGAACTTGAGGCATAGGTCACCCCAGTAGTAGTAATGGTAAGCCGTTTGCTGTTGTTTTTCATCACATCGTCTTCGAAACCAATTTGTCCTCCACCCACTACCATAATTCAAAGTTATTGCCTCTTTACGAATCGGAGAGCACCATTTTCTTTGCTTTTTATCCGAATTCAAAGTTTTTGTACATTAAAAATCCATATTAACCCACCCAATTTCAAACTCCTGTCAAATTCCACCACTTTTCATTCAAATTTCACGACCTTTAATTTTCAAAAGAGTTTTTGATTTTGATTTTTGATTTTTGATTTTTGATTCTTGTACTGAGATGAATCCATCAAATTCATTACCTCAGACGTCACCTCCATCGGATGGAGTCGACGCGTCACCCCTCCTCACCCATTCCATATCCGACCACCTCCTTCTCCGTTGTCGACCACCGCCTTTACGTGGCGCCGCCTCTAGGCTTCTCCGACGTGCAAGTAATCATCGTCTGATGCTACGTGAGCCGTCGGTTATGGGCCTACTCGAAGCCCGTCATAATCCTCGACATTATCTGGAACTTGGCGTTTGCGGTTATGGCGGTCGTCGTTTTGGGACTCAGCCGTGAAGAAAAGCCAACCGTCCCCTTAAGGCTCTGGGTTTCAGGTTACGGGTTACAGTGTTTATTTCACGTTGCTAGCGTGATAGTAGAATATAAAATAAGAAACGAAAGAAGGGTTCCGGGTTTTCAGAATAACGAGGATTTGGATTCGGGCCTGAATTCTCAGTCCGGGAGTGAAACAGAGGATTCCGAGGATTATGAAACAGAGGAGCTGAACAGAAGAGATGAAACCAGGTAAATAACTATATTAGTTCTATCTATCTTTAAGAAAGTTTAACTACGTAAAATTTCAGGTTTAAGTCTTGGGGATAGAAAATCAATTTGACTCGATTTCGAATATAGCATAGGACCTTTACAAGACTGCGTAGAGATTGTTTATTATGAATTTTCAAATCATATATAGATTTTAAATTATCAGACCTCTGGCCTCCTTCGGTCCATCCATGCTTAATATGCCAAATATTTATGAACTTTGCAGAGTAGCCAAAAGGTTGGAGTCTGCAAATACAATGTTTTCATTTCTTTGGTGGATAATTGGATTCTATTGGTTAACTGCTAAAGGACAAGCTCTGATACATCAGTCCCCTCAGCTTTACTGGTACTACTACTATTATCATTTCAAGATACATTTTATACAAAAAAAATTTAATTAATTATTGCTAAATGGTTAGATGGGTTCTTAATTTGGCAGGCTTTGTGTGACATTTCTCGCATTGGATGTGGTGTTTGTATTCATCTCTGTTGCTGCTGCCTGCCTCATTGGTCTTGCTGTTTGCTGCCCTTGCATCATTGCAATTTCGTATACTCTCACGGACCCGGTAAATTTCATTACTCTGTATGCGGATTATACTCATTCATTGGTGTATTCCTTAGGTTCAGTTTTGGTGGATTAGTATTTTAAGCATGATTGAGATTAAAGATTGCCGTTTTTTTAATAATGTTTTCTCAGAGTTGAACACAATCTAGTAGCAAAATCTTGTTGTATGATAAACTAATCCTGACCGTTATCTGGATGGCCGCCTTTGTTACGTGATGAACCAGCTGCAGATCTCATTCAAATTGCGAATTCTGTTTGATTCCGGCTGCATAAATGGATTTAGCTGTTGAGTGCATCAAAGTGATTAGATTATGTAATATATATACAACATCCTTCGTAGTATTTGTATAAGTCTATACTTACCCTTCTGGTCTCCATATTCTTGAATAACCCTGAGTTGAGTTATTTACACCACCTTCAATATGTAAAAACAGGATGGAGCAACCGACCAAGAAATTGACAGATTGCCAAAGTACAAGTTCCGAAGGATCGGAGGTCTGGGGAAAGTCGATGCTGAAACTCAAGAATCTCATGAGGGAATAATGACTGAATGTAATAGTGATACACCTGAACGGATTCTTCCACACGAAGATGCTGTAAGTAGACTGTACTACCGTGTATTCCGATATTTTTATAAAAGTTTTAGGAAGCTAGAATTCTTGATATTGCTCGCTTACATCAGGCATTTTAGAGTGTTTTTTTTTTCATGTGAACGGGTACGAGTGGCTGCCTTCCGTTCTTGGGTCCCTGTTGTCCTGGCCTTTTATCTGTGAATGGATTTTGACACAAATTTGTGTTCCGATCATGATACAGGAATGCTGCATCTGCCTCTCTGCTGCCTTATGAAGACGGGACCGAAGTGCGGTAACTTCCTTGCCATCACCATTTCCATTGCAACTGCTGTGCATAGACAAGTGGTTGTACATCAATGCTACATGTCCTCTCTTCAAGTTCAACATTCTAAAGATCAGTACTAGACCACTGGTGCTTGCTGATACACTGATTCTAATTTTGTTATTTAATTGTTGCATGTTGGACAGGGTACTATTCAGCATGACTTATGTCTGATATTTATCTCTCGTGTGTTTCCTTCATAATTACATCTGAATTTCTTTCAAATTTTCAGCAGAAAACTTGACAAAATATTAACTATTTAATGGTATCAAGTGTTGATTGCATATGCCAATTGCCAACAATTTCATAGATATTTGTATTGTGACATATCTGTTTGAATTTAATCCCTAGGATAACATCTTTTCCTTTATTATTCTTAGAAAATCTCGTAATTCTTTTTAACCATTTTATCTTTTTTTAGGGATGGAATCATATAAACATGGACGGAATTAAGATTATAGATTAGATGAGTAAAATTTAAATAGCATAAAAAATGAGTCAGTGTCTAATTGTTAAGTCAAATTTACAAAATTAGAGTTAAGATTTGATTTGTGTAAATTTAAAATTTAGAGGGATCTAGAAAGTATTTAAGGAAAACTTTTGGATATTGTTTAATTTATCTAATATCAAAATTAATAGGAGCATAAGAATTATTTAAACCTAAAATTTTAAGAACATACCTTAATTTATATAATTTTAAAAAGTTGAATCTAATTCTTTTAGGACATGGACTACGCGAAAGAGGTAGGAGGACCCTAACCTCATTTTTTATTTAGTTGATTTTAGATCTCTACTAATTTAGTAATCATATTCAACTTTTGTCCTCTTAAGTTCTGTTAATTTTAAAATTAAATAAATAAAATTTTAATTTTCTTTTTATTGGAATTTTCTTAAATTCTTATACATTTCGAAGTTGCATAGTTTAGCCCCGTAAAATTTTTGTTTATACATCTACTTACATGTAAGGAAAATAAAAAAGGTAAAAGGTCATTGTTTGATAGGCGATCCACTATACAATCCGTGAAGGGTGATGAATATCTTTCTGTAATCCTATGGTAGGTTAAGCGTTCCATTTAGTCTAAAACGTGGGTTAATCGTCATAGTAATTATTGAATTTTATTAATTATAATTTAATCTTTAAGAAAGTCTCAAATTAACATAATAAATTTTGTGAATAAAATATATAGATAAATAATTTAATATCAGTTAACTTATAGGTTAACCATTAACCATCATTCTCAATAGTTAACCTTAATGATAATTAACCTATAAAATGTAACGGTTATATTGATTAACGGTTACGGTTAACAATTACGGTTTAATATGCATACCCCTATTTTCTCATTGGACTAATAATGTTAATGGAAGTTTCTTTATTAGTTAACTAATAAAAAATATTCACTATTGTTAATTATCAATTTTTTATTAGTTAACTAATAAAGAAACTTACATTAATATTATTAGTCCAATGAGAAAGTCTCAAATTATTTGGTATAATTAATGGCATGTTTGGCAAATGTGGTGCAAGATTTGGAAGGTCAATTTGATATTCCCTGCATCAATACGCGACTTCATTCTCCTATGGTTCAATTCATGTCCTCCTTCCTTATCGCTGCAGGTATGGAATCTCAGCCTCTATTGCATTTTCCGGTCTTGCTGGCTTTTCAGAAATGATGTCGTTTTAAAAGGAGCAAAAGTAGACTCTAGGGAATTATTTGATTTGTGTATGACTCGCCTTAGCCACTGGTGTTGTGCCAAATGGCCCGAGACAAGTGTGTTGATCACTGATCTGATTTCCTGCCCCTCTCGCTTTGGTATGGTGCAAACTAAGAAAGTGCTAATGCAGTCAAGAGTATGGAATCCTCCTCCACGGGACGCGTTAAAATTCAATAGAGAGGGCACTGTAGTAGGCAGCTTTAGTAAAGCCGGTATAGGCGGATGCTTGCGAAACGAACATAATAATTGTCTAGTTTACTTCTCCAAACCTGCAGGCATTATTGATCCCACTACGGCTGAAATCCTTGCGATACTTGAAGCTTGCACACTCTTCAGCAAATCCCCTTGGGCCAAATCGAAGAGGCTGCTATTGGAGAGTGATAGCAAATTGGTTGTTGACTGGATATTGAAGCCCCAAAATTGTCCTGAAGCTTTTAAACCACTAATATTATCCTGTATAAGAACGTCTATTGGTGTGAATTGGAGCATCGAGCATATCTCGCGAGAAGGTATTTATTTAGCCGACAACCTTGCTAAAAAAGGAATCTCACGTGCAGAAAATCTCTGTGTATACGAGACAAGTTGATCGGATCGTGTTTTTTGGATTACCTTAGAACGGCCTCATTATCGCCTGTAGCTGCTTCGAAAATCATGTTAAGCATGAGCAACTAGAGTCTAATTGTTGGTTTTTTAATGAGGCAAACGTCTCGCTTAATTGTTAATCATATATTTTACTCCTTTAAAAAAACAATAGTGAATATTTGATAGTTGATACAATGTAAATAAAATTATAAATCATAACCCTAAAATTAATTGTATAGCTATGAAACCCTAAAACTCTAACACATAAACATAAACCCTAAATTTTATACATAAAACTTAAATTATAAACTGAAGAGCGTAGCAATTGATCGAATATATCCAAGAGGGGTGAATTGGATTTTTAAAGATTGGTGGACACTATTTGCAAAGAAAGAAAATGCAAAAGGATTTAGAGTGGTTCAACTCCCCCAATAGAGTCTACATCCACTACCTTAGTGACCACACAAGGATTTTCTACAAACACACTAATTTGTCTTTCCTTTAGAATAAAGAGTAACCTTACACAATTCAATAGACTTATACCCCAAAGTCTATTGAATCCTTTCCCAAATTTTAGTACAAAGAAGCAAACTAAAAAATCCTCACAAGATAGGTGTTTGCACAGTGTAAGCACTCACACACACCCAAAGAAACACTAGAAAATAAATTACAATGAAGAACAACACTAGTGTTTACAAGAAAGATGGAAATTTGAGCATAATTTGAGTTGTTGATGACTTGAATGTTTGGATAGGCTTTCTTATTGTTGTTGAGATGCTTTGACCTTGATTTTAAATCTTCTCTATCAATACTAACAGTTTGGAGCTGTTTGAGATGTCATAAAGCCTTTACCTACTAAAAATTTCAGCATTTATAGCACGAGGAATCGATCCCTTTACAAGGGGATCGATCCTTTTTTCATAAAAATATGACCGTTGAAACTAAGGGATCGATTTCATAAACCAGGGGATCGATCCTTTTGCACTAGAAGGCTGGAAGTGAAAAAATACATTGAAACTGTCAACCAAGGGACCGATCCCGTTAGTTAGGGGATCAATCCTTTTTGCCTTGAAGCCTGGAAAACAGAATTTTTAGTGCAAAACGGATCATACTTGTTTAGAAAAAAGATCGGCTAAGATAAAAATCATTTGAAACATTTTTTTTTCAAGTTTGTTTGGACTTTGAATTATTTTTGAAAGATTTAATATATTAGATTAAGTCCAAAGACATTTTTCTTTTAATTTGTTATATCAAAATATTAGTTCAACATAAACCCTAATTTCAAAACTTAAAATTAAAACTTTAAATAATTTCGTTTGTAAAAATTTTATTTTCCGCTGTTAGTGTATAAAATAATAATCCAATTAACAATGTGCTAAGTTGTCATTAATTCAAATTAAATGCTCAAAACATTGGGAGGAAGTTTCCCACCACGCCTCATCACATCTTGTTTTGTTTCTAAGAAACCGAGTCTTAGGCTCTCTTTTTTGCGAAGTTGGAATCAATTTAAAATGCAAGGAAGTTTAGAAAGAGATAAGCTTTTAGTACTTCCACTAACAATGGCTATAATTTAAAATTTATATAAGCTTTTTCCATAACAATCAAGTCTTATTTCTTGGGGTAAGTGTTTTTAGTATAATTATCACTGTCTGATTTATTAATCTATTATTATTATAGGGATTATTTTTTCGACTCAGTTCTTTCATTCAAATCTTAATTTTATAATAGGGGTGTGAAAAATCAGATTTGATTAAACATTACTAGATAGATGATGTGTTATAAATAGGGGTGTGTATTTTGAATATTCGATTCGATTCAAAATTTCGGATATCTAAAATTTTTATATCGACGATTTAGCGATCCGAATACAATCTGAAAAATTGAATATCCGAAATTTCAAATATCGGATATCCGAATTTATGACTTGGCTTAAGTATTTTTTTAATTTGGCCTCTTATCTATGAAAATTTTGGATTTTTAACTATAACAATCAATACATTATTGAATATAACAAATTTTATCCATGAAAATTTCAAAATTTCATATATAACAAGTAAAAATATCAAATATAAAAAGATTCATATCTATTAAAAAAATTCAAATTTCAGATAATCGAATATCCGATCCGAATGACAAATAATTATCCGTATCTGATATGAAATTTTTGAATAACTGATCTAAATTATCCAAAAATAAAAATAAAAAACAGATCAATCAATAGATAAACAAATCGGATCGGTCAAATTTTTTGCACATCCTGTAATTTAAATATCGTTCAGGGATAGCAAAATGATTTTATAGTGTAAATACATAGGCTTGTATAGTGTACAGTATGTGTATGAAAGTTTTACCTTTTTTTAATACGACTATGTGCGGTTGTGTTCATTGTATATGTCCAAAAACTATTGTTAATTATTAACTATAAACGTATGCCAAGGGATATTGAATAGATAAAATTTTAATACAAAGGCTTTGTAAAATTGGTAAGATAGTATATTTATATTATTAAACTTAAATTTTAATATTAACTTGAAAAATTAAATTTTAAACATTAAATTTTAAATATTAACTTTAAATTCGAATCCTAAAACTAAAACACACATGTAAGTCTAATTTTCTTCGATTGTGTTTTGTACAACTTAGAAAATATTGTTTCAATCTAATTCCATGAAAATCATCTAAACAAAGAACCAGATGGATAACCATTCCAAATCGGAATCCCAGTAACCATTCCATCGACGGGGATTCCAAATCCAGACGCTGCAGCCTGGGAAGAACAAGCTTGTAAAGGCTCTTTTACCCTGACGGAAACGTTGACGATTCCGTTCTTCAGCCCCTTTGAATCTCTCAACCGATAACTCAAGAACTGTAAACGATTCTCGGGATAAAACCCTCCGATAAAATCCGTCACCGGCATTCTCGCAATTCCAACGGTTTTATCCTCACCGCCGCTCGAAGCCTTGTATTTAACTTGTAGAGTAACGAAGCGTGTGTGCATGGGTATGTCCATCACTAGTTTATCGTTCCATGAAGGAAAACTCCCTCCTTCCACATCGATCTTCGTCGTCTTGTAGTTGTAAGTGTCGGTCCAAACGACGGTGAAAGCGTTCTTTTTAACGGATCGGTTGTCGATCCTCAGATCTTCTGCTGACAAAACTGTGATCTCCAGAATGCGAGAGTTGGTCTCCATGGAAAAGAAAGCAAGAAGCAAAGATTTTAATGGAGAATGAAACGAGGTATTGGGAATTTGATGAAAAACTGATGAGAAGAAAGGGTTGATGAGGGGGGTTTATATCGGAGGTGGCAGGAGGAAGTTGACGAGAAAGGCGGCGGAAAGAGAGGGGGTGGTTCAGTGTTGACCCTGGGCTTCTCAAATTATAGTCAGATTTAAAAGGTTGAATATTCAGTGCGTGAGAGAGAGCGACATTTGTGGGATATTGGCTTTTGGGCAAATGCCGGGGAAACGACCTGTATACTTACAAGGAAGCATGCTTGTAAAAGGACTAATTTTAAAATCAAATTAAAGACTTGTGTTTTTGTTTAAATGAAAAAATTAAACTGTTTATTATATTTCTTAAGATTACATGAAATTCTTTTATTTATAGTATTTGTAAAAAGATAAATCATCTATTTTTAGAGGAATCGCCAGGTATACTTTTTTAATCAGAAAATTATTAGAGATGCTAGCACTATACTTGAAGGTGTACGGAATATAGTAAAGAGGAAATTTTAAAATAAGATAGCTTAAGATGAGGTTAAAATGAAGTGGAGTTTTTGTAACTACGTAAATTTTTACTATTTTCGTAAGAGCGGATGATAATACAACAATCACAATTATCAAGACAAAAAAGAAAAAAATAAAATCCTGCCAACATAGGGAGCCAAAAGAGGAAAGCAAAATAATGATGAAAACATTTTCTAAAATTCCCAAAAAGTAGATTACCAGTGCAAAAAGCAAATGATTGCAATAATAGTAGTAAAATTTTCAAAAAGTGTAATGAAAATGAGTGTCATTCGTTACTAGTAAAGATTCCTAATAATGTAAAAATGAGTGTCATTCGTAAATAGTAAAGATTCTCAATAATGTAGTATAAAAATAATTGTAAAAGAGGCAAGAGCCCTCTATAAAAAGCTCTCAGTATTGATGTATTTGGCACGCTCAAAAATTTCCAAGTTCAATATAAAGATCAGATTGCTCAAATTTGCCCATCTTGTTCATTTTCTTATTTAAAATTTAAAATTTCAGTTTTAATCAAATTTCAATTTTGATATTCAAAAACCAAAATTTCAGTTTTAATCAAATTTCAATTTTGATATTCAAAAACCATCCATCCATCCTTAGATCACCGAGACTGATTGGCATCTGAACCAAAGAGGAATAGGTAATCTTAAAGCTTTAGAAACGTCAATTTATTTTAAATATCTGAGTTTTGGTTTAACTATCTTTTTTAATGTATTATTATATTTGCTGAGTTTTGATACATAGACCAATAAACCATGGGTTAGGCGTGTTCAGGTCATAGTATCCCTGTAAGCAATTTTAGTAATCTAGAAAAAATTTGATAGTAGAACCCTTTTTGTAAGAGTTTTAAAATAAAAGATGCTTCCATTTTTTTAGGAGAACCAATTCTTCTGCAAGTTGTATCTCCAACCAATCCCAAGATTCTGACGAATCCTCAAATAAAACTGTCAATGAACAAGAAATTAACTATAAAAATGTTTCTTAAATAATTGACGATTGGAATATTCCGATTGTTCCAGTTAACAAAATGTATAAAAGAACCATTTTTGAAAATTTTAACGCCTTTTGTAATTACATTATCAAAATAAAATAAAAAGTGTTCCTATCCAGAAGGAATACCAAACATACCAGTTATTAAAAGACTTGAGAACAAAGATATAAATATATTCACTTTGGACTTGTCCAAGTAGGAATCAAACCGCTTAGCGTAGAAGCCACAAAGAATACCTCAATATTAGTAGTCTTAAGAGACCAAAGACATATTATGTTTAATGACTCCTTATTAGGAACCATAGAAACAAGCCTTTGTACAGGGGACAATGCATTTTAACTGTTACCCAAATTTTATGGTTTCTTTGATTGATAAAAATATTTTAAAATCATTAACCCTCCAAATTCATACTCATAATTATAAAATGCTTCTTGGATCTGAAGTCTTAACTTTAGTTTATAGGTTGCATTACAAGACCATGTACTTTGTGGTCAACACCAAAGCTTTGCTCCAAAGTCCAAAACGAGAAACCCTTTTAATAAAAACTGATACAACTAGATCCTACACAACAATACCAAAAACTATCCATTGGCATGAAATTAGCCTTCATGATGTATGGAAATTAGAAGGAGCAACACCTTCAATCGAAAGAAATCCTATTAGAAATAATTCTCTGAGAGAAATCACCTAAGATAGTACTGGTACAGTTGAATTAATATTCAACATGCCAAATAGATTACCACCAAAGCATTCTTTTGATATAGGAAGCACAAGTACTACCTTTCAAAGATTAAATATAGAAGAATCAAGTGTAGAAAACAATGATTTTAGGATAGCTAAAGCCCATGTCTCTTCTATCCCAACTACCTTAAGGACCAATCTACAAGGAATAGATAACTCCTTAAATATAGTTCAACCCATTTATGCTAGGCAAGCGGAGAGCCCCCAAAGTTCACCAAATATGTCTCCAACATATTCCTCCATGACTAATAATAGAAGAAATGAAGATTATGAAAAATTCGTTTTACAAAAACCCTTCGAAATTATCAAAGAATGGTGTAAGAAACATTTTTATTCTCATGAAAAAGAAAAGGATGAAATTCTTCAAGAATATTATGAGTTTATGAATATTCATAAAATTCATATAAAGTTCTTCACATGATTTGAAGAATATTTTTCATATTCAGTCAATTCAATAAAAAATTGTACAAAATGGCAAACTGGAAGGGGAAAAATTGAATCCCAACATCCTCCTTTAATAGGCATTTCATATATCCATAAAAATGTAGGCATAAAAGCAAGTCCTTTAAGAATGAGGGATCCTGATACATGAGAACAAATTTCTTCAAAAGATATTAAAATGATTGTAGAACAAAACAATTACACAAATTTGAGTCTTCATACTATAGGTAAACAATTAGATCATATTAAAAATCTAGTAGAAACCTATCCTTAAAAGGAAATAAAAGAAGAAAAAAGTCCAACAGAATTGATATTTACATCTTATGTAATTCCCAAAAAGTTACCAAAAAATATTTTTATCTGAAATTCAAAATAGGCTTAAAAAATTAGAATCCGAGCTTATAGCCTCAGACACCCCCATACCAACCCAACATTTGGTAAATACTTTAAATAAGACTTACCAATCTGATTCGGATCAATCGTCTGAAGAAAACCAAGTTAACAAAATGGACTAGAGGGAGCCTAAAAAATTGTTTTACCCAAAAATTACTGCACCAGATATAAACATTAAAGAAAAACCAATTTTTCAAAATAAATATAATTCCAATACTATCTATGAATGGAATATATATGGTATGTACGAATATAATATCCTTAGCTTATTACAACAAATGACAATGGTATCAAATGTTTATAAAACCCAAAATCAAAACGGTTTAATCAATGACCAAGCTATTGCAAATCTTTTGATTGATGTATTCACTGGCCAATTAAAAGGCAGGTGGGACCATGCACTCACCAAAGACCAACAAGAAGAAATATTAAAGGCTATTAAAAAAGATGACCAAGGAAGAATTATTTTGGATGAAAATGGAACAGAAATTCAAGATGCAGTCGCTACTTTGATTTTCTCAATTTCTAAATTTATAGGAGATCCATCTCACCTCAAAGATAGGAACTCAGAATTATTATCAAACCTAAAATGCAAAAAGCTAACAGCTTTTAAATGGTATAAAGATGTTTTCATGACTAGAGTAATGCAAAGGTCTGATAACCAACAACCCTTTTGGAAAGAAATTTTTTAGCAGGACTTCCTAGTCTATTAGGAGACAAAGTTAGAAATCAAATCAGAGAAAATTATAAAGGAATAATCCCATATGAAAAACTCACATATGACGAATTAATTAGTTCCACTCAAAAGGAAGGATTAAAGGTATGTCAAGATCTAAAATTACAAAAACAACTTAAAAAAGAGAGAGATATATGTAAAAAAGAATTAGGAACGTTTTGTCAACAATTTGATATCAAAGGTAAATATTCTTTTTCAAAAAATTGTTGTCCCTCAAAACCAAAAGAAAAGAGACGCAACAATATCCCAGAATATTATAAAAAACCAAAATAAAAAATATAGAAAAGAAAAAAGCAACAAAACTCTAGTAATAAATTTGATAAAACAATAAAATGTTATAGATGTGGAAAAACAAGACATATTTCAAAATATTGTAGGATCAAAAGAAAATTTAATAATTTAAGTCTTGATGAAAATATTGAGCAAAAAATTAATGAGATTCTTTTAGGAACTACATCCACTGATTAAGACACATCAACAGATTCAGAAGAACTACAAATCGATGAATTACACACAACATCAGAATCTTCTAAAGAAGATGAAGCTGTAATTAATATGTTGACAAAAGATCAAGAATTTATAATAGAAGTCATAGACAAAATTCAAGACCTAGAATAGAAAAAAATAATATTTATTAAAGCTTAAAAATTCATTACAAGGTAGGCAAGAAAAAGGAAAAGAAATAATTTCTAATCCGTCTCAAATGTATAATTTACAAGTGTTGTCACTGAATTTTTACCCAACTTCTTTACTTTAACTATGTCATTTTTGTTTAGGTAGTCTTATATTGCAATTAGTATATCATAAGTACTATATGTAAAGATTAATGTAGTATTAGAATAGTTTAGGTCTCATATAATGTGTTATAATTAGTATAATTGTTAGTTAGAAATATTAAATGTGCCGTATGTTTTAATTAGTATATAGTTGTTTATATAGAATTAACATAGGTTATATACATTAGATATTGAAACCCAAAACATAGAATACATAGCCCAATTGTAATTAGAAAATAAATAAAAGGTCTATTGGATTTAATTCAAATCAGAATCCATTAATAAAAATACAAAAGAGTCCAATATACGAAGGCCCGTCTGGCCCGTTTATAACCTAAAAAGAAAACCCTAACTCTCGTCTTCTTTCTTTATGCGCAACTGAAGCAGGACCATTGGATCAAGGGGCCAATCCAACGGTGTAGATCATGCCAGTTGGGGATGATATAGAGCCGTACTTCTTAGCCGTTCGATCAGGATACGATCTGACGGCCCAGATTGCTTCGGGGTGTTCACGCGCATCACCACTCGCGCATGGCATCCACGCGCACGACGATTTAGCTTCGACCGATCACTTCATCTTCTCCGACTCTTCACTCGCTCCGATTGTTCCTCACCGGCGCCGTTCGAATCATCAGAAACATGTAAACAAAGGAACAAGAGGGTTAAATCCTTAGATTAGAGCCCAACAATTCAAGATAAAGATAAAAGGGAATTAAATCCCTAAATTGAAGCCCTAGCTGGAAAACCAAAATCCAAAACGGGAAAGGTTGATCCCTAAATTGGTGCCTTAACAAGAATCCAGCAATGATCAGATTAAAGCAGTGAACAAAAAGGAACAATCTTAAAATCAGAGCCGAGACAAGATCAAATGAGGAAGATATTAGGGATTCAGGCTTAAAATTCAAGCAATTCTGTAACTATATAAACCCCTTTGTAATTCATGTAACACACAACAAGAATTCGATAGAAATCACATATAGCAATTACATAATAGCATTCAGAATTTATAGGAGCAAGCAATTTGTAGTCATCGTTCAGAAGCAATAAAGAGAAGCAAGTTCTGGTAATTTCCTATCTATTTACTAAACTGTTTCAGTTTAAATAAAGAAGAAAAGAGTTGTTTTACCTTGTTTTTTTTGTTTGAAACGCCGAAGAATTTGGTTTTGATGTAAAATCTGGTGGAAAAACACGATTTTGAGGTCGTCAGAATCTGGAAATTCGATCAGAATCTGGGAATTTCGTCGCCGGCAACGGTGGAAGGCGGCCGACACGGTGGATGTTCATCGTGTTCTTCATGAAATGAAGAACACGAAGAATACATCAGAGAATTATAATGAAACCCATTTTGATCCGTTTGGAAATAAAGAAAGAAAATGAATTCTGTTTATAATTTCGGTTATTTATGCTAACCTGTTTGACCCGACCCGAACCCAGATATAACCCGCGCCTTTCTTTCCCGGATCTCGCGCCCAAGCTCTTTAATTTTCAATTGTTTCAATTTTGTCCTTTTTCTTTTCAATTCGACACCTAATTTTAAATTGTTTTCAAATTAACCTTCACATTTTACTTTTTTTCAAAATTAGTCCCTGGTTCAGATTTTTTTTTAAATAATAAAAAACAAATCCTTTTTCTTTATTTAATTTTAAGCAATCATTTAGTTATTTATTTAATTAACTAATTATTTCTTTATTGCCTGTTTATGTATGTATTTGTATGTACATTAAACCTTAGGATTAGGGGCTTAAAACCTAGAATAGTGACATGTATGTTGTAAAACATTCTTCATTTTCAATAAAACACACTTAATTATATTATAACCTAAATAATTAAAAGGAATATAGTCATTTCTTTAGGAAATAATCACTAATTAGATTTTAATTAAAATTCTTTAACACATTTAATTTTTCTGTTTATTTGTTTAAAAACGAAAACTTAATTAATGCGGTGTCTTATCAAACGGGAATGATGGGTTAGCGCCAGGAGAGTTGCCGGTGATTAAAGTTCATTTCTCGGGCGATAAGGCTGTTAAAATAGATTTACATTCATCTTGTGGACAAATAAATCGAAATTTTTGTGAACTTGCAAATTCCAGGTTTAAAAATGTCTTTTTGAAATCAATTAGGTACCAATTTTTGGGCGTTGTGGGGGTGCTAATCCTTCCCCTCACGTAATTGACCCCGAACCTGTTTTCTCTTGTTTTCGTGGACCAAAATGTAATTTTGATAAAGAAAACGTTTTATCAAAATACCCTTGTCTTAAAAAGTGATCCAATCACACCTTTTTTAAAAAAAAGATTGGTGGTGACTCCGTGATTTTATAAAGTTTTCCAAAACGTCAAACCCTTTTCCAAAAAAGAGGTTGCGACAGCTTGGCGACTCCGCTGGGGACATTTTATTTTTTCTAAAAAACAAAAGAGGGTCAGGCCACATATTGTTTTCAAAATGTTTTTAGAAAAAGGAATTTGCAAGTTCACAAAGGTTTCAACTTATTTGTCCGCTTAATGAATGTAATTCTGTTTTACGCATTTTAAAAAATTGTTGCAAAAACTCTATTCCCGAGCTCCACCCAATTGTTAAGTGAGGGGAAAACACTTTGCTCATGTCAGAATATTGATTCTCCGTATGAGCCTAGCAAGTACCTTCAGGACTCATATGCCTCATGTCTTCGTAAGGATACTGATTCTTCGATAAGACATAGGAAGTAAGTCCTCCCGAGTTGAACTTAGTTCTTTTGAAACCTATTAAAGTAATGACTATCAGGAACGAAATAATCTTTCACTATTTTTTAGTTTAAGCCACATTCATGGTTTTCTCAGATCCGAAAGAAAAATAGGAACGAAAAAGAAACAATAAAGAATAAAAAAGATTTCTTTTTTATTCTTTCTTTCATAGATAGAAAGCTCTAATTCGTGTCATGATTTATGAGCTAATGTAATGTTTCATTTTTTTCGTAATAAAAAAAAATGGGTTGAAATATCTATTGATATTCTACAAGAAGTATTTTATTGAAGGCTTAAGTTATTACTCAACAAATCGAAATTGAAATTATTAACAGGCGAGATCAATTCAGAAGCATTTTTTTATTCTGAAGAATATAGCAGACAAAATTCTATTGGTATAATTTTGGACCTTCCAATCCATCTTTTCTCTATCTATTCTACAACCATACAAAGATAAATAATAATGATCCGGTCCTTAAATTTATTTGTGACCCAGAGGAGCAGTATGAGGTGAAAATCTCATGGACGGTTTTGGACTAGCGATGGAAACAGTGATGTTATCATCGACTATAATTATCTAACAGTTCAAGTACAATTGATATAGTTGAGGCGCAATCAAAATATGGTTTTTAGGGATGGAATTTGTGGCGTCAGCCAATAGGATTTATCGTTTTTTCTAATTTCTTCTCTAGCAGAATATGAGAGATTACCTTTTAATTTACCAGAAGCCGAGGGAAAATTAGTAGTAGGGTATCAAACCGAATATTCAGATATCAAATTTGGTTTATTTTATGTTGCTTCCTATCTAAATCTATTACTTTCTTCGTTATTTGTAACAGTTCTTTACTTAGGGGGTTGGAATATTTCCATTCCGTACGTATTCGTCCCTGAGCTATTTGAAATAAATAAAATGAATGGAATCTTTGGAACGACAATTGGTATCTTTATTACATTAACTAAAATTTATTTATTTTTTTATTTCTATCACAACACGATGGACTTTACCTAGGTTAAGAATGAACCAATTTAATAATAAATAAAATAAATAAATAAAAAGAGGGTTTACTCCTACATACTTAGCTAGATAAGTATGTATTATGTCGATCCATATCAATTAATTTGTAGAGTAGATACTCATACAAATGAATCATATTCCAGGAACCAGATTTGAATTGGTGACACGAGGATTTTCAATCATCTGCTCTACCAACTGAGCTATCCCGACCATTACCGACACATTATCCTCATAATACTAGATGACTTGGGTCTATGTCAATTAAAAATGAAAACAAAAAAACGAAAAAGTATTAAATGAAAAGTCTCGAACGGAAATTTCTTGGATCTTTTAAATGAAGACTTTGTAAATTTCCATATGAGTAATCATATGGATTATGAATCATTCAAATAGGTATTCCTTGCTCAAGAGATTTGTACGTATATCATATATATATATCACAATATATCACAAGACTTGTGATGTGATAAGAGAACAAAATTCTGCTAGGATATGCTTGTAAAATGGCAAAGAATAGGATGAACGAGAAACAGAAGGAACTTTGAACCCCTAACAAAAAAAAGGTAGGATAAAATAAATAGATAGCAAACGGACTTTTTGGGGTTGGGGATAGAGGGACTTGAACCCTCACGATTTTAAAAGTCTACTGATTTTCCTCTTACTATAAATTTTATTATTGTCGGTATTGATATTGACATGTAAAACGAGACTCTATCTTTATTCTCGTCCGATTAATCAAATTTTCAAAAGATTTATCAGATTATGGAGTGAATGATTTGATTAATGAATATTATATTCGATTCTTTCTTCAACTTGGAATCGATTCACAACAATTCTTTTTATTTTTCATATAAATAGATTTTGCATATAAAAAAATACAGGTTCGGGTCGTCTTTTTTGAGATAGTTTTTCGTTAGTATACCTATTTTTTATTATTTATAATTTATATAGGTATTCTTGCATCCTTTCTGGAATTTCGATATAAGGATTCTTTTACCAACAGTCAACCCCATTTGTTAGAATAGCTTCCATTGAGTCTTTGCACCTATCCTTTCCTTTATTATTATTATTATTATTCTCGCTTGTTGAACTTTTGTTTATGTTTATTTTCGTAAAATAATAGGATTTGACTCAGAATTGCCCATTTTTTATTCTAGGGTTTCTCTGAATTTGAAAGTTATCACTTAGTAGGTTTCCATACCAAGGCTCAATCCAATTAAGTTCGTAGCCTCTACCAATTTCGCAATATCCCCCCTGTGTCTTGAGATTAGGATCTCATTAGGCTGCCCCCTTCTCCCTCCTTTCCACTTTCTTTCATTTGTTTATTTTCTTTCTTTTTATGCGATTTAGTAGATATAAATAGTGATTCTTATATCGAAGGGTCTTTCCCTATTTTTTATTTCTTTTCTTGTTTGTTGATTTTAGAAAGGATATAATGAAATTCTTTGATTGGTTTTTCCCAGAGAGAGAGAAATGATCCGTTTTATTTGACCGATGGGTCTAACAAAAACAAACAATTAACATTACAATTAAATTAATATTTTTTACTATTTTACTATTTAAAATTTACTATTTAAATATAAATATTCAAATTGAATAGAAAATCGAATTTCATAATTTAAATGGTAAGGTAATTTATTTAATTAAATTATTTAATTACTAAATTAAATGGATTTAATATTTAATAGAAATTAAAATTTAATAGAAATAGAAACTAGAATAAGAATATAATTTAATAGTAATATAATTTTATAATTTCTAATTAGAATTTCTAATCCTGAAATAATAAATAAACAGAGAGCTCTTATTCTTATTCGAAATGCCTCGTGATCTTTAACCAATTCTGCGCTTCAATATAATTACCAGGAGTAAGCGCTATAGCCTGTTTCCAATACTCAGCGGCTTGATCGAACCAAGCCTCCGCTATTTCTGAATCCCCCTGTCGAATGGCTTGTTCTCCCCGGTTCAATTTCTTTCCTTAGAACCGTACTTGAGAGCTTCCTACCTCATACGGATCGGCAGTTAATTCTTTTGGTGTCCCATTTTTTTACCCTACCCTATATCCAAGTGAATAAGATGAATAAGATTTCTCATAGATCTATCGATTTGTCTCGGGTTAACCAAAATGGGTAAATTCCATAAGTTTCAAACTTGAATTTTGATTAAATTAATAAGAAGTTTTATCTTTTCTCCCACCTTTCAGAAAAATAAAGCATAGGCATTTCGGGACTATCGTTCGTTATATTTTTCTGAAAGGTAACTATCTCGTTTTCATATCATATTGAAATTTATATAGAATCCTTGAAAAAGACTTCTTCCTCATAATTTATTTTTATTTTATTTATTATACCAGGGGCCTTGCTACCCTTATTAGGGACATTAAAGACAACTCAGGTACCTTTTAGGACCCAACTGTTTGAGAACTTAGAGCCCACCCCAATAGAGCCATACGGAAAACCTAGGGTTTTGAGTCTGGTCAAAATCATTACGGATAATCCGTGGAGACATGTCCTGGAGTGTTGGAATGCGCTACCAAGAATTATTCATGAAATTATTTTGGTCTTTTTATTCTGATTCTTTTTCTTTTTTGTCATGTTGTTTTACATATTCATTCATGCATCATCATCGGGTTTTGACATTCAATAAAGCTATTTCTAAAAGTAGATGTTTTTATTAAACCAATGTTCTTTTGTTTGCATTCATGCATTTGCATCATACTTCTGTTTGTTTGGTTGTTTTCTTCTTTGCTTCGTATTGCATTCCATGTATACATGACATAATAAGAATCTAACTTAAATAAAAATGGTAGAAAATCAAAATAGCAAAAACAAACTACAAGTACGGTACTCGATCTCAAGTCAGAGCAATGGAAGACAGAGTGACAGCCCTAGAAAGCAACCACAAGAGTACCTAGGATAGGTTAGACAAGCTGGAGACAGATTTGAAGCAACATATGAAGTTGGTTCACCAAAAGACAATTGGTTGAATTGTAACCATGTTAGGCTTTAAAGACCCTGCCGCAGTGGAAAATGGAGAAGAAGCTAATACTGTGCCAAAATTTCAAGGGATGACCTTTGTTCATCCAAGCATGCAGAGAGAAGCTCAATCTTCTAAGGCTAAGATTTCCCCACATTTTGCTGAAACCTCGGCGTGAAATGACAGGAAGATAAATTCTGAGGAAGTCATTGAGGTGCCTGATTTTGATGAAATTGCCGATAAAGTGAAAGCTGAGAAGAAATTGGAGGATCGCTATGAGAAATTAGAGGAAATGATTAAATCTTTCTAGGAATGAGGTATATATGGAGGAATGGATGCCAAGGATTTAAGCTTAGTGACTGATCTGATAGTACCACCAAGGTTCAAAGTTCCTGACTTTGAAAAATACAATGGAACAACATGCCCTACAGCCCATCTGACTATGTATTGCAGGAAGATGTCAATGTATCTGGAGAACGAAAAGCTGCTTATCTATTGCTTCCAAGACAGTCTAGTAGGGTCAGCTGCGTGCTGGTATACGCAACTAAGTCAAATTAACATCAGATCATGGAAAGATCTGTCCAGAGTCTTCAGTGAGCAGTACAAGCATGTTTCAGACATGGTACCAACTCGCTTAGTTCTGCAAGGATTAAAGCAAAAACATCATGAGAGTTTTGGCCAGTACGCGCAGAGATAGAGAGATGTAGCTGCCCAAGTCCAACCACCATTGTTGGAAAGTGAGATCACCCCAATGTTCGTGGAGACATTAAAGGGTTCTTTCTATGATCGAATGCTTAATCATGCCACAAAGTGTTTTGCGAATATACTTATAAATGGATAATTGATACTTGCAGCAATGAAAAATGGAAGGTTGAATAGTGGGGAAACTAAGTAACCCTACAAAAAGAGAGACAATGAAGTTAATGTTGCTAATGTTTATAATCCCAGTTACTTAAAAGGGGTTGTCTTCAACAAACCCAATGTCTCGACCACAGCTCCAGCAATCACAAACCCACCGAAGGAAGAACGAAGATATCAAGGGAGCTCGAAACCATATTTTCCTCCTATCCCGATGACATACACAGAATTATTTTGCTGAATTAATCAAATCCTAGATGGTGCTGCCAAGGCATATTCCTCCTTTCTCACCACCATATCCACAATGGTACGATGAAAAGGCACAATGTGAATATCATGCAGGAGTTAGGGGGCATACCATTGAAAATTGTACTGCATTCAAAAGGGTGGTAGATGACTTAAGAAAATCAGGGATGCTATCATTCGATACGTCGGAAGATAAAGGAAACCCCCTACCAAATCATCAAAAGGCAGGAGTGAATGCAATCATTGAGGAAGAAGATAAATTGGTTAAGGAATATGTTGCTGAAGTTAGTGCTCCCATGAAGTGGGTATGGGCTCAAATGGTGGCAGTAGGGATGTTGGAAGAAGAGGCCTAGAAACTGAAAATTGAGAAAGAATCATACTATGAGTACCACATGAAGGAAGAACATGAGATTGATCATTGCTGAGCCGAATGTTTGCTAAATGTATGTGCATCAGAGGAGTCATCCTCTAGAAGAGACTACACCGGAATGAAACCTTTGGTTATAAAGGATAAAACAACAATTGGTGAGCCAGCAAGGAGTGTAACCCCGTAGATCATAATCAAGGCACCAGAGCCGTTTCTATATAAAGATAGCAATCAGTTCCCTTGAAATTACACTTGTGAGGTGATAGCCCTAGGAGAAATATCTACTCGGGGGAAAAAAGAACCGGTCACTGAGGTGATCCATTTCACGAGGAGTGGAAGGCTCTATTCCCAACTAATAGCAGAGGATAGAGATGCGGTGCAAAGAAAGACTGCTACTGAAGAGCCTGAAAAGGAAGATGACATATATTTCTTCAAGGAAAAACTGACAACATATCATGAGCATGTAAAGGAATCAGAGGCTCAATAGTTCTTGAAGATCTTAAAACACAGTGAATACAACATTGTGGAGCAACTCTACAAGCTTCCTGCTCGAATTTCTATGCTTTCCCTGCTATTAAGCTTTGAGGGCCACCGTGAGGCCTTGTTAAAGATATTAAACCGGACGTTTGTGCCAAAGGAGATCACAACTGATAAGATGGATTTGTTAGTCGGTAACATTACTGCCAACAATTTAATCTCATTCAATGATGAGAAAATACCAAGTGAAGGAACATGATCTTGTAAAGCTTTGCACATCACCACTAGGTGTAAGAGACATATGTTACTAGGTGTCCTAATTGATAATGGGTCGGCATTAAATGTCCTGTCGTTAGCCACACTGAAGAAACTGCCAATAGACAGTTCTCATATGTGAACTTATCAAAATACGATTAGAGCATTTGATGGAACTCAGAAGGATTAGTTAGGAAAGATTGAGGTGCCTTTACAAATTGGACCAACGACCTTCGATGTTGAATTTGTGGTTATGGATATAAGATCTAGCTATAGCTGCTTGCTTGGGCACCCATGGATTCACGCAATAGGAGTGGTCCCATCTACTTCACATCAGAAGTTGAAGTTTGTGATCGATGGTCAATTAATAATTGTCGGTACAGAGGAGGAAATCATTGCATCAGTAACAACTGATGCACCCTTCATCGAGATTAATGAGGGTGCACTCGAGTGTCATTTCAAGACATTAGAGCTAGTCAATGCAATCTTTGTCACCGAAGGAAGCAAGGTGCCAGAACTAGAATTATCGAGCTGTGCGAGGATGCAGCTAAAACAAACGCTTGGGAAAGGAGCTGAAAGCGGAAGAGGATTCGAAAAGAGACATCAAGTAAGGCTATATCCCATAGTATTCCGGGCGAAAAAAGGATAAGTTCAGTTTGGGCTTCAAGCCCAACAAATGGCAAAGAAGGGCAGAAATTAGAAAACATTAAGAGAGAATACGAGCAAGATTGAAGAGAGAGGAAATCGAATGGGAACCGATGACTTTCCCTCCCTTAAACCATAACTTTATATCTGGAGGTATGCTGGATCTAAATACCTCAGCCAGTGAAAAGGAAAAGAAGAGAGCACTCAATGTGAAGCATTTGAAAAGCTGAGTATCAATGTTGTGATAGAAAATGAGGAAGATAGCCAGTACCTGTCAATGATCCGCCCTTGCTCTAAGCTTGACAATTGGAATGCTGAAGAAATTCCTGTAACCTTTAAGACAAGTTCAGAGTAATTCTCGAAACCAACCTCTTTGCTCTAGGCCCGAAGATAATAGGGGATCTTATGTAAAGGGCATATGTCAAATTTTAATTTAAAATTCAATAAAAGATGCATTCCCTTAAATTTTGTATGGAAAACTTTCTTTTCATAAATAAACCAGAACAATAAAACCATAAAGTTAAAAGCATAAAAAACATTCCATCCATTTTGTTTTTTTTTTTCTTTGTATATATCTTTTGCCTATTCCCTTTTCAGGTTTTCAGATACCATTAACATAAATGAATCCGAGTCTTACTTCAAGGTTGATTTTGAATTACCTCTATGCTTGGAAGAAATTGGAAATATTGACGATGAGAAAGAATATGGTGTACCCAGTGATATGCTTAGAATGGTAGAAGGAGAGGAAAAACAAATTCTACCACATAAAGAGGAACTAGAAATATTAAACCTCGGTACTGCAGAAGTAAAGCGAGAGGTGAAGATTGGTACTACCATTTTAGCAAAAACCAGACAAAGTCTAATTGAGCTTTAAAAGAATTCAAGGATATCTTTGCTTGGTCGTACCAAGATATGCCCGGACTTGACACAGACATCGTCATGCATAAGCTCCCTATAAAGGAAGGATGTGAACCTATAAAGCAAAAACTTAGAAGAATGAAGGCTGAAACACTCTTCAAGATCAGGGATGAGGTAAAGAAGTAATATGATGCAAGATTCCTCGAGGTAGCCAAGTATCCAGAATGGGTGGTGAATATTGTCTCGGTACCGAAGAAGGATGGAAAAATATGAATGTGTGTTGACCACAGGGACCTTAATAAGGCAAGCCCAAAGGAAAATTTCCCACTCCCACATATTGACACTTTAGTTGACAACACAGCTGGTCATTCACTCTTCTCTTTCATGGACGGTTTCTCTGGATATAACCAGATCAAGATGTGCCCAGAAGACATAGAAAAAACAACTTTTGTGACGTTATGGGGGAACTTTTTGCTATAAAGTGATGCCCTTTGGACTTAAGAATGCAGGGGCAACTTATCAAAGGGCCATGGTCACTCTCTTCCATGATATGATGCATAGAGAAATAGAGGTATACGTCGATGATATGATCACCAAATCTCGATCTGAAGAAGAACATTTGGTCAATTTAGAAAAGCTCTTCCTAAGATTGAGAAAGTTCCAGCTAAAGCTCAACCCGACTAAGTGCACATTTGGAGTCACATATGGAAAATTATTAGGTTTTGTTGTAAGAAGAAGATGGATTGAGATCAACCCTGATAAGATAAAAGCCATATAGGAACTTCCTCCACCTCAAACACAAAAGGAAGTTCGAGGTTTTTTGGGACGATTAAATTACATCGCACGCTTCATTTCTCAGCTAACTGATAAGTGTGATCCAATGTTTAGGCTACTCATGAAGAATAACCCGGGGACTTGGGATGAGGAATGCCAAATGGCTTTGGAAAAGATCAAAGAACAACTAAGCAATCCTCTAGTTTTAGTACCACATGTTTCAAGAAGACCATTAATATTGTACCCAACGGTCTATGAAAATTCCATGGGCTATGTGTTAGCACAACATGATGATACTGGAAGAAAAAAAAGGAGATATATTACTTGAGCAAGAAATTCTCTGATTTCGAAACTAGATATTCGTCAATTGAAAAGCTATGTTGTGCTCTGGTTTGGGCAGCTAAAAGGCTAAGACAATACATGATTTATCATGTTACATGGCTAATCTCGAAGTTGGACCCACTGAAGTTTATGATGGAGGCTGCGGCTCTATCAGGAAGGTTAGCGCGTTGGCAAATGTTATTATCAGAATTTGATATCCAGTATGTGAGTCAAAAGCGATAAAATGGAGTGTCATGGCAAACTTTTTGGCAAGTCGCGCTTGTGATGACTATGAAGAATTAAACTTTAATTTTCCTGATGAAGACTTGGTGCGTATCTCAGAAGATGATGAGGCTTCAATAGAATCTTGGGTTATGAACTTTGATGGTGTAGAAAATGCATTAGGAAGAGGTATAGGGGCAGTTCTGGTTTCACCAGAAGGAGATTATTACCCTTTTACCAGTCGTTTGAAGTTCTTCTACACTAATAACATGGCAGAGTACGAGGCTTGTATAATGGGACTAAGAGAAGTTATAAGAAGGAAAATTCATACTTTAAAAGTTTTTAGGGACTCTGCATTAGTTATTTATCAGATATGTGGTGAATGGGAGACAAAAGATGCAAAGTTGTTGGAATACCACAAGCTGGTCCTTGAGTTGACCAAAGAATTTGATGAGATCACTTTTAAATATCTCCCAGAGAAGACAACCAAATGGCAGATGCTTTAGCCACCTTAGCCGCCATGTTTAAGGTAAATGAATGTTCTTAGATGATGCCCATCAAGTTATATATGCTTGACTCTCCAGCTCATTGTTATGACGTGGAAGAAGAAATGGATGGATTGCCATGGTATCATGACATCTTACAGTATATAAAATTCCAGCAATACCCACCTCAAGCTGCAGAGAATGAAAAAAAATGATCAAGAAGATAGTATCAGGGTATGTCCTTGTTGGAGAGATTTTATACAAGAGAAGTCGTGATCAAGTGCTTCTAAGATGTGTAGGGGCAAAAGAGGCACAATTAATTGTGGAAGAAGTTCATGAAGGAGTCTGCGGAACTCATCCTAGTGGTTTCACCATGGCCAGGAGGATCACGCGTCTTGGATATTATTGGTCGACCATGGAAGGGGATTGTATCAACTATTCTCGCAAATGTCACAAGTGCCAAATTTATGCTGACAAGGTTCATACGGCACTTCAACCTCTTCATGTTATGACATCCCCTTGGCCACTTTCAATGTGAGGCATTGATGTCATTGGTCAGATTCACCCTAAGTCATCAAACGACATCGTTTTATCCTAGCAGCCATTGATTATTTCATGAAGTGGATAGAGGCAGCCTCGTATGCAAACGTTACTAGATCTACGGTTTGCAAGTTTTTGAAAAAGGAAATCATTTGTCGATACGGCTTGCCTGAAAGTATCATCACCAACAATGCTTCAAATTTGAACAATAGGATGATAAGTGGAGTTTGTGAGCAGTTCAATGTCAAACATCATAATTCTATGGTATATGGCCCGAAGATGAATGGGGCAGTAGAGGCTGTGAATAAGAACATTAAAAAGATAATTGCAAAAATGACTGACACCTATAAAGATTGGCATGAGAAACTGCCGTTTGCCTTATACGCTTATCGAACTGTAGTAAGAACTTCCATTGGGGTAACACCTTTCTCATTGGTATATGGAGTAGAAGTTGTGCTACCCATTGAGGTTGAAATACCATCGCTCCGTGTCTTATTGGAAGCAAATATAGAAGAAGCAGAATGGGTTCAGGCAAGATATGATCAGCTGAACTTAATTGAAGAGAAAAGATTGAAAGCGCTATGTCATGGGAAAATGTATCAGAGAATGATGATAAGGGCTCATGAGAAGAAAGTTTACCCAAGGGAATTCCAAGAGGGAGATTTGGTGTTGAAGAAGAAGCTGCCAATCCAAAGCGATTCTCGAGGAAAATGGGCACCGAATTGGGAAATACCTTATATTGTAACAAAGGTTTTCTTAGGGGGGCGTTAATTTTAGCCGAAATGGATGGAGACGAACTCCAAAACTCGAAAAATTTAGATTCAGTTAAGAAGTATTATGTTTGAAGGAGAAAGAAGAAAAAAGAAAAAAAAAAGAAAAAAAGAAAAAAAGAAAAAGAAAAAGAAAAAAGAGAAAAAAAAAGTAAAAAAAAAGAGAAAATGAAAAAAAGAAAAGAGGGTTCAAAATGAAAATATGCAAAGGGCGTTTTGAAACCAAATGAGGATCTGAGTTGAAAACCCGTAAAGGGCGGCTCAAACAATTTGCAAATAAGACATTCCTCAGGGATTAGCTTGAGAGCTTCATGATTTTCCGCATAATTATTATCTTCAAGGTCTGCTCAGCATAGAGGACATTCAAGGCATCTTATAAAGTCATGTCAAGAGGAGTTTTGGTTTCTGATATCTGAATAACTTTTATTTTCATTGTAATTTCTTTTTTTGTGTTTGCCACAACACTAATAAATTTTGTTGTATAGACCTTTTCTTTCTTTGACATCTTTCCATAAAGCATATTGCATTGAAATGAGAATTAAAGTTTTCATTATTTGAAGTATACAAAAGATTTTTTAGCATCACTTTGAAATTTGTCTAGAAGGGTATTGGAACTATGAGGTATTCAATGGTCAAATTTGGAGCCTAGGGCATAAAGAGCAGCAAAACTTATAAGGAAATTCAAGATGGAAATAGGTTTTGCTACAAACCTCTGTAGAAAAAACCTCAAGAGATGCTTTGAGGTAGCATGTTACAAAACAAAGATGCTTACATGAGATATTCTCTTTTCTACAACAATGAGAACAATTTTACAGACATTGGAGGAAAAGCTAGGAAGAACATCAGGATTCTAAGAAGCTTGTCACTGAACATTGATGTATCAACTAAAATGATAACAAAGTGTTGAAGAATATGAGGATGAAGTCAGTCCTTCCAACCAGGAGTACAAGATAACTGGATTGAGCGAGCAAATGTGAAAAGATCATATGAAGCAAGGAAGTGCTAAGAATGAGAATGGTAAAACAGAAGTGATGGAGATGACTATCTATGATTATTTAGTCTACCATCGAAGCATACAGTCGGAAATTTATGGCAAACTGATGCATTTCCCATATCCCCTCAGAGTTTCGCTTTTAGGCGTTCTAGCAACAAAGGGGTTTCCCTGTTTGAAAAATCAAGACAGAAGTCGCAAGAAAGGATGAATTTATTATCTAAAGTGGCATGGCCGATGAAGGGGTTAAGAGTGGACAATGGTGAAGATTACTTTCCAAGGAATAGACGATGGAATTTTAACAACAAAAAAATGGTGAAGCTAGTTAGTATTGAAGAATGAGTTATTGCAAGCTTTCTTAGTGCAAAGCCATTCAGTGCAAAACCAGAATCCAAAACGGGAAAGGTTGATCCCTAAATTGGTGCCTTAACAAGAATCCAACAATGATCATATTAAAGCAGTGAACAAAAAGGTAGCAATCTTAAAATCAAAGCCGAGACAAGATCAAATGAGGAAGATATTAGGGATTAAGGCTTAAAATTAAAGCAATTCTGTAACTATATAAACCCCTTTGTAATTCATGTAACACACAACAAGAATTCGATAGAAATCATAGATAGCAATTACATAATAGCATTCGAAATTTATAGGAGCAAGCAATTTGTAGTCATCGTTCAGAAGCAATAAAGAGAAGCAAGTTCTGGTAATTTCCTATCTATTTACTTTATGTTTCAGTTTAAATAAAGAAGAAAATAGTTTTTTTACCTTGTTTTTTTGTTTGAAACGCCTAAGAATTTGGTTTTTGATGTAAAATATGGTGGAAAAATGCAATTTCGAGGTCACCGGAATCTGAAAATTTGATCGGAATATGGGAATTTTGCCGCCAGCAACGGCAACCGGCACGGCAGATGTTCACCGTGTTCTTCATTTCATGAAGAACACATCAGAGAATTATAATGAAACCCGTTTTGATCTGATTGGAAATAAAGAAAGAAAATGAATTCTGTTTATAATGTCGGTTATTTATGCTAACCTGTTTGACACGACCCGAACTCGGGTATAACTGGCGCCTTTCTTTCCCGGATCTCGAGCCACAGCTCTTCAGTTTTCAATTGCTTCAATTTCATCTTTTTTCTTTTCAATTAGGCACCTAATTTTTAAATTGTTTTCAAATTAACCTTCACATTTTACTTTCTTTCAAAATTAGTCCCTGATTCAGATTTTCTTTTTTTTTAAAAATAATAAAAAACAAATCTTTTTTCTTTATTTAATTTTAAGCAATCATTTAGTTATTTATTTAATTAACTAATTATTTCTTTATTGCCTTTTTATGTATGTATTTGTATGTATATTAAACCTTAGGATTAGAGGCTTAAAACCTAGAATAGTGACATGTATGTTGTAAAACATTCTTCATTTTCAATAAAACACACTTAGTTATATTATAACCTTAATAATTAAAAGGAATATAGTCATTTCTTTAGGAAATAATCACTAATTAGATTTTAATTAAAATTCTTCAACACATTTAATTCTTTCTGTTTATTTGTTTAAAAAAGCGAAAACTTAATTAATGCGGTGTCTTATCAAACGGGAATGACGGGTTAGCGCCAGGAGAGTTGGCGGTGATTAAAGTTCATTTCACGGGCGATAAGGCCGTTAAAATAGATTTACATTCATTTTGTGGACAAATAAATCGAAATTTTTGTGAACTTGCAAATTCCAGCTTTAAAAATGTCTTTTTGAAATCAATTAGGTACCAATTTTTGGGCGTTGTGGGGGTGCTAATTCTTCCCCACACGTAATCAACCCCGAACCTGTTTTCTCTTATTTTCATGGACTAAAATGTAATTTTGATAAATAAAATGTTTTATCAAAATACCATTGTCTTAAAAAGTGATCCAATCATACTTTTTTTTTAAAAGATTGGTGGCGACTCCGTGATTTTATAAAGTTTTCCAAAACGTCAAACCCTTTTCCAAAAAAGAGGTTGTGACAACAAGACATAATTTTTAATAGGTATGAACAAACAAAACCTAAACAAGTTACTAATTCAAAATTACAATCAGAAATAAAAAAAATAATAAGGGAACTTTTACAATTAAAAAATGATCAACAAGAAATGAGAAAACATATACAAAATTTAAGTCATACTAGTCTCCCAAAATACTCTTCAGAAGATGAACCTGAAACTGAAGAAAAAACAAAAGAATATATGATGGTTCTAACTGAAATTTCAATACAAAGATATTTGATAAAAATAAACTTATTAATAAATAATGAATTCTCTTTAGAAACAATAGCTCTTTTTGATACTGGAGCAGATCAAAATTATATAAGAGAAGGTATAATTCCAACAAAATATTATGACAAAATTTCTAAGAGTCTTAAAGCAGCAAATAGTAAAAAACTTAAAATCACTTACAAGATACCAAATGCAGAAATTTGTAATAAGGGAATCAAATACCAAACATGTTTTTTAATGGTCAAAGATATTACTCAAGATGTTATCTTAGGAACACCTTTTATTTCTTTGCTTAAACCTTATACAGTGACAAAACAATCAATTACTTCAAGAGTATTAAACACCGAAGTAGAATTTCCCTTCAGTGAGAAACCCAAAATATGTTTTAAAAGATTAAAATAACAATTACAACAAAAAATTCAAGAAAAATAAGTCTAATAAAAAAGCAAATTGAATCGATAATATGTTCTGATATTCCTAATGCTTTTTGGAACAAAAAGAATCGTGAAGTAACACTACCTTATGAAAATGATTTTGATGAAAGACAAATTCCAACAAAAGCAAGGCCAATTCAAATGAATAGAGAGATGGAAGAATTTTGCAAGAAAGAAATACAAGATCTTCTTAATAAAAACTTAATCAGGAAGAGCGACTCTCCTTGGAGTTGTTCAGCCTTCTATGTGATAAAAAATGCAAAACTTGAAAGGGGAACACCAAGATTAGTGATAAATTCCAAACATTTAAACCAAGCTTTAAAATGGATAAGATATCCTATCCCTAACAAAAAAGATTTATTACAAAAATTTTGTAATGCTAATATTTTTTCAAAATTTAATATGAGGTCTGGATTTTGACAAATTCAAATCAAAGAGAAAGAAAGATACAAAACAACTTTTACAGTTCCATTTGGGCAATTCGAATGAAATGTAATGCTTTTTGGATTAAAAAAGCTCATTCTGAATTCCAAAGAATTATGAATGATATTTTTAATCCATATTCTCAATTTACCGTTGTTTACATCGATGATGTTTTAATATTTTCAGAAAATTTAAAAAACACTTTAAACATTTATCAATTTTTATCAAAATAATCATGAATAATGGTTTAGTGGTTTCTAAATCCAAAATAAGTTTGTTTCAAACAAAAATTAGATTTTTAGGCCACTATATTACCCAAGGGACAATTACCCCAATAGAAAGATCCATAGAATTTGCTAGCAAATTTTCAAACCAAATCATTGATAAAGTCCAGTTACAAAGATTTTTAGGAAGCTTAAATTATGTCATAGACTTTTACCCGGGACTTAGTAAATTATGTAAACCTTGTATGAAAGGTTTAAGAAAATCCAAAACCATGAACAGAAACGCATACCAATATTGTGGTCCAAATCAAAAAATTTATTACGGAACTTCCTTGTCTCTATTTAGCAGATTCATCAAGTCCAAAAATAGTTGAGACAGACGCGTCAGAAGTAGGATATGGCGGGATCTTAAAGCAAGTAAAAAATGAAAAGGAACAAATAGTCCAGTTCACTTCCGGACATTGGAATCCTGCTCAGCAAAATTATAGTACTATTAAAAAAGAAATTTTATCTATTGTTTTATGCATTACAAAATTTCAAAGTGATTTATTAAATCAAAATTCCTTTTATGCATTGATCGTAAATCAGCAAAAGAAATTTTGCAAAAAAATGTTCAAATATTGCTTTCAAACAAATCTTTGCAAGATGACAAGCAATTTTAAGTATATTTGAATTTGATATTGAATTTATCAAAGGAGAACCTAATTCTCTACCCGATTTTCTTACCAGAGAATTCTTACAAAATACCCCGAAATTGAAAGATAAAGGGAAAGGCAAGTTGCACGAAGCAATATCAGCAAAACCCATCAAATCGTGGTCTGAAATATTTGCCCAAGAACAAAACGAAGAAAATTCATCATCAAAATCCTCAACAAATGCATCACTCCAAGATGCCCAAGATCCAAATGAAATTTCTTCTGAAGTCAAAAATTGGATTGAGTCTCTTTCTCAATCTCCAGAAGTGGCCATGGTATTTGCCCAGATGAAAGACGAAAGTCCTCTCAAACAAATTGTTGTAAAAGCAATAGAGGTTTCAAAAAATAGAGAGATTGTTTTACATAAACCAAAATTTCTCCCAAATATTTCAAAACAACAATCTATTCAACAGTTTTTTCCAAAACAAGTAGCGTTGTCACAAACATCTACTCAAAAATCTTCACAATATTTTTCAACTAAAAATGTTGAATACATTGTTGCAATGGAGGATGATTTTCCGGATAAGCCTCCACAACTTTTAATCAAACATCTTTTTAATGGTTGTCATTTTATGACAACAAATATTAGGGAAACCCAAGAATATTATATGAATATTTTGATTCAAACAGGATCAGTAGCTTTCAAACATTATACTAATTCAAAAGATCCAAAATTCATAACCCATTCCACAGCCCAAATTCTCAAAATTCTTAGACCCAAAGATTGGGGTGAAAGCCCAATGGCTTTGATGAAATTCCCAACTTCTTCCTCTGAAAAAATTACCCATTGCACACATTTCTCATACTGAGACTACCAAACAGCCTGGTATAGTGCGTTTCTCTTAAATAACCCATATATGAGACATTCTTTGCTCATATATTTCAAATATGGATCCCAATACAAAATTTCTAACTGGTTCCAAGAATGGTGGGCATATTATGGTCCAAATTCTTTTGACATATTACCACAAAAAATTCAAACTCTCTAGCACAAATTTTTCGAAAAAATCCAACTAGAACCAGACCAAAAACATCTATTCCAGACTATCCATTTTTTCTCCAAATTTTGTATTTCTTGGATAGTTTCCTGGGGTTATAGCTATGAAATGAATGAAGAAACAAATGTCCCATGGTTAGTCAGAACCTTCAAGACAAAATGGTAGGACAAATTCAATGATGAAAAATATGACTCCAAATATTTGGACAATTTCTTTGCTAAAAATTCAAGTCTCTGCAAAATCACTTATTTCGGACAAAGAGACAGCAAGATTTCTACAAGCAAAATCAAATGCCAGTACAGTATTAGCTCAAGTCAAGAGCAAAAAAGAATATAAAAAATTGATGGCGGAAATGCTGAGTTCAATGAGCTCCGAATCAGAAGAAGACGAAGATAAGGGTTCTCAGTCATCTTCAATCAAAACCATTTTGTAAGAGCGGATGATAATACTACAATCACAATTATCAAGACAAGAAAGAAAAAATAAAATATTGCCGACACAAGAAGCCAAAAGAGGAAAGCAAAATAATGATGGAAAGATTTTCCAAGATTCCCAAAAGAATAGATTACCGGTGCAAAAAGCAAATGGTTGCAATAATGGTAGCAAAATTTTCAAAAACTGTAATGAAAATGTGTGTCATTCGTGAATAGTGAAGATTCCCAATAATGTAAAAATGGGTGTCATTTGCAAATAGTGAAGATTCCCAATAATGTAGTATGAAAATAATTGTAAAAGAGGCAAGAACCCTTTATAAAAAGCTCTCAATATTGATGTATTGGGCACGCTAAAAAATTTCCAAGTTCAATATAAAGATCAGATTGCTCAAATTTGCTCTTCTTGTTTATTTTCTTATTTTAAATTTTAAATTTAAATTTCAGTTTTGATATTCAAAAACCAAAATTTCAGTTTTAATCAAATTTGCTCTTTCTCAAGTCATGGTAAGAATTTACGTAGGAATGAGTAAGAATTTGTGTAACTACATAAATTCTTATCAACTTGGTAAGAATTGTAGTCACAAATTCTTATATTATAACTTAAATTCTTATCAATTTAGTAATATTTTATGTAAATCCGCCTCATTTTAGTCTCACCTAAGGGTGCCTCACCCTAAAATCACTTTATAGTACAAATTAAACTCATAATAGACATATGGATAGGAATGATAATGTGAATATACAACTATGTATAGTTTATGAATAATTTCTTGGTCTACTCATAGTTTAAAGTTGATTTGTAGTATTTTTTACTGCTTATTTGGATAATAATACAACAACGTATAATAATAAAAAAACGCTTATTCAACAATTCATTAGCAAGGCGCACCTACTACTTGCATACATCAGCATCTCGTCGTCAGTAGCATTGGGTGATTTATGATGTATTTGGATGAACTAAACCCAAATCTGTTGATTAATTATTGGCCAATCTGAAATTGTATCAGAGTAGAGGCCGCAGGGTCAAAGCTGGTGAGATTGAAGTTTCATCCCACCATTATTATAAATCTCATACATGGACTAATAGTTTTTTTTTTCTCATACATGGACTAATAGTTTTTTTTTTTGTTTGAAAAATCATAGCCTTCACTATATATAATACTCACCGGATAGTCATTAGTAAGAATTAAAGAATCATAAAGTGGAGCTTTAAGGGTGTTGTTTTTGTTTTTGTTACTTGTTTGGCTTGTGTTGTCGAGCTTGTTTCGTAGATTTTTTCTATAAATTATTGTCATGTGTATTTTTTCCCAACTACGTTTAGGAGTTTTAATAAAGTTATGGTAATAATCTCTTTTTCATCGAATTTTTTTCATAAAGTCAAAGTTTTGGTTTAATTTTTAGTGATTTTGATTGAGTTCAAAAAATTTAAATCGAGGATAATAGAGCGAAGGGAAAACAGTTTGGTGTCAACTATGTTGCGAGTAATGGTGGGCAATGGCTGAACGATAGTAGTAACATGAATTTTAGGATTTTATAATTTTTTATGTCATATCAATATTAAAAAAATTAATGTTTTAATAAGAGTATCCCTTCCTTATGTCATGAGTTATAGACTCATTAAAAGTACATTTTTCTTTATCTAGAGTCTTCCTTCCCCTTCTATTCACTCTAAGTAGGATTAAAATTAGATAAATTTTGTAAAAAACGAATTAAAAAACATTAGTGTTGTAATTTAGTTCGATGAGCATAAAGAAGGTCAAAATTTACTGGCCCATGGTGTAGTTTACTCAAATTCTAAATTGTTACATTAAAAAATAAAAAAAGTTAACTAAAGTCTAATGACTAAGTATGGTCATAGGTTGGATAGTGTCAAGTTTTTTTTATTAACAACACCCATTCAAAAAAATTAAAAAGCTTCACTCCAAGCCAATCTGTTACAATACAAACACAATTTATTTTTATTCCGCTAAACAAGGGATTATTGAAAAATAAATAGCGAGAGAGACGCTATAGCAATTACCTATAATTATATAAAGAAAAAGTGAGTCTCCCATAATTAGGGGCGGCAACGGGCGGACTCAGGATGATTTTGTATTTTTTACTCTGTCTCCAACACTTTTGGATACGGTTTTAAGAATTCTCATTAAACTTTTCGAGGATTTTTTAATCCTCATATCCATCCCTTACGAATCTCTGCGGTTTTCGGTTAATTCTTATACTCAAAACAAACATAACTTAATACATTAAAACAAATACCCAACATTAAATCTCCAAAATTACAAACATAAAAAGATAAATTTAGTTTTACCAAACAACAAACAAATTATATCAAAACTATTAAAAATGACTTAAATATTAACCGTTGAAACATGACAACATGTACTATCTTTAAAAGAAAATATGTAACTAATAATCTATAGTTCATTTTAATTGTTCTAACAGGAACTAGATTCGATAATCTTTTCAACCATATAAATTATCACTTCTAATTTTACTCGTAAAATTTATGGTGAATTTCCGAAGTAACTGTTATTGTTTTTTTTAGAAATAGTCTATTGTCTTTTCTTTGACCTTTGTCCACTCAAAAATTAATAATTCCTAATATATAACTCGAAATCTTGTTTGTTTAAACGAATCTAGAATTTTGTATGTTTATAGAAATATAAGGCTCACTTCATAACTTATCTTGTAGAATTTTTGGTGAATTTTCAAATTCATTGCTAAAACTTTTTTTTAAGAAATTTGTTGCCAAATTTTTATAACCTTTCAACATTCAAATATTATATCATTTAGAATACATATCGAAATCGACCACCGTAAATTTTAAACAAAATTAGACTAAATCACATTTACAAGAATGTATAGACAACATTTTAATTATTTTATTGAATTTACGAAGAATTTTCATACTTACTCCAAGCGACCATACTTAGGTGAGAATAGATTTTTGATGAAAAATAGGCATATTACTCTTATGGCCATCAAACTTTATAAAATATCGGATCCCTACGGATATTTTTTGGGATCCCCAGGGTGATTTATACGGGTACGGTTCGGATATAGCAATCCCCGTCCCTATCCCCATTTGAGCTTCGGTTATAAAACTTCTCTCGTCCCCATCCCCATGGGTGAAGATTTTGGTTATTCCCCATACCTATAGGTTCGGATCCTCACGGTTTTCGATTGTTCCCTACCCGATTGCCACCCCTACCCAGAAAGAATATTTTCTATATAAACAGGACTCGAACTTAAAATGTGTTTAAGTGATATCAAACTACTTACCACTACGGTTGTGCAAAAAAATTGATAAATCGAAACCGAATCCGAAACCCGAAAAAATTGATCCGAAATTATGGTTAACTGAACCAAAAAAAATTAGTTTCGGTAGGTTTTTTTGGAAAAATATTTTTTTGTTCGAATATGGTTCATAATTTTAAACAAAAGTGGGTAACCGAATTGACCGGTTATATACTATGTAAAATATGCATATTTATACAATTAAATTGGCAAAATTTTAGCGCCCCAAATATTTTTTTAAATTTTTTTATTGTCTTGGAAAGTAATGTGGCAACGTTTTTTCCTTCTTTAAATAAATGGTTCTATTGTCTTTTTAGAAAACCGTCGATACAAATTACCCCGAATCACTCTTGGAAATTTTAGTTTAAAGGGATTACTTTTGAAAATTCTTTTTTTCTTTTGAAAAAACGATGAAAACTTGGAGTCGTCACCGGCTACTTGGATAAGGTAGGTCGGACACCACAAACCAGAGATTCGTTATGAAAGGTTCGGAAGTTGGTTACGTGTGGGGGAAGGATTAACACCCCCATCACACCCGAAAATTAGTACCAAAATATTTGTTGCTTTTTTAAAATGATGAAAATTGATTGAAATTTGAATTGAATTTAATTTGGCGTACTTAATTGAAAATTGATTTTAATCGAGCGGGCTTTATTAAATTGGTGGGTTCAAATTAATTGGACATTTAATTAGTAAGGTTGATGATACATCGAACCATAGATTAAACCAACATCATATAAGCTTGATTGCCGTGTTAATTTGTGGTTTGAATCTCGTACGCCACCTTTATGCATGGTGCAAGCAATTAAAAATATGTTGTAATGATTTTATCGACTTTTAATTTTATCTTAGGGACGATAAGGATTAATTTAAATATTTGGTCAACATCCTTTAAGCTCGGACTGTTACGACACAAATATCGAAATTAATAAATACCTCTTTTTTATGATTTAAATTAATTAATGCAAAATAAATAAGTCCCATGAATGACAATTAATATGGATAACAAGAAAAGGGCTTGAAAATTAAACACACAAAATGTCCATCAAAGCCCTAACCAAAAAGGCACAAATTATGAAAAAAAAACCAATTAGTGATCTAATCGATAACTAGGTGAATCTAAATATTTAGCCCTAAATTAATTAACCCTAAAAGACTAGAAAATCCTAACAAATTATGAATTATCTTATAGCATGATAATTAATTTGACCGGTTTTAAACTAGTATTCCAATAAGCCAAGGATACTATTTAAAACAAATCAAGTTAATTAATCAAGATTTTAATATAAATGTCAATCTAATCTCCATATCAATTTATCTTAAAGGTAATTAAGAAATGTTCGATTAGTTTAATGAATTTAACACTTATCCCAATAAGCCAAGGGTAAATTTAAATTCACCAAATTAATTCAAACCCTAAGTCTAACTACGACTCTAACAAACTAATCCTAAATTAATCTAAAGATCGTGCCCCTATGAGACGAGCACGCGATTTTAAACTAATTAAATTAACTTTGCTTAATTCTAACCTAAAATTAATCTAACAAGCCCAAAGCCCAACTAAACTAAAGCAAGCTCTAAGCCCAAAAAACGAGAAGGCCCAAACTACCTAAACTAAGCCTATATTAAAAAATCATATATAAATATACATAAATTTACTATATATTCTATATTAAAAATATATATTTATAAAAAATACTATATATTTAAAGAACCTTATATGATATATATTGTATAAAAAAGAACTTATATTATATATTAAAAAACTATATATTATATATTTTATAAAAAACTATATTATATATACACCATATATTATATATATTATATAAACTATATTCTGTATACATTAGAAAAACTTACATTATATACATATATCATAAAAACCCTATATTGTATATTTCATAAACTTTATATATCATAAAACTTTATACTATGTACATTATAAAAACTATATATTACATATATTATAAAAGCTATATATTGTATATTTTATAAGGAACTTATATTATGTTTTATATGGAAACCATATTATATATATGTACTATATATTATATTTCATAAAAATAGATTACATAAAAACATATATTATGTAATATATACTATATACCATAAAAGAAACAAGTATCAACCCACATTACAAACAAATTTGCTATAAACATGGATGAACATAAATAAAACAACAAAAAGCACGTAAATTAAACGCATGAACTAGGGGCAAAAAGGAGGGGCTTCATTTCTGAAAAATGGACCAAAAAGCAAAGGAAACAAAATCAAAGGATCAGATTTTAAAGAAACAAATTTAAATGAAGAAATGGATGAAATTGCAAACGGTTTGAAAACCACAGGGACTGGGGAGGAAATAAAAAAGATGAAATGGCTTGAAGGGTAATTAAAAAGGGTGGGGGGATCTATGTTGCTATTACAAGACGCGGAAGCCCTTAGGGCGTGATTAAGAGGACGCGGAGAACCTTAAATGATGAATAACCCTTTTTTAAAACGATCAACAATATATAAACCAAGTCCTTGCCCATTTTTATTTCTTTTGGCTAAAAAAAACGAGTATCAACCCAAATTACAAACAAATTTGCTATAAACATGGATGAACATAAATAAAACAACAAAAGCATGGAAATTAAAATCATGAACTATGGGGCAAAAAGGAGGGGCTTCATTTATGAAAAATGGACCAAAAAGCAAAGGAAACAAAATCAAAGGACCAAATTTTAAAGAAACAAATTTAAATAAAGAAAGGGATGAAATTGTAAACGGTTTGAAAACCATAAGGACCGGGGGAGGAAATAAAAAAGACGAAATAGCTTGAAGGGTAATTAAAAAGGACGGAGGGATCTATGTTGCTATTACGAGACGCGGAAGCCCTTAGGGCGCGATTAAGAGGACGTGGAGAACCTTAAATGATGAATAACCCTTATTTAAAACGATCAAACAATATATAAACCAAGCCCTGCCCATTTTTATTTCTTTTGGCTAAAAACACCCATGAGCTCTCAAACTCTCCTACCGTCTCTGATGAACACCACCGTTCATCGGAGATAAAACCAGAATCCGACCACCAACCCTAAAAACTGATGGCCCATTCGTTGTGTCGGTCATCGTTCGCCGGCAGCCGACGAACCTTAAAACCTTAAAAACGTCACCCCTTTTCACTCTCAAAACTCGATTCAAACTCATTTTAGTGAAGCAAGAGCCCTTTTTCTTTCTTTTGTAAAAAAATAGTAACCCAAACCCCTTTTGTTTTGGAAAGAACGAAACCCAAAATCGACTTTATTTAAGTTGCCATTTCATCTTACTCACCATTCACGGCCTCGAAAGAGCCAGCAAGTTTATTATCAGTGAGGAATGACATCGGCCGCGTAGAAGATGAAACGTCTAAAGATGAAACGGCGCGAGAAAAGACTCTAAAACTGAAGTTAAAGAATTTAAAACCCTAATCTATGTTTGCTTATGATGATATTCGAGAATTAAAAAGAAAGAAGAGGTGTACCTCGAAATGCTTGAGGCTTTTGTTTCTCTCTGCTCTATTGCATCTGAAAATCCAGAATCTCCTTACAATTGCTTTTATGGATTTTTGTTATATAGCCTTAATATTACATATTTTTTGAGAAATGGAAAATTACAGTGAAATTTCCTATTGGCTGTTGCATTCATTCGTCCTAGTTCATGTGTATTTCTGATTATACTGGTTTGTTGGGGGAATGACTCTGACATTTCCCGTAATTCCTTTGCATTCATCCGATTTTGCCTTTTGCTTATTCTGGTCTTGTCTTGCACGTGACACGGGCGAGGATGGGGACCAGGAGATGTGGCCGACGTGGCTGCGGACGTGGAAGCACGACGGTGATGTGGTATCGGGCCACTGGTCCATTCTTCCCACGTGGAGACGGAGCTGGCACTGGAGATGAAAGGGTTGGTCGTGGAGGAATTCGAAAACGCGCATATGAGCTCCAAGCGCGCGTGCGGCGTATGGTGAGATGAAGAGCCAATGCGTGGGGAGTTGCAAAGTCGCGCGTGGACGCGTGCGGAATCTAAAAGGTTCCCTTGGCTGCATCTGGTCCGTTAGATTAGTAGCAAGATGCAACAGCCCGAATTTGGCTGTGCATAAAAGAGGGATTATTAGACTTAGGGTTTTCGGTTGTAGTTTAGGGCCCTAATAGGCTTAATATGTAATGAGACTTAATTTTACTTAACGGGCTTGTAATACATGGACTATTATATATTATGGGTTGTTTATTTATATAATTGTTTTTCAAATGTAAATGTATTTGATAAATTTAATAAACTTGGGCTTTGTTTAAATTAACTTAGTATTTCTTTTGTTTTTTCTGATTTTTTGCAACAATAAAAACAATATAGCTACGTATAGATAAAAAGGACTTAACATCATATATATATATATATTACTAATATGTACTAATGATATTTATACTTTATACTAGCAATGAGATAACACACAAAAAAAAATATACTAATAGTATTTTTGGGTTTTCTTTTTTATTAAATAATAACATAACAAATAGCAACACATATATAGCTAGTATAGTATAAGACTTATTAACACTTAACAAATAACAATAGTAATATTTTTTGAGTTGTTTTGGATTTTAATGATAATCACATACATACATATATATAGTATAAGATAGTTAAAATTAAACAAATCCCATAACACATATTTTTTTTTATATTATAGATAGTAGTAATATATATAAAAAGCCCATTACTGTAAAAAAAATAAAACGGGTCCACCCCGAACAAAGTTAGTGATTACAAGTAAAAAAATTATCTGTACTTTTTAATATATCCCTCAAATATTAGCGGATTTATATTACTTTGGGAAGTAAAAATTTTAACCTCAATTGTCAATTATTTCCTATTCCCACTTTCCATACATTAATATTTTTCTTTTTCAAATATTTCAAAATTCTAACCTTAGATTATTTTTCACTATGTTATTAGATTTGATTTTTTAATAAGAAAAGTAAAAAAAAAAATTATTATCCGAACTGAATCAAATATTTCGGTTAACCGGTCAATCGGTCAACCGATTTAATAGTTGAGGTTTAGGGTAGAGAATTAAACAACCCAAATTTATCGATTATCGAAATAATTTTCTAACGGTTAATCGAACCTTGTTTTGCACACCTCACTTAGACTAACTCCAATAATTAACTTAAATCAACTTTATTCTCACCAAACTTTTTTTTAAAAAAAATCCGATCCTTTAAAATTGAGTCGATCGGATTGAAATCCATGGATTCGAATAATTGACCATTTCTAGGCTGGAGCCGATTTGAGAATTAAGATTGGATTAACTCTCGACATATTAGACCATTGCATCATAAAAACGACGTCGTCTGGATAATGTTATCCACTCCAAGTCTCTTCCTTCCCTTCATCTCACACAATTCAGTATTCCGAAAGCCATAGAAATGGCTTCTTCTACTCACTTCTCCCTCACTTTCAAACCCTCACCGTCGCCGCTCTTTTCCAACTTCCCTCGAACCCGGTTCACTCCCTTCACAACAGCCAGACCAATCGCTTCCCCTTCCAAAATCCTTGCTAGTCAGACCGGGTTCTTCACCCGACTCGGCCGGTTAATCAAGGAAAAAGCCAAGAGTGATGTCGAAAAGATCTTCTTCGGATTCTCCAAAACCAGAGACAACCTCGCCGTCATCGACGAACTCTTATTATACTGGAACCTCGCCGACACCGATCGTGTCCTTGATGAACTTGAAGAGGTTTTCTCATCTCTATTCATTGTTTAAATGCTATCGAAAAAGTGTTAGTAAAGCAGTTAAAAAGTTAGGGAAAATGTATAAGTTTATTCCAATTTGATTTTGCAGGCTTTGCTGGTATCCGATTTTGGGCCAAGAATTACTATTAAAATAGTGGAGAGCTTGCGGCGGGATATTCTAAGTGGAAAACTCAAGTCCGGAAGTGAAATAAAGGTTAATTCAGGAAGTCCAGTGATATTTTTACATTCTTCTTTGTTGAATTTAGTTAGTGGAGTGTTTTATTTTATGATGTTATAAATATTGAAAAAATGTGAGTTAATTATGGGTTTAGGATGCATTGAAGAAGATTGTGTTGGATCTCATAACAACAAAGGGAAGTAACACCGAGCTTCAACTTGGATTCAGGTTTTTGTGTTTCGGATTTCGAATTTACTTCACGATCCATCCTGCTGTAAACTGCTGTTGTTTGTTTCTCTTGCTGAACACTCTTTAATTCTATCAGGAAGCCTGCCGTGATCATGATCGTTGGTGTTAATGGAGGTGGCAAGACAACATCACTTGGTAAGTCGATAAAACGAAGTCATAAGGGTGTTGAGATTTGTTAATGGAATTCTGTTAATCAAATTAGTGGGTTTTGTCTAGTTTACATGTCTTAGGAAGCATTAGTTATGAGCAAATTTTATCTAAACAAATTGATGTTTGACATTTTATTATAAAATGATCCAATTCAACTAGTGATTCCCTTGCAGGAAAGCTGGCTTATAGATTAAAGAACGAAGGGGCAAACGTGAGCTACTAAAAAGCATAAAATGCTTTAGCTACTACGATGTGATGAAGGCCTTTGTAGTTGTAAACATGGTTTTATTCACAGATAGTTTTTGCATGTCATTTTATCTTATGGTTTGAGAGTTGGCAGATATTGATGGCCGCTGGTGACACATTCAGAGCAGCTGCCAGTGATCAACTAGAGATATGGGCGGAGCGAACTGGTTGTGAGATAGTTGTAGCTGAAAAAGAGAATGCCAAAGCATCATCAGGTAGACAAAAATTACACTAATGAAAGTATTCCTTTTAGGACTGAAAGGGGTGGAGTGCAAGGAGACAGATGTAGTGTTTTGTTGATTGTTGCCACTGTGATGCATCACCAAAATTTTAACTTGTGATTTTAAAGTGCTTTCTGAATAGTGCTTTCGCAGGCTGTGAAAAGAGGTAAAGAGGAAGGTTTTGATGTTGTCTTGTGTGACACATCTGGACGTAAGTATTATGAAACCTTCATCTTATGTTGTTGATTTTTCTTGCCTCTAAGCTCTTTATCACTGGCGTGCTTTTTTAATTTTGCAGGTCTTCATACTAACTACAGCTTAATGGAAGAGTTGATTGCATGTAAGAAGGCTGTCGGCAAAGTTATTCGTGGTGCACCTAACGTAAGCTCAAATTTTTTCATGGCCCTGAAATCATTTAAATGTCCAGGCAAACTAGAAAGATTTTCATTTCCTCTTCTGTCCAGATAAAGCACATGTTTGATAAATTACTTTATGTCTCTATTCCACATCTTCATTTACTTTGGGCATCATTTCTGGCTTAGTCAAGGGCATGTTTGATAAATTGAATGAAGTTTTAGTACCAGTTTCTATGGTTTAGCTCTAGCCGATAGTAGTTTCTTCAAGAGTACCTTCAAGGATGATAAATTTGAAATGAATTGTATGCTGAGCTATGTGTTTATCTTTTTCAGATTCTTGTATTTTATAGAAAAGAGTTATCTTAATTAAGGCAAATACCAAAACATGTGCAGGAGATATTACTAGTTCTTGATGGGAACACTGGCTTGAATATGCTTCCTCAAGCTAGAGAGTTCAATGAGGCACTCTTCCAACTCTCTCATCTTCATCAAGATTCTAAGAATTAATGCTAACATCTTATTATTGCACCTAGTTGATGTTTCAGCTGTATTAACATTCAAAAGTTGCAGGTTGTTGGAATAACTGGTTTTGTCTTGACAAAACTTGATGGTTCTGCTAGAGGGGGCTGTGTGGTATCCTCTCTTAAACCAGTTTGTATTTGCTTTTGGGGTGGGTGGGAGGGTATTGAGGGTTGTTTCCAAACTTTCAATTCACATTTTTTATCTATGTTCTTGCCTCGCACAGGTCAGTGTGGTGGATGAGCTTGGGATTCCCGTGAAGTTTGTAGGTGTCGGTGAAGGTGTTGAAGACCTTCAACCGTTTGACGCAGAAGCATTCGTTAATGCCATATTTTCATGAGAAATATGGTTTTTTGATAAAGTCATCAAATTACCTGTTAGATCCATTAATATAACTCTTTTGGTAACTTCTTATCAATCACCATAGAACATTGTTGAATTAAACCAGTGCATTTTCTTCCTGTTTCTTAGGGATTTTATTAATTTGAGATCGGTTTGGCCGACACGCCAGGCTTCTAGATGAATATTGTTGTAAGAACTCAGTCAGAGGAGTATTTGTTCTCCAGCAAGTTGGGGTTAAACAGGTAGAAAAAACTTCAGCACTATGTATAGTCTATGATGATGCAATTTTCTGGTCTGTACATCAATTTCCTCTCCTAGTTTTTAAGCATTTTGATATTGCCTTCACCAGTGAACAAAAATGTAAGACTAGTTTATTTCCCGTTTGAGTATTATTTTTAACAAGAATTACAAAGTAACAACATTTTTTCTTGATTATTGGTACATTACTATGGCATAAGAATATTAATCTGGAAATACCAACACAAAGAAATAGAAGTCTTACAGGAGTTCCATTACACCAGAAGAGCCACACATATGACCATTTTTGAAACTTCATAGCTTGGCAATGGGTGTGTTATAGATCGTAGCACGGCTACTATAGACCAGTTTCCCAGTTTTCCTCATTCTGAATCCGACCTCGATTACAGTTAAATTTCTTCCACTTCTAACCACAGATCCATCGACAATAAACTCCGCCTGCACTACGGGAACATACCGCCTTATTCTCAGGTGAAATTCAGAAGAACGACTATGTGTGGGTTGTTCGAATGAGGAATCATTCAAACATCAAATCAGATATCAGAAATTGAAATCCTAAAAAAAAAACTCACATCTATGGTGGCAGAAGAGAGATAAGACATGGCCAATTCACCGAGAAACATGTCCCTATCCTCACTCACCACTGTTCTAGCCGTCGCGATCGCCACTCTTTCTGCTATTGCTGCAACCGCACCGCCATGTAACCCACCCAACGCATTCTGCAAAACAAACCCCCAAAGAAAGTAAAAGAAAACCTCGTATGATAAATCCGATAAGATGGGAGAAATATCCGAAAGAATTACGGTGATGGTGGGCTTGACGGTGGTGGAGCAGGTGACGTGGCCACGCCGGACGGTTTCGACCTTGAGGTGATTACATAAGAGATCGGAATAGAAGTCCTCTGAACTGTAATTTTCAGCGATGGGAGTGGAAATCCCGACGCCTTCTAGGAAACGCATGACGTTAGGTGTGTACGGCGGAGATCTGTCATCGGACTTCGCCGTGGTGGCACCATCAGAAGAAGAGATTACTTGAGGTCCCTGAGAATTGGGAGAAGCAGAGGGGGGATTTCCCATTCTGTGCGTCGGGTGACGCGTGACGATTTGACTCGTATGCTTCAGTTTTCTTTTTCACTTTTTTTTTTTTGACAATTCCTTTTCACTTCCATATGTTTTTATTAATAAAAATAATATGACTCTCCGTCTAAAGTAAATTGTTTAGCCCTCTTGTTCACGGATTTAAGGGGCAATAACGATGATGATAATAATAAAATATTAATAATAGTATATTTATCCAATTAATAAATAATGAAATAATTTGAGGGAAAATAATGAATAAAAATTGACTATTTAAAATTAAAATAACGTTATCAATAAATTTAATATAATAAACAAAAATATTAATTTTATCCACTTACAATAATAATACACGTTTTAAATTAAAATAATTTTAACCTGACTTAATTATAAAATAAATGTTCAAATTATACATAATTTTGTAATAGGTGCATAAACTTTTTTTCGTTACTGTTTACCGTTAAAACCCAACAAAGTCTTATTTATTTTTAAAAAATTAAAAGAATTTTAAAAAATTAAAAATCTCAATCCCAAAACAATCTCAAATTCCTAAAACTTCAAAAATAATGTCATTTTCGTCATTAATAGTCTCGTCGAACTCAACTATTACCGTTGTCAGAGGTCTCGTTCATTTTCACCTATCACCCATCTTCGATAACAGGTGAAAGGTGTGTCAATCGACTGTTGAATGATTAGAGTCTATCGCGTTCGTCGTTTGACCTTCGATTGAGGAAAAATGTGCAGGACCTCGAACGACAACATCAGTAAGGTCCAAAAACGTTATTGGTAGCGATGATAGCATTAATTTTGAGATTGGTTTCAAAGATTTGATACTATTTTGTGATTTTTAAAAATTTTGGGATACTTTGTTTTACTTTTTAGTTTTTTTGTTACAAGAATATATATAAATAATGAAAAGTTTGATTCATAGTATTTTGTTATATTATAATGAAAGTTAATTAAAGTGATTAAGACCATAAAATTTCCCTTGAATGGATGATCCTGCTTCTTTGGCTGTTTTTTTTTTGCAATTCCTGTTTAATGCCATTCAAGTAAAGCAACACCAACACAAACAAGAAGAAATTAACACGGAGAATATGAAATTCCTTGATTATTGGTAGCATAAGAATATTAATTTCGCTATACCAACACGACCAATGAACCAGAAATCTTACAGGTATATTTTAGATATCAGCAGCAGAGCCAAAATGTAATGCAAACAAACCTCATAGCTTGGCAATGGGTGAATTATAGAAGGTAGCAGGGCAGCTGTGGACCAGTTTCTCTGTTTCCCTCATTTTGAATTCAATCACAATCAGAGTGATGTTTCTTCCACTTCTGATCACAGATCCATCAACAATCAACTCGGCCTGCACGTTGTAAACATACATCATATCATATTATCACCTTCATTAACAAAGACCATACGAGATGATTGATAGAAAAAGATTCTTATTATCCAACTGTTGATGAGCGGTTTTCTCGGAAGAAGTCTGTGAAATGTCGTCACTATGTGGGTTCACAAAGTCAAAGACATTAACATCAAGTATCGTATTCTCGGTTTTAAACTCAAAATTTTGTTCACCGAAAGGATGTAGACACCACTTTACAGCCTCTTTACGAAAGGTGATTTACATAGCCATGCCGACAACCACAAAGGGTTCACACGAACATGCCGAGAACCGCAAACCGTGGAAACCCTTTACAGCTCTCAACCGCTGGCGCCTTGTACCCCCCCTTCAAGGAGAGGGATAAAATCTAGGGATTAAAATTGAGAATAAACCCCTTAAGATATACAATACTTGATGTTAATATCCTAATATCCCTGTTCTATGAACCTACACACCAAACAACACCTCGTAGAATCCCTTATGGTCAAGGACGGAGGGGTACGAAATTAGACCAATCTAAAACATAAATTTTTTTCTAAAATATATGAGAATTTTAGCACCTTTTCCTTCCATCATTGATTATGGCTCAACAGAATTGGACATCATCACTAACCATTTGTTTGATGTATCCTTCATATTCAGATAAGAGTATGACTATGAATGTACGATGATATAAATATATAGAAAACTGTTGGTCCAATTAACAAATCCCAATAAGGAATTCATTAAAATTGACTGTAAACAAAAGGAAGAAAACATCCAAACTTGAAATAAACTCCAATCAACAGTGAATTTAACATCTGAAAATTGAATTGCTTCCCAACTGTTCATTGCATCATTTAAACATAAAGTTGGCAGGCATAATCACAATTCACAATCAAGGTTCACTTATTTTCATTGAAACTACTGATGGGATTAAGTACTAACCAAAATCAGATAATAGAATTTTGAAAACCCAAAAGAAACTAACGTTTATGGTAGCAGAAGAGAGATAAGAGAAGGCCAATTCACCGAGAAAAATGTCCTTATCCTCACTCACCACTGTTCTAGCTGTGGCAATCGCCACTCTTTCTGCCATCGCTGCAACTACACCTCCATGTAACCCACCAAAAAAATTCTGCAACACAAACCCAAAAAATCAATGTAACAAACATAAATCCATATAACATGAGAAAATATCCAAAAGAATTGCGGTGATAGGGGGTTTGACGGTGGTGAAGCAGGTGACGTGGCCACGTTGGACGGAGTGGGTCTTGAGGTGGTTACATAAGAGAACGGAGTGGAAGTCTTGTGAACTGTAGTTTTTTACTTCGGGATCTGAAATTCCGGCGTTTTCTAGGAAACGCATAAAACTGGAAGCGTAAGACGGAGATCTCTCCTCGGACTCCGCCGTGGAGGCTCCGTCTGAAGAAGAGACAGTTTTCTGTTCCTGAGAAGTTGGGAAAGAAGAGGATGGCTTCGTCATTTCGGTGAGTCGGTTGGCGCCTGTAATCCATTTATTTTTGTTTTGGTACGTCTTTTAACAATTTACTTGGAAGTTTTTTTAAGGTAAATTATAATTTTCATCACTTAATTTTCTTGCCACTCTTATTTTCGCTCCACAAGTTTAAAAATTTTCAATTTTTCTTGTTACACAAGTTTAAATTTTTTAATTTAATCATTAAAATTTTAATTTATTCTTATTTTAGTTATTTTACTGTTAAATATTTAACGACATTGTAATTGTATATCTTTCTTTTAAAAATTATGAAACCCAAAACTTTCTTTATTTTTAAAAAAACTTCTCTTTGATTTTTCAATGATAGAACATTTTTTTTCCAAATTCCAGTAGTAGAGAGGTAGAGAAGGAGGAATCGAACAATATATTTTGATTTCATACTGATCGAACAATGAAAATTGTATATCAAAGTAGTTTACGGTGTCGTGCAATTTGAAATTTAGGTTAAATTTTGCGAAGCTTAAAGTGATTTTAAAAAAATTTAAATGATAGAGTAGTAGTAGACAATGAGGTGAAGTTGTTTGCATCTTAAGTGGTTGGAGAAGATGTCGAAAAATATTATTTCAGCACTAGTGTGATAGAAGATAAAACTATAAAACTTTTATTTGTAGGGAAAAAGATAAAATCAATATAGAAAGAAAAAAAAATAAAGTGACTGACATGTGTTTGCCATACCATCAAAAATAGTCCACGTCAATACATTTAATTGTCATATTACACTTTTAATTTTTAATTTAATGCCCGAACGATAAAAATAATAACAATGATTAAATTAAAAATATATACTTTTGTGACTAAAATAAGAGTTAAAAGAAAGTTGAGCTATAAAGTTTATAATTTTTTTTTATCGTTGAATCAAATATCTGCTCTCTCTCCGTCTAAATTAGACCTTTTGCCCCGAGTGTCGGAAAATTCTTAAGGATTTTTAAGGTGAAATTATACAAATTGTTATAATTTTATTAAAGTTTTGTTTAAAATTTGTTAATATTTTCTGCAATATTTTTTTGAATGTTATTTTGTGTAATATTTAATTACAAAAAATGTTATCAAATTATACATATTACTAAAAGATAAAACGTTTGATATACAATCTGTGTAAATAAACTTTTACACGCTCTTTTCAAATTTAGGAATTAGGTATTTAGTTTAGGGGTTTAAGTTGCAGAGTTTAGAATTTAAAGTTAGTGTTTAGAATTAAGATCTAAGGTTTAGAGTTTAGAGCATTAGAGTTAAAAGTTTAGAATTTGTATTTTATAAAGTAAAAAATACAGGTTTGTGTAAAACTAATATTAGTTTTACCCTTACTAAAATCGTATAATACTCAAATATTTAAGGTCCACAAAATAAGTTAGAATTGTTTCTTTGAGGGCCACAAAAACTGTAAAGTTTTGTCTTTCTCGTGTATGTCTCCAAAGATTTAATCTCACATCTCACCATACATATGAATGCTTTATCTTTGAAACATACCTAGAAAATCCTTAATTATTTAGGGATATGGCACCCCAAATAAAAATATTTAGGAAAAACTCATATTCATCTAGAAAAGTAAAAAATCTTGAACTCTAATATATTTAATATTGAAAAGGATATCAAATTTTGAATTCTTTATACGTCCAAAAGGATAATTGAAGAATCAATTCAATTGTTTGGGGTAAAAATAAGACATATCATAAGAATACGAATCTGAACGGCCTTTTCTCGACTTTGTTAATACGAATAACCACAAACTCTCAACATAAACAATAGCTTTTATTTTAGGTCTTCGTGACCTGCCTCATTTGAGAACATGTTTTTTTATTGCCCTCCCGGTCTCATAGGATTTTGGGCTGATTAATTTAAATCGGCATGCGTCGCACATTTGGTTGTGGTAGGTGAGTTTCCCGGCAAAAATTTTCTATATACACAAAATTTTCTACATGTTATTTAACATCCTTTTTCCCGGATTGCTTGTTTGAATGTAATGGACTCGTCACTTCCATCCACAAGCTCAACCGCGGGCAACTCGAATGCAGAATCATCTGAAGCTCGGCTTTTCTCAGCTCAGCTGCATATAGTATGCCAAACACAACATAAAATCAAAACCATTGACCACCCATAACTTTCTCAACAATTTCTATGCTAAAGCGAGAACATGAGAATAATGGGTCTTAAAGTAAAAACTGAAGCAAATCCAGCAACCAAGTCCAAATGATCTTTTAACCATCAAGGATTATTGTATAGTATGTTTGCTTCCGGATTAGTCCGAGGCTCTACAAGAACATGCAACACTTGTGTTATAAGCTGATTATAGGGGTGATAATAAGCATGACCGGCTCGCAAATCTACTCGGGCTCAGCTTAATCAAGACTCGACTCGAGACTTTAACAAGTCGAGCCGGTCCAATTCAAGCTTGACTTAAAAAGCTTGTGAACAAGCTCGAAATAATTATATATATACTTCACATATATTTGTATGTTTTTGTGTTGTTAACTTGTTATATGGTTAAATACTTTAAATCCCCTTCTCCTTGTGGAGTTGTATAATTTAAAAAAAGGCTTATTTATCATATTAATATCTAAAGTATACCAACTTTTTCATTTTGGTACCTAAAATATTTTTTGGTCAAAATAAGTACCTAAAGTATACTTTTTAGTTAAACTAGGTACCTAAAGTATAATTTTGGTCAAAATAGGTACCTAAAATATTTTTCGTCAAAGTATCTAAAATATATTTTTTGGTCAAAATAGGTACTTAAAGTATATATATTTTTTATGTAGGTTCCTAAAAATTGTCATGTGACATTAATTAAAAGGATTATTATCCTATACACTAGCGGTGGAAACTTTTTGTTTCACAAGCGCCTCAATTATAGGGTTTAAGGTTTTAGTTTAGGGGTTTTAGTGTAGTGCTTTAGAATTTAGGGTTCATGGTTAAAATTTAGGATTTAGGGTTAAAGTTTAGATTTTAGGGTGATATGGGTAGAAATTTAAATTTTAACCTATAAAACCTAAATTTTAACCCTAAACCCAAAATTCTATCAACAACCCCTAAATTCAAAACTACTATACTTAAACCCCTAAATTTTAAACTCTAAACGAAGTCCCTAACCCCTAAAACTAAGACGCTTGTGTAAAAAAAATTTCACAAGCGCTTGTGTATAGAATAATTACCCTAATTAAAAAATGCATTATGTGCCTATTTTAACGAAAAAATATACTTTAAGTACTTATTTTGACCAAAAAATATATTTTAGGTACTTATGCTGACGAAAAAATACTTTAGGTACCTATTGTGACCAAAAAGTATACTTTAGGCGCTTAATTTAACCAAAAGTATACTTTAGGTACTTATTTTGACTAAAAAATACTTTAGGTACCAAAATAAAAAAGTTAGTATACTTTAAGTACTAATATAGTACATAAGCCTTTAAAAAATGTATTATAGTTACTTGTGGACTTTAAAAACCAAAGACGGTTTTAGAACTTCAATATGAAAATATTTAAAAGCAGCAAGCCGAGCTCGAGTTAGGCTCGGCTCATTATCACCCCTAATCATGGATGAAACATACCATGGATCAAAAGAAGTTCGAACTCACCGGTTCCTGAGCAGATGAAAAGGTCGAGTTTCAGACTCCAAGCTAAAGACTAAGCATAATGATCTTATAATAACAGCGGATTCACTGTTAGGTCTCTGAAGAGTATTGCACACCAACTGGATTGCTGGAATCATTTTCCAGCATCTTATTTAGATTCAGAATGGGACTTCGATTTTCAAATTTCATCAAGGGCGTGTAGTCTCATAAAGGAATCAAAACTTTATACACCATTATCCATGTCACGGTTCTGTCAGTTCAGTCAAAACAGAACGCAGGTTCATAACCATAAACACACAAGAAGATCTGCACTCTTGATACTTCACACAAAGACGCAACGCGCATGCCTAAAGTAAAAGATATGACTCAACGGATTAGGTAATAAAATACAGTCAGACAAAACATGATCAACTGAATCAATCTATCACTAAAACAATATTATTAAGCATTCAACATACATATGCAGGAAGAGAGCTTGATTAAAGTGCGGCAGAGTTCTATCAGATCGAAAGAGAAAGTGATGAACTGGATTTTCTTTTCCATTTCATTTATGCTGTTTCCATCTGCAGCTGGGTAGAGTTCAAGAGAATAACAAAGATAAGACTCTAAAAAGAAGTAAAAAGAATCATGCCATATCGATCTTGTTCCTCGATGGGGTGTCATTTTGCCATATGTTGTTTGGTAATAAACAGTACATCTTAAAGAAACCTAGTAATACCTTTTTCCTTTTGTTTCTTTGCTCAAAATAAGAATGTATATTTTCCCATTTCTTTCCTTATATGTTTGGAATTGAACTTAAACATGGCTAGCGTTACCCTAGAGCTTCTAACATGCTTGAAAAAGCTTAAATAATTGACAAAAAAGTCCCACTATATTGGTGATAATTTTCAAATTCCATGCTGTTATCAGCATGGATGATATTTCTCAGATGCATATCGATAATAACCGGTTTTCAGCTTGTATGGCGAGCCTATACCAGAAAACGACAATGTATTTTTATTTCAACCCCAGATATAACTATCAGTTGTCTTAACAATTTAAAAGAAAAAAAACAAAGGAAAAGCCTAGCAAACAAAGATGTTCAAAAGTTCAGCATGACAGAAAACACAGACAACCTATTTAATAGAAAACAGGTCCATTACAAGTGCGGCGGTTATGTCCATGTTGACCACAGCGACTGCATTGGTATTTTCCTTGTGTAACTGTAGGATTCCAGACCATTGGCTGGGGAATCCCTTTTGCTGTAAACTGGAAATCACGAAGACAAAGGTTAAGAAAAATAGCAGGAGATAATGAGTATATTGAGGAAATTGAAAGGAAATATAGAATATGAAACTTGCCATCACAGGAAGGACTGGATAAGGACAATGATGAAGATCATGCCCTATCTCCTTGCAGCGTGGACAGCGCTGTGTCAGCTCCTCTTTGCTTAAGATATCTTTCCACAGTTGCTCTCTCCAGAGACCAGTATGTTCCGGACATACTGGAGGAGCTGGCTCTTGCCAGAGATCAGGATGTTCCGAATTTACCGGAGGAGCTGGCTCTTGGCATAGATTAGGACGTGCAGGACTTACTGGAGGAGTTGGAAAGTAGTCCTAAAGTTTCAAAACAAAAATGCTAAGTCAATATACAGAGAAAAAGAGGAATATATGTGAGACTACATCATTAACTAGGTGAAATGACAATTAAATTATCCAGGGAGCAGGGATGGCATTGTTTTAAAGGTTTCCTTGCAAAAAGTTGTACGGCAACATATGAGAAATGAAAGTTTGACATAGAATTTTCCAGAATGAACAGATGATGATGCATTGAAACCATACATGTATTATGTGAATCTGTCAATGAAGAATTATTACAAATTAGATTTTGGAACCAAAGTAGGCAAATATCACTGTAGACAGAAAAAAAAAGTAGCACCACATTCTTGTATGCTATCATAAACCAACTTCAAAGCTAATTTTCTGTTTCACCAATTGAAGTTGATGCCTTCTTAAGTGTGCATTATGTGTTTGTTATCACTGATAAGACCTAATACATATACAGTGATATAAAACAGTACTGGAATCCCTCAGCTTTTGAGGAATTCATCCTCTGCATTGACTGAATAACTATATGGATCAACTCGACTCAAGTCCTGTTGTGTTTCTGATTAGTTTTGTACTAGCTTCAATAGTCCAAAGTTAAAATATGTTAAGTTACAGTTAAATTAAATGACCATAGAAACTACGTCAGCTTACGGTAAGCGCGTGACGTTATGTGAATGAGGCAATCATCAGTAGATTCTCTTTGGCCATATCGAACAAAGTTAAGGTAACCTATATTCAACACATGCCACTTGCCATCATAAATAACAAGATTGCTAGATTGAGTGTTCTTGACATGACGTAATCATAATATAAAAGGTAAAATCAAGAATCATTTCTCACGTGTCCAAATTTATCCGTATAAAACCGACAGATCTTTATCCGTGTAACTATACAAGCAACAGGACACGTGCTAGTTTCTGAACAAGATTGACACAGATGAGCCAATGAACATGCAATCCAAGACGTTCCACATTTATTTGTCTAAAAGTGACCCATCTTAGTAGATAGTAACCTCAGCCGCGTGAAACATGCAAGTATTTGAACATACACTTGACTTATCAACTTCCACCAACCGTATTACCGGTATATGAGTAAAACGCAAAACAAATTCATGCATGTCATATCCTAACATACCTCGATATCAATTTGTGGGATGTCAAAAGCACTGCTTTCCTGTATTGAATGTTGAAGCTTCATATCATCAGCCATTATGACCAAAGTTAAATTGTCTATAGAAACTAAGGTCTCTAGTGCAAAATTGGACGGGGAAAAGTTGAGTTCGTTTACTTAATGAATCAATTAAACAAATTAATCAAAAACCATTCCACATTATCAACTAATATATGATTCCTATACCTCAATTTCAGTTTTTGGGATGTCCAAAGTTGAAATGTCTAGAGAAATTAATGAACCAATTAAACAAATTCATCAAAACTCATTCCTTATTATCAACTAAAATAGCATTATATACCTCAACTTCAGTTTCCGGGATATCCACAACACCGGTTTCCTGCAATGATTGTTGAAGCTTCTTATCATCAGCCATTGTCACCGAACTTCAATTGTGTATTGAAATTAGGGTTTCTAGTGCAGAATTGGACTGGGGGAGGCGGGGTTAATATGGAGTTCACTGAGGACGAAAACAATCCCGCCATAACACGTGCTGAAATCGTTCGTAGAGAGGGAAAAACGTGGGAGGCCATGATTCAAAAGGCAAGAAATTGAATCTTCTGAATACAGTTTTGATTTTGCTGGGATTAGTTTGGTTCATGAATTTTCGAGATAAATGAGACAAATATGAGTAAAAGCTGACGAGTCGTATTTGGAATGGGGAGTAAAGGAAAGTTTACCAATTTTGAGGCCATGAAAGGCAATGTTTAGTAGGAAGGAAACCCAGAAACTAGCCGTTACTGGGATTTGTAAAAACTGGTTGTCCTGCCATTGGTGGCGGTGCTACTGGTGAATTGGCCAAATCGGCGACGTCCGTGGCGGTTGCTTCTTATTAGTATACCGCAGGCCCTGGGCCTTACAAAGCAATGAATAGCGAACACGGGCTGAATAAATTCATGTAAAACAAATAAATTAGGAACACTATTTTCTATTGATTCTTACATATATGACTGTTTTGTTTTAGTGAAAAAGTAAATGATATTCATTTGAAGAGATATTAATTTAATCGTTTTGTTTATAAAGTGTATATGCATTATTAAAGAATTAAAAATATTTATGAACATATACTATTTTATAATTATCTTTAGACTATTTTAAAAAATTTGTCTAAAAGATTTAATTTGATTTCAGATATAATTAGAAAACGAAACAAAATGAATTTTTAATGACCTAAACTTAAGATCTTAAAAAATCCGGCATGAATTTAAACATAATTAATTTGTTTTAAATCCAGTTTGAAATTTTAATTAAAAAATCTGACTCCCTTGTCGCAAAGATTCCTCTATGTTGGTCGTTGATCCCTTTTTGTCACCATTTGGTCAATTTATCTATTTAGAATTTAGAAACAATACGGTTTTTAATGGTAAGCTTATAGACTCAATTCAACTGTTTCAAATTCAGTGGCGGATCCACCATCCGTAAATTTTATCGTATTATTTATCAATTTTATTGATTGTATCCGTCCTGAAATTTTAATTATGTCCACCTTGATTTTTTTTAAGTTTTATTTGTGTTCACCTTAAAATTTTATTTGACCCGTTCACATATAAATTATAATAAAAAACTTACTAAAGATGTCCATAAGTAGTAATTTATTCTTTTTTAGAGTCAGAAAATAATTCATTCGAGTTCAGTTCATTTATTCAGCATATAGAAGTATATTTCAATTATTATTCAAATTTTGTTTTACAAGATTTCAAGATTTTTTGTTCTTTCTCTTATAACTATAGCAATATAAATAGAGATATAATAATTAATTATTTAGTAAATTTATGTTTACTTTTTCCTTTTTAACTTTAAATTTTGAGTTAGAGATTAAATTAATTGGTAGTAGAAGCAGAAATATGACTTTATGAATTGATAATTCTTTATACTAGTTTTGTTAAATTAATTTAACAAAGACATTCGTTTTTGTCATTGCTTTTTATTGATTGAATATAAATCAGTAATAGGCTCAAATTGAGTGGCTTCGAGTTGGTTGTAGCCTTGTAGGTATTATATCACATTGCTTTGTAGATTGTAATTTAGAAAATTTTGTTTCATTAATGCGTTTTTATGGCTAGCGTGAATTGTATGCTTTGTATTGTACTCAATCATCATGACATGGGTGAAGCAAATGTTTGTATAAAATTGTCCATGTCATGAAGATGTTATATAGGTCCGTCTTTGTAAGTTGCAACAGATGACATTATTTTCTGCTTTTTAAACAAACTTTAAATTATATACTATTAACCATAGTGGTGGATCCATCATATAGTCAGGCCGGACAAATTATTTACACTGTTGTTTTCTAATTTACTAATGTTTGCATTGATACCTTATTTACACTGTTGTAAAATGAGTATTGTTAACTTATTTACACCTAGTTGCTTATGTTCGCGAACATATAAATAAACATGTTTGTTGACGTTAAGCAAACTTGTTCGCGAACGCTAAATGAACATGTTCACGAAAGCTAAAAGAACCGAGCTCGAATACACTAAATAATAAATGAACTGAATTCGTACATGATGTTAATAGATGTATGCCCACCTAAAAAATATTTCTGGATTTGCCACTACAAATTGCTAAGACCAGGGTTGTATGGTGGTGTCAGGATAAGTTTCCCGAGTTAGTTTCCTTAAGTTCAATATAGGTTGGGCCGTTAGAAGAATTAATGATGTAACACCCCGAAAATTGGCTTAATTCGATTTTGACTTTGGATGATCGTAAATTTATTTCCTACAATCTAGAGGAAGTAAATAAAATGTGTAAAATGATTAATTTGATTAATTGTAAGGTTTCAATTCTAATTTAAAAGTTTAAAGAATTAGGACTAAATTATAAATGTGTGAAGTTGAGTCATAAGTGTAAAATGTGAGAGAATGGAACGACTAAGTGTGTAATTATACCACTTAGTGACTAAAATGTAAGAATTGAAAATATGCATAATGGCTAAATTATAAGAAAGTAATGATAAGAGATTAGAGTATAAATAAGGAAAAGATCAAGGACTTGTGGTTAATTAAACCAAGAGGTTTATTCATGAAATGTAAAGGTAATTAAAGGATTAGAATAATAATTTACCAATTTTCTTAAAATGGTAAAGATGCATGCTAGGTGGCGTTTTGTTATATTTTGGTCTCATTGGATTACAATGAGAAATTATTAAATGAACTCAATTTATAATGTCATTTATGGTTCAAGTTAATAAGGTGTACTTATTTTGTTTTAACTTTTAAATAATTATTTGTTTTTATTTATATGTAGGAAAGAGGTGAAGATTTACTTTAAAAAAATGACATGAATTGACTTTATTAGCTGATAATACAGATGACGCGGTGAGCCGAGTCCATCTAATAATTTTTTGATTACAAGAGAATGAAGCTGGCTTCTTCCTCCTCCTTGATCTCGGTTCATAGAGTTTTAGAGAGAGAGTGAAACCCTAAAACCTTTTATAGGATTTGATCAAAACCGGCCACCCGAAATGGAGAATGAAATCAATGAATACGTGTTCTGAGCTTAATTGATTCATGCTTTTTTATGTACCCGGGGCGAAGTTAGGAATAAAAAATTAAAGGGTCGAAAATAATAAAAAGATTAAGAGTATAAAAAGTTTTTAAATTTTTAAAAAAATTAATTAAGTCTTTAAATATTTTTTCTCAATTAAGACTTTGAACAAAGAAATTAAATCAATTAAACTCTTAAACCAAGAAAATGAATCAATTAAGTCCTTTGACCAATTGTGACTATTAAATCTTGACAAATTTTTTCTTTAGTTATTACGGGCACATGATACATGTTGTATTTACATATTTTTCAAAAGATATTTTTTATAAATTTTATATTTTTATAAAAAAATTAAAATTTTTAAATAAAATAAAGAATTCGAAAAAGTCAAATGTAAACACTGTGACATGACATATTGCACCAACATATTCAAAAAAGTTGTCAATATTTAATGATCAAAATTGATTAATGACTTAATTGATTCAATTTATTGGTTCAAGTGCTTAATTGATACAATTTTTTTATTCAAGTGCTTAATTGAGTGCAAAAAACGTTTAAGGACTTAACTAATTTTTTTCTTCAAGAGTTCAAAGGCTTCTTATATCGTTAGGCTTATTGTATTCTCTCATGAAATCAAAATTTCTGATATAAATATTAATAAATTCATTTTTAAATATCTGATAAAAAATCTAAATCGGTATATAACTTTTGCGAACCATCACCTATAGATATTTTTTTTAAAAAATAATATCTAAAATAAATAATTAATCTATTTAGAAACATCTGTATCAAATAATTAAATGTTAAAATAAATATTTTTTAAATTTAATCACCTATTTTTAACTCACTAATCGATTAATTCGATTAAATTTTACAAAAACTCCTAATAAGACACCCTTCTAACCCTATTTAAAATCATGGTCGAATGAAGTTGACTTTTTTTACAGTCAAATCCATGTAAAAGAAAGCACACAAAAGGTTCTTCATTGATAATTAAAGAAAACACGTAAAATAGAAAGGGGTAAACTACTTGAGTGATCACTTAATTATTGAGTCTAATTTATTTTGATCATCAAATTACAAAAATTTAAATCTCGATCACCTAACTATTTAATTGGACCTATTTTAGCCACCAGCCGTTAAATTCTAACAGAGGAGTGACGACTGATGTGGCTGTTAATAAAAATTTATATAACTATACATTTAGTCCATGTTAGTTACCTATTCTACCAATTTGAACCTAATTAATCTAAAACCCTTACCGTATTCTTTACGGACCATCTCTTTGAATGAAGATCCATTGCTAGAATCTGAAAACCTCTTGGTTTTTTTGGGTTTTCCCTCAAACCAGCAAATCTCTTGGTGTTATTTTTAGGATCAGTGGCGGAGGAGATTAGCTTGTTCGAGGGTGTGTCAGCGGAATCTTCTTCTGTTTAAGTAGAATTCTTGTTGTTGTTGTTATATGAGTATTGGAATATGCCAAAGACCAATCATAAGATGATTGTAAAAGACATATTTTATTATGTTTATTAATATAAAACCATTATTATTATTTCAGTCATTATTCTGCGCATATAAATAAATTGAATTATAATAAAGTCCTTAGAATAATATGGTTATTCTTGATGTTCTTAGTCGAGTATTATTGTGGGCAAGGACAACAATAATATATTAAGACTAATATGTAATTGATTGATGACAAAGTGTTGTCATTGACATAAAGATGTCAAAATCAATATATAAGCACGTGTTAGAGAAATACATACTGGACTGATCCGCTATGAGCATGTTTCTTAAATTATTTTGTGACAGTCACAACATTGCTCATAATGATAATTACGTGTATGATCTTCAGACTTGAGATCATCATTATTTCAACATTGTGAGTGACATATTTTGATATAGTCAAGTGAGTATCGTAACTGACTGCGCTATAAAGATTAATATTGGATATGTCACAATCTATGTGGAGAGATATGGTTGATCAAGATAGGATTTGTTCTTCGTACATAATAGGAGTAATATCATAGGCCACTTGATTGAGTGAGACTAGAAATGCATGACCATGTTCGAATAAGTTGATATAAGATATCATAGTTATTCGTTTATAATAGTTTATTCAAGATATCAAGAAATATAAGATGAATTATACATGTGTGACTATTCCATGACTTGTGCTAATCTAGATATAAGGACAAAATGATGTAATGCATGAAAAATAATTAATCACTAAGAGGTTATGTCGAACCACGACTTCATGTAACTTAAGTAGCAATGATGTATTGCTAGATACCACTCATTACTTGTAATATTAGAATTGTTCTAGATATTATTGCTAATTACATGAACCTACAAGGGTCACACCCTATGATTAAAACGAACAAATATCGACTAGATAGCATATTTGCAAACTTGTTGTACATGAAATTATTATAATTATATAGATAATTTCGTTTATATATTTTAATATTAGATAATTATTGTAATTATCAAATACTATAATATATATATACCTAAAGAAACTTAATTAATGTAAAATTAGACTCTCCGTATTTAATTATATTCGGTAAATATATTGTATATTTAATGAATACGAATTTAATTAGGATTAAGGTTTTGAATGGCATAGGGTTTAGCACCAAATATATGCTTTTGCGAAAATTCTCTCTATAGTTAGAGGAGTGAAATATTATTCTTTTCGTTCGGGTGAACTGCTTAGAGATCGGAACGTTTTGCGACGACTAGGATTCGATATCGTGCTGAAAGAATTAGATTTTCTTATGTCACTGCAGTTTTCAAATTTAATTGAGTAATGTTTCGTCCCTTTTTATCCCAGATTCGTTTCTCGTATATGAATCACTGGTGGAATACGCCGAATAATTTTTCGGCTGCGCCATGAGATGTATAAGAGTTTCCTACCATGAGTTCTTATGTGACTACCCCAAGGATTTCCCACAAGGATACCTCTTGTTGCAGAATTTGCAAATGAAGTTTTTTTCTCAGTTTAGTTCCATTGATGAATCAATGGAAGAAGATCAATGAAACAAACAGAAAAAAGAACAAAACACAATAAAGGAAACAAGATCAGTAGCTCATTTCTTACCTCAAATCTTCAAACAAACAAACAGAAAATACTGCAATTTCCCTAGGATCATACAATTGCTTGCTTTTTTTTGTTTTAATGGAGATGATCAGACAAGAACTAAGAACTGTGATCCTTTTGTTACTGTTAATTGTTGGAACAAATTGAAACCATTTTCTGGTCGCTAATGGTGGCTATGAACAGGTTTAAGAGAAGAACAATTAACTAAGAATTTATTCAATGCATTAAAAGATATATTACATTGTGAATTTTATATCATAAGTGGTTAGTTGGTTTAACAGTAAAGCGACTCCCTTAATTCTCCGCGTACAAGAAAACACTCTTTGCAAATTTCAAATTTATTGTGACGCAGAAACTGAAATAAAAGGCAATTTTTTTCATTGTAACCCCATATGAAATGTCTTCAGGTGTAAAAACTTAGATCCGAACTTCTTTTATTTTCGTTTGATTCTTGAGAAAGAAAGGGGGAAATGGAAAGAATGCAGAAGTTTGTAGATAACTTGCTGTCGATGGATCTGATGCGATCGGAGAAAATGACCCTTGTTCAACTTATCTCGGTGAATTCGGTGTCCTCCAGTTCCATGATGTATGTCTTTCTTGTAATCACTAATTTTATCCGGGGAATTAACCCGTTGTTTTTACATTCTTGAATAAAGGTTTCATTAATATTAATGGATTAGTATTACCATTTGCCTTTACTATATAACTAGTATCTTATAATACTACTATTGTCTATCTTAAATATATATATATGGGAAACGTAAGCTTAACATTGTTATTTCGAACTATTAAATGCTATTGTTATAATAATTAGTATTACAATTATTAAATAATTAAATATGTAAGCCCAGTGCATTTAAACAAAAAAGAGACACAAGTCTTTATTCAAACAGTCCATTTACAAGATATAATAATTTACAGCTGGCCCAACAAGGCCTTAAATACATCAAACCATAATCATCTCCATCTCTGTGCAGCTAATCCTGGACAGCTGGATCCAGGATGATGATCGAACAGCTGAGACACGCGCAGAACGTTCCAGATAGCCCCACGCGCGACTGCTCAGGAACCTCCACGTGCGCGTAGGAGTCACGCTCGGCTCCTTCATCTTTCGCCCACGCGTCTGACGCCTTGATTTCCACACGCGATGAATGATCATCAGCTCCAATCGCCACGCGGACAGATCCAACGGCTCCCAGAAGTCCTCGTTCCCTGAGCCCTTTCTCACTCTACTCCCTTCATCTCTTCAGTTCGCCACGCCATTCCAAGGGACGAGCGCCCGCTATCTGACCGTCCTCTTCCATAGCCGGACGTCACGGCTCACGGGCAAGGCAAACAAAGGCAGGAACATTAGAGATAACAAGCCGACAACCAAATCAAAAAACAACAAAAGCGTTATCAACAGGCAGCCAATAGGATTTTTCTTTTCATTTTCAAACAAATGTAACCCTCGGATATAAAAGGGAACCCAACCGACATGTAACATGGATTCAGATTTCCAACCAGTTATACAGAAAACAGATTTCAAAGGTATATTTATCTTTCAAAAACATGCATATATAGATAGATAACTAGGGTTAGATTTTACCTTAGGGCCTGTTTTCCCTTCCGATGACAAGCCTTGTAGCGTCATCTGGCGTTACGAACGGTGAGTCTATAGGGGAAAGACGTCGCTTCGAGTCTCGTTTCAAAAAGGAGAAGCTGTTTTTTCTTTCGGCTTTAGAGGAAGAAAGGGTTTCCATTTGATTCTGTTGAAACTAGGTTTATATCGGAGTTTAGGAGGTAGAGAGGAGTTTGGGGGGTATATCAGAGGTTGCCGGCCGCCGCTGGCGGAACACGACCAGTTTCTAGGAATAGTGGTGGTTTCTAGGTTTGGGGATGAACACCACGGTGGTGTTCATCCCCGTTCTGGAAAAAAAGAAGCAAGAGGGAGGATTTTAGGGCTGAAAATATAACCAAAAAGGGAAAATGTTATAAAACGTTATGTTTTATACAAAGCCCGTCTTTTTTGGGTTATTCACGTTATGAGTCCCCCCGCCTCATTATATTTGCACTGGGAGGGTCTCCGTATGGATAAATAACCCATTTGATCCCTCCGCACGGTCTAATTGCAAGTCAGAGGCCATTTTGCCTTTTTAATCACTGTTTGGGTCCTCGAAAGTTTCACCAATTCGCAATTACACCCCTTTTTCTTTTTTTCTTTTACATTGGTCTCTGGAATTTTGTTTTTTTTAATGTGGTCCCTTCTAGTGTTTAATTTTCCTTTTAATGCATGCATTTTAATTCAATTTGCCTATGTCTTTAGTTTATCAACACTTCTTTTTACTATTAGAATGTGCTTATTAGATTTTACTTCGTCTTTTGTTACGATATACATATTTGCCCTATGTTGAGCTTATTACATGTGTATTTTAATGCAACATGATTACTTTTTTAAAATAAAAAAATAACTTAAAGTATGTTACTTTAGACATATAGATATTAAAAGTTTCTTTTAATTAAACATGATATGTTTAAAGTGTACATAATTAGGTCTTGAAATTCAAACATAGTGTATGTAGGTTTAGGTGATTTGGGCCTTTCTTCTTGGGCTAAGTTTGGAAACTTGGGCTATTTGGTCTTTTGGGCTTTGGGTTAGTTAGATTAGGCCTCTTAGATTAGATTAAGCAAAATTAGTTTAATTAATTTAAAATCGTGTGCTCGTCTTATAGGGATACGATCTTTAAATTAATTCAATTAATTTAGGATTAGAATTTTTTTAGAGCCTTAGTTAGAATTTAGGTTTGAGCTAGCTTAATCAACTTAAATTTGTCCTAGTCTTATTGGGATGAATGTTAAGTTCGTTAAGTTAGTTAAACGACTCCATAATTACCTTTAAGAGAAAATTAATAAGGAGACTAGATTGGCACTTAATTAGGGCCCTAATTAACTTGATTAGTTCTTAAATAGTGTTCTTGGCTTATTGGAATACTAGTTTAGAACCGATCGAATTAATTACCATGCTACAAGATAATCCATAACTTATTAGGGTTTTCTAGATTTTAGGGTTTAATTAATTTAGGCTAATATTAGATTCACTTAGTTAATAATTAGTTCACCAATTGAATTTCTCATAATTTGGGCCTTTTAGGTTAGGGGTTTTATGGGCTTTGGAGTGTTTATCTTTAAACCTTTTGTTTGGCATTCATTTTAATTGTCATTCATATGAATCCTTTATTTGGAATTAATCAATCTAAATCCTAGAAAAGGAGGTAGTTATTAATTCCGATATTTGTGTCGTAATGGTCTTGCCTTAAGAGACATTGACCAAATATTTGGATTAATCCCTTCCAACCCGAGGTAAATGATAATCCGAATTGGCAATATCATGACATCACATCTTAAATGTTGGCATCCTGCATAAATGTGACGCACGAAAATTGAATCATAAATTAACACGGCAGTCGGGCTTATTTAATGTCGGTTTAATCTATGGTCCGATGTATCGTTAACCTCATTAATTAAATGTCCAATTAATTTGAACCCACCAATTTGATAAAGCTCGTCCAATTAAAGTCAATTTTCAATTAGGGTCACCAAGTTAAAATTCTTTTCAAAATTCAACAATTTTCTTCAATTGAAAGTAATAAATATCTTCGGTACCGATTTCCGGGCGTAATGGGGGTGCTAATCCTTCCCCACACGTAACCAACTCCTGAACCCTTTCGAAATGAATCTCTGGTTTTGTGGTGTCCGGCTTACCTTATCCAAGTGGCCGGTGGCGACTTCAAAGTTTTTATCGATTTTCTAAAGAGTAATTTTTTTAAAAAAGCTAAGATTACAAAGAAACGATTTTTGGGATAACCCGTAGCGCCAAACTTATAAATTATCTACCTATAAAAAATGTCGCTACAGCATGGCGACTTCGCTGGGGACGGTTTGTTTTTATAAAACAAGAGAGAGTTAGGCCAAGAAAATATTTGTCGTTTTTAATGATGGAAAATTGTTGCAATTTCAATTGATTTTAGTAAGGTCGATCATTTTTTGAAAACGTGACTAAAATCACACGGGCTTTGAGAATTGGTGGTCTTAAAATTAATTTTTCATTTAATTTCTAAGGAATCACCGACATGTGTTGCACCATTTCATTAAGCTCTATACCCGAGCTCGGTCCCTTAAGTGGGAGTGAAACGCCACATACCCGCGTGAGTAGCCCTCCACGGGTCGTTAATTCACTTACGGAATCCACGCCTCTTGACACGTGAGCAGCTCTCCATGTTATTTGGTCGTGCTTTCCCTCGAACCGAAACCAATTCGTAAGCTTGTAATGGGCCAGAATTGGGGTTCTTGTTGCCTTGGTACTCGATAAGATAGGTTCGGGTACCCTAATTAGAACCAAACCCATGTGTGTGAATCTAAGAAGCCTACCCCGTTAGAGCCATGTGGATAACCTCAATGAACTAGAATTCATGCGGTTAGGGTTCTTGCTGTAATTGTTTGCCTTTTGATATGTGTTTACCTTTTATCATTTTCAAAATGATAACGTATCTTATGACTAACAGACTTCTCTTTGTTTTCTTTTCGTTTTCTTTTGCCTTTTTGCTTTGAATCATGTCATGAAGAGCATACTGAGTTAGAAATAGTTTGAAGTTAAAGACCAGATCAATAGGAGATTTAGTCTGCAGCAGTGACGAAAAGAATTCTGATGTTCATATATGGTCAAAAAGGGAATAGCTGCATGAGGGAGACAGTATTTCCACTGAGTTCAAATTAGCCATGTCAACCACGACATTCATGAATACTGGGTTTAATGATATATCTAATCTGAAACTGGTTTGGAACAGTTGGGACTTTGAAACAAAGAATACTTTCAAGGAAAAGTATGGTGACATCACATATTTGCTGGAGGTTCCAATTGACCAAGCACTACTGCAAGCTTTAGTGGGTTTCTGGAACTCCGCCTACAGCTGCTTTACCATCGGTAATGTCGATCTAACCCCAACAATCGAGGAATACCGGGACCTTATAAACTGCAAAAAGATTGACATGGATCGAGTGTACTCGAAGCCAAGTAAAAATAAGGCTTTTCAGGCTTAGCTAAAGAAATTTTCAGACACGTTGCTAACCTGGGTTGAACAGCAGGTCACTACTTGGAACCATAGGGAGTATCTCAAATGAGAGGGGATTTTAGCCCTAGCCTTTATACATCTTGTGGGCCGGGTTCAACATAACCTCTTTGCATTGTTGATTTATGGATTAGTACTCATCCTTCGAGCATTGGGACTCATTGATCCATCAGTGTTAGATCTTTTTGACCATTTGAGTAGTGAGACCAACCCAGTACCCGTAATTTTGTCCGAAACTTTTCGATCTTTAAGGTTCTATCGAGAAACTGATGGAGGGCACTTTTGAGGGTGCTCACAACTTCTGACTGTCTGGTTCTACAACCATCTTTGGACCGACCCCAATTTCTCCAGGCCCTTTTACGACGGCAAGTTCTCACCTCTAAAAGAATTTCTCAGAAAGGATGATTGGCCAACCCACAGGTCCGAAGAGGTATGGCAGGATGTTCTCGGGAGTTTAAAAGAGGAAGATGTAGTTTGGAGAGCACCAAGGTTATTAGCGAAGAACATTCTCTATAGATGCGGAGAGCATCCGTGGGTACCCCTACTTGGTCTTTGGGGGCATACTGCATATGCGCCTCTACTAGTTCTGTGGCAGTACGACTCTAAACAGTTCGTGCCAGCCACCAAAGGTTTGAATGAGTTCAACGTGGATTACTCAAAGGAAAAGGGCTATAAGAAGATGGTGTACAATGCTTCATCGGCATGGAATAATGCCCGACGAGTTAGGATTGTAAATGCCCCGTATATGGTCACTTCAGAATACGAGGCATGGCAGCTTAAGCGTGTTAACGACAATATCCCTCAGTTGAGTTCTGATGGAAGAAGATCCATGGAAGAGAGGTTGTCCACACTCCCCACCGAAGCCGAGTTGATAAGGAAGCAACTGGAGGAGGAAGAAAAGAAGTACCTTAAACTTGAAGAAGAGGCCCGCCAAGAGAAATTTAACCACGGACTAGAGAGGACACAATTTGAAGGGGTAATTAAGGGTCTACAGAGAAAAAAAGATGAATTGGAACTCGAGCTCAGTTTGGAGAAGGAAGAGGTTCAAAAACTCAAAAGGTTGAACATGGGTAAGAGAGTCGCGGAAGGAGGACCAAGCGAGGGGTTAGAACTCCGACTTAAAGAAGAAAAAGCCCGAGCTAGGAACTACAAGAGAATGTATGATGAGCACAAGGACCAGGTGCTCGCATTAACCTTAGAAGTGAAGAATTTGAAGGCTTTCCATTCTAGGCAGATTGAGAAGGAATATCACCAAAATAACGCTTTGAAAGATCAGGTGAAATGTTTGGAAAACTCCATTTTCAAGCACAAGGGCTCAACTAGCAAGTTGAAGGCCAGCAATGCAGAAAACCAAGTCATGAGCATGGTGGACAACACAAATGACAAAGGTTTCTCAGAAGATACAGTCTCTTGCGGAAGATGCCACCGAACTTCACGACTGTGTAGACGATGAGTCCGAAGAAGTGGAAAGGATCGTATGGGTCCTAAGAGAGATTATTAACCTCGATACTACTTTGAAGCCATATGTGTAGTGGGGTTTCTTTAAGTTATTGTAACCAGACTATGCTCCTATTAATGTGAGTCATTTAACGATGATATTCGAACTCAGTATCACTCTATGCATTCATGCATTGTTTTGAGTTTTGCCTGCATTTCCAGAACGTTAATAATCTTTTAACCGGTTTATATGCTTGCATCCCGACTAATTACTATCAATTAATTAAAAGGGTTTTTATTTCAGAAAGATAGCATTTTGGTCATTTGCATTACAATCATTCTACATCCCTACCACACTTGCTTACGAACAAGGCAAATGGAAGAAGGTTTTGCCAAGTTAGAGGCCGACCTCAAAGGCCAGCTCGAATGAGCCCAGTAGGAATTGAAGGAAACCATCATTAAGTCCCAACAGGATATGATGAAGGAGATTTCCCAACTGATAAAAGCTAATTTAAGAGGAAAGGAGTTCGTTGAGAACCCAACTCAAGACTCGGGAGATCGCTCATATGCCCCGGTTTTCAAGAATCATCTCTTCACTAATCCACCTAACCCCCACAAGGAATGCCTTCATCTCATCAGACTGGGGCCTCTACCCCAGCTCAGCCAGGCATAACAATCAGGAACGTCGAAAATGTTGGGGATAGCACCCCAAATTTCGATGAGTTGGAAAAATTTAACCAAGTAAAGACGGAGTTCTCGAAATAGTTAGAGGACACCCGGAAAGACCTTGGAGAAAAATTCTGGGTAAAGGAGGATGAAGAGGGACTCTATGGGTTAAACACGCGAGAACTTAGTTTAGTTTCGGATGTGGAAATTCCTTACAAATTCAAGACTCTAGACTTTGAGAAATTCGATGGAACAACCTGCCCTACTACTTTTTTGACCGTGTTTTACCGAAAAATGGCAGGGTACACGGACAACGAAAAACTCTTAATCTACTGTTTCCAAGACAGTTTAGTAGGGTCTGTTTCAAGGTGGTATAATCAGCTTAATCGCGCTCAGATCAAGTCATGGAAGGATCTGGCCAAAGCCTTTAATGACCAATACAAGCATATAGCAGATATGGTCCTTAATCGCCTTCTGTTACAAGGAATAGAGCAGAAACGTAACGAAAGCCTCCAGGAATACGCCCAGTGGTGGCGCGATATAGCGGCTCAAGTTCAGCCATCACTTTTCAAGAACGAAATCACACCAATGTTCGTAGACACACTAAGAGGGACACTCTACGATCGATTGATCAGCAACCCCGTTAGCAATTTTGAGGAAATGGTAATGACCGGTGAATGTATCGAGGCTACTATTAAAAGTGGAAGAATTGATAGTGGGGAGTCAGCACAAAAGAACTACAAGAAGAGGGACAACGAAGTAAACAACACCAATACTTATGAGGCCGCCAAAAACCTCACCATCTCCCAACCCCAAGCAGCGACAGGAAGTGCTCGAGGCTTCAACAAGAGGGAGGAAAGGGGCCCCAAAAAAGAAAATAAGAATCGATCTTTCACTCCTATACCAATATCTTATAAGGAACTCTATTCACAGTTATACAAGGCATATTTAGTTCGCCCGTATCATGTCACACCTTACAACCCCCCGTACCCAGCATGGTACGATCCTAAGGTGTAATGAGAATACCACGCTGACGTCCCCGGACACTCGATTGAGAATTGCGTGGCTTTCAAGAAGTTTGTCCAAAATTTAATTCGGACTGGGGTCCTGTATTTGGGGGAACCCAGCACAGCCAACAATCCCCTGGCAAACCACAGAGGGCAAGGTGTAAATGACATTGAAGAAGAGTATCCTCAAAAGACCAAGGCGAGGGTATCTGAGGTACGATCCCCGCTGAGATGGGTCTTCCAGTTGCTGTGTATGGCCTATCTCATTGATCGAGGAATGATAATCGTGAGAAAGGGGTGTGGCTCGTACTGCGAATACCATCAGTCAAGAGATCATGAGATTCATGATTGTGAAGAGTTTCGTCAACTAGTTCAGCACATGATGGACAATAAGGAGATTGAGTTCTTCGAGAAGGAAGGGGAGGAAACAGAGTTATAAGTATGCGCCTCTGGAGACCAAAATGCTAAGTACAATGCGAAGAGACCATTTGTCCTCTGCCTCCAACTAGGCGAGGCAAGCATGCCAAAAATAAATCCCAAGATTATAATTGCTACTCCAAAGTCTTTTCCTTTCAAGGATACGCATATGGTCCCGTGGAATTACACTGCAAGCGTAACAATACCAGGCTCCCCCAGTTCGCCGAAAAGGGAAAAGATGAGAATGGAAACAAAGCTTGAGGGTCTTTCGGAGCCCAACAATGAAGATGCGAAAGACGTGGGGCTTCTCACAAGGAGTGGTCGGTGCTATGCCCCAGAAAATGAAAAGGCGCTAAAAGGGCAAGAAGAAAAGAATAAGGAAGTTGGGGGTGAACCAAAGAAGATGTTTGGAAAGGATCCGCCGTTAAAGATTAATGATCCGGTTATAGAAACCCAAGCCCAAAAATTCTTGAGATTTCTGAAACACAGTGAATATAACGTTGCAGAACAATTATGGAGGTAGCCGGCCATGATCTCGGTATTAGACCTCCTATTAAGCTCAGAAAAATACCGAGATACGTTACTGAAGGTCTTAAATAAAGCTTTCGTCCCAAATGATATCTCAGTTGAGAAGTTGGGATGGATCGTTGGACACATTATTGCCGATAATTCCATTACTTTCAGTGATGATGAAATACCAGGAGAGGGAAGAGGGTCCACCAAGGCTCTAAACATTACCACTTATTGCAAGGGCTACGTATTACCAGGAGTGCTGATCGACAACGGTTCTGCCTTAAATGTCATGCCATTAGCCACTCTACAGCGATTACCAATTGATAGCTCATACATGAAGCCCTGTCACAACATAGTGTGCGCTTTCGATGAGACCCAACGAGATGTGGTCGGGAAGATAAAAGTACCCCTGCTTGTCGGTCCTACAGAATATATGGTTGACTTTGTGGTTATGGATATTCGGGCCTCTTACAATTGCATGTTAGAAAGGCCGTGGATACATTCGGCTGGTTCCGTCCCATCTTTATTACACTAGAAGTTAAAATTTATGATCGAAGGAAAGTTGGTAACAGTAAACGCCGAGCAAGATATTGTCACTTCGGTTACCCCGGACACACCATACGTTTATATTGATGAAGAGACGATGGAATGTGCATTCGGGGCATTAAAATTTGTCAATGCTATTTTTGTCGTTGAGGGGAACCCACTTTCTTGTCCTAGGTTGTCCAATTGTACCAAAATGGTAGTGTTTGAGACCCTAGGAAGAGGGGCTAGGAAAGCAAAAGGTTTGGGACAAAATCTACAAGGATGCCTCTGACCCATTAGGGTAATTCACAAAGTCGACCGATTTGGGCTTGGGTATGGACCAAATTTTCTGCAAAAGAGGCAAGAATGGAGAAAGAGACATGAACAAAGGAAGGCCCGGATCAGAGGGGAGGACATCCCTTGGGCCCCCATAACCTATACCAATTTAAAAGGTATCTTTAAGTCTGGTGGACTCAGGAATCCTGAACAAGACATTCAGGAAGCAATTCGGGAGGGAAAGAAGTACGGTCAGGGAGAACTGGTCAGTGAAGCTTTGGAAGGAATGGACGTAAACGTGATTTGCAAAGACAAAGAGGCTACCCAGTCGTTGGCCAAGATTCACCCATGTCTTCCAGGTGAAGAACTCACTAACTAGGCCTACGAGGAAATACCCGTGACTGTTAGACGCGAATCAAAGTAATGCCCGTAATCACCACGCTGCTCTCAGCCTAAGAGCAACGTGCATCTTTTGTAAAAAGGCCACTATGTCACCATCTATCCATTTTTAATAAAATGAGTCTTTTCATCACTTTCTCAAATGGCAAACGTAGCATTCATTTTATTCATTTATTCATCATTTATTTTATTCACTTATAAATTTCTTTCTTCATTTTCCAATGCACGCTTCTATAATCATGAAGGCTTTCTAACTTAAACTGTATGAATGATTTGGAACCTAATCCCGAGGTAGATTTTGAGCTACCCGCATGCTTGGCGGAAGTAGACGAGGGGGATGACGAGGTCTCGAACAAATTGTTGAGGATGATGGAAAGAAAAGAAAAGTAAATCCTTCCATACCAAGAACATGTAGAGATCTTAAACGTGGGAACTGAAGAGGAAAAAAGAGAAGTAAGAATCAACAATACGTTGTCTTCAGAAGTAAGGAAAGAGTTAGTGGAGTTACTTTCAAAATTCAAAGACGTGTTTGCATGGACATATCGGGACATGCCGGGTTTGAACATGGATATTGTGGTTCACAAACTTCCCATCAGACCAGAATGCAATTCGGTCCAACAAAAGCTCAGGAGGATGAGAGCGGATATGTTGCTAAAAGTTAGAGAGGAAGTAAAAAAACAATTCAAGGTAGGATTTCTAAAGGTTTGCAAATGCCCAGAATGGGTAGCCAATATAGTGTCAGTACCTAAAAAAGACGGAAATGTTCGCATGTGCGTGGATTACAGGGACCATAACAAGGCGACCCACATGGACAACTTTCCATTACCTCACATTGACACCTTGGTTGATAACACCACCGGAAATGCATGGTTCTCATTTATGGATGGCTTTTCGGGATATAATCAAATCAAAATAAATACTGAGGACATGGAGAAAACCATTTTTGTGACCATGTGGGAACCTTTTGTTACAAGGTAATGCCTTTCGGGTTAAAAAATGCTGGGGCAACGTATCAACGAGCCATGGTGACCTTGTTTCACGACATGATGCATAAAGAAATTGAGGTATATATAGATGACATGATAGCCAAATCAAGAACTGAAGGGGAGCATATCCAGAATTTACAAAACTCTTTCTAAGGCAGAGAAAATACCAGCTGAAGCTCAATCCTGCCAAGTGTACCTTTGCAGTTACATTCGGGAAATTATTGGGTTTTGTGGTAAGTCGGAAGGGGATCGAGATCGACCCTGACAAGGTAAGAGCAATTCAAGATCTACCAATTAACCAAGAAATGTGACCCGTCTTCAGACTTCTTCGGAAAAACAACCCGGGAGTTTGGGATGAAGATTGTCAAGAAGTATTAGAAAAATTAAAAAGTATCTGACTAATGCTCCGATATTGGTAGCACCAACGTCGGACAGGCCGTTGTTCCTGTATCTAACCGTATTCAAAAATTTGATGGGTTGTGTACTAGGACAGCAGGATGATTCTGGCAGGAAAGAAAGGGTGATCTATTATTTAAGCAAGAAGTTCACCGAGTTGAAGTACGGTACCCCTTGATCCAAAAGCTGTGACGTGCCTTGGTATAGGCCACAAAGTGACTCAGGCAATACATGTTGTATCAAACCACCTACCTAATCTCTCGGTTGGATCCATTGAAGTTTTTAATGGAGGCACCAGCGCTCACTGGGAGGATGGCTCGTTGGCAAATGTTATTGTCAGAATTCGACATTGTCTACGTGAATCAGAAGGCTATAAAGGGGAGTGTAGTGGCTGATCTATTGGTGAGTCGCGCTTCAGATGACTACGAACCCTTAGGTTTTGACTTCTCGGATGAGGATTTGATCAGCATCGTCTTCAAAGACAAACTCGTCGCCAAAGGAGAAACCTGGAGACTTTACTTTGACGGAGCCTCCAATGCCTTGGGCATGGAATAAGGGCAGTGCTAATCTCTCCTGATGAAGTCTACTACCCCTTTACCAGTAGATTGGAATTTTTCTACACTAACAACATAGCCGAGTACGAGGCTTGCTCATGGGGCTCCGAGTAGCCATTGAAAGGAAAGTCAAAGTACTTCACGTTTACGGAGACTCCTCTTTGGTGATCTACCAGCTTCAGAAAGAATGGGAAACTAAAGATCCAAAATTGATCAAGTACTACGAGTTAATTTAAGATCTGGTCAAGGAGTTCGAAGAAGTTAGCTTTGTTTACTAGCCAAGGGAAGATAATCAGATGGTCGAGGTCTTGGCAACTTTGGCCGCTATTTTCAATTTAAATTCAGCAGCCGAAATTAAGTCAGTTGAAGTGTAGACTTTCGAGTTACCTGCCTATTGCTATAATTCGGAGAATGATGAAGATAGTAAGCCATGGTACATTGATATCCTCTAATATCTCAAGTTCCGGGCTTACCCAAAAGAGGCTGATAACAATGATAAAAGAACTATCTGAAGGCTAGCATCGGGATTTGTTCTCGATGGGGAGATTTTATATAAAAGGAGCAAAGATCAGGTACTGTTAAGATGTATCGATGCTCGAGAAGCGGAAGTTATTTTAGTCGACGTCCACGGAGGGTTATGTGGAACCCACGCTAGTGGATTCTCAATGGCAAGAAAGATAATGAGATATAGCTACTTATGGTCAACCATGGAGGGAGATTGTATTCGCTATTCCAAAAAATGTCACAAATGTCAGATATATGCCGACAAGATACGCTCCTTGCCAATTCCACTCCACACCATGAACTCCCCATGGCCTTTCGCTGCTTGGGGCATGGACGTTATTGGCCAAATACACCCGAAGGCTTCCAACGGGCATCAGTTCATCTTGGTGGCCATAGATTACTTCACCATGTGGGTGGAAGCTGCCTCTTACGCTAGCATCACCAGAGCGACGGTTTGCAAATTTTTGAAGAAAGAAATCATATGTTGTTTTGGTATGCTCGAAAGAATCGTCACCGATAATGCCTCCAATTTAAACAATAAGATGATGATCGAAGTATGCGAGCAATTCAGAATCGTGCACCATAATTCTACCGTGTATCGCCCTAAGATGAATGGGGCGATGGAAGCAGCAAATAAGAACATCAAAAAGATCATAGCTAAGATTACTGAGACTTTTAGAGATTGGCACGAAAGGCTCCCATTTGCCCTGTTCGCCTACCGAACCTCTGTAAGAACCTCTACTGGGGCAACGCCATATTCCTTGGTGTATGGCACAGAGGCAATATTACCCATCGAGATAGAAATTCCCTCGCTTCAAATTTTGAATGAGGTCAAGCTAGACGAAGCTGAATGGGTACAGGCTATGATTGATCAATTTAACCTTATTGAGGAGAAAATATTAAGAGCCATTAGTCACGGCCAGATGTATCAGAAAAGGATGATACGGGCTTACAACAAGAAAGTCCATCCGAGGGAGTTTCGAGTAGGAGATCTGGTGCTCAAAAGGATTATAGTAAATTAGAAAGATTTTCGGGGAAAATGGATGCCAAATTGGGAAGGGCCTTACGTTGTGAAGAAGGTCTTCTCCTGAGGGGCAATAATTTTAGCAGAAATGGATGGAAGAGAATTGAGTAACCCGATCAATTCGGACTCTGTCAAGAAATATTACACTTAAAAAGAAAAAAGAAGAAAAAAATAAGAAAAAAAGAAAGAAAAAAAAAAGAGAAAAAAAAGAAAAGAAAAGAAAGAAGGAAAAAAGAAAAGAAAAAGTAAAAAAGAGAAAAGGAGGGTTTAAGGTGAAAACCCAAATATGGGCGCCTTAAAGCCAAATGAGGGTCTGAATTGAAAATTTAAGAGGACGGTTCAGATAAACAAAGACCTATGGCATCTGATTGATAGGCCGGGTTCGGGAGGGAAGACTATGCTTCGTTCCTCATATTATCATAAGTGATGACCAAGAATGGCTAGCAAGGGATCTACCAAGGTCGATGGGTTCATTTTATTCATGCAGTTAACACCATTTTTTTCGCCTCTTTTATGTTTGCCATACTTGCCAAAATTATCCCAATACTACATTTAAAATCAATAAAGCTTTGTCTCAATATCCATTTTCTATTTCACCAACATCATACGGATGGATTAACATAGATCATGAAATAAAGGATTTCTCGGCATTACTATGGTTTAACCTATCAAGTGCAGGTTTTGATCCAAAAACACAAAAATAAGATAGAAGTTCGCCAAGGATAGGGTAAAGAATCTAAGGAGAAAGAGGCGGGGCGCCCAATGAAGAAGGGGCAAATGGAAAGAAAACAAAAGATAACACAAAAAAATAGAAAGAATGAGAGAAGAAGAAAGAACAAACAAGAACATGGAAAAAGAAAAAGGGGAAAGGGAATGAGGAAGAAGAAACTTGAGAGGGTACTCTGGATCAACAGATCGGGGACTCGAGGGAAAAAAAGGCATGATGGGCAAACCTGAGTACGAGATGGAATACCGCCATCACCAAAGAAGAAGGGAGAAGAATAAGAGAAGGTTAAATTTGAGGAACCAAGAAGAGAAAGTGTCTGAGAAAATTGACTTCATTCATGCATCATGCCTAGTTAGACATCTCTAAGTTAGAAGCATACTAACTCATTCTTTCATAATCATTCAGTTTTTATAGGTTCAAAGGAAAGACCAGGCACTCCATAAGAAGGAGCGCAAAGTGAAGAAAAAATCTGAGAAGGGATTATAGAGCAAAGAATTTCAAAATCATCTCCCTAGGATTTCAAAACTAAAGATATCGCTTCGAAAAATGCATTTATACTATTAGCGCTTTGGAGGGACACGTCATCCCCTTTTTTTGCCACTCAAGGAAACAAACCCCTTTTTGAGGATGCATAACTTGATCACCACTGCTTTGAAGCATCATGTTGTCTGATTCGTTCTCTACCATTTCAGGGAAGCATTTTATTTAGATTTATTACTATTTTGGAGGATTGATCCTTGCGAAGGTTGGTTGGCCCGTCTATTACCGTTTTAGGAAGATATGTCAATGCCACCATATTTGTTTTCAGCTATTTCGGGGAAACTAGTGGTTTGTGCTCATTCATGGCCGTTTTAGAAGAATGAGTCATTTGCTAGCTGGCCTATTCATTGTCGTTTCAGAATAACACACCATTATTGCATGGTTTGCTTTTGCTGCTTTGGGAAAGCAAGTTATTCATATTTGTTCATAGCCACTTTAGAGGAGTAAATCATTGACAGGGAAGTCGGATAAAATTAGTGCTTATGGACTTTGCTCTATTCTTGTTACACAAGGATAAGCAAAGATGGGCAGCTGTAATCACTAATTTTATCCAGGGAATTAACCCGTTGTTTTTACATTCTTGAATAAAGGTTTCATTAATATTAATGGATTAGTATTACCATTTGCCTTTACTATATAACTAGTATCTTATAATACTATTATTGTCTATCTTAAATATATATATATGGGAAACGTAAGCTTAACATTGTTATTTCGAACTATTAAATGCTATTGTTATAATAATTAGTATTACAATTATTAAATAATTAAATATGTAATCCCAATGCATTTAAACAAAAAAAGACCCAAGTCTTTATTCAAACAGTCCATTTACAAGATATAATAATTTACAGCTGGCCCAACAAGGCCCTAAATACATCAAACCCTAATCATCTTCATCTCTGTGCAACTGATCCTAGACTATTGGATCCAGGATGATGATCGAACGGTTGAGACACGCGCAGAACGTTCCAGATAGCCCCACGCGCCGCACGCGCGACTGCTTAGGAACCTCTACGCGCGCGTGGGAGCCACGCACGGCTCTTTTATCTTCCGCCTGTGCGTCTGACGCCTCGATTTCCACGCGCGATGAATAATCATCCGCTCCAATCGCCATGCAGACGGATCCAACGGCTCCTAGAAGTCCTCGTTCCCTGAGCCCTTTCTCACTCTGGTCCCCTCCTCTCTTCAGTCTGCCACGCCATTCCAAAGGACGAGCGCCGCGCTATCTAACTGTCCTCTTCCATAGCCGAACGTCACGACTCACGAGCAAGGCAAACAAAGGCAGGAACATTAGAGATAACATGCCGACAACCAAATCAAAAAACAGCAAAAACGTTATCAACATGCAGCTAATAGGATTTTTCTTTTCATTTTCAAACAAATGTAACCCTCAGATATAAAAGGGAACCCAATAGACATGTAACGCGGATTAGGATTTCCAACCAGCTATACAAAAAACACATTTCAAAGGTATATTTATCTTTCATAAACATACATATATAGATAGATAACTAGGGTTAGATTTTACCTTCAGGCCTGTTTTCCCTTCCGATGGCAAGCCTTGTAGCGCCATCTGGCGTTACGAACGGTGAGTCGGTAGGGGAAAGACGTCGCTTCGAGTCTCGTTTCAAAAAGGAGGGGTTGTTTTTCGTTTTGGCTTTAAAGGAAGAGAGGGTTTCCATTTGATTCTGTTGAAACTAGGTTTAGATCAGAGTTTAGGAGGCAGAGAGGAGTTTTGGGGTATATCAGAGGTTGCCGGCCGCCGAGCATGGCCAGTTTCAAGGAATAGTGGTGGTTTCTGGGTTTAGGGATGAACACCATGGCGGTGTTTATCCCCGTTTTGGAAAATAAAAGAAGAACAATGGAGGATTTTAGGGCTGAAAATATAACCAAAACGGGAAAATGTTATAAAACGTTATGTTTTATACAAAACCCGTCTTTTTTTGGGTTATCCATGTTATAAAATGTTATAACCCATTTGATCCCTCCGCACTGTCTAATTGCGGGTCAGAGGCCATTCTGCCTTTTTTAATCACCGTTTGGGTCCTCCAAAGTTTCACCAGTTCGCAATTACACCATTTTTCTTTTTTCTTTTACATTGGTCTCTAGAATTTTGTTTCATTTTTAATGTGGTTCCTTCCAGTGTTTAATTTTCCTTTTAATGCATGCATTTTATTTCAATTTTCCTATGTCTTTAGTTTATCAACACTTCTTTTTACTACTAGAATGTGCTTATTAGATTTTACTTCGTCTTTTGTTACGATATACATATTTGCCCTATGTAGAGTTTATTACATGTGTATTTTAATGCAACACGATTACTTTTTAAAAATAAAAAAACAATTTAAAATATGTTACTTTAGACATATAGATATTAAAAGTTTCTTTTAATTAAACATGATATGCTTAAAGTGTACATAGTTAGGGCTTGAAATTCAAACATAGTGTACGTAGGTTTAGGTGATTTGGGGCTTTCTTCTTGGGCTAAGTTTGGAAACTTGGGCTATTTGGTCTTTTGGGCTAGTTAGATTAGGCCTATTAGATTAGATTAAGCAAAATTAGTTTAATTAATTTAAAATCGTGTGCTCGTCTTATAGGGATACGATCTTTAAATTAATTCAATTAATTTAGGATTAGAATTTTTTTAGAGCCTTAGTTAGAATTTAGGTTTGAGCTAGCTTAATCAACTTAAATTTGTCCTAGTCTTATTGGGATGAATGTTAAGTTCGTTAAGTTAGTTAAACGACTCCATAATTACCTTTAAGAGAAAATTAATATGGAGACTAGATTGGCACTTAATTGGGGCCTTAATTAACTTGATTAGTTCTTAAATAGTGCTCTTGGCTTATTGGAATACTAGTTTAGAACCGATCGAATTAATTATCATGCTACAGGATAATCCATAACTTATTAGGGTTTTCTAGATTTTAGGGTTTAATTAATTTAGGCTAATATTAGATTCACTTAGTTAATAATTAGTTCACCAATTGACTTTCTCATAATTTGGGCCTTTTAGGTTAGGGCTTTTATGGGCTTTGGAGTGTTTATCTTTAAACCTTTTGTTTGACATTCATTTTAATTGTCATTTATATGAATCCTTTATTTGGAATTAATCAATCTAAATCCTAGAAAAGGAGGTAGTTATTAATTCTGATATTTGTGTCGTAACGGTCTTACCTTAAGAGACGTTGTCCAAATATTTGGATTAATCCCTATCATCCCGAGGTAAATGATAATCCGAATTGGCAATATCATGACATCACATCTTAAATGTTGGCATCCTGCATAAAAGTGACATACGAAAATCGAATCATAAATTAACACGGCAGTTGGGCTTATTCGATGTCGGTTTAATCTATGGTCCGATGTATCGTTAACCTCATTAATTAAATGTCCAATTAATTTGAACCCACCAATTTGATAAAGCTCGTCCAATTAAAGTCAATTTTCAATTAGGGTCGCCAAGTTAAAATTCTTTTCAAAATTCAACAATTTTCTTCAATTGAAAGTAACAAATATTTTCGGTACCGATTTCCGGGCGTGATGGGGATGGTAATCATTCCCCACACGTAGCCAACTCCCGAACCCTTTCGAAATGAATCTCTGGTTTTGTGGTGTCCGGCCTACCTTATCTAAGTGGCCAGTGGCGACTTCAAAGTTTTTATCGATTTTCTAAAGAGTAATTTTTTTTTTAAAAAAAAGCTAAGATTACAAAGAAACGGTTTTTGGGATAACCCGTAGCCCAAGCTTATAAATTATCTACCTATCAAAAAAAATGTCGCTACATTTCTATACTCAGATCAACTCATTTTGTTTTTTGTTTTAAATATTTCTTGAATATAATCATTGCAAAAGATCATTTGGGATGAAACCAACTGGTTAGATTTTAATTTTTTCCCACTGTCATGGAACGAAGTTGACCTTTTTTAGGTTCAATTCCCGTTAAAGAAAAGGGCACAAAATGTTCTTTCTTTGTAATAAAAAACTCGTAAAAAGAAAAGCGAATCTCTTAATTCTGCGCGAATTTTAAATTTATTGGGACGCAGAAATTGAAATCAAACGCAGTCTTTCTGTCATAAGATAACCCCAAATGCAATGTCTCAAGATCTAGATACTTAGATCCGAATTTCTTTCTTTTTTCCGTTTGATTCTTGAGACAGAAAGAGACAATGAAAAGAATGCAGAATTTTGTAGATAACAGGCAGTCGGTGGATCTGATGTGGTCAGAGAAAATGACCCTTGTTCAATTCATTATTCCCTTGGAGTTAGCTCACCATGCCATTTCTTATCTGGGTGAACTTGGTATCCTCCAGTTCCGTGATGCATGTCTTCCTATACTTGGATCAACTCACTTTGCTTTTGTTTTAAAATTTTCTTAAATATAATCACTGTAAAGCATGATTTAAGGCTTTTAGTTGTTTGTTTGTTCAGCATGAGTCAGGAACTGAATTTCACGTTCAATTGAAGATAGCCTTGTTATTCATTTTTTCTTTTAGTTGCATTTGGAAATTTGTTTGGAGTCGGTGACTATATTATTGTTAATTAGGTGATGTTTCAGTGACTGTGTAGAGATGTAAGATCTTGACTTAACTAATTTTGTGTATCAATCCACTCTTTGATTTGAGATTTAATGGAATTACTTGATTTAAATAGAACCCCTAAGGGCAAGGATGTTAAGTGCAGTTTCTGGTTTGGTTGAAAAGATTTTCTAGTTTATATTTTGAGTTTGGCTTTCAGCTTACCAAAGCAGGTTTTACTTTTTCATTTCGTCCGTAGTACTCTAACAACTTTAGACTCAGCTTTAAGTTTGCCAATAAAGGAAAGTGACACTTGATATTTTCAACGAGAGTGTTTTTTTATTATTATTTATTAATAGAGAATATATTTGCTTTTGATGAGTGTATAATACAAGTTTTAACTTGGCAGTTGATATATGATCAATTGAATTATTTACAGATCCCATACCAAAATATTGAGGGATTGTGATTAGATGCTTTTCGGTGGGTTTACTGAACTAACATAATTTTTGTCATAGTACAAGTTTGATTTGGGTTTGAACATTAAACCATTTCATTATGCATGTAGGGTAAACTTCTTTTAAATAGTTTCATTTTTCCTGATTTTTTGGGTTGTAATAACCGTTAGTCGTTAAATATACTTGGTTTTTTAAAAAAGTTCTTTTTTGCTGATTTAGGCATGGGATGTGAAATATGTGTTGGGTGAGGGTTCCACTATGTGGGTAACCCATCACTGGTTGAACCCCAAATTCAAAGGGATTGTTGTTGCCACATTTATTTTGCTTGACTTTTTTATAAGCCTTTAACTATGATTTTTATTAGTATATTATAGGTGTGGACAGATTTGAAAGAGACTGAGAGCTCAGAAAATCATTCGAGAGAAAAACAGGAGAGGAAATCATTTTTCCAGCTTTGAGCAGTTTTGATGAACTCTTCGATGGAGGTCCATCCGTGGTTCGATTGAGCTGATTTTTGGACAGCAGCTAGGAGACTTGGTGTTCTTGACTTTGTACGGACGGATTTTTTATCCGAGTTTTTTAGCAGCGGGAATACGAGTTTTATAGTAAGCTTCAGTTTTTGGTGATATTCTCATTTTTCTCTCTTTTGCTAAAGACTACTTGTTATTAGCCTTGCTGGAGTTGAATGCTTGTTGTAGATTGGATATTGTAGTCTTGTAGTTGAACATTTGATTATAGTGGAGCTTTTGATTGGACTCTAATGTCTCGTGGTTTTTACCCTTGATTTAGAGGGGTTTTCTACGTAAAAATATCGTTGTCTCAATTTACTTGTGTTGTGGTTGCATTGTTGATTTGTGGTTGATTAGTGTTGCTAGAGAACATATTTGTGATATTGTGCTTTCCATAATTATTGAATTGAGTTATAGGGAGAGAAAGAACATCGATTGTGCTTCTACTTGATTTTGGTTGTTCGGTTTCTTCCCTAACAAACTGGCATCAGAGCTTGGTTATTGTGTCAGATAATTATGAAGATTAATACAAGCAATACGATTATGTTGAATGGCACGAATTATCAACTTTGGCAGAATAAAATGAAAGACTTGTTGTTTGTAAAGGCTTTGCATCTTCCGGTCTTTGCTACTCAAAAACCCGATTCAAAAAGTGATGAGGAATGAGAATTTGAGCATCAACAAGTGTATGGCTATATTCGATAATTTTTTGAAGAAAATGTTTACAACCACATTGATAAGGAGACACATGCTCGTACATTGTGGGAGAAGCTTGAAAGCTTGTATGCTTCGAGGTCGGGCAACAACAAATTGTTTTTGCTAAAGAAAATGATGGTGTTGAAATACAGAGAATGAACGTCTACAGCTGACCATGTTAGTGAGTTTCAAAGTGTGATGAATCAGTTGCTTGGTATGGGTGTCAAATTTGATGATGAGATTTTAGGGCTTTGGTTGCTTGCTACTCTACCGGACACTTGGGAGACTTTTCGGGTCTCATTCATTAATTCTGCTCCATATGGTATTATTACTTTGGATTTGGCTAAGAGTGGTGTGTTGAATGAAGAGGTTAGAAGAAGATCTCAGGGTTCTACATCATAGTCCGAGGTGTTGGTTACCGAGAACAGGGGGGAAACAGAGAAAAAGATGGCAAGGGTAGAGATAAAAGTCGAAGCAAGTCAAGATCGAGATATAAGAATCTTGAGTGTCATCATTGTGGTAAGAAATGCCATATCAAGAAATATTGCTACAAGTGGAAGAGAGAGAACAAAAGCGGTGGTGATAAAAATGATCGAAATGATGATGAAAAATCCGAGCGTGTTGTTGTTGCTACCCGTGAAGATCTATTGGTCATTTGTTCTGAGAATTTGATCAACCTAGCATGCGACGAGAGTAGTTGGGTGATTGATACTGGTGCTTCAATTCATGTCATGTCGAGGAGGGATTTCTTCACATCTTATACTCCTGGTGATTTTGGAGTATTGAAGATGGGTAATGACTGTTTGGTTCTAGTTATTGGCATAGGAGATGTTAGCTTGGTGAGCAATAATGGAACAAAGTTAACTCTCAAGGATGTAAAACATGCACCGGATATCCATTTGAATTTGATTTCTGCAGAAAAGCTTGATGATGAGGGATTTTGTAACACCTTCAGTGAGGGGTAGTAGAAGCTGACTAAAGGCTCTTTGGTTGTGACTTGAGGAAAGAAGAGCTAAAATTTGTACTTGATGCAGGCTTCGACTTCTAGAGACACTATGAATGTGACAGTAAATGACTCAACTGAGTTGTGGCATAAACGGCTTAGTCACATGAGTGAGAATGGGCTTAATTGTTTAGCCAAGAAGAATCAACTTTCTGGGTTGAAGAATGCCACATTCAAGAATTGTGCTCATTGTCTAGCGGGGAAGCAGATAAGAGTTTCTTTTAGAAGTCATCCTCCTCATAGAAGATCAGAGTTGCTAGAGTTGGTCCATTCAGATGTTTGTGGTCCGATAAAGGTAAGGTCACATAGTGGTGCACTTTATTTTGTGACTTTCATTGATGATTGTTCAAGAAAGCTGTGGGTCTACACTTTGAAGTCGAAAGACCAAGTTTTTGAGGCATTTAAACAGTTTCAAGAATCAGTTGAAAAAGAAACAAGGAAGAAGGTAAAGTGCATTCGTACTGATAATGGTGGCGAGTACACATGGCCATTTTTTGAGTATTGTCTGCGACAGGGAATCAGACATCAGAGAACACCACCGAAGACTCCACAGTTAAATGGGTTAGTTGAAAGAATGAACCGAACATTGATTGAGAGAGTCAGATGTTTGCTGTCAGATGCAAAGTTGCCAAGATCGTTTTGGGCTGAAGCCTTGAATACTGTGGCACGTGTGATTAATCTGTCTCCTAGTGTTCCTTTACGAGGTGATATACCAGATAGAGTTTGGTTTGGTAAAGACGTGTCATATGATCAACTGCGTGTGTTCGGTTGTAAAGCATTTGTTCATGTTCCAAAGGATGAAAGATCGAAGTTGGATGTCAAGACTCGTCAATGCATCTTTATTAGTTATGGTCGAGATGGTGAGTTTGGTTATAGACTCTACGGTCCAGTTCAAAAGAAGCTCGTGAGAAGCTGAAATGTTGTCTTCATTGAGGATCAGACCATTGATGACATTGATAAGACAGATAAAGAGGATTCACAAGACAGTGGTGACTTGACCGATGTGAATCCAGTTCCCCTGACCCTTCACCGAATCCTATTCAGGATGATGTACAAGGTGATGTTAATAATGACCAGCTGGACATAGGTGACTTTGATGCTCTCATAAATGATGTTGTGAATGATCAACAACAAGTACCTATAGATCCACCAGCAGTTTCACTTCGAAGATCTTCTAGACAACGACATTCTTCTGTCAGGTATTCTTCTGATGAATATGTTCTTTTGACTGACGGGGGAGAACCTGAATGTTATGAAGAGGCTATGGAGAGTGAATGCAAAGATCAGTGGGTTGAAGCAATGAAAGATGAACTTCAATCCTTGCATGATAACCATACATTTGAGTCGGTGAAACTACCTAAGGGCAAGAGAGCTTTGAAGAATCAGTGGGTTTACAGGCTGAAGCAAGAAGAAAAGTCTTCATCTTCGCGATACAAAGCTAGATTGGTCGTCAAGGGTTATACTCAGAAAAGGGGAATGATTTTGAAGAAATATTTTCTCTAGTTGTGAAGATATCCTCTATTAGAACTATATTGAGTTTGGCAGCCTATTATGACTTAGAGGTTGAACAAATGGACGTGAAAACTATTTTTCTTCATGGTGATTTGGAAGAAGAGCTTTACATGGAGCAACCAGAGGGATTTGTTGCACAAGGAAAAGATGACTACGTGTGCAGATTGAAGAAGAGCTTGTATGGTTTGAAGCAAGCTTCTAGGCAATGGTACAAGAAGTTTGAGTCTGTTATAGGGGAGCAAGGCTACAAGAAGACTACTTCTGATCATTGTGTTTTTGTTAAGAGATTCTCTAGTGATGATTTTATTATCTTTTTGCTCTATGTTGATGATATGCTTATTGTTGGTCGTAATGCTTCCATAATTGACAAGTTGAAGCAAGAGTTGAGTAAGTCCTTTGCGATGAAAAATTCAGGGCCAACAAAGCAAATTCATGGCATAAGGTTGACACGTGATAGAAAGGCCAAGAAATTGTGGTTATCATAAGAGAGGTACATTGAGAAAGTACTTCAGAGGTTTAGTGTGGACAAAGCTAAAGCGGTGAATACTCATTTTGCTACTCATTTCAGATTGAGTGTCAAGCATAGTCATTCCACAGAAAATGAGAAGGAAGAGATGTAGAAAGTTCCTTACTCTTCAGCCGTGGGCAATTTGATGTATGCAATGGTTTGCACGAGATCAGACTTGGCTTATGCTGTTGGTACAGTTAGTCGGTTTCTTCTAATCCTGGCAGAGAGCATTGGAATGCAGTGAAGTGGATCATGAGGTATCTTCGTGGCAGTTCCAACATGAAACTTTGTTTTGGCAATGAAAAACCTGTTCTTGTTAGATATACAGATCCATACATGGCCGGGGACATTGACTCGAGGAGATCTACTTCAGGTTACTTGATCACTTATACATGGGGAGCTGTGGCATGACAATCGAGATTGCAAAAGTGCGTTGCCTTATCCACCACCGAATCAGAGTTCATTGTAACGACCGAAGCGTGCAAGGAGATGCTTTGGATGAAGAAATTTATGCATGAACTTGGTTTTACTCAGGAGAGTATGTCATGTATTGTGATAGCCAGAGCGCTATTCATCTTGGTAAGAACTCAACTTTTCATGCTAGATCTAAGCATATTGATGTGAGGTACCATTGGATGCGAGATGTTCTTGAAGCTAAATTGTTAGAGCTTGAGAAGATTCATACTGATGATAATGGTTCTGATATGTTGACTAAAGCCTTACCAAGAGGGAAGTTTGAAGCATGCTGCTTGATGGCCGGCATGAAGACATTCCCCACATAGCGGGAGGGGGAGATTTGTTGGGTGAGGGTCCCACTATGTGGGTAACCCATCACCGGTTGAACCCCAAATTCAAAAGGGTTGCTGCTGCCACATTTATTTTTCTTGACTTTTTATAAGCCTTTAACTATGACTTTTATTAGTATATTATAGGTGTGGGCAGATTTGAAAGAGACAGAGAGCTCCGAAAATCATTCGAGAGAAAAACAGGAGAGGAAATCATTTTCCAGCTTTGAGCAGTTTTGATCAACTCTTCGATCGGAGGTTCATCAGTGGTTCGATTGAGCTGATTTTTGGACAGAAGCTAGGCGACTTGGAGTTCTTGACTTTGAACGGTCGGATTTTACATCCGAGCTTTGTAGCAGCGGGAATACGAGTTTTACAGCCAGCTTCAGTTTTTCGTGATATTCTCATTTTCTCTCTTTTGCTAAAGACTACTTGTTATTAGCCTTGTTGGAGTTGAATGCTTGTTGTAGGTTGGATATTGTAGTCTTGTAGTTGAACATTTGATTATATTAGAGCTTTTGATTGGACTCTAAAGTCTCGTGGTTTTTACCCTTTATTTAGAGGGGTTTTCCACGTAAAAATATCGTTGTCTCGATTTACTTGTGTTGTGGTTGCATTGTTGATTTGTGGTTGATTTGTGTTGCTAGAGAACGTATTTGTGATATTGTGCTTCCCATAATTATTGACTTGAGTTATAGGGAGAGAAAGAACATCGATTGTGCTTCCGCTTGATTTCGGTTGTTCGGTTTCTTCCCAACAATATGTTATGGTTTTTTTCATGTAAGAATGAATGAGTATGATTGATGTCTTGATGCTTTATGGGTCCCTTTGTGCTAACCGAAGCACACTTCTTGTTTGAGCATACTCACATGGTTCAAACATGGTAGGCGAGTCTCTGTTGCAGTTGAACTTTTTACAGTCCTTGTTAACTCTGGGATTCTAAAGGTGATAGCTGATAAGGGGTTGAGATTTGCTATAAAGTGGCTAAATGGTGGGAACTGATTGTTCTGTAAAAGGTTCTACTCTATTGAGACCATAATTTGGAAATAACGCATTTTCTAGAATTCAAATGATATCACATTTGATTTTACGCAATCTATCATGTATTAAAAAGAAATATACAGTTTCTCACGAAACTAGTTAATATGACATCCTTGGATTTCTTTTGGAATAAAAATTTCTCCCAACTTCTAATGATTTTGAATATCTCTAAAGTCATGGCTTTTGGTTTTGTACTTTTCAAAATACCTATTCTGCCCTATAGTTGTTTTTTGGGTGATAAGACACTTTCCCCCTACTATTCATCAAGGGTGGGGTATCTGCTAATTGCTAAATAAATTGAGGACATTGCTTTCATAGCCATCAATTGAAAAGGCTAATAGTTACACATTTTTTCTGCACTGTAACAACTAAACAGTGAGAAAAGTTTGTGGCATGAGTATTGTTTTCGTTATTTTCAAAATGAACTATTTTATTGTTACTTTATTAAGAATTTCAGATTAAATATGTTTTGAGTTGTTTACGTGGGTGTAAAGTTTCAATTGCAACTTTCTATATTCAGCCATATCTTCTAGCCGGGTATAGGGGTTACACATTGCTTCACTATTTCTATGTTTGTTTTGGTCCGTGATGCATGCTCTTCTGGTTTAATCAAATTTTTGAACAGTACGCATTTGGAGTTGATCCAAGCTGGCGTAGAAGTCTTTCAGAGTTGCATTTTCTAAATTCTCTTAAAATGAAGATGTCTATGTTGTTGGGTGTGGCCCAGATGAACCTATGGATTATTAAGCTATTTCAATGCACGTTTTTTCCGCAATTCCTTGGATATTAGGTGGGTTCTCGTCATTTTCTTTCTTATTTTCTTTTCTTTTGTTCGTTTCTACTTTGCATTCTTGTAATCAGGTATCAATTTGAGCCACAGATGATTTTTCTTAATTTCCATTTTGGTTATCTTTCACTTCTCATTATAATGAAGTGGTGCAATGGTTCTTAAGCGGACCTTTATCATGTGACGATCTATATGTTTTTAAGTCTCATAGATGATCTTGGTGACAGGAGTTGTTCTATGGCACTTTAGGTTTGTTCATCTCCCGTCTGGATACTGTTGCAAATTGTTACTTTGCCATGTGCTGTTTCAAGCATTTTGATACAGAATTTGTAAACTTTTTTACTAATCAACTGTTTAATTTATGGATACTTAATTTGTTTAAATGACTTTTGGGGGTTAAGAACTGGTGAAGATTTTCATTAATGTGAAGCAAGTTAGGGGTACCTTAAAAACTAAAATTGTTCATTCATGAATTATACCTATACATGAAAATATGATTACACATTGTTACTGTGTTGGCATGATATTTTATGGAATCTTTATGGAAACATATGTTATTATAAGGTTCATGACCATTTGGTGCCACCTTTAGCTTTGTTGATATTTAATACATGTAATCTATTTTATATGTTATTATTTTGAAATTAAGAATATTACCTTACTAAACTTTGTAAACTTAGCTCGTCTTTTTGCATGCATTACAGGTTTAAGTCTTCGTAAACGTTTGGAATCGTATTTGGCGCTGCAAGTCACACTTAAGGCTTTGTTGATGAACATGATTTCGATTAAAAGTGTGACATGAATAAGTGACAACTTTGTAGCGATGCCTCCGATTCGCTAAAAAAGTATTTTCAAAGTGTTTGTGGTTTTTCGGGTATTAAAATATTTATTCCGTGGGGGTTTGAAAAACGCATTTTATTTAGAAATTGGAGTCGTCACCGGCCACTTAGGTAGGCCGGACACCATAAAAACCAGATATTTTGAAAACTGTTGGGTTCGAGAGTCGGTTACGGATGGGGAAGGATTAACACCCTACACCGCCCAAAATTGGTACTTTAATAATTACCGCTTTATTAATATTAGACTTTCCGGATTAATGTGACGATTAATTTAAAATTTGGTTATAAGTGCGGGTAAATTTTAAAGGCCTTTTTATCCGAGAGTAAACGCCCAACCACTATCACTACGCCTGATACCGGTCCCGTTTACGCTCGGATAAAAGGGCACCGCATTGATAATTTATATTCCATTATGCAACCTTAGAAAGCAAAATAAATACAAAGCGATAAAAATATAAATAAATACTAATATAATAAAATACTAATATAACATAAATAAAATACTAATCCGAAACATACATACATAAATATTAATCTAACACATAAAACGAATCTAACGTAAATAAAACATTGATCTAAAACACAAATAAATATTAATCTAACACATAAATAAAAACAAATCTAACATAAATAAATATTAATCTAAAACATAAATTTAAAACATAAATAAATACTAATCTAAAACATACATACATAAATACTAATCTAACTCATAAATAAAAACAAATCTAACATAGATAAAATACTAACATTCATAAATATTAATCTAACACATAAATAAAAAACAAATTTAACATGAATAAAATATTAATATAAAATATAAATTTAAAACATAATAAATACTAATCTAAAGCATAAATAAACATACAAAGTAAAAAAGAACACAATTTTAAATTAACTAATACTTCATTAAGTCATAAAAATTACAATACAAATAAAAAGAGAAGAAAATATATCTAACTAGGAGCTCGAATAACGAACCCCGACTGAACCCCACCGGGATCTACCACGACCTCTCCAAAATTATTAACTAGATCGGACCTAAAATAGGACCCGATCAAATATTGGATCGAACCAACTGGGGCCGAGGGCACTGCCCCAACCCCGGCCAGCCTTGTGGCCGACCTAACTCCCAATTGGGGAGCCAATTTCATGGCAATTTGGCCAATTTTTGGGCGTTTTTCCCCGTCCCCTTGCCCCTGCCCCTGCCCCATGCTTTTATATAGGCAATTGGGGAGGCCTAAGGGGTGACGTGGACCCCCAAAAACCACGAAATTTTCTCTTTTTTTGTTTTTAAATTTTTTTATATTATTTATTATTATTTTTTGACTTTTTATTAATTTTATATTAATAATACTACCATTAAAATAATACTAATAACACTAAAACCCGGTCAAAAATGAGTGATTACAAACTTACTACCATAAATCAATTTTGTGATTGAAAACATAATTTATAATATTAAGTTAAACAAGAGGCGATGTTATGCTTTTGATTTAAAAGTTGAATTGAAACATCATAAAAAAGGGTAAAAATGACTGTTATACCATCATGTTAATTTGTGTTCAAATAATGCTTGTTGAAAAAAATAATAAATCATATTATGCAATTGTCATGCTTATATGAATGGAAGTATGAACCAAGATATTTGAGGCAAGTTTAAGGGTAAAAAGGGTTACACATGATATTTGTAACCTATACTTTAAAGTTTGGATCTCATGAGTCATTGAGTTAGAAATCTAATATAAGATATGAGTTTAAGTGGCTTTAACAAGTACGGAATTTAAAACCTTTTGAATGCAGTCAAAAAGAAATTTAGATACAAAATCTGCAATTCGGTACAGAGTGTATTCGTACGGCCAGTATAAAATGAGCATTATGGTACAGGGTGTATTAATACGGAGAGACGTATCGATACGAAAAATAATTTTTGAAAAATGTTTAATTTTGGCGTACCAATACGGTATTTTAAGTACAAGGTACACTTTTGTCCAAGTATTGGTACGAGACCTGGTACTGATACCAAAATGAGTTATTGAAATTCTGAAAAATTTAATTGGTACTTGTACAGTTCCTTGAGTACTGTTATGAATGACAGTTAAATTAGTTACGACTTAATCTAATTTCAGTATCTTTGCATTTCAGTCCTAAATGATATATGTATCAATTGAATGAGTTATTAATGCCCTAATGAGCTAAAAAAAGTGACAAGCAAGCATGTTATGACATAAATTTTGTAAGTATGTCGTCAATTGTACAAAAAGACCTTAAATTTAAGAAATTATGTTTTAGTCCCTAAAGGTAAATCAAGACTCCTAAATCATTAATAAATCCGATTTGATCCAATAAGACTAAATTAGCAAAAAGAAAATGTATGGGGTAAGTCTGATTTAATACTTGAATATTGACAAATTTACATTCCAGTCCCCATAATTTGTAAGCTTTGCAAAATGGTCTTTAAAGAGTAAAATCAGAATTTTTAATATTAAGGTCTTTAATAACTAGTAATTTGCTATAGAATTATACATGTTTTGGTATAAGTTCTACTTTGAATAATGGTTTGTGTTGGGATTAAGTGTGCTTTGTAAATTGTATGACTTGAATTGAAAGTTCGATTCTTTTGAATTATTTTTTCGGTAACACGATTTGATTTTCTTCCATACCAGATAGGGAGTCTTACCGATGATGTGGCCATAATTGGTGGATGATTTACTTATAAATGAAAAATGAATGATTTTTTTGTTGAACCACTCGTTTTCAGTTCACTGGTGATTAATTTAGTTCAAATTTTATAGAGACTCATTATGAGGGCAATTTTTTCAGTTTATTTTTTTAAATTTGACCTTATTTAAGGGATCTAATATTTTATCATACTATATTAACTGGTAGTCGATAAAACGGGACTTTAATACTGTTTTCTAAATCTGTTCATGTTGTTCCCATTCTTACCGAAATCATTGCAATTAAATATGCTTGCATAATTTCCCTCGCTTCTAAATGGACCATTATGAAAATGACAGTAAGACGATTGTTGAGTGTTTCACCGATACGAAATTCCTCCATCAAATGTAAGACTATTGATTCAAAATGATTTTTGGTACCGAACATGAGAATCTTATGCCAAAATGCAGGGTCAGATCTTGGTAATGGAGTTTGAGGTCGCCTTTGGAACTTGAATTAAAATTTTTAAAGATTTTGTAGGATTTAATTTAATTCTTTTAAAAATTTAGAGTCGAATTAAAATTTTCAGAAAATAATACAACTTTTGAAAATTTTAAGGAGGGTGCTTAATTAAAATATTTATAAATTTTAAAACATAATAAAAACATTTTAAATTTAATTTTTAAAATTTGAAAGATTGAATAATAAAATTTCGAGAGGGGGGGGGGGACAGGGCTTCCACTGGCCCATTACCATCCGCGCTAAAATGTTAGATTACCCCGAAATATAAGATGAATTGAACCCAACACAAATTAAATAACATAAGATATAGAAACTCCTCAGGGAAAAGAAGGCTTAAACCAAATTAAGGGATAATACAGCGAGCATTATATTTTGATATAGAAGTTGTATAAAAAAATTATATAATCTTTTATATTTAAACTATAAAATAATTTAAATCTTTAGCCCTAACACCTAAACCCTAAACCATAAATTTAATACCCTACAATCTAAACTTATAAATCTTAAACCACAACTTAAACCTTTAAATCTTAACATTAAAAGACTTGTATAAACTAATATTTTACACAAGCTTATGTATCAAATTATTTTCATATAGTAAAGGAAAAAACTTTAATACACATGGCAACCTTTTAGTTTAAGTGGTTAAGGTTTTAGTTTAAAGTTTTAGTTTAGGGATTTAGGTTGTAGGTTTAGAATTTAAGGTTAGTGCTTAAAATTTAAGGTATGATGTTTATAGTTTAGTTTTTTAGAGTTAAGAAATATAGTATTTAAGTTTTATAGTATAAATATGTAGAGTTGTATAAAAATAATTTTACTGTATCAAAATGTTACCCAATAGTAAATAAGTCGAGGAATAGGTAAAGCAAAATCAAATTTTACTTTCTTGCCCTAAAATTTTGAAATCTATCGAAATCAAACAGCCAATTCCAAACGGCCAAACCCTGTTTAAAAAAACATATTAGCCAGAGTACTATCATGTGTTCAAAAGGAAAACGTAACCGTTAAATGAATTTTTATAGCATTTCAAATATGTTCTGAAAATGAATTTACAAAGAATGTTTCAACTTTCAATCAGTTGGTTAACCCAAGTTCTTTACGCTGCTCTTCGTCCGGCTGCAAGCTCCCCGGAATCGCACCAAATGCTCTTCTCGATGCTTCAAATCCTAAGGCCAGATGGTGAAAATATGCTGAAGTGTCCTCTATATTCTTCCACAGGTTTAAGGAGACCGATGCAAATCCCTTTGATGATTTTTTTTCCGATTCTGTTGTAGAGACCCAGTTTAGCTCTGAAACCCTTAAAAACCGCTCGGTGGCTGCTTCCCACGATAGCTCATATCTTTGTGCAGCAGTCAATGGAACAGGCTCTTCACCAAGTGCCTTGCGTGTGACTTCAACAAAACCTTTCTCATCGTCATATATTCGGCAATTCGGAAACTGCTTGAAGAAGTCGTTAGAGGGGTGATTGGCACAAACAACAATCTTTCCCATAGCCAATGCTTCGGCTGTGGTCGTGCAAACAACATCCGTCGTGCTAGGATTCAAGAACACTTTGTAGCTGAAAGGGAAAACAAGGGAAAAATTACTGTTCATTATCCCAAACCCTGTATTCATCACCCAGACCAAAAAAATGGGACGGGAGGGTGTGAAAATGAAACAAGGCGTACTCGTGGAATAAAGGATCAGCATGATCACGACCAGGATGCACTCTAACTGTCAGTTTCAGCTTGTTAGCATCCTCCTTAACTTGATCAGAGTCCTCTCCGTTGCCATATAGATCAACTTCGAGATCAGCGAGCTCCTTTTGGTGATCATGAAGCAGTTTAAGTAGTTCTCCATAGCCTTTGTTCCAAACCATCTTCCCAATGTAGTAAGCCCCTTTGGTGAAGGCCTGGTTACTGCCATGTTGTTGCTCAAAATCTTTTTTTGCCTATCTCTAGGAACTTGGGATTAACTCCATGAACATTACAGATGATGGATCTCGGATAATCCTGGGTAGCAGCAGACAACCTAATTACCTGCAATTACACATGATTGCAATTCGATGAAATTAACTATTCTTTTCCCTCCCAGTTCTCCCCTTGCTTCTATATTCTTTTCCTCCCAGTATCTTCTTCCTTCGATAATCTAAGCCGTTTCAACAAGTTTATTCTAGTACACAAAAAGTGCAAATTTTAATCCTAAAATAACACAAATCTTTAACAGAAAAGGGGCAAAAGTCAGATTAACATTTTACAACCAGGACGAAACTCAGGACTTATTAGGAAACTTACCTTATGGCAATAGATGCTTACAACCCAACTATTTACATATTTCAGAAGAAATGCTTGGAATTGTCCATTTTTCTCTCTCTTCACATACTCCAGATAATTGGTATGTATTATTCCAATGACAAGGCGGAATTTACTTTTCCACCTCTTCCCATGATGAAACCATGTAAGATGCTCCGGTTCCTCAAGGACAGCAATATCTGCATCTTCATCAAGGATGATTTCCGAGATGTCTACTACAGGAAGAATGCTTCTCTTATCTACAGAAAACTACATCACAAGTGGTATCATAAATTCCCATCAGATTGCTACAATGCTACCCAAATGATGGTTCTAATGTCTAAATAAACAATGGAGACATACAGCAAAATGCTGCAGAAGTGACAAGAACACAGATTCGTTCTACCAGTTAGCATTCCAACAGATATGGATAACTCAAAATTAGGTGCATTTATTTGTTTTTAACTCCACAAGCCATTTAGAGACTTTAGGACAGAAAATGCATAATACAAGATAAAGTGGCCACGAGCCTACCATGTAAATAAACACATTAATACTTCAGGAAAAGATCAGATATGATTACCATTCCAGGTAAAAAGCCTGCTAGGTAAATAAAAGCCTACCATGATTACCTTTCCAGGATAAAAGCGTATAGTGAAACAAACTATAAATGCAATCCTCTCCTCGAGCCATTAGCGAACATATGACTCTTGCTCTGAAGGTGAACCGAACATAGTGTTGTTTGGGTATACCAGTTTTTGATCTTTTAAGGATAACCAAGGAATCACCAATGTGATGTTTTTCTCTCCATCTTTGGCAAGATAAGCAGCTCGAAACAATGGGTTAACGGCAGTCCCAGTCATCCATGGCAGACTTGCAGTGGTAAAAATTGCTATATGTTGTTTTCTATCCATTCAGTCATCAGCTTTAAATTCTCAACCAACAATTTCAGCACGAAACCAACGCAATCAGCTTATAATATAGAGAGGTTGGCCTTTCTAAAACATAAAGTAGTAACTACAACCGCATCAAAAATTGTAAAAGCACAAATATTAGCTGAAATGCAAAAGAACATTGGAACAAGAGTCGAGCAACCAAAATATTCTTTACCTAAAATATAAAAGCTAATAATTATATTCGATTTCCGATCACTCAATTAAAAAAACTGAATTAATCAAGTCAGATTAGCTCCCTATTTAGCAGAAATTAAGATAAACACTACGGTCCTTCCTAATCCTAGCAATGAAATCATATTAATGAAAATTTTAAACAGTAAAAAACAAGATTAAGGATTATTTAACGATCTTGATCAATGAACCTGAACTATCAACTGATAAGCTTCAGGAGAGGAGGAAAACAAAAGGTATAAAACAGATAGATTCCGGATTTCCAGGATAGCTGCCTCGACACGAAACCATGAGAATCAAGAAATTCAGGGAGATTCTATATTCAAGTATTACAATCTAGCATTCGTTCCTTTTCTCTCTCTTGTTTCGCTAAAAATATACGAGCACGAGAAAATCTTCAACCAAACATACAAGGATAAACAGAAACAGAAATCATGATACCGAGGACTGTAGAAAGCCAGATTGAAGAATAAAGCAGATTGAAGAGAAACAAAGTTAGGAAGGAGTAAAATTTACCTGCTTTTCCTTGTAAGCGAATTCGAGACTTCGAAGCAACTAAAGAAATTTGGACTCGTAAGTTAAGTTGGGGAGGAGACGGGAGAATATGCTTTTGGCTCTCCCTGTTTTGATATTTATTTATTACTTCTTTCGACAAGTTAGCGAGTGTTTTTATATATCTTTTTATTAAATAGAAATATATTATATTTTAATGTGAGATTCAAACTCTTACAAACGAGATAATATAAATATCGTTAGCCCTATGAATGTTTGTATTATTTTATTTTTGTAAATCACAGATAATAATACTTGTTATTTTATTGTATATTCTCTCGAATTTTCTTTATTTATATATATAACAAATTTTAGTGATTCATATGTGACCAATATTATCTACAAGTATAAAAAATGAATAATATAGAGAAAATATTTTGATACAAAATTTGTAAACTTTTTTACTAATCAATTGTTTAATTAATGGATACTTAATTTGTCTAAATGGCAATTTTTAGTTGTTTCTCTTTGATAGGGAGGTGTTTTTAAATGGTTTCAATCTTACATTTATAATGATATTTATTTTTTTAAAAATATTTATTCTCAATCAAATTAGATTCGAGGTTTAATATTAATTAGATTATGTCATACAAAAATATAGGTGAAAGAGAACATTTCAAGTTAAAAGTTATATCTATAAAATTCATCTAACAAATTTGTTTTTAATTGTATTAATATTTTTTATAAAAAATTTATATTAATATTTAAAATATTTTTTTTAATTGAAATGGTACTCGATTAATCCGTAATACCAATTCAATGAATAATTGAGATAGACTTTCTCCCTCTCAAGTCCATAGTTTTGCAATAGCTTGCTTTTGGTGTGCTTTTAGATAGCTTTACTTTTCTTTCTTCCTTTTTTTTTTAAAGAAAACATTTGTTAAAACATCTATCTTTTAAGAGAACAAAAATGAAACGGCAAAGAAGGCGCTGGGAAGAAACTTTTAAAGGATGAGAAGTCCAAAATAAAAGGATAATAGAATGACAGACGTGTTCCCTTTGATGGAAAAGAGACACGGATAAGTCTGCTGTGCGGCAGGTTAAAATACGGCTACTATATGACAACATTAGTTTTTTTAGTTATATGTTACTAGCCAATTCAAATCGGTTTTAGTTCAGATTTTCAATTGGCTAATGAAATATTTTACCCGTAAACTGATTTTTTCTAACCTTTTAGGTGCCGAGTTAATTATTTCCCTTTGAACTTAAAAAGTGGAATATGCTCGTAATATTTTAGGTTTCCTAACCACTGAAACTCCTTTTTGTAGCATGTTAGGTGCCGAATAAATGTTTTACTCAACTTAAAAAGTTCAATATCTCGGTAATAATTTAGGTTCTCCAACACCAAACTGAATGTAAGTAACATTTTAGGTTCCGATCACGAAGTTGAATTTTATTAACATTTTAGAGTGAAACTGAAACCTATGTAACATTTTAGGTGATGATCTCGAAATTGAATTTCATTAACATTTTAGGGTTCGAACGCCAAGCTGATTTTTGCCAACATTTTGGATTCAGAACGCAAAACTGATATTCATTGATATTATAGGTCACGAATCCCAAACTCGTTGGCTATAACATTTTAAGTGCCGAACCCCAAACTGATTTTTCGATAACATTTTAGGTGTCGAGGCTGAAACTCGTTTTGGGTAACATTTTAAGTGTCGAACCCAAACTGAATTTCATTAATATTTTAGGTGCCGAACGCCAAACTATTTCCCGGTAACATTTTAAGTGCCGAACCCCAAATTGAATACCGGTAATATTTTAAGTGATGAACTCCAAACTGAATATCAGTAACATTTTAGGTGTAGAAACCCTAATTTTACCCTTAAAAATCTTCTATAAATATTCCTACCCCTACCAATATATTATGCAGAAATTCTTTATTAAAAATTATTATGGCAAGATTTTTTGCAACCGTTTTCCTTTTAGGAACATTCCTCTACACTTTATTCAATAACAACATCAAGAATGATGATTTGTTTGAGTTGATTTCCACGGAGGTTAGAAAATCAACAAAGAAGAAATTAGCTTCATTAGAAGCCAAAATCTTCGTCAATGAGTCATGCCCTGAAGCTCATTATATGCTACAGATATGTAATGCAAGCGACACTCGCAAGATGTTTAGGAGATACAACCGTGTAGGGGTACCAACATCGAGCTGTATGTAAAATTTGATGAAGGTGTTAGTTCATCAAGAATCCGAGGAGGTTCACCTTCTTCTGCAGGCGTAGACGTTGTTTGTATACATAATTCCAGGAGACAACATGAGAAAGAACAAATAATTGAGGAATTGAACGTCGCATCTGATATATCTACAGACTACTACAACACGAAAATAGACTCTTCTTCCATTCATTTTAACTGAAGTAAGGTAGCTTAGTAGCAATGAAGCATGCATCTAATTTCATATAGTGCTTTTTTATCTAATTTATGTTTGTGTTGGTGATGATATTTCTCTGAGTTCCTTGAACAAATGTCCAAATGTAATGGGAGTTTTCAACCAGCTTAATCAGAGCTGAGTATATCGTTAAACAAGTTCAACATCGTTTTAGCATCGAAAAGTATTGATACTATACTTCGTGTTTCCATATTATTGAATATGAACGTCAAATCTTACACAATATTGTAACATTAAAGGTGGTGTTATCGTTAGAAGTAGCGCAACTCTTATATAATTTTGATACTCCCAATTACGTACGAACATGTAACTATAAATGAACGTGAACATTGTAGACGAATACTATCGAAAGTGTACAGGACTAGGTACATTTTAAATGTTTGAGTATCGTAAGTCATAGTTATTGTTACAACTAATATTCCTGACAAGAGAAGACGTGTCAGGGTCGTACAACAAAGAATCCTGATAATGAGATGACATGCCAGCGACATGCATAAGAGATTCCTGACATGAGTTGACGACATTCACTTACATTTGATGATAAGGGTTTCCAAACATTTTCTAGCAACTGTTTGTAAGTTAGATCGTGTTCTCATTGTAGATGAATTTTTTTATCACAACGTAACACATGACGAGTATTCAAAACAGACTTGTAGAACATCATATTATTTTTCAGGTTTTTTCTTTTGAGTTGAAAGTTGTCTATTCTTTTGTACAACCTTGTTACTTCATCCGTCTTTGGCATTATGAATTATAGTTTCCCTTTTTTCAGAGAAGAAGGGTGGTACCCGATGTCTTAATTCTTCAACTTTAATTGAGTATCTATCATTGTGCATCCATTTTAAAAAGCACAACAGCTCTACAAATTTGCAGAATAACGCTTTAATCAAAACACTGGAACAGTAACGCTTATTACTTAAAAACTCGGGGGCCATAAAATCATTTCCCTTTGCGCCGTGTACCAATTGAAGTGCAAACTTATGATTGCAATACACAATAACAGGGAAAATGTTTCCTTTAGCACATGATTTAGAACTTGCTGAGTTCCAGTACACATCATGGAGGGAAAACTAAAACAGTTACGTTGCACTGTACAGAGATGGAAGTGGAGAAGAGCATAAGAACAGTATATAAATGTGGGTAATAAAATAAATTTAAAAGCAATACAAGTTTCTATTTACAGAAATGTAAGTGAAATAAAATAATTTTTCCATAAAAAATCCGCATAAAATTCCAAGAAATATTAACAAGTTGAAAAAGTCATGATATTAAAATTCCAAAAAATCTTGCGCACGGGTACTGAATTCTTGACGGAGGGAGGCTATTTTCTTGTGAAGCTCAGCAAACTGAGAATCAACTTGCTTACGAAGCTCAGAAAACTAACAATCAACATAGTTTTAAAGCTGTGCGAACTGCGAATCAGCATGGTTACGAAGGTCAGCTAACTGCAAATCAACATGGCCACGAAAATTAACCATGTACTCAAGCAGTGACTTCATGTAACATCCTCTAGAATTGTAGAAGAAACTTGTTCGGCAGGTAAAGGGGAATGTTCTTCTTCATTTTTTGCGTTGGCAACTTCTTTTGTGTCCTTATAAATCCAAAGTTTTTCTTTTTCGTCAAAGTGGTATTCGTATTTGTGGGCTGAATCTCCATCAATCTTTTCCTTTAAAGGGACATAGGGTCCAAAAAAATCAACATCATTCTTGTGAAAGATATGTGTAAGGACACAAGCATATGGAAGAAAGGTTGAGGCTCCATGGCCCTTAGTGACAAATGATACTATCTGGAGGAAAATGATTTTGGCAATGTTAGGAACAACCTCAGTTCGATATTGGTTAAGCCACCAATAATCAATCTCTAGGATTGCTCCTACCTTCCTACCGGACGATTGAAAAAACCATGACACAATAAGGTGAAAGATTCTCTCTTCAAAAAAGTGTTTTTTGGGGTTATACCCTTTGTACTTTTTAATAGATCTGGTATTAGTTTCATTGTAAGGACCTTTATTTTCAATACCCAAATCATCTGTAATTGATTGGGGGTGATAGAGAGTTCCTTACGTATAACAAAATAGTTAACGACAATGATCTCAAATGAATTTCGATCTTTTACAGTTGTGGCATTACTGTAAAAGACCCGTACAAGTCTTTCACAAACCTTAAGTTGGATGTCAAGGAAATCATTTCAGCCCTATTTCTTGAAAGTTGACTACATGTTAAAGTTGAAGGTTTCGTTCTGAAGGAAATTCATGGCCACAACACATTCTTTATGAATTTGTCTGGCATAGAAATGTTTATAATATTTTTTTTGCATCGGTGTCTCTAAAATAGGAATCACCAAAAGATGGTGTTGGGACATCGGTTTGTTGACGTTTGGTTGGCCGCTGCATTGTTAATGGGTAGAGTGAAGAGGAGTTCAGTGGGATTTGGGTTTAGAGATCCTGTAAGAAATAAAGTAATTGTTTGGAAGTCGATCAACAACAAAAATTTAAGAATTTGACCAACCCCATCAATGAATAATATATGAGAACAAAAGAAAATTCAGAGGAACTGGAGAGTTATATGAATCGTGTTTTCAAAATCGAAGAAAATTCAAATCTGAGGCATGAGAATTGGGGTTGGAATGCATGGAAAGTAAATGAAAACCAAAGGATTATATGAACCAAATATTCAAGAGCAACTTTCATCCATGAAAAGTAAATGAAAACCAAAGAAGAACCAAACTAGACAAGGGTTTTTTAATAGAGTTAGGGATTTCAGAAATATACCTTTGTGTGCTTCTAGCAGCCTCTTAGTGAACTGGGTTTAGGGTTTCTATAAAAAATAAAACAAAATAATTGCGAAATATGAAAAAACCCATCAATAGTAGCAACCATATCTTTAAAATCAACAGTTAGCCATGGAAAGTAAATGAAAACAAAAGAAAAAGCAAGGGTATTTAAAAAACTTGGGGTTTTAGGAAATATCTTCGAATCCTGCAGATTGAAATTGAAAACGAAGGGGATGAGCAAATGATGTTTAGAAAGAGTAACGAGTGAAAGAAAAAAGTGAAAAAGTTGATTTAACGTTTGTGAAGAGAAGGAAAGGGGGAATCCCAATCGGTTCGCACAACTGAGTGAGAAGGGCATTAATTTTCTTTTGAGGGTTACCTTCCAGCTTTGCTATATATATATTCCACGTTAAGTAGCGGAACTAGGGCATAAGTTGCACAACTTTTAATGAAAAATGAAGCGGGAACGGAAAGCGAAAAGGTTATACATGTTTGGTTTGTAACTGAAAATGTTATAATTAAAAGTTCAAATATTTTTAAGGCATCGCAACCTAGATACCAGTTCCGATACTTTGATAGCAAACACTGCAACATATGACATTTAATCAGTATCGAAATTAAATAACAAACCTACAATTTAACTGATTTATCTTAAATTTTAAGTTGATCTTTAAATCTAATGGCACCGAAACTTGGTTGCACGATTTAGAAATCTCATTCTTTTGTTAGTAGTGTTTTTAATAAGGATTATCAGAAATGTTGTTAGGTGTGCGATTACGTTGTTTGGTTTATTTTGTAGGAATATAGGATTAAAATCTAAATCCCAAACCTTAAACCCTAAACCATAAACACAAAATTATAACCATAACTCGTACATTCTATACCGTGCATAGTAAACACCAAAAACTCTAAACCCTAACCTAAAACCCTATACTTTAAAATTAAAAGGCTTGTGTAAAATAAAGTTTACAAAAGCTTGTGTAAAATAGAAAAAAAAAATAAAATGTACAAAGGTTTTCCTTGTGTAGAAATATGCCAATTTGTCTAATTTATTTTTTTGTATACAAAAAACCCTAACTCAAAGGTTTTCTTTCTATACAAATATGTCGTGTGTCTAATTTATTTTTTACCTATAGAAAATTTACAAACGTATGATTTTGTTTTTCTATTTAAATATTAAAATTGTCGTTGCTTGTGTCAGTTGTGTGAAATGAAAGCAAGAAAAAAAAAGAAATTGCAATATAGGTGAAATGAAAGCAAGAAAAAGAAATTGCATAAATTGAAAACAGTAAACATAGTCTAGTACCCAAGGTTGGACTAAGCTATGAAAACATGCAACAATTGTTATTCATTCATCTTTATTTGAGGCGTATCCCTTTAGTTCCTCCACTTCGAATGGGAAAAGTCCCGAGACTGCCTCAATAATGGTATCCCCCGCCCATTGTTCCACTCCCGCCTTCGCACATAGTGTTGTGATCAAGTTAGGAAAGAATAGATCCTGTGGTTTGCTCATCAACGCAGCTCTTTCCACGATGGCGGCGTGAATGAGCCGCGCCGGGTATAGGTCATGGCCCTTGATGAGGGAGTCCAATAACAACATCCTGCAGAGAGAAAAAGTTTCTCAATTTGGGGTTGGTAAAAGCCAGTTATTGTTGATATGGGCCCAAAATTTTGAATCCAGCAGAAGTTGTCGCCATTGAACCATTCTATCATGGCCTTCTCCAGTCCATTGAGTTTCTTAAACACAAAGGTCCCGCAGAATGGAGGAGTATGTTTGGTCCGTATCAAGGGCCATGTGTAGTAACTAATTTTATCCGCTGGGTAACCCACTTCTTTCATTTCTTACAAATAAGGGTTTAAGATACACAATGCTTGGTATTAGTGTTATTGCTACCATTGCTAGATGTTACATCTTTGTTATTATAGAAAATCTCAAAAATTATTATTCATATTAATACCACTTTCGTATAAATACCTTGGTTACCATTATTATTATTGGTATTATGTCTAGAAATACAGAACAATAAAATGGATAAGCCAGATAAATAATATAAAAAACCCAAGTTTTATTTAAATAGTCCAATTACAAGTATAATCGGCCCAACAAGGCCCTAAATACATCAAATAGCAGAAACCCTACTTATCTTTATCCATGCGCAGCTAATCCTGGACCGTTGGATCCAGGATGATGATCGAACGGCTGAGACAAGCGCAGAACATTCCAGAAAGTCCCATGCGTCGCACGCGCGACGGCTCAGGAACCCCCACGCGCGCGTAGAATTCACGCACGACTCTTTCATCTTCTACTCGCGTGCCTAACGCTTCATTTTCCATGTGCGATGGTCGACCATCAGATCTCATCCCCACATTGGCATATCCGACGGCTGCCAGAGGCCGTTGCTCCCCAAGCCACTTCTCTCTCTGGTCCCCTCCCCTCTTCAGCCCTCCACGTTATTTCAAGGGACAAGCCACCGCTCGCTATCTGACCGCCCTCCTCCATAGCCGGACGTCATGGTTCACGGGCGAAGTAAAAATAGAGGCGTTAGAGACAAAAAATAGGCAGCAAATCAAAAAGGACATCAGATCAACAGAGGCAACCAATAAGATTTTTTCTTTTTCATTTTTAAACAAATGTAACCCTCAGGTATAAAAGGGGAACCCAACAAACATGTAAAAATAGATTTGGAATCCCAACTAGCAATACAAAAAACATATTTCTAAGGTACATCTATCCTTCAAAAAAAGCATGCATATAAATAGTTAAGGTTTAGATTTTACCTTCGAAGCCCGTTTTCCCCTCCGATGACAAGCCTTGTAGTGTCATCCGGTACTACGAACGGTGAATCGAAAATGGGGGAAATGTGTTTCTTTGTGTTTCGTTTCAAAAAAGGCCTTTTTGTTTTTGCTTTTGAAGAAGAGAGGGATCATCGTTCGTTTTTGTTGAAATTAGGTTTAGATCGGAGTTTAGGGAAAGGAGATGAATGTTTTGGGGGGTATATCAAAGGTTACCGATTGTCGACGAACGGTGGCCAACGCGGCAGAGCAAGGCCAGGTTATGGATTTTTGGGCGTCTTCTGGGTTTGAGGATGAACACCACGGCGGTGTTCATCCCTGTTATGGAAAAAAGAAGGGGACAGAGAGAGTGTTTTAGTCTGAGGAATATAGCCAAAAAGGGAAAAGTGTTTTAAAACCTTGTGTTTTATATTAATCCGGTTTTATTTTTTGGTTTATTCACGTTATGAGTCCCTCCGCCTCGTTATAATTGCATTGGGAGGGTCGCCGCATGGGTAAATAGCCCTTCTGGTCCCTCCGCCTGGTGAAATTACGAGATAAAGGCCATTCTGCCTTTTTAAATCACCGTTCAGGTCCTTAATATTTTCACCAGTTTACAATTACACCCCGTTTTCTCTCTTTCTTTTACATTTGCCCCTTTAATTTTGTTTCTTTATATTTTGGTCACTTCTAGTGTTTAATTTCTCTTTAATGTTCATGCATTTTATTTTAATTTGTCTATGTTTTTATTATTTTATTTATGTTTCATTTTACTATTTGGACGTGTTTAATAGATCTTCTAGTTTGTTATTTTGTTTTGATATACATAATTGCCTTATATAAAGTTTATTATATGTGTGTTTTAATGCATAATATATGATTCCTTTTTAAATAAAAGGAAAAAGTGACTTAAAATATGCAACTTTAGATATGTGGGTATTGAGAGTTCATTTTAATTAAGCATGATTTGTTTTTTTCTTTAAGTGCGCATAGTTAGGCTTTTGAAATTCAAACATAGTATAGTCCTATGATTTATATGTTTTGGTCCTTTCTTTTTTTGCTTAGTATAGAAGTTTGGGCCTCTTGGTCTTTTGGACTCTAGGTTGTTAAATTAGTTTTAGATTAGTTTAGGAGCTAATTTAATTAATTTAGGTCGTGTGCTCGTCTAATAGGGGCGCGATCTTTAAATTAATTCTAGGATTAGTTTTAGAGCTTTAGTTAGTCTTAAGGTTCGAATCAGTTTAGTGAATTTAAATTTGCTTCTGGCTTATTAGGGCAAATGTTAAATTCATTAAAATTGGTTGAATGCCTCTTAATTATCTTTTAAGATGAAGTTGACATGAAAATTAGACTAACATTTTAATTTAAAGCTATGATTAATAATTAATTTGGCTTATTTTAAATAGTATTCTTGGCTTATTGGAATACTAGTTTAAAATTAATCAAATTAATTATCATATCACAAGATAACTCATAATTTATTAGGGTTCTCTAGCCTTTTTAGGGTTAATTAATTTAGGGTTAATACTAGAAACACCTAATTAGTAACTAGATCACTAATTAAATTTCCATAATTTGGGCCTTTTAGATTAGGACTTTTAGTGGGCCTTTGTGTGTTTAATTTTCAAGTCTTTGTGTGACATTCATTTTATTTGTTATAATTTGGCCCATTTGATTTACAGGTTAATTAATTTAAATCATAAAAAGAGAGGTATTCATTAATTTCGATATTTGTGTCGCAACAGTCCGAGCTTAAAGGATGTTGACCAAATATTTGAATTAATCCTTACCGAGTCAAGGTAAAATTAAAACTTAACCAAATCATTACATCATATTTTAAAATGCTTGCATCATGCATAAAGGTGACATGAGGGATTTGAACCATAAATTAACATGGTAGTCGGGCTTATTCGATGCCGGTTTAATCTATAGTCTGATGTATTGCCAGCCTTATTAATTAAATGTCCAATTAATTTGAACCCACCAATTTGATAAAACCCGTTCAATTAAAGTTAATTTCAATTAGGGTCACCAAATTAAATTCTTTTCAAATTTCGACAATTTTCTTCGATTGAAAGTAACAAATATTTTGGTACCGATTTCCGGGCGTGATGGGGGTGCTAATCCTTCCCCACATGTAACCAACTCCTGAACCCTTTCAAAACGAATCTCTGGTTCTATGGTGTCCGGCCTACCATATCCAAGTGGCCGGTGGCGACTCCCAATTTTTGTTCAGTTTTCTAAAGAAAAAGAATTTTCAAAAGAAATCCTTTTAAACCAAGATTATAAAGAAAGGGTTCTTGGGATAACCCGTAGCGCTGAATGTATAATTTTCTAAAAAACGTCGCTACACCATGGAAATGGTGTCGGCTTTCTGGTTGCCTGAGAATTCATAGTAATTTCCAATTGCGTCGGCAGAGAAATCCACAAACTTCCCCTAAATTGTACCAGTTTCTCCCCATCATGGCCGTTGTGTGTGTAAAATTCTTATACCTAGGAGACATTAATGTCACCTGGCTGCTGAATAAATATATCCCACATCTGGTTGCGAATAACATCTAGCACATCTGTATCGAAGTGTAGCATATACGTAGGGGGTGAATTCCAACCCTTCTTCTTCAAGAATATGCTGCTGCCATACTAGTTCATATCTTTGCTGTAATGAACTGGAGAGGAGACGATAGATCTCTGGTGTGGAAACCGGGTTGTTGGGGTCAGATGCAGCGACGATGGGGTTAAAGGACGAAGCTCTGTGCGCCATAATATGCAGTTGAAGACAAAGCAACAGATGAAGTTGAGATGTTTGTAGAAAAACGGAAATTGAATAATCTTCTCCTCTTTTGTTTGACGATAATGGGATAGAAAGGGTAAGGAGAAGATATTACATTAATGAGGAAATGGCGTATGGAACACGTATATGTCTGTCGCTGTCATTAACTCTAAAACACTAAAATTGAAAGGGGTAGCCTTAACTTATCCTAAACCCTAAATCCTAATCCCTTATCCGAAGGCCTTATTGACTGTTGCATTTTAATAAATGCCACTAAAATTATAAACCTTAAAGTATACAAATTAATTAATCTCATAAAGTACTAACCCTAAACTACACCTTACACCCTAACCCATTACTATTATGCCGTAAAGCATAAACCATAAGCCTTAAGGCCATAAAAATTCCCCCTTAAACCAAAAATCCCTAAACTCCACCCCAAAAAATTAACCTCATAACCAATAACCCTAAAGTTCTATACATGGGAGTTATTTTTACTAGATTTGATTTTGTTTCTGTAGGGTTTAGGGTAAATAATAAAAACTAAAAGGAACTAAAATGAACACAACAATAAGCTTATTTTAATATTTGTTGGGGTAAGAATAAAATATAGAAAGTAAAATGAAGAAAAATATGACCATATTAAAATTATGATTTATATTTGATACACAAGATGTGTAAAATAAATTTTACACAAGCCTTCTTATTTATACTATAAATCAAAATGAAGCCTTAACCTTAGTTTGAGTATTGTTTTATAAGTGTCGAAACACCTATTTTTTGGTTCGAAACCATAATTTCAAAAGACGCATGTTCCCAAGAAATCACACGTCTTTTCATTGTCTGTTTCGGATCTCCGCAATGCGTGTCGATACTTCAATAGCATATAGGCCTTTTCAGTTGATGCGTCGGGTGGAATAACGTATAAATAAATCTTATGGCAGTGCCGAAACTAGTGTAAAAGTTCTGAAACCCAACACAAAAACAAGAAATTTGAAACGTACTTTTAAGATTTTGAGTTTATTTTTTATTAAATTGTTGTGAAACTGGATTACACGTACTAAAACATGTGAAAATATAAAATATTTTCCTTCCTATTGTAAATAGGAGTCCTTTCAGTTCTTATCTTCAAACCCTAATCATCATTATGTTATGTTATTTTCTTCCTTGTTCTCGTCTCTACATGTACTACTATTCAGAGACTTATTTTTTTCAAGATCTAGGAGGAGTTCTGATTGTTTATTTAGGTTGTCCTGGTTGACAAAAAATGGTATTTGAAGGGCTAGGATTAGCCATTTTGTAGGGATGAACACTGACGAACATAGTTTTTAGAAAACCTTGCTCTTAAAATTTAAATTGGCTATTGTTTGTAGGTGTTTGGAACTACATTAGGATGCAGAGATTGAAGATCGGATTGTGTAGTTTGAACCATTGCCGCCGCCACCGTGACATGTACTGCAACACTTCTTTTCTGGTCTAGTAGAGAACTGGGTTGGAAAATGTTAACGATAAACAGTACGGTAAACGATGCGATATCTTTCAACAAGAATTCAATGTAAGACAGTATAATGTAATACAATATCAATACAATGAGGCAACATATTGATATAGAACTACGATAATCAGATTAAGGCCAATTTTAAACTTTAACCACCTTTAGGGACTAAACTACAATTTTTGGAAATTAGGGGTCCTTATCAGAATTTAACCATGCAACAATGAAATTCAATCCATAACTAACCACCCTGCAAAATTTCATGTTAATTCGATGTCATGTACCCATCCAATTAGACTTGCCAAGTTTCAGTGATCAATATACAAAGTTTCAATACTGTGCTTAATGAATTATAACGGAATTAACTACTCTTTGTAGCGATGTTTTTTTCTCGCTAAAAAATGTTTGTGTCTTTTATTTTGTTTTTTATTTAAAAAATATTTTCTTCCGCATGGGATTTTAGAAAACCCGTGTTTTATTTAAAATTAGAGTCGCCACCGGCCACTCAAGGTGGACCGGACACCGTAGAAAACCAGAGATTTTGAAATATCGGGTTCGGGAGTCAGTTACGGATGGGGAAGGATTAGCACCCCTACACCGCCCAAAATTGGTACTTTAATAATTACCGCTTTATTAATATTAAACTTTCCGGATTAAAGTGACGATTAGATTAAAATTCGGTTATAAATGCGAGTAGATTTTAAAGGCCCCGTTATTCGAGAGTAAACGCCCAACCACTATCACTACGCCTGATACTGGCCCCGTTTACGCTCGAATAAAAGGGCACCTCATTGACAACTATATATCCGTAATGCAAACTTAAAAAACACGACAAACATAAATAAATGCGATGCGATAATCAAGATAAATACTAACATTATAACATACTAATCTAACGTAAATAAATAAATAATATTAAATCAAATGCATGAACAAAAATAACATGACATGTTACAATAATAAGATAAAATATAAATATAAACATGCAAAAGACATGCTTCCAAAATTAAACTAATCAATTCTAACATGCTTAAACACATAAGAAAAAAATACAAATGCAACAAATGCATGATATACATATAACATTATCACGACATTAAACACAAATAAAAAACATAAACACGATATATCACAATAACAAGGCATAAAACATGTGAAAAAGGAGAAAAACATACTTCAAGAAATAATTAACCACATATATACATATAATAAAACCTAAATAAAAACCACAATGCAACATATTCAAAACATACATACATAAATATTAATCTAACTTATTCACAAATATTAATTAACGTAATAACATAACAATATGTACAAACAACAATATATACATGAAATCTTATATATATATATATATCTAATATAAAAACATAGAAAATATAAAAAGTTATACGTAAAATATAGGTTGTAGAAAAAAATTATATATACATAATAATATGAAGCATGTTTCACATACCAAAAAACATATACGTAATAAATACATATTAGAATACTATATGTATATATACATAATAATAATATAATTTTAATATATAACATATAGAAAATAGATTATTTTGCATATATAATAATAATAATAATAATAATAAACTAATATAACAAGGAATCTAAAATAACACATACTAAAATATATAACACATACGTATACAAAAATATGGCAAAATAAATAAATAAATATAAATATAGTATTATATAAACATATACTAAAAAGAAACATAGTATATACTCTCATATATTACTTAACATATATAGGTAATACACAACTTAATACACATATATATAACGTAATGTACATAGATGCATACTAAAAACATATATACATACGTACATATACACAAATAAAAGTCATAAACAACTACACATCATGATAAAAGTAAACACACATATTCACATATGAGAAAATTAAAAAACAAATATTAAACAACCATCAAGAATTAATCTAAACATCCTAACAACACATAGAAAGATATGAACATAAAAAACATATAAAAACGTAATAACTAAAAATAAATACGAGATTACCACTAAAACATTATTAGATTAAAAAATGATTACACCAATAAACATACATAAAAAAGATGCCCAAAATAAAATGAGGGGTGAATGCCGGCTCTTCCCCCTATTTTTACTCAATAGCCGAGAGCCCCTCTATATTTTTTTTGCCTTGCTGAGAGCTCACCTTCAATTTCCCAATTTGTTTTTGAAATGGCCGGTTCCCCATTTCAATTTGTTGTGGTTCTTTAAATGGATTAGGGGAATGAGGAAAGGGATGTTGGTGGCGTGTAGTGTGGGAAATTGAAGATGATGTTAGAATGGTGGGTGAGCAAGGTATGGGAAGCATGATAGAGTGTTGGCAGGGTGGCATGGGCGTGAGGGCTGCAGGGCATGGCCAAGGGATGGCATGCCTTGCTTTGATTAATTTGCTATTTTTATTTGGTTCGAATATAATTTGTGGTCCGGACAAAAAATAGGTATTACACTCTCGTACCGAAACACCATAGGTCGTATTGGTACAGCATGCAAGGGTGGTAACCCAATTTCCAACAACTCAAGAACTCGTTTCGGTACAGCTCAAGATGTATTGGTACCCGTTGACCTTCATTGACCAGTTTCAATACGCTTCTAGGGTCGTATTGATGCGATTAAAATCTTAAATGCTTCTGTGAGTTTTCGTATCGAAACACCTTTAGGTCGTTTCGATACGCCTAGGTTGACCTGAGCATTGACTGACCAAATATGCACAGCCGTACCGAAACAGGTGAACTCGTATCGGTACGCCCTGCACTATAATGACATATTTTATCTATTTTTTAGCCAATTTAACATGTTGAACGATGTCCAAATGCAATAAAATTTTCCAGCAATATTCAATCACTATAATCTACTAGCATGTCAAATTTTAGGGCCATTTGAATTCGTTTACTAGGTTTTCACCTTTTTGTGCCCAATATGCCATTTTAGTCATTTTTAAGCCAACTAAAAAACCATTTAGAGCCGTAGACACTATTACGAGGCAAGCATAACTTAAATACACCAAAAAGACCACATGTGACTAGTCTAGCTACTTTGCTACCATCCTAGGAGTTCATAGAGACAAAATACATTACTTTGTCCTTGATTGTGACTTGTCAAACTCTTCAACTGCTCCGATCTTCAACTACGAATCTCTTAACCTGAAATGTATGACATGAAATGCATTAGGCATAATTTTCCTAGTGAGGTAGTCTAAAACAATAACAATAGCAATGGTAGGCATTTCAAGTCATGTACAGGCAATAACAATGCAATAACACAATGTTAACAATGCATGATCATGTTCAATAACAATAAGTCCATATTTCAGTATTAATCATTGGATCGATTTGGGATAGTGGATACGCGAATTTCTACGCCTCGCAAAATCAATGAATGGTCTAGTCCCCCGCCTCGTCAATATGACCAATAGCAGAAACATCCTTTTGCCTCGCCACAATAAAGGATTTAGCCCAAGGACTGTAGTCCACCCGCACACTAAGCTCATGAATTCTATGGCATGCCAACTGTATCCAATGTCCTTTCAAATCCAAGGTCCGGTAACAATATCAATGATCGGTGTTCGATAACAACAACAATGTTCAGTATTCTTGTCAATAAGCAATGATTTGATATCAATGTTCAATAACAATGTCAGTGCTCAATAATCTCAATGACAATGGCAATGATCGATGCTTCATTTACGATATTTCGATAACAATAACTATATCAATAACAATGCTCAATGGCAATAACAATGACGATAGCAATGACTATGCTCTATGATTGATGTTTTATATTTGTATAATTCAATGACGATGACAATAGCGAAATCGATAACGATGTCCAATAACAATATTGATCCACAAAGTGATTCGGTGCAATATTCCTTAACAATGATGTTAGCAATACAATAATCAATGACGATGGGATCGAGAAAGGCACCTAGCCTATCCCAAGACTCCGACTACACTCACATTGAAAATCCGAAGCTCCTATGGATCTCGGGTGACAATCCCCTTGTTCCTAGCCTTCGACGGTGATGGTGGATGTTCTTTCTCCACTTCTTGAGCTAGGTAAACAATAGGGAAATTTTTAGAATTCACCACACGATATCGAAATCAATATAATGATATCAAAATCAATATCTAAACACAAAATAGCCATTAGCTACAAGATTTCCATGGGTAGACAAAACCCTAGCTTAAGATTAAGCTTGATCCATACATGGATTTCAACAATAGTTTAGGGCTTATAGCTTACCCGATTGATAGCTGTTGTCATTGAATTTTCACCTAAATCTATCATTCTTGTATTCATATATTATACTATTGTTTTTATTATATTATTACTATTACTATTATTATTATTATTATTTTCCCTATGTTTAGCTATTATTATTATTATTATTATTATGTAGTAGTAGTATAATAGTTAGTATAATTATAAAACCCAAAAAATATAAAAACAGTCCATTGTATTTAAAATAAGAGCCCATTACATTTTAAAAAAACAGTAATAAAGAGGCCCATTACAAGAAAGGCCTGATCAACCCAAGCTTAAGCAAAAAAACCCTAGAACCCTAATCTCTTGTTTCTCCTTACGCAGCCAACAGGGAGCCGTTGGATAAGGGTTCATCCAACGGCGCAGATCGCGCGCGAAAAACCCTAGCTGAAGGAGATGTAGCGTCGCGCTTTTCCAACCGTTAGATTTAGGATCGATCTAATGGCTTAGATCACGCCGATGAAGAGCACACAGATCGTCACTCGACACTTCGGCTGCTCTGGCAAAGGCCCGTATTATTCTCCTCTCCTCAGATCACTCTTGCCGTTGATTTTGACGCCGTTTGTAGCCACCGAAAACAAAAACACGCAAGGATTAATTCCTGAATCAAAGCTAAAGGGGTAAAGTCAAAACAAATCAGAGCCAATCTCGAATCAATCAGAGGCAAATCACAATCAACCCAAATTTTGAATCAATCAGAAGCAATTCGGGATAAGGATTAGGGGATTATATTTCATGTAATTTAGGCATGTCTGTACCTATAAAATACCTATAAATTCCTTGCAACAACACACAATTTTGACGCAGCAAAAATACATAGCAAAAATAAGAGAAGCAAGAAGTTGTATTCGACATTGAGAGGAAATAAAAGCAAGAAAGTTTTCGGTATTTTCCCTTCTTTTTTATATGCATATTAAGTAAGAAAAAGGGGGATAAGGATTTACCTATTTTTGAGGCGTTTACCGCCGTTAAAAGCATTCGAGGCCATGTTTCGATGACGGATGTATATTTCGGCACCCACCAGATTCTGGAAAATCAGTCTAGGGAAGGGGCTTTCAAAGCTTTCTTTCTTGTTTTTTTTAAAAATAGGGCACTGGTTTTTTTTGAAAAGGTTTTTTAGATTCGAAAAGAATTTCTAGAATATTTTTACCGCCGACAACGTCGGCCAGTGCCTGTAGATGGCTGCCGACACGACGGATGTTGACCGATTCTCCAAACCCATGGAGAATACGGGGAATGGCACAGAGGGAGTGGAAAGCAGGCTCAATCCATTCGAAAAGGGGAGGGAAGGAAAAATGAACCACATTTCTGATTTTAAACCTATTTATATCGACCCGATTAATCGACCCAGATCCGAATTAAACCCGCGCCTTACTTCAACGGTTCTCTTATCGCAGCTCTTCAACTTCCAATTCTTTCAATTTCATCATTTCCTTTTCAATTTTGCCTTAAAACTTTCTTTCCTTTTCAATTTGGTCACCTCTTTTATTTTCATTCTATTTTCTTATTTATTTTAAAATTATTCACCCCTTTCTTTTTTTTGTATTCGTTTAATTTAAGTAATTTAATTGTATTTTTTCTTTACTTTAATTTTAATTGTTTCTTTTTGTTTTTTAGTGCTTAGTTTAGTTTAAAAGCCTTAGGATTAAGTTCTTGAAAAAACCTAGTTAGAGCCCATGTGTTTAATAAATTTTCTTCATATTAAAAATAACATACATTTAATTATATTATAACCACCAATAGTTAAAAATGTTTAGACTTTGATTTAGGTTAATAATTGAAACTTAGAAATACAAAAGATTTCAACACACTAATTGCTTTGGTGATCGCTTGTTAATAACTGTAAACTTAATCAATACGATATCTTATCAAACGAAAATGACGGGTTAGCGCCAGGAGTGTTGGCGGTGATTAGAGTTTATCTTCCAGATAATAAGACCGTTAAAGTAGACTCATGTTCATAAATGGACAATTTAATTAAACTTTATCTGAACTTGCAAATTCCGACATTAAAACATTTTGTAATCGACTAGGTAGCAATTTTTGGGCGTTGTGGGGGTGCTAATCCTTCCCCACGCGTAACCGACTCCCAAACCCGTTTTTGTGTGTTCGTAGACCAAATTCGTTGTTTTAATAAAATAAAACGTTTTATTAAAATAACCCGTTTTTAGGTGATCCAATCATACCTTTTTAAAAGATTGGTGGCGACTCCATGTTTTTTTATGTTGGGCTCGAGAGGGTTGCGACAGCTTGACGACTCCGCTGGGGACTTTTGTTTTTTTACAAAAAAAAAAGCAGAGCCAGACCACAAGTCGATTAATTTTTTATTTTAATGTCGGAATTTGCTAAGTTCATGTAAAATTTAATTTAATTATCTATTTATGAATATGATTATATTTTACGCATTTTAAATATTGGTTAGGCTCTATACCCGAGCTTTGTCCCATTTGTTTAAGTGAGGGGAAAATGCTTTGCTCATGTCAGAATACCGATTCTCCGTATGAGCCTAGCAAGTACCTTCGGGATTCATATGCCCTATGTCTTTGTAAGGATACTGATCCTTTGTAAAGGCATAGGAAATAAGTCCCCCCTAAGTTGAGCTTGATTCATTTGTAGCCTATAATGGGTGAGAATCAAGGGCCTTGCTACCCTTAGTAGGGGACAGAGAGGACAACTCGGGTACCCTTTTAGAACCAAACCTTGTGTGTGAATCTAGAAATCCACCCTAATAGAGCCATGTGGAAAACCTTAGGCTTTTAATCTGGTCAAAATTATTTCGTAAGGATAATTCGTGGAGACATGTCCTGGAGTGTTGGAATGTGCTTCCCAGAATTATTCGTACAATGAAATTATTTTGGACCTTTTATTTTTTATTTATGTTTTTTAAAGAATACTAATCCTTTCCTTTTCTTGTCTTAATTTTGTTTTACTTTTTTGTTGTTTACTTGCATTTGCATCTCATATTTAGAAGGGGTCGATTCTGAAGCATGTTGCTCAATTAGAAAAAGCTTTCGCCATGGATGGAAGGAACCTAAGAAAAGATGAAGACAATATGGATGTATGTCACCAGTCTAAGTTCAACCAGCGGGAAAGGAAAAATTTTCAGGTGATCACGCGGAGGAAACATTAAAGTATGCTCATATCAGTGCCAAGCAGAATATCATGCAAGTTCTATGGGACCACTTCGATGGTGCAACCAAGTAGTTGTTACAAAATGAAGATCTTGGTTTTTGAAAATGTCAATGAATGGATGATTATTGATCTACTTGACTTAGGGGCAATGTTAGAAGGACCCATGAGCGAGACGCGTTCTACAGAAGAATCACATCCTAAATTGAAGACGTAGCTAAGAATGTGATGATGATAGTCAGAGAGGCTACAACCCTTCGCACATATGTCAGACCAATAGAGGAGGTAAGACTAAGGCTCCAAAGACGCATCGAAGAAATAGAGGAGCTAGGTGCTCAGACTGAGACGTATTCAAAGGCTACTTCTAGAGCAATACCTTAATGGAATCGATGACCCTTCGCCTGCATTCATGCATTTGTATTTTTTGTTGCTTGCATTTATGTTATGATCATTGCATACATTCACACATGATAAGAAAATAATTTAAACAAATCAAATGATAGAATTTCCAAAATAGAAAAAACTTGCCACAAGTACGGTACGTGTTCTCAGTCCAGAGCAATGGCTATGGAAGACAAATTGACAACTTTAGAGAATAGCCACAAGGGTACCCAAGATAGTCTCGACAAAATGGAGAAAGATTTGAAGGAAGAAATTTCACAAGCCCAAAGAAGAACTGTCAGCCAGATAGCAGCTATGTTGGGTTTCAGAGATCCAAAAAGAGGAAAGACGGTTGAAGCTGATGATGTTTTGTCGCTTCAACCTAGGATGACTAATCAGACATTTCCATCGAATAAGAGGTTCTAGATCCATATAGCAGAAACCTCAGATCATACTCTAGTAAGGTCTGGGATAAATTATGGGGAAGACCAAGGAATTGAGGTGCGGGATCTCCATAAGGCAGCCAATAGGTCTAGAATGGAAAAGAAGCTAGAAGATCAATGTGTCAGGCTCGAAGAGATCATTAGAGCCTTACAAGAAGGAAACATTTATGGTGGCTTAGATGCAAGGGATTTACGTCTAGTGTCAGACTTGGTAGTTCCTCCAAAATTTAAAGCTCCTGACTTCAAGAAGTATGATGGGACCACTTGCCCTTTATCACACTTGACCATGTACTGTCGAAGAATGTCACAATATTTGGAAAACGAGAAGTTACTAATCCACTATTTCCAGGATAGTCTATCGGGGTCTGCTACCCAATGGTATACTCAACTAAGTCGGGTCAACATACGAACTTGGAGAGATTTGTCAAGATCCTTCTTTGATAAAGGGCTCATTCTGCAGGAAATGGAACAGAGGCCCGACGAGAGCTTTCGCTAGTATGCCCAGAGGTGGCTAGATGTGGCAGCCCAAATACAACCTTCACTGTTGGAAAATGAGGTTACTCCAATGTTTGTGGAGACTTTAAATGGTCTCTTCTACGAAAATATGTTAAACCATGTCATTGATGGTTTTGCAGACATGGTCATGAGTGAGGAATTGATATTGGCGGCCATCAAAAGTGGAAGACTCGGGGGAAGAAGAATATGCTGAGCACCTATAACTTAAACTACTCAAGCTTGACTAGATTTCATGCCTTCTTGGAATAAAACTTCACGACTGGATAATAGAAGATTTTCCCGAACATTGTTGGGGTTATACCTAGAATCAACCCTTTTGCTTTTTCCCGCGAGCTTTAGGGATCTTTTTTAAGGGCTTCTATTATTAATCTACTTGTTTTAAAGATGCATCCCATTTATTTTCTCAAATGGCAAACATTTCTCAATTTTTTATTATTTTTTTTCACTTTTCATCCATTTTTCTTCAAACATACATTTTTCGGTAAAACCCCTATTATTTATTTATGAATAATTCTTGTAGATATTCCCGAGATAGAGGGGCAAAAAAGTGTGTTCAAGATTAATGGGAAATCCTATATATAGATTATGAGTGAATTTTCCTCTCAAACATTGTTGTTCGGGTCCTTGAATGAAGTGATAACTCTAAAATATCTACTAATTGAAGACTGCTTCTCTTCGATGATGTTTGTGTGTGAAATGACATTTGGCATTCCTTCTTTTCTCTTCACGAATAAAAAAATGAAAAATCCATTGTTGTCCCCCTTTGAGCCTGATATTTTTCTTATGATTAAAACCTAACCAAGGATCACTCCCCACATTGGGGGGAAAAGAGGATGAAAAGTTGTTTGCAAGCAAAGGAAAACATGTCATATCAAGTAAATGTCCTAAATTCAAAATAAAAAGGACACAAAAAGAAAAAGAAGAAAAAGAAGGAGAAAAAGGAAAAAAAAGAAGAAAATAAAAAAAAAAGAAAAATGAAGAAGTAAAAGCTGAAGTACGAAAGAAAATTTGAAACAAGGAAAATATCATTCAAATGATGAAATGTGCCAGAAAAGGAAATGAACTCTAGGGTGAAAACCCAAAATGGGCAATCTAGAGTGATCCAAAAAAAGAAGGAACAAAGATTTCATCAACAAAAATTGATCTTTGGTTTAATTACCCTTAAAACATGTATTTGAGCCTATATATCCTTTTTTGGTAACTCGAGCCTAGCCTACATTACAAGCCTTAAAAGACCACTTGGATCACACATGAATATCTGAGAAAATGAGTTTGTCTTCAGAACATATTCTACCTTATTGAGTTAACCTTTCTTCAGGGACCTCCAAACTTCTAGTGTCTGATTGAGATTAGAAAAGTGGGAAATTTAAAGTTTGGGGAGTGTGTGAGTTAAAGAGAGCCACCTAAAAATGAGGCACTATCCGGTTGATGGATTCATAAATCATTCATACTATGAATTTTGGGGGATCAGACTTTCCTCTTTTCCATGTTTTCCATGACTATTTTCTTAAAATCCCCATTTTTAGCCTTTCTAGCATCTGCCATGACTTCTTCCTTTAAACTATCATTTCCAATGTTTTCTTGCATCATACAAGTAGGATGAAATATATTTATGAAAACAAAGGATTCTTGGTATTGATCCCAACTGTAGGGAACCAGGAACAAATATTTTCAACCGCTTCAGGAAATAATGAAGTGGCCGACATTTGAACCTCAGTTTGAACGAGGGCACACCTTGCTTGAGAAGAAAAAAACACATATGTTGAAGAGCTTTAGGTGGACAGTGTTGTCAAGCAAGATCCACACATAAGATGTAAGATCCCAAAAGCATGAAAAGGGGATAGTGTTGCCCCACTAATTGGGGCAGTTTATAGGCGCGGGAGGAAAAGATTAAAGCGCCAACATCATGCAAAGACATTCAAGGTGGAAATGAACTTTGTTAGAAGGTTTTGGATGCAAACACTTGAAGAAATTAAGGGGGCAAGAATTTGAGAAATCACAAGAAGTGCTAAAGGTGCTTAATGTTATTTTAAGGGACATATGGAGACTTGAAGCTTTCAAGACCATTTAAGGAGGCCTTTCACTCGAAGTTGATGTATCAACTACAATGATAGTAGATATTAAGACATTTGCGTACGAAGAACATATGTTCTTAATGAAGCAAAGAGGTACAAAGAATGAGAATGGAAAAGCAGAAACAATTGAAGAAGTTCGTCCTTCTAACCAGGAGTACAAGATTACTGGATTGAGCGAGAAAATATGCAAAAATCAAATGTTTTCCATGAATCGAAGAAATACAGTGAAAAACACAATTGTCTATCTGGACTGAGCGAGCAAACGTGTGGATTCAAAAACCAAAGGAAAAATTAATTCTGGGGAGAAGAATTTAAAAAGCATGCTCATCATAATTGCATCATGAATCGAAGAAATGAAGCATGCATACATGTTTTAGACATCCTTAGGAGCATGTTCATCATAATTGCATCATGTATCAGATCTTTACAGGTACGAAAGCCTTTTCAGAAAAGAACATGTTTATCCATTCGTGCATGAGGAGAATAGAACCTTTTTTCAAACATGCTTATCCATCCGAGCATGATGAGGATGAAACCTTTTTTTAGTCTGCTTATCTATCTGAGCATGAGGAGGATAGAACCTGCTTATCCACCCGAGCTTGAGGAGATGAAGCTTTTTTTCGAGCATGAGAATAATAGAACACACCTATCCATTTAGGCAAAAGAAGAATAGAACCCGCCTATCCGTTCAGGCATTAGGAGAATGGAACCCACATATCCGTTTAGGGATAAGGAGAATGAACCCGCCTATTTGTTCAGGTATCAGGAGAATAGAACCTGCCTATCCGTTCAGACATCATGAGAATAGAACCCGCCTATTCGTTCAGGCATCAGAAGAATGGAACTTGCCTATCCGTTCAAGCATTAGGAGAATGGAACCTGCCAGTCTGTTTGAGCAAAGAGTTTTGACGGTTCGGTAATTGGTGAAATTCAGTGCCATTTTGGATTTTGCTCTATCCTTGTTTCACCAAAATGAGCAAAGAGGGGCAACTGTTGTCACTGAATTTTCACCTAAACCTATCATTCTTGTATTCATATATTATACTGTTGTTTTTATTATATTATTACTATTATTATTATTATTTTCCCTATGTTTAGCTATTATTATTATTATTATTATGTAGTATAATAGTTAGTATAATTATAAAACCCAAAAAATATAAAAACAGTCCATTGTATTTAAAATAAGAGCCCATTAAATTTTTAAAAAAATAGTAATAAAGAGGCCCATTACAAGAAAGGCTTGATCAGCCCATGCTTAAGCAAAAAAGACCCTAGAACCCTAATCTCTTTTTTCTCCTTGCACAACCAACATGGAGCCGTTGGATTAAAGGTTGATTGAATGGCGCAGAACACGCGCGGAAAACCCTAGCTGAAGGAGATGTAGCGACGCACTCTCCCAGCCGCTAGATTTGGGAGCGATCTAACAACTCAGATTGCACCGATAAAGATCACACGGATCGTCACTCGACGCTTTGGCTTCTCCGGCAAAGGCCCGTATGATTCTCCTCTCCTCGGATCGCTCTTACAGTTGATTTCAACGCCGTTTGCAGCCACCGAAAATGAAAACACGCAAGGATTAATTTCTGAATCAAAGCTAAAGGGGAAAGTCAAAACAAATCAGAGCCAATCTCGAATCAATTAGAGGCAAATCAAAATCAACCCAAATTTTGAATCAATCAGAAGCAATTCGGGACGAGGATTAGGGGATTAGATTTCATGTAATTTAGGCATGTTTGTACCTATAAAATCCCTGTAAATTCCTTGCAACAACACACAATTTTTACACAGCAAAAATACATAGCAAAAATCAGAGAAGCAAAAAGTTGTATTCGGCATTGATAGGAAATAAAAGCAAGCAAGTTTTTGGTATTTTCCTTCTTTTTTATATGCATGTTAAGTAAGAAAAATAGGGATAAGAATTTAACTGTTTTCGAAGCGTTTGCCACCGTTAAAAGCATCTGAGGCCATGTTTCGATGACGGGTGTATATTTTGGCACCCACCGAATTCTAGAAAATCTGTCTAAGGAAAGGGCTTTCAAAGCTTTCTTTCTCGTTTTTTTTAAAATAGGGCATTGGTTTTTTAAAAAGGTTTTTTGGATTCAAAAAGAATTTTTTAAATATTTTTCCCTCCGCCAACGGCGGTCGGCCGGTAGATGGCGGTCGGCACGACGGATGTTGACCGATTCTCCAAACCCATGGAGAATATGAGGAATGACACAGAGGGAGTGGAGAGCCGGCTCAATCCATTCGAAAAGGGGAAGGAAGGAAAAATGAACCACATTTCTAATTTTAAGCCTATTTATATCGACCAGGATCTGAATTAAACCCGCGCCTTACTTCAACGGGTCTCTTACCTCAGCTCTTCAATTTCCAATTCTTTCAATTTCGTCATTTCTTTTTCAATTTTACCTTAAAACTTTCTTTCCTTTTCAATTTGGTCACCTCTTTTATTTTCATTCTATTTTCTTATTTATTTTAAAATTATTCACCCCTTTCTTTTTTGTATTCGTTTAATTTAAGTAATTTAATTGTATTGTTTTCTTTAATTTAATTTTAATTGTTTCCTTTTTTAGTGCTTAGTTTAGTTTAATAGCCTTAGGATTAAGTTCTTGAAAAAACCTAGTTAGAGCCCATATGTTTATTAAATTTTCTTCATATTAAAAATAACATACACTTAATTATGTTATAACCACCAATAGTTAAAAATATTTAGACTTTGATTTAGGTTAATAATTGAAACTTAGGAATATAAAAGATTTCAACACACTAATTGCTTTTGTGATCGCTTGTTAATAACTATAAACTTAATTAATACGGTATCTTATCAAACAGAAATGACGGGTTAGCGCCAGGAGTGTTGGCGGTGATTAGAGTTCATCTTCCGAATAATAAGGCCGTTAAAGTAGACTCATATTCATAAATGGATAATTTAATTAAACTTTATCTGAACTTGCAAATTCTGACATTAAAATATTTTGTAATCGACTAGGTACCAATTTTTGGGCGTTGAGGGGGTGCTAATCCTTCCCCCCACGCGTAACCGACTCTCGAACCCGTTTTTATGTTTTCGCAGACCAAATCCATTGTTTTAATAAAATAAAATGTTTTATTAAAATGACCCGTTTTTAGGTGATCCAATCACACCTTTTTAAAAGATTGGTGGCGACTCCGTGTTTTTTTATGTCAGGCTCGAGAGGGTTGCGACAATAGAAATGATTCGATATTAATAAATTGAAGAAATCTTAAGCTTCTCTAATCTCAAAAATGGAGGTGCTTGCTTGGAGGAAGGAGATGAGGTAAAGGTGTGTGCTTAGCTAAGTAATCGGGTAAAGCTAAAATTTTTCTATCTATCTTTCTTTAAACATTTTAATGACAAGACTTTCCTTCATATGAGGGGCTAATCGCAAGGTTAGTCCCTCAACTCTCAATTCTCTATACTTGTACCCCAAACTTTTAATTTCTATAATTTAGTCACTAAACATATTTTCAATATATTTAATAAGGTCCTTAAACAATAATTTGACTCAATTGGAGTCCATTATCGATGCAATTGACCTTGCGGTTAAAGTCAATACGATATTTGGACCTTTCTGATGTAGGGTTTTCGATCAACGGAATCCGATTCTGACTAGACCGTTTTTTTGGGATGTTACAACTCTCCATCTTTAAGAAAAATTCGTCCTCGAATTTTTACCTGAATCGAAGAGATGAGGATATTGCTTCTTCATCAATTCCTTTGGTTCTTAGGTTGCTTCCTCAGTAGAGTGGCTCCTCCAGAGCACTTTAACAAAAGGAATGGACTTGTTGCAAAGTCTTTTAACTTCCTTTACCAGAATCTAAACTGGTTCTTCCTTGTAGGAAAAATCTGGTTGGATTTCCACAAATTTGAGTTCAATGATATGCGAAGGGTCAAAACGATATTTCTAAAGCATGGATACATGAAACAAATCATGGATCTTACTAAGTTCTGAGGGCAACGATAAATGATAAGTCACAGGGACAACTTTCTCAATAACCTCGAAAGGTCCGATAAATCAGGGACTTAACTTCCCTTTTTTTTGCCAAATCTCATAACTTTCTTCCACAGTGAGACTTTAAGGAAGATTTTTTCACCAACTTCATACTATATATCCCTTCGCTTAAGATCGGCATAGGCTTTCTGTCAGTCAAAGACAGCTTTTAATCGGTCATGGATGATGGTAACCCATTCTCCAGTTTCCCAAAGTAAGTCAGGGTCTAACACCTTGCCTTCACTGAGTTCAGATCAACATAACGGAGTTCTGCATTGTCTGCCATACAACGCTTCATACGGTGCCATCTTAATGGAAGCTTGATAACTGTTGTTGTAGGCAAACTTAATGAGAGGTAGGGATTTCTCCCAAGAGCTTTCAAAATCAATGATGCATGCTCGAAGCATATCTCGATCAGAAATGATTGACTGAGGCACTTCGTGAAGTTGAATAACTTCCTTGATATACAAGTCAGCTAGCTTAAGAAGACTATAATCTATCCAAACTGGAAAGAAATGGGCTGACTTGGTGAAACGGTCTACAATGACCCAAATGGCATCATGTTTAGCAGGAATCAAAGGTAGAACACTAAAAAAATCTATAGTGATCTTCTCCCACTTCCATTGCGGTAGATCGATGGGTTGTAATAAGCCGATAGGAACACGATGTTCAGCTTTAACACGCTGACACGTGAGGCACTTGGACACGAATTCAACTATAGCTTGTTTCATGCCTGGCCACCAGAAAAGCTCCCGTAGGTCCTTGTACATCTTTATTGACCCTAGGTGGATAGAGAAAGAGCTCGAATGAGCTTCCTTAAGGATATCGGCACGAAGTGATTCATTATTGGGTACACATACCCGATCATGAAAACATAAGAGCCCTTCATAATTCATTCTGAAGTCATTGTTGTCTTGCAGCTTGGAAATGATAAATTGAAGCTCAGGATCTTGTTTTTGCAATGCTTGAATTATCAATACGATAGTAGACTGAACTTGAAGTTCAGCTAAGAGATAATGATGCTTCTGAAGACGGAAGTGAGCATTGATAGCTCGATGGGCTACAATACAAGGACTTTACAATAAATCGATATACTAATCAATATATTGAACTCAATAATCGATAACAATACTTTTGAGACAGAGGTTTGCGGCTGAGTGCATAAGCTACAACATTGGCCTTGCCCGAGTGGTAATCAATAACAAGGTCATAGTCCTTAAGGAGTTCTATTCATCTCCTTTGCCAAAGATTTAGTTCTTTTTGAGTCAATAGATACTTAAGGTTCTTATGATCGGTAAAGAGATAACACTTTTCTCCATAGAGATAGTATCTCCAGATTTTCAACGCAAATACAACCACAGCCAACTCCAGATCATGAGTGGGATAATTCATCTCATGTGGCTTAAGTTGTCTTGATGCATATGCAATAACCTTGCCTTCTTGCATCAATACACATCCTAAACCGAGATACAAAGAATCACTATAAATGGTATAGTCATTTCCTGACTCGGGTTGGGTTAGGACCGGTGCATGGGTTAACACTTACTTCAATTGATCAAAGCTTCTTTGTTGATCCACATACTAAACGAACGAAACTTCCTTTCTCAACAACTTAGTCAGAAGAGTTGATATCATAGAAAATCCTTTGATGAATCTTCTACAGTAGCCATCGAGACCAAGAAAACTTCTCACTTCACCAATATTCTTCAGTGGGTGCCAATCAACAATGGCTTGGAATTTCTTTAAATCCACCTGGATGCTCGAAGCCGATACAATGCGCACAAGGAAGGAAACTTCGGTGAGCCAAAACTCACATTTAGAGAACTTAGCAAACAACTACTTCTCTTGGAGGATTTGAAGTACAATTCGAAGGTGATCTTGATGCTCAGCAAGATTCTTATAATAAATTAGAATGTCGTCAATGATTACCACTATAAATTTATCAAGGCAGTGCCTAAAAACCTGATTTATTAGATCCATAAAGGCTACTGGTGTATTGGTTAGCCCAAAAGGAATCACCAAGAATTTGTAGTGTCTGTATCTCGTTCAGAAAGCAGTCTTGGGTACATTACATTCTTTGACTCTCATTTGATAATACCCAAACCTTAAATCAATCTTGGAAAACATGGAAGCATCCTTAAGCTGATCGAATAGGTCATCTATCCTTGGCAAATGATACTTATTCTTGATGGTTACCTTGTTCAACTGTCGATAATCGATACACAATCTCATGGAACCATCATTCTTCTTAACAAAAAGAACCGGTGCTCCCCAAGGAGAGGAACTCGTTCGAATGAAACCTTTATTCAAAAGGTCTTGAATTTGAGCCTTTAGCTCCTTTAGCTCAATGGCTGCCATGTGGTAAGGTGCAATAGAAACTGAGGTAGTACTAAGTTGTACTTTGACGCCAAATTCAACTTTACGGGTTGGAGGCAATCTTGGAAGTTCATCAGGAAAGACATCAGGAAATTCATATACGGTTTCAACATCCACAAAACGAGGTTCATCCTTGGCTTCCAATGTCAAAGCATATAAGGAAGGATTTCCCAAATTCATCAACACAATACTTTCCTTGCCAAGGCCTCGAAGGTATAACTTTTGCTTGCCACAATCTACCCACGCTTGATGTCCACTAAGCCAATCTAATCCCAATGTCACATCAAACTCATGGATCGGTAAAGCCAACAAATCGGCTGAAAAAGGAATCTCTTGAATTAATAAGGGTTAATTCTTACATACCAAGCTTATTGTGACACAATCACCCAATGGGTTGGTTATAGAAATTCTCAATGCTATAGGTTTAGAGGATAATCTATGATTCTTAATTAACACAATACTTATAAAGAAGTGGGTAGAACCAAGATCAATCAATGCATACAAAGGGTGCAAGTACAATTCAATAGTACCTGCAATGACATCATGTTCGTTTTCCTCTTCCCTGCTCCTCACACGATACATCTGAGTAGGAGCCTTGGATTCTTGTCTACTCAATGCATTTTCAGAGCCACTAAGTCTCCTTGTAGCTCCCGATGATCCTTGTCTTGACTTTTTACCTCGAAAGGACTGAGTAGGGGTTGTAGATCTAGTCGGTGAAGCAGTAGATTTGGTTGCATTCATAGCAAAATCTCAGATGAAGTGGCCTTGCTCGCCACAATAGAAACAAGCTCCAAACGGCTTGCGGCACGGTCCTACTGGATGTCTATTCTGGCAATAATTGTAGACATGGAACTGTGAACTCCTGTTCGACCCTCTAGTACTCTCAACTAAAGCGATCATAGCAAAAGATGGAGTCACTACATGGGGCCTATCGATATTCCCAAAACGAGAAAGTTGAGGGAATACATTCTGCTTAGGGCCAGAATACTCCCATCTATTACTCCACTTAGGAGGTTGAGAATCATCTCAGAATATCTTCTCAGACTTGCCCGACCTACTGGTTTTTTGGTTTTCAGCGATGCTTTGGTAGCCTTGACCCAGCTCACCAAGTCCTGGAAATTAATGATGCTCAAAGCGGTAAACATGGGGTGAAGCTCGTCACTAAGCCCGACCATGAACATGCGACACTTCTCCTCTTTCTTCTTAATGTATTCAACACCATATCGACAATACTTGTAGAAATCATAAATATACTACTCGACTAGTCGCCCACCTTGTTTGAGGTGGAGAAAAGTGTTGCGTCTTTCTGTGAGATAGAACTCGCTAATATACTTCTTTCAAAATTCTCAAAGAAAGAACTCTCAAGTCATAGTGTCCTCAAAGATAGTAAGAATAGTATTCTCCCACCAATGTAGCGCCTCATCAGCAAGCAACACGAGGACGCACTCTAATTTGTGTTCATTCGCACACTGTAACTGTTTATTTAAGATTCTTAGGGTGTTGTCCAGCCAATACTCGACGGCCTCAGGATTTTCATCATCCTAATCGGTAAAAGTATAGGCCCGATACTACGATAGCTTGTCAATAAGGGCCTGAGTATATTGGACAACAAGAGCAATAGGTTGTGTAGTCTGCTCGGCCCTCATAGCAGCCATAAACTGCCTAAATATATCAGCCATGTTCCTATAAAACTCGACTTGAACAGCCGGCACCTTAGGTTCGGTGCCTTGCGCAGGAGGATCCTACTGAATTAGAGGATCTTCCTCTATATCTCCTCGCCATGGGTCGAGGAACTGGTAGCAGGCTCATTAATATGAGCTTTATTTGTATCTGACATAACTATAACATAAAAAGATCGGATCAGTCAAAAAGTCACAATATACATAATATATAACTCCTATGTGGCAAAGTAACACAATAACAATGCAATAGACTTCGGTTTAGTCCTAGAATCGACTAAACTCTAGCTCTGATACCAAAATTGTAACACCCCCTTCCTAGTCTAGTAGAGAACCGGGTCAAAAAACGTTAACGGTAAACAATATAATGAACGGTTCGATATCTTTCAACAAGAATTCAATGCAAGACAATGCAATACGATATCAATACACTGAGGCACTCCGTGGAGTCGAATAACTTATTTGATATACAAGTCAGCTAGCTTAGGAAGACTGTAATCCATCTAAACTGGCAAGAAATGGGCTGACTTGGTGAAACAGTTTATAATGACTCAAATGGCATCATGTTTAGCAGGAGTCAAAGGTAGACCACTAAAAAAATCCATAGTGATCTTCTCCCACTTCCATTGCAGTAGATCGATGGGTTGTAATAAGCCGATAGGAACACAATTATGACTAGACCGATTTTTGGGATGTTACAACTCCCCCTTTTAAGAAGAATTCATCCTCAAATTTTTACCTGAATCGATGAGATGAGGATATTGCTTCTTCATCAATTCTTCTGGTTCCTAGGTTGCTTCCTCAGCAGAGTGGCTCCTCTAGAGCACTTTAACTAAAGAACGAACTTGTTGCGAAGTCTTTTAACTTCATTTACCAGAATCTGAACTGGTTCTTCCTTGTTGGGGTATACTGGCAGCAGCATATGCTTAGATTCAATGAAGCTGATCAGTTCTAACTTTACATGGTGAAGCAGTTCCAATTTTAGTGAGTACTAGTCTGCACATGCTCACCAACCATTTTGCAACCACACCCTAGCATAAGCACATTCTAGTGAGAAATGATGATTCTCGTTGTATTTGAAAATTGTTATTTCGGTTATAATATTAATGTTGCCCAAATGTGAAGAATGACTCATAGAAAGTGCCTTTGCAGGAATACGACGAGTTGCAAACTTTCCATTTCATACCTAAAATGTAACATGTATTCATAATGATTTCAGTGGAATTAGGGTTTACATTTGATACACATGTTATGTAACTGTAATTCAAAATAAACTATTGGTTTGAATCGACAACTTAATATATTTTTCATTGAACATGCTTTATTAAAATAAATTCTTTTTCGTATTCTTCGAGCTACTAAATTCCACATTTAGTGCTTTAACATTTTAATCCCTCTATTGAAAATATTAGTCACCGAAGATCAGATTATATCGCATGAAGATTACCATATCAATGGTAAAACCATATCAAAATCAAAATATTTATTCAAAACAGTAACAACCAAACATGAAAGGGATGGCTGACCGAATTACCTAAGGGAAACTGTCACTGAAAAGAGTCTTTTATATTGGGAACACGTGCCTTTTGAAAGATTACCCAAATATGATGTACTATATGGTTATTAGTTTGTGAGATGCATTTTTATGGCATTAAGGTTGATGGTTTAGGACATATTGTACATAGTTGTTAGGGGTTATGGTCAAGTGCAAGGTTATTACTTTATGAGATGAATGTGTATAGAATTAAGGTGTTTAGTATACTTTAGGGTTAGTGGTTTATGAGATTAATTTGTATGGTTTAAGGTTTAGCGCTTAGCTTTGTGTATGACATTAACTTTATATAGTCTATTGTCTACAATCTATATACCACAAATTATTATATTATCGTTAATGTAATATTTTTAAACCAGACATTGAATAGACGTACATTTACTAGGAACATTGGATAGACGGGTTACAGAGATTCGGAACAGACATTAAATAGACATGCATTTAGTGGGAACACTGAATAGACAAATTATTTGATTGAACGTGTGTATTTACAGTTTTGAACCTTTCAAGTGAAACTTAAAATAAACGAGGAGGAATATCAAACGTGTGTATTTACAGTTTAGAACCTTCTACGTTAAACCTAAAATTTTAAAAGTTACAATAATGATTTAAGTTTAGGTAATTAGTATGTGGGTGTCGTGCCAAATCGTCATTTTCGTTGTAATATTAAATTTGCCATAAATACAAAGAAACCCAAAGATCCAACCATTACTGAAAGAACACGTAAAAAGGTATTGTGGAGTTTTTAGCAAAAAAATATTAAATTTCAGGTTCAATGGAATTCTAATTTCAAAAGGCGTATGTTCCCGATATGAAATTGTCTTCTCTCATGGAAATCGTTCCGATATGACAACAGAGATAAATCATTTCAGCTGTTGCATTTGGCAGAACGGTTTGAAAAATTGTCTTCTACCTAAGTTCCGAAACCAATGTGCAAATATCAAAACCCATATATATAACCGATAATCTTACCTGTATTGTAAATAATTTCAGTTTATTTGGTAATGATTATTGTTACGAAACATTTGATGAAGTGTCGAAACTGGTTTAAATGTACGCACCGGAAACAAAGGGCCATATCCCCGTCAAAATCTAGTTTCCATTATAAATACATCATAAACGCCAGGTTCGATATTCTTGTTTCCATTATATATAGGACTCATTTGCGTCCCTTGTGTCATACCCTCATTCATTAGCAATTCTTTCCTTTCTAGTGTTACTCTATATATGTGTGGTCTATGTTCTTAACTGGAGGTGATGGAAACTCTGCGTAGACTTCATTTTCTATAGCCTGAAGGATTTTTTATTTGTTTTTAGGTTTGTCTTCTCGACAAACAATTGTATTTGGAAGGCTATGTTTAGCCATTTGTAGGGATGAACAACAACAGACATAGTATTTGGAAAACCTTGTTTCATTGGTCTCTAGATTTTTCAAATACTATTGTTTGTTGTAGATTGGAACTACATCCGCATGCGTCCCATTCAAATCGGAGTCTCAGAGATGTGGTAAGCGACCTTACCTTAGGGAAATCTAACATTGGTTTTCAATTACTTTTGTCATGTTCTCTTATGAAAGGGTATGGAATTATCACAAGAACTGTAATGCTAGCCTGAAACAAACCAACAATGGTTGTATATGTAGTTGCATGATTCAGAACTCCTTGGCCTCTACACAACTACAATGGTCATGCCTATATTATCAATGGTATTTATTTTTCTTGTTGTATGTACTGGCTCTCGAATGTTGCCCAGGTTCAAGTGAGAAACACCTAACTGTTGTGGATTGTCGAAGCTATTGATTTCTGCTAGAATTATCATAATAATTGTAAAGCCCTGATACAAACCAATAGTGGGTGGTTATGAACGTGCATGTTTCAGAAATCATTGGTCTCTACACCCTATAATGTCCTACCAAAAACAGACATAATATTTTGATTACTTGTTTATTTTTATAGGAATGTAAGATTACATGTTTGGCTAAAGGAATATAAGATTACTTTGTCCCAATACAAACTTTGTATTGTCCTTGTGATATATTTTATTTGTAACAAGTTAGACTTTAAACCTAAACCCTAAATTATGTGTTTCAGGCTCTGTATGGGCGACTTTAACGTAAGGCATGGTAGGGTACCCCATTAATTATACTTATCATATTAGGAATATATCGCTCAGGTATTAAACCACAATTGAAATAATAAATTGAATAATAAATTTGCATAAAGTCAAGAATAATATGTGAAGTGCCTTCGTTGAAAAGTGCCATTGCAGTAATACAACGAGTTGCAAACATTGGCACGCGGTTTCAAACTTTCCATTTTATAATTAAAATGTAACATGTATTCCTAATGATTTCAGTTTGAGTTTTCCTTTACTTAGAGACTCGGCTCGTAGGAATTTTATATTAAAAACCCATTTTAAATATTTATTTTCAAAAATGACCCTCAAATCTACCACGTTAGAACACCCCGCGTCAGGAATCTCTGACCTTGCGTTAGGAATATCTGGCCTTGCGAGGTCCAGTGACATGTTAAATCTATAGCCTCTGGTGCGGGCACGTTAGGAATCTCCAGTGACATCGAGTTTTGTAGAATGTGAGGTCCCTCAAAATTATGCCAAAGATCCACGTGTTGTGGAGGACGCGAGGAAACCCACTATAAATAAGGCAGACGTGAAGGCAAACAAACCTGCAACCAAAGAAAAAAACTCAATTGTAGCTATTCATGGCAACAAACGACATATCCAAAAAATTCTTTTACGAACAAATTCCTGGATATTGTGGTTTGTTGGTATACGTAGTTGCATTTATATGATCAATAAATGCTTTTGGTGGGTTAACAATATTGGTAAGATGTGTCTTCCGTGTTTTTGTTCAAGCTGGGTGACAAATCACAATATCCGGAAACGGAGTGGTCTTTTTCAAGTGCCCGCAATCTTCTTGAACTTTTGTTCGAGGTTGCGGGTAACTAATTTTCAAGCCTTAATCGTGGAGGCGAGCTAAAGACCATCACATGTAACTAGAGCCGAATCCCCTACCATTGCTAATGATGAAGATCAGTGGCCAGAGGAAATTTGAGAAGCGTGTTTATCTGCCAACTTGGTCAAAGCCTGTTTAAAGGGTAGGGTACTAGGCTCCAATAAACCTGAGCTTGAAAGAGAGCATCGGTTGTCTTCTTAGCTCTGAAAATAATCGGAGGGTATGTCGTTCGTTTATGTACCTCTATAAGCTTCGTTAGGGGTAAAAATGCTTATATACTGTTCATTTATGTACTTGTATAAGCTTCTCTATAAGGATGTTTAGGGGTACAATTTACGTGTTTATGGACTCATTAATAATCTCGTTCACGAACACTTAAACGAACACGTTCATGAACACTTAAACAACAACTATAGGTCGAGTCTCGTAGTTTTACAATTCTTATAATTATTTATAGTTTTGAAGTAAATTAGAAACATTAATAGGGTTTGTACTAAATTACAAAATTTAAAAATAAATATGGGTCAATTGTACATCAAAATATAATTTTATGGACTAAATCGAACAAAAAATGACAACATCTTAATTTTATGGGTAAAGTATACTAATGGTCACCGAACTTTTAGGGCACTTTCATTTTGGTCACTAAACTTTTAAAATTTTCATTGGGGTCACCCAACTTTTATTTCACTTTTATTTTGGTCCCTCCCGTTACCTTCCGTTATAAAATGCTGATGTGACCTATTAGTTTTTCTTTTCTTCAAGGTAAACTATATAAATGGTCGCCAAACTTTTAAAACGTTTTCATTTTGGTCACTGAAATTTTAAATCTTTCATTGGAGTCACCCAACACAAAGGCATCTATCAAAACAACACCGAGCGTGATGGTGAACAAGGACGAAGGGATATATGGGTTGCCTCTCCCAATTTTAGGTATATTAGAGACAATATTCAAGAACATGATATATAAAAAATATTTTATGTTGGTAAATTCATCAATCTACACAACTTTAAATATTGTTCATCGATAATCATAAGGAAAAATCTACTTCTTCCTTTGGTTTTTTTATACATTGAAAGAGTTTTTTCTTAAACGACGAGTTGCTTTAAAGAAAACAAAGGTTGGGTGACTCTAATGAAAGTTTTAAAATTTTGGTGACCAAAATGAAAGCGTTTTAAAAGTTCGGTGACCATTTATATAGTTTACCCTTGAAGAAAAGGAGAACTAACGTGCCACATCAGATTTTTTAATAGAAGGTAACGATAGGGACCAAAATGAAAGCAAAATAAAAGTTGGACGACCCCAATGAAAATTTTAAAAGTTCGGTGACCAAAATGAAAGTGTCCTAAAAGTTTGGTGACCATTGGTGTAATTTACCTTAATTTTATTATAGTTACTTATAAAAATTAAAAATATATGTGGTTCAGTATTAGGGGAATTAATCAACCATTAAGCATTAATGGGGAAATGCCATTTGGAACACGTGTATGGCTGTTGTTGTCATTCGGAAGTGGAATTGGCAGAAGTAGGAGAAAGTGTTAGATTTGACTATTTAGATTCTCTCATGCATCTGAACTCAGCTAGGAGTTGTAACAGAAGTATGTGGGCAAGCATTGGGTTATCCATTAAACCCTAAAATTTCAGCCCTAAAAAATAAACCTATAACTCTAAACCCTTATCCAAAAGCCTTGTTGATTATTGCCTTAATTATTGGCAAGAGAACTATAAACCTTAAAGCATACAATTTAATCACATACACCACTACCCCTAAACTACACCTTACACCATACAAATTAATCACATACACCACTAACCCTAAACTACACCTTACACCCTGACCTATCAGTTCTAAACTATAAACCATAAACTATAAACTTGAAGGCCATAAGAATTCGTCCCTTAAACCATAAAGCCCTAAACTACACCATAAATCCTAAACCACTAACAATAAGAGGCTAAGAGCTGTAGCCTAAACCAAAAACCTTGTAGCCATAAAAATTTCATATCATAACCCAATAACCCTAAGTTACAATATGGGAAAAAGAAAATTCCAAAAATATTAAGGGTGTCAACGGACACCCATTGTTATACCTGGCTCTACCCAGAACTAAAATAAACACAAATAGCACCACATTAAAATTTTTAGGTTACAAATTAATTCTTTAGAGCAAAGTAATATGATAAATGCTAATATTTGTGAGAATGAACAAGTTAAACGACAGCTAAAGGAACAAAGAGTATAATAATAAGAGTATAGAAGGTATGCGTATACAGTGTCGAACTAGTTTAGGTTAAACCTAAGATATCCCATGTTTATTATTGATTTCAGTTTAAGATTCCATTTATATGTTCCGAAACCCTTTAGAGTAGGTTCGACACTAGTTTGGCGTTTCTGGTTCTCAGTCTGAACTGTCTTTTCCGTCGAAATAATAAGTGTGCCATAGGTTCAATGCATTTCGAATTTTAAATTACGCGTGTTCCCAATATGAAAGTCTTTTCAAAGTCAGTTTGGAATATCTATTACCCGTTCTGATACGTCAGCTGCAGATAAGTCTTGTCAATGGTTGCATAATGGAGAATAGTTTGCATATAAGACGTAGACAGAAGTTCTAAAACCGATTAACAACGTTTGAAATGCAGACGTTGAACTGCAACTTATAACTGCACTGTAAACTTGTTCGCTTTAAGTGTAATGAACATTGTTCAAAAATATTGTAACGAGTACCGAAACATGTTTAAATATAAGCACTGAAAACAAAGGACCATATCCCCGTAAAAATATTTTTTCTCATTGTAAATTAATATTAAAATTTGGCATCGATATTCTTCCTTCTATTATAAATAGGACTCCTTTAGATTCATAGTGTCATACCCTCGTTAACAATTCTTTCCTTTGTAGTCTTCGTCTCTACATCATTATATGTGTGGTTTACGTTTTCTTATTGGAGGGGATGGTTACTAGGAATAAACTTCATTTTATAGATCTTAGAGGAGTGGTGGTTTGTTTTTAGGGTCCATAGTCGACAAACAATGGTATTTGAAAACTAGGTGTCCACTCGTCCTTAATGGTTAGGTGTTTCTCACTTGAACCTAGACGGGGTTGATAGCAAGGACAAACAAACAAAAAAAAGGTATTTCAAAGGCTACGATTAGCCATTTGTAGCGATGAACAGCAATAGACATAGTATTTGGAAAACCTTTTTTCCTTGGTCTAAAGTTTTTTCAAATACTATTGTTTGTTGTATTTTGGAACTACATCCGCTTGCGGCCCACATAGAGCAGAGTTTTGAAGATGTGTTATGCGACCTTACGTTAGGTAAATCAAATATTGATTATCTTCTTCTCCCATCAAATTATGTGGGCCAAAGTCCCGTGATTTATTGGTATTCAGTTACTTCTATCATGATTTATTATTTAAAGGCCTAAAATTATCACAATATTTGTAAAGTCCTGATACAAACCAGCAATGGGTGGTTATGCACTTGTATGATTCAGAATTTGTTGGTCTCTACTCCCTACAATGCCTTACCAACAACAGATATGGCATTTTGATTTTTTGGAGGAATGTAAGATTACACATGTTTGGTTGAGAGAATACTTACTTATTCCCAATACAAACTCTGTATTGTCCTTCTAATATATAATATATTTAACTTTTTAACAAGTTTGACTTTAAACCTAATCCCTAAATTATGTGTTCGTGCTCTGTTTGGCCGTGATTAACGTAAGGTGTGTTACGTTACCCCATTAATTATACTTATCATATTAGGAATATTATGTAAGAATGAACAAGTATAATGTATGTTGAAGGAATATTTGTAGTTTTAATAAACCTTAGTAATAGGAGTAGTATCGAACATCTGCATATACAGATTGGAGCCTTGGACGTGAAACCTAAAATATTACATGTTTTAGCACAAATTTTAGTTTAAGTTTTCCATAATACGTATCGAAACCCATTTAAATTTACATCCTAGGGTTATTGTACAAATTACATCTTAGATTCTAAAATGAAAAAAAAATAGCACCAACCTAAAAAATTTCATGTTAGAATCACCGTTCCCAAGAACATGAAATAATACATTGCGACTACGATTTCAGGTTAGGTTACGTTTCGAACGCATCTATACACATTTCCCTCGGTTCAAAACTAGTTAGATTTGTGCTTCCCAGTCTGAATTATCTTTTCCGTAGTTATACTACGCGATGCCATAAATGTAACAGTTCATCAGGATACGTTACGTACTGAAAGAACGAAGGTGTAATTTAATTTGGCGTGTTAAATACATTTGAAAGACGTATGTTCCCAATATAAACGAGTCTTTTCACTGACAGTTTCCCTCTATGTTGCTTGCCATCCATTCCTTTCATCTTAACCATTAATGTTTTGAAGTAATATTTTGCTTTTGCTATGATCTTTCTGTTGATATGGTAATCTTCACTCAATTTAATCTGATCTTTGGTTATTAATGTTTTCAGTAGAGAAATTAAAACGAATCTAAAATGTGGCATTTACTTGCTTGTATCTTTTCAGTGGTTGGTTCCCATATTGAACGTCTACATATATAGTCTTCAACTTTTATCATAAACGTAAATTATTATATTTTTCAGTGACGATATTTGTTAAATTTTCAATGCACACGTTCGAAACACATATTCATTGGTTCAAACTACGTAAACTTTGATGTTCCAGCCAAAAATGTCTTTTCAGTTCTAATATCAAAAGATTACGATATTTTAATAGTATTTGGTATGTTCAATAAAAAATACATTTTGTTAGTTCAAATTTCGATCGCAATGACGCATGTTCCCATTAAATACACCTCTTTTAATTGTCTTGTCAATTGTCCCATTAGGAAGAACAACTTCAATATAAGTTTTATAATTCCGTTCGGGAACCGGTTAACAGATTCCGAAACCCCCACATCCAACTGAAATTTTAATATGAATTGTAAGGAATTTTGGTTTATTTATAACAAAATGTGTAACGAAACATGTTATATATAAAGACTGCAAACAAAGGACCACATCCCCGTCAAAATCTTTTTCTATTATAAATATATCCTAAACGTAGGGTTCGATATTCTTGTTTATATTATAAATAGGACTCATTTTGGGTCCACATTGTCAAACCCTCGTTAGCAATTCTTTCCTTTGTTGTGTTCGTTTGTTTATATGTGAGGTTTATGTTTTTATTGGAGGTGATGGCAACTGTCTAGAGACTTCATTGTGTTCATCCTAGAGGAGTGGTATTTGTTTTTAGGTTTTTCTTGTTGACAAACAATGGTATTTGAAAGGCTTTTATTAGCCAATTTGTGGGGATGAACAAAAAAATATAGTATTCAACGTGAACCTTATTTTCTTGGTAGGAAAATATAATCACATTCTATGTTTGTCGTTGTTTGGAACTACATCATGAGAGTCCAGATGGTGTTTGGTATTTCGAACTACATCAGGAACTGGCATCAAGGAGTGTTGCTTGTTTATCAAGCTTGTTCATTTCGACAAACAATGGTATTTGAAAGTTTATGAGTAGCCATTTTGAAAATGTGTTCCTTTCTCAGTTGTGGTCGTGTGCGATTGCGGCCATCGTGACAACGCACATGCAGCACCAGATGATAGCATCAGAAATTTCTTGTTTCATGTGCAGCTTGGTACTATGGGGAAATAATATTTTGTCTCACTTTGAAGAGCTGAAAGTTTTTCCCCCTTAATAAAAGGCTGAAATTTTTAATGGTATTTTCTTATTTCGTTATGAATCGAGTATTCATAGTAACAAATATTGGTTTGATTCTGGAGAAAAATATACCACACCATGGCTAAAATAAAAAAAAATCACCATCATTACTTTATCCTACAAAATTAGGATGATGAAAAATAAATGTGAAATGGGTGTAAAAAATACACCATTTTAGTGAAATGGTGCTCAGCTTGGAGATGCCCATTGTTGAAGTTTAGGTTACCAGTGCTACGTACCGAAACCCATTGACATGGTTTCGAAACTCGGTCAACTTTATGGTTCCCTCTCTTGTTCTATCTTTTCAGTTGTATTACTAAATAGGTTATATGTCTACATCAGCAAAACGATAGGTCCGAGAATGCGCCAGGCATAAATTAATTTGGCACATCAATTCATATCAAAACACACATGTTACCAATATAAACCAGTCTTTTCAGTTGTCAATTTCCCCAAATTACTCTAGTCTTCTAGCTTTCCATCCTCCCATGATGTTTTCCTTTTAAATACAACACAATTGCACAAGGAAATCTACCGGGCAGCCTTGACTTCTCGACGCATCCTTAACTTATCTTCCCTCTCCTTACTGAGAAATCATGGTCCTACGACTCATAGTAACCCGTCGCAGCAACTAGGCTCCTTGAATGGTGAGGAACCCTAGTTTGCCACCTTTTCCTTCTCCTCCATCATCTCCTGAATCGAATACAAAATCCTTTATTGATACGAATATATGGCTCCCCCAGCAGGTCCAAGTCATGAAGAGATTGAAAAAACTTGATGATGTAAGCACTTTGTCAGCTCAGGAATTCCCTCGGTAACAAACTGAACTCCTTCCACCTGCACCTGCCACCACTAGGTCCAACACCTCCCCTACAAAGAGACAACAACCAGATAATGATGTTGGTGCCACCTCTCACTTTTGACCGGGAAAAGGGAAGGGCATCATCATCAGGGAACCACCTCCCTAGTAACCACCTCCAACCATATTACGCCAAAAAATATTGCTTAAATATTCAATTTCATATCGTTATTAATACTTACCATATTTTAATGATTCTCCTCAAATTTTAAAGTTGATATTTAAATATATGTTAACCATTCTCATATATATATTTCTTTTCACTTTAGATGTTCTTATACATAAAACGTTGTCAACATAGTCATTCCCTATTAGTAATTAATACTAGGATTACACTAACTCATTTATAAACAATATTTTCTTTCTTAATTGAGCCTGCTGAAGTTACCAAAATTAAAGTTTTTTTCATATTCATATTTCCAAATTTAATAATACCATCATTTAGAAAAGTATGGTAAGTAGAAAATGTCTTTTCGTGTTTCAAAAAATAGGAAAAAAAGAAATTGTCTTTTGATGAATCCGACGAGTACGGAACATCCACATATACAGTTTTGAACTTTTTTTTGCAAACATGAAATATAATATTGTATGTTAATGTTTTAATTTTAATTTCCAATTTAAAAGAATCGAAAGGAACATGTATAGGTTCGACCTTATTTACAGATTGAGTTCTTCGCCCTAAACTGTCGTCTGAGTATAAACGCGTCATAAATTTCATTTAATAGGCCGAGTACGTTTCTTTACAGTAGTTTTAAAACTTAAAATATCAACAAAAAATGTCACATTCACGGCAAATCAGTCTTAGTTGTAGTTTCGGAACTCGATGACAAGTTTAAAATATATTAAACCTTTATTTAGCATAAGTGGCCAATACATAAACATAAAAAAACTAATATTACAAGTAGGTGTGGCCAATACATTTCAACACATAATCTTCCTCGCATAGTTTGCAAAGCGCTGAGGATTGTTCCTGTAAATCAAAGCAACACCCTCATAATCTAGATGAGGGTCTACTAGTTTGGAACAAGTAGCAAACCCAGTATACGCACAAGAATATCTACAATTCTAATAGTAAGGGTCCAGTTTTCTTGAAGGAAGTCCAGCCTAATTGCGTCTGCTTCAACGAAGTTAGGATGGAATAAGTCCCTATCAAATTTAAAGCAACCTACATAAACAGATAACAATACTCTTTGAAATGCTTCAGTGTAGAAAAACATATAACAACAATCTTGGGATGCTAATTATATAACCTTAGGAGGATTCATAGGGTAATTAGGTGGGAAGAAAATAGTAACTTCAAAATTATGCCCTTCATAAGTGTTGCCTTCAGGTGCAGCCATTTGAAGTCGATAATGATACGGATAGTCGTCGACAACTGTCATTACTAAAGTAGAATCATGGTAATTATAAAGTGCCTGAAAATGAAAATTTTGTGCATATTACACCGTAACAGACAGATGTTTACCAAAAAGCAAATAAGGGGCTACAAATAGATTCTCCAAGGCATCAGGACGGAACTCCCTTCGAATACAAGCAAGTGAACCCATGTCGATCTCTTAAAATAGATGAAGAAATAAGACGAAAATGGCAATTTACAACACAAAGTGAGGGTATTAATAGGCTATAACGTGCCGAGACATGACTTATTGTGGAAGATGTCGCTTCGTCTGGAAGTATCGACACAATGTCAACTTAGTTCGGAACACTTGAACTTTAAATCTAAACTATTACCTTTTGTTCTCACTTTTTTATTTTTAGGTAATTAGTCCCGAACTTGTATTTATGAGTTCTATATCCAATCTTAACAACTTTTTTACATACAAAGTCAAAGACTCATAGTCTTAATGAGCAAGAGTCTTTTCAGCGTCAATATCGAATCTCTGTTACCCGTTTTGATACGTCAGTAACAAATAAGTCTTATCAGTTGTACCATTAGGCAGAACAATGTATTCTCAGTTTAATTGCATGACAATTTCAGTTTAAGTTTAATTTGTGGTTCTCGCCCGAAACTGTCTTCTCAGTTATAATAGCCCCAACTACAAAAATCCTCATTAAATACCCTTAAAATACCAAATCATAAATTCTAACTTTCAATATAAAAGAAAACCTCAAGGTCCCTCTATCCGCTAAATACGTGAAGAAGAAGAAGAAGAAAAGCGAATAAATGGATTTTGTCTCTAAGGAGAGCGAAATTTTGACCTACAGTTGTAGAAAACCTGTCGTGTTGAAGACATCTTGGTCAGATAACAATCCGGGAAGAATATTTTTTGGATGTTCTAACCATGAAAAAATATTTCAAAAATCATGTAATTTTTTCCAGTGGTGTGAACCACCTATGAGTTCGCGTGCACAAGTACTTATTCTTGGACTCTTAAGGAAAGTCCAGGCCAATGATAGGGGAAGAAAAAATGAAAGGATTGCTTGGGGTTCTTACTTTGTGTTTTTGTATTGTTTTTCTTTTACTGAATTGGTTTTTTCATGGATAGGAGATAAGGTCAGTTCAAGAATTGTTTTATCTTTAATCATTTACCTCGCTTAAAGTGTCATTTCCCTATAAAACCACGCGTAGCGAACATTTACAAATACAATAGCGAACATATCATGTCAAACCTCAAATGTAACATGATTTCCTAACGATTCCAGTTAAACTTTCGCTTTACAACTTTGCATACCCGCATCCAAAGTTTTGAACATTAAAAGTAATAATATGTTAAATGTGGGGTGCTGAGTTTGAAATTAGTGTACACAAATAGTTGACCTTTGTACGGGGATGTACAACAATATTTTTTTCAAAAAAGAGGGACCCTGCAAGATCCGCACGAACCAAGATCGACCACTCGCATTTTGTACATCTGCACAAACTTGCATGCATGCATAAGATCACCTCAATTAAGTATGAATTATCTTAGTTAATTATCACTAAAATATCTTAAAATTTAAACTTATCATACATCAAGATGGGACTGATGATAATTTCTCACAAAAAGTTGTCCGAGAATTACAAATGGATGCAGAATAAGCTGTCAACCCAAGCGGAAATGGGGATCACGTCACATAACTCATATTATAAAGTTTCCAGAAACCCAATTTTGTTAGTTCATAATAGAAATCAATGTCTATGATTGCATATCGAATTAATATGATATAATTGTGCAAATATAATGGTTTAGAAATAAACCTAACGCATTCCTCTATAGTTTTGCGCGAATAATGACGTCGAGTAATACTTCTCGGATGTTTTACATTCTTTCCCAAGTTATTTCCCTATATCGATTTCTTATGTTCTTCCACATCACGGTGTAGCGCAAACATGTTTGTGTTTGCTTCATGTACACATAGCTGGTATAACAGCTGCATCCTGTCACATTCTCTAAGTCCCTATACTTGGAAATAAGTAAATATGTTTGTACAAAATTCCCTTTCATCTTAAGCTTTCAACGTTTGATTATAAATGAAACAAGATTGATAATCATTCACTTACGATATGCGGCAGATCACTTATTTGGGTACATGCCCGTATGCTTTTAATCCATGCAATGACGAGCATACCACTGTCCACTCTATCAAGTTTGATGCGGTTCTAGTCATTTAATTACTAATTTCATGATAACTATAAAAGAAATATGGAAAGCTGTATACCTTCAATCTTCTTTTATTTTAGGACGTTCAAATTTCAGCTTCTCAAATGCCATCTTCAGTTTTCCAAACACCTTAACGAAGTCCTCATGGTTAGCAAATTCTACAAGAGTGCGTACATAAACAATAATGAAAACATAGTAAAAAATTCATTCATAGACGTTAATAACATACAATTCTAACACGGTGACACGGTAAATAGATGTGTTCTCATCATTTTCCTAACTGCATCCTCCCTACGCTGCCTTCCACTAGTTCTCGGTAGGCTATCTAGTATCCAAATTTCTCCACGTGCCATATGCAAGGCACAAGTACCAATCCCATAAATCATTCATGGGGATGAATACCTACAAAATATTTTATCCTCAACTAATTAAAATTTACCTTATCCTCAAACAAATTAACAACTAAATCCTTTAACTCATTTCTACTTACTATACCAGAGCCATCAAAGTGCCTATAATACATCATTGTACCACCATAAGACTCTGCAAATAACGACGTTGTGGCATTTTTCATTCGTTCCTGAGTACGCAACAATTAATAACGTTTGCTATTTACAATCAAAAACAATTTATCAACAATGACCTATGGCATAAAAACTGTTTAAGATGGTAACAAAAAAAGCATACATCAAGATAACTTTTAATTTTCTCCACCGTCTCCTTGCGAGCCTCGCGCATGGACACCATATCAATAGTCTTGCAAATTTACAAAACAATAATGACCACTTAGCAAAATAGGCTCCAAATGTTTCACATAATTTCAAGCCATACATGCTATTTATTCCACTAACCATATTGTTGGGCTTTGCATTGGGTCGTAATGTATCAATTTCTCTAATAGTGCAATAAATGTTGTTGAATTTAATAACCACACAGTTGCATACAAACATTGTATTATGTCTTTTATTTAACATTTCACAATATGACAAAATAGAGTGTTAGAGTTGAAGGCCAAATGTTCTATAAATAATCACAGTAGGCCCATTCTCTGTCATGAAGCCTATTAGGTAGTACAACATACGAAAGTTCTGACTCATTGTCAACCTTTCGTAAATTATATCACCAAAAATAATAAATTCATAACCGTTAAGGTACAATATTTAATGGCCAAAGCAGTCAATTTTCCAATGTTCACTTTGATAGGCTTAAGGCCCAATGTTCATTGCATATGGCAAAAGCATTTACTATTATTGAAGTACACAGTACATACAAGCAACTCTTACCATTGAGAATGGTAATTACTACACAACATAATTATTCCAAATTAACTTCCCAAAGTTTTTATGCACGTGCATGGTTATCTTTTGAAAGTCTAAGGGATTTTCGACAAACCTGGTAGATAAGTGGCAGATCCTACAATGGAACATTACACTTGTTAGGAAAAGAACAAGATGAAAATGATCTTTAAATAAGGTTAGCTGCTTTTACCTTATTCTTCATTGGTGCTGGACGGTCATAGTTTACATGTAAATTTAAGCAGCGTTTAGCTCCACCTTTGGATGTTTCAAATTTAGAAGACGGAGTAATATTATTTTCTACTATCTTTGCATGAATACGGCTTTTATTGTAAAATCTGTGATGTGATGTCTCCCTTATTAACTTACAAGAAACAATCCTATTAAATTCATTCACAATATTTGCCCTATCAGCCTCTATATTCCTTCACATCTACTGCAAACTACCTTTCATTTCAAACAGAAATGCTTCCACGGACTGGTGAACACTATCGATTTTGACTTCAACATCGTTTATCTTCTCTACCAATCTCTGCTTCAAGCAAGTCATGTTGGTCTGCACTTCTACGACGTTTTCAGAAAAAAAATACTCAATTTCTCTCCAAACTTCTTATCATCTACCCCCTTATATTGTCCAATTTCTCCTTAATTTTTTTTGCTTCTCAATTCCCGTATTGACAACCTCTTTTAGCCCATTCACCTCAGACATTATTTGCTCATCACCTTTAATTTGCTTCTTTTTTCCCCTATTGACAACCTCTTTTACCCCTCCCACCTCCGACATTATTTGTTAAAGCATCTCCGACATCATCCTCCTCGTTGCACCACCATTGTTGCATCTTGCAACGTCATACTCCAAGAAATTAACCTTGCAAATTAAATAAATATTAAAGATTCACCTTCCACGTAATAAATGATTAATACAATGACTCATAATGTATTACCTTATGTCTCTTTAAAGCTTTCCTGTATTCGCCTGCTTCCATGACTTCCGCAGATTCCTTTACTTTACGTGTTTTAAAAGTTTGAGGTAATAGATGCTTCCAGGCACTAATATTCAGAGTGCAAAAAATACTTATATGGTATTGCAATTTGACATACTAGATGAATAATAAATCGGCAGATACCTTTGGTCTATTCAAAGCTCAATCTGTCTTCAAGCGGGTATAAACAGGCATGACTTTTGACTTCACCCAGTAAAGAATGCGAGCCTCACCACCATTAGAAGCTGCACTGCCTACACTATCAAATCCAGGCTAGTAATCATAAAGCCGAATTTGAATTTCATATCATTCAAAACACAACATTAATATGACAAAGCTCTGTTCCACTGATTTCTCATAACTAATGCTAATTTAACTTTACCTCTAAAATTGCAATACACCATTTTAGGTAGATGTGTCTGCTTGACTTTTGTAACCAACTTATTGCCTCAATAAGCGTATCGTTAACATACTTGGCCCAATTCACTTTACCCTGTAAGCAATCATCGCACAACAACTTCAAAATATCTTCACACGGTCGTATCTCAGCAGTTGGATACAGAAACACTCCAATAATGTACAACAACACCCTTGCTTTCAAAGCATCTCATTCAAAAGCACCAGACAATATATCTTGCTTGATTTCTTCATAACTTAAAAATATGCTGAGGTTATACTTTGCACCGAGTTCTCTACCATTCGCACTCAACAACACTTCATGAACATCAACACCCTCATTCTTCAGGCCCAATATAGCTTCTACATCTTCAACTGATAGACTAATGTTGTGTCCTTCAAACTCAATAACACTCCTTCCAACATTAAAATTTTCCATCAATTCTCCAATTAGGTCTCGATGTAGACTGCGATTTTATAAAAACTAACGACCTAAAACCAATTTCTTCAAGAACATGATCAATTCCCATCGTCTTCATTTCTTCTATGAAATCGTTCAATTTCTTATGACTACACCTTGTGTCAAAAGATGTCTGTAGACAAGGTACAAGTTCCTATGTCAATCTTACTGTATCAAACAAAAAATGTTTTACTATCCTCTATTACCTTCTTTGGCTGTCCTGATTATTCTCTTTGTATGTCACCTTCTCCTTCTCAATTTCATCAATTTAAGGTTGTTTGTCATCCTTCGACATTTTCTCTCATTTCTTGTCTAACTCTTTCCTAACCTACGAATGACAAATTCAAATGAATTTAACACTTATTACACTTAGTAATCAACTGAAACCTACCTCAGTAGTAAATTTTTCCTTTATTTGCTTCATCCTTATACATTCACCTTTAGTGTAAAACAATAAAAAAAATAAGGCTATACATTCAATCATTCATTCATTCTGCATTTTATTTCAATAAGAACACGCAAATATCAACTTACTAAAACTTCATGAAGGGAGAACATGTTTTTTCTCGTACCCTTTATCACATATGGCCAGCATCTCAGATGGAACAACTTCATTACCATCTTTATGAGCAACTTCTTTAGCATTACAATCTTTATCGGTAACTTTCTCGGCAACTTCATCAGAACCTTCCTTACCAACTTCATCATTACCATCTTTATCACCAAATTCTTTACCAATTCTATCAGCATCTTCATAAAAAATGGTATTCAGATTACCAGTACTCATCCTGAGAATTAAATCTTCACATGAATCAATGCAAAAACAAACCAACTCACTCATAAATAAACTCATCCTCATTACATACAAATCTAACCTTTTTTGGTTCAAACCAATGGAAAGGGTATTATTCTCAAAATAAAAAATAAAAAACCAACCTGAACATAATATTCAGTTTAAACAGATTTCCTCCAACACGAAATACAATTCCATACCAAATTTTTGAAATGCAATCCCTAGATTTCAAGTATTTTGCAAATAAATGAACCTTAGGGTTTTGGGTTTCGCTTGTTTCTTTCGCGATGGAGATAATTGCACAGGTTTAGTTGCAAACCTAAGTTAAGGTTTCAATCCTTTACACTACATTTTTCTTAGCTTCAAGAGGTTTGTCTAGGTTTTCAGTCGAGAAATAAAAGGTTCGATTCTCATTCTAGTGAAGTCGGAGGGCTTTAAGAGGACCTACAAAAAAACTGGAAATATTAATTCGTTAACCCAACATATTATAATCTTCTACTTCAGGTTGCGAAACTCGAAGACCAATTTTGATACTCCACGATTGCCCTAATATATTATCTACTTCCTTCACTTCTACGGTTTATACGTTGTAATAACCCATTTCACCCAAACCAGTACCCATTACCCAAACCCGACCCGGCCCGGAACCAAAAAACCCAAAAAAACTATCCCTAAAGTGGTAACCTAGCCGCCGCCGACCTCCTTCGTCGTCGCCGCCGTCAAGCTTGGCCGGCCACCATTCCGAACCAAAAAAAATCTCTAGAGCAAACCCTAAACCCCAAATCCGGCTTAAATCCAAAAAATCTAAAAAATAAATAATAAACACACCTAAAACCTAACCAACCCTCTACCATAACCATCACACTCGGCCATACCTTCAACCATGCCCTGAAAATCTGGCACCATCAATCCAGATTTGCATGTCAGATTAAAGAAATAGGAGTGGTTATTTTATATTTTTGGTTATAAAACCAAATGGATGTAAAACCGAAAAGGGGGATTTTTTTCTTTCGGAAAAGAATAGAGAGTTCAGGGAGTTTTGAAGATAAAAAAAAATGTGATCTGGAAAGTTGTAAGTTTTTAAATCTAAATCAAAAATCTTTTTTTAGTTTCAAAATCAAAGTTTTTTTGTTTTTTTTCTTTTTTTTTCGAATCAAAAGTAAAGGGGTTGAGGACTTACCGGCCGCGGTTGCCGCCGTCGCGAGGCCTCACGGCCGATGAGCGTAGCAGCCCCTTTGTCGTCGCCATTGGTTTGAGAATGAGAGTAGAGGATAGGGGGAAGAAAATAGGGTTTGCCTTTTAGTTTGAATCTGTATTAAAAATAACAACCATTAGTTATTAAATCAGATTGCATGAAACGACGCTGTTTGGTGTCCATGTTTTACAATAATGGGTTAATTACTACATAGGTCCCCCCTTTTCTTCCCCGTTTCAATCTTTGTCTAGGGTGTAATTACTCTTTCAGTCCTTCGGTGTTTTATGCGCATTCAATATCACCCTTTCATTTACTTCTTTTGGCTTTTAATTTTTACTTTGTTGCAGTTTAGTCACTATTATTTTCTATTTAATTTTCGGCATTTTATTTCCTATGATTTATGCTTATTCCTTTATGTTTCGCATTTTTTTGTTTTAGTCATATCTTATGTTTTTGTGCCATGTCATTTAATATTTATGCATTCTAGTCCTTGAATTTAATTTTATGTTGTTTCATGCATTTTAATATGATCCATGCATTCATACTAGCATTATTATTATTATTATTATTATTATTGTCATTATTATCATATTTTATGTTTTTAATTAATATTTATGCATGTTTTAGAATAGTATTTTATTTTAGACTCTTTTATGCGTTAGATTAATGTTTATGTATTTGTGTTGGATATGTATTTTATCATGTTAGTATTTATTTATATGTTTATCGCATTTATCCATGTTTGCCATGTTTTAAGTTGCATTTTTGGATATTAATTGTCAATGCGGTGCCCTTTTATTCGAGCGTAAACGGGGTCAGTATCAGGCGTAGTGATAGTGGTTGGCCGTTTACTCTCGAATAACGGGGCCTTTAAAATCTACTCGCATTTATAACCGAATTTTAATCTAATCGTCACTTTAATCCGGAAAGTTTAATATTAATAAAGCGCTAATTATTAAAGTACCAATTTTGGGCTGTGTGGGGTGCTAATCCTTCCCCATTCGTAACCGACTCCCGAACCCAACATTTTAAAATCTCTGGTTTTTTACGGAGTCCGGTCCACCTTGACTGGCCGGTGGCGACTCCATTTTCAAAACAAAATACGGGTTTTGCAAAACTTCCCCGGAAGAAAATATTTTCCAAACAAATAAAAAACACTTTCTTTTTTAGCGAGAGGGACATCACTACATACGTCTACTTCTTACTATCCAACATACCATACTTCAGATTTTTGTACTTATAAATACGTTCCGATACATACTATACATTCATGTATTATTAAAGGCACTTAAAATATTTCTAGTTTATACCTTTTCTACAGGTTCCGGAACATTTACAAAAGTTCTGATATCAGGAGAAAAACGTCAACTATTACACGTTAGCTCTTGAAAGTTACTTTCACATCAGACTGTTTCGTTACCCTATATCTAATTTCGAAATATCTTCTTCCAACTTTACGTGTTGCATACTTCACTGACAATTTTAGTTTAACCTGTTAACTACCGGTTCTAGTACATATTTCATAGTGCCGAAGCATATGCATCATTTTATCTTTTTACGTCGCAACACAAATTTTCTCTCCATTGAGTTACGAAATTTTTTACTAAATTTCGATACTTACCGGCAACGACCTCTTCTTATTTTCGCGTGTTTTTATGGAAATCTAAATCTAATAGTCAAAATCACAAATTTTCTCATCTGACGGCTCTAACAACCCACCGTTTATGAGTCGTACACTAACTTGCTGTTTTCTAGACAAACCTGAGAGACAACCATGGCTGTTGTTATTATGTTGCACTGATACGGATATTGATATAGAGACAAACGAAAATTGATAATTTCAAAATTTTCAAGGTACGAGTACAATAAGAATACAACAAATATAAAATAAAATTTGTATTTTAAAAAATGTGAAAATAAAAAGTCATGAAAAATTTATGTAAGCATGACATCACATATACTTATGTACTTTATAGTTGAATCATGCAAGCAAAAAAAATAAGAAAAGATAAAAAAGGTGAGAGAATAGAAAAAAATAAAGAGACGGAATATAGGGAAAAACTTTATATGTCCCTAATACGAGGACGTATCGAGTATGCACCGAGTATGTAGTACGGCAATAGATTAAAGTGCCATGCTTCATAGGCCGGTAATGTTATTCAATAATCTAAATACTCAATTCTCTATATTCTATGCCCAATTCTCTTGAAAGGAAAAATCTATCAACGTACAAACAACAGGATGCTGCAAACATAGTTCCGCATTATTATTAACACACAATAAACAGGACCGGATGCCGCAACATAGTTTTGTGTTATTACCACAATAAACATGGTATCTTTAAATACTGTTGTCCTATCTTTTACCAATCTATGCCCAATTCTCTAGAAAGGAAGAGTTTGTCAATGTACAAAATGATTGGACCGGATGCTGCAACATAGATTTGCATTTGAATCCTTGCCGATGCCTCGTCTTCGTTTAGTTTTTTCATTAGCTGTGCCCTTGTAGGAAGGGCATACATCCCAGCAGCTACAGCTTTCCTGATTGCCCAGCCATGGTGGGGTGCAAATACCTGAGCATAGGCCTTAGAAGCCGGATCTCTTAAGGAATCACCCTCTGTAGCTAGAATTTGCTCAAAGAGTACCCTGACCATGTCAAGACCACGTTTCACTCTCAAAAGGTTTCTTGTATGACTTCCAGCTTTCCTCACGCAGTTCCCTTCTATATCCCTATCGAGAATTGCATTTAGCTTCCCTATCGACTTTGATGCCTCTGCAAGATCATCAACCTTTGCAACGTAATCCATTTCCGCGAACTTGAAGGCGATGCCTAAACAACCAAAGAGGGGAGAAACGAAAGAACATGCGCGTGAGAAAGGGGCCACCTCCATATCCGCTGTTTGAGAGTTTACCGTGGCAGCGAGTTCCTTGAAGGCATCGGCGATTTTTCTCAGCGTCTTATCACTCTCCGCATTTGCCATTGCTGATCAAAATTTATATAATACTAGTGAGTAAACCATCTGGTACCAATGCAATCTAACATGTTTGGAAGAGAGACAACATAGTAACATTAACACACCCTACATCAACAGATATTCCAAAGCTATAGAAGATGAATTAAGAAGCAGAACACCAAAAATCCGATGAGGCAAGCAAGCCTTCCTGACTATTTGAAATATAGCAAATTATTTTCTGAAACACACTACTAAAGAAAAGATTTTCTCTTCATAATGCATTATAAATCTTTCTTCTTCTTCTTACCCCCCCCCCCCTTCCCCTCAATTCAGTTGATGACACAATAAAAATAGAACTAAAAAGCTTTAACCTACAATTCCAGGTCCTGTCGGATGGCGGATAGTTTGATTTAGTTGATCTGTTAGTGGGAAGTTAATTGATTATCTAACCAATTATGTGTACAAAAATGTGTTCAGTATAAACCAACTACTATTCAATGAAGAAATTTTCTCAAAACTGTTCCTCTGTTTTCCCTTTAACAAATTGATCATCTTCCTCTAACTCTCAATCTTTTCACAATTCCACGCGCTTTTCTTTTACAATTTATTCTCTCAAAACAAGGAAAACCAAAAATAAAATTAGAGCATTACGATTTACAGCATGAAAAAAAAACAAAGTCAAACAACAATCAGACCTACGACAGAAAGTTCCTCAAGGATCTTAATTAGGCAACTGAAGAAGTGATATAATAGGGGGAAAGCAGTTAAATTAAAAGATTATAGAACCCTAAATTTCCTTCCTTTTCACATATTTTCACGGGAAACTAATCAAATAATGTGTAAAAGTAACATTAAATACAAATAAAACAAAAAATATGATGATTAGAGCACGTAATTTACCTTCCGAAGATGCGATTATTTGATTTTGGGAAAGTTGGAACCTAGAGAGAGCCCCTGGGATATTCTTGCAAACGGGACCAAATTGAAAAGCTCGTGAGAGTAATGACTGGTGTACTCTCAAGTCCTTGAGGTTTGAGATATTTATGGGAGTGGCAATCGTAGAGTCTGAGTAGAGATATTCACTGGGGCGGGCATTGTCGGGTACCTGAAAAATTGGGTAATCGGATGCTGGGTACGTCATTGTTCGGCCTGTGTCCCGGCCTATTATATCCAAAGTACTCGCTACTCGGGTACCAGTAAAACTCGAGTATCTAGTTTATATTTTTTTAGTTTTTAATTTTAAAATTTTAAAAAAAGCACATATTAAACACAAAAATAATTTTAAAAAATTTTAAACTTAAAAGTATATAATACAAACATATAAAGAATTTAGGGATTTAAACTTAATTTTAGAGTAAAAATATTAAGAAATTTAAAATAAAAATATAATTTAAAATATAAAAAATATATATATTAAAATTTATCGGGTCGAGTACCCGGTAAGAGAAAACTTTCGGCCCATGTCCTAGAAAAATTATCGATTCGCGTACCCGGCTCGATTGAGTAATTTTTTTTATAAATTACCCAGCATTTTTAAGTTCGAGTCGTTGGATCGAATCAATCCAATCGAATATTTTTGAACACCTCTAATTTACAGTGAGTTTGGGTTGGATTCTAATCAAAGTAATATATTCTGTGCTTATAACTTATAAGCCCGTCCAATATGAAATGTAGGTTTTAAATTTTGTCAAATTCAGTTCATATTTATAAATGATTATTTTCGGTTACACTTCTAATTTTTCAGGGTTTTTTTGACTAATCCAAGTCATTCCGTTTGGTAAAATGATTTTGGTGAACAGTTTCTCAACAAAAAATCTCAAATTCAAAACCTACATAAATTGTATCAAGTTACTTATTATTTAGACAACCTGTTAAGCTATAAATGATTCATTTAAATTGGTATCTGGCATGTTTATATTATTATAATCATAATTTTATTTTTAAACAACATTCTGTTTTTCATTTAATATTTATATTTTATATATTTTTCATTTCATTTAGTTTATTTATTTTATTTTTAAATATGGTATAAATATTATATTTTGATAGAATAAAAAAATTACACAATCATCCATTCTTATTTAAACCATACAATCTGAAATTTAAATATCTAATACTAAAATCTTAAATCACAAATTTTAAATCATAAACTCTAATTTTAAATTTTAAATTTTAAATTCTAAACTACATAACCTAAACCCATAAATCCTAATACTCAATTAAACTCATCAATCATAAATTTGATAAGCTACAAAACTTGTGTATCAAAGTTTTTTATTTCTCCTAATATAATATAGACAATTATTTGATACAATGACGGTGGAAACTACTCGTCTTTTTTAGGGTTTAAGGACTCATATTAGGGTGTATGGTTTACAAGTTTAGGTTTAGTAGTTTTAGAATTTAGTGATTGTGAATATAATTTGGGGTTTAAGATTAGATTTTAGTGGTTTTAGGTTAAAACCTAAATCCTCAACATAATATTTTAAAGCCTAAACTCTAACCTCTAAACCCTAAATCCTAACACTAATCCCTAAATTCTAACCATTATTGTAACGACCAGAACTTCGAATTAGCGAATTGGGTCTCGGACACTTGTAATTGGGCCTTTATGTTGGAAGCCCAATTAAGAATATTGGATAAGGGCTTTGTGGTAAAGGAAAAGAGGAGGAAAGTGGATATTTATTAAATGGTTTTATCCAAGTTAAGATTAAATTTTAGGGGTTTTACGTTAAAACTTAAATCCTCATCATAATATTCAAAAGCCTAAATTCTAACCTCTAAACCCTAAATCTTAATACTAACCCTTGAATTTTAAATTCATATACCTAAACCTTACACCATAAACTGAATCCTTAAATCCTAAAATTAAGACGCTTGTAAAAATTAATTCTTTAAACCTAAAAATTTCTATCGCCACTCTAATAGATATTAATGCATATAATATATTGTAAACTTAAAAAACAAATCAGATTTTGCCGAATCCAGACCTTAAATATTGGAATCCAAAACTTAATTCATATTTTAATCTATTTTTAATAAACTTATTCATATTAATATTTTAATCGGATTTAAGTTCGTTGTTGAATTTCATTTTTGGACCTAGTATTTTTATTTAAATCCTCGCAGATTTGGAAAGGATGTTTACACTTGGGCGAGTAGCTTGGGCTTTTGAACAATTTATTTATGAATAAATGGTTTAATTACTAGTTTGGCCCTGATATATATTGTTCTCGTTATGAGTGCTTTTTGCAACAACAATTACAAACTATTGTAAAATGTGTAAAATATAGTAAAATGATTTTACATTCTTTATGAAAATCTCTTTAAAGTTTTAGATATAAACATTTGCTATTTAACTTAAAAAATAGGTATTATAAGAATTCGATCTAAACTTCAAATTAATCAATTCGATCACGTTACATTTAATATTACTCTTTATTGCAATTATGCACTAATAAACATGCATTTGATTGAATTTTCATAAGTACTTTAGAAACTTTATTATGAATCTCATAAGAATACTCTCATTTCACATTTATATAGATCAATTCATCAAGTGTATTCTGCAGAACAATATACCACATATATAATCTATGAATTGATTAAAAATTTTACTCATTCTCGTAACCTTTGCACACTTTTACCTTTATTGACACTGTGAGAGACTAATTTTTTTGGGTAGTTTTTATTAGATAAACCAATGACTTCTTATTATTCATATGAGTCTTATTCATAAGAATATCAATCTTAAAAATTAAATTTAGAACATTATTTTTTTATTATATTGATGTAACTTTAATTGAAGTCGGTCAAAATCAAAACCGAATATATAAAAAATACTATTATTTTTTTTGAACAATTCCTACTTAGGGGAGGGGAAAGTCAACTGAGAGCTTTTAACCACTTATTCTAGAGATTGTTGACAAAAATACTATTACTTTTAAATGTGGAGGAATATAACTAGATGAAAATGCAATTGAAATTGAATCATTAATATAAATATTTGACAATATATTAACCGAGTTAAAAATGTATAAGTGTAGTGGGCAAAGCTGTAACTCCCTAAACCAATACGAACGATCCAATTCGGTCCGAGATGCCACATTCGGGTCACATGAGCGACCCGCAAATACAAATACAAAAAAAGTTTTAAAGTTTTTAAACAAAGCAATGCAATTTAAAATCGAATTCAGAAACCGAAATAGAACTAAAACTTGAACCAACATACAAACAAAGTATAGTGACTACATGCCCGCTTAGATATACAAGTACTGTACTCTGCAATTAATGCTGTTTGAACTCCTTGAACTGATGTCAGTATCCCGAACAATTCTTAACCTACTGACCTGTGAAGATTAATAATTTTTATGAGCTTGAGAGCCCAATAATACAAAAATATCAAAATGAATAAATATAAAGCGCCTAAAATTAGAGAAAAATAAATGAAGCATAAATACAGTGCATAATAATTAAATTAACCGAAACAGAAAGGGCAGAACCAAACTTCAATCCCTCAACTCAGAAATCCTAAACATACAGAATAAATGTAACACATACCTGAATCGTAGGTATAATCGCAAAATGTTTGATACGAAGGCTAGTCCTGGAATGCTTGAATCATAGGCTATATAATAAAGCGATAAATGCTCATGAGTCATCATTGATATACTAGAACAGAATATATATAAGTCGGCGCCGTTGTGCGGGCATCGAAATCGAATCACGTGCACGTAAGTAGGTCATACATTCAAATACGAAAATATCGAATAACAAAACTATCATAAATACAGAATTTACCGAATTTATCGTATACCAAAACTCAAAATCTCGAAACTTACCAAGTCTATCATACCGAGTTTCAGAATCACGAAAACCTAACAGATCTCAAGCGAGACCCACTCGATTCAAACCATGGCTGCCAAGCCTTAATAAGGATCTTAAGATCCTCAAAATAATGAATAAACAAAATCTAAGTTTTACTCGCCCTCGGGGTACACTCAGAAGCAAATTAGAACTTACAAGCATACACTCAAAACTCCTAAAGGTTGATCAAAGGTAATTTGGTAATTTGACGAACCGACGGTAATTTAGTCAAGTACAAATAAAAGGTTAATTTGGTAATTGGCACCCAAAATGGGTGTTTGGCTAATTGCAAACAAAGGGGTGTTTTGGTTATTTACCCTACAAGGGTATTTTGGTAATTTACAAGCAAAGGATATATTTTGTCTTTGTACAAAAATATGAAGGTCTCGGTTACAAAAAGGAAAGCTAGCCTATTTAGAGGTTTAAAGGTCAAAATAAATTATCTTAATTGTTACGGAATTTTTCAGTTTGGTTCGAAAGTCTTAACGGTCAAAATAGGTCACGAATGATAATTTCTAATATTTGAGACAGATCAGAATATCGAATCCCCATATAGGTATCAAATATGAACTAAACTTAAAAGTTCCGAATATTAATTCTAGCTGAAGGTTTCGATGTATCAAAACATTCCCCTAAAATATTACCAATTATTTCGGACAATGGCTCTCTAAATTTTAATCTAATTTTCAAAGACCTACAACCTCACACCGACATGTACTCAGACTTACAACAGCAATTTATCATACAAATGGATTTGATCATCCATACACAAATATCATACTACAATTTATAATCTAATCAAGCATACAAAACCATATTTATACAAATTCAAATAGGTATTCAAGTATTACCTTAATTTAAAGCAATTAATAATATTTTTCGAGTAAACTTTTCCGAGCTTCCAACATGCCATATTCATTTGATGCATTCTATAGCACCATTGGGACCTCGAACAATTATGAAAATATATCAAAATATTACCAAACTAATATATAAAACAAGCAATGTAAATGCTAGCTAAAACTCACATTTCCGATAATATGAAGTTTGGATGAAAAATTCGACCGACCAACATCAAGATCTTCGTGTCATTTAGCTGCTATCCAAAAATTATCTTAATCGAATTACGTTTAAACCCCGATCAGCCTCGATCGCGGCTGCCCCAAGCTTGAAAATAATTAGTTTCCCTCTAACTATCACTCCTCTAATCTGCTCTCTTTCCTTTCCCTCCCTCTTTCTGCCGTGAAACCCCCCACCATAAGCCTCACATATATAGGCTTTATAAAGCCTAAAAAAATAATAAAGAAACAGAGAAATGAAGGACAACCAAATAAAGCAAATTTGAAAGATTTGATGGGTGGTGGTTGTCTGCCAACCACCCGTTACACGCCTCTATAATATATATATATATATATTAATTTTATAAATATTAAAATAATCATATCAAAGATTTTTGGTTCCAATATAAATAAATTTAGAATTCAAAAATTTAAGTTGTTAGACCTTTCCCCTCCTAATAGAAAATTTTGTCCTCAAAATTTACTTTCACTGAACAAATATGAACATAGAAGCTTAAACATCTTTCCAACTCTTAAGTAACCTTCGATGTGTCACTCTGATCCTTTACCAAATTTTAACTCGAAACTCAAATTCAAATTCCAAACTTCACTTATTCAGACTCAACTTGACTAACTAATATTTCCATGGCTGTACCTTACCTTCATTTCAAATACATCATAATCCTTCGAATCAACAAGCAACATCTCAAAATCAAATCGAACTTGAAAATTACAGATGCTCTTCAACATATTAAACCAATCATACTTTCCTAGAAGCAGATACTTGTCTTCCACGATCACCTTGTTGAGCTAACAAAGTCCTTGCACCATTTCATATATCTCAGTCTTTGATACAGACGAACAAGCGTTCCCCAAAACAATATACGAAAGTGCATAAAGCCTCAACAAAGAAACGCTTACAAATAGGCTCGAGTTTCTCGAATTTAGTCGCTGTCACTTGCTTACGAAAGATGAACACCAACAACGAACTCAACAAAATCTTAATTCCAAACTCGACTTCTTAATCAAAGGTAATCTGAACAATTACCTCGAAAACGTATCCGAAATTCTCAAATCATTTGTACAACTCCAACACCAACTCGAGAGCTTCAATAATTACCACAAAACTAAGCATGCCTATAACTCCGATGTACCAATTTCAAAAGCGTCATAACAGAAATCAAACCGACAAGGCAACCAAACTTATCATTTGAAACCAAACACTTCGAATCATCGAACTTGCAAAACTTCAGTCACTTCGAATGATAACTAGATCATACTCAAAATCTGATTCATGTTATGAATCAAATCGAGCACAATCGAATCTGCTACAAAATATTATCCAGAATTCTCAAACAAATTCCAAAGACAAACCTTGGATCTTCTAACGAATAAAAAACAACAAACATTGACAAACAAACATTGACAAACAAGACACCAAGTCCAGAAGAGCTGAACAATTAGAAACATTCAGAACATAATGGAACGACATCAGAGTTCCAACTCAGAAGAATACGCTTATAATCTAGGGGCATGTATCCACTAAACACCTTATGATAGACGACTGGTCAACTACTTAAAAACGACTCAACCTAAAAGCTCTGATACCACTAAATACAACACTTTAAATCGGTACGAACGATCTAACCCTATCTGAAATGCCCCATTCGGGTCACAAGAGCGATCGAAAATACAAATAAAAAAATAAAGTTTTTAAACAAAGCAATGCAATTTAAAATCAAATTCAGAAACCGAAATAAAACTCAAACTTAAACCGACATACAAACAAAGTATAATGACTACATGCTCGCTTAGATATACAAGTACCACATTCCGCAATTAATGCTGCTACAACTCCTTGGACTGATGTCAATATCCCGAACAATTCTCAACCTACTGACCTGCGAAGATTAATAATTTTTATGAGCTTGAGAGCCCAATAATACAGAAATACCAAAATGGATAAATATAAAGCGCCTACGAATAATAGAAAAATAAATAAAGCATAAATGCAGTGCATAATAATTAAATTAACCGAAACATTAGAGTTTGGTTCATATAGAATAAATGTAACATATACTTGAATCATAGTTATAATCGCAAAATGCTTAATATGAAGGCTAGTCGTGGAATGCCTGAATCGCAGGTTATATAATAAAGCGCTAAATGCTCACGAGTCATCATCGATATACCGGAACATAATATATATAAGTCGACACTGTTGCGAGGGAATCAAAATCGAATCACGTACACGTAAGTAGGTCATCAATTCAAATATGAAAATACCAAATAACAAAACTATCAAAAATGCAGAATTTACCGAATCTATCATATACCAAAACTCAGAATCTTGAAACTTACCAAGTCTTTCATACCGAGTTTCAGAACCACAAAACCTAACAAATCTCAAGCGAGACCCACTCGAGTCAAACCATGGCTACCAAGCCTTAATAAGGATCATAAGATCCTCAAAATAACGAATAAACAAAGTTTAAATTTTACTTGCCCTCGGGGTACACTCAGAAGCAAATTAGAACTTACAAGCATACACCCAATACTCTAAAGGTATTATAAGAACTCGATCTAAAATTCAAATTAATTGATTCCCATTGATCACGTTACATCTAATATTGTTCTTTATCGTAATTATGCACTAATAAACACGCGTTTGACTGAATTTTCACATTTATATAGATCAATTCATCAAGTGTATTCTTCAGAGCAATGCACCACCTATATAATCTATGAATTGATTAAGAATTTTACTCATTCCCGTAACCTTTGCACTTTTACCATTATTTACACCATAAGAAGAAACTACAGATTTTTTTTTGTAGTTTTTATTAAATCAACCAATGACTTCTTATTATTCATATGAGTATTATTCATAAGAATATCAATCTCAAAAATAAATTACGATCATTATTTATTTATTATATTGACGTAACTTTAATTGAAGTTGGTCGAAATCAAAACTGAATATATAAAAAATACTATTACATTTTTTGGAACAATTCCTATCTAGGGGAGTGTCATGACCATTTTTTACCAGGGATGAAAATAGCTCGACGATTATCCTTTAAAATTAGGATTTTTGTCTTTAATTTATTTAATCTTGAAAATTTAGGTTTTTTCATGTTAAATTGGATTTTTTTCCTTTAGTTAATTTTGAAAACATTTTGGAGTTGCCACCAGTCACTTTGGTAGACCGAACACCATAAAAAATAACCAGAGATTCATTCTTTAAAAATTGGGTTCGGGAGTCGGTTACGTGTGGGGAAGGATTAGATCCCCACAAAAGCCCGTTATCGGTACCTTTTAATTTTACGTGGCATTTTGGCATTTTGAGAATAATAATTCGAACTTAATTTAACCCATAATTATTAACTGGATTTAAATTTCAAATGGAGATATTCTTTTTATAAGAAAATATATTTTTATCTGAATATGAGATTAGAAGCACCCAGTTACTTTAGGACACTTCGATTCATTTTCAAAAATATATTTCCAACATAAAAGGTTTTAATGCATAATCAATTAGTTTCTTGTTAATTTTAAGTTCTAACTTAAAAAGGCTCTAATTAATTGAATTGTTTAAAAACTATGAATATTATTAAATTTGGGGTATTTATGAGATAAAACTCAATTGCTTGAGCACTATTCATATTAAAACCCTATATTAAATAACATTTCTAATTTAATTGGTGAATCTAATTAATTAAATACTAGTCCTAATTAAAATTCTAATTTAATTAACTAGGTTAATTACCATGTTCTAGGTTTAAATGAGTATCCAATGTTCTACTTAAAAGTCTTCTTGGGTAACATCTCATTGCAATGAGACACTATCCAACTTAGAACTTCAAAGCTTCCCTTTTAATACCCATTTACTTTCTACAATTATCTCTCTTATTTTTAAGTATTTAATCCTATTAAAGAACATAGAATTAAGGCTCTAACAATTAATTATTAAATCTATGTGATTAAGTTAACTAACAAATATATACTACATGTTTAATTTTAAAAAAATGCATCAATCATAATTTAAACATCAAATTAAATTAAAACAATTAAAAGAAAGGACTAAATTGAAAGAGAACTAAACTTGCAATTTTGATTTCAATGAATACATCGGCTAAATTGAATTACAAGAGAAATTACGGGACAAAATTGAAAGAGTCCGAACAGAGAAGCGCGGATCCAGATCCGACCCGCTCAGAAACTCGCGGGTCACTTTGACCATAGTGCCAAAATGGCACCGTTTCTTTCTCCTTATAAAAGGCTCGAGCTGAACCTAACTCAGTCATTTGGCCGAGTCACTCACTCTCTCTCTTAACCCTTCTCTCTCTCAAATTCTCTCTACACAAACAGATTCTACCCAGAAATTTAGCCCCGAAATGGATCAAACCCCCTGTTTATCATGAATTCATCCAAGTTCTTCCTCTTTTCCTTAGTTTAATCCACACAAACACCATTTCTCACCCCGACTTCATTTATTCAAAGATCAATCACCAAAATTTTGTTGGTGTTAATCTTAGTTCATCATATTCACGATAAACACCAAAACCCTGGCGTATCCCCGCCTTTAACACCGTCGTCTAGATCTACTCTAACCAAACTCCAGCCAAACTTTGATGTTCACCGACCATTGAGATTCGCATCTCAGCCGCCGTAGGCGACGCCGGCCACCGCACTGTGATTTTTGGCCATTGCATCTCTACCGCACCGAAACCCTATTTTCCAAAATTTTCTAATTTTAAGCCCTAAAATCTTAGATCTAGAACCTGGCTCAATAGAGCCAACCAACAACGCCACATAAGATCTAACTACCCATAGCATGAAACCTCTTCAACTATGCCTTGGCTATTCCAACCACCATTCAACTATTTTATTTCTTTTTTTATGTTTCTATTTCGGTTTTCCCCTTAAAAATGAACTAATATTTTTTTGTTTTTTCTTGATTTTGCAAGATTCAAAATAAAAGCGAGAGGATAACTTTTCGGCTGTGAATCGATGATTTGGTTCTAGATTTTGGCAACCATCCATAGTCTCGGCGGCCTCTTCGATTTCCAGCGTCGTTCTGTCTTCTCTGACGGCTGCTCCAACGACTGATCGTCTTCACCAATCAAGTCTGCAACTTTCGATTGTCCCTTCAACTCCTAAGGTAAGCCCTTTTCGTTCTCCTCCTTTATTATATTTTATTATTATTATTAGCCATTAATTATGCTGACATACTCTCTCCTCCTTTATATAGGGGTCTGGCCGTTGATGTCATCCAGTACAAAAGAAACACAGATCCATGTACTAAGGGTTTGAACCAATATGAAATCGCCACGTGTCCCTTTGATGGCAAATTTGGGTAGGAAATTTGTAGTACCAGATATTTTGTGTTTGTTTGGATTCAATAAGATGTAAAACTTCAAATTTTGGGCTTGTAATGAGCTTTCGGGTTTTTACATGCATTTGGACATTTGGAATGATTTTTTTTGGACTGTTTTACATGTATTTTTAGATTGAATTTTGGAACTTTATTTATTTATTTATCTATATACACATACCCGGGTAAAATTAAGGTATTACAGCTGCTCCTCTTTGCTTATTGTTGTGGAACGGGAATTGAGTAAAGACTGCAAAGACACGAATTTTAACCGAACCTGCCGACTATTGCTTCGAGCTGTAAGTTCTTCCTATTATTAATTTTCACTTCTTTTTCTTCTTAAGAAAACTTTAACAAGTTCTTCTTATTATGAACTTCCCAATCTTCCTACCAATGCTGACTGCGAAATCTGAACTAGTTCTTCTCATTAAGAACCCGTTTATTCCTCTTGCTCATTTTGATCTACCTCTTTGCAATGGTATCGAACAAGCAAGCTCTTCCAATTAGGAACTCCTCGTTCACTGTTAGAAATGTTGATCCACCTCTCTATAAAGGCATTGAACACGTTTTTCTATAACGTCGATCCATTTTCCTCTGCAAAAAAGTTGATATTCATTCACTGTTGGGAATGTTTATGAAGTCTGAAAAAGTTGAACTATCCATTGTTCTGAAACGCTGTGAAGCCTGGAGCAGAGTACACTTTCCATTCTTCTGAAATGTTGATCCACCTCTCTGTAAAGATGTTGAATTAGCGAGCTCTTCTCATTAGGAACTCCTTATTCTTTGCTGGAAATATTTGAACAAACAAATGCTTCATTCTAACTCTTCATTCTTCTAAAATGTTGGACAAGGTCTAAAAAGATAAACTATCTATTCTTCTGAAACGCGGCGAAGCCTGGAATCATTACACTTTTCATTCTTTTGAAATGTTTATCCACCTCTCTGTAAAGGGGTTAAACAATCGAACTCTTCTCATTTAGAACTTTGAATTCTTTGTTGGGAGAACTCTTGACATTAGGAGTTCTTATATTCTTTGTTGGATGAACTCTTCTCATTAGGATCTCATCTCTTTTCTGAGAATGTTGATTCATCTCCTCCTCTGGGAAAAGTTGAACCTGCAAAAAGAAATATCATCAATTAATAAAATTTTAGCTTGAAGTGGTATGAAATATCCTCAATTTTCAACTTGAAGCGCTAGGATCTTTAGAGTCACTACCTTTTTGACTAAAAGTGCCTCGATTTTTCAATATGAAGTTTGCGTGAATTTTTTTCCGCTTCCTCTGTTGATCAATCTCCTTCTATGCTTGGAACGTATATGTGACCTACAAAAAGTCAAATTTATCATTAATCTTCCTACATCAATTGTAAATCAAATGTACAAATTATGTAAATCATTAAGAAACTTCAAGTGCTTCAATGAGAAATGCTAAAACTTTTGACAAATTAGACTATGAATCCTATTCATTTGAGCCCGAAGTTGATCTATCTTGCTTTCCAACTTGGTAACCTCTACTACTTTCTTTTTATTGAAACAGATGGCCAAAAGGTTAATATCTTTTGCCAATACCATGCCCCCATTGTCTTACTGTGACGATATCCAAAAAGTTTTCACCATTTCTGGAGGTGTCGGTCTAAAGGGCTTAACATCATACCCAAAGGACTTACTAATGACCCAAAGGCTTTAAAATTGCACTGCACTTTTTATCTTGTGCATACAATCAAATGTTTACATCACTCCTGAAGGTGATGGCCCGAAGGACTTAACATCATACTCGAAGAACTTACTAATGACCTGAAGGATTTAGGATTGTAATGCATTTTCTATCTTATGCAAACAATCACATCACTCTCGAAGGTGATAGCCCGAAGGACTTAACATCATGCTCGAAGGACTTACTTGTAACACCCCCTACCCCGGGTTAGTAGCAAACCGGCTCTAGAGTGTTACCAAGAAAGGGCAAGGCAATACAATATGATAACAAGGCAAGCAATACAAGCAAGATCAAGGAAAGAATTGATAAATCATCCCTATTAAATGAGTTACTTAACTAGCAAGCAACCAAGCATACTTACATTTTTATTTCAAGATATTATAGGTTACTACTTAAACAATTTCATTAACTACCTCTTATACCATTATCAATTCGAATGACCTACGTGTGTAGACATTCTTCCATTTCATTTCAATGATCCTTAGATTGTTACATGTACAAATTTCACACCTAAATTTACTAAACATGATCATGTTAACATACAATTGCATGAAACTAGTCTCTCAATCAACTAGACCATTCGGCCTTCACCATTCAAACACACAATACTCTTGTAACAAGGCATGTTCACACACAAGAGACCATATAATTCCAAGACACTCGAATGGAAGACAAGCAAGCATGGTTTGATTCATACTACTTTTCAATTCAAGCAAGACATGAAACATTTCATGTAACTTCAATTAGACATATATATGTTCATTAAACAATGCATTCGAATGGCTTAATGTAAACTAGATCAAACACTTGATCATTCCAATACAAATTCATTTATGCGCAACAAAACCTTTCCATTACATGTAATCTAAGTTCAATACAAGATTCACATCATCAACCAAGTTCATAACATAGTAGGCTTATACAAGAACAATATATACAAATTTCAAGAATTCCAAAATGCATGATCAAGATGAACTATATACATTATAGTGCCATCATTCTAGGAGATATACAAAACAAGTATGAAACCATACTTTAACTTTGCTTGTGTGACTTGCTTCTAGCTCAAGAAATCAGGCTTCAAGATCAAGCAACACTCAAGTCCTTTATCCTGTAGTTGGGAAGAATAAAACAAGAGTGATAAGTACAAGAATGTATTTAGTGAGGTAGTACTAGTTTTAACCATTTGTTATATCAAGTTTTGTGTCATTTAATCAAGTATAATCCTAACTAAGGATTTCAAGCATTAGAATGATCCTAACTAAGGATTTCAAGCATTAGAATGATCCTAACTAAGGATTCAAGCATTCGGCTAGCATAAGGAACAAGAGACATGGAATCATAATTTATGCTTTCATATCAAGAATCAAGCAAATCATACTTACATAATAAGTAATCAAGTAAGTCATACTTACATGACAAGTAACATACAATTTATGGCTTTCATGTCAAGTAACATACTATTCATAGCTTTCATGTCAAGTAACATTCATAATATAACTTTCAAGACAAGTCACATGTGTTTTAGGATTGTTATTACATTTGTTATCAATTAAACAACCCCCTTGGTACTTAGTTTGTATAGGTAATCGAGTCTCCAACCAACTGTCGCCACAAGATGCACCGTAGTGCTGGTCAACCCTTCTACTGTCACCAAAGACCACATACGTATCCTCCGTTTGTCGCCAAATAGGGGCCTTAGCCCTGGACCGTAGTCTACCCTGACACAATGAGCTCTAGACTCTAAGGCATGCCCTTCTACCTAGTCCAACTAGCTACCAAGGTTGTTCGACTATAGCAATTTATTCAAGTATTTCAAGTTCAAGATCATGCCAAGTAGCAAGTTCATTATGCATTAGGCCCTTAGGCCAATTGAGCCATAGCTCACATATCATGTAATTCTCATGTTTCGTTTCATCAAGTAGGCAAGTTCTTTAAGTCATTCGATCCCATGCCATATCACACATTCAAGCACCAATGTTACCACTTAAACATTCAAATCAAACATGTATTCAAGGATATGATCAAGTTTCATGCATTACTAGTCATTCTTCCCTTATTAGGCCAAGTCCATATTAGGTTCATTTAAGCATTACAAGAATGTAGACAAGCATGCATTGGTTAGGACCTAGTCCTAACCCTAGATATAACTACACTCACAATACTCCAAGCTTAGCTAGTCTTGAATCCACACTCCTTTGTTCTTGGCTTTAGGATGTTCCACTCTTTCCTCATCCACCAAGTTCACTCCTGGTTCTAACACATTACACAAGTACATACATGTTAAAAAAAGTTCACATAATCATTCAATTAAGGCAATGTTACAAGCACACAACATACACAAATCTGGCAGCATGTTCATATACATTCTTTACTATACATAACTACACTTATCTATACTTTAATTCATGTAAAACAAGGCAGTAATCAATGCCCAAAACTGTTTACAAAATAGTTTACAAATTGTCACAAAACAGTGTACAATTACCTAAACTATTGTTACTAGGCAACATGTAGCCAGTTCACTCAAACATGCATAACTTTCATTCCGTACGTCGTAATTTCAATTGGTTTACGGCGTTGGAAAGCTAACGTAATTTTCTTTCTAACCATACAGGCCTTTCATTTTAGTTCTTTGCCAATTAATACAGTTTTTAACTTAAAGACAGGGTAATTTACAACACTGGACAATTTGCACTGTCCTTAGTGTTTCTTCTTTACATTTCATTCTACAATCCAGAATTCAATTCTGTTTTCTCCTAATGAATTTAGACATGTCAAGGTACTATCCATAAAACTTTCAGCCTTAAATTCATTTTATACAATTTATGGTGATTTTTCAAAGTTACTTCCCAGAACAAAGCATTATGGGCAGATTACACTATGTTGAGTTTCTAGTTTCGTAACTCATTTTAACAAGGTTCTAACATGGCAATTCAACTTATTTTCATATTCTTACATGTCTAGGTCAGTCTAATTCACCTAGCAATGTGTTTAAAACAGGGTATTATCATGTTAAATTCAATTTGATTTATTTGATTAACATTATACTTCCAATTCACCAATTGAACAGTCCATTACCTATTTTTAACTAATCCAATTAGGTGCATTCATTTTCCAGCAAGTTATCTACTCTATTCAATCCTCAATTCATCTACCAACATGATCAAAACAGGGCTTTACATTCAATTAGCATGCTTAAACGTTTTCACTAGTAAAACAATCTCAATTCAAAACTGTTTTCAACCATATACATTGTCTTTATCAAATTGGCTACTAGCATTCACAATTTCAAGTTATATTGGAATCTAACATGATCCTAACATACATAACAATCATCCTAATCAATCTAGGCAACAAGAACATCAAAATATCAAGATTCAAACAATCTATAACATGTAGGAGTCAAGCATTATACCTTCTCCAAGCTAATTTGACCAAGGCTAAATCAAAAAGCATGAATTGGAAGATGATCTATGAAGCTTTTTCTCTCCCCTTTCTCTCTTAAGCAATTTGGCCATGTGATAATTTTGGGAGGAAGAAGATGATACAATTTTGTTCATCTTTCCTCTCCTAGCCGTAAGTCATCAACTCAATTGGCACATGTTCTCATCAAATGAGAACATGTGTCAAGGCCTTAAGTTTTAATTCCATTTGCATGCAATCTTTATAGCTTTGCATGTTCACAATTTCATCCTTCTATTTAAGCCTTCTAGTTTTAATTTCAATTCAATTTGGTTCTAATTTCACTTATTTGATTTTAAGGATGGCTAATGTTCTTTCTTCTTTAAATTGATTAGCTCATATATTCAATTAGCCTATAGTTTAGATAGTGGTAACTTTCCTAGGCCAATTTTAGGGTGTTACATTACTAATGACCCAAAGGATTTAAGATTTTAATGTATTTTCTGTCTTATGCAAACAATCACAACACTCCTGAAGGTGATGGCCCGAAGGACTTAACATCATGCCCGAAGGACTTACTGATGACCCGAAGGATTTAAGATTGTAATACATTTTCTGTCTTATGCAAACAATCACATCACTCCCAAAGGTGATGGCCCGAAAGACTTAACATCATGCCCAAAAACTTATTGATGACCCGAAGGATTTAGGATTGCACTGCACTTTTTTTCTTGTGTAGACAATCAGAAAGTCTTTGCTGAAATGTGCCTCTTCAAATTGATTGAAATCTTTGCTGAGATCCGTCTCTTCAAATGGGTTGAAATCTTTGCTAAAATCTGTCTCTTCAAACGGGTTGAAATCTTTGCTGAAATTTGCCTCTTCAAACGGATTGATATCTTTGTTTCACGAAAATGTGATTGAAATCTGTAGCTACGTCTTTTCCTTTCTTTTTCTTTGAAATAAATGTGTAGTTCTAATTTTTCTTTTTTTAGAAAATCGGTTGATACAAAGTATCCCTTAATCATTTTTGAAAATCTTGGTTTAATGGGATTTCTTTTAAAAAAATTCTTATTCTTTTGAAAAAAATCAAAAACTTGGAGTCGTCACCGGCCACTTGGGTAAGGTAGGTCGGACACCACAAGAAACCAGATATTCGTTTTGAAAAGGTTCTGAGAGTTGGTTACGCATGGGCAAGGATTAGCACCCCCATCACGCTCGAAAATCGGTACCAAAATATTTGTTGCTTTTAAATTGTTGGAATTTAATTGAAATTTGAATTGAATTTAATTTGGCGTACTTAATTGAAAATTGACCTTAATTGCACAGGCTTTATCAAATTGGCGGGTTCAAATTAATTGGACATTCAATTAATAAGGTAGACAATAAATCAGACCATAGATTAAACTAACATCATATAAGCCTAACTGTTGTGTTAATTTATGGTTCGAATCTCGTATGTCACCTAATGCGTGGTGCAAGCAATTAAGATATGATGAAATGGTTTTATCAATTTTTAATTTTACCTTGGGTCGGTAAGAATTAATTCAAATATTTGGTCAATATTCTTTAAGCTCGGACTGTTACGACATAAATATCAGAATTAATAAATACCTCACTTTTTATGATTTAGATTAGTTAATTTGAAATAAATGGGTCACATAAATGAAAATGAATAAGGATGACAAACAAGAGGCTTAAAGATCAACACACAAAAGCCCGCCCAATGCCCTAACCTAAAAGGCCCAAGTTATGGAAGACCAATTAGTGATCTAATTATTAGTGAAGTGATTCTAATATTAATCCTAAATTAATTAATCCTAAAAAACTAGAAAAAAAACTCTAACAAATTATGAATTATCTTAAAACATGATAATCAATTCGATTAATTTTAAGCTAGTATTCGAATAAGCCAAGGATACTATTAAAACAAACTGAATTAATTAATCGCGGTTTCAATTAGTTGTCCTTTTAATCTCCATATTAATTTTATCCTAAAATGTGGTTAAGAGGTGTTCAATTAATTTAATGAATTTAACATTTATCCCAATAAGCCAAAGGTAAGTTTAAATTCACTAAATCAATTCGAACCTTAATCTAATTAAGGCTCTAAAAGGACTAATCATAAATTAACTTAATTAATTTAGAAACCGTGCCCATATGAGACAAGCACACGACTTAAATTAATTAAATGAATTTTACCTTAAACTAATCTAAAGTCTAATCTAATAAGCCTAAAGCCCAAAATAGAGCAAAACCCAATCTACCTAAACTAAACAACCTAAAACCAAAAACATGACGAGGCCCAAACTAAGCCTATATTAAAACCAAATATAAACATATCATATGTTAACTATATACTACATATTATATAAAAATATACATTGTGGGTATAAAACCATATGATATATACATTTAAAATTATGTACTATATACGTTATAAAAACCCTATATTACATATACTATAAGAAAACTTTATATTATAAATATTATGGAAAAACCATATATTAGATATCATAATAAACTATATATTATATTATAAAAAAACATATATTATATACTTTATAAAAAGCATTGTACATTTTATAAAAAATGTGTTATAAACACTATATATTATAAAAATCATATTTTTATAAATGTCACAAAAAGTTATATAATATAAAAACATATGACATGTATACGTTATATAATATAATGTGTTATAAACACAACTACACACACTTGGCAGGTAATTGTTAGTTTGCATTGCTTGAGGACAAGCAATAGTTCGAGTTTGGGGGTGTGATAAGTGTTCGAAAGTACTATTTTTGTTACCCTTTTTACTCATATTATAGTTAGACTTAGGCTAATATTTGTTGCATAATTAGTCATTCATGCATTAATTCATGTTTCTTTCCACCGTTGAGCTTGATTACATAACTTGGTGATTTTTGTGGAAAAAGATGCTGCTTTGGTGTGCTTTTGTGTGTGTGCAGAATCACTTGCCTAAATAAGGCTGGAACCAGTTGCCAGGGCAGTGCATGAAGGAGATGCCGACGTAGTTGCCAGGGCAATGCATGAAGGATATGTCGAGCTAGTTGCCAAGCAATTTTCGATAAGGGATAAGATGATATGGTAGTCGAAATTAATGACTAGATAATCCCAAGATGACGTGGAGCAAAGTTAAATCCCAAAGGAGTTTGATTTCCATGAAGAGGTTAAAGAGAAATTAAATCCCAAGAAGATAGGAGAAGTTCTAGAAGGAATTTAAATATAATAAGAATTATATTCTTTTAAAGTATTTAATTCCAACTTAACTTCCTCCTCAAGAAGGATTTTGACCTAGCCATCTCCTATTTAAAGGAGACCAAGCTGTCAAAGAGAGGAGGGCAAGAAGGGAGATATTTTGAAAAGAGAGTTAAAGAGAGGAGAGTTCAGAGAGATTTTCCAAAGAGGGCTGATCGATTTCTTCTTCTTCTTCTTCTTCTTCTTTGCTTCTATTAGATTCAGGGTTTGGGGATTATTCTTTGTATATCCTTTGAAGCCAACCATGAACTAACTTGATTGATTAGGGTTATTATGTTTTTGTGGTTGTGAAATCTTTTGGATTTTGTTTAGGTTTTGAGTTGCAATTCAATTTTCAAAGTTTGTTCATTCTTGGTTCTCAATCTTGTTTGCGAGTGAATTGGGAGAGGATCTCAGAATTCAATCATCTATTTATCTAATATCAAGAGAGTTAGATTCAAGAAACGAATGAGCATGGTCTTTATTCAATCTATTGATGGTGAAGACTAATTCGGCTTAGGGATAAATTACGAATTTCAACGGCTAAGAGGAGCGCAAGATTGGTTGTTGTTCACCCTTGATTCATGCAGGGATATATCGTCAAGACGTGTGCAATTAACAGTATTTCGTGTTAGGGATAATGAGGAATCATTGAAGAAAGCTTCGCCGAACTTTGGAAGTGAATGCTCAATTGCCCAGCAATCGGCCCATCCTTAATTGCCCAGGCAATCGCGGGAGCATTGCCCAGGAAATCTGATCAGACAACGAGGGGGAATTGCCCCGGCAACCGACCAGGCAATACGGCAAAATTGCCCTGGCGATCAACCAGACAATTGCAACCAAATTTCCCTGGCAATCGACTAGGCAATCGTAAAAGAATTGCCCTGGCAATCCGGCTACTACTCAATCACCACGACGAACCATTCGATCATCACTCCACAACTCACGATAACCTGGCCTATTCCCTCTTATTTGATTACATCTTTATTTTATTTACTTGCTCTTTTATTTTATTCGTTAGTTAGAACTCCTACAATTATCAATTGTGTTTTTACTTTTATAGTGCGATAACTAAGGCAAAGTGGCCCAAACCAATCCCTGTAGAGATGATACTTGATACTTATCATATCACTTTATTACTTGCGACGTGTATACTTGCACAATTGCATAGCACTTATTACGCGCAACAATGGGCTACCAAAAGGCTCATGCAATACATGATGTATCATACTACTTGGCTGATATTCAAGCTGGATCCATTGAAGTTCTTAATGGAAGCACCGGCACTAAATGGGAGGTTGGCTCGTTGGCAAATGTTATTATCTGAATTTGACATACTATATGTGAGCCAAAAGGCAGTAAAAGGAAGCACTATAGCAGATTTCCTGGCAAACCGCACTTCAGATGATTATGAGTCTTTAAACTTTCATTTCCCAGATGAAGACCTGATGTGCATAACCGTCGGAGAAAAGATTACCTCGAAGAATAAGTCATAGAAACTCCATTTCGATGGAGCATCCAATGCCTTAGGCCATGTAATTGGGGTAGTGTTAATCTCTCCAAAAAAGTCTACTATCCCCTCACTGGTATATTATAATTCTTTTGCACAAAAAACATAGCCGAGTATGAGGCTTGTGTTATGGGTTTATATGCAGCCATTGAAGGGAAAGTCAATATGCTCTAAGTTTTTAGAGATTCCTCTTTGGTGATTTACCAACTCTGGAAAGAGTAGGAAACAAGAGTCCCAAAATTGGTTTATGACTTGATCCAAGAGTTAGTCAAAAGCTTCGAGAAGATCAGTTTCACTTACCTCCCAAGGGAATATAATCAAATGGTAGACGCTCTGGCGACCTTGGCTGCAATGTTTGAAGCAAGTATTGAAGCTGAGATGAAGCCAATTGAGATATAAATATTCGAAACACCGGCTCATTCATATAGCTTGGAAGAAGAAGTGGATGTTAACCCATGGTACTATGATATCCTTTAGTATATCAAGTTCCAAATCTACCCTAAAGAGGCCAACGAGAATGATAAAAGAACCATTAGAAGAATGGCGGCAGGATACGTTCTAGACGGGGAGGTTTTGTACAAAAGAAGCCAAGACCAGCTGTTTTTGAGGTGTGTTGACGCTCGAGAGGCCGAAGCCATTTTGGCGAAAGTCCATGGAGGCTTGTGCGAAACCCACGCCAGTGGGTTCTCAATGGCTAGAAAGATCACGAGATATGGCTATTTCTAGTCAACTATGGAGGGAGATTGCATCAGTTACGCGAAGAAATGCCATAGGTGTCAAATCTATGCTGATAAGATACACTCTCTACCAATGCCACTCCATACCATGAATTCACCATGGCCTTTTGCCGCTTGGGGCATGGACGTTATTGGCCAAATTTATCCAAAGGCTTCTAATGGACATCTATTCATCCTGGTAGCCATTGATTACTTCACCAAGTGGTTAGAGGCCGCTTCGTATGCTAGCATCACAAAAGCTACAGTTTACAAGTTCTTAAAAAGAGAAATCATATGTCGCTATGGTCTAACAAAAAAGATCATCACTGATAATGCTACCAATTTAAATAATAAGATGATAGCCGAAGTGTGCGAGCAATTCAAAATAATACACCATAATTCCACCTCTTATCGTCCTAAGATGAACAGAGCGGTAGAAATGGCCAACAAGAACATCAAGAAGATCATATCGAAGACCACAGACACCTTTAGGGATTAGCATGAAAAGTTGCCATTTGCTCTATTTGCCTACCGGACGCCGGTACATACTTCAACAGGGGCCACACCATACACCATCGCTTTGAATTTTAAATGAGGGAAGAATAGAAGAAGCCGAGTGGTTGCAAGCTCGATTTAACCAGTTGAACCTCATTGAGGAGAAAAGACTAAAAGTCATTTGTCATGGTCAGATGTATCAAAAAAGGATGGTGCGAGCCTACGATAAGAAAGTCTGGCCAAGAGATACCAAGAGGGGGATCTAGTACTTAAAAGAATCTTTCGAACTCAAAGAGATTCTCACGGGAAGTGGATGCCTGATTGGGAAGGACCTTATGTTGTTAAAAAGGCCTTTTTCCGGAGGAGCATTGATCCTAACAGAAATGGATTGGAGGATGTTGAACAACCCAAAAAATTCTGATTCATTCAAGAGGTATTATGCATGAAAAAAATAGAAAAAGTGAAAAAAAAAAAGAAAAAGGCGAAGTGAAAACACAGAAGGGCGCTTCACAAAATGAAATACCTGGAGCGAAAACCTAAAAATGCGCTTTAGGTATAAAAAAGAAAAAAAGAAAGGAAAAAAACAACAAGGGGGTTCAAGGTGAAAATTGAAAAACAACATCTTAAAACCAAAGGGGGATTTGAGTTGAAAACCCGAAAATGGCGACTCATAAAAATTTTGAAAATTAGGCATCCCAAGGTCAAATCTTCTCAGGGGTCAAGTTTTAGTGGAAAAGTTTCTAGCAAGAGATCTACTTCGGTCGATGGGCTCTTGCATCATTCATGAAGTCAATGATTGGGATGTGGCATCATACTTTTTTTTCCTTCTTTTCCTAAGTTTGCCATGACTTTCGAATTACTTTGAACTTTCGAAACATTAATGAAGTATAATTTCATACATTCTTCTATATTTTCTACAAGCATCCGGCAAGTAGGTTGACATAGATTCATGAAAAGCAAAGGATTTCTTGGTATTACTATGTTCTAACTTTTTAAGTGCAGGTGGAACGAAGAATTATGTTAAATTTGAACCAAGAGGAGATTTAAATTGCTAGGATTATGAAGACGAGTCCTGACCGTATCAGATTACAAGCCTATCACATGGGAATAGAAGGATTATGAAGATGAAGTCATCCCTAGGTGAAAACCTGAAAGGGCGCCCAAAAAATAAAAAAAGAAGAAGAAGAAGAAAAGAGAAAAGATGAAGGAAAAGAGAAAAAAAAAGAAAAAGAGAAAAAGAAAGAAGAAAAACCTCTAAGGTGAAAACCCGAAAAGGGCGCTTTAAAAGAAAGCAAAGCTAAAGTGAAAACCTGAAAAGGCACTTTAGAGCAGAAATTCAAAAAAGAGAAGACTGGTGGTTGAACCCGAACATGAGATAAAGTACCGTCCAATATTAAGGAAGCAAAAAGAAGAACAAGGAAGATTAAACATAAAAGTGAAAGCGTCGAAGCGATGTTCGGATCCCATTGTTCATGCATCATATCTAGCCAAACATCCCTAGGTTAGGAGCATGCTAACTCATATCGTTACAACTTTTCATTTCTTTTTGCAGATATCTAAAAGATAGTCCGGGTACCTCTTGAGAAGAGGAGTGAGCGACAAAGTGAAAATCTAGAGAAAATTTCAGGTGAAGTATTTCAGACTCGTCCACTGCAGGTTTTCAGAGCGAATGAGGCAGATACTCAAAGCTTAAGGATTTTAGGCGAAGGATTTCAAACTCGTCGTATTAGAAATTAAGGGCAAAAAAGGCAGATACTCATAGCTCAGGGTTCTTGGAGCAAAAGAGACAGATACCCGTAGCTCAACAATTTCTGAGCGAAGGAGACAGATACTCATGGCTCAAAGTCTTCAAGGCAAAGGAGACAGATACTCATAGCTCTAGGTTCTAGGGAGAGGAAGGGTGAACAGTTCCATATAGGAGGAACTCACAGCTCTGAATATTTGAACAGGGAACTAGGACAAAACTAGTGTTTATGGTCTTTGCTTTACCCTTGTTTTTCAAGGATAAGCAAATATGGGCAGTTGTAATCACTAATTTTGTCCGGGTGTTAACTTTTTTTTTACTTTTTTACAATAAAAGGGGCTTTGTTTAACTTTAACTATTTTATACTATATATATGTGATTATTATTAAAATCCAAAAAATTACTAGTGCAATTTGAATTAATTGTTTCTATATATATATTGTTATTTGTTATCCAATTTACTATCATATTATACTATTTATTATGTTTGATTATAATGTTATTATCATTAGCATATTATGTTAATGTTCTTTATGTTATCGCAATATTGATATTACTAGTAGTATTACTATTATTATTATTATCACTATTGTTGTTATCATAAGCTAAACCAGAAATCTAAAAAGATTAACTTAAGAATAAAAGTTCAGATATTATTACAAAAATTAAAACCCAAAAACATTATATATAAGCCCATTAACATAAATAAAATGAAAGCCCAAGTTTTAAATGTCCATTTACAACTTAAAAGCCCCAAGAAATTACATCATACATTTGGCCCGATAAGCCCATATTTAATATTAACCCTAATCTAATCTAATAATTGTTATGACTTTTGAGCAGTTGAAATATGATGCAATGGTTTTATCAAGTTTTAATTTTACCTTGGGTCGGTAAGAATTAATTCAAATATTTGGTCAAAATTCTTTACGCGCAGACTGTTACGACACAAATACCGAAATTAATAAATACCTCCCTTTTATGATTTAGATTAGTTAATTTGAAATAAATGGGTCACATAAATAACAATTAATAAGGATGAAAAAAAGAGGCTTAAAGATAAACACACAAAGCCCACCCAAGGCTTTAACCTAAAAGGCCCAAGTTATGGAAGATCAATTAGTGATCTAATTATTAGCGAAGTAATTAACCTCTAACAAATTATGAATTATCTTAAAACATGATAATTAATTCAATCGGTTTTAAACTAGTATTCCAATAAGCCTAGGATACTATTAAAACAAACCGAATTAATTAATCGCGGTTTCAATTAGATGTCCTTCTAATCTCCATATTAATTTTATCCTAAAAAGTGATTAAGAGGTGTTCAATTAATTTAATGAATTTAACACTTATCCCAATAAGCCAAGGGTAAGTTTAAATTCACTAAATCAATTCGAACCTTAATCTAACTAAGGCTCTAAAAGGACTAATCTTAAATTAACTTAATTAATTTAGAAATCGTGCCCCTATAAGACGAGCACACGACTTAAATTAATTAAATTAATTTTACCTTAATCTAATCTAAAGTCTAATCTAATAAGCCTAAAGCCCAAAACAAAGCAAAACCCAATCTACCTAAACTAAACAACCTAAGTCCAAAAACATAACGAGGCCCAAACTAAGCCTATATTAAAACCAAATATAAACATATCATATATTAACTATATACTACATATTATATAAAAATATACATTGTTGGTTTAAAACCATATGATATATACATTTAAAATTATGTACTATACACATTATAAAAACCTTATATTACATATACTATAAGAAAACTTTATATTATACATATTATAGAAAAACCATATATTAAATATCATAATAAACTATATATTATATTATAAAAAAACATATATTATATACTTTATAAAAAGCATTGTACATTTCATTAAAAAATATGTTATAAACACTATATCTTATAAAAATCATATTTTTATAAATGTCACAAAAAGTTATATAATATAAAAACATATGACATGTATACGTTACAAAAACTTAAAGGTCATCAAAGTATATATTATATGTATTATTAAAAGACTACGTATATTATAAAAACCATATGATAAGGCATATATACACATTAAAACTATACATTATATTTTGTATAAAGAACCATATTATATATACACATACCATGTATTTTAAAACCATAAAATCACATACAATATTTCAAAAACCACAAACATATATATAACAAAAATAAAGCAATAACAAAAAAATAATAGGCTAGAAAATAAAATGCATGCAACATGGGGCAAAAAACTACTGGAATTTGGACCAAAACACAGAAAATAAATTTGGGGGTTAAATTAAACAAAAAAGAAACTTAATCGAAAAAAGGACTAGATTAAAAGCTGTTGAAAAGTTTTGAGGACTTGGGGAGGGATTTTGAAAAGCGGAATGGCCTGGGCGGCATGATTTTCCCACGCGGAAGGACTAAAGCTGTGATTTGAGGATACAGAAGCCCTTATGGGCGTAAATAAACTAGGGCGGGAGGTTTTAAAACGCAAATAACCCATTTGGTTTTGAGGATCGATATAAATCACAAAATTTAACCATGAAAGGAAATTTTTTAAGCCTTTGCTCTCTGAAAACTAGAGAGACTTTCCCCTCCCTCCCCTCGTCCGATGAGCGTCGCCGTTTATCGGGGGGCAAAACTCCAAAAACCACCATTCCCTGTCCGCTCGTCGGCGACCGATGAATGTGGAAACCAACCAGAAATGTTACCCTTTTCACTCTGAACCTAGATCTAAAACCCTTTTTCCCTTAAAATGGTAAAAACCCCTTTGTTTTTGTAAAAACAGAGGCCAAGATCCCATTTGTTTTGAAAAGCCAAACACAAAAATGACCCCTTTTGATCAGTACCCTTCTATTTCACCATGCGCGACCTTGAGGTTAGAAGGTTTGTCAGTGGCGAGGAGAGGCAGACCGACTCGAGAGAAAGGCCGAACACTGAAGGTAAAAAAACTCAACCCTAGTTTTATTTGGGTGTATGCTTATGTTTGAAATGAAAAGAAAACAGATGAGGAGTATACCTCTATAAACGTGAGGCTTTTTTGCTTCTATTGCTCCCAATTTTTTGAATCCCTTACAATAGTCTAGGGTTTTGCTATTTGTACCCTGTGAAATTATAATGATTTTAGAAAATATAAAACCCCCAGCAATTATCTATTGGCTGCCCTCTGAAAATTTGGTAATTTGGTGCCTCCTCTAGAATTGTAGGTTTTTCCCCTAATATCATTTTTTCTGATATTCGTCCTTTTGTTTTCTTGTATGCGATGGCCGACCGTGGGGAGGAGGGGACCAGAGAGACTATTGCGACTGCTGGCATGTCTATTTGCGTGACTAGGCGACCATGATGTTGAAGAGTCTTAGACGCTTGGAGCCAAATGAAAACTTGTCAATGATGGACGTGGCACGCAACGAATGGTCAGTCAACATCTTTAACGCCGATGTGGCAGTTTGAACGGTCTAGCGGAATCTGAAAGGGCACGTGTGAACTCCACACTCGCACGAGGCAATCAAAGATTCGCGCGTGCGGTGCATGAGGAGATGGAGAGTTGGAGTGATATGCATGCGCGAGTGAGACAACCGATCAACCTCTCCTTGGTTCCATCTAAATCGTCTGATCCGACCTTGATCGAATAGCTAATATCCAACTGCAAAAAAGGCATAACAGTTATTAGATTAGATTAGGGTTATTATTAAATATGGGCTTATCGGGCCAAATGTATGATGTAATTTCTTAGGGCTTTTAAGTTGTAAATGGACATTTAAAACTTGGGGTTTCATTTTATTTATGTTAATGGGCTTATATATATATATATATAATGTTTTGGGGTTTTAATTTTTGTAATAATATATGAACTTTTATTCTTAAGTTAATCTTTTTGGATTTCTGGTTTAGCTTATGATAACAACAATAGTGATAATAATAATAGTAATACTACTAGTAATATCAATACTGCGACAACATAAAGAATATTAACATAATATGCTAATGATAATAACATAATAATCAAACATAATAAATAGTATAATATGATCGTAAATTGGATAACAAATAACAATATATATAGAAACACTGAATTCAAATAACACTAGTAATTTTTTGGATTTTAATAATAATCACACACATATAGCATAAAATAGTTAAAGTTAAACAAAGCCCCTTTTATTGTAAAAACGTAAAAAAAAAGGTTAACACCCCTGACAAAATTAGTGATTACAAAATCTTTGCTACTCTTTGCTGAATCTATTTCTCTATTCTCGGAATTGTAGATTAAAACATTTGTCTGTTCTTGTTGCTTCTTGTAAATTACTGCAAAAATGTACAAAATTTTTTGAATGCATGAGTTAGTATGCTCTTATCTTATGGATGCCTAACTATATATGATGCATGAATTGTGACAACTGAGGACCACTTGGATAAGCTCTGGTCTTCTTTGATTTTCCCTTGAGTTTTTTGCTTCTGTTTCAACAGTACTTTATCCATTATATTGTTCTTATCAAACCTTGCTTAACTTGATCTTCTCTAGATTTGCCTTAAGCTCTTACTATTTTCATGCTCTCATAAAATTTGCCCCATAATTTTGTTGTTGAGCTTTTTTTTCTTCTTCTTCTTATCTCTTTATATTGTTCTTATTAGATCTTGTTCAACTTGATCTTCTTGAGATTTCTCTTAAGCTCTTATTGTCTTCATGTTTTGACAAAATTTGCCCCAGAATTTTATTGTTGAGCTTCTTTTCTTCTTGAGTAGATTTTGACTTCTTCAGTGATCAAATTCTTCCAGCGTCTGCATCCTCTCTTGTCTATTATGATTTGAACTCTTATGAACCATGATACCCTACTTATCTCTTTGTTTCTTGCCCCATCACGCAGAAGTTGCCCTTCTTTCATCATTTAGGGCTAGCAAATGCCCCAAAGTCCCTGAACTTTCTTCCAGCCCCTAAACTTTTATCATATTCATTCTTTAATTTCAAAGGTAAACTAGTAATTTGTGGTAGAAACTTTCTTTAAGTCTCTGAACTTTCTTCAAGTCCCCAAACTTTCTTCAAGTTCATTCGTTAACTTCAAAACCAACCAAAACTCCATGGAAGAAACTTGCTTTAGGTCCCCGAGCTATTTGATATATGCATCCTTGTCATGGTCTTCACCATGACCCCTGATGGGTGATTCCTCTTTCTGAACAGAAGGTTGTTGAACAGATGAATACCCCTATACTCATCTATATCTTTACCATGTTAGGTTGATCATTTGCACCCACGATCTTGCATTTGGAAATTTATCTCTAAAGCAATACAAAGAAATCTTTTTGTTTATAAAAATGTCAGCTTGCTGATCAGTATTTCAATAAAAGATACCTTACAAGACCCGAAAAATAAGGGTCTTAATATAAATAAAGAAAACAGAATATGATGCCACGGATATCAAATGCAAAAGCGTCTTAGATTCAACCCTCTCATGGGTTAACTCATGAATGTTGTGGTGATGTCTGAAGTTATGAAATTTCTTCCAAATCACTCGGTTCGCACCCTATGATTAATGCGTTGCTTGATCCAGTCAGAAACAACTTCTTTTCCTTTCTCTTCATTCCTTTCTATTCATAAATATGTTCAAGCTTTTCAGACTTGTTTAACCAGTAGAGTGCAAAAATATCATTCTAGGAATAAAATTATATAAGTGCATGTGTGTACTTCTGACTGTTCTAACTACTACTACTACTACTACTACTACTACTACTACTACTACTACTACTACTACTACTACTACTACTACTATTATTATTATTATTATAAACATGTCTTCAAAGACACATGTCTAACGCTTGGGTATTGGATAGGTGGAGCATAGCTCCTTATTAGATTTTTCGACATCCCCCACAGCTCCATCAGAGTGCTCTGAGACTTATTTATTCAATAGTTCATTACTTCTCTCTCTTTTCCTTTTTCTCTTTCTTTTTCTCTCATTTTCTTCTCTCTTTTTTCTTTTCTTTTTCTTTTTTATTTTTCTTTTCTCTCTTTTTTTCTTTTCCTTTTTTCTTTCTATTTTTTTCTTCATTTTTTTCTTTTCTCTTTTTTTCTTTTTTCTTCTCACTTTTTTGTCTTTTTCTTCTCTCATTTTTTTTCTCCTTTTTTCTCTCTTCTTATGTTTTTTATAGTATAGAAGACTATGCTTAGGACTTTAATTTCAAGCAACTCTACTTGGTTAAAATTGTCTAGTCCACTTTACTGTTTATGAATTTCAAAGATTTGTCATCAAACATCATCAAAGGTGTAGTAATCTAACATTTTTTTACTTTGCCAACCAGATTAGTCTGAGAAATAAATTTCACTTTATCCTCTTCACAACATCCAAACGATCTTTGTACCGAAATCAATGTCACATCTTGCAATTGGCATCTAGAGGCCCACAAGGGTAAGAAGATATATACATATATTTATTTATTTCAAAAACATCCTTCCAATGAAATGAAAACCAACAAGCATGATATATGCCTTTAAAAAAGAAAGGTTTGTACTACTTTTGGGCTAGGAGTAGCAAAGTTATTTCTAAGTATAACTTCAGAAATGATCCTTGTAGATTGTGCCCTCATGATGCAGAAACATGGGTAACACTGACTTTTCAGAACTCCAAACAATCTTGGAAGCATTCATCCTGATTCTTCGATTCATCGGCTGATATAACAGCTTGCCCTACTCCTTGCCATTTTTGGGCTACACTTCCATTAAAGGCCTACACTTCTTGGTAGCATGTCCTGGTGCCCCAATTTGAAAGTCATAAACATTATCTGGATCATAACTATGGGCAGATGGCTTTGGCACTACCTTCATTGGCCTAGGAGTGATATGTTGTCCTTCAATAAGGTGAGGAAATAAATCTGAAATAGATACTCCAAAGATATCCAAATTTGCACTTGCTCGAGGAATTTTCCATGGTCATCCTGATGAATTAGCTGGCCTCTTTCTCTTGCGACTCTAGGAACTTTGAACATTACATTCACTCACCTCTTTCTCTTGCTTCGCTTTTTGATCAACACAGTCTTCAAATCTTGATCCAATTTTCCCTTATTGGATCCCTATTTCTATTGCTTCTCCAATCACCATGAGGTCACTAAAACTACACCTTGAATTCGCAAGCATTCTCTCGAAGAAAGGAGATGGAAGAGTTTGATGAAACATGAGAGATATTTCTTCCTTTGTCATGGGAGGTTGTACTTGGGCTGCTAATCCTTGTCACCTCAATGCATAGTCTTTAAAGCTTTCACTGGCCTTCATACTCATGTTTTGTAGAAGTTGGCGATCTGGAGCTAGGTCTATAACGTACTTGTACTGCCCCAAAAATACTTTGGCCAAATCAGTCCATGTTTGAATCTGTTCTTGACTTAATCTATTGTACCACATTGCAGTAGGTCTGGCCAGGCTATCATGAAAATAGCGGATCAACAATTTATCATCATCCAAATATCCTTCCATTTTTCTACAGAAAATTGCCAAATGGATTTTAGTACAGCTAGAACCTTCATACTTCTCAAAATTGGGGACTTTGAATTCAAGCGGAATAACCAAATCAGGGACTAAGCAGAATTCTCTTGCATCAAATTTGGGATCACTAACGTATTCCTTTGCCTTAATCTCTTCCTCAAGTCTTGAATATCTATCTTTCAACTGCTCGAGTCTTAATCCTAGGATAATAGGCTTCACAGAACTTATCTCTGCATTCGAGTTAGATGCCTCGGGGTAAATTGTCAAACATGGTGTAGCAGTGTTGTTGTAATACCCTAAAACTGGTCTAGAAGAATGTTATTAAATTGAATGATAGCAGAATTGTTTTGACTTGCTTCATGATGAAGTTAGAATTATAATTAAGTGAACTTAGGACCAAATTAAAGAAATTGAAAAGTGAGTGTCTAATACAAAAAAAGGGATTTAACCGAAAATTTTGGAAACTTGAGGATTACATGTTAAAGAAGTTTTTGTTTGGGGTTATTACACATGTCATGAATATGAGTGTGCATGTGTTTGGGAGATCTCATTTTGGGGGAAAGAAGAGAAAATATTGTCTCTTTCTTCCCCAGAACAACCGAACACCATGGTTAGAGGAGATTAAGAACTTACTAGATCATTTGTTGCTAAAATCTCAAAACCTTTGGATCGGACTTAAGAAGAATTTGAATAGCTTAGTGGGGAAGGTAAGAAATTCGTCTACCCTATCTTAAAGTTGACCTATAGTTTGAGAATTTAGTTATATTTGCTTCATAAGCTTGTTGTTGTTAGGCTTGATTGAGAATGATTTTAGGATTTGAATTGTATGTCTTAAGATGTTGTGTTTTTCTTTGTGATTTTGGTAGAGGAATTTGAAATGTGGGCAATTTTGAAATCCTTTTTAAATTGATAGAATGATTTAGAGTATTGAATTTGTTTAGCAATGTATTCGAATGAAGTTATGATAAATTGAAAGGATGGTTGAAGCAAGTGATGTATCATGACCTTGTCATGTATTAAGAAATTGTAGCCAACTCTAAACCATTGTTAAATTATGCCAAATGTGTTATAATACTAAACTATGGGATCACATTGCTTGCTAGTAGCCGAATGAAAATGTTGACTGTTATAGGGGATTGTTTTGCAAAAATTTAAAAATAGGGCAGGGGCTGATTTTGTGAGTAAAGGGACTGTTTTGCAAGAAAATTTGGGGACTTATTTGTTGTTTTATGAAACTGGAAATGGAGACTATTTTGCAAGAAAATGTGGGGACTGATTTGCTTTTTTATGAAACTGGAAATGGGATTGTTTTGCTAGAAAATTTGGGGACTGTTTTATTGTTTTATGAAACTTGAACAGGGGTTGTTTTGTAAAAATTAAGGGGTTGATTTTGAATTAAAAATGGCCATTTTATAATTTTGGAAACAAGGGACTCTTTTACATTGAAATAGGTGTTGTTTTGTAACAAATAAGGAATGATTTTGGATTAAAAAAGATTGTTTTTTCAATCTAGAAATAGGGGTTGTTTTATAAATTTAAGGATAATATTTTAAAATAAAATAAGGATTGTCTTGTATTCATTTATGGACTGTTTTGGGACTGTTTTAGCAATTGAAATGAGATATGTTAAGTTTGTTCATAAAGTATATGCACATCATTGTTAAGAACGAGATAAAGATAGGTTTTGATGCATGGTTGTATTTTATTGTTCATAGACCAAGAGAAAGTTGAAGAGATAAGATCCAAGACAGGGCAAGCTATAGACAAACAAACTTGGATAGTGATTCGAGATCAAACATAGCTCGAAATAACCTATGAGTGTAATTTAAGTTTCGGGACAGCTTAGGACGTTCCCAAACATCTTTAATTGTTTTAGATTACATTACTTTATCTTTGAGCTTAGTTATACTTGAATTGAAGCTGGGATGTGAGGTAAGTACCTAAATGTTGGGTACTCTATGCTTATACAATATTTGAGTAAAGTGAATGCTGAATTTTGAGATTCATATGTGTTAATGTATGTACTTGATGATTTGAGCAATGAGTTACGTTTGGTTAAACATATGAATATGGAGCTATGCTCAATCTTGATTCCGATATGATATGAATAAGCTACAAAGCCTTGGTTTTGAGTCAATCTTAGGTATTGTTGGCATGCCATAGAGTCCATAGAGCTCATGTTTGGGTTGGACTACGGCCCGTGGACCACAGTCTTTATGAGGCAACAGTAGGAGGGATGTATTTTGGTCACTTGGCGATAGTAGGAGGGATTAACCGGTACTTCGAGTGCCTTATTTTGGCGATAGTTGGTTGGGGATTTGAGTACCTAAACTACTTGTTTACCAAGGCAATGATTCATTAAAAATGTATAGTAAACAACTAAAGCTAACAATCTACTTTAATGCTTGCATGATAAGAAATAGCTCATCTATGGTTTATCTAGATATTTCTTTAAAAGAAAATAATGCTATAAACGAATAAAATAGTTTTGTGTCTATATTAATATTTGATCAAATTTGAATCACTTTGTGCCATTGTTTGATCACTGTTTCGAAAGGATAACCAAATTAAGTTGTAAATTACTCTAATGTTACTACATGTCTTAGTAGCCTTTAAACTACCCATTAAGTGTTTACTTATTTATCCTTTCGTGTACATTTCAGGGTGAATTTTTGTCCGTGTCTATCCATCAAATTCAGATCAGATCACAAGCAAGACAAACGTATGTTTTGTACTCTTTGGATAAGAAACTCCTAGATAGGTGGCGCAATATTTTGTTGTACATAATGCATATAGGTAATGCCAATGTCTTATGTATGTAATGTATAAAGTGATGAAATGTATGTATTAATTCTTCTAATTATGTAGATGCTTCTCTATGTTTTGAGATGAAGATATACTTGTGTTAGTCATGCCTAGATGATTTGGATTGCTTGAATGTTTGTGTGGCTTTGTGTTTATAGATTGACTAGTTTTATTTTAGGGATTCATGGAGTAGTTAAATTATGTTGATCATGAATCAAATAGGCCTTGGAAATGAATTGTTTGTGCTCGAATTCATTCTTTAATCATGCCTAGAATTAAACCTAGATTTAAAGGTATACAAGTTATGGTCTTAGGGTGAGAAATTGTAACTTGAAATGTTAGCTATTGATTAGACTTTGCTTGATGCTACTCTATAGTTAGCTGTTTTTGCCTTCTTCTATAAAAATCGAATATGCTTGTTGATTAATCTAATTGTAAAACCATTCGGTGCATGTTAGTTACCTTTAATGTCATGTTTTGATGATATAATAAGATGATTCATTTCCTTTCTGTGAATACTTGTTGGTAGCCCCGAATCTTGCTAAAAATGAGCCTAAACTAGTAAAATAGGAAACCTATGGATTAGAATCCTAAATCCGAATGACCTTTAATCCAATTTGTTACAATTTTATAAAGACTAAGCATGATAGGCATGAAATTCGAATTCCCTTCTAGCTTTTGTTCAATCTTTTGGCGTATATGAATGTTGTTGTTTCTTACATGTCACGTAATGCTTCATAACTCGATTTATCTTCTAAATCGATTAAGGAGTGTTACAGTGGTTCTTCGCATTTTGCTGATGCTTGGTCATCCATTCTTGTAACCCCTGTTAAGTCTATTCAATTCCTTCTATAACTTCATCCATGATAACAGATTTCCAAACTTTCATTAATTCCCAGATTGTTGTTGTAGCGACCTTTTCGTCTCATCTTTTAAAAAATAATTTAGGTTTGGATGCTACGGGTTACCCCCAAATCATTCCTGGAAAATCTATTTAAATTTCAGTTTAAAGGGATTTCTTTTGAAAACTCGTATTTTGGAAAACAACGAAGACTTGGAGTCGCCACCAGCCACTTGGATAAGGTAGGCCGGACACCACAAAACTAGAGATTCGTTTTGAAAGGGTCTAGGAGTTGGTTACGTGTGGGGAAGGATTAGCACCCCCATCATGCCCGAAAATTGGTACCAAAATATTTGTTGCTTTTAATCGAAGGAAATTGTCAAATTTTGAATTGAATTTAACTTGGTGACCTTATTTGAAAATTGACTTTAATTGAACGGGCTTTATCAAATTAGTGGATTCAAATTAATTGGACATTTAATTAATAAGGTTGGCGATACATTGGACCATAGATTAAACCGACATCATATAAGCCTGACTGCCGTGTTAATTTATGGTTCGATTTTCGTACATCACCTTTATGCATGGTGTAAACAGTCAAGACGTGATGTAATGATTTTATCGACTTTTAATTTTACATTGGGTCGGTAAGGATTAGTTCAAGTATTTGGTCAACATCCTTTAAGCTCGGACTGTTACGACACAAATACCGGAATTAATAAGTACCTCCTTTTATGATTTAAATTAATTAATTCAAAATATATGGGTCACATGAATGAAAATTAATATGGATGAAAAGAAAGGCTTAAAAATTAAACACGCAAAAGGCCCACTAAAGTCATAACCTAATAAAAGGCCCAACTTATGGAAGTCCAATTAGTGATCTAATTATTAATTAGGGGAGTCTAATATTAACCCTAAATTAATTAAACCCTAAAAATTAAAAAACCCTAATAAATTATGGATTATCTTACACCATGACAATTAATTCGATCGGTTTTAAACTAGTATTCCAATGAGCCAAGCATACTATTTAAAACAAATCAAGTTAATTAATCATAGTTTTAATTTAAATTTCAATCTAATCTCCATATTAATTTTATCTTAAAGGTTATTAAGAAGTGTTCAATTAGTTTAATGAATTTAACATTTACCCCAATAAGCTAAGGGTAAATTTAAATTCACTAAATTAATTTGAACCCTAGATCTAACTACGGCTCTAAAGGGACTAGACCTAAATTAATATAATTACTTTACAGATCGTACTGCTATGAGGTGGGCACACAATCTTAAACTAATCAAATTAATTTCCCTAATCCTAACCTAAGGCTAGCCTAACAAGCCCAAAACAAAACAAAGCCTAAACTATCCCAACTAAACACTCTAAGCCCAAAACATAACAAGGCCCAAATCACCCAAACTAAGCAAACCCTAAAAATAACATATATGCACCTAAAGACTAAATTATATGCTATATATAATATTATATATATATTTGAAATTGTATTATATATTTTTTAAGCTATGTATTATATACATTATAAAAAATTTATATTATATATTATATAAAAACCTTAATATATATATATATATATATATGCATACATTATATAAAAAAACATATTATATATATTATATAAAACTAGGCGTTATATATTTTTATAAAATATTTATCATATGTTGAATGAAAAAAATACATTATATTATATGTATATATTATATGAAAACATATATTATATACAAAACTATATACCATAACCAAACTATATATTATAAACATATATCATACATATAAAAACATTATAATAACCACATGTTACATAACTTCATCAAATACAAATCTAACAAATTAAAGCAAGATTAACAACAAATAAAAACTAGAAAATAAAATGCATGACACATGGGACAACAACACTCGAAAAAGGACCCATTTGACAAAAAACCGAAGTTTCAGGGCCAAATTAAAAGAAAAGACAGACTTACTTAAAATGCAGACGAAATTAAAAACTGTTGAAAGAAAATAGGGACCTAGGAAGGGATTTGGAAAGGCGAAAACCCTTAAGGGGCATAATTATACCATGCGGAGGGATTGATGTTGTGATTAAAGAAGACGGAAGCCCTTTGGGCGTGAATAAGCGGACGCGAAGGTCTTTAAAACACAACTAATCCATTTTTAAAAAGAGGGGTGACTATATAACTCAGTTTTTAGCCAAAAACAGAAAGCTTTTAAGCTTCGCTCCTCAAAAAAACCCAGAAACTCCCTTTTTCCTCCAACTCGGATGAATGTCGCGGCGGCGTACATCTATGCCATCGCGATTCCTAGAATTGGGTCATCCATTCGTTGTGTCAGTCGTTGTTTGTCGGTGAACCCAAAAAAACCAGAAACAATCCCTTTTCTCGTTTTAAAACCAAATCTAAACCCATTTTTTGAGAAAAAAAATAGGAAATCCCATTCCCTTTTGAAAAGCCAAAGGCAAAAGAGCGAAAAAAATCCCCATGGTTGACCTCTTCACCACTTCACCATTCGCGGTCTCAAAGAGACCGAAATCGGGCTTATCAATGGCAAGGGAAGCCAAACTGACACCCGAGAAGATGAAAAGACAGAGGTAAAAAAAAGAAACCCTAATTCTATTCATGCTTTATGCTTAAACTCAAACATGAAAAGGGGAATGGATATACCTTAGAAACTTGAGGATTTTTGCTTTCTTCTCTATTGCTTGAATGATTCCCATCTAGGGTTTACAATGTTTGCCCCATTTCTTTTTATAGCACTAAATTACAATTATATAGAAATTGAAAATAAAATCCTATTGGCTGCCGTTTGATTTTGTCTATATTCCTTTGTAATTCTGCCAAGGTTGAGGAGGTTCTGACATTTTGCTTTTTGTTTCCCTTTACATGTGTTACCACCGCTAGAGGAGGGGACTAGAAAGGTATCACAGGATGCAGCTGCTGACATGGTCGGGCAATGGTGTGGCGATGGTGAGGTGGCGTTGGGCCACTACTCCTTTCGACCGACGTGGAGGTAAAGCTGGAAGATGAAAGGCTGGTGGAGAGGTTGAGGGGTCAAGCGTGGATCCTACGCGTGCGTGAAAGAAGCCAAGTATACGCGCGTGTGGTGCTTGGAGAGTTGAAGGGTTGTGTGTGATGAACATAGTAATACCAAGAAATCCTTTGCTTTTCATGAATCTATGTCAACCTACTTGTCAGATTCTTGTAAAAAGATAGAAGATGTAATGCCCTAAATCCTAGCCTAGTAGTATTGAAACTAATTACCTAAATTAATAGCTTAATTGAACTTGAATTTAATCTAATTAGATCAATTAAAGACTTAATTGAAAGAATAAAAGAAATTAGGGACCAATTCATGAGTGACCAATTCGAATAGATTAAGGAAAAAGGATATTTCATGCTAAAATTTCCAACTCTCCTAATGCCCTTGGTTAATTACATGATTAAAGATTAAACAAAGGATAAATTAGACATTTCCTAAATCCATTATCTTAAGTTATCATCATCATCATCTTCTCCAATCTCTTATTAATTTAGCCGAATATAGAGAAAGAGAAGGGAGAGAGAGAGAACTTAAGAGAAACACCATTTTTGATGAATTGAAGCTTGTTAGGATTATCTATGTTCATGCATGTTACAATAATTTGAGTAAGTACCTTTCTTTTGTGATTACCGAATGTTGTTAGTGAAATTGCTTGGATTGGATAATTTATTTGGCTTGAAATCTTGAGTTAGAATGCTGGATATTATGCTTGAATTAGATTAGAAGCTGAGTTGTTGAAATTGAATTGAAAGCATGTTAACCGAATAGTAAGGATCTTGGTAGAATCATGTTAGTGATGTTGATATTGAAATATGTTGAATACATAATGATACAGGCTTAATTAGAAAAATTTGTGTTGGACAAACTTTCTGGAAATTGAATTAACTATTGAATCGAGGTATTGTATTAGTGAAAATAATGTTAGAACTAGTAAATTTGAAGTTAGAACTGAAACTAGCCATCTAGATGACTTAATCGACTATTAAGGATTGTTTTGAATAAATTAGTGAAATTGGTATTGTTTTGGATTGAATAAGGGACTGGAAATTTGAGTTAAATACAGGGGAAGAGTTAATTGAATTCTAGTTAGGCTGAATTGCCAGAATAACAAGGGAATTGGATTGCTTTAATGTGTTAATTAGCAAACTAGTGAAGCAAGGACTATTCTGGAAAAATGATTAAATTGAGGACTGAAATGAACTGTTTAGGGACCTATCTTAACATGTAAAAACATGGGGAAAACAGTGGAAATAAGGGTCTAAAGGGCCAAAATTAATTAGTAAGGTTCATATGCTAATTAACCCCTAAAAGTAGACTTAAATGAAATCTGGCAGTTTCAAAACTGGAAATTTGACATGTCTTTAGCTAAAAAACTATATTGATCTAGAAAGGCTAAAAATATGAGCCATACATGGTTGAATAGATAATTGAATTATATTTCCAACAATGTAAACCAATTGAAATTTCAATGTGTAGATTAAAAGATATGAGCAAAATAGTAACAGGTGTGCAAACTGCAGGGCCAGAAAATAGTTTAGGGTGTAATGAAATTCTGCTTGATTGAATGAATTGGCTTGATGAATTGTGTGCTAACATACTCTTTATATGTTTGTGTATGGATTATTAGAACAAGGAATAGAAGATCTTGTGGAATAAGAGAGGGTTGGCTAAGCTAATAAGAAGGATAAGGGAATCTATATCAAGGAGCAACACTAGCTTGCTTTTGCTTGGTGTTTTGTGAGTATAGTCTTATTTAGGGTTAGGACTAGTGTCTTAACCAACAATCCATGTCTAAATTCTTGCCTGATAATTGATAGTATAAAATGAACTTAATCCATATTTGGTAAACCAATTTAAGGGAAGAATGGACTAAATGGAAACTTGGTGATTGAATTATGTTTGATACATGATAGTTAGTGAAATTGTAACTTGAAATAATTGCTTGAACATCTACCTTGTAATGTGTTTGTTCGAATAGGATTAGTATAATCCTTGCTTAATGCTTGTTGATGCTTAAATGTGAGTATTGATAAGTGTTCAAAAGTACTATTTTTCTTACCCCTTTTACTCATATTATTGTTAGACTTAGGCCCATATTAGTTGCATAATTAGCCATTCATGCATTAATCTATGTTTCCTTCCATCGTTGAGCTTGATTACATAACTTGGTAGTTTTTGTGGGAAAGATGCTGTTTTGGTGTGTTTTGTGTATATATGCAGGATCACTTGCCAAAGCAAGGCTAGAGCTAGTTGCCAGGGCAATGCATGAAGGATATGCCGAGCTAGTTGCCAGGGCAATGCATGAAGGAGACGCCGAGCCAGTTGCCATGGCAATTGTCGACAAGAGCAAAGGTGATATGGTAGTCGAAATTGATGACTATACAAACCAAAGATGACGTGGAGCAAAGCCCAAACTCAAAGGAATTTGATTTCCATGCAGAGATTAAAGAAGAATTAAATTACAAGAAGATAGAAGAAGTTCTAGTAGGAATACAATTATAATAAAGAATTATATTCTTTAAAGATAATCTAATTCCAACTTAAACTCCTCCTCAAAGAAGGACTTTGGCCTAGCCCTATAAATAAGATGGAGATTTCGACAATCCATAGAGAGAACAAAGAGAGGGGAATTTCGACAAGTCCAAGGAGGGCAAGAGGAGAGAATTTTCGACAAGCATCTAGGGCAATGAGGATTTCGACAAGCCTCCTTCTTCATCCTTTTCTTTCTTGTTCGATTGGGTCTATGCTAGGGATTGTTTATCTTGTGTTTCTTTGGAACCTAGCCATGAACTAAATCTATTTGGCTTTGGTTATTGTGTTTTGTGGTTGTGAGAAACTATTGGATTTTGTTTAGGTAATAAGAGTTTGCACTTTTCTATTTCAAGGTTTATTCATTCTTGGTTCTTATTATTGTTTGCGAGTGAATTGGGAGAGGATCTCGTTATTTCATCTATTTATCTAATATCGGGAGAGTTAGATTCAAGAAACGAATGAATATGATCTTTATTCAATCTATTGATGGTGAAGATTAATCTGGCTTAGGAATAAGTTAAGGATTTCAACGGCTAAGAGGAGCGCAAGATTGGTTGTTGTTCACCCTTGATTCACGCAGGGATGTATTATCAAGGCATGCACAAGTAGCTAGAGTTTCGACTTAGGGATAAGAAGAAACCATTGAAGAACGCTCTGCCGAACCTTGAAGGTTGCTGCCCAGACGCCCAAGTAGTTGCCCAGGCAACCATCGATTAGTTGCCAAGGCAACCCCGTTGTGCAAGTTGCCACGGCAACTGAGTTGCCCGTGCACTCTTTTACCAAAACGACCCAATCGGCTATCACACCTCAACTCACGATAACCTGGCCTATCTCTCTCTCATTTGATCTCATATTTTCTTTTACTTTGTTGCTTTCTAGTTTAGTTATTAGTTAAACTCCCATAATCCTTTATTTGTGTCTTTACTTTTTACAGTGCAAGAGACTAGATTCTTGAAGTAGCACCAATCCCTGTGGAGACGATATCTTTTATACTATAACTTGCGACGTGTATACTTGCACATTTGCGTAGCACTTATTACGCGCAACAAGTTTTTGGCGCCGTTGCCGGGGATTGGTAATAGCGACTTTGTTTTTATTTTCTTGCACTTTCTTTTTACTTTTCTTGTTTAAAATTCAAAGGGCTAACAAACTTTGGTTTTGCATTGGTATATGACCAGGGCGAGACCGACTTCACCAGAATATCCCTTTGATCCAGAAATCGAACGAACCTTACAAAGACTTAGACGAAGGATAAGAGTAGCAATGGCTAATCAAGACGGCAATATGCATCAAGATGTTCCAGCAGGAGGAGGAGTGATTCTTGCACGAAACAGAACTATTCGAGACTATCTTGAAGAAGATCTAGATGGACTTAACCGGGAGTTGTCGCACCTGAAATTGAAGCCGACCACTTTGAGTTGAAACCGTAAGGTTTAATATGATCAACACAATAGGTCAATTTGGCGGCTCAAAGAATCAAGATGCACGGCAACATCTGAAATTTTTCCTCGAGATTTGCAGCTCGTTCAAAATACACGGAGTCACCCCCGATGTCTTACGATTAAGATTATTCCCCTATTCACTGAGGGATAGGGCGAAAGTATGGTTGAATAGCATTCCTGCCGGATCCATAGCATCTTGGACTGATCTTTGTCATGATTTCCTTACTAGATTTAATCCTACAAATTTGACTGATAAGCTTCGTAACGACATTACTTCTTTTCGGCAGACAGATGATGAATCCATGTACGAGGCTTGGGAGCGATATAGAGAACTTCTACACAAATGCCCCCTACACGGATTCCCAGTGTGGACTCAAGTAACAATGTTTTACAACGCCGTGAATACACCAACAAGGATGATGCTAGATGCCTCGGCAAACGACATACTCCTAGATAAGTCGCCGGAAGAAGCAATGCAAATTTTAAACAGGCTGGCCAAGAATGATTATCAATTCCCATCCACTAGAAAAGGAGGAGTTAGACGTCAAGCCACAATACATGAACTAGGATCATCAGATTCAATTTCGGCACAATTGGCCACTTTAACCATGTTGGTCCAGAATATGCAAAAACCAAACAACACACATGAAGTCAAGGTAATGGATTCTTTTTGTGACTTATGTGGTGATAACCATAATTCTTCTGAATGTATGCAGAATCCGGAATCCAGCTTCTATGTGGGGAATTACAATCGGAACAACAATGTGATGTCCAATACATACAATCCAGCTTGGAAGAAGCACCCGAATTTTTCATGGAGTAATCTCAACAATGCTCTAAACCAGAACAATCAGAATGCACAAGCATCGGGATTCCAGCAGAATATGCCACGGCAACAGTTGCCGCAGCAACAACCGACAACATCTAGTTCTTTGGAAAATTCTCTAAATGCTTTTATGATGAAAACTGAATCTTATATGGCTGAGAATAGTAATTTCATAAAAAGAACTGATGCTTTTATTAATAGGACCGAGATGAGATTGCAAAACCAAGAGGCTGCAATCAAATCATTAGAAAATCAAGTCGGATAGTTTGCTCAAAATCTGATACTAGACCGCAAGGAGGTTTACCTAGCGATACTGAAGTCGCAAGAGGAACTGGCCATGAGCAATGTAAGGCAATCACCACTAGAAGTGGCCAACAACTTAGAGAGGTTCAAACATGCTCATCAAACAAAACTTCACAAAAAGATCAAGATGAACCTAGCGGCAAAGCCTCAGATGCTGAACCAGGAATTACCAAGGCAACCAGCAATAAGCATGCCTCGGAAACCGACGATAAAGACGCCTCGGTAACTTGTGAAAAGCATGCCTCGGCAACCCCAGTTGATAACGCCTCGGCAACTCCAGTTGTCCCGGCAATACCGTCAATCAGGTTTCAAACCAATGAAAGGATCGAAGATATCTGACTTCTACCACCATTCCCACAAAGGTTGAAGCGACAAAAGCAAGAATACCAATTCAAGAAGTTTCTTGATATCCTAAAGCAAGTCCACATCAACTTGCCATTGGTGGAAGCAATTGAACAAATGCCAAACTATGCCAAGTTTCGTAAAGACATTGTGTCCAAGAGAACAAGGCTAGGAGAGTTTGAAACAGTTGCCGCAACGGAGGGATGCATGGCAATGTTGAACAATCGTATGCCACCCAAGTTGAAGGATCCCGGAAGTTTCACAATACCCTGTTCTATTGGAAATCACTATGTCGGGAAAGCATTATGCGACCTTGGGGCTAGCATAAACTTGATGCCTAAATCGGTTTTCCAGAAACTAGGAATCGGGAAGGCAAGACCTACAACAGTTATGCTACAGCTAGCCGGCAGATCCTATGTGCATCCAGAGGGAAAAATCGAGGATATACTGGTAAAAGTTGATAAATTTATTTTTTCCGCTGACTTTGTTATTTTGGATTGTGAAGCAGATGAGCATGCACCCATCTTTCTCGGGAGACCATTCCTAGCAACAGGGAGAACCTTGATCGATGTTGAAAAGGGAGAACTCACAATGAGGGTGAATAACCAGCAAGTTAAACTAAATGTGTTCCAAACACTAAGGCATGCCGATGATCCATAAGAATACCAACTTCTTCATGCCACGACAGAGTTTAACTTCGACGAGAAATTTAGTTGCCTCGGCAACTACATTGCCAAACAAGAGGAACCTAAGGAGTATGAAGAATCGATCAATGGGGAACAAAAAGAAAAGGCAAATTGGCTAGTCAATCGATCAGGAAAAGAAGCTGATCAAAATGTTGATGCTACAGAAGAAGGCAATAGGGAGGAGGACGCGGATCTAGAGATATGCGATGCATTCCCGGATGAACAACTTTTAGTTGCCTCAACAACCATGGACGCGCATGCCTCGGCAACCCTCAACGCCTCGGTAACCATGGATGCACACGCCTCGGCAACTCTTGACGCCGCAACAGTCTTTAACGCGCACGCCTCAGCAATTCTGGGAGCAGTCGCCACGGCAGCACATGCCTCGGCAATACCCTGGTACGCGGATTTAGTTAATTTCCTTGTTTGTGGTATTTTACCTTATGGCATTACTCACCAAGGGAAGAAGCGGTTCCGCCATGATGCTAAGCATTACTTTTGGGATGAGCCTCTTTTGTTTAAACAATGTGCAGATCAGGTTATACGCCGATGTGTCCTTGAAGAAGAGCAACAGAATGTACTTCGGCAATGCCATTCTTCGCCCTATGGAGGACATTTTGGAGGAACTCGTACCGCGGCCAAAGTTTTGCAATCCGGTTTGTATTGGCCAACATTGTACAAAAATGCCCAAGACTTTTACAAGCAATGTGATCGTTGCCAGAGGACGGGCAATATCTCTAGACGACATGAGATGCCGCTCCAGAACATCATCGAGGTGGAATTGTTTGATGTATGGGGGATCGATTTTATGGGACTTTTCCCATCTTCATTCGGTAACCTCTACATTCTACTTGCCGTCGACTAAGTGTCTAAATGGGTAGAGGCAGCTGCAGTTCCCAACAACGATTCCAAGACCGTGCAACGATTCTTGCAGAAAAACATATTTACACAGTTTAGGATGCCAAGAGTAATTATCAGTGACGAAGGCAAGCATTTTGACAACAGACTAATTGCCCAGATGTTGCAACGCTTCGGCATATCACACAAGATCCCCACGGCATATCACCCACAAACCAACGAGCAAGCAGAAATTTCCAACCGGGAATTGAAGGGTATACTCGAGAAAGTTGTAAATCCCTCTAGGAAGGATTGGTTATTAAGACTAGATGACGCGCTTTGGGCATATCGCACTGCATTCAAAACACCCTTAGGTATGTCCCCCTTCCGACTTGTCTATGGCAAGACATGCCATCTACCGGTGGAAATCGAACACAAGGCATACTAGGCAATCAAGACCATGAATATGGATTGGGAAAGTGCCGGACAAAAGTGTTTGTTGGACCTCAACGAGATAGAAGAATTCCGTGCACGTGCCTATAACAATGCACGAATCTACAAGGAGAAAACAAAGCGATGGCATAACAAGAAACTATTGACACGACAATTCACGCTAGGGCAACTAGTTCTCCTATTCAATTCTCGGCTAAAACTTTTCCCGGGAAAGCTAAAATCAAGATGGTCAGGACCATTCGAAGTTGTCAAACCATTCTCCCATGGTGCCGTGATAATCAAGTCCATCTCTGACAACCATGAATTCAAAGTTAATGGACAAAGATTGAAGCACTACAATGGTGCCCATGTGGAACTTAACAAAGAAGTGGTCAACTTAGGAGATGCATGAGCATGCTCTCCCTTTGATATTTTATTTTTATGTTTATTTTTATTTTTATTTTTTTCCCGATTAATATTTTTTATTTTTTTATTTTTTTATATTTCCGATTATTAGTAATTTTCTTTAGGATAAATTTTTTTATTTAAGTTTAAGAATCCTATTACACATCTTTATTTATTTTCTTTATTAGTTTATCTTTAATTTTAATCCTTATTTGATTTGTCTTTGAATTGTAGGAAAAATGTTCAAGATAAAGAGGAATTTTAATCCAAGTAGGAAAACATCTTCAACAAGGAAACTAATGGGCTGAATCTAAGGCTTATATAAAGCCTCCAATTCAACCTAATCACAACCCCTTGTCGTCAACTTCTCGCTCACCCTAAACCCTTTTTCGTTTTCCCCTAATCCCACCCACCTATCTTTTCTATAAAACCCATCACCCTTAACCTATTCCTACTTTCTATCTTGCAACTTTTTAGTTTCTTTTCTTTTCTTTGTTTTTACAAAACTCACAACCAAGATCATCCATGGCATCCAAGATTAAATTTTTAGTTCATCCAAGTTCCTCCAAAGAACCAAGATACAAGAAGTTTGCTATACCGGTGGTTCAAGAAAGATTTCAATCCAAGATTGAAAGCCGAAAGATTCATGAAGAACAAGGCTTTGAATACTCCAACTCTCATCAAGATTTCGGCCTTGAACCATTCATCTTCGAGAGGATTGCACATCAAAAGTGGCAAATCTTTTGCCATCAACCGGAACCGGGTAACATCTCATGGGTAAGAGAATTCTATGCTCACTCACCTAACCCAGATAATCCTTATGTTTTTGTTCGTGACAAGGCCATACTCATAAGTCCCGAAAAAATCAACACCTTTTACGGGCTTTACATTGAGAAGGACGAGCATCAAGCCTTCGTTGATCAAATCACTCCCAAGCAACTCGACAAGGTGCTTCAAGAACTCACTCAACCGGGAACTCATTGGAACGACGGTAAATACAAGGGCACCGTAAATCGCCTTCGGCTTAAACCCGAGGAAAAACTATGGAATAAGTTTGTTAAAACTTCTTTAATGCCCACCACACACAATACTACCGTTGATATACCACGTCTTTTTCTCATACATTCTATTTTGCATAATCGCATCATTAACATTGGAAAAATTATTTGTGATGAGATTTTTGTATGCAGCTCAAAAGATAAGGGTTCTCTTTTCTTCCCTTGCTTAATTTCTAATCTTTATAAGGAGATGCATGTCCCAAGTGAGTCCACCGATGAAAAGGCCCTACCCAAGTCTGGTTGGAATCAAGCACTAATCCAAAAGCTAATGGGAGAGGCACCGGGAGATTCTTCAAGGCCTCCAATTGCCACGGCAACTCTTGCCGCCCCGGCAATACAAAATACCCAAGCACCTAACGCCCGGGCAACTCGGCCATCAACCCCGGGACACTTTGAAGCACTCTTGCACCCATTGGCAAGCCACTTAAGGCAAATTGAAGACCGGCAACTAATGTTCATGTGGTACATGAAGGAGCACAACAATGCCATCACCCAAGTCATCCTAGAAAAGTACCCGGACAATTGCGTGCCATTCCCAATCTTTCCCGCCGAGATCCTTGCCCCGGCAACCTCAACAGATGATGTCGCGGCAACCTACATCGTGCCTGCACAAGCTGACGCCACGGCAACCAACCCTGAAGATGCCACAACAACCAAAGCTAAAGATATCCCGGCAACCACTGCAAAAGCCAAAGGTAAAGCACCTATGCCCGAATCAACTCCTACGGAATCATTTTCTGATTTTTCAGATTCAGACGAGTCCTCCATTGCACCAACAAAGACCGCACCAATTGAATCCTCCAAGCGAAAAGCCAATAACATTGATGAAGAGGACGATGAGGACAACCCCGTACGAGGATCGATTCCACCACCGGCAACAAGAAAACAACCATCGCGTTCAAGCAAGAGAATCAAGACACCGACAAAAAGGAAACTAATCATCTATGATGACGAACTCTCGGAGTAAGTCCTCGTATGCATTTTATTTTTTGTTATTTTTATTTTTCTTTAATGCATGCATTAAGGACAATGCCTCACTCGAGTTTGGGGGGGATTGTTATTAGTAGTTACCATGTTTAGTTACATTCATCTTAAATATTACATTTAGGATACATTCATTGCTTGCCATGCCTTTAGATGGAACAAGAATTGCTTAGATTTGATGAATATCCGATGATGACTTTGCCAATGCACTTAATTGATAGAATTTTTATTCTAGGATAACCATGGAAAAACTTAGAATTTTACTATGATGCTAATTTTGATGAAACACTGTTGTGGTTTGATTGATTTAAGGAATTTTAGTAAACTTAGGTTGATAATTAACAAATTGGGGGATCAGAATAAAAATTGGATGAATGCTAGAGGTGCCCGAAATTGGCTCTAGCATGTGCTAAAAAATTGATCGCTAGAGGTGCCCAAAACTGGCTCTAGTATGTGCTAAAAATAATTGATCACTAGAGGTTCCCGAAACCGGCTCTAGTTGAATAAAACTAAAAACAAAACACTAGAGGTGCCCAAAACTGGCTCTAGTTAAAACATGTTAAAAAGAACCCAATGAAGTAATTTGAAAACCTATTGTTTGCATAGAATCTGAAAAATCAACTTGCATACAACTCCGCACACACTCACAAGCATTATAGTTTGATTCCAAGTAACTCCTAAGTTTTCTGAAAAATAAAAAGCCAATCATACTTTGTGCTCCGGTTCAGAGAATTGAAATCAAGTTCAAAGCTAAGTTTGTGAAAATTGAAGTCTTGGCAGGTAATTATGAGTTTGCATTGCTTGAGGACAAGCAATAGTTCGAGTTTAGGGGTGTGATAAGTGTTCAAAAGTACTATTTTTCTTACCCTTTTTACTCATATTATTGTTAGAATTAGGCCCATATTAGTTGCATAATTAGCCATTCATGCATTAATCTATGTTTCCTTCCATTGTTGAGCTTGATTACATAACTTGGTAGTTTTTGTAGGAAAGATGCTGCTTTGGTGTGTTTTGTGTGTATATGCAGGATCACTTGCCAAAGCAAGGCTAGAGCTAGTTGCCAGGGCAATGCATGAAGGATATGCCGAGCTAGTTGCTAGGGCAATGCATGAAGGAGACGCCGAGCCAGTTGCCATGGCAATTGTCGACAAGAGCAAAGGTGATATGGTAGTCGAAATTGATGACTATACAAGCCCAAGATGACATGGAGCAAAGCCCAAACCCAAAGGAATTTGATTTCCATGAATAGATTAAAGAAGAATTAAATTACAAGAAGATATAAAAAGTTCTAGTAGGAATACAATTATAATAAAGAATTATATTCTTTAAAGATAATCTAATTCCAACTTAAACTCCTCCTCAAAGAAAATAAGATGGAGATTTCGACAATCCATAGAGAGAGCAAAGATAGGGGAATTTCGACAAGTCCAAGGAGGGCAAGAGGAGAGAATTTTCGACAAGCATCTAGGGCAAGGAGGATTTTGACAAGCCTCCTTCTTCATCCTTTTCTTTCTTGTTCGACTGGGTTCATGCTAGGGATTGTTTATCTTGTGTTTCTTTGGAACCTAGCCATGAACTAAATCTATTTGGCTTTGGTTATTGTGTTTTGTGGTTGTGAGAAACTATTGGATTTTGTTTAGGTAATAAGAGTTTGCACTTTTCTATTTCAAGGTTTATTCATTCTTGGTTCTTATTCTTGTTTGCGAGTGAATTGGGAGAGGATCTCGTGATTTCATGTATTTATCTATTGCGAGTGAATATGATCTTTATTCAATCTATTTATGGTGAAGATTAATCCGGCTTAGGAATAAGTTAAGGATTTCAACGGCTAAGAGGAGCGCAAGATTGGTTGTTGTTCACCCTTGATTCTCGCAGGGATGTATTATCAAGGCATGCACAAGTAGCTAGAGTTTCGACTTAGGGATAAGAAGAAACCATTGAAGAACGCTCTGTCGAACCTTAAAGGTTGCTGCCCAGACACCCAAGTAGTTGCCCAACTAGTTGCCCAGGCAACCCCGTTGTGCAAGTTGCCACGGCAACTGAGTTGCCCGTGCACTCTTTTACCAAAACGATCCAATCGGCTATCACACATCAACTCACGATAACCTGGCCTATCTCTCTCTCATTTGATCTCATATTTTCTTTTACTTTGTTGCTTTCTAGTTTAGTTATTAGTTAAACTCCCATAATCCATTTTTTGTGTTTTTACTTTTTACAGTGCAAGAGACTAGATTCTTGAAGTAGCACCAATCCCTGTGGAGACGATATCTTTTATACTATAACTTGCGACGTGTATACTTGCACATTTGCGTAGCACTTATTACGCGCAACAAATATGCTGAAAATTCATGAAATTTTGTAAAATGATCTAGGATTCACTTGACTTAGAGACTTGAAATAGACTTGACCTTGCTATGCTTGATGCTTAATCACTTGATGTGTGATTGCTTGAACTAAAATATTCAATAAGCCTTGGTTGTTAGTCGGTTTAGGTAGAACGGCATGCCTTAAAGTCTAGAGCTCGACTTGTTAGGTACTTTCTGTACCATCTTGCTTGGTGTTAAAGACACCTTCTTGTTAGATGTCGTTGGCATCATCTTACTAGGTACTTTGTGTACCCACTTGTGTGGTGTTGTGGACACCTTCTTGATTAGGTACTTGTGTACCCACTTGTTAGGTACTTTGTGTACCCACTTGCTAAGTCCTTTGTGTACCCACTTGAGACTTGATTACCTAGTCTTACTATCTACCAAGATAAAACAAGAATAAATGAACTTGAAATGAAGACTTGTGAACATAAATAAAGAATGAGCAAACTTGACACTTGCTAATGAACTTGTATTGTAATGAAAATTACATGAATAAAATGATGTACATGCTATCTTGAATTGCTCATTACTTGAAAGATAAGACATAAGAAAGAATGCCCTATTTGAATTGGAATAAACGATCTCTATACTTGAAATGCTTGATTCTTGCTAAAGATTGCTGGATTGATTACTAGAATTTTTACTTGGTTACTTGCTTGACTTGTCCATTGTGAGACTTGAAATGAATCCTTGATTTCTTGAACTTATGCATTCGAATGGTACATGATGAACTAGCTAGGACTTGACTTTTCTTAAATGAAGCCTAGCTAGGTTAAACTTGTTTAAAATGAACATACACCCCCTAAAGCTAATAACCTTGATAACTTGTTAGGTAGTCACTACCTCACTAAGTACATTGTGTACTTACCACTCTCGTTTTCCTTTCTTCCAAAAAATTTTAGGTTTAGATTGATCGATAGTTATCTCTCTTCGAGCTAGGAGCAGAACACAAGCAAAGCACAATGTATGACTTGGTACTTTGTTTAAGTCTCCTAGGTTGTGGCATAGTCTTGTGTCTAGATTTGAAATTTCATGCATTTTGGGTTGTACATAGTTGGAATGAAAGTTTGAGGTAATGGATGTAATGTTTTAAAGTACCTTTGTTATGTAAATAAGTAATCAAGAAGGTTGTAGAACTTGAATGGTTATTAGCCACTTTTAATATGCTTATATATGAATGAAGTTTTAAGTAAAAGTTGATTGAAATACTATAATGAATCATTGTTACTAGTCTTGTATATAAATGAACTTATATGTGGGTAAGATACCTTGTTGATAAATATGTATTCAAATGGCCTTAAGACTAAGGTGAACTCAGTTTAAATAGAATCAACTTGATATACTAGATTAATGCTTGGTTTAATTCGAAATGAAATGGGTCTTAACTTGGGATTATTATATGAATGGTATAGGGTGTTTTAGAAGAACTTGAATCAATTATAAGGGTAACTTGATCACTAAGGAACTAACGAAATGGTTTAAATTGACCCGAATTTTTGTGTCTCCTTACCTGTTACATGCATCGACACTCCTCGCTCCTAACCCGGGCGATGGGTGTTACAGAAGAAGGTACAAAATTATACTTCATTAATGTTTTGAAAGTTCAAAGTAATTCAAAAGTCATGGTAAAATGGGAAAAAGGAAAACAAAGTATGATGCCACATCCCAATCATTGACTGCATGAATAATGCGGGAGCCCGTAGACTGAAGTAAATCTCTTGCTAGAAACTTTCCAATGAAACTTGACTCTTGAGAAGATTCAACCTTAGGATGCCTAATTTTTTAAAATTGTCTGAGTCGCCCTTTTCAGGTTTTCAACTCAAATCCCTCTTTGGTTTCAAGACGTTGTTTTCCGGCTTTCACCTTGAACCCCCCTTTTGTTTTTTTTTGTTCTTTTTATTTTTTTGATACCTAAAGCGCCATTTTAGGTTTTCACTCTAGGTATTACATTTTGCGAAACGCACTTTTGGGTTTTCACTCTGCCTATTTTTTGTTTTTTTTTCTTTTTTCTTCTTTCTTCTTCATTCATAGTACCTCTTGACTGAATCAGAACTTATTGGGTTGTTCAACACCCTCCCATCCATTTCTGTTAGGATCAATGCTCCTCCAGAAAAGGCCTTTTTAACAACATAAGGTCCTTGTCAATTAGGCATCCACTTCTCGCGGGAATCTCTTTGAGTTGGCAGGAATATTTTAAGTACTAGATCCCCCTCTCAGAATTCTCTTGGGTGGACCTTCTTATCGTAGGCCAGCATCACCCTTTTCTGATACATTTGACCATGACAAATAGTTTTCAGTCTTTTCTCCTCAATAAGATTTAACTGGTCAACTCGAGCTTGCACCCACTCGTCTTCTTCTATTCTCGCCTCGTTTAAAATTCAAAGCGATGGAATCTCCACTTCAATAGGTAGCAATGCCTCCATGCCATAGACCAATGAGTATGGTGTTGCCCCCGTTGAAGTACGTACAGACGTTCTGTAGGCAAATAGAGCAAATGGAAACTTTTCATGCCAATCCTTGAAGGTGTCTGTAGTCTTTGATATGATCTGCTTAATATTCTTGTTGTACACTTCTACCGCTCCGTTCATCTTGGGATGGTAAGTATTGGAATTATGGTGTGTTATTCTGAATTGCTCACACACTTCGGCTATCATCTTATTATTTAAATTGGTAGCATTATCAGTGATGATCCTCTCTGGTAGACCATAGTGACATGATTTCTCTCTTTAAAAACTTGCAAAATGTAGCTTTTGTTATCCTAGCATACGAAGCGGCCTCTAACCACTTGGTGAAGTAATCAATGGCTACCAGGATGAATAGATGTCCATTAGAAGCCTTTGGGTAAATTTGGCCAATAACGTCCATGCCCTAAGCGGCAAAAGGCCATGGTGAATTCATGGTATGAAGTGGCATTGGTGAGGAGTGTATCTTATCAGCATAGATTTGACATCCATGGCATTTCTTCATGTAACTAATGCAATCTACCTCCGTAGTTGACCAAAAATAACCATATCTCATGATCTTTCTAGCCATTGAGAATCTACTGGCATAGGTTCCGCACAAACCTCCGTAGACTTCCATTAAAATGGTTTCAGCCTCTTGAGCGTTGACACACCTCAACAGCATCTGGTCTTGGCTTCTTTTATGCAAAACCTCCCCGTCTAGAACGTATCCTGCCGCCATTCTTCTAATGGTTCTTTTATCATTATCATTGGTCTCTTCAGGGTAGATTTGGAACTTGATATACTGAAGGATATCATAGTACCATGGGTTAACATCCACTCCTTCTTTCAAATTATAGTAGTGAGCCAGTATTTTGAATATTTGCATCTCGATTGGCCTCATTTCGGCCTCAATACACGCTTCATATATTGCAGCCAAGGTCACTAGAGGTCTGCCATCTGATTATCTTCCCTCGGAAGGTAAGTAAAACTGATCTTCTCGAAGCTTTTGACTAACTCTTGGATCAAATCATAATACTTGACCAACTTCGGATCTCTCATTTCCCACTCTTTTTGAAGTTGGTAAATTACCAAAGCCTCGTACTCAATGGCTGCATATAAACCCATAACACAAGCCTCGTACTCAGCTATGTTATTTGTGGAAAAGAATTCTAATCTACTGGTGAAGGGATAGTAAACCTTTTCTGGAGAGATTAACACTACTCCAATTACATGGCCTAAGGCATTGGATGCTCCATCGAAATAGAGCTTCCATAACTCATTCTCTGAAGTGGTCTTCTCTTCGATAGTTATGCACATCAAGTATTCATCGGGAAAATTATAGTTCAAAGACTCATAGTCAACTGAAGCGTGACTTGCCAGGAAATCTATTATAACACTCCTTTTTATCGCCTTTTGACTCACATACAGTATGTCAAATTTAGACAACAACATTTTCCAACGGGCCAATCTCCCATTTAGTGTCGGTGCTTCCATTAAGAATTTCAATGGATCCAATTTGGATATCAACCAAGTAGTATGATACAAAATGTATTGTCTGAGCCTTTTGGTAGCCCATACCAGAGCACAACATAATTTTTGAATTAGTGGATACCTACTTTCGCAATCGGTGAACTTCTTGCTCAAATAGTAGATCGCTTTCTCTTTCTTCTCGGACTCATCTTGTTACCCCAAAACACAGCCCATCAAATTCTTGAAGACTGTCAAGTATAGGATCAATGGACTATTTGGTACTAGTTATTAGAATCAGAGCATTAGTCAAATATTTCTTGATCTTGTCTAAAGCCTCTTGGCACTCTTCATCCATACCCCCGGATTGTTCTTCTAAAGCAATCTGAACACAGTGTCACACTTATCAGCCAACTAAGAGATGAACCGAGATATATAGTTTAATCTCCCTAAGAAACCTTGAACTTCTTTTTAGGTTTGAGGTGGCGGGAGATTATGGATGGCTTTTACTTTGTCAGGTTCAATCTCGATTCCCTTTCGGCTAACCACGAAGCCTAAGAGTTTACCGAACATAACGGCAAAAGTGCATTTCTTCGGGTTGAGCTTTAACTGAAAATTCCTCAATCTTTGGAAGAGCTTCCTCAAGTTTTGAATATGATCATCCTCCATTCGAGACTTCACAATCATGTCATCTATATATACCTCAATCCCCTTATGCATCATGTCGTGGAAAAGGGTTACCATAGCTCTTTGATAGGTTGCTCCGGTATTCTTCAATCCGAACGGCATCACCTTATAACAGAATGTTCCCCACTCGGTCATAAATATAGTCTTCTCCATATCATCGGGATGCATTTTGATTTGGTTGTATCTTGAGAATCCTTCCATGAAAGAGAACCACGAGTGTCTCGCGGTATTATTGACCAAAGTGTCGATATGAGACAAAGGGAAAGTATCCTTAGGGCTTGCCTTATTTAGGTCCTTATAATCTACACACATGCGGACCTTCCCATCTTTATTGGGAATAAGGACTACGTTTACCACCCATTCCGGGTATTTGGCGACTTTTAGAAAACCAACCTCATACTACTTTTTTACTTCTTCTCGAATCTTCAGCAGCATTTCTGTTCTCATTCTTCTTAGCTTTTGTTGGACTGGTTTACATTCTAGCTTGATTGGTAGCTTATGTACCATGATACATGTATCTAACCCTGGCATGTCTTGATAAGTCAACACAAAAACATCCTTGAATTCTAGAAGCAATTCGATCAATTTACGCCTAGTCTTAGATGAGAAAGCGGTGCCAATTTTCACTTCCCTTCTTTCTTCCTCTATCCCTAAATTGAGTATCTCTAACTCTTCTTTCTTCCTCTATCCCTAAATTGAGTATCTCTATCCCTTTCATCGATTTCAACAAGTATGATGACTGCTCAAAATCTACCTCGAGATTAGATTCAGAACCATTCATACAGTTAATAATAGGAACCCTAAAATAATTTTGAAATGAATATGTATTGGGAAGAATATTATTATGAATGAATGAAAATAATAGATATAAATTTAATAAAGAATACAATAAATATGATGTTTGCCATTTGAGAACAAGTGGAAAGCATCCATTTTATTGAATTGAAAAACAAGCATGTTGATATAGAAGCCCTTTACAAAAGATCCCTATTACTCGCGGGCAAAAGCGAATAGGGTTGGTTCTGAGCATTACTATGTTTCAAACCTAGAAACTACATGTAGGTCCAAACTGGTCCAATTGTTGAGTGTCTCCCCCAAGAAGCAAGGGCAGATCCCGGCCAAGAACCTGTCACTCTTTTCATCTTTGGTTATTGCATTAACACCCATTCCCTCTAACACCTCGCTGAACCTTTCTTCCTCACTGAGCTTGGCGCACTCTAAACTGGGCTCTTGTAGCTTTTGTCCCACATTTATTATCCCACCAGACACGAAAACATTTTTTATGTCGAGATAAGTCATAGGCTCCCACAGGATGTCCTCACCCTTGAATCTAGTCTTCCTTTGTTCCTCTCACTTTTTCTATTCTAACTACCTTTGTTGAAAATTAGGTTTATGGCAAAGCCCAAAACGATCTTTCTTGCCAATGACACTCTTAGTGCGCAAGCACTCTCGTAAGTTCCTTCCGAGTCCTTTTCCCTTCTTCGCTCCTCGTCCCAAAGTCTGTCAAACCTTCATTTTGGTGCAATTTGATAGTTTAGAGCGTGGGATCTTGCTTCATTTAGACACAAAGGTAGCGTTCACAAATTTCAATGCCCTGAAGGAGCATTCTATAGCATCCTCATCGGTTTGGATGTAAGGAGCATCGATGGTGACGGAAGCAATTATGTCATGTTCGACCCCCACACTCACCAACTTCCCATAAATGACAAACTTTAGCTTTTGGTGTAACAATGAAGGTACGACCCCGGCTGAGTGAATCCACGGCCTTCCTAACAAGAAATTATAAGTTGGCTGAATGTCCATTACCACAAACTCAACACCATACTCAGTAGGCCCAATTAGCAAGGGTATCTCAATCTTCCCGATAACATCTCTTTTAGTGCCATCAAAAGCCCTAACAAAATTCTGGCACGGCTTCATATGCAAATTGTCAATTGGTAACCCTTGCAAAGTCTTCATCGGTAGTACATTCAAAGCATACATGTTGTCAATAAGCACTCCCGGAAAGACATACACTTTGCAATGGGTGGTAATGTTCAAAGCTTTGGTTGATCCCATTCTGCCGTCCGAAATTTCATCGTCGCTGAAAGTGATATAATTGTCGACGGCAATGTGACCCACTATTCGGTCTAATTTGTTTACCGAGATGTCATTCGAGACGAAAGTCTAGTTTAACACTTTCAACAGTGCGCTTCGGTGCTTTTCTGAGCTTAACAGTAGTTCTAGCATAGAAATCCATTCTTGTTATTTTTGAAGTTGCTCGACAATGCTATACTCACTATGTTTTAATAATCTAAAAAACTCTTGTGCTTGTGTCTCAGTTATCGGCTCGAGAATCTTTCGAGGTGGCTTTTCTCCAAAAATCTTCTTAGGTTCGGTCGTTGTTGTTCTGCCTTTGTCCTTCGACTCCTCTGTCGCCTTGGATGCTTCGGGTGAATAACACCTTCTACTTCTTGTAAAATGCCCCACCTCATTCACTGTTTCATCTGGGCCTTCTTTCTCTATAAGTTGTTCTTTTTTTAGTGGCTTCTCCTCTCTTTGTGGTTCTGAACCCTCTGGTACTGAGATGTGAGCAGTGTAGCTCTATGGAACCTTTCAAGTATCCTTGGGACGAGCTTTCCTCCTTTGGATTAAGCGATAAGACAAAAGGCATGTCTAGAATATACTTGATCCTGGGTTGCCTGATGTGCACACATCTAGCTCTTTTCTTTCGCCTTCCTTCTCGAAGAATTTCATCTCCTTATAATTCATCATCTTCTGGATCATTTGTTTAAACTCCTTGCAGCATTGAATATCACGCCCTTCCTCTTAATGAAATTCACAATATGGTATGCACCATTCCTGCATGATTTCCATGCCTCGATTAATCAGGAGTGCCATACATAGTTGTTGGATTACCCCACCACAAAGGGGACTTGACTTTAGACACCTCTATCTTGGCCTTTCTAGTGTACTTTTCCTCGATTGCATTCACACCGCATTCCCATGATTTGGTAGTAGATTGATGGCTACATTTGATTCATCTAGCTGCAAAACCCTAATCTTTATCATGTTTTGCACAAACTTCTTAAATACAATACAGTTCTCAATTGAGTGCTCCGGGACTCCAGCATGATACTCGCAGTGCGTTTTTTCGTCATACCATGCAGGGAATGGTGGTTTGAAAGGGTAACGTAATAGGGCCAAACCAAGTTAGCTTCATGCAACCGTAAATATAATTCAGCATAAGACAGGGGCAGAGGAGTGAAAGACGTCTTCTCACTTTTCTTCTTCAAGGTACTAGTTTCTTTTTTATTCGAACTTTTCCCTCTGCCAGTCATGACTTGTGGCGAAAAAATAGTGAAACTCTTTGGGGCCGCGTAGGTGCTTGTAGTATTCACCTCGTTATCTTTCCTCTTGTAATTTTTCTTGGAGCTCTCCCCTCTATCGATCATTCCGCTTTTTATGGCCACCTCAATCGACTCCTTAGTTCTTACCATGTCGGTAAAATTCTGGATAGTGTTATTTATCAACCGGTCGAACAATGCGCCCCTCAGATTATTGATGAACAACGGCGTGATCTCGTGTTCAGGGATTGGTGTTTGGATCTGCGCAGCCACATCATGCCACCTCTTAGCATACTGGCGAAGATTTTCATTCGACCTTTGCCTTATTCCTTCTAACGTGATCCGGTTAGGGTTCATGTCGGTTACATGCTTGTATTGTTCCACAAAAGCCCTTAAGAGGTCCTTCCATGACTTGATGTTGACTCGACTGAGTTGAGTGTACCATCAGGTCGCAAAACCGGTCAAGCTATCTCGAAAACAGTGAATGAGTAGCTTCTCATCCTTTATGAAAGCTGTCATCTTTCGACAATATATGGTGATGTGGGCTGAGCGGCATGAAGTTCCGTCATACATGTCAAAATTGGGAGCTTTGAATTTGGATGGTAGGATCAAGTCTGCCACAAGGCTCAAATCACTAGCATTATTTCCTTGCCTATCAATTCCTTACAAAGTCTTGAATTTTTCTTCGAAGGCACGGAACCTTTCTTCGTATTTTTTTCCATCTCGGTCCTAATCCTTTCTTCCACCTCATTCATCATGCTTAAGTCGGGCACCTCATTCTCATAGCTTACCTCCAAATCAATAGGTTGATTTGCTGAGGCTCCTAGGCGGTGGCAAGCAAATGCCCTCATAGGTTGGTTAGCGGCTACCCCCGCTATATAGATGTATACTTTGTTTTTAAATCTGGTACTTCTGGTTGAACCCTCACATGAGATTCGGTACCCTCTTGTTCTTCGACATTCGAGCTATCAATAGAAACTCCTTCCTTTCCTTTCATCTTTAGTAGCAAGTCAGTCATCTGAGCAATAATTGAAACTTGAGACTATCTGATCTGATCCTTGATATTTTGCTCAATCCCGTCCAAACGAACCTCTAGGTCCTTCTGATCCTGTTCTACTTTGGGCATCCTTTCCTCTATTGCTCTTTACTGTAAACGGGTGTCGTACGAGTGCGAAATGATTGTAATGTAAAGAACCAAAATACAATCTTTCTTCTAAAATAAAAACTTTTTAGTTAATTATTATAAATTAAACAAAGAATGCAAATAAATGTATTATGTATGAATTCAAAGAGCAACACTGAGTTTGGCAAACATCATCGTTAAATGACTTTCATTAATGGAAATATTGTCTTGTTACAATAACTAGAGAAATCCAACTACACATACGGTTTTAAGATAGTATTGAGGTCGATGATCTCTCTCAAAATCCAAACGATCCTCTTTCCTTCTTCGGATTCATCATCTACACAGTCATGAATCTCGGTAGAGTCTTCTGCCAAAAAAGTATCTTTCGGGCTACCTCTTACATTTGAGCCGTCCATTGTGCCAATTCTTGTTCCTGTCTCCAAATTATGTGGGCGGCAAAGTGTAGTTGCTCCAAACTTAGGATCGGGCACACTTGGATTGCTCCCCTAAGGCTTGATACATGATCTTTGAGCTGTTGAACCTCAGTTTCCAACTCTTCAACACGAGCTCCCAAAGCCTGATTCTCTGAATTACTAGCTTTTGACTTTTTGGTCGAACCCTTGTGCTTGAAGAGAGACTTTTCCAAACACTTAACATGATCTTTCAAGGCTTCATTTTGGTGTTGCTCCTTCTCGAGTTTTCTTGAGTGAGAAGTGTGAAGGTTCTTCATCTCTTGTGTTAAAGCGAGAACTTGGTCTTTGTGCTCGTAATACATCCTTTTGTAGTTCTCAACTCTTGCCCCCTCCTCCTTGAGTCGGAGCTTTAACCCCTCGCTTGGTCCATTTTCCATGACTCTTTTGCTCTTGTTTAGCCTTTTAAGTATCTGAATCTTTTCCTTCTCCAACTTGAGTTCGAGTTCCAACTCATCTTTCTTTCTTTGTAGACCTTTAATCACCCCTTCAAACTGTGTCTTTTCCAATTCAAAGTCGAACTTTTCTTGGTTGGTTTTCTCTTCGAGTTTGAGGTACCTCATTTTCTCCTCTTCAAGTTGCTTTCTCATCAACTTTTCCTCGGTAGGAAGTGTGGCAAATCTCTCCTCCATAGTCCTCCTCTCATCGAGATTCAACTAAAGAATATTATCGTTGACTCGATTGAATCACCATGCTTCGTACTTGTAGGTGACCAAATGAGGAGCATTCATGATCCTCACCCGTCTTGTGTTGTTCCAAGTTGAAGAAGCATTATACACCACTGCCTTGTAGCCTTTCTCTTTCTCATAACTCATGTTGAACTCGTTTAAGCCCTTGGTGGCTGGAACAAATTGCTTTGAACCATACTAACTCAAAACTAGAAGAGGTGCGTAAGCTGTATGCCCCCAAAGACCAAGTAGTGGTACTGGTACCCAAGAGTGTACTCTGCATCTATAGACGATATTTTTGCCAATAGCCATGGAGCTCTCCAAACTATGTCCTCCTCTTTTAGATTTCAGATAACATCTAGCCAAACTTCCTCCGATCTTTGTGTTGGCCAATCCCCCTTTCGCAAGAATTCTTCCAATGGTGAGAACTTGCCGTCATAGAAAGGTCTTAAGAAACTGAGGTCTGACCATATGTGACTGAAGAACCAAATGGTCAAAAGCTGTGGGCATCCTTGGAAGCAGCCTCTACCGTTCTCCCTACAAAACCTCAAAGATCAGAAAGTTTTGGCCAAAATTGCAGGTACCGGATTGGCCTCGCCACTCAAATGATCAAACAAGTCTAAAACTGACGGGTCGATAAGCCCTAATGCTAGAGGGAAAAGCACCAACCATAGATCAAAAAAGAAAAAAGGTCCCACTGAACTCAGCCCACGGGATGTACGGCAGCTAAGGTTAGGATTCCCTCCCACTTAAGATATTCTTTCTTATTCCAAATGGTGACTTGACGTTCGACTCAAGACACCGACGTGTCCGAGAGTAACTACTAAGCTTGCATCGAAAAGCTGTGTGCTTGTTAGGCTTAGATTAGACTCGATTCTCGTCGATCTTCTTGCAATTTATGAGATCTTGGTATTCTTCGATTGTTGGAGTCAGATCAAAGTTACCGATTGTGAAACAATTGTAAGTTGTCACCATACTCTTTTTTAAAAGCGTTTCTCATCTCAAGATCCCAACTGTTCCAAACCAGCTTCAACTCGGACACGTCATTGAACTTTATATTCATGAATGTCTCGGTTGCCATTACTGACCTGAACCCGGCAGAAATGTTATCTCTATCATGTAGTTGCTCTTCTTCGGACCATGTTTGCACATCAGAATTATTTTCATCATTGTTGCAAATCAAATCTCCCATTGATCTAGTCTTGAATTTTAGTCTATTTCCAGCTCAATGTGCTCTTCATTATATGACGAAATATACAAAAAAGATAAAAGGGGAAATGGAGGAGACAAAAAGAAACGCGTTAGTCATAAGATAAACAATGTAACAAAAACAAGAAAAGATAAACACAAACGAAATAAGCGAAAGGCAAGTACATAAAAAAAACCTTAACCACATGAATTCTAGTTCGCTAAGGCTATTTGCTTGGCTCTAGTGGGGTGGGCTTCTTAGATTCTCACACATGGGTTCAGTTCTAATTGAGGGTACCCGAACCTATCTCATTACCCACTAAGGCAATAAGAACCCCAATTTTGGCCCACTACAAGCTTGCGAATTGGATTCGATTCGAGGAAAAGCACGACCTAATGATGTGGAGGGATGCTCACGTGTCAGAAGGCGTGGATTTCAGAAGTGAATTATCAACCCGTAGAGGGCTACTCACGTGGGTATGTGGCGTTTCACTCCCACTTAAGGGACAAAGCTCGGGTATAGAGCTTGATGATCATGGTGCAACACATGTCGGTGATTCATTAGAAATTAAATGAAAAATTAATTTGAAGACCACCAATTATCAAAGCCCATGCAATTGTAGTCACATTTTCAAGAAAGAATCAACCTCGTTAAAATTGATTAAAATTCCAAAAATTTTCCATCATTAAAAGCAACAAATATTCTTTTGGCCTAACTCTCTTTTTGTTTTGTAAAAACAAATTGAGTTCCCCAGCGGAGTCTCCAAGCTGTAGCGACCTTTTCGTCCTATCTTTTAAAAAATAATATAGGTTTGGATGATATGGGTTACCCCCAAATCATTCCTGGAAAATCTATTTAAATTTTAGTTTAAAGGGATTTCTTTTGAAAACTCGTATTTTTTAAAACAACGAAGACTGCTAGTCGCCACCGGCCACTTGGATAAGGTAGGCCGGACACCACAAAACTAGATATTCGTTTTGAAAGGGTCTAGGAGTTGGTTACGTGTGAGGAAGGATTAGCACCCCTATCACGCCCGAAAATTGATACCAAAATATTTGTTGCTTTTAATTGAAGGAAATTGTCAAAATTTGAATTGAATTTAACTTGGTGACCTTATTTGAAAATTGACTTTAATTGAACGAGCTTTATCAAATTAGTGGATTCAAATTAATTGGACATTTAATTAACAAGGTTGACGAAACATCGGACCATAGATTAAACCGATATCATATAAGCCTGACTACCGTGTTAATTTATGGTTCTATTTTTGTACGTCACCTTTATGCATGGTGCAAACAGTTAAGACGTGACGGAATGATTTTATCGACATTTAATTTTACCTTGGGTCGATAAGGATTAATTCAAGTATTTAGTCAACATCTTGTAAGCTCGGACTGTTACGACACAAATACCGGAATTAATAAGTACCTCTTTTTTATGATTTAAATTAATTAATTCAAAATATATGGGTCACATGAATGAAAATTAATATGGATGAAAAGAAAGGCTTAAAAATTAAACACGCAAAAGGCCCACTAAAGTCATAACCTAATAAAAGGCCCAAGTTATGGAAGTCCAATTAGTGATCTAATTATTAATTAGGGGAGTCTAATATTAACCCTAAATTAATTAAACCTTAAAACTTAAAAAACCCTAATAAATTATGGATTATATTACACCATGACAATTAATTCGATTGGTTTTAAACTAGTATTCCAATAAGCCAAGGATACTATTTAAAACAAATCAAGTTAATTAATCATAGTTTTAATTTAAATTTCAATCTAATCTCCATATTAATTTTATCTTAAAGGTTATTAAGAATTGTTCAATTAGTTTAATGAATTTAACATTTACCCCAATAAGCTAAGGGTAAATTTAAATTCACTAAATTAATTTGAACCCTAGATCTAACTATGACTCTAAAGGGGCTAGTCCTAAATTAATATAATTACTTTATAGATCGTGTTGCTATGAGGTGGGCACACAATCTTAAACTAATCAAATTAATTTCCCTAATCCTAACCTAAGGCTAGTCTAACAAGCCCAAAGCCCAAAACAAAGCCTAAACTATCCCAATTAAACACCCTAAACCCAAAACATAACAAGGCCCAAATCACCCAAAATAAGCAAACCCTAAAAATAACATATATGCACTTAAAGACTATAAATTATATGCTACATATATTATATTTATATATATATATATGAAACTGTATTATATATATTTTTAAGCTATGTATTATATACTTTATAAAAACTTATATTATATATTATATAAAAACCTTAATATATATACATACATTATATAAAAAATATTATGTATTATATAAAACTAGGCGTTATATATTTTTATAAAATATTTATCATATGTTGAATGAAAAAAATACATTATACTATATGTATATATTATATGAAAACATATATTATATACAAAATTATATACCATAACCAAACTATATATTATAAGCATATATCATACATATAAAAAACATTATAATAACCATATGTTACATAACTTCATCAAACACAAATCTAACAAATTAAAGCAAGATTAACAAAAAAATAAAAAGTAGAAAATAAAATGCATGACACATGGGACAACAACACTGGAAAAATGACCTATTTGACAAAAAACTGAAGTTTCAGGGCCAAATTAAAAGAAAAGCCAGACTTAAAATGCAGACGAAATTAAAAACTGTTGAAAGAAAACGGGGACATGGGAAGGGATTTACAAAGGCGGAAGCCCTTAAGGGGCGTAATTATACCATGCAGAGAGATTGATGTTGTGATTAAAAAAGATAAAAGCCCTTCGGGAGTGAATAAGCAGACGCAGAGGTCCTTAAAACGTAATTAATCCATTTTAAAAATGGGGCAGAGTATATAACTCAGTTTTTAGCCAAAACAGAAAGCTTTTAAGCTTCGCTCCTCAAAAAAACCCAGAAACTCCCTTTTTTCCTCCAACTAAGATGAACGTTGCGGCGGCGCAGATGAACCCCACCGTGATTCTCATAATCGGTTTGTCTATTTGCCGCGTCTAAAGGAGCGAAGATAAAAGGAAAATGATCCCTTCCTTTTTGAAAAGCTAAAGGAAAAAGAACCAGAAAACTAGAAAATGATCCCTAAACTCAAAACCCAAAAAAAACCAGAAAACGATCCCTTTTCTCGTTATAAAACCAAATCTAAACCCGTTTTTAGAGAAAACAAAAGGAAAACTCCTTCCCTTTTGAAAATTCGAAGGCAAAAGAGCAAAAAAAAACCCCTGGTTGACCTCTTCACCACTCGCGGTCTCAAAGAGACCATAATTGGGCTTATTAATGGCGAGGGAAGGCAAACCAACACCCGGGAAGATGAAAATACAGAGGTAAAAAAGAAACCCTAATTCTATGCATACTTTATGCTTAAACTCAAACATGAAAAAGGGAATGAATATACCTCAGAAACTTGAGGATTTTTGCATTCTTCTCTATTGCTTAATGATTCTCGTTTAGGGTTTACAATGTTTGCCCCCTTTCTTTTTATAGCACTGAATTACAATTATATAGAAATTGAAAATAAAATCCCATTGTCGGTTGTTTGATTTTGTCTATATTCCTCTATAATTCTGCCAAGGTTGGAGAGGTTCTGACATTCTGTTTTTTGTGTCCCTTTACATGCGTTACCACCGCTGAAGGAGGGGACCAGAAAAAGATCATAGGATGCTGCTGCTGACATGGTTGGGCGATGGTGTAGCGATGGTGAGGTGGCTTTAGGCCACTAGTCCTTTCGACCGACGTATAGGTAAAGCCGAAAGATAAAAGGACGGTGGAGAGGTTGAGGGGTCAAGCGTAGATCCTACGCGTGCGTGAAGGAAGCCAAGTAGACGCGCGTGCAGCGCGTAGAGAGTTAAAGGTTGTCCTTGATATAATCTAGGTCGTCTGATCTCCTATCTAGACCTGACAGTGGAGATCATGCGGCACTAATAGGCCAAATAAATTAAGGTTTGGTGAAACTAGGGTTTAATCATACCCGAGTATTTAAGAATTGGGTTGATTGGGCTTTGTGTAATGTAATTGTTCATATTTTGGGCTTTTTGATGTAAGTGGGCTCAATATATATATGTAATGTTATTTAAATTGTAGTTGGACTTATATTTAAGTAATATAGCATGTATATTTTTGTAAATGGGCTTTGGTTTTTCTGATTTTAATAACATAAGCTATAATAATACTACTATTAATAATAAATGGTAGTGATAATAGATAAAAAAGAGAAATAACATCATATATATTTATCATTAATATGTACTAAAAATGATTATACTATATGCTAAAGATAATAAAATGACACTAAAACATAATATACTAATAATGTTTGGGTTTTTTTTAAATGAACAATAACATACTATAACAATAATATGATATAGCAACACATAGATATATGAGTGTTTAATTAAAGTTAGCACTAGTAAGACGGGTTAATACCCCGGACAAAATTAGTGATTACAGTTACCACAAAACCCCGATCACTCTCAAATCATGAATGTTAATACAATGCTATTAAATGATAATATTATTTTGTTAAATATGCAATGCATGAGTGCATGTAGTATTGATTCAGGAGTAATCATCATATAACAACTTTCATTGAGATAAAACTGACTCATTACATCAGATATCAGATACTACAAATATTAGTGAGCTCTAACTCCCAACTTCCTAATTTCCCCTAAGAGCCAAGTCAGCTTCCTTCTGTGATCAAATTCTGGATCAATATTCCAACTCAGTGTCATTGCTACATTAGCTAGGTCTGTCAATTATTGAGCCACTTCTTGTGCTTGAATAACGGCATCTTTCATGTTATTATCCCTTTCTTGTATCTTCATTTTTTATCTCTAAAACTGGGCATATCACTTTTCCTTACTTTCTTGACAATCTTTCTTAACATCATCAACAAGATCTTTCTACATCAGCGCAAGATTGAGATGCTCATCTACCTTCTTCTTTAGTGCTTCATTTTCAGCTTGACTGACATTCAACTTAATAATAGCATCCCCATACATCTACATGTACTTAGTCATCATCTCACGCTTAGCTTGACTAACCCTTAGATCGTCCATGAAAGTATTGTGTTATATTTCCATTGTCTGCAGATCACACGAGAGCGTATTGACTCGATTTTCACTTTCTTTATAGCTCATTTTCCTGTATTCAGCTTCATGCTTCAGTTCATTGATTCTTTTCTTCAACTGCTCCAAATTTACACCCAAACCAGTGCTCTTAAGCATCGAACAAAGTTCTTGATGATCGAATTGCAACCTTTTCAACTCCTCATTTAAATCATCTTTATCTTGCCTTAACTTGCTTATCTGAGCCTCATATTCGAACTGATGCTTCATTTTTTGGGTATTTTCATCTTGCGTCTCCCACTCATCCTTTGAATCATGACGACTTTTTTTTCCAAATTTTCATTTTCCATGCTCCAAAAGAACTTGAAATCGATGTTTGAAGGCAATGCAATTTTCAATAGAATGCCCTTGAATTCTATCATGAAATTCACAGTGAGCATTTATGTTGTAACATTTTGGAAATGGAGGTTGCAAAGGTGCAAGAAAAAATGGGGTCACCAATCGGGCCTTCAACAATTGAGGATATAGTTCTTTATATGAAATAGGCATTGGATCAAAATGATGTTTGTGATCTTTGGTATTTTGAAAATCGGATGAGGAAACGCTGTAACTTGAACTTTGCCTTGGACACTTACTTGATTCTAATAGACTAATACTTTCCTTCACTTTTGCATCTCTAGGTGTTCTATTAATTGTCATGCTTTCAGGAAATTTGAGCCTTCCATCTTCAAAACTCAGCATGCCTTCTCTGATAAGATTTTCAATCTTGTTCTTCAAAGCCTCACAATTCTTCGTAGTGTGGTATGTACTTCCTTGGTGGTAGTCACATGTTGCCTTGATGTCATAGCTTTCAGAATAAAAAGACTCGTTCGGCTTAGACTGGACTATGCTCACAAAATTCTTATTTACCAATATCAGAAGCAATTCTGCATATGTCATCGAAATTGAATTAAAGGATCCTTCATTATTTTCCACTTGAGCTTTTTCCTGGCATGTCATCACCTTCTTGGGATTTGACTCAATTACACCTCTAGATGGTTTATTGATGCCAATTGTAACAATGCGTGGACACGACTATTTATTCATGTACTAGTTTTTGTTTGGTTCTCCTTTCAGTGTAGCCATTTTCTTTGGTCATAGCCTACATCATAGTCATCATCTCAGCCATTTGTCTCTTCAGTTCTTGTATCTCATTCTTGTCGGTATCAGTACTAACAAAACATGATGTGTGACCCCTAGATGAACTGCCCTTCATTCTTTCTGTTGTTTGTCCCAGACACTACCTCTTATTTGTACTCTCTTTTATCGGACAACGAATCCCTTTATCTGTTATGATCACCTTCTAATTATAACTACCTTTGAATTAATACCTCTATGCAATGAAGATGTAATGCAAAAATGCAAAACAAAAACAAAACAAAATAAATTAGTTAGTATGGTCGAATAATATTGAAGGCAACAATTTAACTTAAATTTATACAGTAAAGCAGGTTATATTGAGTAGAGAGAATAACCAAAGAAATGTATTTAAATCGGTAGCACCTGTCCTTGGTTCATGTTTGGCTCTAGTGAGGTGGGCTTCGAAATTGCAGCATGTGGTGTTTGTTCTAGACTTTGGGTACCCGAACTGTCATTGTTGTCTACTACTACAGCAAGACATCAATTCGAGAGTATACGACCCCTTATATCAGAGGTATGTACCTCACATTATATAAGGTTGGTAAACAGGAAGAAAGACACATTTCTGAACCCAAAGGTGGAGAGCCTCACGTCGGATCATGTTCTGCACTCACTTAAGGGTGAAAAGCCCGGGTAGAAGGCTTATGCATGAATGAAAGATATATCTCACACAAAAACGCTACCTCCATTCTTTCTAAAAATCTATTCAATAATTATTGGAGAAATAAAATTCAAATTACCATTTTCTGTAACACCCCCTTCTCAGCCTAGTAGAGAACTGAGTCAGAAAGTGCTACAAAAAACATATGAGAGATTCGGAAGCTTAATCGAAGTACAGAAACTTATTCAGATTATTTATTAATCTCTTTTAAGGCTTAACAGAATTATCTTATTGAGACTTACACAATTCGAGATCAGTTTTAACCTTTTTTGAACTTAGGGACTAAATTATAATTTTTAAAAATTAGTGGTCCTTATTGGAATTTCTTTTTACTATACTACAATTAAACTTACCAATTATTAACCTGTGAAGTTTCGTTGTTAACGAAGGTCGTTCACCTATCCAATTAGGTGATACAAGTTTTATTGACCATTTTATAAACTTCTTAAAACTGGTTTATATGTCTTTTAATAGAATTAACTAACTTTGTACCGATACCCTTGGGGCTGTATCGGTATACTAAGCCAAATTTTCATTTCCCAGATTCGAAGATAACATGCTCATACCAATACACCTAGCCCCGGATCGATACGCGTTGACTAGGGTTGACCGTTTCAATACACCCTATATACCATATCGATGCAATTTATTTTTTTGACCTTACTGTAAAAATTCGTACTGGTACACCCCCTTTGCGTATCGATACGCCCTGTTTCACTTGGCCCAATTATGCAAGGCTGTATCGATATGCCATCACCTGTACCGATACGTCTACCCTGTAATGACAGGTTTTAGCTAGTTTTTAATCAATTTAACATGTTGAACGTTGTCCAAACCTAACCAAATTTTACCAGCAAGCCTAATATCTATATTTTTAATAGCATGCAAAATTTTAGAGTGTTTTGAATCCATTTACCTAGTTTTTACCTTTCAGCATTTTTAGGCTCATTTAACTTGTTTAGTCATTCCAAATCATACCAATTCACATATACAACACCTAGGCACTATTAGGCTATTACACACATATCTGATTATGCATCTATGACATGTTTAATCCATATGCCACCTTACTAGGAGTTCAAAGCAAAAGTTAAGCATACATTTGATTGGAGGAAGTGACTTGCAACCGCAACAACATGATCGAAGGACGGAATACTTCAAGATCCTAAAATACATGAGACAAGTGGATGTTAGGCTTACATAGCCTAATGAGGTAGTCATAACAGATGCAAATATTTAACGAGTAATAAGAACATCATAATGACATGCTTGAATGACATATTTAGTACACAAATCATACTTGTATCTCATGCTTGATTCAAGTAACACATTTCCATATACAAAATACGTATCATAATCACACATTATATCCTTGGATATGGTAAGCAATGGATACACGGATTCCCCTGTACTCCACACATATCAGAAATAGGCTGTAACCCCGGATAGTCCCTTACACAATCCATCCTTATTTCACCACACATATAGGTCGTAGCCCCGGACCGTAGTCCAATCCCTTACTTGGTGAGCTCGAATAACCTTATGGCATGCCAATTGTATCCAATGTCTACAATGTCCAAGTTCACATATCATCATCAACCTTACCATTGTACACGTAGGCCATACCATATCAGACCATAAATTAAGCCTTAGCTCCAAATTCATATCATAACATAACCATATCCTATCAGATAACATATCATGGTATGATCACAACATATCGGATGGCATACATATGCCCTTAGACATGTGAAAGTAATCTGAAGACTTACCTTACTTACCAATAGCATCCACACATATGTTTGCTCTACTTGAGCCCTTAATCAAATGCAAACATAATCTCAAAGCAAATGCAACGGGATGGCACTTAGCCTATCCCTTGACACAACTACACTCACCTAGTGCACGGAAGCTTTTAGGATTCTCAGATTTCGATTCCTTTGCTTCTAGACTTAGTTGAAGGTTTCGGGTTGTTTCCTTCCAATTTTTGAACTAGGAAGAAACACAAGGAATTATTATAATCACTATAACGATATAGTACTCATTTCAAAGATTAGACTTAGAATTTCGATTTGAAATTAAACTCCAATTATCCATGGAATTTATCAATTGCTTGAGGGCTTTTACTTACCCGATCGATAGCTTTGCCACGGAGGTTTCGAATCAAAGAAAGCTTGAGCCTAAGGTAGTCAATAAGAGAGGTGTGTGCTTGCTTAAGGTTGAAGACAACAATGGTGGTGTTAGCTCGATTTCAAACAAGGGTGGGTTTTAGTTTCGATAGAGGCAAAAACAAGGGAGGAAGCTTTCTTTTTTGCTTCATTATAAGGAACTATGCCCTTAATAATTACCCACCTTTCCAAGAGACCAATAGGAAGGTTTCCTATAACCAAGGGTTTGGTTAACCCAATTAAGAAATCATTTCTCTTTCTATTGACAATTTGATGACAATTAGTCATCTTTTCTGAGGTGTTTCACGTGGGAGGGGCAAGCAAGGAGGTGAGTCACTACCTTGCTTTCCATTTCTTTCAATCTGGGCCTTAAAATAGATTTTTACAAAGGGCCGTATCGATACACTATATAGCCATATCGATACGCCTAGGCTGAAACATGTAAGTTCGTTATGGCAGTTAGGCCGTACCGATACATGTATTACTGTATCGAAATGCCTAGTTCAAGTTGTATCGATATCAGTTTAACTGTATCGATATGTCTAGCTCAAAATCAACATTTTCAACTTGAATTTCTTACAAAGAGATCCTTGGATCAATTTAATACCCCACAACTTTCATTGATTACAAAATTGGGTACAAGGATCATGAAATTACACTTTCGGGTATATCCAATACAGAATTTCTGATCACCGAAGCCTTATTCTGACTAGGCCGATTTTCGAGATGTGACATTTTCAATGCCAAAATGCCACATAAAATTAATTAGTTAGGCCTGACTCTCAATTTTTTCCCCAACGGAGTTGCCAAGTTGTCGTGACCATTTTTTTACCTAGTATGAAAATAGCTCGACAGTTATCCTTTAAAATTAGGGTTTTTGCCTTTGATTTATTTAATCTTGAAATTTTAGGTTTTTCATGTTAAATTGGATTTTTTTTCCTTTATTTAATCTTGAAAATATTTTGGAGTTGTCACCGGCCACTTTGGTAGACCGGACACCATAAAAAACAACCAGAGATTCATTCTTTAAAAATTGGGTTCGGGAGTCGATTACGTGTGGGGAAGAATTAGCACCCCACAAACGCCCATTATCGGTACCTTTTAATTTTACGTGGCATTTTGAGAATAATAATCCGAATTTAGTTTAACTCATAATTATTAACTGGATTTAAATTCCAAATGGAGATATCCTTTTATAAGGAAATGTATTTTTATCTGAATATGAGATTAGAAGCACCCAGTTACTTTACGACACTTCGATTCATATTCAAAAATATATTTCCAACATAAAAGGTTTTAATGCATGATCAATTATTTTCTTGTTAATTTTAAGTTCTAACTTAAAAAGGCTCTAATTAATTGAATTTTTAAAAAAATATGAATATTATTAAATTTGGGGTATTTATGAGATAACACTCAATTGCTTGAGCATTATTCATATTAAAACCCTAAATTAAACAATATTCCTAATTTAATTGGTGAATCTAATTAATGAAATACTAGTCCTAATTAAAATTCTAATTTAATTAACTGGGTTAATTACCATGTTCTAGGTTTAAATGAGTATCAAATGTTCTACTTAAAAGTCCCCTTAGGTAACATCTCATTTACTTTCTACAATTATCTCTCCTATTTTTAATTATTTAATCCTATTAAAGAACATAGAATTAAGGCTCTAACAATTAATTATTAAATCTATATGATTAAGTTAACTAACAAATACATACTACATGTTTAATGTAAAAAATGCATCAATCATAATTTAAACACCAAATTAAATTAAAACAATTAAAAGAAAGGACTAAATTGAAAGAGAACTGAACTTGCAATTCTGATTTCAATGAATACAAGGGCTAAATTGAATTACAAGGGAAATTAGGGGACACAATTGAAAGAGTCCGAATAGAGAGACGTGGATTCAGATCCACCCCACTCAAAAACTCGCGGGTCACTTTGACCTGAGTGCCAAAACGATACGGTCTTTTTCTCCCTATAAAAGGCCTGAGCTGAGCCTAACTCAGTCATTTGACGGAGTCACTCTCTTTCTCTCTCTTAACCTTTCTCTTTCTCAAATTCTCTCTACACAAACAGATTCTACCCAGAAACTTAGCCCAAAAATGGATCAAACCCTTTGTTCATCACTAAATTCATCTATGTTTTTCCTCTTTTTCTTAGTTTAGTCCACACAAACACTGTTTTTCACCCGACTTTGTGTTTTTAAAGATCAAACACCAAAATTTTGTTGGTGTTCATCATAGTTCATTATATTCATGGTGAACACCAAAACTTCGGCGTATCCCTGCCTTCAACATCGCCGTCTAAATCTACTTTGACCAAACTTCAGCCAAATTTTGATGTTCGCCGGCCACCGAAATTCGCATCTCGGTCTTCGCAAGCGTCCCACCGCACGACAATTTTCAACCACCGCATCTCTGCTGCACCGAAATTTTATTTTTCAGAATTTTTTGATTTCAAGCTCTAAAATTCTAGATTTAGGACCCGACTCAATAGAGCCACCCAACTCCGCCACCTAAGACCTAACTACCAATAGCCCGAACCCTCATCAACTTGACTACTCCGGCCACCATTCAACTATTTCATTTCTTTTTTTATGTTTCTATTTCGGTTTTCCCTTTAAAAACGTACTAATATTTCTTTATTTTTTCTTGATTTTGCAAGATTTAAAATGAAAGCGAGAAGATACTTTTTTGGCCGTGAAGCGACGATCTGTAGTTTTGGCGATCTCTTCGGCTTCTGGCGTCGTTCCACTTCTCTGAAAGTTATTCCAACGATCGATTGCTTTCACCGATCAAGTTTGTAACTTTCGATCGTCCTTTTAATTTCCGAGGCCCTTTTCTCTCTCCTCCTTCATTATATTTTGTTATTAATATTAGCTTTAATCATTAGCCATTAATTATGTTGACACTCTCTCTCCTCCTTTATATAAGGGTCTGACCGCTGACGTCATCCGATGCCAAAGAAACACAGATTCATGTGCTGAGGGTTTGAACCAATCTGCAATAGCCACGTGTCCCTTTGATGGCAAATTTGGGCGAAAAATTTGGATTACCTGATATTTTGTTTTTGTTTGGATTCAATAAGATGTAAAAATTAGAATTTTAGGCTTATGATGGGCTTTCGGATTTTTACATGTATTTGAACACTTGGAATGAATTTTTTTAGATTGTTTTACATGGATTTTTGGATTGAATTTTAGAACTTTATTTATTTATTTATTTATCTATACATCCAATAAAATGATAACTTTTAAAAATTTATTTTTTAAATGACATGAAAAAATATTAGTGAAGATTCATTAGTTGAAAAAAATGATGGGCGAAAATAATAATAAAATGAGTAATTTTTATTAGATGAAACTACGGCTGATATGATAAGTCAAATTCATAATATAATTTTTTATCGGAACGATGTTTATAGGTGGTGATCCGCTGCCGTATCGCAACGATCCGTGTGGAAATCAAATCTACTGTGTCAGCACGTATGCAAAAATAACATACGACTACCCGCACAGAACCAATTCTCATATATGTCCTGCACATTCCAATTGAACTTTTGGTCTCATATATGTAATGCACATTCCAATTGAACTTTTGGTGCCGTTTTGGGGGTTTTGGCGTTTTGCTCTATGATCTTCATCAAACAGCAGAAGGCTGCTAGTTTCTTCCTTTAGTACTAAATCCCCAGTACTCGAAATTTCGTTTCAAAACCCTAAAAACTTCAATTCCAACTTTTTTTTTAAATTAAAGTTCGAGTTTGCAAAGCATTTCCTGGGTTTTCAGGTAATAAGAAGTATATATCTTTCTCTAAATTTATCGTTTCACTTTCCGTTTGCTTGGATAGTTTCTCGAATGTATACCCGCAGTTTGGTTCACAAGAATTTTATTTTTTGAAAAAAGGAGTAGCCAAGTAGCTAGTTCCAGCAAAAGTACTGGTAACACTTTTGAAATTTGGTGATGTGATTAAATGCAAATTTCTTACTTTATTCAGCTGATATTTGGAGAACCTTTTTATTGCTTGAAATTGTTTTTGCTTTGATTTGTGGTACTTTTTGAATTTATGATTAGTTTTGATGGTTTGTGTTTTTTCTGTTATTAGCTTTTGCACACAAGAGAATGTTGCTGGGTCATGCTGATGGTCTGTCTGAACTTCGGTCGTCAAAGGACCAGCTACTTGCAGATCCTGAAGCGCTGGAAGATGATTTTAAATCAGACAGTTCTGAACCGATTTTGTTTGCGGCTTCCTTTGAAGAAATCGCAAGAAATAATCTTCAATATGACACCATTATATGGGTTTCTATATCTTTATTGCTGGTTTTGGCTTGGGGTGTTGGCATCATCATGTTGCTCTACTTGCCCTTTAGAAGATGTGTGCTTCAGAAGGACATTTCATCACGCAAGCTGTACGTCACACCTAGTGAAATAGTTTATGAGGTATGGATATAAAGTTTGAGCACAGAGATATGGGGTCTGAACTTACATAAACGTCTTGGTGGTTATCAATGAGAAATGAGTTTACTTTGAGTTTAATCCTTTCCCTGCTATTATTTTGAAGGTTTCAAGGCCTTCTTTCATACCCTTTTGGGGCACAGTAACAATCGAGAAGCACGTACCTCTTTCCAAGGTCATTGATATTATAATTGAACAAGGTACATGTTCTGCTCTTGCTAGATATTTGGTCTCTTGTATAATTACTTTCCTAGTTTCCTTCTCTTTGTGGTGGATAATTTTGCAAGTGAAAGTTTCTTATTGATTTCTTATCAAGGTAAAAGAAGGATATTCTGTATTACGAATTTACGATCCCCTTTTCCATTTATTGTTGCCTAAGAGCTGAAACTGAAATTGAACAACTGATTTGAGTGAAAAACTTTACCATCATTTTTTCTCTGATTCACTAAATATTCAATCCTTTGGTCATTATGTGGGACTCTACAGTCTTGTGAATAAAAGAAGCTCATTTATTCTGATTCATAACTTGTTTTGTCTACAATTGAGCACAAAGCCATATAAACTTTCCAGTACAGTGGTTCCTTCAGAAGAATAATTTATATGTTTGGTTTTGGCAGGCTGGTTGCAATCAGTGTACGGTATCCATACTTTCAGAGTTGAAAGCATAGCCCAGGGAAAAGCGGCACCTGTTGATGAACTACAGGTTCAAGGGGTTGCTAACCCTGCACTTCTGAGAAAGGCAATGGAACTGATTTCTTATGTTATCTTTTCCTCTCTCTCTCTCTCTCTCTCTCTCTCTCTCTTTTTAAAATTACCCCTATGATAACCTTTGAAAAATGATGAGATTCATTCTCATAAACAATTACAATGAACTTTGTTTAAATGTTTTGCTGAATTGCTGTTGCGCATGCGAGAGTCGAGACATCCTTATGGAGATTGAAAATCAGAGGTTCATATTTCTTGCAGGTCATTGTAAGAGAAGCTGCAAAGGCTATACAGGAAGTCGGTAAAAGTTGGAAACTTTCTACTGTCACCGGTAAAGTGGAAACTGTATCTCGAATGGCATCATCATTCACAGAAGGGCAGCCTAACCTAAGATCACCAGCCAAAAGTTGGAAGGTAATTTATTCACTTGAAGCCTCTAAAATTTATACCTAATCAAGCCGTTTCTCCGGTAAGCATGAGAAAATACCGTTCTTGGATTGGCCCATAAGTCTTCCTATTCAAGTCAGTTGGATTTAGGATGCAGTAAATTCCAAATTAGTTAGAGCATCTGAAAAAAATTGGCACTTTAAATCCACAGCTCTACTTTCAAGCATGTAAGGTCGTATGGTAATGGATTGTTTTAGATTCTCTTCTGATAGGATCATAGGAGAAAGTAGGCTTTAGTGGTTTGTTATGGGAATATCACAATTTTTTTAATATATAAGTATGAGTACTAAGAACAAAAGAAAATTATGTCCGTGTGTCAAGCACTGCGGTAGCAAAATATTGGATTTTGAAGACAAGGATGCTAGTAAATATGTTTTACGGCATGAAAAATGAATCGCTAACTTGTTAACTCCTTTCTTCATGCTATCTGTAGTAGTATTTCATAGGTTTCTTTCCAGCCGGATATATGCTTTACTAATTGCTGTTGCACATGTTTTTCAGACAACAGCTTCACCACGTCATTCTTCTGTGGAGCGCAGAGCAATGATGCCTGGAGAGTTGTTTATGCAAAAATTTGATGAAGTCACTAAATCAGTAAAGGTGTGCACCATCTCATTTCTCTTTGTTGTACTGAGAACAGGGTTGTAGGCATAGTCACTATATCTTATGCTATATATATATATATATATATATATATCTTATTAATGTGTGTTTTTTCCTGATCAACTAATGCTTCATCCCATTCCTGGCCAGAAAATTGAGTCTCTCATCGAGAAGTCCCAAGCTTCTTCAGAGGGTAGCTGAGAAAGGGTGTAGAAAGTTTTAATACCGAGAAATGCAGAGTTAACTTCACATTGCCAAACTTCAAGAGACTTTCTTTTCTTTAATAAGCAAAAGCTTTTTGTGTTTATTCTTGGTGTTCTATAAGTAGGCTTCTACTTTTGTACAAGTTCATCAATTCATTGTTCCTCTTTTTCTTTGCTTGGCATGTAACATTATAAGCGTAGGCTTTAATCTTGAACTTGTAAAGTTTCATGGAGTAAAATTTGTACCATTGTCCAAGGCTTATGAAATTAAGTCACAAAATTATGTTTCATCGTCTCTCTCCTAATATTATAGATTATTAAATGTCTGAAAAATGAAAAAGAATATCAGGGGATCCCCAAAATTTTTGGAAAAAAGTTATATATATCAGGGGATTTGAATCTTCCCTTTTTCATACAAATAAATTTAGGGTTAAGTAGACATTGCTTGGAAGGAAAAACATCCATGCTGATTTACACAATTCTTGAGTGCACTTTGTTTCTATATTGCTAGTGTGCACTTTGTGTAACTTTTGTGAGTAGTTAAGTACACAGTAGCAATATGTTACGCATGTTTGCATTCATGATTATTTCATTAACCTGTGATTAATAACCGAACATGTTGCTGTGGATTGACGGTGTCCTTTCTGAAGGAGATAAAGTGGAGTTGCCGCTGCCCAGTGCATGTCAAAGATGTTGTGGCTGTCGTCCGGACTTTGATTGAGAAATTGTTATCAGGTATGAAGCTATTATCCGGACTTCTATAAATAATACCGATAAAAGATTGTGAGCTTCTCTTTTAGTTCTTCTTTGTCTCCTGTTTTTTATAGTTTTAATTGTGAAGGAAGATTTTAGCACGATAGCATTCATCATGCTTAACTTGGTTATTTACCATTGCTTTGTTTTCTCTTTTAGTTTCATTTTCTCATTTTCACAGAGGCTGCTCCCTTCTCCTATATACACACACATATGACATAATGATTATGATCTTGTGTTGCTTGTCCCAGATGGTAAGAAAATGCGGTCTCTACTAAATGTTGGTGGACCGGACAGGGTTTCCCGTGTTCAAATGGCTGAGGCTGTGGCACAGATTAGAGGACATGATTCGTCATTCATTAAACTGGTATCTGCATCATCTGTAAGTATACCTTACAAAAGCCATAGAAAAGAAAAGAAAAAATCTTATTCCACCAAACTTTTTCATACGCTATATAGTTTAATCTTTAATTTATGATCCAGTGGTTCATCCTTTGATTCTGGAGGTTCTCTGCACATGCAATAGCATGCACCGGCATGATTCCGAAATTCCTTCCATGCTTTTTAACTTGGATTATCCGGTTGACCATGGCGTCATGTCGCCTGCAGATATGTCTATGGATATCACCAAGCTGGTTCAGACACTAAATATTTCTCCTACTCCATTTGAAGATGGTGTTAAACTGACACTTGCAGCTGAAGCGAGTCTAGTAAGATTGATAGTTGCCCACTTAACCCCTCTTTTTAAACTACTTCAACATCTAAAAAGGAGTATAAATTTGTGTTTTGCTGGTACTTGTTGATTATTAAAGAACGGGAAATTATTTATTTATTTTTACAATTTTTAACTACCGATAACCCCAATCCCTAAATTAAAGTCCATTGTGTTCAAGCTTATAAAAATTTACACCCACTTAGATGTTGCAATGGCAACGGTAACTAAAAAAAATTGTCTTATATAAAATATTTACGAAAAAGACTTTAGAACTTTGTAAAATATATCGTGTTTCTTTAGATGACATGGGTTCAAGCAACGTAGTCTATAAATATATGTGAATTTATCCATATATGAAATCAGACCAAGATATTATCTTATAACAAGATTAAAATATGCAAATATAGAGAGATAGTCGTAAAATAATTTTGTTTTATCAAAATAAAATTGAAAATTCTAGAATTAGTAAGAAAAATAAGTTAAACTAATGTATTACATTTATGTAGAAAAATATGAAAATTCAGATAGTAAAAACGATTTTTAAAAATTTAAATTTGGAAAAAAAAATAAAACAAATTAAGTTAAAACTGCTGTCCATATTCCAAATATTCGCTCGCGGACCTACCAAATCGCATTCTCTCCCAACACTCTATTTTGCAACAATTTTAACTGTTTTCCGCTTCAACATATACTCTCTCTCTCTCTCTCTCCCCCGCGCTCACACACACACACGACCTTAATTTAAACAAAAATAAAATCATCAATAAATAAAGAGACCAGCAAAATTATAGAAATGAACATATCTTTATCAAAATTTTTGTATATAAATATTTAACTAATCTCACGCTCAAAACAAAACCACCATCGCTTCGTTTGAATTTTTCATCAGTGAGTTTTTTTGGAGTTGTATTGTTGTTGTTTTGGTGAATTCGGATATTGAAGTATGGAGCACGGAACGTGGAATCTGGTCCGATTTGTGGCGTCGAGACTGAGCCGATCGAGACGTTGCTTCTCGTCGATGATTCCTCGTCCTTGTATTATTCACAAGCGTGGATCTGATATTCTTCATGATCCTTGGATCAATAAGGTTTGTTTAGTAATCGGTTCTTTTATTATGATATCTGATGAATTTGTTATATTTGCACTTAGAAGTATTTTTATTATTATTTTCCATTGTCTTTTCGTTCTCTTATTGTTCTCTCCTTTTCTTGTTAAATTTCAGGACACTGGCTTTCCTTCGACTGAAAGGAATCGACTTGGGCTCCGTGGTCTCCTTCCGCCACGTGTGATATCATTTGAGCAACAATATGCTCGTTTCAGTAAGTTTGATACTTTTTAATATTTGCAGAGCATTCTTAGATTTATATTTGGAAGCTTTTGATTTGAAGGTAGTAATCAATTGATAAGTATCTATGATTTGAGTAGATGAAAGGCTAACATCTGATTCTGATCTGATTTAGATAGTTAATATTTATTTGGATTTGAAAATTGAAATTCATTTCTCTATATATTGTCTTTTTGGAGATATTTTGGCCTGGTTGATCTTATCCCCATTTTTAACAATAGATTTGATTTTGACACTGTTTTGAATCACTAGTGGAATCATATCGCTCCTTGGGGAAAAATACACAGAACGAAACGGATACTAGCGCTGTTGCATTAGGTAAATGGAGGATCTTGAACAGATTGCATGACAGGAATGAAACACTGTACTTCCGAGTAAGTTTCTTTGCTTGTTCTGGTTTCTAATATGTATACAAAACTTTCAACTTCTAAACATCACTTGAATATTGCCTCAGGTCCTTATTGACAACATCGAAGATTTTGCTCCGATAATTTACACCCAACTGTAGGACTAGTTTGCCAAAATTATTCTGGATTATTTAGACGCCCACAAGGAATGTATTTCAGTGCAAAGGATAAAGGAGAGATGATGTCTATGATATATAATTGGCCTTCTCAAAGGGTAAGTTTCTGCAGGTTATGAATTATTGTTTATTGCAGGAAGATTTAATATTAAGTTAAATTCCCTTCTGTTTTACAGGTTGATATGATAGTCTTGACTGATGGCAGTAGAATTCTTGGCCTTGGTGACCTTGGATTTCATGGGATCAGAATACCAATCGGAAAACTTGATATGTATGTTGCAGCTGCTGGTCTCAACCCACAGAGAGTATGGGCTATGCTTTCTTCTTCTTTGTGTGAATTTGCATGTATGTGCATGCCTGTTGTCTACATAATTTGAGTTATACATTCTTATCGGTACTTAACACCGATTAGTTTGGCCTGTATCAACCATTTGCGATCATTTTCATACCTGTGTTTGGATTTTGGCATTATTTGACACGTTTAACCATCAGTTGAAACTCTCTATTATATGCATGTGAGCTTACTTGCAACTACTTGGTTTATATCTTGCTGAAAATGTTTGTTCCATGTTATTATTGTATTTTATGTTTTCAACTTTTTTTTTCTGATGCCAACTCTTTTTTCTTGTGCTGTAACTTTAATTATTCAATCAATATATGTCTTTGGCAGATACTCCCGGTTATGCTAGATGTTGGTACTAACAATCTAAAGCTAATTGACGACCTGCTTTGTGAGTAAAATATGTATTTAATTACTTTGTTCTTATGTAGTTATTAGCTTCAATGTGAAATGCTTTTTGTTACTTGGTTGCTTTGACAGGTTGTGAAGAATTCCTTTGACATTTTTCTGGGGGTTTTGGACAGATTTAGGACTAAGACAAACCTAGGTTAGAAGGGGAAGAGTATCTATCAATTATTGATGAGTTCGTTGAAGCAGTTTTAACATGTTGGCCTAAGGCTATTATACGGGTTTCTTTCTTTCTTTCAGAAGTGAGATTTTTGTTTTATTCTTGTAGCATGATGTTTATTTCATGGTTACCCCATTCAGTTTGAGGATTTTCAAATGAAGTGGGCCTTTGAAACTCTGAAACTCTATAGGAGAAGGTTTTGCATGTTTAATGATGACGTACAGGTGAGCACTTGACTCAGCATGTTGTTACTTTTATGGACTGGATTAGTTTATAGTGTAGTGCAGATTGCTGCAGCATCACTATGAATGCCACCAGTATTAGGAAATTGTGCTTACCTAACGCCTCTTAGGGAACTGCTGGAGTTGCACTTGCTGGACTGTTAGGAGCTGTAAGAGCACAAGGTCGGCCTTTGGATCACTTTCAAAACCAAAAGATTGTTGTGGTGGGAGCTGGAAGGTAATCGACCAACTTATAGATAAGGCTCGGCCTTTCAATCTTTCACCATAAGCATTCTACTGTTCCTTTGTTCCCATTCCCTCTCTGCTTTACTTCTCACACTTTTCTGTCTGGCTTCCAGTGCAGGGCTTGGTGTTGTTAGCATGGCCGTGCGAGCTGTTGCAAAGATGACAGGAAAAGCAGAAACTGCTGCCCAGAATTTTTTCCTACTTGATAATGTTGATGAATGCAGAAAAACAGAATTGAAGTTTCTGCTTAAAAGGAAAAAACAGAATGCAGAAAAGAATGCAGAATTTTTCTGCTATTGCTCAATAAAAATAATTTACATCTCTCGATACACACTTATATAGGCTCTAGGTCTTTTAGTACATTAAGAAGACCTTCTTAAGATAACTTCTAGTTCTAATCTACTAAGTTGATAGACTCTAACTACAATAAGGAGTCCTACTAAGGATAAAATCTAATCTATTAGGGAGATAAACTTTAAGTAGGATAATTACTACATTATTTACAAACACTAAAATTTCTCTCGGATAACTCACACTCCCCCTCAAGCTGGAGAATATACATTGTATAGTCCCAGCTTGAATAAGAACTTATCAAAGAGAGCTTTTGGCAGGGCTTTCGTAAGGATGTCTGCCACTTGTTCTTCTGTTGGAACATAGGTTAAAGAAGCTACTCCACTTGTAAGCTTTTTACGCAATAAAGTGTCATCGATCTCAACATGCTTGGTCTGTCATGTTGAATTGGATTTCTGGCAATCTGAATTGTAGATTGGTTATCACAAAACACTTCAAACTTCTCGTTTTGAACCATGCCTAGCTCTTTTAGAAGCTTCATTAGCCAGATTCCTTCACAAATTCCAAGAGCTAAAGCTCTGTATTCTGCTTCTGCACTACTCCTTGATACAACAGTTTGCTTTTTGCTCTTCCAAGTCACAAGATTACCCCACACAAAAGAACAGTAACCACTTGTTGACCTTCTATCAGTCAACTCACTTGCCCATTTGAGTCTGAATAAACCTTGATTTGTTTTATCAAGGGTCTTTTTAAATATTAAACCATGTCTGGTGTACCCTTTAGATACCTTAGTATCTGGTAGCTGCTTCCATATGCTCTTGTCTCGGATTTGTCATGTCTTTGGTGATGATATTCACAGCAAAGGTTATATCCGGCACGGTGGGGATAGATAAATCAATTTTCCAACTAATCTCGAAAAAGTCCCTTATGCGCCTTTGGACTAGACCCATCTTTGCTAAACTTTAGGCTGTGTCCATAGGAGTATCGGTTGGTTTACAACCCAACATTCCGTCTCTGTGAGTAAGTCAAGAACATACTTCCTTTGGTTGATTACCAGACCTTTGCTTGATCTAGCCACCTCCATGCCTAGGAAATATCTAAGCTTTCCTAGGTCCTTCATCTCGAATTCTTTATTCAAAAGAGATTTTAAGTGGCTTATTTCTTCTTCATCATCTCTGTCACAATAATGTCATCCACGTATACTATCAAAAGAACTTTTTTGTTTTTGGGAGTTACCTTAGAAAACAAGGTATGATCTGCTAGAGACTGTTTGTATCCATTTTCCAGAATTACTCTAGTGAACCTATCAAACCAGGCTCTTGGTGATTGCTTTAACCCATAAAGTGATACATCCGACTTGCAAACTTTCGCCTATTCTCTTGGACTCTAAACCAGGAGGAATCTTCATAAAAACTTCTTCTTCTAGTTTCCCATTAAGAAATGCATTCTTAATGTCAAGTTGATGAAGTTTCAGTCTGATTGTGACCAAACTCAACAGGACTCTGCGGTGTTCAACTTAGCAACCGGAGCAAAAGTTTCCTTATAGTCTATTCCAAAGGTGCATGTAAAACCCTTGGCCACCAATCTTGCTTTGTACTGTGCACACTCCCATCCGAATTGTATTTGATAGCAAACACCCATTTGCATCCCCTTTGGTTTCTTGCCTTGTGGAAGATCGGTTATGGTCCAAGTGCCATTTTTTCTAGTCTTTGTAATCTCCTCCTCAACAGCTTTCTTCCACTTGGAGTCTCTTAAGGCTTCTTCAATAGTCTTGGGAATCATTCTTCATCTAGACAAATTTGTAAAAGCTTTAAAAGAGGGCATCATATTGCTATAAGCAACATATCTCTGAATAGGATGCTTTGTACTTTGTCTTACCCCTTTCCTTTTAGCAATAGGCAGAATTTCAGGTTCAAGTAAATGAGGAGAAATTTCAACATCATTACCTCCTTTATCCTCTCACAGTGCAATTTGGACTAAAGTCCAATTCTCGGCAGTGTCAGATTGCAACACGTCTCTGGAATGGCTTTCTTTTTCTGGTATATACACTGTAATTGGCTAGTGGGCTGAGCAGTTGATTTAGGTGAATAATGAGGAGCGATAGGAGTAATATTAGGTGAAGTATGTAGAGGTGTAGTGTTAAAAGCAGGGGTATCGGGTTTTAAAAAATTACGAGGCTTCACAAACAAAGGAGCTATAGGTAAAGAAGGTGAAAAAGAAGGAACTGATTTGTTAGGAGACTGAAATTATCCCAACACTCCCCCTGATTTTCAGTCTTAGGAAAATAAGGTACCTGTTCAAAAAAGTGAGATCCAAAGAGACAAAAAACTTACGAGAAGGAGGGTGATAACATTTGTAGCCCTTCTTAAGTGAAGAATATCCAACGAAAAAACACTTTGCAAAGCCCTAGGATCTAGTTTGGAACTTGAAGGATCTGTGGATTTTAGAAAAACAGTACACCCAAACGTCTTTAAGGGAAGATTAGATGACATAGGTTTAAAAGTAGGATAATTTTCCAAGAAAACATCTCTAGGAGTTCTGAAATGCAAGACTTTGCTAGGCATTCTATTTATAAGATATGTAGCCGTTAATAAGGCTTCCCCCCACAAATATTTTGGAACAGCATGGGTGAATAATAAGGCTCGGGTAACCTCTAATAAATGCCTATTTTTACGTTCTAACAATCCCATTTTGTTGTGGGGTATCTACACAAGAACTAAGATGTATTATACCTTTAGTCAAAAAAAATCTCCTAAGGCAGTAGTGAAAAACTCTCCCCCATTGTCAGAGTGAAACATTTTTATTTTGCTATCAAACTGAGTAACCACCATTTCATAAAACCTTGCAAAAATAGAAACAACGTCAGATTTTTCTTTAAGAAGGTAGGTCCAAGTAAGTCTGCTATGGTCATCAATAAAAGTCACAAACCACCTACTCCCTGTAATATTCTTCACTCGAGAAGGACCCCAAACATCACTATGAATGAGTGTGAATGGTTTAGAGGGTTTATGAACAGATGGTAAATATAAAGATTTGGTTTGTTTTGCAAGTGGACAGATATGGCATTTAAAAGAATTTGGATCTTTATTAACAAACAAATCAGGAAACATTTTTCTAAGATAGTGAAAATTGGGGTGACCTAACAGAAAATGCCATAACATTATAGTATCTAATCGTCCTAAAAAGTAAAGCAAGAAGGAGAATTTGAAATAGAAGATGGATATTTTCCATGAAGGATATAAAGACCATGTTGCAAGCTAGCACTTTGCCAATTATTTTCTCTCGAATCCGTGCTGCAAAAAACATGTAGAATCGAGTAAACCTTTAAGAAGCAGTTCAAGTCTTTAGAAATTTTGCTCACGATATCAAGTTGCATGCGAGGTCGGGGACAAATAACACATCTTAAGGATCAAATTACCATCTAACGAAAGCAGAGCCCGTCCCTTTGATGGGAGATAGAGAACCATCTGCAATTATAATGGAAGCTTGAGAAGAAGACTTTTTAAAAGCAGAGAATAAAGCCCTATTACCAGTCATGTGGTCGGAGGCCCCAGAATCAATAATCCAATTTGCTCGGTAGGTAGAAACAAAAGCGATCGGCAAAAAAACATCTATATTACTGTAGTTTTCACCATAGCCAAATTTCTGCACCTGTGAATTAAACTTTGGTGCGGCACTAGGGTATGATGGCTGGATATCTTGGATGTGTAGGTTTCATGCTGATCGACCATGAATTTTCAGCATTTATCCTTGGAATGAATTTTCCAGCATTTATCATTTGGAATGATCGACCTCTTTGCAAAAAACACTTGAAATTTGCTATTTCGTATTTTCCTCATCATGTTGGAGAAAGAATTGAAGTTTGCTTAAAAGGAAAAAAAATAAAAGAATGCAGGGCTATTGCTCAATAATATTTTACATCTCTCAATACACACTTATATAGGCTCTAGGTCTTTTAGTACATTAAGAAGACCAAAGAAATCTAGCGATCTACTAAGTTGAAATTTGCTATTAGGATAAAATCTAATCTATTAGGGAGATAAACTTTAAGTAGGATAATTACTATGTTGATGAATGCAGAAAAACAGAATTGAAGTTTCTGCTTAAAAGGAAAAAACAGAATGCAGAAAAGAATGCAGAATTTTTCTGCTATTGCTCAATAAAAATAATTTACATCTCTCGATACACACTTATATAGGCTCTAGGTCTTTTAGTACATTAAGAAGACCTTCTTAAGATAACTTCTAGTTCTAATCTACTAAGTTGATAGACTCTAACTACAATAAGGAGTCCTACTAAGGATAAAATCTAATCTATTAGGGAGATAAACTTTAAGTAGGATAATTACTACATTATTTACAAACACTAAAATTTCTCTCGGATAACTCACTCCCCCTCTCAATTTGGAGAATATACATTGTATAGTCCCGGCTTGAATAAACTTATCAAAGAGAGCTTTTGGCGGGGCTTTTCGTAAGGATATACGCCACTTGTTCTTCTGTTGGAACATAGGTTAAAAAGCTACTCCACTTGTAAGCTTTTTCTGCAATAAAGTGTCTGTCGATCTCAACATGCTTGGTCTGTCATGTTGAATTGGATTTCTGGCAATCTGAATTGTAGATTGGTTATCACAAAACACTTCAAACTTCTCGTTTTGAACCATGCCTAGCTCTTTTAGAAGCTTCATTGCTTGATTCCTTCACAAATTCCAAGAGCTAAAGCTCGTATTATAATACCTTTACTCCTTGATACAACACGGTTTGCTTTTTGCTCTTCCAAGTCACAAGATTACCCCACACAAAAGAACAGTAACCACTTGTTGACCTTCTATCAGTCAACTCACTTGCCCAGTGAGTCTGAATAAACCTTATTTGTTTTATCAAGGGTCTTTTTAAATATTAAACCATGTCTGGTGTACCCCTTTAGATACCTTAGTATCTGGTATTTGCTTCCATATGCTCTTGTCTCGGATTTGTCATGTCTTTGGTGATGATATTCACTGACAAAGGTTATATCGGCACAGTGGGGATAGATAAATCAATTTTCCAACTAATCTCTGAAAAAGTCCCTTGCGCCTTTGGACTAGACCCATCTTTGCTAAACTTTAGGCTGTGTCCATAGGAGTATCGGTTGGTTTCTGACCCAACATTCCGTCTCTGTGAGTAAGTCAGAACATACTTCCTTTGGTTGATTACGGACCTTTGCTTGATCTAGCCACCTCCATGCCTAGGAAATATCTAAGCTTTCCTAGGTCCTTCATCTCAATTCTTTATTCAAAGAGATTTTAAGTGGCTTATTTCTTCTTCATCATCTCTGTCACAATAATGTCATCCACGTATACTATCAAAAGAACTTTTCTGTTTTTTGGGAGTTACCTTAGAAAACAAGGTATGATCTGCTAGAGACTGTTTGTATCCATTTTTCGAATTACTCTAGTGAACCTATCAAACCGGGCTCTTGGTGATTGCTTTAACCCATAAAGTGATATGTCCGGCTTGCAAACTTTACGCCTATTCTCTTGGACTCTAAACCGGGAGGAATCTTCATAAAAACTTCTTCTTCTAGTTTCCCATTAAGAAATGCATTCTTAATGTCAAGTTGATGAAGTTTCAGTCTGATTGTGACCAAACTCACAGGACTCGGCGGTGTTCAACTTAGCAACCAGAGCAAAAGTTTCCTTATAGTCTATTCCAAGGTGCATGTAAAACCCTTGGCCACCAATCTTGCTTTGTACTGTGCACACTCCCATCAATTGTATTTGATAGCAAACACCCATTTGCATCCCTTTGGTTTCTTGCCTTGTGGAAGATCGGTTATGGTCCAAGTGCCATTTTTTCTAGTCTTTGTAATCTCCTCCTCTCATGACTTTCTTCCACTTGGAGTCTCTTAAGGCTTCTTCAATAGTCTTGGGAATCATTTCTTCATCTAGACAATTTGTAAAAGCTTTAAAAAAGGGCATCAGTTGCTATAAGCAACATATCTCTGAATAGGATGCTTTGTACCTTTGTCTTACCCCTTTCCTTTTAGCAATAGGCAGAATTTCAGGTTCAAGTAAATGAGGAGAAATTTCAACATCATTACCTCCTTTATCCTCCTGAATTTGGACTAAAGTCAATTCTCGGCAGTGTCAGTTGCAACACAGTCTCTGGAATGGCTTTCTTTTTCTGGTATATACCTTAATTGGCTAGTGGGCTGAGCAGTTGATTTAGGTGAATAATGAGGAGCGATAGGAGTAATATTAGGTGAAGTACGTAGAGGTGTAGTGTTAGAAGCAGGGTATCAGGTTTTAAAAAATTACGAGGCTTCACAAACAAAGGAGCTATAGGTAAAGAAGGTGAAAAAGAAGGAACATTTGTTAGGAGGCTGAAATTATCCCAACACTCCCCTGATTTTCAGTCTTAGGAAAATAAGGTACTGTTCAAAAAAGTGAGATCAAAGAGACAAAAAACTTACGAGAAGGAGGGTGATAACATTTGTAGCCCTTCTTAAGTGAAGAATATCCAACGAAAAAACACACTTTGCAAAGCCCTAGGATCTAGTTTGGAACTTGAAGGATTTGTGGATTTTAGAAAAAAGCAGTACACCCAAGCGTCTTTAAGGGAAGATTAGATGACATAGGTTTAAAAGTAGGATAATTTTCCAAGAAAACATCTCTAGGAGTTACGAAATGCAAGACTTTGCTAGGCATTCTATTTATAAGATATGTAGCCGTTAATAAGGCTTCCCCCACAAATATTTTGGAACAGCATGGGTGAATAATAAGGCTCGGGTAACCTCTAATAAATGCCTATTTTTACGTTCAGCAATCCCATTTTGTTGTGGGGTATCTACACAAGAACTAAGATGTATTATACCTTTAGTCGAAAAAAAATCTCCTAAAGGCGGTAGTGAAAAACTCTCCCCCGTTGTCGAGTGAAACATTTTTATTTTGCTATCAAAGTGAGTAACCACCATTTCATAAAACCTTGCAAAAATAGAAACAACGTCAGATTTTTTTTCTTTAAGAAGGTAGGTCCAAGTAAAGTCTGCTATGGTCATCAATAAAAGTCACAAACCACCTACTCCTGTAATATTCTTCACTCGAGAAGGACCCCAAACATCACTATGAATGAGTGTGAATGGTTTAGAGGGTTTATGAACAGATGGTAAATATAAAGATTTGGTTTGTTTTGCAAGTGGACAGATATGGCATTTAAAAGAATTTGGATCTTTATTAACAAACAAATCGGGAAACATTTTTCTAAGATAGTGAAAATTGGGGTGACCTAACCGAAAATGCCATAACATTATAGTATCTAATCGTCCTCTGAAGTAAAGCAAGAAGGAGAATTTGAAATAGAAGATGGATATTTTCCATGAAGGATATAAAGACCATGTTGCAAGCTAGCTTTGCCAATTATTTTCCTCGAATCCGAGTGCTGCAAAAAACATGTAGAATCAGTAAACCTTAAGGAAGCAGTTCAAGTCTTTAGAAATTTTGCTCACGATATCAAGTTGCATGCGAGGTCGGGGACAAATAACACATCATAAGGATCAAATTACCATCTAACGAAAGCAGAGCCCGTCCCTTTGATGGGAGATAGAGAACCATCTCTGATTATAATGGAAGCTTGAGAAGAAGACTTTTTAAAAGCAGAGAATAAAGCCCTATTACAGTCATGTGGTCGGAGGCCCCCAGAATCAATAATCCAATTTCTTTGCTGGGTAGGTAGAAACAAAAGCGATCGGCAAAAAAACATCTATATTACTGCAGTTTTCACCATAGCCAAATTTCTGCACCAACAGAATTAAACTTTAGTGCGGCGGTAGGGTATGATGGCACTGGATATCTTGGATCTGTAGGTTTCCATACTGCTGGTCGACCATGAATTTTCCAGCATTTATCCTTGGAATGATCGACCTCTTTGCAAAAAAACAGAGACGGTTTACCTCTCCTCATCATTGGAGAAGAAGAAATTGGAGTAACCAGGGCGAGAGGGCATCGCACTTTTTGAAAGCCAAAGAAATCGCCACTGAAATTTGCTATTAGGATCGTATTTTAGACTGATACCATGTTGATGAATGCAGAAAAACAGAATTGAAGTTTCTGCTTAAAAGGAAAAAACAGAATGCAGAAAAGAATGCAGAATTTTTCTGCTATTGCTCAATAAAAATAATTTACATCTCTCGATACACACTTATATAGGCTCTAGGTCTTTTAGTACATTAAGAAGACCTTCTTAAGATAACTTCTAGTTCTAATCTACTAAGTTGATAGACTCTAACTACAATAAGGAGTCCTACTAAGGATAAAATCTAATCTATTAGGGAGATAAACTTTAAGTAGGATAATTACTACATTATTTACAAACACTAAAATTTCTCTCGGATAACTCACACACATTTCTAATTGTTTGTTGATGGTTAAGGGTCTCATCACTAAAGAAAGGAAGAATCTTGATCCAGCAGCTGTACCATTTGCTAAAGATCCTGGACAGATAGGGGAACTTAGAGATGGTGACTCTCTACGTGAAGTGGTGAGTTCAATATTAGTGCTTGAGGGGCAACATGTATAATTGAAGTAGTAAGTTGAATCTTTTTGTTCAACAACGAAAAACTTGATGTTATGCTTACACCATTTTATAAGTACAGTCTTCAACAAGATATGGATGCTCTTTACATAAATAAGAACCTAATTGCTGTGAACCAAATTTTATTCAGGTAAAAAAGGTTAAACCCGATGTGCTTCTTGGTTTGTCTGGAGTTGGCGGTGTGTTCGATGAAGAGGTGGAAATTCCTATTTTTCTATATCTCTCTATTATATATGACATTTACTTTGTTATTCTTGGTGGAGTTTTATGCTTATTTTCAAATTCTGGTTACTGCTTACATTCTGAATTGTGTTGAGTTCCTCACCGCTGTGTTGGCATAAAAACAGGTGCTCAAGGCTACGCGTGAATCTGGTTCAAGTAGACTGCTATATTTGCTATGTCAAATCCCACAATGAATGGTTTGTTTTTTCTGTCCTGCCATGCAGTATGATTTTCCTTATAAAACTAGATGTTTTGTATTGACATCTGTTTGCATTTCCCCTGAACAGCTGAATTCACTGCTACTGAAGCTTTTAAGTTTGCTGGAGAAAACATAGTTTTTGCCAGTGGAAGCCCTTTTGAAAATGTCAAGCTCGGTATCTTCCATATCTTATCTGAAAGATATAGCATCATGCATTTACAATCCGTTGTTGGCTATGTATAACACATGCTTGTGGGGTTCTTTTTTTCTAGTTGTGGCTATTATTACATTCTAATCATTTGACTGTTGATAGGTAATGGCAAAGTGTGTTATGTAAATCAAGCAAATAACATGTACCTGTTCCCAGGATAGGTAATATTTTCCGGTTCGTTGTCCTTTCCATAACTTTACTTTGATCTTAACATCGGTTTAACCATTGTTGATTTTAATCCAGGATTGGTTTGGGAGCTTTGGTTTCGGGTGCTCGTTTTGTAACCGATGGAATGTTGCAAGCTGCTGCGGAACGGTATGAATATGCTTATCATTACACAGTTGCTTCCGTTCTTTGACGGTTCTTGAAGTTGAGAATTCACAACTATTAAAACATAGTCTTGTTATGGAAGTTGTGAATGAAATGATATCCTTTAAATTGCAGCCTTGCATCTTATATGACTGACGAAGAAATCAAAAACGGTATATTGTTCCCATCTGTCAAAAGGTACTATTTCCTTCTTGTTCAAAGTGGTAAAACTTTACTTGTTTTGTTCTTTGTTCATACACTCAAAATTTCAATGGCTTTTCAATTGCTTAAGCTTTTATGATCTGGTTTTTGTGGTATTGCAGTATTCGAGATATCACAGCTGAGGTTGGAGCAGCTGTTGTCCGAGCTGCTGTTGAAGAGGAACTGGCTGAAGGGTATTTAGGAGTGGGTCCTAAAGAACTGGCCAACTTGTCACAAGTATGCAATTTCTTTCTCCTTAACTTTATGTTATAGGAATAATTTTTGATCGTGCTTAAACACATTTAAATCCACAATCTTAAAAAATATTAACCGAATTAAATCTTAATCACAACTTTGTACTAAGTTTTCATGTGCTTAATGCATATATGATATTAGCACTCAATGGGTGCAGGAGGAGACGGTGAAATACGTACGTCGGAATATGTGGTACCCTAATTACAGCCCACTTGTTCAACAGAAGTAGTCTCTCTTTCTTTTTCTCACAATTTTGATTTGGAGTTTTGGGTCAATTTCTTTGTGGACTGCGGCCCAGGTTTCGCTGGAGAAAATAAATAAATAAACAAATCGGACTTTATATTTTTTCTTTCAATAAATTTAAATTATTTATTGAGTTTTTAAAAAAATCAAATATTTCTTGTTTGAATATGAACATGGTAATTTTATTAAAAGAAAAAAAAATTAAAGATACAATGAGCTTGTCACTCAAGTAAGTAAATTTGATCAGAACATATTCTTAAAAATATGAAAACTAAATATGAAAACTAACGACAAACAACATTAATATTCTTCAGAATATATTCATGTCGAAGCCTCGAAACAAAAATATAAAAGCATAATAAAAGGTGAAAACTAACAACAAACAATATTAAAAATATATTACAATAATAAAGCACGTTGACAACTCAGTTATTACCACAACTCAATCACGAACAAAAACAATGACTATGAGCTCATATCCAAAATCAGTTTCGAAAATCTAAAATGAAAAGATTAACAAGATAATTAAATAAAAACAATTCTATTTATTTCCGAGAAAATGCTACAATGTCATAACAAATATCTCGGTTCTAGTAATTTCAGCTAACCATATATTAATTGTCTTCTCCAATTTATATGTTTCTATTTAATGCGAGCATTGGAACAAAGGAAAAAAAATTAATGCAAATTTCGAGACAAATATTCCAATCCCATTCATTGTCCATGTACAGCGGATATAATAATTATATTTTTATTAAATAAAAATATAATTAAAATTTAAACGTCTTATTTGATAAACAGTTTTTTGAACCGAAATTAAAGGTTTAAAGTATTTTTAGAGGCTTTTTTTTGGATAAATGCAAATTTTATTTATCCAAAAGAACCATCCCTATACAACCAACCACACACCTCCAAACAAGAAAAATCTCAAAGTATCAAAAACAAAGGTATAAAAATAAAATAATAGCCTATACAATTCCCCACTCGGCAACAAGAGTAGGAAAGTGAAGAATGAGCTTTGTATTACCCGACAATTTCATACGTATGTATTTCCTGATCAAATAAACAATAGCAGCTGCGAGCCAGGGGCTCTTACCGTGCAACCTTTGGTTACGCTACTGCCATATATAATAGAGATAGCAACACCACCCTAAACAAATCAACACCGCCCCAAGAGATTTACCCTTACCATTAGTTTGCACCCATTGCACCATATCCGACCAATCATTCAAAGAATATCTTTATGACATGCCATCAAAATCTCCATCCAAACCTGTCGAGAGAACATACACTCAGCGAAAAGATGATCCCTATTCTCCAAACCACCCTGACACATTATGCATTGCAAGTCCACCTGCCCACCCCAACGCATCATCCTAACTTTGGTAGGTAATCTATCCAAAATTACAAGCCAAGCAATAAAGGAGCACCGAGGCATTGCCAACCCACCCCAAATGATACGAGACTAGGGATCCCTCTCATTCTTATGTCAAAGAGCCTCCCAAATTTTCCTTGCTTTATATCCGTTATCCATATTTTCCAAAAGAGCATAATCTTCCCTCAACTTCAAAATCTTCTTCCAAGCCCAACTAGAAGTGCTCTTTATAGTGGCTTGCCAAACTGGGACACCTTTAAGGACATATTTTTTAATCCATGCCGCCCACAATGATCTCGCCTGAGTATAAAGGAGCCATAAACATCTCATCATACATGCACGGTTCCAAACAAAAATATTTTTTACTCCCAGCCCTCCTTCATTCTTCGGGTGACAAATATTCTCCCAACTCACACGTGCTCCCTTAGCCGCCCCATCTGAGCCCTTCCAAAGAAAAGAGCCAGACAAACTTATAATCTTCTTCAGAACTTTGGAAAGCAATATGAATGCACGACACCCAAAATTCTGGATACTGAAAAGAACAGACTGAACAAGTTGTAACCTACCTATAAAAGATAAACATTTCGAAGGACAACTCCTTATCTTTTGCACGATTTTTTCCACCAGTCTTTCACAATCTCCAAAAATCAAACTTCTTGTGACCAAGGGGACCCCTAGGTAACGAACTGGTAAAGAACCTATACGAAAACCAGTCTGCTCGGCAATATTATGCATCTCGGCGACCCCCACACCCGCACCAAAGAACTCACTCTTAGAATCATTCATTTGCAATATAGACATCAAATAAAATAAAGCCATAACATTCTTAACTCCTAGAAGGTCATCAACAGTGCCTCTAGTAAACACAAAGAGATCATCGGCAAAACAAATATACGTAAGTCCAATCATTTTACATCATTGATGAAAATAAAAAACCCCATGCTGACTAGCCAGGTTCAATAATCTAGATAACACATTCATGACAAGAATGAAGATATAGGGTGACAACAGGTCACCTTGTCTGACCCATTTTCCACTAGGGGAGAAGCCAACCAAGCCCCCATTTAGACCAATAGAAAATCGAGAATGAGTAATACAAGCAGAAATCCATCCACAGAATTGAACGGGGAAACCAAGAACTCTAAACAGTTGCAAAATAAAGTTCCAGTTTAAATAATCAAAAGATTTGTGAAGATCAAGTTTCAAGACACATCGAGTAGAAACATCCTTCCGACTATATCCATTCACTATTTCTTGAGCTAACATAACATTCTCTACCAAATCTCTACCAGAGAGGAAAGCACTTTGATTTTCAAGAATTAGGCTAGGCAACCAAGCTTTCAACCTATTAGCAAGAATCTTAGTGATGCATTTGTACACAATATTGCAACACGATATAGGTCAAAAATCAGTGGAACCCAAGGGAACAACCACCTTAGGCACCAAAGTGATAATAGTTGCATTAAAGCTAGTAGGCAAATAACTAGTCAGAAAGAAATATTTTATAGCATTAATAAAGTCCGTACCAATAATCCTCCAACAAAGCTGAAAAAAACATGCAGGATAACCATCAGGGCCCGGAGCTTTGTTTCCATTCATAGCAAATAACACATCTTGAATTTCTTTAGAAGTAATCGGGGCAACCAAATGATCTATCATCGTCTCAGTAAGTTCTATCCCTAAAATCTCCTTCAAAACCTCATTAGGAAACTGAAACATGTGGATCAATAGACCCTAAAGCCTCAGAAAAGTGCCTAATCAATTCAGCCGAGATATCCTCAAAAGAGTCCAACTTCCGCCCTTGTCTATCATGAAGAAACTAAATAGAATTAAAGGACTGTCGAGCAGCTGCTTGACAAAAAAAAAGTAAGCAGAATTGCTATCCCCATCTTTTATAAACTGCACCCTTGATTTCTACCACAGGAACTTCTCTTCCGCACAAAACAAATCACTAAACTCCTTCGATAGAGCTTTTTCCCTAGAAACATAATCAACGGTGGGAGCAGACAAGACCAAATACTGGACTTCTTCAAGTGATTTTTTAACCTTAAAGACCCGTGAGTGCAAACCCCATAAGATTCCTTATTCAATTTCTTCAAAGGCTCATTCAGTCTCTTTAATTTTACAAACAAAACTTGCAAAGGGTTTCCTTCCGTTGCCTCCCTCCAAGAATTTTCCACAATAGTATAAAAATTAGGGTGGTTAGCCCAGAAATAAAAAAACTTGAAAGGCCTATGTGGATTCTTCAAAGGAACATCAACTAACAAATAACTTGGACAATGATCCGAACAGCCATGAGCCAAGAACTCAATCTTTGCATTTGGAAACTGTTGCAACCAACTTTTTTTCACCAAAACCCTATCCAATTTCCTAGATAGAGGTGCATCTTCCCTCTTGTTACACCAAGTAAACACTGCCCCATTATATTTATGATCAACCATATCAACCGTATCCAGAAACTCTAAGAAATCATATATAGCCCCAGTAACAGTTTGACTCCCATCAAAATCAAAACTCTCGTGAGGTCCCCTAATAATGTTGAAATCACCTGCAAAGGCCCAAGGGCTCATCCCAACTCGCAATTTAACATGAGCCAAACTTTCCCAAAGCCTCATCCTATCCTCTCTACTATTATATGCATAAATTGCAACAACAACAAAACAGCTGAACATCACATTTCTTCAGCGAACAAGTAATATGCTGATCACTCTGGCAGATTTCAGTCACCTGCCAAGAACCCTATACAAAAACCAAATCCTTCCATTGGCAGCATTAGAATAATTATGTAATACTGACCAACCTTTAAACTATTTTTTAAACATAAGCAAAGCATTTTCTACCTTCACCCTAGTCTCAAGCAAACATAAAACTTCAATATTCATCTCCTTAACCAAGTTTAAAATTACCTTAATTTTTGTGGGATCATTACATCCTCTCACATTCCAAGTCAGAAAAGTCATTATTGATGAGGGGAACCACCACCTTTCTTACCACCCTTACCCTTCTTTTTATTCCCTCCACCCCTTCCCTTTTGGCTTTAACTGGTTCATTAGCATTGTTACCCCATCCGCAGCAGCTCGCGCTTTCCTTGGAGAGACAACAAAATTCGACTGATCAAGATTATTAATATCCAACTGCAACTCATCACTCGAAGGTATGATAATATTCTCACCTCCCAAATTAATATCCTCAACAATAACTGACCCCATAACATTTCCCATACTTCCAACAGATTGAAGAGATTCCATAGTTTCCACATGTCCACCAGTTTCCACAGATTCACTAGTCTTTATATACCACACAGTCTACAAACCAACCTTAGAGCCAACAATCGAACCAGAATTTTCAACCACTTGCTGCATCACATCTGAATCTACCTCAAAATCCACCTGCGGCACTGCTTTCACGCTCACAGTGCTCACAGTTTGATCCATCACATTTTCCACACTATCAACAGATTTAATAGATTGCAAAGTCTCTCCAATTTGCCTCCCCACAGAGTATTCAGTTTCCACAGGCCCAAAATTAGCCATTTTACTAGAATTACCAGCCCCTACAGCCTGCACGCCAACTTCTGGAATAGCAACCAATCCAGAAACTAACATATCAGCTTCTGCGGACATTTCTCCTTGAACAGCGGTGTCCACAATAACCTTATGCGGACATTTCTCCTTTAGGTGCCCAAAGATGCAACATTGTGAACACCTAGGGGGAGACCATACGAGCTCAACTCTAACCTCCACACAATTACATTCTCTAAGCTCAACCAAAACAGAATTTGGAAGCTCCATGTCTTCCTCAACCTCAACACAAATCTTAGCATATTCCAGACTCTGTTTCAACACCGTAGCACGATCTGAATAGAGCAGTTTCCCCAGCGCACTTGCTATACACCCGAGCCCTTTTTGCGAATACAATTCCAATGGCACATGCCATAATTTCAACCACACAATAGCACATTTGAGGTCCAACGTTTCATGAAGCATCCCCGGCAGCCACTTCCACAATATCAAAGCCTTTTGTTGGATATGCTATGGTCCGGATTCAAGGACCCAGTCCCGAACCCTCTTCGACAGAAAATTCAAAATATAGACACTAGGTGCCAAAAATCGAATCACTATAGAACCTTCTCTACCCCACAACTTATCCACTGTTTTCTGAAAATTTGCAAGGGGAGGAGACTTACCCAGAAAATTACCCAGAAATGCATTTTCCTATTATCGAGCACCATCAACGAGAACATCGGGATGAGGTTTCACTAACATTCGACGACCCTCACAGACTACAGATTGAAAAAAGGCAAAGTTTGATCCAGCAGGTTCCATTCCGTACCTAAACTTGAACCCACACTGTCGGAAACTCCAATCTGACCAGTCAGATCTACAGCTCGCAGCGGTAGAAAATTGGCGTCGTCCAAAACTCCCGGCCCACGAGCGTTCAAACTACCCTCAGACGGAGACAAATCCACCATGAAATAAGCCCCACACTCAAAGAATCGCAAGAAATTGATATGAAATCGAAGAAGAATAGAGGAAAAATCAAGAAAACGAATGAATCTGAAAACGCTCTATAGGCGCACTATAGACGTGCTAACGTGTTCCAACTTCTGGGCTAATTTAGATGTTTAATAAATAGATTATTATAATAGTGGATTGGAGTGAGACCTCTTATTTTAAAAAAGCTCTTAAAATGAGCTTTTTGAATTAAAAGTTTGAATAAAAGACTTGAAAATACTCTTTTGTCCTTGATAATTATAATTTTTTCTAAATAACATAAATTTGAATAACTGATAAAATTAAAAAAATTCATAAATAAGAAATTAATATATACATATAAATTTAATAATTAATAAAATTATATTCAAAATATAATTTCATAACTAAGAAATTAACATATACATCTAAATTTTTAATAATTATTAAAATTATATCAAAAAAATAATTTCACAAATAAAAATCGATATACATCTTTATAAATGCTTAATGATATTAAAAATTAACTTTCATAATCTAATTAATATTAATATATACAAAATATTAATTACTAATAAATTATTCAAACAAGTATTAAATATAATCATATCCTTATATGTTATTTTTTGTTCAAATAATCAAACAGCTATCAACTATCAGTTAATTTTACCACACTTCTATACAATCAGCTAATGCAATTCGCTAGTCAAATCAGCTAATGTATTCACCATCAGCTATCTGCTAATTGTCGAACAGGGCCAAAATAAATATGAGATACTATATCAAAATATTATAGATTCAACCAATTAGATTAGTCCAAGTGGTAAGCAGTTTGATATCACTTAAGCAGATTTCGAGTTTTATGTTTTATGTAGGTAGAAAATCTCCGCGGGAAGACTCACCTACCAAATCTAGGTTTGCAACGCGGATTGGTCCAGATTAATCAGGAAAAATTTAGGTATCCGAAATTTCGGATCGGCAAAATAGTCATCCGTATTCGATCCACAAAAAATTAGATATCTGGTTATAACAAGCAACAAATTGCTAAATATAACAAGATTCGCATCTATGAAAATTTTGGGGGTTTAATTTTTGGATATAACAAACATTAAATTGCTAAATATAACAAGATTCATATTCATGAAATTTTGAATATTCGAATTTTCAGATAATCCAGTCTTAAAATATTGCAATACGTATTTGATTTAAAAAATAAAAAATCAGATTAAATATATGATCTAAAAATAAAAATCAAATTAGATATCTAAATTTTCGGGTCAAATCAAAACAACGAACAATCATATTAAATCGATCGGATCAAATATTTTTGCATAACCCTAGTTTGCGGTACATAATTTCAAAACACAAATTCAACAATAAAATATATATTTTGTTAGAAGAAAAAAACAAGGTATACATAAACCAAACTGCAAAAGAAATTATATAGATTTATAACGTTAATAAGTAAATTGACCATCTATTTTAATAGAAGGGAATAATGTCTCATTTAGTACTTGTACTTTGACAAAATGTTTAAGCAGTACCTACACTTTTAAAACTGTCGTATGGTATTTTGACAAAAATTCCAATTTGACCCACAATTGGGGGCAGGGATTATGTGTAACGTTTTCAACCTTAGGGACCAATTTGTGTATTAAGTATTTTAAAAATAGAGGGGAACCAACAACTCGTTGATCTAGTGAAATGAGGCACTAGATCCCTTAAGTAAAGTCAGATATTTGAATCATCATGTTGTAAATGGAACAAATTAAATTAGGAGAGTCAACCCCGTAATAGACCTCTGCAGTATTCGATCTATATTAATACGACTATGTCCACAAAAACTTGTACTAAAAGAAAAATAAAACATAAATATTCAAAGAGCATAAAGAAACAACAAAATATTCTCTTGAATAACATTCATCTTCCATAGAAAACCAACAGCCATCATCAAATTTAGATTGTTGACCTTTTTTGATCAACAAACTACCACAAAAAAGATCTAATTGTTCCACTAATAGTTTTGAATACATCGACAAACTGTCACAAAAGAGATTTAACTGTACTAGACTATTAACATTCTCCGATCAAGGACATTAGTGAACGCTAAACTACCACAAAAATAAACGATAATCGTATCATAAGCATATGAAAATTGTGTCACACAGACAGGCAAAACAAACGCAGCAAGATATGCGAAAAGAAAAAAATCAACACAAAACGGTTATTATTAAAAACTAAAATTAAAGAAAATAAGAAAGATCAATAACAATTAACACAAAATTAGTGGCACTGTCATCAAAAAGAAATTAAGAAAAAATAATCGTAAAAAAGAAAGAGGAGATTTCCACACTTAAAGGAGAGGGACAATCTTTTGTCCCTCTTCAATATTTCTTTTTATGTCTTAACACTAAAATATTAAGACATAATGTCAAAAGAATACCCTTAGTTTCATTAAATTGTCATTTTGGCATTTTTTAAGCAATTTAGCTATCAACGTTTCATTTTAGGTCAAATAACTCTTAGTGAATGAATTATGTTAGTCAACTGACGATAAACAACTTGAAATAGCTTGACAGAATGACACGTCAGAAAAAAAAATTATATTTTATATAATTTTTTAAAATTATTTTTGACTGATGTGTCATTCTGTAAAGTCAATGCTTATATGACACTGCTATCGAGGGGTGCACTATCATTAGGGGTGGGCATTGTCAGGTACCCGGTTTATCCTGGTACCTCGTTGCTCGGCCCATGTCCCAGCCCATCACATCTGGGTACCCGCTACTCGGGTACCCGTGAAACCCGTGTACCTAGAAAATCAGGTATCGGGTTCATTTTTTATTTTTAATTATAATTTTTTTAAAAAAAATCACATATTAAACATAAAAATATTTAAAAAAAAAATTTAAACTTAAAACTTAAAAGTATATAATACAGACATATAAAGAATTTAGGGATTTAAACTTAGCTTTAGAGTAAAAATATTAAGAAACTTAAAATAAAAATATAATTTAAAATATAAAATATATATATATATATTAAAATTTATTGGATCGGGTCAGGTACCTGGTAAGGGAAAACTTTTGGCCCATGGGGCCCGTGTCCCGGAAAATTACCGGGTCGGGTAATTTTTTTTATAAGATTACTCGGCATTTTTAGGTTCGGGTCGTCGGGTCGGGTATTTTTTAACACCCCTAACTACCATGTAGATTAGTCATGTCATTTCAGGTCATTTACCGTTGGTTGACTAACAATTTTCATCCGCATATGAGTCATTTTAATTCAAAATGAAACGTTAAAGGTTAAATTGTTTAAAAAAATTAAAATGACAATTTAGTCAAACGTTAAGGTCGTTTTTGGCATTAGGCCAAAAATCAAATTATAAACCCTAACCTAAATTCTAAATCTTAAACTCTAATAAATATACCCTACTCATAATTCTTTAAACTCTAACCTGAACTCTTAACCTAAAACTTATTTTTTATCATGAGAGCATAAATGGGGGTCAACTTGAAGGAAGAGGATATTTCTATTCCAAAGAAAGTGTACATAAATAGGACTAGTTAACTATTAACATTCATTTTAACATTTTGGCAGATGATGGCAGAAGACTCTACCTTCCTTTCAACCAAAAGGTACGTCTCCTGATTTCATGATTTCTTTGATACTATTTGTGTGCTTGTAAAGTTCTTAACCTCCATCAAAATCTTCGTTTCTACCTCTTAGGTTTGCAGTTGTTACAGGAGCAAACAAGGGAATCGGTTTTGAGCTATGCAGGAACCTGGCTGCTAAAGGGATCATGGTGATTTTGACTTCTAGAGATGAGAAAAGGGGGCTTGAAGCTTTTGCAAAACTCAAAGATTCTGGTTTGTCTGATCATGTGGTTTTCCATCAACTTGATGTAACAGACCCTTCTAGTGTTGCTTCCCTTGCAGATTATGTCGAATCGAAATTCGGAAAAATCGATGTTTTGGTTAACAATGCCGGCATTTTTGGAGCTACTCTGCATCAGCAAGCTTTTGCAGAAGCCACTGAGCTTGCTGGTTACTTTGTAAGTAATTTGATCTGTCCATAGTAATTAACTAGCATAGAAGTGTAGATTTAAGCTTTGATTTGGGATTGGCATAGTCATTAGTTGTTTGAGAAAGAACAGGTGATAAATTGCAAAATCATTTCTTTTATGGGATATACATACATATATATATGAAATATTTTTATGTGGTGAAGAACAAAAGATGAATTAAACGGATTCCTCTTGAATCATGCAGCCAAGTGAAGAGCAAGCCAGTCAGTATGAGATTGCAACTCAGACTTTTGAGTTGGCAGAAGAATGCTTGGAAACCAACTACTATGGTGCAAAAAGAATGGTTGAAACATTTGTTCCCCTGCTCCAGTTATCTGACTCCCCCAGGATTGTCAATGTTTCCTCTATTATGGGGTTATTGAAGGTACAGGATAAACAATTTTCTTGGGGGAACTTCCGAGTCCTTCCGGAGAAGTTTGTGAAATGTTGTTCGTCGGAAAACCAGCTGAATCATCAACAAACATTATTGTCCCTGTGACCTGTGTTAGGTTCACAGAGCCAAGAGTGTCTTGGATGGGGTGGGGGTGAGAAAATGTGAGTGAGCATTTCGTGCACGGGGTGCTTGAAGCCCCAGCCTGTTTAAGTGTGTTACGGTTTCAATCCGAGCCACTCCCAGCTCTATGAACCCGCCACGACCTCTCAGCGTAACACAAGAGACAAAATCTCAACAAGAGGACAATATACAAATTTGTTGGGGACCTTCCGACTCTTTCGAGAGAAGTCTGTGAAATATTGTTTGTCAGACAGCTCGTTGAATCCTCAACGGTCATTATTGTCTCTGTGAGCTGTGACTTGTGTTAGGTTCACAGAGCCAAGAGTGTCTCGGATGGGTGGCTGGGCGAAAACGTGAACATTTCGCACACAGGGTTCTTGAACCCCAACCTATGTAATATAGGCCATGTTGCAAGTATGTTACGGCTCCAATCCGAGGTGCTCCCAGCTCTGTGAACTCGCCAGAAACCTCGACACAGGAACAATATAGTTTGCCGGGGTTCAGCTGACAGCTCTCTCTTCTTTTGGACTCATAGTTGCCTAAGACATTAGTTGTTAAACAAATAATTCTACAACTTTTAATCATCATCTGTCATGTTTGTGCAGAATATACCCAGTCAATGGGCCAAGAAAGTGATGAGCAATGCCGAAAGTCTAACAGAAGAACAAGTGGATGAAGTTTTGAAACAGTTTCTTAAAGATTTCAAAGAGGGATCACTGAAAGATCAAGGCTGGCCTACTTATTTCTCAGCATACACACTCTCTAAAGCAGCAATGAATGCCTACACAAGGATTCTAGCAAAGAAGTACCCAAGTTTCCTTGTCAATTCCATTGGCCCAGGCTTTGTTAAAACTGATATAACTTGCAATACTGGGGTCTTAACTGCAGCTGAAGGAGCTGAAAATGTTGCAAGGCTAGCATTGCTGCCAAATAATGGCCCTTCGGGCCTTTTTTTCCTTAGAAAGGAAGTGTCACCCTTTTGGTGAAAGATTTAGCTAATGAGTGTATCAATTTGTATCTCAAATCCGAATCCGAATCGTTTACAGCCAGATTCTCAATGTCTAGTGATCTTAAAATCAATGAATTAAGCTATTTCCACCATGTTTCTTCAACAAATGAGTGAATGTGAACGTGGAAGCCTTGTTTATAAAAGGAGACCAAAACCTCATATAAAAGCAAGATATATATATATATATACTAACCCTTTTCAACAACTAAAACAAGAGTTACCCAGTAAAGCTTTTACTTTTAAATCCCCAAGGCAATGGCTTCGACAATGGATAGCGAGGTAGAACCCCCAGAAAAAGCCTGGGTTTTTTGTGGCGGTTCATGTCGGCGCCGGATACCACGCCCCTTCCAATGAAAAAGCTTTAAGGTCGGCAATGAAACGCGCTTGCCTGGCAGGTGCTTCCGTTCTCCGTAAAGGTCCCGATGGATCTGTTGATGCTGTTGCTGCGGCTATTCAAGTGCTGGAGGTAAATAAAACCCAATTTCTCTCTTTCTTTTTTCATTTTCATAATCGTTGGGTAGGAATAGAATCCATTTAAATTATAAAAAATGGTTGCTTTTTGGTAAAAGGATGATCCCAGCACTAATGCTGGCAGAGGCTCCAATTTAACTGAAGATGGTAATGTGGAATGTGATGCAAGTCTTATGGATGGAGAATCTGGAGCTTTTGGGGCTGTTGGAGCTGTGCCTGGTAAAAAAATGTGTTTAATTTGATCAAATTTTGTATTTTTCTTGAAATACTTAGAATCTATTCTGTTAAGTATTAGACCAGGTGTTCCAAATGCTATTCAGATTGCTGCTTTGTTAGTGAAGGAACAAATGAAAGGGTCTTCTTTGTTGGGTCGAATACCTCCCATGTAAATAAGCAACTGCTTTTCCTTGCTACTATTGAATTATTACAAGTTTATAGCATTCCTCTTTTGTCAAGTTCTGATTTTCTTTTTTGTTGCTGTTGTTTCTTACTATGGGCTTTTATATGTTTCTCCGAGGTTCTTGGTCGGCGAAGGTGCGCGCCAATGGGCAAAATCTGAAGGCATTGCCTTGCCCGAATCTGTGGTTGAGGCTGATCAGGTTTGCAGGGTTTTCTGCAATGTTGTGTTTATTTTTCTTCTTAAAAGAAGAATTATTCATTTTCCATTAGGTTTATTTAGTCTTTATTCGATGTAAATTTTCTAATAGATCATTCTTTTCTTTAGTGAAATTTTCTTGTTTCTGTTTCAAAACAGTGGTTGGTGACACCAAAGGCGAAAGCACAATGGAAACACTACAAAGCAATGCTTCTTGGTGCCAAAGCTGAGATTGATGTTTCTACTGAAGGAAATCCTTGTAATGCATCAACACAAGGCATTCAACGGCTCTCAGATATTAAAATTGATTCCTTTTGTCCATTTCGGAACGAATAATACTGTTTCATCTGATTATATACAATATCTGTACTTGCTAATAGATTTGTCATCTTATTCCTCCTCATATTTCCTCCCTGGAACATTGTGAACTTCGTCTTGTGGTTGCATCCATTTGTATCTTTGTCTTGTGTTATTTCATTGCTCGGTGTTTTAACCATCTTGCCATCTGTACGATCATGATTCATGATTTCACTAATATCGGATTGCTTACAATATTGCTGGATGTTTCTCTGAGTCTCTTCTGCATGTCCATATATTTGGTCATTATCTTTTAAGATTTTCTCCCAGTTGATTTTGGAGATATATTTCATATCAATAAGTTTCGACAAGATTGTTTAACCGAATTCGTGCATCTGTATGTCAGCTTCAAATGCTCAAACTTGTGATACCATGGAGGAGAACAGTGGGGGTCAATCATGTATGCTCAGCCCATCAGAAGAGGACAATATCATGGACACTGTTGGAGTTATTTGTGTCGACACGGAAGGAAATATAGCGTCAGGAGCTTCTAGCAGTGGTATTGCACTGAAGGTGATAATTATCTGCTGAAACTGTATTTCTGAATTCATTCTTCTTCGAGGCTATATAATTTATGAGATATACTATCCCCACAAAATTATGACAGGTCTCCGGTCGTGTGGGGTTAGCAGCAATGTATGGTTCAGGCTGTTGGGCCTCGTCGAAAGGACCATTTGGGGCTCCTTTCATAGTTGGTTGTTGTGTTACTGGTGCTGGAGAACACCTAATGAAGGAATTTGCAGCTCGGGAGTGCTGCGTCTCATCATCACTGTAAGGTTCTTTTGGATTTATGTTTCCCAACAGAAATTTGTTCCCTTTACATGATGGAAAGTTGAAGTTCTTTGATCTAAATTATGTGCTTAAATTCAAAGATTTGTCATCTTTTATGCCATTAACAAGATATAAAGCAAGCTAAAAGGAAAAACAAAGCACACATAGGTACTGATAAGGTTGTTTTCATGCGTAGTTCGCAGGCAGGTCCTGCCTCTGCTTGCATGAAAGTTCTTCACCCCATCGTTCATGATAGCAGTCAAACCAATACTGATAAAAGTGCTGGGATTCTACTTGTGCAAGCCGATGCTCCTATCAGGGTGAGATGTCGAATAAACCGCAACATATTTTTTCCGTATTACATTTACCAATTCTGTGTTTATCGTGGATTTATCTGTTTAGGTACCGGGAAATCCTGCAGAACTGAAAGCTATAGAGATTGCAGCTGCTTACTCTTCCTTGTCTTTTGGGATAGGATATTTTGGAAGTTCCATGGAAAGGCCTAAGGTATATGATGCTTGCTATTAAAACATGTTTCAAATATGTTCAAACTAGTACCCAATTTCCTTTTTTTTTTAATAAAACCCGTTATTCGGTTTTTCGAATAGATCATATATTCATTGATTTTAATGTACTGTTATGAAGATCCATTTATCATGTGATTGGTAATGGTTTTTGTTTCAGGTTTCAATTCTTAGGAGAACAAAACAGCAGAACAAATCTGGAATTGATCATTTTGAAGCTCGAATCGATCTTTCTACACAAAATTTGTCATGAAAGGTTTTTCTTTCTCTAAGGATAAATTCTGATATCAAATTTCTCCAATTTACTTCTTTGATTCACATGTTCCAATTTTAATCCACGTCTTTTGGTTATTTTAGAGCAAGCAGTTAGTCTGACACAAGGATTTGGTTAATATGATTTTGTGCTTTAAATATTCAATTAGAGCGTTTTGTTTTTGAAAATTTGGACCAATCTAAAATCTAGATTATAGTTTTGAGAATGTTTGGTGCAATTATTATTTTAATTAAAAAATACAAATATGTTCGATTTTTTTGTTGCCCTTACGGTTTCTCTAAATTTTGTCCTGACTAATCTGGACTGACCCGCATTGTATACCTAACTTTGGTGGTTGAGTCTCCTAGCAGAAATTTTTTGTATACACAATATCTCGAATTCTAAACTTGATTAAGCGATATCAAGGTGCTTATTATTTAGATCAACCTTGATTGGTCAAATATACTCGATTTTAAATGTATAGTACATTAATATTTTTTTTTAAAATAGCTGGATTGGTGCTTGTAGAAAAATGCATAGTAATAATATTATAATTTTTTTTATCCAAAATTACCTAGTAAATATCATATACTTTTCAAAAAATTATATATTTTTTTGAAGAGATATAGAAATTGCCTGAACTTTCATTTGTAGTGTTATGCACAAGCTTAGATTTTGTGCAAATATACGCATAAAATTGATTTTTGTTCAATTATATACGTAAAATATAATTTTGAGTCAATCTTACATATTTTTTGATAATTAAGGAAAATAATATTTAAGTCTCGTTAAAAATTTCTTTAAGTTTAAATGGAGGAAAAAGAATGTCATAGGTAAAACTTAAAGACAAAACATAGCGATAAGTTAGATAACAAAAATTAACTTGAACTCTCCGAAATAAACAGAGACGAAATTTCAATGGGTGACTCAAAAAACTCATGAAAATCAAAAGGTGACTTTCACGCCAGTTGAACAAGAGCATTCGCAATTCTATTCCGTTCCCGATTCACCCAAACTGAATTCATTCATTAAAACCCATATGTGTTGCACAGTTAATAGATGATTCCTTTCGCGCACCCGCTCTCGCAGCGCCTTTAAAGCATTTTCACAATCTGATTCTAATTGAATTTTCTCAATCCCCAACTCCCACGCAAATTTTAAACATTCATATATACTCTATAGTTCTGCTTCAATGGCCGAACATAAACCTATACTCTTTGCGAAACCAACGATCCAAACATTAAGGTGATTACGGAGAACTCCCCCACATGTTGCACCTCTCATACTTGCTCTATACGATCCATCCGAGCTACAGGTTACCCATCCTTCCGGTGGGGGACACCAGCAAACAAGCCGTGAACGCAAGGATCGACTGCCTCCAAATGAATGCGACATAACATGACTCTGCCCAGTCGGAATGCACTCCAACAGCAGCTTTCGACAGCGCGCTATAATTGATTCTTTTGCAACCAAGTCCGGTGAAAAAATCATTTGATTACGTCTGTTCCATAAGGATCAGATTACATAGCCAAACATTAAATTTCAGTTCTCAATATTAAAGGAGAAACAACAATTATGCTGCAGGTTCTGCCTAATCCAATCCCGAAGCGAAAGTGAGAAGAACTTCTCATGCTTCTCTAATCGAACAAGTGCAGACCACACTCCTACAACAACAGAGCAGTCTCGAATGATATGCAGTGTATTTTCTGTCGCTGCTCCACAACTACAACATGCCTCCTCATCCGCGAGATGTCTCCTTAATCTTACATATTTTAATAAACAATTTAATCCATTTATTTTTTTATTGAATAAATATAATTAAGTAAATAATTCTTTTTACATATGTATGGAGAAAGAGAAATAAAAGTATATATTGAATAACTCCAAGAATTGAGCAAATTATTCTTACACATATAAAAGAAGTGGTGCGAGCAACTTTTTGATTTTAAATTTAGACTTATAGATATCGTTAATATACAATTAAGCTTGACATGGGGTACAACACAAAGGGAAATTAGATTTGTAAATGGTTTTGTATATTTTGATGACGTATCGCTCGATCTGATTTTTGAGTAAAAATTTGTCTTTCAACTCGACCAAATATAAATAAAGTATTTTTATTTTTGTTCATCAAAATACGAAGATAGTTGAAAAAAATAAGTAATGGTATTATAGTAATTATTCATAAATATATATGAGATTTATGCTATGATCACGGGTCGAGGATCTTTCACCATAAGCCTAAACTCGATTCGTCCCGTTTTTATCCTTCACAGAATTCGATTCAAACCCAAAATTTAAAAGGTCTTATCATATGAAATCGAGTTGAAATCCATCATGTTCGGATAATTTGATCATCCTAATTGTGACATTAAATAGATGGTCAATTTGATTGCACTCAAGTACAATAGCCTCTGATATAGGAATCGAAAGATAATAAGTAATTTAGATAACAAATAATGAAATTATTGTTGGTTAACATTAATGTATGTTTTCAAATTGAACCAGAGATTACTATAATACACATTCACGCGTATTTAATTTGATTGGAATGGTACAAATACAAATAATCAAATGGATGGTTACAATTTTTATTAACAGATTTACTTAATTAATAAACTTAAACATGTTTCGAATTTGATGCTTTGTCTATGCATAAAATTTAAACTTAAAGACTCATCCACCAATATCAAAAGTACAACGCGAATTGATCTGAATTAATCAGGACAAAAAAGACAACCGAAAAAATGGACGAGTACAATTTTTGATTATTATATCACACTCGGATAATATTGTGATTTTCATACACGTCAGACGATCAAAATCATGAGCACCACTAACTCCGACAACCAGAAAAGAAAAGAAAAGGTCAAAAGCTAAAAGGCCCTTATTTCTCTCCCAATCCCTCCCAAATTAGTACATTGAATTCAACATCCCCAAAATTTCAGGATCTCCAATCACGTGTGTCCCAATTTACCAGCTCAAAATTTCCGCCAGTCCAACCCCCCGTTACGAATTGAGTATTTAACACTCTTTTATAAAAACCAGACCAAACCAATTGTTTGGAACATCAGCTCTCAGTTTGTCAGAAAAAAAACCACAAACGAAGGTGGGCAAGTTGCATCTTTTGTTCTTGCCCAACAGTTCCTTTACCCAAATCTCTAAAAGCCCAGTTCTAAAAGCCGAAACCAGACAGCAATGGCATTCACAGGAACTTTGGACAAGTGCAAGGCTTGTGACAAGACTGTCTATGTTGTGGACATGATGACCCTTGAAGGTGTGCCTTACCACAAAACCTGCTTCAAATGCACCCATTGCAAGGGCAAACTAGAGGTATTTTTCAATACCCTTTTTTAATCTCATTTCTTTTAATGTCTCTGTTCATGTCCTAAACTGGAACATGACTCTCGATAGATGAGCACCTACTCCTCTATGGACGGAGTCCTGTATTGCAAGACTCATTTTGAGCAACTATTTAAGGAATCTGGCAATTTCAGCAAGAATTTCCAATCAGGTTGAATTCATATCTACTCCCACACTTACATTTTCTTAAGATTATTTACTTATTCAAACATAATAATATTTTTAAAAAGCCAAATATTTTATGTATTCATATCTTATATTTATCTGGATTCGAATATCATAAAATAAGATCTTCATTTTCATCCTGCATGTCTAAGGCTAACAACATCAATTTTCTTTGGTTATAACCTTTACAGGGAAGACCGACAGGCAAAATGATCAGGTATGGAGCTTTTTCTTTAACATATCCGACTAATTATAATCAAAATATTATTTTTGATATAATTAAAATTTACAAATATATTTTAATTACTATAGATTTAATTATTACAATGCATACGATTTTTGGAATAATGTTACAGTCGAGGACTCCCAACAAACTTTCATCCATGTTCTCTGGGACCCAGGACAAATGTGCTGCTTGCGAGAAAACAGTGTACCCACTGGAAAAGGTTCGCATATAATTACAATGTCACTTAATTTGTGAGTAACAAAGTTCCTGATAATGTTTGGTTGGAACAGGTTACAATGGAAGGGGAATGCTATCACAAGACATGCTTCAGGTGCGCTCACGGCGGGTGTCCGTTAACACACTCATCGTACGCATCACTCGACGGCGTGCTCTACTGCAAGCATCACTTCGCTCAGTTGTTCATGGTGAAGGGGAATTATAGCCATGTCCTTCAGTCTGCCACGCATAGGAGGAACAGCTCCACCACATCATCTATGGACCTCGCGGAAAACAGCCGAGCTGATGAAGATGCCGTGCCGGCTGATCAAGACAACTCCGAAGAATAGTCGTGATTTAAAAGAAATATATTATTCCCAGCGCACATGATGTTTTCTTAGAGCTTTTGAAAAATGGTGTACTGGTTTGATGATTGGCTGGCACAGATCGTATCAAAAAGTTGATATTTGAATACTTTGTCTGATTGTTAACATTTTGTTTTCTGGATTGAATTTGTTTATCTGGTTCTTGCAGAATTGATTGGTAATATAAAAAGAATGAACATTGATTGAATTGTTTCCTCTTCTCTCGTCTTGGATTATATTTGCAATTAGTATCATGGATGAAAATAAGTATTGCAAATATTTTAACTTATAAAATATAAATAAAACATTAATATATTGTTGTAATATAATATTACAAGGAAGAATACACTTCCATCCATTATGGACACGGATAGAGTAAAAAAAAAATTAGCTCGAGGGGTTAAAAAATTCTTTTAAAAATATCAAAATTTTCACTGAAACTAAAATAACATTAATGAGATATATATATATACACACATCTTGAAGACAAAGCTGATTAAATTTGATCTTCAACAATATATTTTTTGATAAATAATTAAATATATATTGTTTAGTAAAAAATGTTAGAAGCGTATCGACAATTTTACCGAAAAATACCGGAAAAGACGTGTATAATAGAATAAAAATAAAAGCGTGTATAATAAGACATGTTTATTTTATAAGACAAAGACGTGTATGATAAGATATATTTACACTTACATGACACAAAAAAATAATGACAAAATACACATTTACTTTATTTTAATACGATTAAGGATCAAAGGTGAAAAAATGAGAAATAATAGAAAAAATAAACTATTCTTTTTTTTTGAAAAGATGTAAGACACACAAGTCAAACGAAAGCGACACAATGTATAAATTTTATCTTCACTCACTCAATAGGTATATATTAAAAATATTATATTTAAGCACGAAAAAAAAATCAAGAGCTTAACTCGACTCTTGTTTATGCTTGTGTATTTGACGACGTTAAAATTTTTTTTCTTTGGTTCATTTTATTCATTTGTTTTTGTATACTAATCCATACCCTGTCAAACCCTTTTTTTTAAGTTTTAATAAAAAATATCATCTCGATAAATAATCTTGAATAAGTACTATTTTAATAATGAGTTATATTTTAATATATAAGTTGTGTAAAAAAAATCTATACAATCCTTTATATTTAGCCTATAAAATTTAAAACTTAAATTTCTATTCTTAACACCTTAAACCTTAAATTATAACCATAAACCTTATATCCTACACGCTACAATCTAAATCTCAAAATTCGTAGCCACAACTTAAATGTCTAAACCTTAAAATTGAAACCACTTTATAAACAAACTCTTTTATCAAAATATTTTACTTTAATAATTATCTTAAAGTTACACAGTGTATTTCAATAATAACACGAAGAATATGCACTAAAAACAAAAAAAGGCAACAATTTGATTTCCAATGGGCCTACAACGACAATTACCAAGCCGGCAAAAAGCCTTCAATCATGAATCATGATTCTGTTTTTTTTTTTTCAGCCCTTTGATTAAGGTGTAATTGGCCAAATATTCCCTTTTGAAATTTTATTTGGCCAAATAATCACTTTTAACAACATTTGAAAAAATACCTCATATTCGGCCCACGTAAGGGTAACTCGCGTCCTGCAAGACGCGATTTCCAACCTCATTTTTCCCATGACGCGTCTTTAGTCCGGCGTGGTTTTTGTTATCCTTTAATTTCAAAAAATAAATAAAAAGACGAAAATCGCATCTTGTGGAACGCGAGTTCCACGAGAAATTGTAATAGAGATGCACGAATGTATCGCGATACATGGTTGAACTCGCGTCCTGTAGGAGGCGAGTTTTTCGCGATCCTGTTGTTTAAACAATGCTCGATAGGCTTGTTTCTGGTTAATTTTCTTGGGCAAAAACGATACTTTTTCTTGGTTTTGGACTTTTACCTCTTAGTACTGATACATCTCTTGAAAACTGTGTGAAAAATCAACGTGTATAAGACAACCGAAGCGGTGTATAAATCGCGTTAAAAATGCTATCTTTCCATGAAGAAAATGGAAACTTGGGTCGGTAGTGATGTTTTAGTCGATATTGTGGTATCTTCACGGGTTTTTTTATTGTTATTTAACTTTCACATTGTAGTAGGAGAACACATATTTATAATGGTGCAACATTCTACATGTATAAAACATCCTAAAGGGTGTGGAAATCGTGTTAAAAACGCTATCTTGGTGTATTCGTTTGCATGAAGAAAATGGAAACATGGGTTGGTAGTCATGTTTTAGTCGATTTTGTGGTAAGTTCTGGTTTTTGTTTGTTATTTAACTTTCACGTAGGAGTACGAGAACATATGTTTACGAGGAGAACACATGTTCACGATTGTGTCGAGGTAACGTATGTAGGAAGGTTGATAATGTTACTTATGATTAACACATTGAACTTACAATTACAATTAGTTTATTCAAGGGCGGATCCTATAAAGACATTTTCTGATGTCGTGTCCAGGGTTCCTACAATTGCTGCACAGCTTTGGTCGGTCGGTTCATTCTCTAGGAACCATATCCTCGGCACAGTGAATCCTACTTGACTTTAGGCAACCTTTTTCGTTGCGTTGCAGGGATTCATTTGGCCTATCTTTGGTTCATTATCGACCATATCATGATCACCATCGTTTCTGATCGGAGGAAAGTCATATCGGTATAACTTGAAAACATTTTCAAGTCGATATACAGGATCAACGAGTGTCGTTGTCTCCAAATGAACGGATGCACATGCAGTGAAGACGTACGCGCACGGGTACTTGAATGTCTGGAAGACTCCGCAATCGCATCTTCTCTCTTGTAGATTAACAACGTAGTCATGCTGCATAATTTTTTCTAGCGGTCACGAAAATTGAGTAACCATGAAGCGATTTTTGTACCGAGAGAATGATATGGCACTTATCGCGTTTGCGTGTTGACAGTATTTTTGAAAATTTTGCTAGAGATCTGGATGGAACTTGTGGCCACATGTCATCCAGTTCGTAGCTTGTTTCCCGAGGGTTGCGAAAAGGGTAGCCAATCGATAATATGTCGCCTTCACAACGGATGTGATAGGTAATGACGTGTTCCCTTCAGAGACGAATTGATTGCCTCAGCCAAGTTCGTCGTCATATGACCATATTGACGACCCCTATCATAACATTGCAACCATTTCTCCCTCAGGATTTCAAGAAGATAGTCATATCCTGCTGGATTTCTTACGCGCAACTCTTCTCGCAGCTCTTCAACTTTGTGAACCTTGTGTGTGTTGCCTATTCAATAATAGATGGAATGGTTAACAATAAATAATAATAAAAGAAACAGTAAATAAAATGGAGCGACAGTGGATGGCGTACCCATGCAAAGAACCATTATACGCTCATCATTATTCTTATACTTCTTGTAGTAATTTGCGGCAATGTGCCGCAGACAGTACCGATGATGAATATTTAAAGGTTCCTAAGACGGTCCCAAGCGTTAGATTGATGCCCAAATACTTGTGCCTCTGTCTGAAATAATACATATACCATCTTTTATTATCCGTAGGACCCGGCGTAAGACATGGGTGCGCAGGTTGGTTAGGAAAAATATCCATGAAGGGATATCTTCTTTTTCAACAATTGCAAACGCTACCAAAATGCATTTCATGTTGTCGTCTTGTGCAACGGCCAGTAGTAAGATCTGGGTGTATCTTCCGTACAAGGATGTGCCGTCGATCTGCAGCATCGGCTTGTAGTGGTAGAATGCCTTAACGCATTGCGGAAATGTCTAAAAGAGGCAGAAAAATTTGCACTCCCTAGGTACTACTTGATCATTGTAGTATCTTGGCTTTGTCTCTAGTTGTACAATCGTTCCTGGGTTGTATTTCTGCATCATGTTCGCAACTCGTTGTAGGATTCTCCCACTGCCCATACAGTTGTTGGATGTCATGATATCTTGCAAACCACGCTTTATCATATTTAACTGTGTACGTGAAATATTTTTTGATCGAGGCTATACATACCGGTACAGATACGCGTAGATTTACTCTTACAAGTGGCATGATATGATCAGAGAGAGCGTGCACATCCAAGTTAGGATAGTCTTGATTAAGGCTTTCCACGGAGCATGTATGAGGTCCGTCGTATCTCGTTATTTGTCACAGGTTGTTTATCATCTTCAAACGTGATACACGGACCCTCTAGTTACATCCGTTGTACTTGTGGGGGCATTCAGCAATATATTTGTCCCCTTCAGTTTTCCTGACAGTGGCCGTAACTGAGTTGCGTATGTTGTAATGCTTGATGGCAGCCTCCGCCACTTTTATGGTCCCGAAGATCATCCCAACATGTAGTTCACCATTATTATGTTCATTGAACTGCTCCAACTGTGGGAATTTTGGGAATTTCATAGCGTAGAATCCTTCCATATCCACTATTGTGAAGTGGGATGGTGGATCGTAATACGCAACGTTATTGTAAGTTCCAGTAAACATGCCCAGGGTAACAACTTCTACAGGTTTTTCCTCTGCAACATCCTCCAGAACATTGTCTACATCATCTTCAGTATTCATGAGCTCGTCAAGGTCGGCTGGTTCTTTTGGAAATAAACACATATCGTCACCTTCAGGCCCGGGCTCCCTCAGAGGTTCCTCATTAGAATTATACCCTTCAAAACTGTATAGTTCTGATTCATCAGCAACATGTACCCTACTAGGTTCTACAACTGGAACCTAATCAGGAGACTAGTGATGAGGCATACGTCCAATATGTAGGTCGATATCAGCAGCGCACGATGCCTCCCCATCGATGAGAAATCAACAGTGTTTGCCTCATTGGAGATATAAGTTGAGTGACGTCCTGAAGAGAAGTCATCAAACTGGTAAAACTCTTCATGGTATGACAGCCCCATAGAGGGTAACGGCCTTACGCCCGAGATATAAGTCGAGTGTCGTCCGTATAAGAAATCATTTACGTTTGTCTCAATGGGGATATAATTTGAGTGTCATCCGAAAAAGAAGTCATCAAATGGGTTAAACTCTTCCATGTCGAACGACCCCATAGATGATGACAACCCTACACTCGTACTGTATGGATTGTACATTGAGTGCTGGGTTGGCGGCATGTTTAGGTCAAAATCAAACATTCCTACGGAAGAATGCCTTTACCTCGAGGTAGAAGACGATGAAGCCTGGTCATTGCCCGTACTTAGTAAGTTGAAGCCTTGTCGCAAACTTGATGTTGGACTATGAGCATTTGGGTTAAAGTCAAGATTTGCTCATACCCAATTTGGCACAACGCTTTGGAATCCGACATTTCATTCAAAAAATGTTACAAAGAGCTCTATGGGCCGTCCCATAGAATGTTGGGTATTAGTATCGATCATCATTTCCACATCTCCGTAGTCACGAACATCGAATATTGTGAAATACAACATATCTAACGATGTAGATAGTCGATACCTCAATGACTGTAACTTTATCCCAGAAGTATGTGGAACCTTCCTCGTTACGGATCGCTTAAGCCTTTCATATAATACTCTCATCGGAATCATTAGCGTGACATTGTTGAGGGACTGAAATATGACACTGAGCTCAACATCAGGGATCATCTCACCATCATAGTGAACAAGTGCAACCACTTTTTTCCATTGTTGAGAAAACGAAGTTGCCTTTCTTTTTTGCACACGAATTGCTTTGAACGTTTGTACGAAGCTGTCTTTCTTCTGTTCAAATCAGCTTACCCCCTCATTCATTTTATCGGGTGAGATGGGACGTTTGTCAAGCAGAACTAGCAGTATGTAGAACGCGAGTTACGTTAGCTTTACAGGATTCCTGACGTGTCAGGAAAACTCGTGTTTTGTGGAACGCGAGTTCCCTCAGCTTTACAGGATTCCTAACGTGTCAGCCAAACTCGCATTTTTGGGGGTGCGAGTTCTGCAGCCAACTCCATGTGGTATATATATACCCTAGACTTGATCTTACAAGAATGAAATATTCTTAAAAGTATGGCCCTATTTTCTACTACCGTTTTCTACTTTAGAACGTACACCTACACATCTTTCGATGAGAAAATCACAAAAGATTATTTGTTTGAGTTGATTGCAACACGAGTTAGGGAATATACAAGCAATAAAATTTTTACCCTGCTTGTCAAAATGCCAGTCATTGAGCCCGGCCCAGAAGAACATTGCATGCTAAAATATCGACTGAGAAAGATATGGGTAAGATGTTTCAATCGCATAAACATGTTGGGGGTACAAACATTGAACCGGATGTACAATTTGATGAGGTCCTTAATTCATCAACTAGGGAATCGAAGGTCCCCAATTTTGAAGACGAAGACGCGGTCTCAAAGCGAAATTATATGAGGCGGCAGGAGAAAGAACAAATAATAGAGGAACTAAACCTAACATTTGACATCAGTACAGACTACGAGGACAGCGCATCAGGCTCCTCATCCATTCATTTTAACTAGGCTTAGTAATTTGAGGTTGGTGTACTTATTTGAATGACCTATCGTTAATATATTTTCAAACCACATCTATCCGATTAAAATTGTGGCTCAAATTCTTATAACATCATAAACTAACGAAATATCCCAAATTGTGGCTCATATTCTTAATACATAATAATTAAAACAAAGATTCATAAAGAAGAATACGTAGGGAAAGAAAATTTAAGGAGCGATTTCTTGAGGAAGTGGAGAAGGGGTATTTATAGAGAAGAATACGAAAATTTTCGTGTTCGTAAATGTTAATTAAACCAACAATAAATAAATTTTAATGTCTGCAAAATTAACAAAATAAAACTTACGTTTCAACATAAACTTATATTACATCCTTAGAAAGAACAGAATAGAACACCGATTTTATTGTATCCCACACCCCACCAAAAGCTGTAACCCTAGACATCACAAATAAAGATACGGCTTCGTGGATTTCGAGGTACCAACCAGAAACATGGTCGGCATCAATATACAACAATTGTTATGCATTATCAGCTGTCAAGTATTGGTTGGAATACAATTTTTAGTTCTGACCCCAAACAAAAATGACACCCCCAACAAATAGGGCATCTTGTACATTAGCGGGCTAGGGTCAGCAACTTTGTAACCGGCCAATTGTACCCCTACACATTCATATTCTTCGTCGATGTTCGTAGTCGTGGATTTTGAGGTTGACCTCATCACGCTGCATTTTACTTCCACTTTCATCATCGTTGGAAATGGTAGGGGCTTTGAACGCGGTTATGTTTTCAAATATTGTGATTTGTCATTCATCTTCAACAAAACATGGTACACACATCGCTCCACAACTGGACACCTTGGAAAACCATGTACTCGTCATGCAACTACATATAACAACAAACCACAATACTCAAAAAATCTCTTTGCGAAAGTATTTTTCGCGTATGTGGTTTGTTGTCATTGGTAGCTACAATTGAAGCGAAATATCCTACAAAGCTACCTGATTGCAACGCCGGTTGGTTAGGGGTATTTATAGACCAAATTCGTATTCTTTAGGATGCGAATTTAGGTACGATTCCTGACATGTCAGTAAACTCGCGTTCTGTAAGATGAGAGTTTGGTTGAGATTCCTGATGTGTCAGGAAACTCGTGTTCTGTACGATGTGAGTTTGGCTGAGATTCCATGCAGGATCTAAAAATTTAAAATTGTAAAGTATTAAAAAAATAAAATAAAAACAAAAAAATTAACTACAATTAAAAACAAAATCAAAAAAATTAAAACCCTAAATATATACTAATTAAAATGAACAAATCGTACTTAATACATAAAAATTACAAAACAAAATAAAAAATAGAGTTCAATATTTTCAAAGATAATAAAGTAAGTAACTAATGATGCCTATGTCCACCGGTACCACAACGCGATGGGTGGCGAGTTCGATCAAAATTGTGTCAGGGTGAGTATCTTGAACGAGCTCATCCTCATTGTCGTCGTCGTTGTCATCATCATCATCACCATCATTCTCGGTCGCACCTCCAACAGTACCACTCGTTCCACCAGGCCCGCTAAGGCAAAAAAGGACTGCAGTGGCATTTGTTGGACAATTCTGGTTCCAAATATGGTCGCCCCCAGGGGAAACTGCATGAAGGGCACATAGGTTAGACGAGAGCTAGAGGCGCCACTCATCATCATCGCAAACTGAGCATAAGGGGTCTAACATAGAAGGTGTGAAATAACCTACGCTCGGACTGGGGCCTGGTTGGAATGATAACTACACCGATTCACTAAAGTTCTGTAGCCACATCGGTGGTGGGGTGACATCGAATGCTTCAGAGGCAGGACCGCTGGTTGTTGTCGATGATGACGTACTGCCAAAGAAGTTTTATGCTCTCATCGTACGCTGAGATGGTGGGCGGTTGTGTGGCTGACGATGAAGGACTTGTGCTCGTTCATCTGGAGTTAAAATAAATGGCTTCCCATTGGCCATAAACTAGGCATCGTAGTCATGGCTGACCATCGTATCAAACATACAATAATCACGCTAGGGTTGCGATCGCGGGTTCGATCTGTCCCTCCAGTGAGCGATATAAGTTTGGTGATACACCAACCAATCAACCTATCCTACAAAAAATATTATTCTTTTTAGATGTAACTTCCGTTCGAGGTAATAAATGAATGTGAAATGTACATAAATATTACCTCAGGTTTCCCCTGTCGAGTGAGTTTGTGCAACTCGTCTAGGTTTGCAGGCGCCAGTGGGATACGTTGGAAACAACCAAACTGCTGTAAGACGCGTTCAGTCGGATGCCACTCAACTATGGCGTATTGGACGAGTGGTACAATGGCCGTCCAAAGTTGCCTCGTCACGTCCAAAAATTCCAAGATGCACTCATGCACTTTCGGATCCTCGTACGGTGTCCATAAAAATTGTAAAATATATATATAATTAAAGTTAAATATATAATAAATTATATATAAATACACCAAAGTGTTACCTGATTATTCGTAGATTAATTCTCAGTATCCTGTTTGATAAGGTCCAGACTGCGAGCAACACCAACATGAGTTAAAGGACTGGTCTACCTGCAAAACAAGACGTATAAGAATTAAATACGTTTATTAGATAATTAAATTTTAATTATACAATTCGTATATTAGAATAAAACTCTTTTCTCACATCCGGCCCAACGGAAAAACATATAAAGTAGGCTCCCTAAGCTGAGGGCGTAAAAACGGCATTCTCTACCATGCCCAGGACTGGAGCAACATCAAACAACCTCAAATCTGACATTTGTCCGGATCGGTGTTCGTGCACAACTTCCTAAACAGACATACCAAAACTGCGGATCCCCAGCTCAGTTTACCGGTATCTTCAAAATCCTCTAAATGTCGCAACCAGATCATGCGTACTTTGTTGCAGGATTTGTCAGGCATCAATACCCCCCGATCATATGCAAAATATGAGTGCGAGCATATGCCTACAATAGGGAAAATATATATTAGCATATGTAGAGATTTTTATTATTTCAATAATAATTTTTTAAAAATTATACCTTCCTTACAACTTCATTCGCGACAGTGGGTAAATTTTGAAAATTATCCCGCAGCCACTTCAATTTTATTTTCCCACCATCAAAACTCTCCGGCGTAACCCCTAACCAATCCAAACATAGGGCACCCCAATCAAAAGTGTCGGGATCGGTGATCACCTCTCCATCAATAGGCAAACCAAGGATATAAGAAACGTCTTGTAGGGTAATTGTCGCCTCGCCACACGGAAGGTGGAATGTGTGCGTCTTCGGCCTCCACCTCTCCAAAAGAGCGTTGATTAAATTAATGTCTAATTTTGCACCTCCAATAATACTGGATGCAAGCAAAAATCCTGCCTGCGCTAAATACGGTGCGATCAAAGGGTCGGGTAAGTTCGACATCCGGTTGTCAGACACCTCTAGACGTCGTTCCTCCCCTTCCTAAAAAAATAAAAAAAGTAAGTCTAAATTAAACTACATAAAAAAAATTAGAATACTCATATGTAAAATTAGAATATATAATAGAATAAAATAAAAACAAAATTAAACTAGATAAAACTTACATGTCTCCGATGATAGTCGAACACGTGCTTGTGATCCAATCTTATCAATTCCGCTATTAATGCAACACGAGAAATTAACCGAGAAATTGAAAAAAATATATTTGAGAGATAATGAATTTTTTTGGTGTGGTAAAAGGGTAAGGGGTGAAGACCTATTTATACTCGTAATCGCACCGGTTCAGGTACGAGGATTGAATGAAACTCGCACCCTGCAGGACGCGAGTTCCATTTATCGCATTCTACAGAGTGCGGGTTTCTCGTACCCTAAACAGCATAAAAAATTTCAACCATTTTAAAATTTATTCGGATAAAACTCGCACCCTACAGGACGCGAGTTCCACTTACCGCAGAAATCGCACTCTGCAGGATGCGAGTTCATTTAAAATCAAGATAAAACTTACTTTTTCAATTAAAAAGTAAGTTCATATAATAATATACACTATTTGTATTCCATTAAACTATGTACCATATTAAAAAGTAAATATTTATTATATACACTATTTTTATTCTATTTAACTAATTACTTTTAAAAACATATTACTTTTAACTATTTACCATATTAAAATGTAAGTATTTATTATATACACTATTTGTATTTCATTATTCTTAATATAATATCGACTCCATTAATTTGAAATATATCGTTTGCCTAATTAACAACTAATTTCAATTATAATCCATGCACGATTCTAAAAATCTTTTTTTAATTAATGCTTTTTAATGGCATAACTCACAGCTTTGTGTAATCTATAACTTTTAAAAATTACTACATTAATTTAAACATTCTTCTTTTTATAATCAATATTATTTTCATTTAATACATACCATAATTTACACTGAACTCGCGTCCTGAAATATGCGAGTTTGGTTGAATTCGATTCTAAAACGTCGCTGGTTCTGTTATAAATATAGAACTACAGTCTCCAAATTTTCTCACAATTCATCTTCGTTCTCCTTCTCCTTACTCTAGATCTCAATATTATATGTGTTTGTTACATCGATATAATATGTGTATATGAGAAAATATTAATTCTTTGGTATACTACGATGGGCAGATAATCGATGATGAATCTCTCGGAGCCGTATTCCAGTCCTCAAGTGCTATATTGCTTCCGCTGCCATACAACTTAACGTATAAGAAGTTGATGAATGAAGTCAGCAAACATGTTCCACATGGTCGTGGGAAAAAGTTGGAACCGCTGAAGTATCGATTGCAGACGTCGTTAGAACCATTAACGTACTCATTATTCCACATTGTGGACGACGCTGCTGTGGAATTGATGGTGGAATCTCACCTACAGACTCCTTTTGGGGCGGGCCTTAAGCTTGAGTTGTATGCAATGTTTTCTAATGATGATGATGTTACCGGAGTCCAAAATAATATGTAAAGTATATTTTTTTATTTTTAACGATCTTCTTTTAAATTATTTTTAAAAAAATCAATAACGTACAATAAATCGAATCTACATTATTTATAATCACCATAATCCCTAAACCAATACGCTGAAAATACTTTTTAAACCATTAATTTGAACACTCTACTTATAATCAATATTAACCTAATTTAATTTAAAACTTTTAAATTGCAGTTTATCTCGAAGCTTCAATTTCTCATGGAACTCGCGTCCTACAGGAGGCAAGTTCCATCTTTTTTATTTTTTTTTAAATTAAAGGATAACAAAAAACACGTCAGACTAAAGACGCGTCCTGGGGAAAGCGAGTTTGAAAATCGTGTCTTACAGGCCGCGAGTTACCCATACGTGGGCCGAATGGGAGGTATTTTTCCAAATGTTGTTGAAAGGGGTATTTGGCTAAATAAATTCCCAAAAGAGGGAATATTTGGCCAATTACCCCCTTTGATTAATGTAAAATATATTTAAACTCTCTAAAGTTTTGATAAATGATGCTTTAATAATTGGGTAAAACTTTGATATACAAGCTGTGTAAAACTAATTTTACACAAGCATGTGGTTTTACCTTATAAAACACAAATTCTAAATTTCTAACCATAATAACCTAAAATCTAAACCTTAAACCATAAATTCTAAACACTAACCTTAAATTCTAAACCCTACAATTTAAACCCCAAAACTAAACCCCTAATTCCTAAATTTGAAAAGCACGTGTAAACATTTATTCACATTGACTGTGTATCAAACATTTTCTCTTAATAATTTCCCTCATATGAGTAGATAGTGCTGCTTTTCTGCTTTGAGTTGAGCTATGCTCACAAACGTGTCATGCGTCCCACTCACTCCTAACTCACCAAGCACTTTCCCTCCCGAGCTTTCTTATTTATCCACTAATAAACAGTGTGGATATTATTCATTTATATAATTATTTTTAATCCCATTTTGTTGGGGGAAGACAGAATAATAACAAGCCCTATTCATTTAAATATGTAAACGCCATTTTTTATTTTATTCCAATAATCATTTTATTCTAAAAATACTAATTTACATAAAAATTAAAGTTATATCCTCTCCACCTATATATAAAAGGATATTAAGTGTTTAAACATAATATAATGATACTTTAAGTTAAATGAGAATTGATTTTAAATATCTAAGTGTCAAGCTCGAGACCCTTTTTGGGAGGAGGACAACCGATGTCTCAATGTTGGCTCGGTCTGTGGTAGTCACCCTCTTCTAATTTTTTTCGGTTTGTTTTCTTATTATGTTTTGTTGCCATGTCGGTTCTGTTTGGTTTGTTGCATATTTCATTGAAGAACTTGTACATAATTTGTATATTTGATAGTTAATAATGCTTACAATTGACATATATATAAGCTTTCTAATGAATATACAAGAATAAGAGAAATCAAATATTAAATACAAATTAAATATTTAAATACAAGATGAGATTGAGATAGAGATGGGATAAGATAGGACTTGAATGAGATTTGACTGAAAGTTATTTCATGGATTTGAATGAGATAAAAGTTATCCCATCTTATCTTTATCGTTAATACGCCCCCGCAAGATAAAGGATCCATCAGAGACTCCAATCTTGGACTGAAAATTAATGAAGAGATTACAACTAAGCGGTTTGGTGAGTGTGTCCGCAATCTAAGCTTTGGAGGGAATATGTTGAACAAGTAGGGAACCTGCATTAACTAAGTCACGAACAAAGAAGTAATCAAGGGCAAGATATTTCATACGAGAATGAAAAACTAGATTTTTGCAAGCATATGTGGCACTGAGATTATCGCATAAGAGAAATGGTGGTTTTGGTAATGTCACGTCAATTTCTTGAAGAAGATGTTGAACCCAAAGCACTTTGGCAGTTACATTTGCCACGTCACGATATTTAGCTTCTGTGGAGGAATGAGAAACAGTTTTCTGACGAACTGACTTCTAAGAAATAAGATTATATCCAAGATAAATAGCATATCCAGTAGTGGATCGACTGTCCGTAGATGATCCTCCCCAGTCTATATCAGCAAAGGCGGTGAGATGAAGGGAAGATGTAAAACGAAAAAGAATGCCATGGCATAATGTTTCATTGAGATAACGCAGGAAGTGCTTAGCTGCTGTCTAATGTACAAGTGAAGGGCCATGCATGTATTGCGACAGACGATTCACGGTAAAAAAATATTCGAACGAGTAAAAGTGAGATACTGAAAGAGACCAAGTAATCGACGATACCCAGAAATATCAAGTGTCGTGGATGGCTCTGGCAGAGGTAGCTTGTTGAAAGAGGAAATAGGTGTGGAAATTGCCTTGGCATTTTCCATCTAAAACTGAGTCAAGATGTTAGAGATATATTGTGCCTGAGATAAAACCAACCCGATAGGAATAGAAATAGCCTCAATGCCAAGAAAATGGCTGAGCAAGCCCATATCCTTCAAAGCAAACTTCGTAGATAATAAGTTGGTGAAATGAGCAATAAAATTAGTGTTATTACCAGTAAGCACAATATCATCCATATAGACTAGAAAGTATAAAATAACTCTATTTGCATTATAGATAAAAAGAGAGGCATTGGCTTTTGATTTTGTAAAACCAAAGTGAATAAGAAATTGAGAGAGTTCAACATACCACGCCCTCGGGGCTTACTTGAGTCCATACAAGGCTTTACGCAACTGACAAATATAAGATGGGTGAGTAGAATCAACATACCCTGGAGGTTGTTCTAGATAGACTTCCTCATGTAAGGTGTCATTTAAAAATGCATTATTAATGTCAAGTTGCTTGATAGGTCATGCATTATGAAGGGTAAGAGTGAAAATAATATGCACTGTAATAGGTTTTATCGCAGGATTAAAGGTCTCAAAGTAGTCACGGCCAACTTCTTGAGAGTACCCTTTCGCTACCAGTCGGACCTTGTAGCGATCGATAGAGCCATCAGCACGCCGTTTCACATGAAATACCCATTTGCACCATACGACAGATTGTGTAGACCATGGAACAAGACCCATTGTTTGGTTGCGTAGCAAAGCATTAAACTCATCATCCATGGCTTATCTCTATAGTGGGACTTTGAGAGGTTGACTAACAGTCTTTGGCTCTATTGTGGAAAGAAAATGATGGCATGTAGTAGTATTAACAAATGAATGACCAAAGTACCTCAGATTTGGCCGGCAAATCCGCTATTACGGAGGATCATGTTGTGGTAAGTCAGGGGAGACAGCTTGCTATGACAAGTCAGGGACGATAGTTTGCTGTGGTAGATTAGTCAAGAGAACTGATGTGACAATGGAATCAGTCAAGAGAACTGATGTTTCAAATCATGCATGTGTTATCCAATTGATCACTATGCCATTCATGACACTTGCTATTATTTGCACATGTTATAACTACCTCACTAGGCTATGTAAGCCTAACATGTGTGTCCCATGCATTTTCAAGACCTTGAAAGAATTTCGGCTTCTAATCGTGTGCCTCTGTTGCAAGTCACCTCTGCATAAGTAAATGTATGCCCATCTTTTGCCTTAAACTCCTAGTCAAGTGGCATATGGTCCAAACATATTTTGTATAAGCATTTTGATGTTTGTGTAATAGTCCTATAATGATTTAGTGTTGAATGCATGAAATGGAATGTTTAGTTTGTTGAAATGAACCTAAAATGAGCTTAAAGTGAAAACTAGGTAAACGGATTCGAAATGCTATAAAATTTGGTATGACAGTAGAGTAATGAATTTTAGGCTTGCTAGTAAAATTTGGTAACGATTTGACAACATTTGAAGGGTTAATTTAGGTAAAATCAGATAAAATCTGTCATTACAGGATAGGCGTATCGATACGAGGCTAGCTGTATCAATACGACCTTACATAATTGGGCTTGTTGAAGCGAAGAGTATTGATACACTAGAGAGTGTACCGATACGGACCTTGATAGTAAGGTCTGGAAAAATAATTGCATCGGTATGACCTCAAGCATATCAAAATGAGTCAACCCAAGTCAAAGTGTATCGGTACGGGCATAGACGTATCAGTACAGGGTCTTTAATCTTAAACTTGGAAATTGTGACATTCAACTTAGCGTACCGATACAGACTATAGTGTATCGGTACGGTGTCAGTTAATTTCGTTAAAAAGCTTGAGAAATAGTTTAAAAGATTACATATTGGTAACTAATAATTATATGGCTCAAATGGATAGGTTAAAAATATTCGATAACAACGAAACTTCACAGGTTAATAATTGGAAAGTCTAATTACAAGTCGGTAATAAGAATCCGGATTAGGGTCACTAATTTGTAACATTTGCAATTCAGTCATTTAGTTCGAAAAGTTTAAATTAACTTTAATTTTGATTTCGATCTCCGGTTTCGTCTCCCAATAACACTTTCTGACCCGGTTCTCTCCTGGTCCGGGAATGGGGTGTTACAGTTGTGGTATCAAAGCCAAGGTTTAGTTAATTCTAGGAATAAACAAGCATCCCTTACGAGTCTGCATTTGCATATGCCACTTAGGAGTTTATTTGAATGCGTTATCTGTGACTTGCAGCTTACACGATTCAATCCTTCTGTCAGAATAGATTTGAAAATGTCTATACCCACTGATAAGCATGTTGTAAATGAATCACACCCTAATTCCTCCTCGACAAAGGGGGACAATCTGAGGGCAGGAGTAAGACCCAAAAATAGGGCAAAATGACCCACCTCATCCGCCTCCGATGCCTCTAGCGCAACAGGAGTACTTGATGTCCATGGAAGACATGATTAAAAAAGTCACGGTGTCCCTCTGATAGGAACCACTTCCCCATCCTGCTGAAGCTTCTCAGCCGGTGTCCCAAGCTCCAATTGATAAGCTCAAACAGTACCTGATCTATACATTCACTGGCCAGGATTTGGATAACCCTAAAATCGTAGAGTACTGGCTGGAGAAAACCTTGAAGGTGCTGAATAAACAAATGAAGTTCCCTAATGAGCACAAACTCGAATGTGCTTTGGCCTTGATTATAGAAGAGGCCAGAGCTGGTGGGATACGGTGACTCTCACTGTTCATGAACACCGTGTTATATGAGACTTCTTCCTTCAGGAGTTTCACATGAAGTACATCAGTGATCATTACATTGTTGAGAGGTGCAAGAAATTCCTCCATATGAGACAAGGATAAGGCCTGTGGAGCAGTATATTTAAGACTTCTACAAGTATGCAAGGTATGGTACTGAGATCATACGCGCGGAGAAAGAGAAATGCAAAATGTTTGTTGATGGCCTCTGTGATGAGCTGTGACCTCTTTTTACTGTTCTGGAGTTTGAAGATTTCCAAATATTAGTCAACCGAGCCATCACTACTGAAGCCTCCCAAAGGGCTTCTGAAAGAAGGAAAGGGAACCAAGCATGATCCGATAAAAGATTTCGTGATGACTTTAAGCCTCATGTGTCTCAGAAGAAAGGTGGGCATTAGGACCAAAAGTCTGCTACCTTTCAGCAAATGCCACGATCTGGTTACGTACCTCAGCTCCAGTTTGTAGGAACACCTGTCACCCGTACAGCTTCAGTAGACAACACTGGTGATTTGGTAAAGGGTTCCCAGATTCCTTTGTGTAACTTCTGCCAAAAGAGGCACCTAGGGCAGTATCGTAAGCAGTTTGGTTCCTACTACCTCTGTGGAGAGTCTGGCCACTTTATCTGAAAATGTCTATAGAATCCATATGATTCTACATCTGTATCTTCTCAGAACAATCCTAACAAGAGGAAATGAGCGAAGCTGATGTCATCTGGATCGGTAGGGAGGTCTCGCAACACCAACGTTCTTGCAGTTGGTCGTGATCTACAATCCTCTGCTCAGATGTATCATGTCTGAGGCCGTGAACAAGAGGATGACCCTGAGGTGATTGCAGGTATGGTAGAGCTATGCTTCGATTATGTTTATACATTAATAGACCCAGGTTCTACATATTCTTTCATTAGTAAACCAATGATTTCAAAGTATACCTTAGACTCAAAACCAGTCACTTTCGAGATAGTGGTGTCCAATCCACTAGGAGATAGTGTGACCATTTGAATAATTTGTAAAGATTGCTCTCTCAGGATCCAATGGATCCCATTTCTGGGTAATTTGATGGTCTTGCCCTTCCAAAAATTCGACCTCATCCTAGGCCTTGATTGGATAGCTAAACACCAAGCTTGGGTGGATTGCTCGAAGAAGAAATTGTACCTCTGTGGGCTCGATAAGAAGAGTATAACCTTGATAAAGTCCAAACCTGAGCCTAAAAAGACCCTTGTGTGTGCTATGGAGTCTAAAAAAGACTTAAAGCTCGAAGATGTACCAGTTGTGAAAGAATTCTCTGATGTATTTCCCGATGAACTTCTGGGACTCCATTCCACCCAAGAAGTAGAATTCGGAATAGAAGTGTAACCTAGAACTACTTCGGTCTCTATTACTCTGTATAGAATAGCTCTGGTAGAGTTGAAAGAGGTAAAGACCTAAATCTAAGACCTTTTGGGTAAGGGATTTGTCCGACCGAGTTCTTCACCCTGGGGAGCACTAGTTTTGTTTGCCAAGAAGAATAATGGATTGATGTGCCTGTGCATTGCCTATCGCTAGTTGAATAAAGTCACGATTAAAAACAAGTATTCGTTTCTAAGGATCGATGACCTCTTTGATCAATTAAAAGATGCTTCGATCTTTTCTAAAATCGACTTTCGATCTGGATACTATCAAATATTAGTGAAAGAGTTTGATGTTCCAAAAACTGTTTTTCGAACTAGATATGGCCACTATGAATTCTTAATGATACCTTTTGGGCTTACGAATACACCTACAGCTTTTATGGACCTAATGAACCGTGTATTCCGAACCTATCTCGATAAGTTTATGGTTGTCTTTATAGACGATATCCTGATCTATGCCAAAAGCTTTGTTGCTCATGAAGAACACCTTCAGATTGTGCTAAAAACTCTTTGAGAGAAATAAATTAACGCCAAGTTCAGTAAGTGTGAATTTTGGTTATCTGAAGTGTCATTTCTAGGCCATGCGATTTCTTTTGAGGGAATCCAACTTGACCCAAAGAAGATCCAGGCCATCATTGACTGGATTCCTCCCAAGAATGTTAGAGAAGTTCGCAGCTTTCTCGGGCTTACTGGTTATTACCGTAGATTTGTTAAGGGATTCTCTTTGATTGTCGTACCCTTAACAAAGCTCCTTCGTAGAGATACTCCTTTTGCATGGAAGGTGGATCAGCAAAGAAGTTTCGATCAGCTCAAACTAGTCCTTACTCATACTCCTATCTTAGTGCAACCGGAGCCATGCAAGGATTTCACCATTTACAATGATGCATCCCACCTAGGATTAGGTTGTGTTCTGATGCAAGAAGGTAAAATTATAGCTTATGTTTCACGTCAACTCAAGCCACATGAGCTAAACTATCTAACTCGTGATCTAGAGCTAGCCGTAGTTGTGTTTGTTTTGAAGATTTGGCGGCATTATCTTTATGGTGAGAAGTGTTACTTATACACCGATCACAAGAGCTTGAAGTATCTTCTAACTCAAAAAGAGTTAAACCTTCGTCAGCACCGATGGATGGAGTTGTTGAAAGACTACGATATGGTCATTGACTACCATCCCAGTAAAGCCAATATGGTGGCTGATGCTCTTAGCCGGAAACCTATACCGTCTCCGAGATACTTAAATGCCCACTTTCCACTTAAGAAGTGTGGCAAGTTGTTAGCTGAGCTGAGAGTACAATCGACTATTATGAGGAGCAGTAACCTCTTATTTCCAAAGTTAAGGATAGCCCAGATCCTGACCTTGTTATGAACTCTGAGGGCTTATTATGTTTCCGCAACCGCATCTGTGTTCTTAACGATGATGATCTTCAAAATCAGATTCTAAGCGAAGCTCACTCTAGCCGTTTCTTCGTTCATCCGGGAGCAATCAAGATGTACAAAGACTTAAAAGAGTTATATTGGTGATATGGTATGAAGAACGAGATCACAGACTTCGTGGCTAGGTGTTTGACCTGCCAACGAGTCAAAGCCGAGCACAAAGTACCAACTGGCCTGTTATAGCCTATCGAGCTTCCGCAATGGAAATGAGAACATATTACAATAGATTTCGTAAGTGGTTTACCACTGATACTGAAGAAGAATGATGCAATTTGGGTCATTGTGGACTAATTCACCAAATCTGTTCACTTCCTTCTGGTAAAAATGGATTTCAGTTTACCTAAACTTACAGAATTGTATATTTGTGAAGTTATCCGGTTACATGGAGTTCCTGTATCCATTATTTCTGATCGTGACCCACACTTCGCATCTTGATTTTGGAAAACCCTGCAATAGGCTTTGAGAACTCGAGTGCATTTAAGCACTACTTTCTATCCTCAACCTGACGGTCAATCCGAAAAGGGTTATTCAGGTAACCTTATATCTCCTTTCAATTCGTATGTATAAGTAATACATATGAATCCCGATTCTTTCTTGTAGATCCTAGAAGATATGCTCTGAGCTTGTGTTATTGACTTTGGGAACACATGGGAGAAATCCCTACCCTTAGTCGAGTTCCCTTACAACAATAGTTGCTAGGCTTCAATTCAAATAGCCACGTATGAAGCCCTCTATGGAAAAATGTAGAACTCCTCTTTATTGGACCGAACTCGGTGAAGGCAAGATGTTAGGCCCTGGTTTGGTTCGAGAAACCAAAAAAATGACAACCATTATCTGCGATCGATTTAAGGTTACCTTCGATCGGCACAAGTCCTATGATGATTTGAAAAGAAGAGACATCTAGTACGAGGTTGGTGAAAAAGCCTTCCTTAAGGTATCTTCGTGGAAGAAGATTCTTCGTTTCAGAAAGAAAGGAAAGCTAAGTCTTTATTTCATTGGCCCGTTCGAAGTGATCGAAAAAGTTGGACATGTTGCCTATCGATTAGCTCTTCCTAAGGAGTTAAGTCGGATTCATAATGTCTTCCACATATCTATGCTACACAAGTACCGGTCAGATCCTTTCCACGTGATTGAACCAAAATTCGTAGAGATTCAATCTAATCTGACATACAAGGAAGAACCTATGCAGATCCTCGCATGAGAAGTTAAACGACTTTGCAATAAATCCGTGCCCCTAGTGAAGGTTCTGTGGAGAAGCCATTCTGTTGAAGAAGTAATATGGGAACTCGAAGAAAATATGCAAAAGTAATATCCCTATTTGTTCAATTAAGGTGAAAATTCGAGGATGAATTTTCCTAAGGGGGAAGAGTTGTCACATCCCGAAAACTGGTCTAGTTAAAATTAGGCTCCGGTGATCAGAAATTTTGAAACTGATGTGATGATGTTTGTAATAATTTACTTTTATATCCCTCGTGATAAATTAAATTACATTTTGGCCATATGTGAGTAAATGGACCCTTGTATAAGATTCAAAGCCCACAATGCATATCTGAGCTAGTTGTATCGATACAGCCATGTGAGTGTCGATACGGTCTAACCGTCAATAACTAACTTTCTTATTTTAATGTAGGTGTACCAATACAGACAAAAGCGTATCAATACGAGTCCCTTATTTTAGACCAAAATAATGTCGTTTTGTAAGGAAATAAAAGATGTAAGTGGTGAGTCACTATTTTGGCTGCCGTCCCACATGATTGGGTCACCCTTGTGCTAAAAAGATGATAGCTTAATCCATTGACTTACGAAATAGTTTGGGATTAGCAAACCCTAAAGTGAAGGAAATGCTTCTATTGGTTGTTGGTGTGGTGGAGAAATGATTGAGGGGTATTGTTTTAAAATAAACAAAAGGGAAAAGCTTTCTTCATTTTGATCATCCCTCCTGAAAGCAAAACTTGCCTTCGTCTTCCACAATAAGCAAGCACCACCATTGTCTTCAACCTTGAGCTATTAAGCACACACATCTCTTTTTGCTCATTTTTCTTCAATTTGAAAGTACCATTATAAGGCTCTTAATCGGGTAAGGCAAAGCCATCTATCTATTATCAAATTCCATGTACAAATAAAGTTAATTTTGAACTGAAAACCTAAGCCATCCTTGAGTTATGTTAACATTTTGTTTGTAATGATTCCCTATGTTTTCCCTAGCTCAAAACATGAAGGATGGCAATTCATCATCTCCAATCAAAGCTAGGAACAAAGGAATCGAAACTCGGGAATCCTAAAAGCTTTCATACACTAAGGTAAGTGTAGTTGTGTTAAGGGATAGGCTCGGTGCCATCTCGTTGCATTATTTGATGAATATGCTGCAATTGATTAAGGGCTCATGTAGAGCAACTATGTTGGATTCGAATGGTGATTTCGGTAAGTACCTTGTATTGCTTTGATATGTGCATTATGGATATGGCATGCTTGATATGTGGTACATGGAGTTAAGGCTCAACTTTGATATATAATATGTTATGATCCGAAAGATATATAATATGTTACTTATGTGATTTTTGTGTATAAGTGGACATTGGATACAATTGGCATGCCATAGGATTATTTTGAGCTCGTATAAGTAAGGGATGGACTACGGTCCGGGCTACGGCCTATATATGGGGGACATAAGGATGAATTGTGTAAGGGAACTTCTTCAGAGCTACAGCTCAAGGCTACGGCCTATATATGGGGGACATAAGGATGAATTGTGTAAGGGAACTTCTTCAGAGCTACAGCTCAAGGCTACGGCCTATTTTCCGATATGAATGGTGTAAATGAGAATCCGTGTATCCAATGGTACCAATTCGAGAAATAGTGTATGCATATGATGTATAACTTGATGATTATGAATTTGTATGGTTCATGGATTAAGCAAGAGATTATATGTTTCAAATCATGCGTGTGTTATCCAATTGATCACTATGCCATTCATGGCACTTGCTATTATTTGTACATGTTATAACTACCTCACTAGGCTATGTAAGCATAACATGTGCGTCTCATGCATTTTCAAGACCTTGAAAGAATTTCAACTTCCGATCGTGTGCCTCCGTTGCAAGTCACCTCTTCATAAGTAAATGTATGCCCATCTTTTGCCTTAAACTCCTAGTCAAGTGGCATATGGTCCAAACATGTTTTGTATGAGCATTTTGATGTTTGTGTAATAGTCCTATAATGATTTAGTGTTGAATGCATGAAATGGATGTTTTGGGAATGTCTAGTTTGTTGAAATAAACCTAAAATGAGCTTAAAGTGAAAACTAGGTAAACAGATTCGAAATGCTATAAAATTTGGTATAACAGTAGAGTAATGAATTTTAGGCTTGCTAGTAAAATTTGGTAATAATTGGAAAACATTTGAGGGGTTAAATTAGGTAAAAATTAGATAAAATCTGTCATTACAGGACAGACGTATCGATACGATGCTAGTTGTATCGATACGGCCTTACATAATTGGGCTTGATGAAGCAGGGAGTATCGATACACTAGAGAGTGTATCGATACGGAACTGGACAGTAAGTTCTGGAAAAATAATTGCATCGGTATGACCCCAGACGTACCGAAACAAGTCAACCCAAGTCAAAGTGTATCGGTACGGGCATAGACGTATTGGTACTGGGTCGTTGACCTTGAACTTGGAAATTGTGAAATTCAAATTAGCGTATCGATACGGACTATAGTGTATCGGTATGGTGTCAGTTAATTCCGTTAAAAAGCTTGAGAAACAGTTTAAAAGATTATATATTGGTCACTAATAATTATATAGCTCAAATGGATATGTTAAAAATATTTGATAACAACGAAACTTCACAAGGTAATAATTGGCGAGTCTAATTACAAGTCGGTAATAAGAATCCGGATTAGAGTCACTAATTTGTAACATTTACATTTTAGTCCTTTAGTTCGAAAAGTTTAAATTAACCCTAATTCTAATTTCGATCTCCGCTTTCATCTCCCGATAACACTTTCTGACTCGGTTCTCTACCTGACCGAAAAGGGGGTGTTACACAAACCGAACATGGCAAGAAACATATATTCTATTAGTGGTTAGCTCCAAGCATTTATAAGCAGACTGTGTCACAAAGTATCCAAGGAAAACACATTCAGCGGACTGTGGCTCAAGTTCATGTATCGTGTATGGTCTCAACCAAGGAAAGCACGAGCATTCGAATGGTTGAAGCTTTTCATAGTTTGGTGCTTGTTGATGAATGAGAAGGTAAGGCGATACATTACCCAGTATCAGTGTTGGCATCCGATTAATAAGATAAGCAGATGCTTGAAAAACACGAGGCCAATACTCTGTTGGGAGGGATGCAAAGTGAAGTAGAGAGAGTCTAGTCTCCACTATGTGTTGATGTCTCCGTTCAGCAGTCTCGTTGTGTTCTGGAGTATGAGGCAGTGAAGTAAAGTGGGAAATACTGTCTAAATTCAAAATGGGCAAGAGCTTAACAAACTCACCTTCATTATTAGAGGATAGAGACGCAATGGTCTAATGAAAAAAACTTTCAACAAGCCTTTTAATTAAGAAAATATTGCCAGAACATCAAATTTCTTCTTCATCGGGTGTAGCCATATATACTTGGTAAAATGATCAACAAACACTACATAGTATGAATATCTATCATAAGACACATGTTTAGTGCTCCAAACATCAGAGCAAATCAATTCAAAAAGGACGAAAGCTTGACATAGTATTTTGACCAAATGGTAGTTTATGACTCTTATTAATAAGACATGAAGTACAATGATAGTTCGTTAAACTAGTTGGGTTATTGGATATATTACAAGTACGTAATATAGAGGCTAAGACTTTATCGGATAGATGACCAAACTTGTGATGCAGCTGATGCACAGACAAGCAATTAACTGAGTTAACTTGGGGATAAAAGGATCGTGGAGCATAGTAGACACCACCAATTTTATTGCCTCGAAGAAAGGAAATTCCCGTGGGTCGATCCTTAACAAAAAATAAGAGTCAAAGAATTTAACAGACACATGATTAGTCTGACATAATTTAGAAACCGACACCAAATTTGTATTTAACTGAGGAACACATAAGACATTTGTGAGAGAATGGGGCTTGGTAGCCGTGGGAATAGTGCACTGGCCAATATAAGATATAGGTAGAGAGTAACCATTACCTAGATGAATTGTATCAGGACCATCATAAGAGGAGATATCCTGAAGAGACGTAGTGGTCATTGTGGTGTGATGTGAGGCACCACTATCAAACATTCAAGGAGCCGGATCAAATGATGAAAGATCAGTAGCAGTGTTAACAACCAGTGAATCAGATGGTGGCTGCTGATAAAAGTTGTTGTTGTGAAGGAACTGAACAAGCTTATGGCAATCTCGAACAACATGCCCTAGAAAATTACAGAACTTGCACATAACATCTTGTCATCTAGAATGACTAGATTGAGGAACATGACTACGACCACCACCAAAAAATGAATGGCTAGAGCAACCACCCTTCCTTCGAGAATAGTTGGTAGAATAACCATGATTTGAATTAGCCCGTTGCACATAATATATCATGACAAGAGGTGTAGCTTGGTCAGATTCTTGTAGAAGTCTCTCATGATCAGTTAAGATCTCATACAACTCAAGCATAGATGTTGATGTGTTTCATACACAAAGGACAACAACAATTGGACGATAATCATCACCCAATTGATTGACAATAGAAATCAAGAGATCTGCATCAGAGACAGGACAGATTGCCAAGGCAATATTCTGCATGTCTTTTATGTAGTCGGAGATAGACTTGGAACCACACATATTGTGAGCTAATTTGGACTTGAGAGCAAAGATGAGACCAGGAGATGCTCGAACATAACTTGCAACTAGAGTATCCTATACAATTTTGGCGGTGATGGCGGATGAAATAAGTGGTTGAACTTGATCATCACAATTTCCAAGAAAAACATCGATAAGAATTTGATCCTGACAATACCATCGTAGATATTCAGGATTAGCAATTGTTGTCGCGACATCAGTAAACTTAGATGAGGAAGGTTGTGAACCATAGATATAACCGAGTAGCCCAAAACTAATGAGAGTAGCCTCTACTTGGCGATCCCAAATAGAAAAGTTGGCAGACGTAAGTTTAATTAGGAAGTTGGTTGGTGCACTAAGATGCACAAGATCATTGGAAGTAGAAGACAGAGCCATGAAAGGAGATCCACATGGCCGTGTTGTTGGCCGCCAATGCTCCACCGATTTTGTTTTGTCCACATGGTCGGATTGTATTTAGTCTTGTTTTTCCATGACTTTATTTTTTTCATGTTCTATGGTTAGACGTGGCCTCTGATTATAATGGATGTTTTTGTGTTAAATGAATTTTATCTTTGGATAAAGAATCAAAATATTTACCATAATAAAATTATTAGATTACATTTTTTACAATTAAATAAAAATTAATAGAATATGTAAAAAAGATATTAAAAAAAGAAAAATAAAAAAATGTGGATGCCCTAATTAAATTTTCTCGGTAAGCTCAGAAACGCCTACAATCAACCCATTTCTGTTCTCTACTATTTTCCTTTGCCACAAACAATCAAACAATTAAAAAAACCTTTGCGCCCCCCAAAGCCCAAATCATTCGATTTCTTCTCCGAAAATCATTTCATTTTTTCTCTGTTTTCGATAGATCTGTGCAGAAGATCCTGAGTTTTCACCCAAATTTGTGATCTAACTCCCCTTTTTGATTCGGTTTGTTTTAGGACGACCCTCGGTTTTGCCACTATTTACGGCGTTACTCCCTCTGTAAGAAGCCCTAACTTTGCGGGTTTTTTGGGTAGTTGTGTATAGATTTCGGGTTATCTAGGTTTTCGAATCTGGTTTTTCGGAGATTAGGATTGTGATATGAATAGTAGAGGGAGGTATCCACCGGGGATTGGTGTTGGCCGTGGCGGCGGAGTGAACGCGAACCCTAGCTTTCAGTCGAGACCTTCGCAACAGCAGTACGTGCAGAGGAATTTGGTGCAGAATCAGCAGTACTTTCAACAACAACATCATCGCCAGCAACAACATCAGCAGCAGCAACAGCTGTGGCTCAGACGAAACCAGTTGCCCGGCGGCAATGACTCTAGTGTCGTCGATGAGGTCGAGAAAACCGTGCAATCCGAAGCCGTCGACTCTAGGTTCCTTTTCATTTCTTCTCATTTTTTATTGTTATTTCGATATACGAAGATTTGTTTTCTATTGTATTTTTGGCATTCTCTCTCAATAGGAGACAATTTTGCAGGGTTTTTTTTAGTATTCTAATCATCTCAAGCAATAGTTCTAGGGTTTGATTTAGTCCCGAACTTTCCATTTGTTTGGGTGGACTTATACAGAGACAGGACTTGACGAGGGATGGACGATTTATCTGTGCTGCATTTTCTCTTTAACAAACGTTTCACGTTTGTTGTGTATGGTTTCACAGTTGTTTACCTCTTTTCTTGCATCCTCTTTCAGCTCACAAGATTGGAAGGCAAGGCTAAATATACCACCGCCAGATACACGCTACAGAACAGAGGTATTTATGTAAATGATATATGTTCTGGTGTTGAATGTTTGCTTCCTTGTTAATGATATTTTGAATTGTAGAATTATGGGTCTAAAATTTATTAAATGATTTTATATATTTCACTTTGATAATCTTCATACCTTCATGAAATATTAAAAATTCTTCTCAGCTCTTTAGAATGGTGAAGTACAAATTGCTTTTATGTTAGTCTGGTAATGCAAGTGGATTCCTATTTTTTAATTCCTAATATAAATCTATAACTTTAGAATGGTGAGGCCTTCTGTTAGTGCTGTTTGGGCTTGCAATTTCTACCTTCTTATCATCTTATTTTTTGTGATATATATCTCTTTACAAGGCATGATGGAAGTTTGTTGGTATTTATTGTTGTTTCGAATCATCTGTTTACATGTTTATGAGCTGATATGCCTGTTAAATTGCTGCCAGGATGTGACAGCTACCAAAGGAAATGAATTTGAGGATTATTTTCTTAAACGTGAACTACTTATGGGAATATATGAGAAGGGTTTTGAAAGGCCTTCTCCTATTCAAGAAGAGAGTATTCCTATTGCTTTAACTGGAAGTGATATTCTTGCTAGAGCCAAAAATGGAACTGGGAAGACGGCAGCATTTTGCGTCCCTGCCTTGGAAAAAATTGACCAGGATAACAATGTTATTCAAGGTTTGATCTCCATCTACTTTTCCCCCACTCTTTTTGTGTGTATCAGTTATAGGTGCAGTTACTTGGTAATGGGTTCTTCACAGCTTTAGGATTTCTATTGTATATTGTTCTTCTAGTTGCTTGATTTTTTTGACAATCAGATATTGGAGAAGATTCATGAGTGCTGTTTACTGCATATATTGTTAACTTAAATTTGAATTACGGGGCATTGGTATGCATGGACATTGTCAAGTGATGATCAAACTTTTGTATAAGTTTGTGAAATGAGTGCATCAAGACTTACTGCAAACATGCGCAACTTTTTGTGTTAGTCCAGCATGATTTTTTACTATTCTTTCTGAAACCCGTGCAATAAAGTTCTTTATTTGAATCCTATTGATTTAGTATGAAATACAAGTCAAATCCCCTTCATCTCATAATGTTACTTTTGGCAAAGATAGTTATCAAGGCCACACTTGAATTCTGATTTTTCATTATTTGTACGGTTACTTGTTTTTACCGAATCTGTTTTTTTTTTTTGCACAGTTGTCATACTAGTTCCAACAAGAGAACTGGCTCTTCAGACATCACAAGTCTGCAAGGAGCTTGGGAAGCATTTACAAATTCAAGTCATGGTCACAACTGGAGGTACCAGTCTCAAGGATGATATCATGCGACTGTATCAACCAGTCCATTTGCTGGTTGGAACCCCTGGGAGAATTCTTGACCTTGCTAAAAAAGGTGTTTGCATTTTGAAAGATTGTTCTATGCTTATCATGGATGAGGTAATAATTTTCTCTGGGGTTTTTCTTTCAGTTTGATTTTCTTTTTGCATTTTATCCGACATTTTTGTGTTTTGGTTTCTTTCAGGCAGATAAACTTCTGTCTCCAGAGTTTCAACCATCTATAGAGCAGTTGATACAGTTTCTTCCAGCAAATCGTCAAATTTTGATGTTTTCAGCCACATTTCCTGTTACTGTCAAGGACTTTAAAGACAGATACCTTAAAAAGCCTTACATTATTAATCTGATGGATGAGCTTACTCTGAAGGGTATTACACAATATTATGCTTTTGTAGAAGAAAGACAGAAAGTCCATTGCCTAAATACTCTTTTCTCGAAGGTTTGATATTATAAAAAACTTTATCTAGTTTTCTTTCTTTAGCTTTGTTTGGATGAGTTGTGATATTTATTTATCTCCAGCTGCAAATAAACCAATCAATCATTTTCTGCAACTCGGTAAATCGGGTGGAACTGTTGGCCAAGAAAATTACAGAACTTGGCTACTCTTGCTTTTATATCCATGCAAAAATGCTTCAGGACCATCGTAACAGAGTATTTCATGATTTCCGTAATGGTGCATGCAGGAACCTCGTTTGTACTGGTATGTTATGCCATGCCATGCTATTGTTATGTATATTTTGGATATGATCTTAATCTTTCTCTGCTGTTTGATTCTTTAACAAGTAAATCCATGTTGAATAGCTGATAGTTTGAAGTACTTTCTCTTACTGTTTTGCTAGAAAATAACTAATTTGAACTCAATGTTGCTGGCTTTATTTTTTTTTTATTTCGAGCAACACACTTTACGATCTTATGACCAATTCTTGATGCATGTGCTGAATAGGGTTTTACTCTTCATAAGCATTCTGTGATAGTCATCTTGAAGAATAATCTCCTAATGATGTATTTATACTTTCTGCAGATCTTTTTACGAGAGGTATAGATATCCAAGCTGTTAATGTTGTGATTAACTTTGACTTCCCCAAGAACTCGGAAACATACCTTCACAGAGTATGTTGGTTAAGATATTTTATCTCTTGCGAGGTGCAACGTTCATATCATTCTCTTTGGTAATCCTCATGTATATTCTTTTAATGAGCAGGTTGGTCGATCGGGAAGGTTTGGTCATCTTGGATTGGCCGTGAATTTGATCACTTATGAGGACCGCTTTAACTTGTATGTTACCAAATCCAACTTCTGTAAACTATAGTACTATATACATTGAGTTTCTCCTGGTTCATTGAAATCTTATGTGGTCCTTTGTAACAGGTATAGGATTGAACAAGAACTTGGAACTGAAATTAAGCAAATTCCTCCACACATCGATCAGGCAATATACTGTCGATGATTAGTGGTGGATGTTTCCCGTTCGGCCTATGGTGGTAAACTGTGGTGAGCAACTTCACTCGTGTCCAGTTTCAGATCTCTTTTTCCGTTATACTCTTGCGATTTATATGCTACAATTATTGACGATGTACAATGGTTTTGCATGTGTTTATTAGGGTTAATGAAGCTGGTCAATCAAGGTGTTTGATGGATGCATGTTATAAAATATCAATTGGTGTTGGTAGAAGACTTTTACTGCTGCTGCTGTATGCATGTAATCCCCGGAACTCTTCTATCGATTTTTCTAATTCCATAGTCCTGAATTGTTGACAGGAGGATAGTAGGAGAGAATATAGAAGAGTCCTGCTTTTATGCTACTTCCTCTACTTTTATGCTAGTCTCGTTATGGTGGAATTGTTTTTTTTCTTCTAAAGATTGTAGCTTTGTGCAAGAAACTTATGTGTTGTTTTATGTTGGTGCAGTTGCTCGTCTCTGTCGTATGGATAAATAAAAAGATATGACTTGTGTTGGCTTTTCTTTGATGTTTGCCAATCGCATTCCCGTTTTCAATCTGTTTTAAGACATTGCTGGTTCCTACTGTCGTACTTTCATTCAGGTGGTGTTGTTCCTAGCAAGATTAAGAAATTTAATTAGTGATTAGGGTGTAGTGTGTAATAAAATGTTGCTACCAACTGCGTGGTTTGTGAGTGAAGACATAAATGTGAGGTACATATAGATATGTAATAATCAACTCAAGGTACACCACCACCATCATCTGCCATGTCGAACTCTCACTTCTTGGCAAGTGTTACGTTTCCATAAGTCTTGAAGCCATCAACTTCCAACACCAAACCAAATTTGCTTTTCAGTTTTGTCAGATCTTATCTTTTGGAGTTTGAACCGACCACATTTGTTATACTTAATTGAATGAAAAAAATTTAAAGTACTTGGCCTTGCCTTGCACATTAAATAGCAATTCCTTACAAGGAAATGAATAGGTAGATTAAATATCTGTAATGTTTACACACTATTCAACACAAAAATAATTAAACAAACATAGAAACCGACAAGAACTATACAGATGAAACGGGAAACAGATACAATTACAAACAAGCAAAGTGGGCAACCAATAAACAGCTAAAAGTTATGTGTTTCAACATCAGACTTCAGAAACACCCAAGGAGCTTCTTTGGAGTTTGTCCGGTTGCACGGTATTTTGCAGCCATTTCCTCCGCTTTGAGAACTTCTTCTCCACGTTTGGCTTCAACCATGGCCCTCTTTTCTTCTGCTTCCTTGTGAAGTAAAGCCACCTTGTTTTTCATTTTCTCTGCATACTCTGCTTTCTTCTTTTCCAATTGTTCCTACCAATATTTGCAACACGATCGAATCAAACCCGAATGATAAACGACCCCAACAAAAAATACCCAAAGAATGCCTCTTAACCTAAAACTCTAAACTCTAATTTCACATTTGCCGTATAACAACATAATGCAACATAATATTGAAAGTAAACTCTAAGCAATAATAGCAAGGGCTGTTACCTCAATTTTTTTCAGTTTAGCTTCCAGAGCTGCTTTCTTGCTGTTCTCCCATGCTACAATGGCAGAGAGCTTTTTCTGGGACCTGCTCACCAGTTTTAAGTTGATAGATTATTCAACAGTTAAACTAAACTCCTCTAGAAGATCATGGGAATTGAAAGAGGGTAATTTGGCCTTTACTTATTCTCTGCTTTGGTCTTTTCGCTATTTTCCCATGCCTTGATGAATGACAACCTTTTCGCCTTTTCAACCTCCGCAAGGGCAATATCTGAAAAATAGAATAAGTTATATATAAACAGTTAAACACCCTCCTTTTAGCTGTATCTGGAGAAAATAAAACAATGGTATCTAAGAACTATTCCCAACACTTACCTCTGTCATGTGATCCTCCTGAAATTTTCTTCGGTTCAGGCTCCGGAGCCTCTGTCAAAATGAAAATAACGTTAAAACCACCAGAAGAGTGATGATCAATGGTTAATGAAAATAACAGTGTGTAAAGTTAAAAGTTGTGACAATAACTATCACCGTATTGAGGATTACCTGGAATTTCTATCAATACAGAAAGAAAATAAAACTATACTTCTTAATCAAAAAGGATAATACCATAATTGAAGTTTCTTTCTCAATCTTAAAAGCTAGTTAATAAGACAAGGTATAGTAACAGTAGATGTCCTGTTCTCGAAGCAACTTTAATCTTTCACCTAAAGATATTGAAAATGGCCCCATAATCAAATTATTAGATTCCCATGATAATAATTGAGGGACCATGTTTAACAAAAAAAGCTTAGTGTTAAACTAATCAGGATAGCACCTTGCCAGCCTAACCATATATTCTACTGGAATCCTGTGTTATTCTTCACATTATAAAACGTATCATCACATGAGTGTATAGATGTATGATATTTTGAACATATATACTCTTTTTTAATCGAGTAATATAGGTTTCAAGTGTTGTAACTGTTCAACAAAACAATCATTTGTTATTTCGTCAGGGGAAACAAAAGAAACACAGAAATCTGAAAAGGAAGTTTAACTATTCTTTTAATTTTATTTGCTACCTTTTGTGTCAAAATTGATTATATTCTAAAATAACAGAGCACTGAAACAGCAATCAAAAGTAAAGATGTATGCCAAACAGTCTTGAACTCTGTTTTCCAGATCAGTTGATATTAGTAAGAGATTTAAATTAAAAAAATATGTTGGAAACTCGAAATCTAATTTTCTATTGTTTTATTTTACCTATACAGAATTTTGAAAGAAAAAATTACTTCACGCTGGAAATAAATAGATAAATCCATCTTCAATGAAAAGAAAAACATTCCAAACATAATAGATCACTGAAAAAAGCAATAAAAATTCACTGACTAGTGTTGATTTCCAGTATAATTAAGCAACCAAACGGAGCTTTAAAAAGAGCATATGAATTTCATGATTCGAATGTTGAACGTTGAAGTTATATATATAAAAAAATACGATGAGTTGGAAAGCCAAGCTTACTCTCAACTACTGCAAGAGCTTTCGATTCTTCAGGTTTCTCCTCCGTTGACGGTGGAGAGACAGTTTTTTCTTCAGATTCAGCTTTCGGAGCCTCCACTGCCGGCGGTGGAGCTGCTGTGGTTTCAACTTCAGCTTGCTTCTTCACTTCCTCCGCCATAATTTGATCGGTGTTTGTTGAAAACAAACAAAAAATTCGTTAGGAACTAAGTGATAGCTGAGGTCTTAAAGTTCTGGAATAATCTTTATATTTTAGCAACGTTCGTTCGCTTAAATCAAATTATAAATAAATCCACTCTGTACTTTTATCTCATACGCTAAGTTCACGCGTAAACACTGTTTGATTTTGGATATTAAACCTTTTGTTATATAGGTTGATCCAACGGTTGGTATGATTTCTTTTGTGCGGACAGATAAAACGGTTAAATGCCTTAGTAATATAAAACGACGACGTAGGGTGGCTAAAAAAGACCAGAACATAGCAGCACACGTATTTTAAGTCTTTTTATTATTTTAGTATTATTAATTTATTAATAGGTTAATATTTGATGCATCGGTTATGAGGAAAACTTTTTTCCATGTACATATTTATTTAAAGTTTAAAATTTAAAATAAAAAACTCTAGTACCTAAATTTTAATTCTAACTATTAAATTTAATATCCTAAAACATTAAATCTTTGAACCTTAAAGTAAATTTATTTATATAAATTAAAGTTTAGTTTGACAATAAATTAAATGTTTTTTTTCTTTATTAAGGGGTATTAATAGTGTCATAATATGGTTTTGAATATTGCGAGAACTTAAATGGAATGAATGATGAGATGAGATGAGATCCGAAAGGCAAAAGGCAAAATGCAAAAGCAAAGGAGATGTAAATGACAAGTAAGAGCAGCGTAGGGCTAGGCTGGTGGCCAACTAAGCTCAGCAGTTTGGAATTTTTATTGTGAATGATTTGGGCACTGCTGTGCTGCGCTGCTGGTCTTCGTTTTGGTTGGCCATTTTGCTAACAACGTGGACCAATAGCATGCTTCGATTGACGAGCATGGTAGTTGCCTTGTTGTGAGTGTAAATGGACAAAACGTTTGACGAATTATTCGTACAATGTTTGCTTATTAAGCTAAATAAACGAGTATGAATAAATTTTTTATGTTTGTTTAATAAACGAACGAACACAGACACATGCCAGTTCAGTTCGTTTATATTTACGAACAAATTCGTTTATCATTTCATTTATAAGTTCATTTACTGGGTTCTCATTTTCCTTTTATTTTATATATTTTAAATATTAGTGAAGGTAAGGATTAAATTAAACATACGATGAACTTTGGATTCAAACTGTGAAGTCTAAGGAGCTTAAGGACTAGTGGTGTAAATTCACCATTTTGATGAACATATAAACGAACATATTAGCATATATATAATCAAACATATTTGCGAACGCTAAATAAATGAATACAAACACTTTCAAAAATGAACAAACGAACATGTTTGCGAACGCTAAACAAATAAACATAAACAATTTAAAAATGAACAAACAAACACAAACAAAATTTTATTCATTCGAGCTCGATTCATTTACACCCTACTCGTTCGGTATTTCATTTGGTTGTTCTTATAAGATCCAATGACCTTGTCGTGTGTAAGGCCTCATTTCCATGCCTTATTATATTAATCAGAGACGTGGTGCCATTGCAATTTGTAGCACGGTTGGCCCACTACAGAAAAACAGAGGTGCTCATCTCCCAAGTTTTGCATAACAATGGGGCCACCTTTTATACTAACAAAGGGTTTCTAAATTTTAAATATATTAACAGATATCCATTAAAAATATTTTTTTTAACTTTGTTTTCAAATTTTTTAAGAATAATGTTTTAATAACTTTTATACCTTTTCAGAATTTTCTTTGATTATTTTTTTAAAATTTTGAATTTTACTTATCTCATACAAATATACTCATATTTTTTGTATAACTTTTATACATTTTTAACATTATACTTACTCATTTAGGTTTTTTATATTAAAAAAATTATAATGGTTTTAATAACAGTATTTTCAATTTTTATTTTTTTACTTGAAAAATAGTGCAAAAATTAAATAATATATGGACTTCTAAGGTATTTAAACCAATTTTTTGGATCGAGAATCCCTCAATTTAACTTTTTTATAAGGACCGAATTGCTCAGTTTTATATACTACAATTGCATTGGAGGCATTTAGTAGGCATGAACAAATGGTTGAATCGATTATTAGGCATTAACTTTTGGATATAAAAGGCCCATTCAATCTCTGGTCATGTCTGGTAGCCGAACAATCCCTATACGCGCAGCCGCCACGTTTGATATTTTCCATTTTTGTTTTGAAAGAAAAGCTTAATCGACGGGACAAGCGGAGGAGACCTGAGTTGTCGGGAACTTTGTAATCTACTAATGTATTTTTTTAGGTTTATAGGTTCAATAAGTTCTTAAATTTTTATAAAAAAAATTAATTAAATTTGTAATTTTTTTGTATTCAATTAAGTCTTTAAATTCAAGAAAAAATTAATTTGACTTTTTGACCAATGTTAGAGATCATTTTATTAGATATTATTTTATTAGAGAACATATTGTCAAGAAGGAACTGGAGTTCAAGTTTGTAAAGACTCAAGATCAAGTTGCAGACATTTTTACAAAACCTCTCAAGTTTGAAGATTTTCGAAGAATGCATGAAAGCCTTAGCGTGATCAAGAAAAGTTAAAATCAGAGGGATTGTTGAAAATTATAATTTAACCTTTTGATGAATAGGTGTAACTCTTCATGAACCTATATTAAAGAATGAATGTAACCATTCATCATGAATAGATACAAATGTAAAGTTGTAATCTTTCTAATAGTCACTTACAACCCTATATAAAGAATTGTTAGCGATGAAACAAATCATTCAATTTTTATACTCTTGTAATAACATTCCATTTCTCTTCTTGATAGTGTTACAATTTTTCTTCTACCTATTTCTAACATGTGATTTGAGTCGTGGAATGCCAACCAATTCCCATTTTAATTTTTGGTCAAACCCTGCTATAGTTCCGATTTTTTAAAATTAAATGTGTTCTAATATAAAATGGTGGCAGTCCTTTCTGTTCTCAGTTAAAGTCTATTTATGAAAAGAAATATTTTAATCTTTGCATATTTGGAAAATAAATGTTTCGATCCAAAATATTAATTTATGATTAGTTTTTTTAATATATTAGTTTATGATTAGTTGAACTAAAACATTAGATCTTATAAAATTTATGTTTGATTTTGATATAACAAATTGTTTAAGGACTAAATTGCAAAAGTAAATAAATTTTAAGTACTCAAAAGTCTCAAAAAAATAACAAGTATTTGAACCAAAAATTGTTTCTAAGTCAAAAATCTTAAACCCAGTAAAATTTTCTAAGTGTTTCAAAGCTAAAATTCTGTAATTACGCCCATGCGTATCAATACGTCTTAGGCGTACCGATACGGTTTTTCAACACTAAAATTTTAATCGTCAAAGTGTATCGATACGGTTTCACCCTTACCGATACTGTTTCATCTGGCTTTAAGATCACACATTGAAGTATCGATACGGTTTGGTCAGATTTACAAAATCTTTGCATTAAATTTTATAGTCTTTGCTTGTCAGTTATAGGAATCAGTGGAGTTTAAATGGTCGTTGAACCTTATCGATACGCCTTAGAAGCGTATCGATACTTTTTTTTGCTAAACTTTCATCCCTGATTCCAGTGAGCAAATCCCGTAACGATACGACATTCTAATATCGATACGCCCCTTATTTTACACTAAGATCGTACCAATAAGCTGCCCTGCGTATCGATACGACCTTGTATTTTGTACACAACGGCTCTTTCTATTTTGAGACAAGAACCGATACGGCCCTTCGCATACCAATATGGTTGGTTGCAGAAGTGCATTTATGGTGGGAAAAAGAGAGCCCACGGCTCTATTGATGATGCCAACCACCAAAACGGTTAAAATTCAATGAGAAGGTATAAAAGCAAGCCTCCAAAACTACAACAACAACAACTAGTGATCAAGTGAAAAACAATCAAGCAAGAATTCAACCACTTTGAACCTTATAGAGTCAAATCTTTGTACCCAGTTGTGTAATTCTATTGTATCAATTTTTTTCAAGTTGGGTTGAGTGAACTTGTAAATTGGAGCAAAATATCTACCTTTGAGAGGTTAATTTCTATTTGCCATCTTTCTTTGTAAAATAGTGAGTCTTGATTAAGCTTTGGGTAGAAAGCTTAATCGTTTTGTAAGGTTTCCTCCTAATCTGAGAAAAGGAGGAGAATTTCTAGTGAAATTGGTTCAAAATCCTTAGTGGAAGCTAAGGTAGTGGATGTAGAGCTTGTTCGAAGCTTGAACCACTCTAAATCTCTTGTGCCTTCATTTTTTATTTACCAATTTCCCCTCTTCAATTCTCTTCAATTCTTAAAAGTCAATTCACCTCCTCTTGGCCATTTGTACATCGATTGATCCACACAACAATTTAAATATATTTAATTTTCTATCAATTTATAAATTGATACTCTCAAAAAAATCAAGTTTACATACGTATATATTATAAGTGAGCAAATAAGAACAATACATTATAGTGTTAACCGTTAACTATTTCGTTAAAAAAATTGTTCGTAAACCATTCAAAAAAATTATAGTGTTAACTATTTTTTCAAATTATTTATTTTTTTGGTGAAGAGTGTTAACTATTTTCTAGTACTGGTTTAATTGTGATTTGATATTTTTAAATTTTTTAAAAATTCATATAATATTTAAATCCATTATTAAAGCATTCCAAAACTAAAAAACATTAGATAAGTATTAAAAATACAATAAAATTAAGAAATTATAAAAAGATTTTTTCATAAAAGCAAAAATAATTTCAAATTTCTAAAATCTCTACAAAATTACAGAAAATGAAAAATAATCTTTAAAGACTGAAAAATTATTGAATAATTTCCAAGAATTTTAAAACAAGAAGATAATAATAATAATAATAATAATAATAATAATAATAATAATAATAATAATAATAATAACCTTCACAAGTATAAAGTTGTGTTTCTCTAACTTTTGCTTATTGTAGTTTTGTTATAAAAATTAATTTTATTATGGGTAATTATATCATGAACCGGTAGTGGAAATATTTTGTTTCTACAAGCGCCTTAATTTTAGGGGTTAGAGATTTAATTTAAGGTTAATAATTTAAGAATTTAAGTTTATGTGCTTAGAATTTAGGGATTGTAGTTTGAATTTAGAGTTTGGGGTTAGAATTTAGGAGTTATAAGTAAAAACCTAAATTCTTACCATATTACCCTAAACCCTAAACCCTAACCTCTAAACCCTAATTTCTAAACCCCTAAACTATAAACCCTAAACTAAATTCTTAACTCTTAATATTAAGGCGCTTGTGAAAATATTTTATTTTCACCGTCAGTGCATCATATATTTTGCCTTTTATTATTATGCTAATTTTATGTTTGATGTTTTTTGTCCTGTACATAGTTTTGAACTGTTTAGAAGTATTTTTATAATTTTTTGAATATTATATATGTTTTTATTTTTAATTCTTAAAAATGGTGTAATTTTTTTATTCTCGGAGGATTATTTTATTTTTAAAAATTTTTATTTTGAATTTTAAATTTTTTAAAAATTTATTGTATTTCGTTTGAAGTATTTATTAATAATTTTATTGAGCGTGTAGTGTTTTTAATATTTTTAAATTTTAGATTGTTTTAGAATCTGTTTTGAATATTATATAAGGTGATTACAAGGTAGTATCTGTTTATAGATATTCTTAACCCTTTGACAATACACACATCTTGCAGATATTGTGATTGAACATAAGTCTCCACTGAGACCACTTGTTAGGTTCATAGATTAATCTTTTTTAATTTACCTTGTAATTACCTTTAGATTATTCAAAAAAAATTACTCATTTTAAGACTAATCTCTTTAATTTTTAAATTGATACATACTTAAAGAGTATTAAAATTCATTATTTGGAGAAATTATATCATGAGCCCTCTTCGCAAGTTATTCAGGTCTTAACAAATAAAAATCATTTATTTCATTAATTTTTTTGTATCATCTTTTTACCAAGTGAAAATTTATTCAGTAAAAACTGTTTTTTATTTATAATTTACAATAAATATGAATGAAAATTCACTTGGTAAAAGGATAATATAAAAAGTTAATAAAAAATAATTTTTATTGATTAAGATCATGAATAATAGAAATAAAGACTCGTAATATAATTCGTTTTTTAGGTGAGTTCAAACTCACAATAAATTTAACGCTTTGAACTACAATATTCACATTTTAAAACTTATATGAATTATACTGTTTTTTTTTTCTTATAGTAAAGAGTAAAATGAATTTTTATTATATTACAAGGACTCTATTAGAATTTAATTCTTATTTAAGTGGTAGAGTCAGGATTCTTATATAATAGAGTCGGAATGGAGTATGAAGTATGAAAGATTCTTATATCACTATAAAAGAATTGTTGACCTCGTACCCCAATAAACTGAGTACGGTTAATTTTAATAATTTTTATGAAAAAATTTATATTAACCCATTGTAAATTCTATACCTACCAAATCAAGTAGAGGTTAATTCACCCTAATTTTAAATGTAGCACCGTCATGCTTATCTCGTAGATGATTATAACAAAAGGAAAGGACTTTTGGACTAGAAAAATTAAGACAAAGACTACAATAAATATTTATCAAATCTCTATCAGAGTAATTCATCATATGTATCCTTCCTCTTCCAAGAAAAAAACAATCACTTTATTACCAATCAATTAATAAATTATTATTATTATTATTATTATTATTATTATTATTATTGTTGTTTTTGTTGTGCTACTGCTGCTTAAATAACACGCAATTCATAGTTGACTTGGTTCACTCAATTTAATGAGAAAAACTGCAAAAAAGAAAAAAAATCGTTTAATAACACGACCTAATTTTTATGACTTTTCTTAATTAGTTATAGATTGTTAGTGGCGAATTCAAAAATAATCGACCGTTTAATACGGACGATAACATCGTTTGCAGTCTCTATTTAATCACAAGTGGTTTTAGAGTGATTGTTGTTCGTGCGTTAAAATTTTAACTCTAAACATAAATTCGAATAGACAATAACATTTGTTCTTTGAATTTAAAATCATAATTTGCTGTATTTAGGTTCAATTGTTCAAAGTCAAATCTTAACAATCTCAATAATTACATTCGATATATTTTAAAATTGAAAAAAAAATTTATTTGAAGCCCATATCGGTCCCTCACTGCACGTCGTAATAGACTTTTTTGTTTCTTGACCCAAATTCCATTTAGCTTAAAACTTCATCCTTTCTAGAGCATCAAAATCACCGCTGCTTAGGTTTGACCTTTGTCCTCCGAAGCTTTCATCAGCTGATCATCTCAGTTTTGCAGCTCCAGCTCCATGAATCCACCGCAACGGAACGGACCAAAGAGTGTTAGGTTGCTCTACTTTTAAAATTTTTAAATTTTCATATAATTTTATTAAGTATAAAAGTTTGTACCATTATCGCAAATTCTTATATATATACATGCATGATCTTATTCTTTTTCTTTTATTTCTATGATTTTTCATATGATTAAGTCATACGACAAGATTACACGTTTGTTTATCTATGTTTAGTAGATCGATTCTTAATGATTTTTCTGTATATATATTTTTTCTTGTGAAAATGATATGATACCTAAAGACGATATTCTTTCAGTTTGTTTAGTCGCATGCATGATACGAAGTCTTCCCACCTGTTGAATCATAATTGTTTCATAAAGCCTTTGAATAGCTTATTTTAAACGTAATATATATAAATAGATAGATAGAAGGGTTATACCTTAATAGAAAATGTCAACACAATTTGGAGTAGATAATTAAAATTTTCTATTGACATTCTATCTTTTTCCTTAAGTCTTGAGTTATAGTCTCAGTAAGAACAGTTCTCTTTTATCTACGTAGAAATTATTAAAAAAAACCTCGATAGAAAATTACCACTCATGATCCTCGTTCTTTCCTACCAACTACCAGATTCATTAATGTAATTAATTCACCACTAATTAATAAATAGTACAATGGTACTAAAATAATTAAAATGTTAGGAATAACATTATGTCTAGCCATACAAAAATTAGCCGGTATATATGGCATCTCGTTAATTAGAGCCATTTAAATCATTTTACAATATATCTTGCCTTACATAAACATGTACACATATATTTTAGGAATTTATGAATTAAAAATAATATAAACAAAATCAACATGAAATAAACTTAAAAGTTACAAAGAAATCTAGTTTCTATGCTCTCCCTAATGTTCAAATACACAAAATTCTATGTCTTATAAACTCAGTTTCTTTGCCAAATTCTTCCTAAATTCCTACGAAATTTATATATCTCAAATAGACCCATAGCCATAGCTTTTATATTTCTTTCATAATTCGCTCTCGTGTAATAATAAAAGTTGAGATATATTTTCTATTAAAAAAATTGAGATATATTTTATATCTATATTTAGAGTCAAATGCATGAGCCTGTAAACGAATCAAACGGACATGAATGAGGGTATATTCTTGTTCGTTTGATTAATTTTAATCGAATAAATGAACGAACATAAACAACTAAACGAACATAATTTTTTGTTCGTGTTCGTTTGTTAAGGAATGTAGCTTGTTCATGTTCGTTAGTTAAGAAATGTAGCTTGTTCGTGTTCGTTCATGTTGGTTCGTTAAAACGATAAATGAACACAAACGAGCGAACATAAAAGGACACATGTTAATAAATTTAAACAAACATAAACTAACAAATAAATATAAATAAACTTAAACAAACATAAATAAACGGATTACCGAACGTTCACGAGCGTAAATGAAAACGAACCCTTTGTCTATGTTCGTTAATTTAATTAAACGAACATAGATTTTGTGTTCATGTTCATTCATTTAATAAATAAATGAACTTCTCACCATATGATTCACGAACAATTTGCTAAACATTTAGTTCGTTTACATCCCTACAAATGCATAGGTCACAAAATAAAATTATTCCACTGGTCTTCTTAATTATATATATATATATATGAAGCCATTAACAGATTTGGTTAACCCCAGTTGTATTCGAGCTTTTTCAAAATAGTTTCCATGGCGGATCATGTTAAGCATTTTCATGGTGTTTGGCCTCACGGCCTTAAGGGATTAGCCTCGACGACTGCTACTCTCTTCTTCTTCCTCGTTGTTATTGCAGCTCTGCTTAATTGGATGGATATTGTAAGTCTCCCCTTATTTAAAAAAAAACATTCATTAGTTCATATATATTTATATTCTGAAATTTATTAATAATAGATTAACGCTAAAATCATTTTTTTCTTCTTTTTGGTCTATTTGTTCTTCAGCCTATTATTCAGAGAACTTCATTCGGCCAGGCGATTTTGACTTCACCAAGTGCTGGAATTCATCACGACCGGATCGAATATCCTCTGAACTGCTCTAACGTACATAATTTCACACAAACATGTCCGGACGATTACCCATCGGTGTTTGAGCCCGAGGAATCGACGACCGAAACTTGTTCGGATTACTTCCGGTGGATCCACCAAGATTTAAAGCAATGGAAAAGTTCGGGGATTACAGAAGACATGATCGGGAGAGGAATTCCGAGTGTGGATTTCAGGCTCCTGATTGTCGACGGAAACGCTTATGTGGAGAAGTACAGACCGGGGTTTCAAACCAGGGGTGCGTTTACAATATGGGGGATTTTGCAGCTTCTAAGGTTGTACCCCGGAAGAGTACCGGATTTGGACCTTTTGTTCTTCAGTGGGGACAGGCCTCAGATCATGAAAAGAGACTATAAACCACCCGATGCTACGTTGCCGCCACCGGTGTTTCATTACTGTGGCGAGAAGGCGGCACTGGACATCGTGTTCCCTGACTGGACCTTCTGGGGATGGTAAATTCCGGTACATGTTGCCACAAAGTTACACATTTTTAATGGTTTTGTTTATTTCATTAGACTACACACATATTCAGGGATTTAAACTGTCGTTGTGGTAGTATTTTCGGTCGCATTACATTTATCGCGATACCGGCTACTATGGCAGTTGCATACCTATTTAAATCCACGTTCGTATTAGCAATTAGCTTGAGTGCTTGACTATGCTTTGTTGTGGCAGGGCAGAGGTTAATATACCGCCATGGGAACAGATGTTGCGGGCAATAAAGAAAGGGAGGGAGAAGGTCAAGTGGGAGAATCGGGAGCCTTATGCCTACTGGAAGGGTAACCCCCGCGTTTCTGCAGATAGGATAGACCTTTTGAAATGTAACCTTTCTGATAAAAATGACTGGAATGTTCGGGTTTATAAGCAGGTAAATGTAATTATTCCTGAAATATTATGCTTCTTTTTTCTTTGATTTTGGGTTGAAATCATAAGAAACTTAGCTGGTTTGCTATTATTCAGGATTGGCGTAAAGAAATCGGACAGGGTTTCCAGAATTCTAAACTGGAAGATCAATGCACCCATAGGTATATATGAAAACCTGTTTCTTCTCATTGTTAAGGAAGTAGATTTCGATTGTAAATTAATGGGATTTTGAACTTTGTTGTGGTGCAATGGATATCAAGATATAAAATTTATGTAGAGGGAGCGGCATGGTCTGTAAGTGAGAAATACATATTAGCATGCGATAGTATGACGTTGATGGTAAAGCCTAGATACTACGATTTCTTCTCGAGAAGCATGGTGCCGATGCGGCATTTCTGGCCGATCCGCCGCAGGAACAAATGCAGAGATCTTAAGTTTGCTGTTGAGTGGGGCAATAATCATACTCGTGAGGTACGTTTTTGCGGCAAACGAAAACACGGATTGTTATGAATTCAATGGTTAATATGTCAACTTGCAGGCATGGACCATAGGGAAAGCAGGAAGCAATTATATTGAAGAGATGCTGGCAATGAGAAATGTGTACGATTACATGTTCCATTTGTTGAACGAATACTCCAAACTCTTGAAGTTTAAGCCAACGATACCTCCGAAAGCTCAAAGGGTCTGCGCCAAAACCGCAGCGTGCTCACAGAAAGGTTTATGGAAGGAGTTCATGGTGCAGTCGATGGTGAAGTCTCCGAGCGATAAACTTCCATGTACATTGCCTGCCCCGTACGAACCGTGAGCGATTCAAGCTTCTCTCGACGCGGAAGTGAAAATAACTAAGCAAGTGGAGACATGAGAGACTGAATATTGGAAAAAACGAAACGACAAGAAGCAATAGAGTATGTATTACATATCATTACACCAATCACATTGGAAGAATATTGTAATCAAATACTAGACAGATTTGAAAGCAGCATTAAAAAACAGGGGAATTCCTACCTTTACATCACACCATTTAGACTATAGGGATTGCTTGGGATGTTATAGTATATAAAACAGGACATATCACACAAATTAATGAAGATTATTGCGTAAGGAAAATTCTTGAATGTAGGCTCGAGTCATCGGAAGGAATTAAAGAGCTTGGGATTTGATGATATCGAAGCTCATCTCGCTCGGATCAGTTGCCTGCAACTCAGCTTGAATCCCATCCAACTGCCTCTTGAATTTGTCCTTGGAGCTTGCATAAAGCATCTTGCTCCTCACCCTTGCCCCATCAGGTGACCTATATATACATACACACACACCATATAGGAAGAATATTATTGTAACCATCAGTTCTTTGGGAACAGAAACGATGTGTTGGTTTTCATACCATGCAACGAAGAAAATCTTGCTCTTCTGACAATTCTCGTTGGTGGTGAAGTCGTAGTCGAAGACGGCTTAGCGGCATTCGTTCGGAGCAACGCATTGGTGAAATCTTCGTAGGTTTCTCGGGGACCGCCCAGCTTCTCGACGACCACCTGTTGCGTCTGGTCGTGGATTTTGTACACGATGAACCGATGGTTTCGCTTTGATTTTAGTTCCATGAACTTCAACACGCACTCATCATTCACATACATTCCTGATGATGAATTAGCCTAATATGTAGCACCATAGGAATTAACACAATTTAATTGAAAATAACATACAATATTAAAATTAGGGTTACTATTCGATACGGTTAATATCGTGACGAAATTCTCAATTCAAGTTATTTAGCAATTAGGAACAATGATAATAAGAGAGATTTTGGGAAGCATACCATTTTGTTCTTCAAGTGAAGCTTTGATAAATGTTTTGGTAATTGTCAGCCGAAAAGGGGGAAATTCTGAGAAAATAATTAAGCGAAAAGAAATGGAATTGAATGTCTGGTTTTAGTAGGGCATGGGAATTGGATTTTCTTTTAATTAGGGAAAACAGAAAAAAGAAAATAATTGCTATGTAGGGGATGAGAGATATTTTAGGGGAAAATTAAAGGGTGAATTCATTTCCCTGAATTACCATTATCTGTGGGAAAACTGTTTTTAGATATAGCACATTTATTGCTTCTAAGGAATTAATTTAGAATTTTAAATTTTTTGATTGGATCCAGACCAATCTGCGTCTGTAATCACTCATTTTTATCTGGTCTGTAAATACATATCAGTATAATTATTAGTATATTAGCGTTGCATGTATACATTGTATTATATTATATTATATGTTTATTATGTGCATGAGTATTATTAATATATGTAAAGTGTGTAGTGTGTGCATGTATATTATAAACTATGTATGTATACGTATTAATAAGTAATACGGTGTATGTGTGTCACACATGTATCTATATTTAGTACGAGCGTATTTGTTTTTACGGACAATGTGTAGATGTTATGTTAATTATGTGTATGATTATATATGTATGTATGCTAGTATGTTATATTAATTAATGTTTGTATAGGTATATACGTATGTATTATCGTATGTGTATTATTATTAATTGTTGTTATAACTAATATTAATGTTATTGTTATTGGGCTAATATAAAATGAAATCAAAAAACATGTTAAACCCAAATGAATAAATTGTCAGTCCAAGTCCATTACAGGTTTGAAATTATTAATATTATTACAAGGCCCGGTTGGCCCAAACCCAAAACCCTATTTAATTCTAATTATTTTTGTGCAGATAACTATGGGCCGTTGGATCAAGATCTGATCCAACGGTCACGATCAAAGGAGGATAAAATATCTAGCCAGCCGCGTGCACTACACGTCTGGACGGTTCGAGTGCCACGCGCGGACTCTTCAATATCCCACGCGTGCGTGAGTCCCACGCGCTATAACCCCTCGACTGCTGAGCCCCACGTGTCACGATCTGGGGCCGTTTCACCGATCGAGGTTTCATATGGACCGTTCATCCTTCAAGCCAGCCCGACCTTTAGATCAGATCTGATCCAACGGCCGAGAACGCCTCTGGCCGAAGACAGAACCCCCCACACCGCCACCATGCTTCCACCATGCCGGTCTCCAACCACCGCGTTCAGACATATCAGAACACAAAAAAAGAGAGATTATGTCAGTATTAGTTCAGATCTGAAAAATAGATATATTACTTGTTACCAAACCAAAGAGACAAGCATATATGTATGAAACAAACAATTTGTAAGGCAGATAAGTTGTAATTGAAAAGAAAAAATACAAAAAGAAACAACCAGTCTTCAGTGGTAATACTCTTCTCTTTTCTTACCTAGTTGCATGCATACAAAAAATATACGTAGTAAATAAAAAAAAGAGAGGTTTAGAGTTGTTACCCTCGTCGTCTGTGGATCTCCCCTTTACCAGTGATAAGCCTCTTCGGCCTTCCCAGGCTGAATATGGTGAACTGAAAGGAGTGGGAGGCCCTTTTTGGTTTCGTTTTGGGTTGAATACACAAAAAAGGGGGGTTTTCGTTTCGTATTTCTTAGATCTAGGACGAATAGAGGATTTTTTCTCCAAATCCAAGTTCAGATTCATGTCGAGGGTAAGGTAAGGTTCATTTTGGCGTTTTTTTCGGGGTTCGCCGGCGCCGGCTAGCGGCAGTCGGCGACGGAGAAGACGACGGTCGGCCGCCGGTTTCTGGGTTCATCAAGGGATGGTCGAGAGAGAATGAGAGTTTGGCTTGTTATAAAAACTGAAAAATTATCCTTTAATTTCTGCTACTGATGTTTATTTCTTTTCATTTCAGTCCTGTTTCCATGTAAATATTCATGTTCGTATTATAATCGTGCATGTTGATGTAACCTTTTGTCTTATTATATATCCCTCGTATATGCCTTGTATTTTTATGTTTACATGTATATGTGTGTTAAGTTTATGATGATTATGTATCTTTATGCATTTGTTCGGTTATTCGTATCACGCATATTATGTTCTAGTTGGCTCGTACACAACATGTTTTGTATTTTAGTATGTATTGTATGTTCTCTTGGCTTTTAGGTTACGTGTTAGTGTATTTTCTTTTTATGTATAATATATTGGTCTATATATGTTGAAATGTGTTTTATTTCTAATATGTATGTCTTCTTGAAATATATGTTTTTGTCCACACACGTATTTATTCATGCCTTGTTATTGTGATATGTTAAATTTGTTTTTATCTACTATTAAGATTGATATGTATATGTATGTTTTAATTACGTAATTTATTTATGTTAGATTAGTATTCTATTATGTTAATATTTATTTGTATTGTATTTAAATTATTTGTCATGTTTATATTTTGCTCACTAAGGTTGCATAATGATATATAAATTGTCAATGCGGTGCCCTTTTATCCGAGCATAAACGGGGCCAGTATCAGGCGTAGTGATAGTGGTTGGGCGTTTACTCTCGGATAACGGGGCCTTTAAAATTTATTCGCAATTATAACCGAATTTTAAAATAATCGTCACTTTAATCCGGAAAATCTAATATTAATAAAGCGGTAATCATTAAAGTACCAATTTTGGGCGGTGTGGGGGTGCTAATCCTTCCCCATCCGTAACCGACTCCCGAACTCAAAGTTTTTTGAATCTCTGGTTTTATGGTGTCCGACCTACCTAAGTGGCCGGTGGCGACTCCAATTTTTAAATAAAATGCGGTTCTTTTAAAACCCCTACGGAATAAATATTTTATATTTGAAAAATCACAAACACTTCGAAAACCCACGTTTTTTTAGTGAAAAAGGACATCGCTACAGATGGCGACTCCGCTGGGGACTATTTTTTTTCAAAAAAAAAATGAGAGTCAAGCTTTTAAAATAATTACCGCTTTATTAATATTAGAAATTCCGGGTTAAAGTGACTATTAAATTAATATTCGGTTGTAATTGCGCGTTTATTTTAACGCATTTAAAATATGGCATATAAACCCGTTTTTTTAAGTGGGGGGAAAACGCTAATGCTTTCGTGGAGATATCGTTCTCCCGTATGGGCCTAGCAAGTACCTTCGGGGCTCGAGTACCTTATGCTTTCGTAAGGATATCGTTCCTTCGTACGGGCATAAGCGAATGGGCCCCCCTGAATTGAACCCGGTTGAAAGGAGCTTATAATGGGTGATGATCGGGGGCCTTGCTACTCTTAGTAGAGGACAACAAGGACAATTCGGGTACCTCCTAGAACCAAGACTGCATGTAGAGAATACATAGAAACCTACCCATTTAGAGCCATGCGGATAACCTTAGGTTTTAGACGGGATAAATAGAGTTGTTTTGTGTGTTTATTCTGTTTTATTTTGTCATTTTATTTATATATTTATTAATTTTATCTGGTAATGACTTGTTTTCTTTTCGCTTTTGTTTTTTTCATACATCATACATTTGCATCACATAAAGGTACTGTATCAAGTGGTTTGCCCGATCAGAAAGTCTTTCACCATGGAAAAAAGGTGTCTTAGGAAAGAAGAACTTAATTTGTCAGTCAGACATTGGTCAGAGGTCAACCAGAAAACCCAAGGGGACAGTTCGCCGAACGAACGCGTAATAGCAGGGTACACCTATGTGAGTCTCCAACAGAACAACTTATGGGATCTTCAAAGCATTTGGGAAAGATGGGACCAAAGACTACAAGACTTGTTCTGCGATAGTTATGGCGACATTGCACATCTGTTATATGTTCGGGTTAACCAGCCCCTGCTCCGAGCTATAGTCCAGTTCTGGAATCCAGCTTTTTGCTGCTTCACCTTCAATGGGCAGGACATGATGCCTACAGTAGAAGAATACACTGCTTTACTTAACCAGAAGAACATTCAGGAAGATTGGATTTACGCGAAGCCTCCGAGGAATCAGAATTACACTGCGAAGCTCAAAACCTTTGCGGGAATGAGTGACGATTGGGTTAATGGCCTGCTTCAGATCCGAGGAGACAATATAGTTTTTGCATGGGAAAGTATTCGGGACATCATACCGACACATCCAGACGAGGCAAAGAAAATAGACCTATTCGCCTTAGGAATATATGGTTTGGTGATCTTTCCAAGAGTACTCGGGAACATTGACATAGCCATTCTGGACTTGTTTGGGCGGGTAAAACGGAAAGCAAACCCAGTACCAGCAATCTTGGCCGAGACTTTCATTTTCTTAAATGCTAGCCAGAAACATGAAGAAGGACGTTTTCGAGGATGCGCACAAGCTGTTACAGGTATGGATTCAGAGTCACATGTGGAAGACACCGATGAGGGTCCTGCCGGGGATATCCTTCCAAGGTTTTTCGCCTTTAGGGGAGTACTTAGCAAAGGAATGGCGAGAGGATTTGAAAACAAAAATGTGGACTATTTTCTTCAGGAACATTCAAGAAGAAGACATAGCATGGAGGGTCCCATGGCTCGGTAAAGTTAATTATTTTCTATACAGTTGTGGTGATTTCAACTGGCTGATGATGTTGGGATTGCACGGAGGGATCGCCTGTGCTCCGCTTTTAGTGTCTTGACAGTTCGGATCACGATAGTTCATTCCCAATACCGTCGGGTTAAGCCAAACTGAATTTCTTTTCAAAGGGGAGTTCAAAGGAAAAATTCAGACCATCATGAGGGCCTGGGACTATTGTTACCGGATCAGGGTGGAAGGAGATACCAAGCACATGACTACCCCAGACTACGATCTTTGGAGACGTTTGAGGGTTAATAATATGATTCCTGAATCTGATCAAGGACCAGCAGTGTCACTCGAGGAGCTTACAAGGGCGGTACCGTCTGAAACTGTCATCTTACGGAATGAACTCGAAGAAATTAAAAAGAAAATGGACATCCAACAGACCCAACATGCGAGCGAGCTCTATAAGGCAACCTTAGAGGTTGACGAGCGGGACGAGATCATTAGGCAGTTGAAGAAATTAAATGCAGATTTGAGCGACAAGAATACTCTTTATCAAAAAGATGCACTTCTACTACAATCAAAAATACAGAAGGCCGGCCGGAGTCAATTCATAGCTGTGGAAAGAGAAAGAATGAATGGCATCCGTTTGGTGGAAGAAGAACGAGAAATCAACAAGAGAGCAATCGAGAAAGAGATAGAAAGCTGCCGGTTGGCTATGGAGGAAGAAAAACGGTCCTCCAAGAAGGCCATTGATCAAGAAAAGAAAAGATTCAGGCAAGAAATCAACAAGGGAAAATAAGCTATCCATCATGAGAGAGAAAACGTCACCGTATGGAAAAGAAAGTTCATGAGTAGCCGGAATAGACTGTTAGAGATGCAAAAATTGTACGATGATACTATTCAAAGTCTGGAGTAAAGCCAAAGTCAGAATGGCGAATTAAAAGGAAAGGTGGCGGAAGTTGAACACTTCATTCGAATATACTGCCAGAGAAATGGTTTCACTGAGCTACAAGAAAGAGAGCGCGAAGTAAGCGTGTTACGAGCACGAATTAAGTCCCTCGAAGTAATTGTTGAGGATTACAAGGAAAGAATTAGTGTGTTCGAGGAGGCTGCAGCCGGATGGGACACCTATTGGCAAAAGAGATTGCGTGACGCTGCCCGGATGGTACAGGATAGGGACCAATATTACGCAAACCTGATGGTGGACATACAGCGAGTCGCCAGGCATGTGAATGATTTGGCCATCGAGGCTGAAACACTCCGACCTTTCATAGTCCCAGAAATGGAAGAAGCTCCCAGGTTCAGCAAGTTGCTCCAAGCAATTGAAAGATTAGGAGATAGAGCTAGAGCTTATCTATAGGACTCTGTGTTGTAATTAGATCTTTTGTATTAGGGATCTTTATTTTGTAATACGAACTCTGTTGTAATCTAGACCCTTTAATTCCCGTGGAAGTAGTTCAAAAGGGTGATTACCAGCGGAATCAGTACCTTATCTGCATACATTCTTGCATTGCATCATGACATTCGCATTATTATACATGTATTTATTTTCTTGCAACCATATTAACATTATGAATATTGTGGCGTTGTGTGTAGTTAACCCGTAATCATTCATCATCCATACCTTACCCGATTACAAAGCAAGCTCATGGAAGACAGGATAATCAGTCTAGAAAAAGGGCAAAAAGAGCTCGAGACAAGACTTGAAGAGGCCCAAAGAAGCCTCAGTGATCATATTGCTCAGTCACAAGCATCGATAGTATCCGACATAACCGTACTGTTGGCTAAAAGCCTTGGAAAAAGAGTGGAAGGAGAAACCGTTCAAGAACCAGAGGGTACCCCAGTTCACTACAAGGTTCAACCAACTGCACCAAACCCGGCTAGAAAGGCGTATATCGACCCTGCAGGAATGTCATCTAGTTTTCAAATAGGGGTACCTGAAACTCAACCCTTCGACGCTGAAGCACTCTATGAAGAAGAGGTGCCGAACCTGAACATGGTTGAAAGGATCAGGACCGAGGTAGAGAAAAAGTGGGAAGAGAGGTTTCGCCTCATAGAGGAAAAATTTAAAACGTTACAATCTATAGAAGAATCAGGAAATGACGTTAGAGACTTAAGTCTGGTGTCCGATCTTATCCTAGCGCCAAAATTTAAAATGCCAGAGTTTGACAAATAAGATGAAACCACGTGTCCTTCCGCACACATAACAATGTACTGTAGAAAGATGACGGCTTACCTTAAGGACGAAAAAATACTGATCCATTGTTTCCAGGACATCCTAACTGGAGTGGCGTTACGGTGGTACACCCAGTTGAGCAAGGCAAATGTGAAGACATGGAAAGATCTGTCAAGAGCATTTACTGAGCAATATAAGTATGTAACATATATGACCCCCAGTAGAATTATGTTGGAAAATATGGGGCAGAAGTCCAACGAAAGCCTGCGGCAATACGCCCAAAGGTGGCGAGAAGTGGCCACCCAAATTCAGCCACCCCTCCTGGAACATGAAATTACGCTGTTATTTGTTAATACTCTGAAAGGGACACTCTTTGATCGCCTCATTAATAACACAACGCAGTGTTTTACTGACTTAATCAGGACTGGGGAGTCCCTTGAATTGGCAATTAAGAGTGGTAGAATTGATGGCGGGGAAGGGTCTCAGAAATATAGCAAGAGGAATGAAGTAAACGCTACCAGCACTTATACCACCCCGAAGAACTTCACAGTCTCACAGCCACAAGCACCTGTGGGAAAAACACAAAACTCGAATCAAAGAGAGGAGAGAATCTCCAGAAAAGAGAAAGAGAGGAGAACTTTCACTCCCCTACCTGTTTCGTACTCGGAACTTTATTCCCAGTTGTATGAAGCAGACCTGGTTCGTCCATACATCGTTACTCCTGTCAATCCGCCCTTCCCTTCTTGGTATAATCCGAACGCGCATTGCGACTATCACGGCGGTGCCCCTGGACATCCCACCGAGAACTGCCTTGCTTTCAAAAAACTTGTGCAGAACTTAACCGATTCTGGGATATTAAAGTTTGAAGAACCGAGTGTAGCCAATAACCCGCTGCCTAATCATGGGAGCAGAGGAGTAAATGTTATTGAAGAATACTTTACCAGGGGGATTAAGGATGATGTGCCAGAAATCAAATCTCCTTTACGGTGGGTATTTCAACAGTTATGCATGGCTCGTGTGATCGACAAAGGCATGATAATAAGGCCGAAGGGAGGTGGAGTGTATTGCGAATTCCACCAGAATGAAGGACATGACATCCAAAAGTGCGATGAGTTCAAGAGATTGGTACAACAATTGATGAATGAAAAGCAAATAGAATTTTTCGAGGAGCCCATGGGGAAGAAGGGGTCGGACGTACATATGACGGATAGCCCCAAATCTAAATACGGGAAGGATAGACCTTTTATCATCTCTCCTAGGCCAGGGAATGCAGGTGCCTCCCAAGGAGAAACCAACAAGATGAGTCCCAGGATCATCATTTTAGCACCATCCCCATTCCCATTCAAGGATATGCGGCAAACCCCCATGGAATTATGCCGTAAATGTGACCACGCCAGAAAAACTAGAACATGGTCAGGTAAAAGAGCCTACGCTGAAAGACCAACAAAGCTAGAGCGATGTAAACGCTGGTGTTATTCCTCTGAGGCTTTGAAAGCAGCTGAAAAAGATAAGGGGAAGAATACAACAGTTAGCCCCACGTAGATATTTGGAGAAGAACCTCCCCCAAAGATGAATGAGCCGGTAACTGAGGCCCAAGCCAAAGAATTTCTGAAGTTCTTGAGACATAGCGAGTACAACGTAGTGGAACAACTACGAAAGCAACCGACCAGGATCACAGTACTGGAATTACTCTTGAGTTCAGAAAAGCACCGGGAGACGCTATTAAAAGTACTAAATTAAACTTTTGTGCCCCTGGATATTTCTGTGACAAATCTGGACTAGATAGTGGGGCATATTACTGCCTATAATCATATAACGTTCAGTGATGATGATATCCCTGAGGGAGGAATAGGGTCCACCAAAGCCCTTAACATCACAACCCACTGCAAAGGGTATGTAGTACCTAGCGTACTGATTGACAACGGGTAAGCATTAAACGTCTTGCCAATGGTGACCCTGCAAAAACTACCAATAGATGGTTCTCACCTAAAGCCCCGCTACAATTCAGTAAGAGCCTTTGATGGTACGCAAAGAGGAACAATGGGGAAAATTGAGGTGCCCCTACTGATCGGACCGACTGAATATGTGATCGATTTTGTGGTGATGGACATAAAACCATCTTCTGTTTGCTTATTGGGAAGACCATGGATCCACTCCGTAGGAGTTGTCCCCTCATCGTTACATCAGAAATTAAAATTTGTAGTCGAAGGTAAATTGGTCACAGTAGAGGCAAGCAGGAAATTGTTGCTTCTGTCACATCAGACGCCCCCTATATTCAAAATGATGAAGATGCTGCAGAATGCTCGTTCCGAGAATTAGAACTAGTGAATGCTACATTCGTTTCGGAGGGAAGTCGGATCCCCTACCCCAGGTTATCTAATTGTACCAAGATGACCGTATCAGAAACTTTGGGCCGAGGAGCCAAAGTAGGAAAGGGGCTGGGGAAGAAATTACAAGGAAACCTAAGAGCCAAAAATATGGTAACCAAGAAGGATCGTTTTGGGCTGGGTTACCAACCAAGTTTCCAACAGAGAAAAGAGGAATACAAGAGAAAGGAAGAACAAAGAAAAGCCAGATTTAAAGGAGAAGACATTCCGTGGAGACCAATGTCCTTTCCTAGTTTAAAAACCACTTTTGTCTCCGGAGGATTCTATCAGCCAGGTCAAGAGGTTGAAGAGGCAATTAAGGAAAACGACGTACTCAACCAGGAGGAGATACTCAATGAATCAGTTGAAGGGATGTACATCAACATGATAGCTGGAAAAGACCGAGGCAGCAAAATGTTGACCAACATCCGCCCCTGCCATCCCGGGGAAACACTCGATAATTGGAGCTGCATTGATCTACCTGTGGTTTTTAGGAATAGATCAGAGTAATGCTCCGAATCAACCTTTTGTTTTTTCCCGTAAACAATGGGGATCTCTTGTATGGGGCACCTATGTTAACTTTTTGATTGAAATGAAAATATCCCCACTTTCCTGAATGACCAAAGTTTCATTTATTTCATTCATGCATTCTTCATGTTCATTCCCTTCATATAAAGTCGTCTCCTTCCCAATACAATTCATTCTCATTTAATGCAGGTCGCTCATGATTGACGATATAAATGATACCGGATCCAATCCTGGAGTGAATTTTGAATGCCCTGAGGTCTCAGAGGGAATTGAGGAAGGATATGATGAGATAGAAGGTGAGGTCCCGGAAGAGTTAAAGAGAATGATGGCCAACGAAGAAAGGCAGATCATGCCCCACCAAGAAGAAACAGAAGTTGTAAACTTGGGGACTGAAGAAGAGAGAAAAAAAATAAAAATAGGAACGACTATTTCCTCAAAAACCAAGCACGAACTGATAACCCTACTTCAGGAATTCAATGATGTTTTCGCCTGGACTTATCAAGATATGACAGGGTTGAATACCGACATAGTGGTGCACAAATTGCCAACAAAATTGGAGTGCAAACCAATACAACAAAAACTTTGGAGAATGAGACCAGATATGTTGTTAAAGATCTGAGAGGAAGTAAAAAAATAGTTTGATGCTGGTTTCTTGGAGGTAGCCAAATACCCCGAATAGGCTGCAAACATTGTACTGGTACCAAAGAAGGACAGGAAAGTTCGTATGTGTGTAGATTATAGGGATCTAAACCGAGCCAGCCCTAAAGACAACTTCCCCTTACCACATATTGACACGCTGGTTGACAACACTGCAGGACATTCATGGTTTTCATTCATGGACGGCTTCTTAGGGTACAACCAGATAAAGATGGACCCTAACGACATGGAGAAAACTACGTTCATAACCATGTGGGGGACTTTTTGTTATCGAGTGATGCCGTTTGGGCTAAAGAACGCAGGGGCAACATACCAAAGAGCAATGGTGACTCTTTTCCATGACATGATGCACAAAGAAATAGAAGTATACGTGGACGACATGATTGCCAAATCCCGAACAGAGGAAGAGCACCTACAGAACTTGAGGAAACTATTCCAAAGACTACGGAAGTACCAGCTGAGGCTCAATCCTGCCAAGTGTGCCTTCGTCGTTACTTCTGGAAAACTCCTAGGGTTCGTGGTAAACCGAAGAGGGATTGAGATCGATCCGGATAAAGTGACAGCCATCCAGGATCTCTCACCACCCCACACTCAGAAGGAAGTTCGCGGTTTCCTGGGGAGGTTGAATTATATCTCTCGTTTCATTTCCCAATTAACCGACCGATGTGACCCGGTCTTGGACTTCTTAGAAAGAATAATCTGGTGTGTGGGATGAGGAATGTCAAAGAGCCCTAGAAAAGATCAAAAAGTACGACAAATGCTCCAATTTTAGTCGCACCAAGATGCAGATCGACCATTAATTCTCTACCGCAGTTTTTGAGAATTCAATGGGATGCGTATTGGGGCAACACAATGAGTCAAAAAGGGAGCAAGCCATCTATTACCTAAGCAGGAAATTCAATGATTTGCAAAAACGGTACCCGCTTGATCCGAAGCGTGTTGTGCTCTAGTTTGGGCTACCAAGCGGCTTAGACAATATATCTTTGTACCATACTACTTGGTTGATATCCAAGCTAGACCCATTGAAGTTCTTAATGGAAGCGCCAAAGACTAACAGGATGGCCCGATGGCGAGATGCTCTTATCCGAATTCGATATTGTGTACGTTAACGTAAAGCCGTAAAGGGAGTCTTTGTCAGAACAGATTTCCTAGCTAGTCGTGCTTCGGACGACTATGAGGCATTGAAATTTAATTTCCCAGACGAAGACTTGATGTACATTACAACCGAGGAAGAGGTTTCAGATGATAAATCATGGAAGCTTTACTTCGATGGAGCCTCTAACGCCCTCGGACATGGGATAGGAGCAGTGCTAATTTCTCCTGAGGACGTCTATTATCCTTTCACCAGCAGATTGGAATTCTTCTGCACTAACAATATAGCTGAATACGAAGCTTGCGTTATAGGACTGAACTCAGCTATTGAGAGAAAGGTTAAGGAACTTCGAGTATTCGGAGATTCATCCTTAGTAATTTACCAATTGCGCGGGGAATGGGAAACCAGGGACCCGAAGTTGGTCAAATATTATGAATTGATTCAAGAGCTCACCAAAGAGTTCGAAAGGGTCAGCTTCAATTACTTGCCCCGAGAAGAAAATCAGATGGCAGACGCCTTGGCAACCTTGGCATCCATGTTTAAAACAAACACCGGGGCAGAAATGAAGCCCATTGAGATGCAGACGTTTGAAAGGCCTGCTCATTGTTGTAATGTACAGGAAGAGATTGATGGAAACCCATGGTACTATGACATCTTGCAATATGGCAAGCTTCGAAAGTATCCAGAAGGGGCAAATGACAATGACAGAAAGACACTCAGAAAAATGGCAACAAGATATGTCCTAGATGGGGAAATCCTATATAGGAGAAGTCATGATCAGACATTGCTGAGATGTGTGGATGCCCGGGAGGCGAAGGAGATTTTAGCCGAAGTACATGACGGGCTCTGTGGAACGCACGCCAACGGGCTGTCTATAGCCCTGAAAATTATGAGATATGGTAATTTCTGGTTGACCATAGAGGGAGATTGCATCGATTACACTAGGAAATGCCACAAATGCCAAATTTACGCTGACAAGATTCACGCACCCCCATCGTCTTTACACACCATGAATTCTCCGTGGCCTTTTGCGGCGTGGGGCATGGACGTCATCGGGCAGATTCATCCGAAAGCTTCCAATGGACACCGTTTCATTCTGGTCGCCATAGACTATTTCACTAAATGGGTAAAGGCAGCGTCCTACGCCAACATCACAAGGACTACAGTATGTAAGTTCTTAAAGAAGGAGATTATTTGTCGATACGGATCGCCAGAAAGGGTCATCACCGACAACGCTTCCAATCTGAATAACAAAATGATGACGGACGTGTGCACTCAATTCAAGATAACACACCATAATTCCACAGTCTATCGTCCTAAAATGAATGGGGCAGTGGAAGCAGCAAACAAGAACATAAAGAAGATCATAGCAAAGACGACGGATACCTACAGGGATTGGCATAAGAAGTTTCCGTTTGCCCTTTTCGCCTATAGGACGTCCATTCGCACATCAACGGGGGCAACACCCTACTCCTTGGTGTATGGTACCGAAGCAGTACTCCCCATCGAGGTAGAGATCCCGTCTTTCTGGGTCTTAAATGAAGTAAAATTGGAAGAAGTCGAATGGGTGCAAGCCAGAATCGACCAGCTAAATCTCATTGATGAAAAGAGACTAAAGGCCATTTGTCATGGTCAGATGTACCAAAAGCGGATGATGCAGACATACAACAAAAAGGTGAGCCCAAGAGAATTCAAAGAAGGGGATCTGGTGCTCAAGAAAATCCTCCCGATTCAGAAAGATTCTCGAGGAAAGTGGACGCCCAACTGGGAAGGGCCGTACGTGGTAAAAAATGCCTTCTCAGGAGGAGCCCTAATCCTAACAGAAATGGATGGAGATGAGCTGAAAAACCCTGTAAATTCTGATGCTGTTAAGAAATACTATCTTTGAAAAAAAAGAAAAAGAAAAAGAAAAAAGAGAAGAAAAAAAAAGAAAAAGAAAATAAAAAAGAAAAAGAATAAAAATGGAGAGCTCAGGGCGAAAACCTGAAATAGGGCGTCTTGAAGCAGAGGGAGGACCTGAGTTGAAAACCCGTAAAGGGCGGCTCGGGTAAATTGAAAAGTTGAATATCCGAAGAGAATGGTATCCCAATGAACATCATGAAGAGGAAGCTTCAGGCAAAAAAATTCTACGCCGGTTGACAGGATCATGTATCATTCATATCGAAGATAATGAGGGATCCTGTATTTCATACTTAACTTTTCTTCTTTCTCATGTGTGTCATACCTCTTTTAAGATATCCCAAGCCCTTAATCGTAATAAAATCGCGTTTTTGAGCATCCATTCCTTACCTTCTTGTTAATTTCAGGCAAATAAGTTAACATAGGCTTATGGTAAAACAAGAGATTTCTGAGCATTACTATGATCTAACCTTAAAAATGCAGATGATTAAAGAAAATGATGTTAACTTCGCCCTCTAGCTCCCTACATAACGGCTGTTGATAGGGAAGGCGGAAAGCTTCAAACAACCGAATAGGATGACCAATGGCGTACGTCCTGCTTATTCAAGGAAAGCATACGAGATAACAAGAGAGATCTCTTGGGTGAAAACCCAGAAGGGCACCCCTAAAAAAAACTCTCTAAAGCGAAAACCTGAAAGGGCACTTTAGAATCCTAAGTCGTGAATGGGGAAAAAGAAAGGTTGGAATGGTTGAACCCGACAGTGAAGTGGGGTATCGACGCCCGTAAAAAAGGAGAAAGTGAACAACGAGATCGAATAAGGACCAAAGCAAGCCCACCAAGATATTGACACTCATGCATCATGAATAGTCAGACATCACTAAGATTAGGAGCATGTCAATTCATTTGTCATAGCATTTTGTTTTATCTTAGACAGGTATCTCTGGATTCAAAGAGACATCGGTAGCCATCATGGTGTGAATCCCAAATGTGAAGACAATGGTTCTACATACAAAAGGCCTATGTTTCCAAGCGCCTGCAGAGAGAGGTTCTATATAGGAAGAATCCTCCGCTCCGAGGCTTCAGAAGCTGAAAGTTTTGTATAGGAAGGACTTACAGCTCCAGGATGAAGACTAGCAGTTCTATATAGGAAGAACTCCCAGTCGAAAGAACTCACCCATGACACACAAGGTTATATATGAAATCCTGTTGTGTTTGAAAGCGAAGAGTCTTATATAGGAAGGGCTCCGTGCTTCAATGTCTTAGAGTAAAAGATTCTATATAGGAAGAATCCGTAGCTCCAAGATTTCAGAAGCTAAAAGTTCTATATAGGAAGGACTGACGGCTTCAGGGTGAAGACTAGCAGTTCTATATAGGAAGAACTCACAGTCGAAGGAATTCACCCATGATACACGAGGTTTTATATAGGGAAGACCTGTCGTGTCGAAAGCGAAGAGTCCTATATAGGAAGGGCTCCGAACTTTATTGTCTTAGAGTGAAAGGTTCTATATAGGAAGAACTTGTAGCTCTGAGATTTTAGACGCCAAAAGTTCTATATAGGAAGGACTGACGGCTCCAGGGTTTGAAGACTAGCAGTTCTATACAGGAAGAACTCCCAGTTGGAAGAATCCATCAGCGACAAAAGGTTTTATATAGGAGAAACCAACGTTGAAGGCGAAGAGTTCTATATAGGAAGGACTCCAAGCTTTACTGTCTCGAAGTGAAAAGTTCTATATAGGAGGGACTCATAACTCGAGGCTTCAAAGTGAAGGGTTCTATATAGGAAGAGCCTGTAGCTCCGAGATTAGAGGGGGAAGAAGTTACATATAGGAAGGACTTACGAGCTCGAAGATTCAGCCGAGGAAGAACAGAGAGTTCCAGAAGAACACGTGTTTCCAAAGCTACAAACAGGGAAGTCGAATAAAAATGAGTGCTTATGAGTCTTTGCTTTGTTCCCATTCCACGAGAACAAGCAAAGAGGGGCAACTGTAATCACTCATTTTTATCTGGTCTGTAAATACATATCAGTATAATTATTAGTATATTAGCGTTGCATGTATACATTGTATTATATTATATTATATGTTTATTATGTGCATGAGTGTTATTAATATATGTAAAGTGTGTAGTGTGTGCATGTATATTATAAACTATGTATGTATACGTATTAATAAGTAATACAGTGTATGTGTGTCACACATGTATCTATATTTAGTACGAGCGTATTTGTTTTTACGGATAATGTGTGTAGATGTTATGTTAATTATGTGTATGATTATATATGTATGTATGCTAGTATGTTATATTAATTAATGTTTGCATAGGTATATACGTATGTATTATCGTATGTCTATTATTATTAATTGTTATTATAACTAATATTAATGTTATTGTTAGTGGGCTAATATAAAATGAAATCCAAAAACATGTTAAACCCAAATGAATAAATTGCCAGTCCAAGTCCATTACAGGTTTGAAATTATTAATATTATTACAAGGCCTGGTTGGCCCAAAACCAAAACCCTATTTAATTCTAATTATTTTTGTGCAGATAACTATGGGCCGTAGGATCAAGATCTGATCCAACGGTCACGATAAAAGGAGGATAAAACATCTAGCCAGCCGCGTGCACTACACGTCTGGACGGTTCGAGTGCCACGCGCGCGTGCGGTCCACGCGTGGACTCTTCAATATCCCACGCGTGCGTGAGTCCCACGCGCTATAACCCCTCGACTGCTGAGCCCCACGTGTCACGATCTGGAGCCGTTTCACCGATCGAGGTTTCATCTGGACCGTTCATCCTTCAAGCCAGCCCGACCATTAGATCAGATCTGATCCAACGGCCGAGAACGCCTCTGGCCGAAGACAGAACTCCCCACACCGCCACCATGCTTCCACCATGCCAATCTCCAACCACCGCGTTCAGACATATCAGAACACAAAAAAGAGAGATTATGTCAGTATTAGTTCAGATCTGAAAAATAGATATATTACTTGTTACCAAACCAAAGAGACAGACATATATGTATGAAACAAACAATTTGTAAGGCAGAGAAGTTGTAATCGAAAAGAAAAAATACAAAAAAACAACCAGTCTTCAGTGGTAATACTCTTCTCTTTTCTTACCTCGTTGCATGCATACAAAAAATATACGTAGTAAATAAAAAAAAAGAGAGGTTTAGAGTTGTTACCCTCGTCGTTTGTGGATCTCCCCTTTACCAGTGACAAGCCTCTTCGACCTTCCCAGGCCGAATATGGTGAACTGAAAGGAGTGGGAGGCCCTTTTTGGTTTCGTTTTGGGTTGAATACACAAAAATGGGGGGTTTTTCGTTTCGTATTTCTTAGATCTAGGACGAATAGAAGATTTTTCTCCAAATCCAAGTTCGGATTCGTGTCGAGGGTAAGGTAAGGTTCATTTTGGTGTTTTTTTCGGGGTTCGCCAGCGCCGGCTAGCGGCGGTCGGCGGCGGAGAAGACGGCGGTCGGCCGCCGGTTTCTGGGTTCATCAGGGGATGGTCGAGAGAGAATGAGAGTTTGGCTTGTTATAAAAACTGAAAAATGAACGAAATGGGAAAAGTTTGAGTCTGGCAAAAAAAAAGGGGTTTTATAAGCGTTGTTATTTCGTGAAATGGGGAAATTACGTAATAAATCCCCCCGCGTTTTCAATATTTTCGTTTGTGCCTCGCCGCAGGGGATATTTACAACTCTGGTCCCCCTTGTACTTCAAAATCTTGCAATCTAGTCCCTAAATTACATCGAATCCGTTTTTAAATGGTAAAATTACCCCTTTAACCATCCCGTGTTTTTGGATTTTTCACTTCGGGTCTGCCCCTTGGTCCAATTACAATTTCAGTCCTTTCAAGTTCGGTCCTGTTTGCATTTTCGTCCCTAAATTGCATATTATTATCCTTTAATTTCTGCTACTGATGTTTATTTCTTTTCATTTCAGTCCTGTTTCCATGTAAATATTCATGTTCGTATTATAATCGTGCATGTTGATGTAACCTTTTGTCTTATTATATATCCCTCGTATATGCCTTGTATTTTTATGTTTAGATGTATATGTGTGTTAAGTTTATGATGATTATGTATCTTTATGTATTTGTTCGGTTATTCGTATCACGTATATTATGTTCTAGTTGGCTCGTACACAACATGTTTTGTATTTTAGTATGTATTGTATGTTCTCTTGGCTTTTAGGTTACATGTTAGTGTATTTTCTTTTTATGTATAATATATTGTTCTATATATGTTGAAATGTGTTTTATTTCTAATATGTATGTCTTCTTGAAATATATGTTTTTGTCCATACACGTATTTATTCATGCCTTGTTATTGTGACATGTTAAATTTGTTTTTATCTACTATTAAGATTGATATGTATATGTATGTTTTAATTACGTATTTTATTTATGTTAGATTAGTATTCTATTATGTTAATATTTATTTGTATTGCATTTAAATTATTTGTCATGTTTATATTTTGCTCACTAAGGTTGCATAATGATATATAAATTGTCAATGCAGTGCCCTTTTATCCGAGCATAAACGGGGCCAGTATCAGGTGTAGTGATAGTGGTTGGGCGTTTACTCTCGGATAACGGGGCCTTTAAAATTTATTCGCAATTATAACCGAATTTTAAAATAATCGTCACTTTAATCCGGAAAATCTAATATTAATAAAGCGGTAATTATTAAAGTACCAATTTTGGGCGGTGTGGGGGTGCTAATCCTTCCCCATCCGTAACCGACTCCCGAACTCAAAGTTTTTTGAATCTCTGGTTTTATGGTGTCCGGCCTACCTAAGTGGCCGGTGGCGACTCCAATTTTTTAAATAAAATGCGGTTCTTTTAAAACCCCTACGGAATAAATATTTTATATTGGAAAAATCACAAACACTTCGAAAACCCACATTTTTTAGCGAAAAAGAACATCGCTACAGCGTCGCACATGTAATTTTGGTGGATATATTTTTCAATAGGGATTTTTTGCATACACATTATTACACAACGCCTCGAACTCAATACTTAAGCGATACCAAATTCCTTACCACTTGAACCAATACTTGTTAGTTATATTAAGTCCAAATTTTAAAATTTAAAACGTTTAAATCTTAAAATTTTAACTTTAACTCTAAATATGACCTCCTAAATTTTAAAATTAACAATTTTAATAAATTAATGTTTACACGTGCTTCAAAATATTTTTAATAAATTAATTGTATTATAAAAGAAAACCGTTTTAATAATATAAGAGCGATGATAAGATAAGATTATGTATGTGGATTTGAATATCAATGCCAATCGATATACGGTAAGTATTTGAACATAAAAAAGATTATTACATTAATATCTATTTTTATTTTAAACAATGGTTAAGTTTGAATAGACTTAACATTAAAAAACTCAAAGTAAAAGTGATGTTTAATCAGTATATAAACTGACCACTAAAGTTTTGATTGCATTTGTGAAATGGGTTGGGTACAATATTTTGGTTAGCGAATTAACCTTGATTATAAACATACAAAAATATAATATTATTCTATTCAAAAAATAATATTATTCAACGTCATGGTGATAAAGAGTGGCGTGTTCCACTTAAATGATATGAATTTAGGTAGTTTAATAGTAGGTAGGGTCATAGAGGTGGCAAACGGGTCGTTTGGATTGGGTTCGACTCGAGTCATTTCGGTTCGGGCCAGGTTCAGTTTTGACAACATTCGGTTTCGGTTCAGTTTGGGTTAGATCTGGCTTGGTTCGGTTTTAATTCGGGTCTATAGTGATTTAGGTCGGGTATCAGGTCGGATCGGTTGATTTTCAGGTCGGGTACTTTTAGGTCAGTTGATTTCAGTTCGGATCAAGATCGGTTCAATAGGAAAATGGATATTTTTCAGTTAGGTTTTCAGGCCGGATCAGTTTTTTAAACTCATATATGGCTTTATCAAGCCAATATATTTGACTTCTTGGTGAGTTGTGCGATGGTTCACATCAAATCTTTCATTATTTCTTTTAATATATTTTCTTTATTTTGGGTTGCCTTCTGTTCGGATGAAATTAGTTCGGATCTATTCGGTTTGGTTGAAAATCGGTTCGGGCCCTTTAGGTTCGGTTAAAAATCAGATTGGGTCTATAACGGTTTAACTAAAAATCAGGTCGGTTTCGGTTCGATTCAGTTTGTTTCGGGTTTTGGATCAAAATCAGATCATCATGCTCGAGTCAATATCGGGTAAAATTGATTCGGGTCTCGAGTCTCGGGTCAGCTTGCCACCTTTAGGTAGGGATGGGCATGAGTCGCATAACATCCTCGACCCGGATGTCACATTCGGGCCTTTAGACCAACCATAAAATTATCAAAGTGGGTTTAGCCCAACAAGGTATTTCTCAAAAACATTTAAAACCAACAATTAAAAATATAGATAAATAATCAAAATAGTACAAATGAGCTCCAATTTAATTTAAAACATTTGAACATTCGATTTGATTAATACAATTTCAAAATAAGGATTACAGACTCCATCACGTAAGGTTCTATGAATACATAGCTCACTAAACACAAGTACCGTACTCTAGAGATCACCAGATGCTAGAATCTCGTACTGATAGTGCTCTGCAGTCCCGTGATCCAACGATCAACCTACGCACAGAAACAACGATTTCGAACGCTAAGCTTACAAAGCTCAGTGGTACACATCTACTCTACTATACTTCAAGCTAATCATAAACATAAGCATGCAAGCTAGTACGTGCAATAAAGGAAGGTAAATAAACATGTGGCGCTACCTCTAGTCGCCTAACACATGCTGACATCATATCTATCATACATGGCTCACAAGGCCTAACCATACCAGAGATCTCATCAGATCATCTAGGGAAAACACACGAAATTTCAACCACAAACACTGGTAATCAAACCAGTTTAGCTCAGAATCACCTAGACATCAGGTTAATCACACATGTACTCGGGATCACCCAGACAACGAGTACCCACCCTCACTACATGTAACCCCCTTGACCTAGCCTAGTCGCTATACTGAATCGAGTGAGCTATATTGGGTTTGTCGAAACAAACCCGTAAAGATTTAACTCGAATTGCATCCATTTTTTTCTTTTATCATGTCTAGATGCAACATAATAACCTATGGTGTGCATACTGGCAGCGAGTGAAATATCAAATCAATCGGGCGTCGAATTGACATCCAATTGCTCGTAATTACAATTTAGGGACCAAATTGCAATTTTGGAAAATTATAGGGACTTATCCCATTTTAAGTTACCAATCCTTAATTAGTCAAGTTACATGCTTGCTTGTCAAATTTCAGCTCAAAACGATAATCCAAACTTATGAAATTGCATACATACCAATCAGGGACCAAAACGAAAGAATATTAAAACATCAAACCTCACTTTAACCAACTTAACTGCTGGCCGTATCGGTACACGGGTAAGCGTATCGATACGGTTATACATTTCAAAAAATTTAGATTCTAGTAGCACAAACCCGTACCGAAACACTTCTTCGTGTACCGAAACGCCTAGGCAAAATACTTATACTCATACCAAAATAGTTGCTCGAGTACCGAAATAGACCATTGAAAAACACTTACCTATTTCGGTGCAAGGTCAGGTGTACCGAAACACCTAGACCCAAAATGTCCCAATTTGTTGTTTTTTTCACATTTCCATGGATTCAAACATAAACCAAACATGCTTCAAACATAAACTCAATTATTCTAAGGATTAATCCTTATCATAACATCACAGAAACGTCATTAAGACGTAGCATCATGCTTCAACAGAAAGTCTAGAGGCATGCATCCTAGGATCAAGCCATCCAATATCCAAAACATTAATCCAAAGCAACAACAACCATAAAAGGTCATTCACAAAGCCACAACAACAATATAAACTTGCTCAAACAAGGAGTCTAGCTTAAACCCTCCCAAAACAACAATGAACCCCATTGCTTTTATTACTACAAGTCTAGATCGAAACCATACTTTTAATATTGGCTTTCAAGTAATCATAAACCAAATTCCACTTTCACAAAATATTACATTAGATACACGGATTCAACAAGTGTCCTCTCAACACTTCATGCCATCTCAACTGGAATTACGGTACCACTTACAACCGGGGTACAATCACAACCCTTCTTATCGGTTAGATGCATAATCCACTAATGGGATTTTTTGGTACCATATAACCCATCGACCATTAAGGTTCTTGTGGTGGAGTATTCGGTACACATAAACCCTTCAACACCCGAGGTGACTTATTTACAGTGCACTGAATCCTATGGTCGGCCAACTATTTCTGATAATATTTTAAACCACATCACTTGCCAATATAATTCATTATTAACCATGTACCTCACTATTTTTATATGCAACATACAAAACCATTTTCAATGCATTAAACCATGCATTTACAAGTATTCCACATACTTAGAAGGACCTTTTTCCCAATGCATCCATCATCAATATATGATAAAAAAATTAGTATAAGACATACTCAAAACATGCTTAAACGGTAGGTACCATGTAATTCAAAAACAAGTGCATAAAATCAAATTCGCCAAAACACAACCGAGGGAGAAATCTCATTATACTTACTTCCGAGTTTAAACCATTATTTCAAGCTTAATTTAAACTCCCAAAATCACTTTCAAACCTTTATAAAGCTTTAAAACTCGTTTCCACTCACCGGAAACAAGCGTTTGAAGCCTCCGAAGCTTCACCACCAACCTTAGGATCACTCTCCATTGTTTTAATTATATAACAACAGAGGATTAATGCATCATCATGCATTCATAATCCCAGCAATACAACTCCTCAACTTTGCCTCACTAAAACCATCAATCGCTACTCGAAAACACCATCACACATCATCCACACATTACCCAGCCAAAACCAAAAGGTTTAATCCATCAATGAACTTCAAATGACATCCAAAAACAACCTAACATCAACCTTATACCTCCAACAACCATAAACCACCACAACTCCTCAAAACACATAACTAACAACCTAGAAAATTAGAGATTCACATAACTTAGGGATTCCAATGTTAAAATCAATCTATTAAAATTATAAAACATCAAAATCATGATTATAAACAATCAAGAACTCAACAAAACAGATCTAAAACGAAAATCACTTAATCTCATCAATTAAACCTTGATTTAATCAATTTCCATAAATAAATCATTAAAAATCATTAGAAAACATTTGTAAAGGATCAATAACTTGGGAATTTTAGTAAAGAACCATACATTAGAGGAGAAGGACGAAGCTCACCTTTAATATTGACTTTCCTCCTTAATTGTATTGATTTACATGAGAAAACAAGATTAAAACAATAAGGTTTTGATACAAATCAATCAATAACTCTTTTGAAATTAAATGATTGAAGAAATCAAGAATTCACTTGAAGATTTTGAAGAAAAAAAGTGTATTTTGCTGAAGGGAATTTGAGAGAAATTTTTTTAGAGAAAAGTTAGTTACGTGAAATTTGCTTAGCAATTAATTATGAAATTAATTACCCAAAATCTATTTATATTCCTCCAAAATCCTTTTTAAAATAGCCAATTAAGGAAGAAAATATGATATTAGACTTTTTCTATATAGCTCCTTAAATATTCAAAGTTCTGACCCTTTACAAAACAGTCACTAAAATAGTTTCCATTCTTTACATTTTGGTCACTAGCCAAAATGTCACACTTCTGAATTCCATTTTTCAAAATTGACTTTACCAAAAATATTCATATATTAAATAATGATTTTCAGATATTTTTCCCAAATATTTTCACACTAAAAATATTTATTCCGATTTTAATTTCGAATCTGACTCGAATCTCTAACCTGATCTACCGGACCGTCTAATTAGCCTATAAACCGCTAGGCCCAAAACCGAGGTGTTACACTACGTACACAAAATCGCCTAGCCATAAGGTACGATATGGGTTATCTACCGAGCTCACCTAGACATCAGGTAGGAAATATTGCATACTTAGAATCGCCTAGACATCGAGTAGCGAGTGCCACTCAGGATCACCTAGACACCGAGTAGCGAGTGCCACTCGGGATCACCTAGACATCGAGTACACGTGAAGAAGGGAACAAGTATTCCAGTGCAAACCTTGGGTATTCGGATCCCATCAATCGAATCATGAAATCAGTTAAATGCCTACTTGGCATACGAGCAACGCGATCCCAATGATCTCTCTATTGTTACTAATTGTCAACGTATCATTAATTTTACTTTACCGATTTGTTAATACATTATGGAAGAGTATAGAATTAATCTCATTTATTATTTCCATGAATCCACGATATCTCGTTCATCAAGGCATAAATCCAATTATTAATATTCACATCAATTTCCATCTTTAACTTGCATTTATATATTATTTATCGTACCGGATATTGGTACTCATACACGAGTATCGATACGGTACCCTCGAGTATCGATACTCACATGCGTACCGATATTGAAACTGCTTACCCGATTCCTAAGTTTATGAAAGTCATTAAGATTTGTTTACTAACGCGTTTAAATCAATTAATATTAATTACCGACTTTATGACCATTTATTCGAATATTACCATCATTTATCCCTTACACACAATTTCCATCAATCATGTCAATCTATTTGAACAAGCATACAAAGCATCTCAATTATTTCAAACAATTAGAAAATCATCAAATAATCATACGAGTATCTCACACGACCCTACATCGTCCTTAAAGCATCCATGAGTCTCATCATATTCGTAACAACATCATGCATCTCATAGATATACCAAGTCTCATGATATCAGTCTCACAACATGCTTATTCATCGTCTACCAATTTTGCGAGCACTAACAAGCAAGACAACTACATTTATGATGCTTATGAAGCAATAGGAGTTCAAGGTGTACTAACCTTAAGCTAACGCGATAAATCCCCACCCTACCTCCTCCAAACGTCTCTTGAAATCCATTATTCATGTCCATAAAACCCTCAGATAAAACAAACACAACTTTATAAGAATATTGCATTATCGAACTATTTTAGGGTATAAAATGCGTAAAAAAACCTTAACATGTTCGAATTTGGTGAAACAGACTGCAGGCTGAGAATGTCGAGAAACCCCTGGGTAAGATCACTTGAAAAGTCAACGTCGATCAAAGGCAGCGATGATTGACTCGGCTTGGATGGCTAGTTTGGCAGATCGACTTGGCCCACAGCTTGGCAGGCCAACACGGCTCAGCTTAAACGGCTCAGGCCAAGCCGGTTACAGCTGCTCAAGTAAGTGAACTTCGCCCACGCGTAGGGGCGACGCGTGGCAGCTCCTGACGGCAGTACGATAACGGCGAATACCCAAATTGAATCCCTCAATACCGTTGGACTCGATGACGGCCTCAGTTTTGCATTTTGAGCACTCGAACCTCCTTATTTGATCAACCAAAAACTTCACTCCGTTAACCCCCCCTCCACGATGACTTTGACGGTGATGCCACGAACACCAACCAACTCGTCTCTGTAAAATGAACAGATGATGGTGGAGGTGTTGAAAACGGACACTCCAATAGTGGTAGATCAAAATTCAAAGCTTGAGGAAGAATAGGAAAAAGAGAGAGAAAGAAAAGATAAAAAAGGGAAAGAGAAGAGAGAATAAAATCTAATTTTTTGTCTTCTTCCTCACCCTTTTAATTCAAACTATCCTACTCCAAAACATTACGGTAAAATCGCATCTTAAGCCCCTAATCTCCCATCATTCCACAAAATGATCACAACTCCTTTTAAATTAAATCCTCAAATTTAAAATACCAACATGAATTTTAGATCCAAAACCAAACTCAAATTCTGGGTCATTACAACCCTCCCCTTCTTGAAAGAAATTTCATCCTTAAAATTCGTACTCACTGAACCAAGAGAAGAATGCTGAACTTAACGACTCTCCTAGAACCTCCTATATTTCCCGCTCTGCTACTCTAATCTCCCATAACCCATAACCATATAATCATGTCTTCTAACGGTACAACATTACCTTAACTAATCATTTCTCTTAAAGTGATCCATCATTATTTGGTGCATAACCTAAGCCATGGGATAAACCCAATGGTACCTTGACAGGACGTCACATAAATACATCATCAAAGAAACTTAACTTACGTTTTAGAACACAAAAGATTGTTGCACACAAAAATATTTCTACAACAATGTATAATATAAAAAGAACAAGATATTAAGTAGCCGTTGCATCCAAAATAGAATAATTTTTCTCGTGGTGACTCCCTGAAGGAGACTCTAACTCTGACGACATCCTTTATCTATATCATTGCTTACCCGGTGCAAGTCTTATGAGAGCAAAATACGTCTCTACATGCCTCAAGTCTGACCTTATATCTTGATGCTTACCTCAAACGACAACTAAAGTAGCTCTCACTAACCTAGTTCACACAAGAGTCTTACACTCCAACCCGTAACATATTTGAAAAACATGTCGTTTGCACCATCACTCGGATCTGTCATCGTATGAAATCCCATCAAGGGATAAGGTTCCATCATAAACCTTGAATCTCGCGTCGAAATGAACATCTTCACACCGTAGTGTCATACAACCAAACTAGAAAACAAACCAAGCGGAATTTCTATATGGATCTCACCTTTGCCGAAAATATCAAACGGTACCCACCAAGGACTATTTCATTATTCAACGAAATCTCATCAAAACTATGGACTCACAATTCCTTTACAAGGTCTACGATCATCCATTTAATTTCCACTGAGGAACATCGAAGCATCACAAAAACTCTAATAGACTCAACGTTAGACTCCCAACTGACGGCAAGTCAACCTCTTATCACTACCTCAAACACACGACTCCACATTGTTTCCCAAAACACACGGCGAAAGTTTGGTACCAACTGTCTTTCTCAAAATTCACCATATTCTGACCACCATACCATATTGGAATAATCCCTTGCCTTGACATGTCTTTCTCTAAAACACCCATAACAAGATCTCAAAGTCCATCAGAAACCATTGGACCTAAATCCAATCATAATATTGTTTCCTCTAAATTAAAATCAGATGCTACTTCTCGCGGTTTCCCAAGAAAATCAATCTTTAACTCTAAGCTTAACTAACATAAATACGGCACCAGTACTGACCGATCAGCACCGACACCAAATGAAACAAGTATCAGTACCACATAGAGCTAGTATCGATACTCCCTCACACATCCATTGCTTTCAATCCTCGATCGCCCCACAAGGACAGCCTGACACTCTAACCTGAACTAACTCCGTACAATCCATCACTTATCAAGTTCACTTTACTTAGGTGGTGATCAATCACATGATCAATAACTCATAATTAATTTGACTCATGTTGTTGTCCAAAACTCCAATTCCTTAAAGATCAGGTAACCAAAATTCACACTGTTAGGGTCAGCACACCCTTTCCTCTTCTTGCACAAAAAAGTAGTCCTAACAAACAACAAAACATACTCAAAGATCTCGAAACCTTACTCGACTTTAATCGAGTCAACACCACTATCACAACCAAAACGGACTCACGTAGCGTGGATCCCCACAGATGTTCTTCGGCTCATTCCAAGGTAACTGTGATACAAATCAAAAGCATTTACGAAGTCCCAGACCCTTGCTTCATTAACTAATTACACGGTAGCCAACCTTTCCTATACACAAGTTCATTAACTCTTCAACGCTCATATTTCCATATTCTTATACATTCACACATGCCACATAAAGCACCAACTTACATTCGAGGGACAACATGGTGGCCCTCACCTTATCATAGTTTAAACACCTCAAACATCATTGCAGACACCAAAAGTTACCACGACATGCCCTAAAGAGAGGAATCCTCATTCCAAAATTTATTTTGAAACTACTAGCCTCCAACACTTTAACCATAACCATCTCATTCTCGCACCAACCCCAAAAAAAACATATGGGTACTTCGCAATCGGTTAACTGAGTCATCCACCTTAGCAGACATGTAACGTTCATTCACTGTCACTTAACAAACTATCAACGGTCTGAGAATCACCTCAACGAACAATCTTCTTACTAGCGAACAAGCTAGTTCTCTTTTGGGTGAAACACTCAGACAAAAGAAACCTCATTCAAGTCGTGCCTTCGCAACTGAACCTCTGACTCTCTCAATTGTATTGGTACCCTTTGACAAGGGCGATGAGAATCAACGTCCAACCTGGCCTTACGTCAAAATCTACTCATTTTCTTGATAGGAAGAAATTCCTGATGACTCATCAAAGAAGCATAAACAAACACTCTAATGGTCTGAAAGCTCTTGAGCGTCAAACTATACACTTTGTCATCAATTGAACGGCCAAACATGTCTTACGACCCCGTTGTGTCTTTCTCTAAACAACCACTACAAAGATCACGGTAGAAGAGAAACAGTTCAACATTCTCATTACTGAAAGTTAAGTTCTTTCGAGGTCTCGAAGCCTCGAGCTCACTCTCGACATTACTGGCTAGCATCGCACTTGATTTAACCAAGGCAATTTTGAGGGTGCAACACCTTTGAAGAAGGCAGCTCTCTCAAACCGGTAGAACATCTAACTTCGGTTACACTTTAACAAACTAGTGGATCCCAATTCCAAAAAATATTCTTAAGGAGGCGATGATACTTCCCAAGTATCAAAGAGACTCATTTTTGCACGAACAAAGTCGATTTCGGAAGTGAGTTATCCAAATCCGTAACATAAACATTATTCACACATAACGAAGAAGATTCTTTGCTACAAACTCTTATAATGTATCCAAAAGCTTCGAAATATCTTCAACACGCAACAAAGACACCATTCAAATGACAAAAGAATGACACATCCTCGATTTTGACATCATTCAACTAACTCGCATCTCAACAATCTGAGGCGACTTAACTATCAGAATCACTTCCATGAGCGGTTCAACACTTAACTCAGCCCTCTCGGCTATGATAGTAACCATTTAATCTTTGCAACATTAGAAACACCATCAGGATTCCAATATTAAGGAGTACAAACTTAATTTAGGGGCTTGTATTCACTAGACACCTTACTAAAACACCTATACCACCCTCAGGGTTTCCTAGAACCGGCTAAACCTAAGCTCTGATACCACTAAATGTAACACTCTCAATTAGGATATCACATTCGAGCCTCTAGCCCAAACCAAAACCATAAAATTATCAAAGTGGGTTTAGCCCAACAAGGTATTTCTCAAAAACATTTAAAAACAATAATTAAAAATATATATAAATAATCAAAATGGTACAAAAGAGCTCTAATTTAATTTAAAACATTTGAACAATCGACTTGATTAATACAATTTCAAAATAAGGATTACAGATTCCATCACGTAAGGTCCTATGAATACATAGCCCACTAAACACAAGTATTGTACTCTAAAGATCACCATATGCTAGAATCCCGTACTGGTAGTGTTCCACGATCCTGTGATCCAACGATCAACCTATGTACGGAAACAACAATTCTGAGCGCCGAGCTTACAAAGCTCAGTGGTACACATCTACTCTACTATACTTCATGCTAATCATAAACATAACCATGCAAGCTAGTACGAGCAATAAGGAAAGGTAAATAAACATGTGGCGCTACCACTAGTGGCCTATACACATGTTGACATCATAGCAATCATACACGGTTCACAAGGCCCAACCATACCCGAGATCTCATCAAATAATCTAGGAAAAAACATACAAAGTTTCACCAACAAACAATGGTAATCAAACCAATTTAGCCAGGAATCACCTAAACATCAGGCTAATCACACATGTACTCGGGATCACGCAGACATCAAGTACCCACCCTCACTATATACCCGAAATTACCTAGCCATCAGGTACAAGCTGGGTCATCTACTCGGGATCACATAGACACCAGGTAGGAAATATCACATACTTAGAATCACCTATCCATCGAGTAGCGAGTGCCACTCGGGATTACCTAGACATCAAGTAGCGAGTGTCACTCGGGATCACCTTGTTGGGATGATTAATCAATGGTGAAAGTGGCCAAGAGGGTAAATTGGCAATTAAAAAGTTTGGAAGCAAATTGGAAAATAAAAAGATTTGGGACACAAGATTTATAGTGGTTCAACCTTCTAACAAGGTTTACGTCCACTACCTTAGCTTCCCACTAAGGATTTTCCAAATTCACTATGAATTTCTTCCCCTTTTAGGCTATGGAGGTAACCTTATACAACCTCAAAGCTTTATACCTAAAAGGCTTTGAGAACAACTCTCTTTTACAAGAAATAGAATAGCAAACTGAAAAAAAGGTTGAGTGTTTGCCCAATTTACAAGTTCACTCAAACCAAAAACTTGAATAAAATGATTACAAATGAGAACACTCAAGTGGGTTACAAGATTTGACTCTAATAGGCTCAAAGATGGTTGAATTTTTTTCTTGAATGCTTAAGACTTGTTCAATAGTTGTTGTTGTAGATTTGGAAACTTGTTTATATACTATCTCATTGATTTCTAACCGTTTGGGTGGTTGGGATATTGAATAGAGCCGTTGGGCTGCATTAATCCCGTAATAAATATCGTTTTCCAACCTTCGATATCAGTACACGTACTGCTGTATCGGTACCTACCAAAAGAAGAAAGAGCTGGTGTACAAAGGGGTATCGATACGCGAGAGGGTGTATCGGTATGAAGAGTGTATTTTACAAAGGCATACCGGTATAGGTCGTACGGTATCAATACTAGTAATCACAATTTTTTTGGGAAATGATTTGTTATTGGTTACTTTATATTTGCTATTATTATTGGTTCGCCGCTATCATCATTATTATTATCTTCATTATCATAAGTTAATATGAAAGCCCAAAATAAAAACTATGAAAAAAAACCCATATATTAAAAGGATCCTATATATGCGTACAAGCCCATTCACTTTATACAAATAAATAAAAAACATATGCATCAGCCCATATATACACATCAATTAAATAAAGCCCATCTTTTATTAAAAGTCAGTCCATTTACAAACCTCAAACCCATTTACAAAATATATATCATATACATAGGACCCGCTTAGCCCAAGATTAAACCCTAATATCCTAATCTGATCTTTTTTTCTCTATCAAGGGGCAGCTGCATTTGAGCCGATAGATCACACCATGATCAAACAGCCCAGATTAAAAGGAGAAAAGGTGTTTGAATTTCCCAACCCCTACGTGAACCGCACGCGCCAACCCTTCAGCTCCTATACGCACCGCAGGCACGGCCTGTCATCTTTCCCACTCACGTGTACGCAGCACCGACCGTCTCCCAAGCTGCTGGTAAGGAGAACCACTGGTCGAGCACCACATCTGCACTATCTCTACAGCCACGCCTACAAGTTCTTTGGTCCTCTCCTCTCAAAAATGGCCACAATAGCATAATAGACAAGGGAGCAAAATGTTAGAAAGGACGATACACAACAGCAAAATCAGGAAATTTCAGAAATGCAACAAAATTGACAGAAGTTAACCAATAGGATTATTAGTTTTTCATTTCTATTTTCTAAATACATGTAAAATCAGGGTATATAATGAAAGCCCTAAAACCATTGTAACCATTCAAAATTTCAAAAAAGAATAGAGCACAGAGAAGCAAAAAGCCTCACATTTTAGGAGGTATACCTCTTCTTCCATTTTTATTTCAAAGCATCATAGTATATACAAGATTAGGGTTTTAGATCTATTTACCTTCGAATGCTTAGTCTTCCTTACAGCGGTTGCTCTTCTCTTTTAGCGGTAAACCTTCTGGCCTCCTCAAGGCTATGCATGGTGAGTCGATAGGAGAGACAATCAAAGAGAGGTTTGTCTTTTCAACTTTCAAAAGGAGGAAGAAGGGATCTGATTTCTACTCGAAAGAGGGGATTCTATTGTGTTTTAGAAAGATCGGGGTTTAGATTTGGGCTTAGAAAAGAAAAGGGGTTAAAAAAGAGTTTTTTTAGGTTTTTGGCGTAGGCCAGCGGTGACCGATCACGAGATTCTGGGAAATATGGTGATTTTTGGGTTTAGGGATGAACACCACGGTATCGTTTATCCCCGTTTCAGAGGTTGGGGGAGGGTTTTGAGAGCTCGAAGGGCCAACTTTTAACCAAAAAAGGAAAAAATGGCCAGAGTTTCTCCTTTTATTTGTTTAAACATTTTAAAAGTGGTGTAATTACGTCTTTGGTCCCTCCGCCCAGCGATAATCATGCCTGCAGGGTTTTCGTCTTTCTAAATCCCATCTTTAGTCATTTTGCGTAGGGTAATCGCACCCGAGAGGGCTTCCGTCTTTTATAATTATGCCTTAGTTGCCTCTGGTTTTTAGAGGCTTTACAGTTTTATCCCTTTGTGTCCAAATATGTTTGTTCTTAAAAAATTGGTTTAGTGACCAAATTGAGAAAAATGAAAGTTAGGGTGGTAAAAGTATAGACAATAAAAAGTTAAGGGACTAATCTTGCGATTAGCCCATCCCCAAGCCTAATCACTAGATATGTGGGATTAGAAAATTGAGTTCCTTTAATTGAAGGAAAACACAATTAAAATTGATAGTAAAAAGGAAAGAAAGAAACTTACCAGGTTATTATCAAGCAAGCACCTCACATTTACCCCTTCTCATCATCCTCTAAGCACACACCTCTAGATGAGTAGTTTGTTCTTATCGCTTTTCATAGCTATTGAATAGATACAATACTATTTTCGATATTGAAAAACTTCGTAATCTCGATTTTGTGTAGCTCAAGTTAATCAAGGTGAAGAATCGCCAAATCCTCCTAATTTCACCAAGTTCAAAAACAAGGGACTCATTATTCGGGAGCCTTGAAAGCCTCGTAATCATCGGTGAGTGTAGTCGGAGTCAAGGGAATGGCTAGGTGCCTTCCTAATTTCATTAACATTGAATTATTGCATTTCCACCATCGACCAAGGTACATTTGTATTCGAGCCTTGTAGGAGGCATCATCGGTAAGCTTTGGTAAGCTTGTTATATTATAGGTTGAATATTGAGTCATTACATGACCATTGATATTATGATAGGGTTGAAATAAGCCATGTTAAGACAAATCAAATATCATTGTCATTGATATCGCATTGCTATTGCTATTGTTACCGTTATAGCTAATGTTAATGCTATTGTTATTGCTATCGATAAGTATTGAATCCTTGGATACGAATAGACATGGGGTACAATTGGCATGTCATAGAATTCATGAGCTCAATGGTAAGGGGTGGACCACAGTCCTTAAGCTACGGCTCTCATTGGCAATGTTGGCGGGATGTGATTATGTTGGTCCTATTGGTAATGTTGGCGGATATTGACCATTCATTGTTGGTGATGTTGGTTCGGAATTCGTGTATCTACAACATGTCAATCCAAGGGAAATATATGTGTAAAAGTATTGCAAGTATTGTTAAAACATGTTTTGAGATGCACTTTCATCGTTTTTACATGATATGATTTTTATTGGTGTTCATACAATTGTCTTTGACTACCTCTCTAGGATAAGTAAGCCTAATGCATCTCATTTCCATGCATTTTCAGGTTAAAGCTTAGTTGGAACGAGGATCAGAGCAAGGGACGTTTTTGAAGCTAGTCACAACCTTCTATGTAATGTAATCTAGTCCTTGAACTCCTAGAATGGTGGCGTAGGGTTTAGACAAGTTAGTTTGGTCCCATTTTGCATGTATGCATTGTCCTCTATGTTAAAGAAGCCTAAATGCTCCAAATGGTCATGTTAATATTTTGGTGAGAAGCATCAATATGCATTTTTGGCCTAACTAGAGAAAACATGGTAAACATATTCATTTGATCATGAAATTTTGCATACCATTATATTTTAGTGTTTAAAGGTTGCTGGTAAAATTTGGTAGTGTTTGGACAACAAATGGTATGTTAATTCGAATAAAAACCATTAAAAATTTGTCATTACAAGGCATGTGTATCGGTACGGGTGATGGCGTATCGATACGGTCTTGCATAATTGAGCCAAGTGAAACAGTGTGTATTGATAGGCAGAGGGGGTGAATCAGTACAAATTTGGACAGTAAGGTCTGAAAAATAACCGTACCGAAATGGGTCAACCTTAGTCAACGCGTATCTATAGGAGCCTAAGTGTATCGATACGGGTTACTATCGTTGAATATGAGAACTTGAAAAATTATCTTAGCGTACTGATACAGCCCCAAGGGTATCGGTACGGAGTTAGTTAATTCTGTTAAAAGACATAGAAACCAATTTTAAGAAGTTCGCAAAATGGTCACGGAATATTGTATAATCTAATTGGATGAGTAAATGGTATCAGAACAACATGAAAATTTGTAGACTTATTGTTATTATATTGAATTTCATTGTTGTTTAGTCAATTTCACGAAAGGACCCCTAAATTTATAAATTTATATATTAGTCCCTAAACTTGTAAAAGTTATAAATTAGTCCTAATTGATGAATTACTGTTGCACATTGGGTAAATTGGACTAATGATTATTTTTGGTAATGTTTATAAAATAATAATTTCATTTAATTATTGATTATTGATCAAAAATTCATTGCACCGATTACTATTTCGTTCACTAGTAGCGTTCTCCAACCCGATTTTCTTCTAGGTCGGGTAGGGGATGTTACAATTGTGGTATCAGAGCTAGGTTTAGTCGATTCTATGACTAAACTAGAGTTTTTTGCATGATCATTACATTGCATACGCCACCTAGGAGTTTAATTTGATATATTGTGACTTGCGACTAATTCGATCATCCTTCCTTTATAGTGTAAAGATGTCCGACTCCGATAAGGCTCACGAAGAAGTTGAGCACATGGTTGGCTCCTCGACTAATGGTGAGGAGAAAAGGAGGGAGAATCTTCCTAATCCGCAAGTACCCCTGCAAGAACAGTGAACACCGAGCCCGTGTTACATGCTGCTCAGTTTGAGTGCTATAAGAACATGACTGAGATGTTCAAACAGTTCATGGCTACCCTCAAGTCTGAACAGCCCGCACAGTCTTCCGCGGCTGCCACTCCCGTAAACTGAGCCCCTATCGACAAGTTAGCTCAGCATCGAGCTACTACTTTCTCGGGTAAGGCCGAGCAAGACCCTTAAGTAGCAGAACACTAGTTAGATAGCACGATAAGAATCTTGACCAAGCAATTACAGTGCTCAGATGAGCATAAGCTCGAGTGTGCTCTAGCCTTGTTGACCAATGAAGCTTTAAGTTGGTGGGAAACCACGACTCTCACCGCTCCTGAGGAAGTTGTAACCTGGAAGTTCTTTCTGCAAGAGTTCAAGAAGAAATATATCAGTGAGCATTACCTAGCAGAAAGATGGGATATCTTCCTACATTTGAAACAATGTGGGAGGCCGGTGGAACAATATATCCATCACTTTTGCAAGTATTGCAAATATGGGGCTGAATACATCAAGAAAGAAGAAGAGAAGTGTAGAATGTTCATTGCAGGTTTGAGTGATGAACTACGACCTTTGTTTACTGCTCTAGGGATCAAGGATTTCCAGGAGCTGGTGAATCGAGTGATCTTCACTAAAGCTACTCAGAGGTTGCACAGGTTTAACAGGCCGAGTTGGTTTGAGAATATGTCATGAGATGATTCTCGACCCCCTTTACCATACAAGAAAAATAAGAAACAACAAGGATACAATTCATCGTATCACCAACAGTCCTTCCGATCAGGTGATTATCCGAAGCCATAAGTTATGTCTCAGTCAGCTACGAGAACTACCTTCGTTGAGAGTACTGGAGGCTCTGGATGGGAGTCTCAATACTCGGTTTGCAACTTCTAGCAGAGAAGGCATCATTCGGGACAGTGCTGTAAGCAATCAGGGGTGTGTTTCTTCTGTGCAGAATAAGGCCATTATATTAAAGACTGTCCGATGAATAGTAATAAACCTCATGCGCCGGTAGTTTCGATGTCCCATGCTTAGTCCTTCAAGGGTAGAGGACAAAGACAAGATGCATCGAGAACTTCCGGAGGACCTAGTAGTTCTACAAGGGCTTCTAATCGACAAGATTCTAAAGCTTCAGCCCAAGTTTATCATGTAAGGAGGCGGGAAGAGGACGAGGATCCTAATGTCATCGAAAATACTGTTAAGTTATACACTCATTATGTTTATGCATTGATTGATCCTGGATCTACTTATTCTTTCATAAGTACCGTATTGATTAAAAGATTTAAGTTGACATCTGAACCTATAGCTTTAAAGCTCACCGTGACTAACCCTTTGTGGGATAGTGTTGTTATTGGGCTCATATGTAAGAATTTCCCCCTTGTGATACAAGGGATACCTTTTTCGGCCAACCTAATAGCCCTCCCCATACATAAGTTCGATGTTATCTTGGGACTTAATTGGCTCGGGGAGCATCAAGCTTGGGTGGACTATTCAAAGAAGAAGTTGTATCTCTGAGGTTTAGGTAAAAAAAGTGTGACTCTCATAGAATCTAGAGGTGAGAGATCATTGTTATATGCCACTGTAAACAAGAAAGAAGCACAGTTGCGAGATATAAACACCGTGCAAGAGTTTTTCGACATGTTTCCTAATAAGCTTTCGGGTTTACCACCTACTTGTGAGGTTGAATTTCGGATTGAAGTGCAACCTGGAACCACCCCAGTTTCCATTACACCTTACAGGATGGCGCCAATAGAACTCACATAGCTTAAAGTGCAAATCCAAGACTTGTTAGACAAGGGTTTCATTTGATCGAGTTTCTCGCCTTAGGGAGCTCCAGTCCTCTTTGTTAAGAAGAAAGATGGATAAATACGTCTTTTTATTGACTATCGACAATTGAACAAGTTTACGATCAAGAATAAGTATCCCTTGCCAAGGATCGATGACTTGTTTGATCAACTGAAAGATGCAACAGTCTTTTCTAAGATCGATTTGAGGTCTGGATACTATCAATGAAAGTGAAGGAGTGCGATGTGCCCAAGACAGCTTTCCGTACAAGATATGGCCATTACGAATTCTTGGTTATGCCTTTCGGGTTAACCAATGCATCTACCACCTTCATGGATCTCATAAATCGGGTTTTTAGACCCTATCTTGATAAATTTGTAGTGGTGTTTATTGATGATATCCTGATCTACTCTAAAAGCCATGCTGAACATTGTGAACATCTTCGTATTCTGCTTCAAACCTTTTAGGAGAAGCAATTGTATATCAAATTCAGCAAGTGCGAGTTCTGGCTCACCCAAGTCTCATTTTTGGGTCATGTGATCTCGGCTGAAGGTATTCAAGTAGACCCAAAGAAGATCCAAGCTATAGTTGATTGAAGACCGCCGAAGAATATAGGTGAAATTTGTAACTTTCTCGGTCTTATTGGTTATTATAGGAGATTCATTAAAGGATTCTCTATAATAGCAGCTTCGTTAACTAAACTTCTACGGAAGGATACTCTTTTTGAATGGACCGAAAAGCAACAAAGAACTTTTGACCAACTCAAGCAGGTATTGATTCATGCATCGATTCTGATTCAACCTGAATCCGAGAAGGACTACACTGTGTATAGCGATACTTCGCACCAAGGGTTGGGGTGTATACTGATGCAAGAAGGCAAGGTTGTTGCTTATGCATCAAGGCAGCTCAAACAACATGAAATGAGCTACCCTACTCATGACCTTGAATTGGATGCGGTCGTCTTTGCATTGAAAATATGGAGACATTACCTCTACGGAGAAAATGTTACCTGTACACCGACCATAAGAGCCTTAAGTATTTGTTGACCCAAAAAGAGCTCAATCTTCGCCAAAGAAGATGGATGTAACTTCTTAAATATTATGATCTCGTCATTGATTATCATCCGTGTTGGGTCACACCGGTACACCCCATGGTGCAGCAGAAAAATTATCTATTACCACCAGAGATCCATGTATGAGGAACAAATCAGGGTGAATAAGGTGAAGAATTACCTTTTTAAAATATGGAATTCTGAGTTTGGATGCGATAGATATTCAATCACGATTCCACGATGTCGATTCCTAAGCTGCAACGATAACGCTCCGACCTCGACGTAGTTCACCCAGTTGAAACGAGCATATAAAAATTCTCTAAAACATTTAGAAAGGAACGAGCATATAAAAACTCTCCAAACTATTTAGAGGATTTTTCCCAAAAAGCATTCTTGACTGCTAGATCTCTCATGCCTTTGTATAGCCTTTGAAATCCCAATTCAACTCATATTAGGATTTCAATAAATATATTAAATATATATAATCCCAATTTAACTTTAATTAGGATTTTAATATATATATTAAATATATGTATAATCCCAATTCAACTTAATTAGGATTTCAATATATATATATATATATTAAATATATAATCTCAATTCAACTTAATTAGGATTTCAATATATATATATTAAATATATATAATCTCAATTCAACTTTAATTAGGATTTCAATATATATATTAAATATATATAATTCCATTTCAACTTTAAATAGGATTTCAATATATATATATTAAATATATATAATCCCAATTCAATTTAATTAGGATTTCAATATATATATACATTAATTTAAATCGAATTATATTATTTATATATTAAAAGAGTCATAATTACAATAATTATTTTTTTAATATTTACCCAATAGTTAAATTATATATATCAAATATATATTAATTTAACTAAATCTGTGTATAACAAATTTGTACATATATAATTTGTTTAATATATGCTCATTTCAACCGTGAGTGTGACCCTGTAGGTTCATGTAACATTAGTACTAAATATTAGAACATTTCTAATATTACAAACAATGAGTGACATCTAGCAATATGTCATTGTCACCTAAGTTACAAGAAATCATGATTCGACATAACCTTTTTCGTGATTAACTATTTTTCATGTATTACATCTTTTTGTCCTTTATATCTAGATTGGACACAAGTCATGGAACAGTCAGACTTGTATAGTCCATCTAATATTTTTTGATATCTTGAGTAGACTATTATAAATGAATAACTATGATAACTCATATCAACTTATTCGAGCACGGCCATGCATTTTCTAGTCTCACTCAATCAAGTGGCCTATGATATTACTCATATTATGTAGGAGGGACAAATCCTATCTTGATCAACCATATCCCACTACATAGATTGTGGCATATCCAATATCAGTCTTTATAGTGTAGTCAGTTATGACGCACGTTTGACTGTATCAAAATATACCACTCACGATGTTGAAATAATGATGATCTAAAGTCTAAGGATCATACATGTAGTTATCACTATGAGCAATATTGTGACTGTCACATAATAATCCAAGAAACATGCTCATAGCAGGTCAGTCCAGTATGTCGTTCTCTAACGCGTACTTATGTATTGATTTTGAAATATCCATGTCAATGACAACACTTTATCATCAATCAACTACATATTAGTCTTAATGCATTTTTGTTGTCCATTCCTACAATAATACTCGACTAAGAACATTTAAGAATAACCATATTATTCTAAGGACTTTATTATAATTCAGTTTATTTATGCACGCATAATTGTAATTGAAAATAATAATGGCAATGCCTTTTTATGAATAAACAAGGTAAAAAACAGATGACATTTATAATCATCTTATGATTGGTCTTTGGGAATACTCCAACAATCTTCACTAGCACTAAGACCAATCACTCATGTATCTAATACCAAGTGACTTAGTGTGATGATCATGCTTCTGCTGCACAAGAGTTTTTGTCAATGGATCGACAATGTTATCATCTGTTGGTACTCTACATATTTCCACATATCCTCGATCTATAATTTCTTGAATGAGATAATAACGCCTAAGTATGTGTTTGGATCGTTGGTGAGATCTAGGTTCTGCGATGGCTCCATTGTTATCACAACGTAGATCTATAGCATTCAAAATGCTTAGCACAACTCCCAGTTTAGATATGAACTTCTTGAACCTAACACCCTCTTTTGCAGCATCACATGCTACAATATACTCGGCTTGTGTTGTAGAATCAGCTATTGTATCTTCCTTTGAACCTTTCCAGCTCACAACACTTCTATTAAGGTAGAACAGAAAACCCGATTGCGATCATTAATCATCCTTATCAGTTTGAAAGCTGACATCAGTATAACCTTTTATACTTAGCTCTTCCTCACCTCCATATATAAGGAATGTATCGTTAGTTCTTCTTAAGTACATAATGATGTTTTTAACTGCGACCCAGTGACCTTCACTGGGATCTACCTGGTATCGATTTGTTATACTTAAAGCGTATGATACATTTGGATGAGTACATAACATGTCATAAATGATAGATACAATTACTGAAACATATGGACTCTTACTTATTTGCTCTCTTTCTTGAGGTGTTGAAGGACACATTTCCTTCGAGAGTGAAATTTCATGTCTCATAGGTGAGAACCCCTTTTTTGATTTTTCCATACTGAATATTTTCAATACTTCTTCTATGTATGTATTTTGACTTAGTCCTAGGAGTCATCTCGATCTATCTCTATAGATCTTGACTCCTAATATATATGTTGCCTCACCCAAGTTTTTCATGGAAAAACATTTTTCTAACCAAGTTTTCATAGATTGTAAGCTAGACATGTCATTTCCTATTATCAGTATGTCATCCACATACAGTGCTCCCATTAATTTTCTTGAAAACACATGACTTATCTTTATTTTCGATAAAATCAAACTCCTTGATTGCATCGTTAAAACTAAGTCATCTTGATCTATCTTTAGATCTTGAGAAAATATGTTGCCTGACTTATCTTTATGGAAAAACATTTTCCTAACCAAGTTTTAAAATCAAACATTCCTATTATCAATTGTCATCCACATACAAACGAGAAGATTCTAATTTTCTTGAAAACACATGACTTATCTTCATTTTTGATAAAATCAAACTCTTTGATTGCATAAAAAATTCCAACCTTTTGCTTCAATCCATAAATGGAACTTTGTAGCTTGCATGTTTTTCGGCATCTTTTGGATCAACAAAACCTTCAGGTTGTGTCATGTATACATCCTCGTCTAGTTTTCCATTAAAGAAAGCAGTTTTAACATCCATTTGTCATATCTCATAATCATAAAATGCAGCCACCGCAAGTAAGATCCGGATGGATTCAAACATAGCAATAGGTGAAAAGATTTCATCATAGTCTATACCATGAATTTGACCAAAACCCCTAACGAATAATCGCACTTTATATGTTTGTACATTACCATCCATGCCGGTTTTCTTTTTGAAAACCCATTTGCACCCTATGGGCTTAACCCATAGAGGTGGGTCAACCAAGGTCCAAACATGGTTTTTTGACATGGAATCCATCTCGAATTTCATGGCCTCTAGCCATTTCTCAGAGTCTAGGCCCATCACTGCTTCTTGATAAGTCCTAGGCTCATCTTGATCTATGAAGAGAACAACACAATGCAATGTGACTAGAAATCCATATTTCTTAGGCATATTGCATTCTCTCAAAGATCTTCGTAGTGGTTGTGTTTCCAAAACTGTTGAATCATCAACAACTTGTAGAACTTGTCATTTTTCAATTTCTTGTTTAATGATTTGTGGTTGATCTTGAATTTCATTGAGTTCAATATTTCCCTCACTTCCTTTTTAGAATACAAATTATCTTTCTAGGAAGATTCATGTTTGAGCAACAAACACTTTGTTCTCGGTAGGATTGAAGAAATAATATCCTTTATTTTCTTTAGGATAACTCACAAAATTACATTTATGAGATTTAAGTTTGATCTTTGTAGACATCTTATGTTTAACATAAGCTTCACATCCCCAAATTTTCATAAAAGACATACTAGGATGTTTCCAGTCCATATCTCATATGGTGTCTTTTGAACTGATTTAGATGGAACACGATTTAGTGTGAAAGCAACTATTTTTAGTGCATGTCCCTAAAAAGAAAATAGAAGATCGGTGTGACTCATCATTGATCGAACCATGTCTAACGGTGTTCAATTTCTTCTTTTTGGAAACTCCATTCCATTGTGGAGTACCAGGAGGTGTGAGACAATCTCACATTCCTTAAGAAGGTCACCAAACTCTAAGCTTAAGTATTCTTCTCCTAGATATGATCAAAGAGCATTAATGCTTTTTCCTATTTGGTTTTTTACTTCATTTTTAAATTCCTTGAACTTTTCAAGGGCTTCATATTTATGATGCATTAGGTAAATGTACCCATATCTATTAAATTCATCTGTGAAAGTAATAAAGTATTGAAACCCTCCTCTGGCTTGTGTATTCATTGGTCTACATACATCACTATGTATTAATCCCAATAAATAATTTGCTCGCTCACTTTTACCATTAAAAGGAGCTTGGTCACCTTTCCCAATAAGCAAGGTTCACATACATCAAGTTGTTCGAAAAACAAATGAATCTAAAAATTCATCTTTATGAAGTTTTGAAATACGTTTTTCACTTATGTGACCCAAGTGACAATGCCAAAGATAAGTTTGATTAAAGTCATTTGTTTTGATCTTTTCGTATTTATGTTATAAATGGAATTCTCTTTATCCAAAGTATAGAAGCCTTTTATTAATTGTGTCACACCATAGAAAACATTATCGAGATAAAAGGACAACAATTATTTTTAATAATTATCTCAAAACCAATCTTGTCTAAACAAGAAATCGAAATGATGTTTTAGTCAAAATAAACACAAAATAACAATCTTCTAAATTAAGTCCACTAGGCAATGATAAAGTATATGTTCCTATAGCTAATGCAGCAACTCTTGCTCCTTTACCAATATGTAGGTTCACCTCTCATTTTCTCAGATCTCTATTCTTTTGTAGTCCTTATACAAATGTAAAAATATGAGAACTACAACCGGTATCCAATACCCAAGAAGTAGATGTTGATAAATTAATATTAATAACATAAATATATGAGGCGGACGCTCTACTTTTATTTGCCTTCTTGACTTTTCAAGATAAATGGGGCAGTTCCTTTTACGATGACATGTCTCATTATAATGAAACATTTTCCTTCGAGTGACCAATCAATTTAGTTTATGTTGTTCAACTTGTCTTTCTCAAGGACCGATCACAATGATAACAAATTTGTATTTTCCATAATAAGTCTACAACAATAAAATATGAATTTTGAGTACTTTTACCAAGTTTGTTTATAAAAGGTCTTTATACTCCCACTATTTTTATTAAAATTAATAACCCTCAAATATTAATATCAAAAATACTTTCTGTAAAGTTTTTCTAGTGGGCAATGATCCAAATTTCACATTCTTTTAAGTCAGCTTTGGCTTTTCTCTTAAGAGTATGGTCTATCTAGGTAATCAACACTTGCTAATTACATCTCATGTAACTCCTTCATTTGGTGAAAAACTTTTATTCATAATCATCTTATGATTATCCAAATAACTAACTTTTAGGTTTTCTAATCATATTAGAGTAACCTAGTTAAGTCTTTAACCAATATTACAACCAACGAATATCACTTGCTTATTCTTCGCGTTTGGCCAAGATAGATACAAGTACCTTGCTTTAGCAGAACCTACATTTTATCAATCTAGACTTTAAATAGGGTTAACATTAGGAAACAATAAAAGACTTAATATTTTATTGAGGGGTTTTGTGAATATTATCTCACCATTTAACATTTGATCTTATCAATTAACTAGCATGCATCTCATACATTCATTTTACCACATACATAAAAGGCAGTAAATATGAATGCAATAGTTATAGCCCATATCCTAAGGTGGCCCGTCCCAAGCCAATAGGAGAACCAAATTATTCAAATGATAAAAACACTTCTCAAGCATATTTCTGTCGGCCCATACTTATATTCCTCTAGTCCATGCTTCTTCGTATAGATTACAATTTCAGAAACTCGTTTACATACGAAGGAGTAAGATGGGAAGAGAATTACAATAGAAGTAGAGAAAGGCACGACATGCAGGCCGTATTTATAAAACCTTATAAATAAAACTAGATGGGTTATTGGGCTATAACTATGCATTCCAAACACCGTGCATATCAAACAGAATAATGATGTAGTTTGTTATTAAGGTCTTACCAAATTGTTCCTACGCAAGAGTCAAGCCCCTTGCGGGGTTTCGGTCAGCAGCGGGATTTTATTTTTTAAGCAACATCTTAATTATTGTGTAAAAAACCTCACGATTTGATAATTTTTATCAACAATATCGCGTTTTTTCAGGATTTTAAAATCCATGAGGTTTTTTTACTGAAACAACTTTTGTTACTTTCCCATACGAAATCTATAGACTAACCATTAGTCTAATATATAACTATAACCCGCGTATGTTAACACTTAACATCTAAAAACCTAAAACTCCATATTGAATATGTTAACAATTAACATATAATATTTCAAACCTTATCAACAAATATCCTGATGATTAACCCTTAATCATCGATCTTAGGAACATCTTTTGACTGGATTAATAGATTAACTGGGATTGAATAGTTTTGCTCGTACAAATATCATATATTCGCTAAATAAAATGAAAAATAACATGTATCTCATACAATTACATCACCCAAGTACTTAAAACTTGAATTCTTATCGTACAAGTGGCTCTGATACCACTGTTGAATCACACCGGTACACCCCATGGAGAAACGAAAAAATTATCGCGATTACCACCAGAGATCCATGTACGAGGAACAAATCGGGGTGAATAAGGGTGAAGAATTACTTGTTTAAAATCTGAAATTCTGAATTTGGAGGTGATAGATATTCAATCACGATTCCACGATGTCAATTCTTAAGCCGCAACGATAACGCTCCAACCTTTACGTAGTTCACCCAATTGAAACGAGCATATAAAAATTCTCTATACCATTTAGAAGGAAACGAGCATATAAAAACTCTCTAAACTATTTAGAGGGTTTTTCCCAAAAAGCATTCATGACTGCTAGATCTCTCATGCCTTTATATAGCCTTTGAAATCCCAATTCAACTCATATTAGGATTTCAATATATATATTAAATATATATAATCCTAATTTAACTTTAATTAGGATTTTAATATATATATTAATATATGTATAGTTCCAATTCAACTTAATTAGGTTTTCAATATATATATTAAATATATAATCCCAATTCAACTTAATTAGGATTTCAATATATATATTAAATATATATAATCGCAATTCAACTTTAATTAGGATTTGAATATATATATTAAATATATATAATCCCATTTCAACTTTAATTAGAATTTCAATATATATATATATTAAATATATATAATCCCAATTCAATTTAATTAGGATTTCAATATATATACATATATAAATTTAAATCGAATTATATTATTTATATATTAAAAGAGTCATAATTACAATAATTATTTTTCTTTTAATATTTACCCAATAGTTAAATTATATATATCAAATATATATTAATTTAACTAAATTTGTGTACAACAAATTTGTACATATATAATTCGTTTAATATATGCTCATTTCAACCGTGGGTGTGACCCTATAGGTTCATGTAACGTTAGTAGTAAATATTAGAACATTTCTAATATTACAAACAATGAGTGACATCTAGCAATATGTCATTGTCACCTAAGTTACAAGAAATTGTGATTCGACATAACCTTTTTTGTGATTAACTATTTTTCATGTATTACATCTTTTTGTCCTTTATATCTAGATTGAACACAAGTCATGGAACAGTCACACTTGTATAGTCCATCTAATATTTCTTGATATCTTGAGTAGACTATTATAAATGAATAACTATGATATCTCATATCAACTTATTCGAGCATGGCCATATATTTCTAGTCTCACTCAATCAAGTGGCCTACGATATTACTCCTATTATGTATGAGGGGCAAATCCTATCTTGATCAACCATATCCCACTACATAGATTGTGACATATCCAATACCAGTCTTTATAGTGTAGTTAGTTACGACACGCGTTTGACTGTATCAAAGTATGATGTTGAAATAACGATGATATCAAGTCTATGGATCATACATGTAGTTATCACTATGAGCAATGTTGTGATTGTCACATAATAATCTAAGAAACATGCTCATAGTGGGTCAGTCTAGTATGTCGTTCTCTAACACATACTTATGTATTGATTTTGACATCTCCATGTCAATGACAACACTTTATCATAAATCAACTCCATATTATTCTTAATGCATTATTGTTGTACATTCTCACAATAATACTCGACTAAGGACATTTAAGAATAACCATATTATTCTAAGGACTTTATTATAATTCGGTTTATTTATGCACGTAGAATTGTAACTGAAAATAATAATGGCAATGTCTTTTTATGAATAAACAAGGTAAAAAACAAATGACATTTATAATCATCTTATGAAAGGTCTTTGGGCATACTCCAACAATCCGGGCAAGGCCAACGTAGTAGCAGATACGCTTAGCCGCAAGCCCTTGCCTACCCCTCAGGCTATCAATGCTCATTTTTGACTTCAAAAGCACTGTGGTTTTATAGCCGAACTTCAAGTTCAGTCTACCATCGTGATGAGAATCAAGTCTCTACAAGAACAAGATCCTGAATTACAAACCATTGCTTCAAGACTTCGGGATAATCTTAACCCTGACTTCAAGATTAATTTCGAATGACTCTTATGCTTTCGTGACAAAATATGTGTGCCCAGTGATAAGTCTCTTCGTGATGAAATTCTCCGGGAGGCTCATTATAGCCCTTACTCAATTCACCCAGGAGCAATAAAGTTGTACAAAGACCTACGAGAATTGTATTGGTGGCCTGGCATGAAAGCAACTGTTGTAGAATTTGTATCGAGGTGTCTCACATGCCAACGAGTTAAAGTTGAGCATCATAACCCTACCGGATTGTTGCAACCCATTGAATTCCCTCAGTAGAAATGGGAAAAGATCACCATAGACTTTATCAGTGGTTTACCGTTACCCCAGCCAAGCATGATGCTATTTGGGTTGTTGTAGACCGCTTTACTAAGTCAGCACACTTTATACCGGTTACAATAGACTACGGTCTTCCTAAGCTGGCTGACTTGTATATTAAGGAAGTCATTCGACTTCATGGTGTGCCACAGTCTATCATCTCTGATCGGGATCGACGGTTTGCATCTCAATTCTAGAAGTCATTGCAAGAAGCTTTAGGCACTAGAGTCAATCGTAGCACAGCTTTCCACCCCCAATCTGATGGTCAGTCAGAAAGGGTATTTCAGATTTTAGAAGATATGTTTCGTGCTTGTGTTATTGAATTTGAAGGATCTTGGGAGAGGTTCCTACTTCTTGTTGAATTTGCTTATAATAACAACTACCAATCATCCATTGGCATGGCAACGCATGAGGCATTGTATAGCAAGAAGTGTAGGACACCGTTGTGCTGGTCTGAACTCAGTGAAGGCAAGGTGTTGGGCCCTGACTTACTCCGGGAAACTGAAGAACGGATAACCATCATTCATGACCGTTTGAAGGCTACCTTCGATCGACAAAAGGCCTATGCTGACCTCAAGAGGAAGGATGTGCAGTTTGATGTTGGTGAGAAAGCATTCTTAAAAGTCTCCTCGTGGAGGAAGATTCTGCGCTTTGGTAAGAAGGGGAAATTAAGTCCATGATTTATCGGACCATTCGAGGTGATTGAAAGAGTTGACCCTGTAGCTTATCGGTTAGCCTTACCCCAAGAATTGAGCAAGATCCACGACGTATTCTATGTATCGATACTTCGCAAGTACAAATATGATCCATCGCATGTTATAAAGCCCGAATTTATGGAACTCCAACCTAATTTGTCATACGAAGAAGAACCAGTGCAAATATTGGCAAGGGAAGTCAAGAGGCTTTGAAATAAGAACATTTTGTTGGTTAAAGTATTGTGGAAAAGTCACAAGGTTGAAGAAGCTACATGGGAACCCGAGGAAAGGATGAGAACTCTGTACCCGCATCTCTTCAATTCATGTAAAAAAATTCGAGGACGAATTTTTCTTAAGGGGGAGAGTTGTAACATCCCAAAATTGGGCTTAGACAGAATTAGATTCTGGTGACCGAAAATTTCAAATCAGAAAATTAAATTATAGACTTGACTTTCGATTGAGTGGTTAATTATTGAATTATTGAGTCTCCAATTAAGCATTGATACTATTAATGATTATATGGTGAACTTTGAAACATGGTTTAGTGACCAAATTGAGAAAATTGAAAGTTAGGGTGGTAAAAGTATAGACAATAAAAAGTTGAGGGATTAATCTTGTGATTAGACCTTCCTCAAGCCTAATCACCACATACGTGGGATTAGAAAATTGAGTTCCTTCAATTGAAGGAAATCTCAATTGAAATTGATAGTAAAAAAGGAAAGAAAGAAACTTACCTGGTTATTATCAAGCAAGCACCTCACCTTCACCCCTTCATCATCATCCTCTAAGCACACACCTCCATTGGAGAGTGAACCAAGCTTTGAATTCCTTAAGTCTCTTGATCATAGATTGAAGCTATCGGTTGGTCAAAAAGTCTCCCTCAATTAGTTTACCGATTCTATAGCTAAATCATGTCTAATCTTGAGTTTAAGGATTGAGCTAAACCCTAGAAATTCCTTGGAGATGAGTAGTTTGTTGTTATCGTTTTTCATAGCTATTGAATAGATATGATTCTATTGTCGATATTGAAAAACCTCGTAATCTCAATTTTGTGTAGCTCAAGATAATCAAGGTGAAGATTCGCCAAATCCTCCTAATTCCACCAAGTTCAAAAATAAGGGAGTCGTTATCCGGGAGCCTTGAAAGCCTCAGAATCATCAGTGAGTGTAGTCGGAGTCAAGGGAATGGCTAGGTGCGTTCCCGATTTTAGTAACATTGAATTATTGCATTTCCACCATCGACCAAGGTACGTTTGTATTCGAGCCTTGTAGCAGGCATCATCGGTAAGCTTTGGTAAGCTTGTTACATTATAGGTTGAATATTGAGTCATTACATGATCGTTGATATTACGATAGGGTTGAAATAAGCCATGTTAAGATAAATCACAAATCATTGTCATTGATATCATATTTCTATTGTTATTGTTACCATTATAGCTAATGTTAATGCTATTGTTATTGCTATCGATAAGTATTGAATCCTTGGATACGAATAGACATGGGGTACAATTGGCATGCCATAGAATTTATGAGCTCAATGGTAAGGGGTGGACCATGGTCCTTGAGCTACGACTCTCATTGGCGATGTTGGCGGGATGTGATTATGTTGGTCCTATTGGCAATGTTGGCAGATATTGACCATTCATTATTGGTGATGTTGGTTGGGAATTCATGTATCCACAACATGTCAATCCAAGGGAAATATATGTGTAAAAGTATTGCAAGTATTGTTAAAACATGTTTTGAGATACACTTTCATCGTTTTTACATGATATGACTTTTATTGGTGTTCATACAATTGTCTTTGACTACCTTACTAGGCTAAGTAAGCCTAATGCATCTCATTTCCATACATTTTCACGTTAAAGCTTAGTTGGATCGAGGATCGGAGCAAGAGACATTTTTGAAGCTAGTCACAACCTTCTATGTAATGTAATATAGTCCTTGAACTCCTAGAATGACGGTGTAGGGTTTAGACAAGTTAGTTTGGCACCATTTTGTATGTATGTATTACCCTCTATGTTAAAGAAGCCTAAATGCTCCAAATGGTCATGTTAATATTTTGGTAAGAAGCATCAATATGCACTTTTGGCCTAACTAGAGAAAACATGGTAAACAGATTCATTTGATCATGAAATTTTGCATAACACTAGATTTTAGTGTTTAAAGGTTGCTGGTAAAATTTGGTAGTGTTTGGAAAACAAAAGGTAGGTTAATTCGAATAAAAAGTAGCAAAAATCTGTCATTACAATGCAGGTGTATCGGTACGGGTTATGGCGTATCGATACAGCCTTACATAATTGGGCCAAGTGAAACAGGGCATATCGATACGCAGAGGGGGTGTATCGGTACGGCCCTAGGCCGTACCGAAACGGGTCAACCTTAGTCAACGCATATCGATACGAGCCTAGGTGTATCGATACAAGTTGCTATCCTTAAATCTGAGAACTTGAAAAATTAGCTTAGCGTACCGATATGAACCCAAGGGTATCAGTACAGAGTTAGTTAATTCTATTAAAAGACATAGAAACCAGTTTTAAGAAGTTCGCAAAATGGTCACTAAATATTGTATAGTCTAATTGTATGGGTAAATGATATCGGAACGACATGAAAATTTGTAGACTTACTGTTATTCTATTGAATTTCATTTTTGTTTAGTCAATTTCACGAAAGAACCCCTAAATTTCTAAATTTACAGATTAGTCCCTAAAAATTGTAAAAGTTATAAATTAGTCCTAATTGATGAATTACTATTGCACATTGGGTAAGTTGGACTAATGCTTATTTTTGGTAATGTTTATAAAAGCATAATGTCATTTAATTATCAATTATTGATCGAAAATTCATTGCATCGATTACCGTTTCATTCACTGGTAGCGTTCTTCGACCTGGTTTTCTTCTATGCCGGGTGAGGGATGTTACACTTTTATAACCCTTAGTTTTCATAACGTATATATACCACATGATTTTACATGATATATAATTTTTTATAGTATTTAAAATATAGTTTTCATAATATATAATTTCTATAACATATGGCATATAGCCTTTTCTATAATATAATATATAGTTTTATATAACATATAATATATATTTTTACAATATATATATAGTATACGTTTTTTATCATATATAATATATATATTTTTAATATATATATAATATAGTTTTAATTCTATATAATGCATATTTTTATATAGTTATAATATATATGTATATTTTTATATGGTTTTTTAGTACTTTAGGTGGTTTGGGCCTTCTTGTGTTTTTGGGCTTAGAGTTTGCTTTAGTTTAGGTGGGCTTTGAGCTTATTAAGTTAATCTTAGGTTAGAATTAGGCAAATTAATTTAATTAGTTTAAATTCGTGTGCTCGTCTTATAGGGGCACGATCTTTAAATTAATTAGATTAATTTAAGTTTTTTAGAACCGTAGTTAGACCTATGGTTCGAATTAGTTTAGTGAATTTAAATTTACCCTTGGCTTATTGGGATAAATGTTAAATTCATTAAACTAATTGGACACTTCTTAATTACTTTCATGATAAAATTAATATGAAGATTAGATTGACATTTAAATAAAAACTATAACTAATTGACTTCATCTATTTTAAATAGTATCCTTTGCTTATTAGAATACTAGTTTAAAATCGATCGAATTAATTATCATGTTATAAGATAATTCATAGTTTGTCAAGGTTTTATAATTTTTAAGGGTTAATTAAATTAGGGTTAATATTAGATTCATTTAGTTAATAATTAGATCATTAATTAAACTTCCATAATTTGGGCCTTTTAGGTTATGGCTTTAGTGGGCCTTTGTGTGTTTAATTTTAAGCTTTTATTTGATATTCATCTTTAATTGTCATTCATGTGACCCAATTATTTTGAATTAATTAACCTAAACCATAAAAAGGAGGTATTTATTAATTTCGATATTTGTGTCGTAACAATCCGAGCTTAAAGCATGCTGACTAAATATTTGAATTAATCTTTATCGTCCTGAGGTAAATAATAATTAAAAGTTGATAAAATCATCACATCACATCTTAATTGTTTGCACCATGCATAAAGGTGACGTACGAGATTCGAATCATAAATTAACGCGGCAGTCAGACTTATATGATGTCGGTTTAATCTATGGTCCGATATATCGTTAACCTTATTAATTAAATGTCCAATTAATTTGAACCCACCAATTTGATAAAGTCCGCTTCATTAAGGTCAATTTTCAATTGAGAACACTTAATTAAAATCAATTTAAATTTCAACAATTTCCATCTATTTAAAACCAATTTGATAAAGTCTTCATCGTTTTCAAAAATACTAATTTTCAAGAAGAAATCCCCTTTAAAGGAAGTTTCAGAAAATATGAGGATACTGTCGTAGCTTTAATTTTTTAAAGGACAAAAACGTCGCTATAATAAGTAAGTGGAAAATTATATTGGTACGCCTAACGATGTATCGGTATGGTATAACCACTTTTCAAAATTTATGGTTTTAATAAACTGAGAAGGCAACGGTCAAAAATTTATTACAAAAGTCGTACTGATTCTCAAAGTCAAAATTGTTTCCTAGGTTGAATGGCGTACCGCTACACGCGTATCGGTACCCTATAGCCATCACGTTTAAAATAAAATTTTAGTAGCTAAAGACCGTATCGATACGGCTAAGGGCGTATCGATACACATGGACCAATTTTGGCTATTTGAGTACAAAACACTTAGAAAATATTTTGGGCTTTAGTTTTTGACTTTGAAATAATTTGAAGTTCGAATCCTTGTCATTTTGTGAGACTTTTTGAGTAAATAAAAATTTATCCAATTTTACAAATTGGCCCTTGAAATCCTTGTTATATCAAAATTAAATATTAGTTTTACAATCTCCCATTTTTGATATAACAAAATCAAAGTAAAATTTTAAGTCTTTTTGAAAAGTACTCCCAATTTCTTTAAGGTTAAAAGATATTTTATTTTGAAAATTTAATCTCCATTCTTCTCCCATTTTTGTTAGATTAAATTTAATAGGGTAAAAAAGCAAGATATAAAGCAATTTAATCCAAATATAATTAAAGCAACATAAATATTATAAATTCAAAGCATTGTTCAAGGCAACAAAAATATTCCAACTTAAACTTAAAAACATAAAACAAATAAAATATTCAAAGTCATAGGAATTCAAATAAAAATATAGGTGCATAAAACTCAAAACTAATATGATATGATATAATATGATATGCAAAAACTAAGGAACATCCCCGTCTTTATCTTCCTTAACATCGTCACCAGAGCATGACCACGCCATTCCCTATGAAAAGTGGTGAGGGTCATGTCCATCGAAGCTTGATGATTCTCTATGGAAGTAACACGAGCATCCAAAGATTTCAAACGAGTATCAATAGCATTAAACCTTGTGTTCATCGCGGCAAAGAGAGTATCCTTGGAGGCAAACTTTCCATCAAGGTAGGCCATGAGAGCGTCTAGGGAAGGTTGAGCAACTGGAGCCACGGGATCCACCGGAGCAACGAGAACATTCTCCACGGGATCGGGTTGAGCACCAACAGGAAGATCCGCAATACGAATTCAAAGCATTGTTCAAGACAACAAAAATATTCCAACTTAAACTTAAAAACATAAAACAAATAAAATATTCAAAGTCATAGGAATTCAAATAAGAACATAGGTGCATAAAACTCAAAACTAATATGATATGATATAATATAATATGATATGCAAAAACTAAGGAACATCCCCGTCTTTATCTTCCTCAACATCGTCACCAGAGCATGACCACGCCATTCCCTATGAAAAGTGGTGAGGGTCATGTCCATCGAAGCTTGATGATTCTCTATGGAAGTAACACGAGCATCCAAATATTTCAAACGAGTATCAATAGCATTAAACCTTGTGTTCATCGCGGCAAAGAGAGTATCCTTGGAGGCAAACTTTCCATCAAGCCAGGCCATGAGAGCGTCTAGGGAAGGTTGAGCAACTGGAGCCACGGGATCCACCGGAGCAACGAGAACATTCTCTACGGGATCGGGTTGAGCACCAACAGGAAGATCTACAATACGAATTCAAAGCATTGTTCAAGACAACAAAAATATTCCAACTTAAACTTAAAAACATAAAACAAATAAAATATTCAAAGTCATAGGAATTCAAATAAGAACATAGGTGCATAAAACTCAAAACTAATATGATATGATATAATATGATATGCAAAAACTAAGGAACATCCCCGTCTTTATCTTCCTCAACATCGTCACCAGAGCATGACCACGTCATTCCCCATAAAACGCGTTGAGGGTCATGTCCATCGAAGCTTGATGATTCTCTATGGAAGTAACACGAGCATCCAAAGATGTCAAATGAGTATCAATAGCATCAAACCTTGTGTTCATCGTGGCTAAGAGAGTATCCATGGAGGCAAACTTTCCGTCAAGGCAGGCCATGAGAGCGTCTAGGGAAGGTTGAGCAACTGGAGCCACGAGATCCACCGGAGCAACGGGAATATTCTCCTCGGGATCGGGTTGAGCACCAACAGGAAGATCCGCAATACGAATTCAAAGCATTGTTCAAGGCAACAAAAATATTCCAACTTAAACTTAAAAACATAAAACAAATAAAATATTCAAAGTTATAGGAATTCAAATAAAAACATAGGTGCATAAAACTCAAAACTAATATGATATGATATGATATGATATGATATGATATGATATGATATGATATGATATGCAAAAACTAAGGAACATCCCCGTCTTTATCTTCCTCAACATCATCACCAAAGCATGACCACGCCATTCCCCATGAAATGCGGTGAGGGTCATGTCCATCGAAGCTTGATGATTCTCTATGGAAGTAACACGAGCATCCAAAGATGTCAAACGAGTATCAATAGCATCAAACCTTGTGTTCATCGCGGCAAAGAGAGTATCCATGGAGGCAAACTTTCCATCAAGGTAGGCCATGAGAGCGTCTAGGGAAGGTTGAGCAACTGGAGCCACGGGATCCACTAGAGCAACAAGAACATTCTCTACGGGATCAGGTTGAGCACCAACAGGAAGATCCGCAATAAGAATCCATTCTCTATTGAAGTATGTGAACTTGGCCTTCCTAAGAGACTTGTTATTAAATGGGATTGGTGAGAGGCACTCCATGATCATAGGAGCAATCAATTTCTAACCGATGGAATATGAAGCTCAAGATGGTGTCATATGTGAAAGATGTAACTTGAGAGGTGAAAAAGTTTTGGACAATGAAGACTGGCTCGGTAAAGATGATTTGGGTTAGGTTTGGGTGTTTCTTTTCACGGAAGCAATATAGCCAAAAGTCATCGACTTGGCGAATAGTAGACCATTTACCATCGGATGGTCGAAACTACCAAGTGATAAGGAAGTGAAGAAAACGCTCATGGGCATCTAAAACGGTTATAGGGTCACCATAGGTATGAGGAAAATTAATTTCATCATCTATACCAATATCATCCATCCTCAAAATATCCGCTATAGTTTTAGAATCAAGACGAAAAGTGTTGACTCTCAGGGAGATGTGTAAAATGAATGATGGCAAAAGGTATAAATGGTATGAATTTAGGCAAGATAAACTGTGCCAAGAGTCTTTTGCGTGCAAGTATACACAGTCGACAAGTAATACAGGTTGGTAAGCTGAGTATCGATCTCACAGAGATTGACTTGGGATTCGATTGTTTAGTTTGTTACTTATTTTGGAAGAAAAGACTGTAGTTTAAAAGAGTTGATTTTAAAACTAAGAAAAGAAAATAAAATAAAACCAAAGTGAAGTGTTGCCTTGAAAGGTGTTTTCAAATGAATGATGACTATTGGCAAGGAATGCCTGGTTCAAACGTGGTTCATGCCAGCCTTTATTGACAAAATTGTCTTGGCATTGGTTGCCGAGCAGATTCAAAAATAGCAAAGCCTCTCTCAATGGTCATTTCCCTAAACTAGACAAGTAAAAACCCCTATATCTCTATAGTGTATGTTTTCCTTAAACCAATTTGATTTAAAAACTAATCTATACTCTGTGGGGGTAGATTTCACTTCCGAAGTAAGTTCATCTACTTGAACGACTTCTCTCCCAAGTGTTCAGCAACTTGATCGTTGCCAACACAAGTCTGTTAAGATATTGGAAGGCAATAAGCTAACTGTGCCAGCTCTCGTTTTGGCATAGTACTTAGGAAAAATTAATGTATGCAAAACATACAAACTTTGCCAAAAGTAGAATTATTATAAAGGAACTAAGGCATAAAAGCCAACGTTTAAAACCAAAACATCCCCCACCAACTATTAAATTAGTTCATGGTATGGGGGTTAACCAACAAATGTTTTTAACATCACCATCATAATAAAAACTAAAGGAAAACAACTTCTGCCAAGGGAATAGGCAGATGGGTCTCTCGATGCAGCCCTTCATGCCAGGCTCTCGGCCAAGAAGTCAAACCACCCTTCATCTGTTGCACCGACTGTCACTCACTGCTCCAACACCTCGCTCTGACCACCTCTCGTCCCCTCTTTTCGATTCTTTTCTTCTTTTTTTCTTTTTCTTCCCCCTTCTTCAAATGCTTGATCGATTGTTCTTTATATAGGCATGTAGGGGAAAAGATGAGATAAGCCTGTGAATTTAAATTTGAAATGATAAAGAGATAAAAGATAGAGCTCTAGCCGATCATTTTGATATCTTATCAGCTCGGTGTGATAGCTTATCAAGCTAGGGCTGACGTCATCATGTCATGGCCATTCTGGCACACGAGCTTGGCACAACTTTGCCAACATCACTTGGCATCACCTTATCCTCTATTTTTTCGAAAGTTGATCCAATTGCGATCTTTTAGGAGCCTGATCATTTCCTATTTTTTTCGGGGGTTCATCTCTTCTTGGCATGGCCGTTGGCATACCTCTCTGCCAACAAATGCTTGGCACTCATCTGGTCCTTCCGTGCCCGCAACATCTGGCATTCACCTTGGTATTCCTAATTGCGTCCCTGCATCATGCGTCTATTCCTCCTGCCAACCTGCTCAAAGGCCACTAAAAACAACCCATGACACTGGCATAGGCAGCCTACTAACTCTTTTATGTAAATGCATGATTCTAACAAACTAATGCAACTAAATGTACTTGAAAACAAGAAAAAGCATATCAAAATAGGCATGAAAAACAATACTTTTGAGGAGGTAACAAAAAGTTTCTCCCATAAGATAAGATTCAAGAGTTATAACCTTGGTTTTCTCTTTTTATAAATATACCGAGAATTGGAATAGAAAATAAGGACAAGGTTTTGTAAACAATCTCGAGTATGCTTAAAAAATTCATGAACTTTTATTGACGCATTAAATTAAGATAAAAAAGTGAAATTCATCAAAAGTAATGAAAGGAATAGAAAACACACGTTCTCAACAAATTTTAAAAGATTGAAAATTTTTAAAACGATTCAAAGCATTAGGATTTTTTGGTTCATTAAAACATTGGAGATAAAGTTGGTTAAGATTTGGTCGAGTACCATTGTTTTCGGAATTGGGATTTGGATTGGTAGGATTACTAGAGCTAGACCCAATCTCCCTTATTGCTCTTTTCTTAAGAGCCATGTCAAAAACCTGAGATAAAAATCAAACCACAAAAACAATGTATGCATAAACATCACATTCAATCCAATAAACAATCTAATGGTCAAGGTATTGTAAAAAATATATATTGAATAGATTAAAAACATATACAAATATAAAAGGAATTTTTGGTGAAAGAAAAACTAAAAAACAATGTAGAAAAAATATACGAGTATAATTTTATTTTGAACAAAAAATATTCAGTAAAAAAATTCGTATAATTTTTGAAACCCAATATATACATCCTAAATATATAATTTTTGATGAAGAACAATATATAAGTAAAGAATAAATAAAAAAATATAAGAAAATAGAGTTTATACCTTGAATGAGGATTATGGATGAATGAAGTGTAACCCCTTTGACCCGATCTAGATGCAAGAACGAACCGAGCGAGCTACATTGGGTTTGTCAAAATAAACCCAGAAGATTTAACTCGAATTATGTCCATTTTTTCTTTTATCTTATCTAGATGCAACATTATAACCTATGGTGTGCATACTGGCAGCGGGTGAAATTACAACTCAATTCGGCATTGAATCGACATCCAATTGCTCGCAATTGCAATTAAGGACCGAATTGCAATTCTAGAAAATTACAGGGGCTATCAGAATTTCAAATTTACCAGTCCTTAATTAGTCAGATTACATGCTTGCTTGTCAAATTTTAACTCAAGAAGATTATCCAAACTCATACAATTGCATTCATAAATATTAGGGACCAAAAAGTAAGAATCGAAAACCTCCAAACATCACTTTAACTGAATTAAATGTTGCCCGTATCGGTACACAAGCAAGTGTATTGGTACAGTTATACATTTCCAAAAACTTAAATTCCAGTAGCTCAAACCCATACCGAAACACTCCTTCGTGTACCGAAACGCCTAGCCCATAAACTTATACTCGTACCGTAACAGTTTCACTAGTACCAAAACAGACCCTCGAAAAACACATACTTGTTCCGGTACAGGGTCAGGTGTTCCGAAACGCCTTGACCCAAAATGTTCCAACTTGCTGGTTTTTCACATTTCTATGGATTTAAACATAAGTCAAACATGCTTCAAACATAAACTCAATTATTCTAAGGATCAATCCTCACCATAACAACACAACCAACCTTTAATTCCCTGCATTGATGGACAAAGAGAGCGTAAGCACACTAGGCTCAGTGAGGAGTGCTCAAACAACACACCATCAATGCATTTTAAACCATTTTCCAAAACCACATTGAAATCACCATTTCAATCATCTTATAAAACATCATGCCTTGAAAACCACGCACTTAACATTTTCAAAAACCAGCATATTAAACCATATGCAACGTGTATCATGGATCAACAACACACCATCAATACATTTTAAATCATTTTCCAAAACCACATTGAAATCACCATTTCAATCATCTTATAAAACATCATGCCTTGAAAATCATGCACTTAACACTTTCAAAAACAGCATATTAAATCATATGCAACATGTATCATGGATCAACGATAAATCTCATTGCTAACCCTCAATTTAAGCCTTCCCATGCATAATGAACTATATTTTACAGAGTAAACATGTATAAATCATATTTTACACCAACATCCATCAACATGATACATTAACAATTATATTGGCTTTCAAGTTATCGTAAACCAAGTTCCACTTTCACAAAATAGTTCATCAGATACACGGATTCAACAAGTGTCCTCTCAACACTTCATGTCATCTCAACCAAAATGAAGGTACGCTTACAACTGGGGTACCATCACAACCCCTCTCGTCAGTTAGACGCATAATCCACTAGCGGGAGTTTTCGGCACCATATAACTCCTCGACCGTTAGGGTACTCCTGGTGGAGTATTCGGTACACATAAACCCCTCAACACCCAAGGCAACTCTTTATAGTGCACCATCAATCCTATGGACGGCCAACTATAGCCTAATTTTAAACCACATTAGTTACCAATATAATTCATTATTAACCATGTACCTCACTATTTTTATATGCATCAAATCAAAACCATTTCCAAAGCATTAAACCATACTTTCACAAGTATTCCACATAATTACATGGATCATTTAGCAAATGCATCCATCATCATTATATGATAAAAAATATTGTAAAAACATACTTTAAAACATGCTTAAGCAATAGGTACCATGTCATTCAAAACAAGTGCCTAAAACCAATTTCATAAAAGCATAACCGAGGGAGAAATCTTTTTATACTTATTTTATAGTTTAAAATAGTATTTCAAGCTTAAGTTTAAACTCCAAAAACAACCTTTAAACCATTCTAAAGCTGAAATCCATGTTCTCACTCACCAACAACGCAAAGCTTTATTCGCCGATGTGAATCACTCCTCTAAAGCTTTCAAAGTGACACTTCAAGCTTGAGGATCAACCTCCACTGGTTTTACCACACAAAACAGGGGATCCAATGCATCAGAATGCATTCATAAACCAGCCACAACAAAGAAACAACAACTCGTAATGATCCTCTTCAAACTCTAGTTGAAACCTTCCCAAAATCACCGAAATCAACATCAAACAACTCCCAAACTTAACCCAGCCAAAACCTAATGACTTAATCCATTAATTATCTTCAATTAACATCCAAAAACAACCTTTCATCATCCTTATACTTCCAGCATTCATTAAACAACCAAAACTTGCCAAAAACACAACACTAGCAACCTAGAAAATTAGAGATTCACATAGCTTCGGGATCTCAATCTTAAAATTAACTCATTAACATTATACAACATTAAAATCATGATTAAAATCAATCAAGAACTCAGAAAAATAGTTCCAATTTGAAAATCACCCCATCTTATCAATTAAAGCTTGATTTAACCAATTTCCATAATCAAATCATTAAAACTCATTAGAAAACATATATAAAGGATCAAATACTTGAGAATTTCAGTAAACAACCATTCATTAAAGGAGAAGAACGAACCTTACCTCTAATGGATGAATTTCCCCTCAATTGGATGTTTACTCTTGAAAAGCAAAGAAAAACATTGAGATTTTAGAAATCAAGATTGAAGAATCCATTAAAAATCAATGGCTTAGAAAATCAATGTCAATGCCTGAAATCTTTGATGAACAAAAGAGGGTTTAGCTGAAGGAATTTTGAGAGAACTTGAGAGAAAGAAAGTTAAGTCAATATGGTTTTTAAAAATAACTACCTCATTTTAATTAATCATCTTTTAATATTTAATTAAAAATTCATAATCCAAATTGAGAGAAAATTTTGATAAAAACATTTAGGTAAAATAACTCCTTAAAAATTCTAAGATTTGACCCTTTTACAAAACAGTCACTAAAACAATTTTATATTCTTTACATTTTGGTCACTAGCCAAAATGTCAACTTTCCAAATCTCATTTTCCAAAATTGACTTTACCAAAAATATCTATATATTAAATAATTATTTTTAGATATTTCCCATATTTTTCTCGCACTGAAAATATTTAAACCAATTTTAATCCCGAATCCGACTCGAATCTCTAACTCTGTCCACCAAACCGTCCAATCGGCCTATAAACCACTAGGCCCAAAACCGAGGCGTTACATTAAGAGATGATTTGCATAAAGCTTGATGATGATAAGTTGGGTTTGATTTAAAACCAAAAACCCTCATATTTTTTGATGATTTGTGAGAAAAACAAAGGATTTGAAAGGTTTTTATAGGGGATTTACGACCTAGGGTTTTTAGGAAAACCACTTTAAAACCCCATTTAAAGCTCCAGCAGCCGCGCGTACCTATGTGCTAAAAAGTGTATCGTAATTGCGTACCGGTACGGTTTTGAGCCATATCGATCATTAATCCACACCGGTACAGGTTGACCTGTATCGATCTACTACCCCTAATACCCGTATCAATACGCATAACCCCGTATTGATATGCCTTGACCAAAAATGTCATTTTTGGTTTCAAGGTGCTCAAAAATTCGAACTTAATCAAATCAATATGTATGATTATGATATGAGATCATCATGTATGAGCAAAAATAGATGCATACTCCCCCTAGAAACAAGAATAAATGCATATAGGTGCAAAAACACAAGAGCAAGGAAATCAATCAAATTCAAGCAAGTTTTAAACACCAAAAAGGCTCTAAGGTTCAAGAAAGGGTAGTGAGCCCTAACTCTCTCCTAAGAGACCAAAAATGCTATTTGTCTGAAGGTTTGATGATGTCCGCTAATTGGTTCAAGGTGTCTACATATTCTAGAACTACCTCATTTTTTAAGACATGATCTCTAATGAAATGATATCTTATCTCTATGTGCTTGGTTCTAGAGTGTTGGATGGGATTCTTAGTGAGACAAATAGCACTAGTATTGTCACACTTTAGAGGGATGGTACCTACATCAATTCCATAATCTAAGAGTTTTTGCTTCATCCAAAGGACTTGAGCACAACAACTTCCGACCGAAATATATTCTGCCTCAATGGTAAATAATGCTACACTATTTTGCTTCTTAGAAAACTACGATATGAGCATACTACCTAGGAATTGACAAGTACCAGAGGTACTATTTCTATCTATTTTACAACCTCCATAATTCGCATCCGAATAAGCATGCAAACTAAAGGAGAAATCTCTAGGATACCAAAGGCCTAAATAAGGTGTGTCTCTAAGGTATCTAAAGATTCTCTTAAATGCTTATAGGTGTGATTCTCTAGGACTAGCTTGAAATTTAGCACACAAGCAAACACTAAATATGATATCCAGTCTACTTGCGGTAAAATAAAGCAAAGATTCTATCATTGATCTATAAAGCTTTAAATCAACACACTTACCTCATTCATCTTTGTCAAGCTTTGTAGATGAACTCATTGGTGTGGCTTGAGGTTTCATATTCTCCAAGACAAACTTCTTGAGCATGTCTTTGATGTACTTAGCTTGATTGATAAAGATGTCATCCTTCCTTTGTTTGATTTGGAGTCCCAAAAAGAATGAGAGCTCCCCCATCATGCTCATCTCAAATTCACCTTGCATCAACTTAACAAAATCTTGCCAAAGCAATTCATTAGTAGAATCAAACATAATATCATCAACATAAATTTGAACAAATAAAATGTTTTTGTCTTTCTTTTTAATAAAAAGTATAGCATCCACCTTTCCTTTGTCAAAACTTTTTTCTATTAAAAAATTTGACAACCTTTCATACCAAGCTCTAGAAGCTTATTTCAAACCATATAAAGCTTTGAAAGTTTAAAAATATAGTTTGAGTATTTTGGATCTTCAAAACTGGGTGGTTGCTCTACATACACTTCTTCATTTATAAAACTATTTAGAAAAGCAATTTTCACATCCATTTGAAAAAGCTTGAATTCATGATAACATGAAAATGCAAGAAGCATCCTAATAGCTTCCATTCTAACTACGGGTGCATAGGTTTCATCAAAATTGATTCCTTCTTCTTGAGTGTAACCTTGAGCAACAAGTCTAACTTAAAACCCCTAATCCTGTTTAGGAGATAAATCGTACTAGGTAGTGTTACGAAACAAACAAACATTAGCTTATCATAAATAAGCCCTTATTCAATGTCATAAAAGCAAAACGAAGTTAAAATTCTACATTGACTTACTTCAAACTTTAGCTACCAAAATTTAAGCCTTAACTCAAGTTAACATACAAGATTTAAATGTATAACTTAGTTCCATTAGAAAGACTTAATTCCGTTTTATAATTAAGATACAAGATCAATATGACTCGAAAGAATGTTTAGCCTATCTTTTAACGCTTGATTAACTCTATAGTATGTAAAAATTTAGTCAAACTAATTGATCCTTATTCGAAAATGAACCCACAAGTAACTTATACATCAAGCAAATCTACTACACCTTGTTAACATGTAGACCCGATTCGAACATGGCTAATTAAGCGTAATAAGGACTACCAATTCTTCATAACATACAAGTGACCAATCAAACTCATTCGAATATGTTTTAAGCACATAACTTGTTCTTCAAGATTCAATTTAAAAACTCCTTTTCATTTCTATAGCTAGACGAAATCCTTTATCTTTTAATAGTAGGTAACCGATATAAGCCCAATAATGACCCAATCTTACTTCTTGGATTTCATTTGTTCATTAAAGCCTAATATCAAACTAGTTAAACATACAAATGGTACCATCTTTTATAAGGCCAATTATAAAGATTTAAGCTTATCTAAATTCTCAAATTATCCAATTCCATTCTTATCACATTCACATGTCAGATTCATATTCATATCCAAAGTCGTTCTATCATTCAACTATCACAATCATCAAGCCAACCAATCAAACTACTTAACATAATAGGATCCTAACACAATGATAGATGCTTCTAAGCTTTCAATCACATAAAGCAACATGATATCCTGAATCCTATATGTCCATATATTCATAGGTATACTACACATCATACAACCTAACAACCATAACACATTCAAATTAGCAACCTCGAGGCTTATTAAGGACCATTACATATAATGTTAAATACGTATGATGCTTATATACATACAAATCCAAATGAGCTAATCTAGATGTATTATGCATACTTAACATATAAGTGCCACCATCTAGGAGTTCTGAAAGTAAGATTACAAAACATACTTTTATCTCCTTGTGATCTTGTCCAAGCTCGAAAGCTAATCGAAAGCGAACTTATCCTGAAAGACAATGAAAGGATAAATAAGTATGATTACTTAGTGAGGTAGCTTAAAGCAAGCAACTAAAGCATGAAACAATAATCCACCCTTTCACCTAGATCTATTAACCATATACATATAATTCTAAGCTCGGACACGAAGTTAACCATTTTAGGAAAAGACATTTATTCAAGTAATTTCACTTATACACGGGTGATTCAAACTAGGCATGCTCATATATACATATAAGTATTTGAATAGAGCATAGCATGTACATATACTCATGGATTCTTAAGCAAAGCATCTTCATATTTATACAATGGTGTTCGAATATAGCATATACATATTAATATGATTATTCGAACAAGCATATCTATTAACCCAATTAGATACTCAATAATCAATAAAAAAGGAAAGGGTGTTCGAATATGGCATATACTTGCTATGCAAGATGTTAAAATGATTCATTGTTTTAACTTATAAACTTTCTTGTTTTTTTAATATAGCTTATCAATACATAAGTTACTTGACACACAAGTCATCAAACATAATATACCACATCAAGAGTTTCTTGGCAATTAAAACACCAACTTGGTTTACCTTAAACATGAGTTTCTTCTAATACAAGACAATAACATAACATATCATATTCATGAATTATTTGTCTCATAAGTTATCTAGATGGTTTATTTGTTAGAATTACAAATTTCATTATTTTGTCTTTAACATAGCCTAGAGATTCAAGTAACAACCTAGGTACACGAATCCCTAAATAACTATAGCCAAATAAAATGGTACTCGCAGTACCGGTCAATCCCTCCTATTGTCACCAAGTGACCACAACACTTCCCTCCTACTGTCGCCAAATAAGGACCGTAGTCCACCCTAAACTTGAGCTCTATAGACTCTATGGAATGCCAACTATACCTATGACTAACTCGAAATTAAGGATTTTCACATTATTTTTTCTTGTCAAAATCAAGGTTAAGCTTAGCACCTTATTCATATAATCATGAACTTGTCATATTCTTATCAAAGATGAGCATTGCTCCATATTCTTGCTATCATGCCATCAAGGCTTATTTCATAGTATATCCACAAGTTCAACCATATGTATTATTCGAATAAAGTATGCATTTATAGCATCTCAAACATATTCAACCATAATCAAGGCATCGAGTGAACATAGCTTATTGGTATTCATTTGAAGTGCGTATATAGTTCATATAGATAGTTCTCAATTCACAACCCCTTTTTATTTAATCGAGTGTTAGCACAGTGAAGGTTATGCATGATATAATTAGGTACTTGCCTCAAGTTCAAGCTTGCTTATGCATGATATAATTCCAAGTAAAGAAAATATAGTTAAAACAACAAGAAATGCTCGGGAAGGTTAGTCTGAAACTTTAAACAACACTTACAGTTTGTTCCGAGCTAGTTTTGTTCCTGAATCACGGTCACCTTTTGCTTATCTACAAATTGATCTACCTTAGATCTCACTTCATCAATTCCCCCTTGGTCTAATTATAACAAGGAATACAATCGCATGTTAGAATCATGCTCAACTAGATTTTAATTAGATCATGTTCATTCGTTATAAATTCAACTTTAATGCATCTAACAACCATTCATTTATAAAACAACTCAATTATATATATATATATATATTCATAGGAATTTAACAAAACAGTCCAATACATTATCATGCATACATATATACATCGAACAGGCCCTAATGCACACATATACATTTTCAGAACAGTCCAATTCACATGTATATACCTATATACACAACAAAACAGTCCTCTAATGTGTACATATATGTAAAACAGTCCTATTACACCAATATGCACATGTATATATGTGTCCAAAACAGTCCACTACATTCATAAGTACTCAAAACAATCCCTAATTTCTATTCCAACCAACAATTTATTAAATTACAAAACAACCCATGTTTGTTTATAAAACAGTCCCAAATTTATGTACACATACATGCATACTCAAAGGAATCCAAACAATACTTATATGCATGTTTATACTCACCAAAACAATCCACAATTTTAATAAAACAGCCCCCTACTTTCCAGTTTACAAAACAGTCCCTTGAGACCAATGAAACAACTCCTTTTATTTATGAAACAATCCCCGAACAGTTTTAAAATGATAAAACAGCCCCTCCCTTGATTTTAGCAATTCAAAATAGTTTCAAAAGCCATTTTCTTAAACTCAAATCAATCCTAATTGAATACTAACAAGCATTGTAATTCAACTCAAGTTTAAAAATAACCATTTTCTTTAAATTCCATCTATTAACATCAATATACATCCAATTCTCAAGATGTTACCACAATTCAATACATGTAAGCAAGCTTTCAAGGCTATCCAACTTTGTCAAAAACATAATAGTATCATGACAACAAATTATTGGTTTCCAATCAAATAAAACAGCCCTTATTACATAGAATTTAAAATCATAATTCTAACAACACCAATTCTACTTACAAATTCACAAGATCAATGACAATTATCAAATATACCATTTAGAAAGATGAAGGAAATTATATATATCATGCTCTTCTAACAATCAATTGCTACATAACATATATGGAAGCATATAATACAATCTAGCATACTTGTCTTAATTTAAAAGAAAGGTAAAGAGCTTTTACCTTGAATTAATTCATTCAAAAGAGTGGTATAACTGATTGAATCAAGAACTCCAATGAATTGAGTAAGCTCTCTCACTCTCTCACTACTAAGGTTCGGTTGAAAATGAAGGAGATGAAAGGGATATAATCCCATGATCTCTTCACCGAATCCTTCATCCCCTCATAATCTAATTCCTTGACATTTGTAAAGACCACATGATAAATTTTTATTAGCATGCAATCTTCCATTATTCCAAGCTTTTCGATTTAGTCCATTTATAAATGAGCACTCATTCTTTCTCTATTTTCAAATCAGTCATTGACCCTTATTTAATCTAGATTTAAAAAATAAATCACGGTATTTAGGATGCATTCAAGTGATAATTTTCTACTAGGCCATACTTTGGGATATTACACTAACCTTATTCCACACTATGTTATCACCCTCATCTATTTTGTTTCTAAAAGCCCATTTAGTTCCTATGGTAGATTTATTACTTGGCATATCAACTAATGTTCATACTTTATTTCTCTCAAACTGGTTTAACTCTTCTTGCATAGCCCATATCCAATAATCATCATTAAATGCTTATTTGATATTTTTAGGCTCTATGATAAGATAAATGCAACAAAATTACATTTATTTCTAAGAGAAGATCTAGTGGTTGACCTCCCTTGGGTAGGTGACCTCCTTTTCCTCTAGAGACATGTCCTTCAAGGCTTCTAGAGGTTGATCTTGTGCTTATTCTTTAGTTGGAACTTCATCCACCTTTGATGATTGTTCTCCACCATCACTGGCATAAAAAATCCCTACATCATCATCATTACAAGAATCATTCCTCGAAAGGAGGTTATCATCGAAAACCACATGTATACACTCTTCTATTACAAAAGTTCTCTTGTTAAATACTCGATAGGCTTTAGAGTTTAAAGAATAATCAAGAAAAATTGATCCATCACTTTTTTCATCAAATTTGCCTAAATTGTCTTTTCTATTGTTTAAAACAAAACATTTACATCCAAAAGGATGAAAATAGCTAATGTTAGGCTTTTTTGCTTTTAAGAAGCTCATAAGGTTTATTCTTTAAAATAGGCCTAATCATTACACGATTGACAATATAACAAGCGGTATTAGTGACTTCCACCTAAAAATACTTAGGCAAATTATTTTAACAAAATATGGTTCTAGCCATTTCTTCTAAAGTTTGGTTTTTCCTCTCAACAACCTCTTTTTGTTAAGGAGTACGAGGAGCAGAAAAATTATAGCTAATCCCATTTGAATTACAAAACTCCTCAAAACCTAAATTTTGAAATTCGGTTCCATGGCCACTCATAATATGAGAAATGGAGTTACCAACATCATTTTGAGTTACTTTTGAAAATGTCATGCATTTTTTTAAAGCTTCATCCTTGGTACTTAAAAATAGAACCCAAGTGTATCTAGAGTAGTCATCAATTAAGACAGATGAATATGATTTTCCACCCAAACTTATAGTTCTAATAGGGCCAAAAAGATCAATGTGGATCAATTGTAAAACTCTATTTGTAGAAACACCATTAATAGGTCTGAAAGAAACTCTTTTGTGTTTGACTTTTGCACAAGCATCATAAATTTTGTGATTTAAAACTTGTATTTTTGGCAAACCTCTTACAAGATCATTTGAAACCAACTTTTCTAAAACACTCATGCTTGCATGCCCTAGTTTTCTATGCAATAACCATGAGTCATGCTCATCTTTAGCAACAAAACATGCATTTAAAATATGAATGTCATCTAAATGCACCATGTAAATGTTTCCTATGCGATGACCAATAAGCAAACTTTTTTTGTTTCAATGTTGATAATTTTGCAACCATTTAAATCAAAAACATATTGAAACCTTTATCACAAAATTGGCTTATAATCAAAAGATTATGCTTAAGACCATTGACATATAAGACATTATAAATAAGGATAGAAGAGTGATTACCAATTGAACCAATTCCTTCAATGTGGCCTTTGGAGTTGTCATCAAATGTTACTACTCTTCCACTCTTTGGTTTTAGCTCCAAGAACTAATTCTTGTCACCGGTCATGTGTCTCGAGCATCCACTATCAAGGTACCATGAATTTGCACATGAAGCTTTGGCCTTGTAGCAATGCTCCCCCTACAAAGAAATAATTAAGTCTTGATCTTTGGTACCCAAATCATTTTGGGTCCATGAGTATTAGCTCCCAAAATCTTGGTTCCCTTAGGAATCCAAGAAACAATAAAACTAATATTATTAGAAGTGAAAAGTTCCTTAGGAAATCAAACAGTATTAATCCTCTTACCTCCAGAGGGCCTTTGGAAGCCTCTTTATTTGTACCCACCAAAGTTCCTTTTCACATAGTTGAGTTTTGAAGATTGTCCTTTTTCAAAACTAGATTTCCTAAATTTGTTTAAGAAAGCTTTGAGATCATTCACTTCCTTTTGGTGATCATCATGAACTTTGGAGAAAAGGTTGTTTAAATCTTGATTTTTTTTTCAAAATCAATTTGTTTTGTTTGTAAATCCAAAAACTTCTTCTCAAATTCCAAGTTGGTTTTAGATAGGGAGTCGTTTTAGTTTTTTCATATCAAAAATCATTTTCTTGTTTTTCAAAATTGATTCTTTATATTTCTCTACCAAGTCATCATACACCTCTTGCAACTCATCATAAGCTTCTTGAAGCTCATCAAAAGTAAAATCAAAGTTAGACGAGTTAGAGGTTACCTTAGGATCATTTTCTAGTGCCATAAGACAAAGTTTGGCTACTTCTTGCTCCTCTTCATCGGATAATTCCTCATCACTCCAAGTAGCAACATGAGCCTTGAGCTTCTTCTTCTTATCAAAGCACTTCTTTTTGAGTTGGGAACAATCGAGCTTGACGTTTCTCGGCTTCTTGCACTCATAAAAAAAACTATTTGATCTTTCTCTTCCTCTTTGTTCTTGTTCTTGAAATCCCTTCGTTGATAGAACTTTCTTCCCTGGTTGGATTTCATGAATCAAGTGAACCTTTTGGCTAGCATGGCCAATTCTTCCTCTTCATCTTCACTCGAATCGCTCTCCTCTTGCAAAGCTTTAAGAGAAATTTCCACTTTCTTCTTCTCCACATCTTCCTTCTCTATCTTTTTCTCTTCTCTCTTCTTTTCTTCTTCTCTTTCATTCTTCATAATCTCGTGAGTAAAGAGAGAACCCATAAGTGCATTGAGCTTCAAGGTTTTGAGATCCTTGGCTTCTATGATGGCGGTTCTCTTTCCATCTCATGATTCAAGAAGAAAATAGATGAGCTTCTGGAAAAGCCTGTCTTCCAGGATGACTTCTCCAAATCCTTTAAGTTTGTTGACTATGACGGAGAAATAATCAAACATCTTGGTGATGCCCTCATCTAGTTTCATCTTAAAATTTTCGTAGCTCAAGTTGAGGAGTCCAATCTTGGTCTCTTTTACATCATTTGTTCCTTCATAGTTGGTCTTGAACTTGTCCCATATCTCCTTTGCACTTGTGCAAGAAGACATCTTTGTCGTTGACTTGTAATCTCTTCCGATCTTTATCGGTCAACTCTAGCTTGGACTTTGGAACAAACTGGTCTTCTTCTCTCTTCATCGGTATGCTTGGTCCATCTTCCACTACATCTCATAGGAGGTAGTCATTGGATTTGATGAGGACCCTCATTCGATTATTCCAATAAAGATAGTTATCCTCATTGAAATAAGGCAGTTTGGTGATGGATTGAGACTCGTAGAGGTTGTTGCCAGAAGTGGAGTTCATGGCTTGACTTCTAATTGATTGAGTCACTTTCATATCGTCTAAAGAAGATGTTAATCCTTCAAATGAGTGTGGCTCTAATAAAAAATGTTAGGATGATCAATCAATGGTGAAAGTGGCTAAGAGGGGTGAATTGGAAATCAAAAGGTTTGGAAGCAAATTGGAAAATAAAAAGATTTGTAGACACGAGAGTTATAGTGGTTTAACCTTCAAACAAGGTTTACATCCACTACCTTAGCTTCCCACTAAGGATTTTCCAAATTCACTATGGATTTCTTCCTCTTTTCTAGGCTAAGGAGGTAACCTTATACAACCTCAAAGCTTTCTACCCAAAGCTTTGAGAATAACTCTCTTTTGCAAGAAATAAAATAGCAAACTAAAAATCCTCTCAAAGTTTGCGTGTTTGCCCAATTTACAAGTTCACTCAAACCCAAAACTTGAATAAAATGATTATAAATGAGAATACTCAAGTGGGTTAATGGATTTGACTCTAATAGGCTCAAAGATGGTTGGATTTTTGCTTGAATGGTTAAGACTTGTTTAATAGTTGTTGTTGTTGTAGCTTTGGATACTTGTTTATATACCTTATCATTGATTTCTAACCGTTTGGGTGGTTGGGATATTGAATAGAGCCATTGGGCTACATTTTTCCCGCAATAAATGCTATATGCTAGCCCTCGGTATCGGTACACAGGCTGCTGTATCGGTACCTTCCAAAATAAGAAAGAGTCGTTGTACAAAGGGGTATCGATACACGGGAGGGTGTATTGGTACGAAGAGTGTATTTTACAAAGGCGTACCGATATAAGCCGTACGATATCGGTATTGGTTGTGCTCACTGGAATATGAGAAATAAGTAAGTAGAAAATTGTACCGGTAGGCCTAAGGACGTATCGGTACTGTATAACCACTTTTCAAAATTTATGGTTCTAATAAACTGACAAGGCAACGGTTAAAAATTTATTACAAAAGATTTATAAAATCTAAACACCCTGTATTTGTACACATAAAGTTGTACTGATACTCAAAGGCAAAATTGGTCCCCAGGTTGAATGGAGTACCGATATCGCTACACGTGTATTGGTACCCTATAGCCATCACATTTAAAATGAAATTCTAGTAGTTAAAGACCATATCGATACACCTGGACCAATTTTGGATATTTGAGTACAAAAATACTTAGAAAATATTTTGGGCTTTTAGTTTTTGACTTAGAAACAATTTGAAGTTCGTATCCTTGTCATTTTGTGAGACTTTTTGAGTACTTAAAAATTTATCTAGTTTTGCAAATTGTTCCTTGAAATCCTTGTTATATCAAAATCAAATATTAGTTTTACACACCTAGATAGCAAGTGCACGTGAAGAATGGAACAAGTATTGTAGTGCAAACCTTGGGTATCCAGATCCCATCAACCGAATTATGAAATCAATTAAATGTCTACCCAGCATACGAGCAATGCGATCCCAATGATCTTGCTATTGCTGCTAATCGTCAACACATCATTAATTTTACTTTGCCGAGTTGTTAATATATTATGGAATAATATAGAATTAATATGATTTATTATTTCCATTAATCCACGTTATCTCATTCATCAAGGCATAAATCCAATTATTAATATTCACATCGATTTCTATCTTTAACTTGTATTTATATATTATTTATCGTATCGGGTACCGGTACCCATACACAAGTATGGATACGGTACCCTCGGGTATCAATACTTATACACGTACCGATACTAAAGTTGCTTACTCAATGCCTAATGCTTATGAAAGTCATTAGATTTGTTTACTAACGCGTTTAAATCAATTAATATTAACTACCAGCTTCATGAACATTTATTCGAATATTACCATCATTTATCCCTTACACTCAATTTCCATCAATCACGACGATCTATTCAAACAAGCATACAAAGCATCTCAATTATTTCAATCAATTAGACAATCATCAAATAATCATGCGAGCATGTCAAACGACCCTACACGGTCCCTAAAGCCTTTACGAGTCTTATCATATTCATAACATCTTCATGCATCTCATAGATATACCAAGTCTCATGATACCGGTCTCACAACATGCTTATTCAGCATCTACCTATTTTGCAAACACTAACAGGCAAGGCAGTCACATTTATGATGCTCATGAAGCAGTAGGAGTTCGAGATGTACTAACCTTAAGCCAACGCGATATCCCCACCCAATCTCCTCCAAACGTCCCTTGAAATCCATTATTCTTGTCCACAAAACCCTTAGATAAAACAAATACGACTTCATAAGAATCTCACATTACTAGACTATTTTAAGGAATAAAACATGTAAAAATAACTTACCAGGTTCGAATTTGGCAAAACGGACTGCGCCAACGGACTCGGAACGTCGAGAAGCCCCAAGTAGAGTCCTTGAAAAAAGTCAATTCCGGTTAACGATCAACGGCAGTGCGGCAGCGGCTGGCTCAACTCGGCTCGGATGGCCGGCTTGGCAGACCGGCTCGACTCAGCCCAGTCGGTTATAATTGCTCAAGCAGTTGAACTTTATCCACGCATAGGGGTGGCGCGTGGGGGCACTGCGACAGCTCCTGACAGCCGTACGGCGATGACGAATGCCCAGATCGACTTCCTCGATGCTGGTAGACACAATGGCGGCCTCGATTTTGCATATCGAGCTCTCAAACCTCCTTATTTGAGTAGCTCAAAAATTCACTCTGTTTACCCCCTCCACGGCGGCTCTAACGGTGATGCCACGACCACCGACCAACTCGTCTCAATGAGATGAACACAATGACGGTAGAGGTGTCAAAAACGGACACTCTAATAGCGGTAGATCGAACTTTAAAGCTTGAGGGAGAATAGGAAAAAGAGAGAGAAAGGAAAGATGAAAAGGGGGAGAGAGAGAAGAGAGAATAAAAATCTGATTTTCTCCTCCTCTTCCTCACCCCTTTAATTCAAACTTTCCTCCTCCAAAATATTACGGTAAAATTGCATCTTAAGCTCCTCAGTCTCCCATCCTTCCACAAAATAATCACAACTCCTCTTTAAATTGAATCCTCAAATTTAAAATACCAATCCAAATTTTGGATCCAAAACCATACTCAAATTCTGGGTCGTTACAGGTCGGGTTGGGTTTTTGGTCTACCCGAACTTAACCCAACCTTATACTTGAAAAAACCCACCCGACCCGACTTGAAAATTATATAATTAAACTCAAACCCGTCCCAAGCTATTAAAAAATTTAAATTTTAGGGACCTAATTGCAAAATATATATATATATATAAAGAGGGAGCAATATTGTGAATATCCCTAAAAATATAATAAAAATTACACTATTAGTCTCAGGTCAGATATTTTCCACCATAAACTCGAATCCGACCCGACCCGAAAACACCTTTAAAAAAAATGAGCCGACCAGACCCAAACCCGAATTTTCTAAAAAATCTGACCTGATCAGGTCAGAATCCGACCAAGTCAGGTAAAATGCTCATCCCTGTATGTAGGTATGTGTGATTTATCTAAATTTAAAATTAAATATAAATATTATCTTATACTCAAATAAAATTAACAAAATAAATTAATATTACTTAGAAGATAACATAAATAAATAAATAAATATAAGCTGAGCCACTAGAACCCATGCCATGTTGGAGGAGAAAATGTGTACATTAATCGTTGAGGGAGTGGTCGTACTCTCTTAAAATTTTAATATTTTAATTATTTTTAAATAGACTTAACTGTTAAATAGGTGCTCAAACTATACATTTTTTCAGTTAGGTGTCCAAACTATTTTGGGGCCAAATAGGTGCCTAACGTTTCATTCTGTGATTCATTTAAGGTTTTTTGTTAATTCTCACCATTAAAAGACACGTGTCACCTCCTGAAAATTCCAAAATTATATTAAAAATAAATAATATCACTTAATTTTCAAAAAATCTCTAAGTTTTCCAGATTTCACAAAACAACCCTTAAATTCCAAAATTCCTAACCCCAAAAATCAAACACAATTTGGGTTGATTCTGCCGCTGATTGACACGCCGTCGCCCACCACAATAGTCGTCGGACCATCACGACCATTTCCTCACCACCCCGTCGCCGAAAATCGACTGACGCCGTGTAAAATGCCGAAATTGTCAAATGATTCCTTCGAACGATTCACGACGAACAGCGTGTGGGTTGTTCAGCGAGGGGAGGGCGCTTCATCCCGTCACTGGTAACGCGGCCAATGCCGGCAGGAGTGGTCAGATTTAGAGGTTTAGGGATTTGGGGACTTTTTTTGAGAATATTTGAAAATTTCAGGATATATTTTTATTTTGTTTTATTTATTTTTAATATAATTTTTGAATTTTCAGGGGATGACATGTGTCCTTTAACATTGAGAATTAACGGAAAACCTTAAATGGGTCACGGAATGAAACGTTAGGCACCTATTTGACCCAAAAAATAGTTTGGGTACCTAACTAGAAAAAAAGTATAATACCTATTAAGCCTTTTAAATATTTTATTTTTATTAATTATCTAATTTTACATCCTCTAAAAATTTATAATCCCACACCCTAATTAAGTTCATACTACATAAATTCATATGCTTGTCCTTATCTGTATTGCTAAAATTTTCAATAGTTTTCATGTTGCTAATGAAAAGAAGTATATCTCATATTAATTGGGTTTGAATTTCTTATAATATTTATATATGATGTTTTAAACTCACTAATATTGAATGATTTAAGTCAAGATCTACATAGGTAAGGTGAACAAAACTCGACTCTAAAAAACTTTAAATGATTAATTTGATGTAAAAAACTTTACTCGAATTATAATTTTATAAATTTGATTCGAAAAAAAAAATTAAAATAAAGTTTTGAGTTATAAAATTAGATTCGAATAACTCAAAATTTTTAATAATTAATCGATCAATTTTCAAGCTCGAGTTGAGTCTCTCAACTCTGTGTAATACATGTATAGAGTTGATACATGTATACCACATAAAAATAAGAAGAAATATATATGTATATCGAATATGATTATAGAAAGCCGTTCAAAATGAAATCAATTAGTATCATAACATTATAAATATTTACAATTAAATTATAATAAAAATTTAAACACTCAACTTGAAAAAAATTCAAATAAAATTCAAATTATAAAATAAAATTCGTAAACTCAACTTGAATAATCAAATACTCACCTCCACAGCAGTATTATTTCCATACTTCATACTTTTCATAATAATAAAAAGGAATTATTAATCAATCACTTTAAAACTGCAGGGAAAATTCAGATTAAGACATCTGATTTTTCTTTTCTGTCGCATTCTTGCTTCGTTAAATTAATTACAAATTAAGACTTGGGATAAGCTCAACAAGTGAAGTTAGGTAAGTAGCATAAACTATATTTTATTAATTATTATTATAAATTAGGATAAATATTAAAACTAAAAATTTGATTAAATGTGTATTGTGATACATGAATTTTAATTTGATGCAATTTCTTTTGAATAGTCTAAAGGTGATTACAATATAATAAATATTCATGCAAATCTTTAATCCTTTGAGTACTTACACCTTGCAGACAAAGCGAATTGAACTCGGGTCTCTTAGAATGAATAACATCCACTTTTTCACTGGGACAACTTGTTAGGTTCATGTGCATACATAAAACTTTGATTTTGTTCATGTGCATACATGAAACTTTGATTTTAATTCAATTAAGCACATTTTTAAGAATAAATACATTAATATATTTTCATATTTGATAGATATAATTATTTTATACACAATATTTAACCATAAATGATACTACGTCGATATGAGTTTTAATAACTTAGGAAAATTAGATGAAATTAACACTTCAAACATACAATTGCACAAAATCATAATTTGTATATAATATTATGCATTTGGTCAAAGTGCCAGAGTAAATTTAATATTTTCCCCAATTATTTTACAAAAATTAACTATATGTTAATGAAGTTGACTTGATGAGAGGAGTTGTTAATTGATTAAGTAATATTGATAGTTTAAATATTGTTATATTTATTTGTGAAAAAAACTAATTTTTAAAAAATGTTTTCCAATTAATCAAAGTCAAGACAATTGGATATATTATATATTATATTTCCATCTTGGTTGTGTAAAATTTACAAGAATTAGTCCACTTATTAAAATATTGAGATTTTTCATTATTAGTTTTTTTGTTCAAACACCCTAATTAGCCGATTGAACTTTCCTTACACACGCATATACAAATTATATATTTGTGGACATATAAATATTAATTATACTACCGACCCTTAGATTTAGAATTCAAAATTTGTGAACAAAACAATCTAAATTAAGAAAGATATTTTTTATTTGGGCTACTATTGTTCATAATCAACTACTAAATCAATTTGATATAAAAAAAAAACTAATAAACAAAGTATTGATGTGTATAAAAAACATGCATGTATTAGTTTACTCTTTTTTTAATATACTGGTGTGATTATAAGGTAGTATTTATTCAATTTTTTTATCCCTTTAATAGCACACTCTGTGCATATATGATGCTCGAACTCGGGTCATCTAAATAAAATACATCATTCTTTATCACTACGACCACTCCACAAGTTATGTATTTGTTTACTTTTATATATATTGACTACAAATTATTTAATCAAAAATTTTGAAAAATGAATGTAATCTATTAATAATGTTATGAAAAAAATATTTGATAGAAAGTTTACGCCATCATATCTATTATAGGGTTCAAAGGTTTAATTTTAGGTTTTAGAGTTTAGGATTTATGTTTAAAACTTAGAGTTTAAGTTTTAGAGTTGGATGTTTAATTTTTAAATTTTATAGTTCTAACATAAAATGTTGTGTAAGTTTTTTTACCCAATTTGTATAGGGTAATTATTCCATGCACAAGTACCTGTGTAAACTAATGACTCTGTTTAGGGTTTAGGGGTTTGAATGTAGTAGTTTTGAATTTATGGGTTGTTGATATAATTTGGATTTAGGGTTAAATTTTAGGGTTTATAGGCTTAAACCTAAATCATTAACCATATTACCCTAAAACCTAAACCCCAAATGCTAAATTATAACCATAAACCCTAAATTCTAAACACATACACTAAAACCTTTAAACTCTAAACCTTAAACTGAAATCATAAACCTTAAATTAAGGCGCTTGTGGAAACAAAAACTTTCTACCGCCTGTGTATGGGGATGAAAATCGTTTGCCCCTTAACTATGCCCATTTTGGTACCTTTACTTTAAAAAATGGGTTTATGGTTTAAGGTTAGGGTTTATAGAATTAGAGGTAGGGTGTAGGGTTTAGGATGTAAAATTTAGGATTAAAGTTTAGAATTTAATTTTTTAGTGTAAGGTATAGAAAGAGGCATGATCAGAGAATTTTTGTTCGTGTATGGGATAATAATTCATTTGTATATATAAAAATAAATTTAATATTATTATCCATTTGTATGGGATAATAATACATGCACAAGTACTTGTGTAAACAAAGTTTCCATAAGCGCCTTAAGGACTCTGTTTAGGGTTTAGGAGTTTGAGTGCAGTAGTTTTGAGTTTATGGGTTGTTGATAGAATTTGTGTTTTGGGTTAAATTTTATGGTTTATAGGTTTAAACCTAAATCCCTAACTACATTACCCTAAAACCTAAACACTAAATTATAACCATAAACCCTAAATTCTAAACATGTGCACTAAAATCTTTAAACTCTAAACCCTAAACTAAAATCATAAACCTTAAGTTAAGGCGCTTGTGAAAACAAAAATTTTCCACCGCATGTGTATGGAGATGAAAATTGTATGCCCCAAACTATGTCCCATTTGGTGCCCTCACTTAAAAAAAGTGAGTTTGGGGTTTAAGGTTAGGGGTTGTGGTTAGGGTTTAGGGAATTAGGGGTAAAGTGTAGGGTTTAGGTTTGTTTACACAAGTACTTGTAGATTCGATGAGGGATGGTGGTATTGGGGAAGGGCGTGTCGCCTATGGGGTTTTGGTTCGTTGTCGTTTCTTGGGCGTTTTGTTTTTTGTTTTGTTTCGATCATGGTCATTGGGTACTCTTTTCCTCTGTTTAGATTTAGGGAAATTTTTAATAAGACCCCTAATCATGTTACAGTATGTATGACTCATCTCTAATAAAATCATATTGCTCGCTGATAAAAAAATATTATTAGACTGATTAAACTTTTATTAGGAGGAGTATATTATATTTTTAAATTTAGTGTTGATGGTGTAAAATATGAAAAATGAGTGGTTATAGTGATAAAAAAAAAGGTCAAATTTGGTTGGCTCTGGAAAACCTCACCAGCCAATCAGCCTAATGGTCCAATAAAAGGTTTCAGCCCTTATGTCAAATAAAGTCATTTATTGTCTGTTGTGAGTCTCTAAATTATGTATAAATTGTAGATTTAATATTTATATTTTAATTTGATGAATTTTAGTATTTATGTTTTTGAATTTTGACTTGATCTAAACGGTATATGGTTAATTTGACTAAATTAGATAATAAAAATTTAATTTACAATTTTGTATGATAAATAGACTAATAATATAATTAATTATTTCAGTTTGGACTAGGATCAAAATGTAAAATATATATATATATAAAGTAAAATTGAACAAATTAAAGTCTAACTTACTTTACACACCTTAAAAATAGCTTACTTTACACTAATTAAATAATGTAAAGGTTTAAATGACACTCAAAAATAACTTTTTAATTTTTTAACATTCTAATTCAATTACAAGGTATTATTTTAGTTTAACTTTGAATTTAGATAAACTCAGTTATACCTGTAAACAATGTTTACTTGAACTCAAGAAACATCAACATCCTTTGCCACGGACCACTACATAGTTTTTTAGAATTTAAACAAAGAAAAGAAAATCAAAAAATTCAAAAAGAAAGGGAAAATTAAAACAAGGTAAAAAGCTCAAAATAAAAACAAATTTGAGAATTTTCATGAAATTTATAAAGAAACAATTTGATTTTTCATTAAAACGAGATTTTTAAAAGAAATTATGTCACTGACGTTTTCGTTGTGAGCCAAATCAGTTTTTTTAGTGAACTTAGGGTTGGGTTAATGCGATAACGATTTGCAATTTTAGAGCTACTTTTTTATGTACTAAAGTGAAAACTAGGGCTAAATTTAGGGCCTGAATGCACGTTTAATCCTTTTATTTTTGTCCGACAGTTTCAAATGACTCGAAACAAAGACAAAAGAAAAACATTGGTAAAAAAGGCTTCTGAAATCCCTCTTAATTTTGATATTAAGTAAATCAGGCCCTCTCAAAACAAATGGAGCAGTCTAGTCCTTGTCAATTTCAAAAGTGAGCAAAGTAAGACAATAGATGACAACATTTACTTTTTTTTATACATTTATCCTACTTTTGATTGATATAATTATAAGTTTAGCCTTTAATATTTACATATTTTCTATTTAGTTCTGATCTAAAAAATAATAAATTTAACCTTTAATATTAACGCATTATGTCATTTTAATATTGATTATAAAAATACGTGAAAAATTAAAAAAATGCATATATTTTTTTTTAAAATGAAAAATAATATAGTATTTTATTGTTTTCACATGATTTTTCAAATGAATGAAGAAACTAACATGATAATTGACCAAGAAATTACCATAATTTAAAAATTAGCAGAAAGATGAAGAAAAGATAGCTGTGATAAAAGGAGAAGAAGAAAAAACATACGGTTGCTTAACCAAATTGACAAAATAAATACGTATTGCGAGTTAAATTTATATAAAATTTTAAAATAAGAACTAAATGAAATAATGTATAAATAATGATGAATATACTTATAGTTATACCATTGTCTATTGTTGCGAGTAATATGTGCTACGCAAATGTGCAAGTATACACGTCGCAAGTTATAGTATAAAAGATATTGTCTCCACAGGGATTGGTGTCACTTCAAGAATCTAGTCTCTTGCACTGTAAAAAGTAAAAACACAAGTAAATGATTATAGGAGTTTAACTAATAACTAATCTAGAAAGCAATAAAGTAAATGAATAGATGAGATCAATTGAGAGAGAGATAGGCCAGGTTATCGTGAGTTGAGGTGTGATAGCCGATTGGATCGTTTTGGTAAAAGAGTGCACGGGCAACTCAGTTGTCGTGGCAACTTGCACAACGGGGTTGCCTTGGCAACTAATCGATGGTTGCCTGGGCAACTACTTGGGCGTCTGGGCAGCAACCTTCAAGGTTCGGTAGAGTGTTCTTCAATGGTTTCTTCTTATCCCTAAGTCGAAACTCTAGCTACTTGTGCATGCCTTGATAATACATCCCTGCGTGAATCAAGGGTGAACAACAACCAATCTTGCGCTCCTCTTAGTCGTTGAAATCCTTAACTTATTCCTAAGCCGGATTAATCTTCACATCAATAGATTGAATAAAGATCATATTCATTCGTTTCTTGAATCTAACTCTCCCGATATTAGATAAATAGATAAAATCATGAGATCTTCTCCCAATTCACTCGCAAACAAGAATAAGAACCAAGAATGAATAAACCTTGAAATAGAAAAGTGCAAACTCTTATTACCTAAACAAAAACCAATAGTTTCTCACAACCACAAAACACAATAACCATAGCCAAGTAGATTTAGTTCATGGCTAGGTTCCAAAGAAACACAAGATAAATAATCCCTAGCATGAACCCAAACGAACAAGAAAGAAAAGGATGAAGAAGGAGGCTTGTCGAAATCCTCCTTGCCCTAGATGCTTGTCGAAAATTCTCTCTTCTTTCCCTCCTTGGACTTGTCGAAATTCCTCTCTCTTGCTCTTTTTCTCTTGTCGAAATCTCCATCTTATTTATAGGGCTAGACCAAAGTCCTTCTTTGAGGAGGAGTTTAAGTTGGAATTAAATTATCTTTAAAGAATATAATTCTTTATTATAATTGTATTCCTACTAGAACTTCTCCTATCTTCTTGGAATTTAATTCTTCTTTAATCTCTGCATGGAAATCAAATTCCTTTGGGTTTGGGCTTTGCTCCACGTCATCTTGGGCTTGTATAGTCATCAATTTCGACTACCAAATCACCTTTGCTCTTGTCGACAATTGCCATGGCAACTGGCTCGGCATCTCCTTCATGCATTGCCCTGGCAACTAACTCGGCGTCTCATTCATGCATTGCCCTGGCAACTAGCTCTAGCCTTGCTTTGGCAAGTGATCCTGCACATACACACAAAACACACCAAAGCAACATCTTTTTCCACAAAAACTACAAGTTATGTAATCAAGCTCAACGATGGAAGGAAACATGGATTAATGCATGAATAGTTAATTATGCAACTAATATGAGCCTAAGTCTAACAATAATATGAGTAAAAAGGGTAAGAAAAAAGTACTTTTGAACACTTATCACACCCCCAAACTCGAACTATTGCTTGTCCTCAAGCAATGCAAACTCATAATTACTTGCCAAGACTTCAATTTTCACAAACTTAGCTTTGAACTTGATTTCAATTCTCTGAACCAGGGCACAAAGTATGATTGGCTTTTTATTTTTCGGAAAACTTAGGAGTTACTCGGAATCAAACTATAATGCTTGTGAGTGTGTGCGGAGTTGTGTGCAAGTTGATTTTTCGGATTCTATGCAAACAATAGGTTTTCAAATTACTTCATTGGGTTCTTTTTAACATGTTTTAACTAGAGCTAGTTTTGGGCACCTCTAGCGTTTTGTTTTTAGTTTTATTAAGTTAATTTATTTGACTAGAGCCGGTTTCGGGCACCTCTAGCGATCAATTTTTTTTAACATATACTAAAGTCAGTTTCGGGCACCTCTAGTGAAAAAAAAATTTAGCACATGCTAGAGCCAATTTTGGGCACCTCTAGCATTCATCCAATTTTTATTCTAATCCCCCAATTTGTTAATTATCAACCTAAGTTCACTAGAATTCCTTAAATCAATCAAACCACAACAGTGTTTCATCAAATTTAGCATCATAGTAAAATTCTCAGCTTTTCCATGGTTATCCTAGAATAAAAATTCTATCAATTAAGTGCATTGGCAAAGTCATCATTGGATATTCATCAAATCTAAGCAAATCATGTTTCAATTAAAGGCATGGCAAGCAATTTATGTATCCTAATGTAATACTTAAGATGAATGTAACTAAACATGGTAACTACTAATAACAATCCCCCCTAAACTCGAGTGAGGCATTGTCCCCAATGCATGCATATAAATAACGAAAAAAAATTAAAAAAATAAAAAATAAAAAATGCATACGAGGACTTACTCCGAGAGTTCGTCATCGTAGATGATTAGTTTCCTTTTGGTCGGCGTCTTGATTCTCTTGCTTGAACGTGATGGTTGTTTTCATGTTGCTGGGATGTCTTTAGCTTTGGTTGCCGTGACATCTTCAGGGTTGGTTGCCGTGGCATCAGCTTGTGCAGGCACGATGTAGGTTGCCGCGGCATCTTCTTCATTGGTTGCCAGGGCAAGGATCTCGGCAGTAAATTTCCTTACCATAGTAGTTGTGAGTCTTGTTGTGAAAAAGAAAACAAAGAAAACCTGAAAACTAAAAATAATGAAGAAAAATAAAATATCTCCTAAAAATAAAAATAAAAAGAAAAGGAAAATATTGAAAGGAGAGCATGCTCATGCATCTCCTAAGTTGACCACTTCTTTGTTACGTTCCACATGGGCACCATTGTAGTGCTTCAATCTTTGTCTATTAACTTTGAATTCATGGTTGTCAGAGATGGACTTGATTATCACAGCACCATGGGAGAATGGTTTGACGACTTCGAATGGTCCCGACCATCTTGATTTCAGCTTTCCCGGGAAAAGTTTTAGCTGAGAATTGAATAAGAGAACTAGTTGCCCTGGCGTGAATTGCCGTGGCAATAGTTTCTTGTCGTGCGCTTTGTTTTCTCCTTGTAGATTCGTGCATTGTTATAGGCGAGTGCACGGAATTCTTCTATCTCATTGAGGTCCATCAAACGCTTTTGTCCGGCACTTTCTCAATCCATATTCACGGTCTTGATTGCCCAATACACCTTGTGTTCGATTTCCACCGGTAGATGGCATGTTTTGCCATAGATAAGACGGTAGGGGGACATACCTAAGGGTGTTTTGAATGCAGTGCGATATGCCCAAAGTGCGTCATCTAGTCTTAATGACCAATCCTTCCTTGAGGAATTTACAACCTTCTCAAGTATACCTTTCAACTCTCGGTTGGAAATTTCTGTTTGCCCGTTGGTTTGTGGGTGATATGCCGTGGCGATCTTGTGTGATATGCTGAAGCGTTGCAACATCTTGGCAATTAGTCTGTTGTCAAAATGCTTGCCTTCGTCACCGGCATCCCAAACCGTGTAAATATGTTTTTCTGCAAGAATCGTTGCACGGTCTTGGAATCGTTGTTGGGAACTGCAGCTGCCTCAACCCATTTAGACACGTAGTCGACGGCAAGTAGAATGTAGAGGTTGCCGAATGAAGATGGGAAAGGTCCCATAAAATCGATCCCCCATACATCGAACAATTCCACCTCGATGATGTTCTAGAGCGGCATCTCATGTCGTCTAGAGATATTGCCCGTCCGCTGGCAACGATCACATTGCTTGTAAAAGTCTTGGCCATCTTTGTACAATGTTGGCCAATACAAACTGGATTGCAAAACTTTGGCCGCGGTACGAGTTCCTTCAAAATGTCCTCCATAGGGTGAAGAATGGCATTGTCGGAGTACATTCTGTTGCTCTTCTTCAGGGACACATCGGCGTATAACCTGATCTGCACATTGTTTAAACAAAAGAGGCTCGTCCCAAAAGTAATGTTTAGCATTATGGCAGAACCGCTTCTTCCCTTAGTGAGTAATGACATAAGGTAAAATACCACAAACAAGGAAATTAACTAAATCCGCGTACCAGGGTATTGCTGAGGCATGTGCTGCCGTGGCGACTGCTCCCAAAATTGCCGAGGCATGCGCGTAAAAGGCTGCTGCGGCGTCGAGGGTTGTCGAGGCGTGCGCATCCATGGTTGCCGAGGCGTCGAGGGTTGCCAAGGCGTGCGCATCCATGGTTGCCGAGGTAACTAAAAGTTGTTCATCTGGGAATGCATCGCATATCTCTAGATTCGCGTCCTCCTCCCTATTGCGTTCCAAACGTGATAAGTGATCGGCCACTTGATTTTCTGTTCCTTTCCTGTCCTTAATTTCAATATCAAATTCTTGTAAAAGTAATATCCAACGAATCAAACGAGGTTTGGCATCCTTTTTAGCAAATAAATATTTGATTGCCGAATGGTCCGTATGAACAATTACCTTTGTACCAATCAAATAGGATCGGAACTTGTCAAATGAAAACTACAGCTAGTAACTATTTCTCTGTTGTTGTGTAATTCACTTGAGCACTATTAAGAGTTTTACTAGCGTAGTATATCACATGGAATGTCTTACCTGTGCATTGGCCTAGGACTGCTCCTACCGCGAAATCACTTGCATCACACATGAGCTCAAAAGGTAGCGTCCAATCTGGTGGAACGACAATGGGTACCGAGGCAAGCTTTTTCTTTAGGGTTTCGAATGCTTGGGTGCAATAATCATCAAAATCGAAGACTTTATCCTGTTCAAGCAAATTGCACAAGAGTTTAGTGATTTTAGAAAAATTATGAATGAACCTTCTGTAAAGACCTGCATGTCCAAGAAAACTTCGAATTCCTTTAACCGAATTTGGTGGGGGTAATCTCTCGATCACGTCCACCTTGGCTTTGTCTACTTCAATTCCCTTGGATGAAATTTTGTGGCCGAGCACTATTCCTTCATCTACCATAAAATGGCATTTCTCCCAATTGATGACTAGATCAGTTTCTTCACATCTTGCCAACACCCTTTCTAAATTACCGAGACAGTTGTCGAAGTCACTACCAAAAATAGAAAAATCATCCATGAAGATCTCAAGGAAGTCTTCGACCATGTCTAAAAAGAGTGCCATCATGCATCTTTGGAAGGTTGCCGGGGCGTTACACAATCCGAACGGCATCCTTCAGAAGGCATAAGTACCGTATGGGCATGTGAAAGTTGTCTTTTCTTGATCTTCTGGTGCTATGGCAATTTGATTGTAACCTGAATAACCAACAAGAAAATAATAAAAGGGTTTACCTGCAAGACGGTCAAGCATTTGATCAATAAAGGGTAATGGGAAGTGATCTTTCCTGGTGGTTTTGTTTAGCTTTCGATAACCCATACAAACCCTCCAACCGGTCACGGTCCTGGTTGGAATGAGTTTATTATTTTCATTACTTACCACCGTTATACCTCCCTTTTTCGGTACGCATTGTACCGGACTTACCCATGTACTATCAGAGATAGGGTATATAATGCTGGTGTCAAGCCACTTGATGATTTCTTTCATTACAACCCCTTTCATGGCATGATTCAGTCTCCTCTGGGCCTCAATTGAAGGTTTGTGATCATCTTCCAACAGAATCTTGTGCATGCATACTGCCGGGCTAATTCCCTTCAAGTCAGAAATTGTCCACCCTATTGTCTTTTTGTGTAGCTTCAACATCTTGATCAGCTTCTTTTCCTGCTCAGGCTGTAACTTAGAAGTAATAATTACAGGTAATGTATTATCGGTTCCTAAGTATGCATATTTTAGTTTCTCTGCAATTGTTTCAACTCAAGAATCGGTGGTTGTTCAATAGAGGGTTTTTCGAGCTTACCTTCCTTACCTGAGTAATCCAGTGGTTCAAAGTATGTACCTGGTCGATTGACTAGCCAATTTGCCTCTTCTTGTTATTCCTCATCGACCGGTTCTTCATACTCCTCAGGTTTCTCTTGATCGGTAATGTAGTTGCCGAAGCAACTAAATTCCTCATCGAAGTTAAACTCTGCTGTGGCATTAAGAAGTTGGCATTCTTCTGGATCATCGGCATGCCTTAGTGTTTGGAACACATTTAGTTTAACTTGCTGGTCATTCACCCTCATTGTGAGTTCTCCCTTTTCAACATCTATCAAGGTTCTCCCTATTACTAGGAATGGTCTCCCGAGAATGATGGGTGCATGCTCATCTGCTTCACAATCCAAAATAATAAAGTTAGCGGGAAAAATAAATTTATCAACTTTTACCAGTATGTCCTCGATTTTTCCCTCTGGATGCACATAGGATCTGTCGGCTAGCTGCAGCATGACTGTTGTAGGTCTTGCCTTCCCGATTCCTAGTTTCTGGAAAACCGATTTAGGCATCAAGTTTATGCTAGCCCCAAGGTCGCATAATGCTTTCCCGACATAGTGATTTCCAATGGAATAGGGTATTGTGAAACTTCCGGGATCCTTCAACTTGGGTGGCATACGATTGTTCAACATTGCCATGCATCCCTCTGTTGCGGCAACTGTTTCAAACTCTCCTAGCCTTGTTCTCTTGGACACATTGTCTTTAAGAAACTTGGCATAGTTTGGCATTTGTTCAATTGCTTCCACCAATGGCAAGTTGATGTGGACTTGCTTTAGGATATCAAGAAACTTCTTGAATTGGTATTCTTGCTTTTGTCGCTTCAACCTTTGTGGGAATGGTGGTGAAAGTCGGATATCTTCGATTCTTTCATTGGTTTGGAACCTGATTGACGGCATTGCCGGGACAACTGGAGTTGTCGAGGCGTTATCAACTGGGGTTGCCGATGCATCTTTATCGTCGGTTGTCGAGGCATGCTTATTGCCGGTTGCCGCGGCAATTCCTGGTTCAGCATCTGAGGCTTTGCCGCTAGGTTCATCTTGATCTTTTTGTGGAGTTTTGTTTGACGAGCGGGTTTGAACCTCTCTAAGTTGTTGGTCACTTCTAGTGGTGATTGCCTTACATTGCTCATGGCCAGTTCCTCTTGCGACTTCAGTATCGCTAGGTAAACCTCATTGCGGTCTAGTATTCAGATTTTGAGCAAATTGTCCGACTTGATTTTCCAATGATTTGATTGCCGCCTCTTGGTTTTGCAATCTCATCTCGGTCCTGTTAATAAAAGCATCAGTTCTTTTTATGAAATTACTATTCTCAGCCATATAAGATTCAGTTTTCATCATAAAAGCATTTAGAGAATTTTCCAAAGAACTGGATGTCGTCGGTTGTTGCTGCGGCAACTGTTGTCGTGGCATATTCTGTTGGAATCCCGATGCTTGTGCATTCTAATTGTTCTGGTTTAGAGCATTGTTGGGATTACTCCATGAAAAATTTGGGTGCTTCTTCCAAGCTGGATTGTATGTATTGGACATCACGTTATTGCTCCGATTGTAATTCCCCACGTAGAAGCTGGATTCCGGATTCTGCATACATTCAGAAGAATTATGGTTATCACCACATAACTCACAAAAAGAATCCATTACCTTGACTTCATGTGTGTTGTTTGGTTTTTGCATGTTCTGGATCATCTTGGTTAAAGTGGCCAATTGTGCCGAAATTGAATCTGATGATCCTAGTTCATGTATTGTGGCTTGGCGACTAACTCCTCCTCTTCTAGTAGATGGGAATTGATAATCATTCTTGGCCAGCCTGTTTAAAATTTGCATTGCTTCCTCCGGCGACTTATCTAGGAGTATGCCGTTTGTCGAGGCATCTAGCATCATCCTTGTTGGTGTATTCACGGCGTTGTAAAACATTATTACTTGAGTCCACATCGGGAATCCGTGTAGGGGGCATTTGTGTAGAAGTTCTCTATATCGCTCCCAAGCCTCGTACATGGATTCATCATCTGCCTGCCGAAAAGAAGTAATGTCGTTACGAAGCTTATCAGTCAAATTTGTAGGATTAAATCTAGCAAGGAAATCACGACAAAGATCAGTCCAAGATGCTATGGATCCGGCAGAAATGCTATTCAACCATGCTTTCGCCCTATCCCTCAGTGAATAGGGGAATAATCTTAATCGTAAGACATCGGGAGTGACTCCGTGTATCTTGAACGAGTTGCAAATCTCGAGGAAAGATTTCAGATGTTGTCGTGCATCTTCAGTTGCTGAGCCGCCAAATTAACCTATTGTGTTGATCATATTAAACATTACCGGTTTCAACTCAAAGTGGTCGGCTTCAATTTCAGGTGCGACAACTCCTAGGTTAAGTCCATCAAGATCTTCTTCAAGATAGTCTCGAATAGTCATGTTTCGTGCAAGAATCACTCCTCCTCCTGCTCGAACATCTTGATTCATATCGTCGTCTTGATTAGCCATTGCTACTCTTATCCTTCGTCTAAGTCTTTGTAAGGTTCGTTCGATTTCTGGATCAAAGGGATATTCTGGTGTAGTCGGTCTCGCCCTGGTCATATACCAATGCAAAACCAAAGTTTGTTAGCCCTTTGAATTTTTAAACAAGAAAAATAAAAAGAAAGTGCAAGAAAATAAAAACAAAGTCGCTATTGCCAATCCCCGGCAACGGCGCCAAAAACTTGTTGCGCGTAATAAGTGCTACGCAAATGTGCAAGTATACACGTCGCAAGTTATAGTATAAAAGATATTGTCTCCACAGGGATTGGTGCCACTTCAAGAATCTAGTCTCTTGCACTGTAAAAAGTAAAAACACAAGTAAAGGATTATATGAGTTTAACTAATAACTAATCTAGAAAGCAATAAAGTAAATGAATAGATGAGATCAATTGAGAGAGAGATAGGCCAGGTTATCGTGAGTTGAGGTGTGATAGCCGATTAGATCGTTTTGGTAAAAGAGTGCACGGGCAACTCAGTTGCCGTGGCAACTTGCACAACGGGGTTGCCTTGGCAACTAATCGATGGTTGCCTGGGCAACTACTTGGGCGTCTGGGCAGCAACCTTCAAGGTTCGGCAGAGCATTCTTCAATGGTTTCTTCTTATCCCTAAGTCGAAACTCTAGCTACTTGTGCATGCCTTGATAATACATCCCTGCGTGAATCAAGGGTGAACAACAATCAATCTTGCGCTCCTCTTAGCCGTTGAAATCCTTAACTTATTCCTAAGCCGGATTAATCTTCACCATCAATAGATTGAATAAAGATCATATTCATTCGTTTCTTGAATCTAACTCTCCCGATATTAGATAAATAGATAAAATCACGAGATCATCTCCCAATTCACTCGCAAACAAGAATAAGAACCAAGAATGAATAAACCTTGAAATAGAAAAGTGCAAACTCTTATTACCTAAACAAAACCAATAGTTTCTCACAACCACAAAACACAATAACCATAGCCAAGTAGATTTAGTTCATGGCTAGGTTCCAAAGAAACACAAGATAAATAATCCCTAGCATGAACCCAATCGAACAAGAAAGAAAAGGATGAAGAATGAGGCTTGTCGAAATCCTCCTTGCCCTAGATGCTTGTCGAAAATTCTCTCTTCTTGCCCTCCTTGGACTTGTCGAAATTCCCCTCTCTTGCTCTTTTTCTCTTGTCGAAATCTCCATCTTATTTATAGGGCTAGACCAAAGTCCTTCTTTGAGGAGGAGTTTAAGTTGGAATTAAATTATCTTTAAAGAATATAATTCTTTATTATAATTGTATTCCTACTAGAACTTTTTCTATCTTATTGGAATTTAATTCTTCTTTAATCTCTGCATGGAAATCAAATTCCTTTGGGTTTGGGCTTTGCTCCACGTCATCTTGGGCTTGTATAGTCATCAATTTTGACTACCATATCACCTTTGCTCTTGTCGACAATTGCCATGGCAACTGGCTCGGCGTCTCCTTCATGCATTGCCCTGGAAACTAGCTCTAGCCTTGCTTTGGCAAGTGATCCTGCACATACACACAAAACACACCAAAGCAGCATCTTTTTCCACAAAAACTACCAAGTTATGTAATCAAGCTCAACGATGGAAGGAAACATGGATTAATGCTTGAATGGTTAATTATGCAACTAATATGAGCCTAAGTCTAACAATAATATGAGTAAAAAAGGTAAGAAAAATAATACTTTTGAACACTTATCATCTATTATTTTCAATTGTCCACATCAAAATTAACAAGAACGAAATTATTTAGGCTTAATTCGGTGTTGCTTTTTCATCTAGCTTTTGGAGAAATTTCCCTCAACGCTCAATTTTCCCCATTTTTGCCCAATTTTTCTACCATTTTTGGTCTCAAACGTTATTTTTAAAGAAGCTGAAAATTTTAATTTCTCCCCAAACGCAGCTTCTCCATCTAACCCCGCCGAACGGAGGCCTAGTTTATATATCAAAAAGGCCTAATTCGCTTAATATCAAAATTGGGAGGACCTCAAAGGTCTTTTTACCCAGACACATTCTTTATTGTAAATGAAACGTGTTAGGAAAGAAAGACTAGAGCGAGTATATCAAGTTAGGGGAAACATTCAGACATCAGAATTCAGAGGGAGTGTTGAAAAGGTAAAACAACGTTACATCCCGTATCGTTGTCGTATATGATTACAATGGCCAAACAGGGAAAACAAACTCAAACTGATTCTTAATCACTAAACCAGAGCTTCAACTTTCCCTCCCTCTTTCCTCTTTTGTTTTTTTCATTTTCAGTCAACTATATCTTTCCCCAGAATTAATTGTTTATTCTTCCCGGTTTGTTTATATTCAATCGATCGCATTATTGGCTAATTGCCTGAGATGCCGGTCGTAATAAATCCTCAGCCTTTCTATGATTTCCCTAACCGAAGCTTTCAACTTTAATATCAAACGTTGGCTTCCGTTTCTTTTATTCTCTTTATTATTTCCTTCCGGTTGGATGATTCTTAAGACTCAAAAGGGTTTATTTTTCTTCCATTTTCAGGTGTCCTTTCATCGCCTGCCGATTCCCGACAGCGCTGCTCTGTTCTGTTTTTCCTGTTTTGATTAGGACAAACCATGAGTAGTTTCAAGTTAGGGGTTGAAGTCGTGGGCGCCCATGAACTTATAGGGAAAGACGGGCAAGGTCCATCCAATCCATTCGTGGAGCTTCATTTCGATGACCAGAGATTCCGCACCACTGTTAAAGAAAACAATCTCAATCCGGTCTGGAACGAGGGTTTCTATTTCAACGTGTCGGATCCCAACAGCCTGATCAAGCTCCCACTCGAAGCTTATGTTTACAGACTTAACAGAGCAAACAGCTCGAAAACCTGTCTCGGGAAGGTCAGACTCAGTGGAACATCTTTCGTACCCTACTCTGATGCTGTTGTCTTGCACTATCCTCTTGAGAAACGAACCATCTTCTCCCGTGCAAAAGGAGAGCTTGTTTTGAAAGTGTTTTTAACCGATGACCCGTCGATCAAACCGTCCAATCCGCTTCCGGCGATGGGGTCTTTTCTCGATTCGGATTTAGGCACGGCTTATGCTCAAGTCCCAAACTCGGTCCCTGTATCAGAGGAGAAAACTGATAAAAGGCATACATTTCATAGTGTTCCAAATGCAAACAAGTCACAACAGAAGCAGAACTCCCCCCCCAATGAATTCTGCAGCACATGAGATGAAATTGGAACCTCAGGCAGCGAAAGTCGTTAACATGTTCTCAGGTTCGTCATCACAGCCATCCGATTATGCTCTTAAAGAAACAAGTCCGTTCCTTGGAGGTGGCCGAATTGTCGGAGGCCGAGTCATACGAGGAGGCAGGCCAACGAGTACCTATGACCTTGTTGAACAGATGAGGTACCTTTTTGTTCGAGTGGTGAAAGCCCGAGATCTTCCTGGAAAAGATATAACAGGCAGCCTGGATCCATAAGTTGAAGTAAAAGTTGGAAACAACACAGGGGAAACAAAGCATTTTGAGATGAACAAAAGTCCCGAGTGGAATCAGGTGTTTGCCTTTGCTAAAGAAGCACAGCAGTCATCTGTGTTGGAAGTTATTCTCATGGATAAGAATTTAGTGAAAGATGATTTTGTTGGTATTGTTCGATTTGATCTCAATGAGGTTCCGGTAAGGGTTCCATCGGATAGTCCATTGGCTCCGGAATGGTATCGGTTGGAAGACAAGAAAGGAGAGAAGAAGAAAGGAGAACTGATGCTAGCGGTTTGGTATGGCACACAGGCTGATGAGGCTTTTCCCGAAGCCTGGCACTCGGATGCCTTTGCTCCTGGTAATAGCAATTCAACTGCCTCCTCGTATATCCGTTCGAAAGTTTATCTCTCTCCGAGATTGTGGTATGTCCGAGTTAATGTTATTGAGGCACAAGACCTTGTTCCATCTGACAAGAACAGGTTTCCTGATGCATGTGTTAAGGCTCAGATTGGTAATCAGACTTATAAGACGAAATCAGTTCAACCTCGGAATTTGAATCCAGTCTGGAAGGAGGAGTTTATGTTTGTTGCTTCGGAACCCTTTGAAGAGGATCTAATTTTCTCGGTTGAAGATCGTGTCAGACCAAATAAGGATGAGACCATGGGAATGGCCGTTGTACCGTTGTACCGAGTCATCCGTTCTCGGTGGTATGGTCTGAAGAAATCTATATCGGATGCCATGGATGTGGATCGTGCAAAGAAGGATAAATTTCATAGTAGGCTCCATGTCTCTGTTTGTCTTGATGGAGGATACCATGTGCTTGATGAGTCAACACAGTATAGCAGTGATCTCCGGCCAACAGCAAAACAGCTCTGGAAATCATCAATTGGTGTTCTGGAACTTGGAATTTTGAATGCTGATGACCTCCAGCCTATGAAAACAAGGGACGGGAAAGGTACGTCGGATACGTACTGTGTGGCGAAGTATGGCCAAAAATGGGTTCGAACTCGAACCATAGTGAATAGCCTGAGCCCAAAATATAATGAGCAGTACACATGGGAAGTTTATGATCCTGCCACAATTCTCACTGTGGGAGTCTTTGATAACAGTCAGATAGGTGGTTCGGATGGAAACAAGGATATGAAAATCGGGAAGGTCCGAATTCGTATCTCTACTCTGGAAACTGGCTGTGTGTACACACATAGTTACCCACTGCTGGTTCTTCACCCTTCCGGTGTCAAGAAAATGGGCGAACTGCATTTGGCAATACGATTTTCATCGACATCGATGCTTAATATGATGTTTCAGTACTCAAAGCCCCTTTTGCCAAAGATGCACTACAAAAGGCCATTGAGTGTGATACATCAGGACCTATTGCGATATCAGGCTGTGAATATTGTGGCAGCTCGGCTCGGTCGGGCTGAACCACCTCTCAAGAGAGAAGTAATCGAATACATGTCTGATGCTAGTGCTCATCTTTGGAGCATGAGGCGCAGCAAGGCCAACTTTTTTCGCCTGAGATCGGTTTTCTCGGGATTATTTGCAGTTGGGAGATGGTTTGGTGAAGTTTGCGAGTGGAAGAACCCTATTACAACATTGCTGGTGCATGTACTGTTTGTAATGCTCGTTTGTTTCCCAGAGCTGATTTTACCTACTGTTTTCCTATACATGTTTCTGATAGGGCTATGGAAATATCGTATTCGGCCAAGGTACCCTCCCCACATGGACACAAGTCTCTCGTGCGCAGATGTAGTTTCTCCCGACGAACTAGATGAAGAATTTGAGACCTTTCCTGCAAGAAAGAACTCGGATCTAGTTCGGATGAGGTACGATCGTTTAAGGAGTGTAGCAGGGAGAATCCAGAGTGTTGCTGGTGACATAGCTAGTCAAGGCGAGCGTTTTCAGTCACTCTTAAGTTGGCGGGATCCTCGAGCTACAACCATATTTCTGATATTCTGCCTTGCAGCAGCCATTGTAATGTATGTGACACCTTTCCAGGTATTTGCTCTTCTAGCTGGATTTTACTTTATGAGGCATCCCAAGCTTCGCCACAAGACACCTGCGGCACCGATTAACTTCTTCCGTCGATTGCCGGCAATGACAGATAGCATGCTGTAAACAAGGTTATGGTGGATTTATTTTCATGCAATTATCAGTTTTGGATTCTGGTTGTCCAGCTATGGTTGTAATTTGTAAAGCCTGGTTTGTTTCCAGTAGTGTTATATACATGTTCTAGGAATCAGATATGTAATGGCTTAGAAATAAATTCAAGAAATTGTCCCCGTATTGTCTCCCATCCACTCTGATCCACTGAATTAAGGCACTGCCAAGGGCCAAATCAAACTATTAAGACGATTTTGCCGTTCGTACCAAATTCGAGTCCACTGTACTATCAAATTCATGTATATTAGGTGACAATTGACAGAAAAATATATTTCTTAGCTCTTGGTTCTTCCTTTATGCTTGAGAATGACATCAAATTAGACAGCTCTAGCCTCTAGGTTCATTCTTTGTTTATATAGTAAACGACGCATAAAATTACAGTTTACAAATGCAGAAGGGAAATGAACATTAAAAGAAGGATGTATAGACAATTCCATTGCCTTTATTTAGTACTGTTTCTATGACTTCCGGAGTTTTTCTTGCCTTTATTTAATGACGAATTCGATTCGGATTACGCTGTTAAACCATAATATAACAGGCTTAAGAAAGCTTAATTCTAACACTAGATGTGATATTTATTTAATATTGGCGAGATTGATTACTTAGGCATCAGACCAAGTAACATCTAGTTCACCCTGCTCGCTTTCTGGCACTCCCAAAGCTGTCCAAACTGCTTTCGAGGCATCGACGATATTATTACGGCACGGTGGCTGATAAGCATGCTCATCGTCACACCCTACCCGAGAGTCACATTCGTCGACCACCAAAGCCTTCACGCTGTTTCCATTCCCATTGATGTTAATGAATTTGTTGCAACGACTGCTCTGGCTGAACCAACCAGTCGAGAGTGCCACCACAGGTTCATCATCCGAGTGATATTGCTCGTCACATTTCGATGGGCCGCCGCCATCTCCGCCTTCTTGGAAGCTGTTGATAGTTAGCGTCGCGGGTGTATTGTCGGACACCGGCGGCGAACACGTGTACGTTGTGTAAACCTCGCCTTCTACGCAACACTCGGCGTCATTCTCCTGGTTACACTGCCCTGGCGGTGGCGTTGTGCCTTGTATGTTGCCACTTGGGTCGCATGTCTGAGCTTCAATACCTAAACAAATGAAAAGAAAAAGGACAGCAAGGAAGATAGTAAACTGAAAAACACTAAATAAAACTTGCTTCTTCATTGTTTCTCCTACTGTTGGGTTTTTTTTATCTGGTTTGGAAAATTGTAAATGTGGGAAGCTATATATAATGGACCAAAGTACAAAAATGAAATTATGAAGAAGCCTAACAAAGGGAGAAATTATGGGTCATTTTCTTCTTCTGACGGATCTTAGGGGGCATTTGATTTTAACCAAAAGTCACAAGCTGAACCTGTGCTACCACACATTTATTTGAAGTCAAAAAGTTATTATAGATTGAAATATTAATGAAGTTTCCTGGTAAAGAAAAAAGTTTGGCAGATTCTAGGTTCTGAAACCTTGACTACCACAGCAGCCATAGATTTTCTTTTTTGTTGTTGTTGTAATCTCAATTTTTAAAATTTTGTAATGATTAATTCGAATTGACTCACATAGTATATCAAATTTTGGTGGATGAGTCTCTTAGCTTAGATTTTCTGCATACAAAAAATTTTAAACTGTAAATATGCTTAAATGATATCAAGTTGCTCGGTACCTATAAATTTTTCTTTTATCAAAGATTTTACATTACTAAATATTAACTTTGTCCAAGTGTTATGTTCATATGTTTTCTGGTGTGTCCACAATGTGTGTACCAATCTTGAGATTTATTTGATTGAAATTTTCAAATAAAAATTCAGGTGAGATGCCATTTTAGATTCGTTGATTAATTCAAGAGAGGTACTGTTTTTATATAAACGTAATATATAAACATCGATCTAAAACATATGACAAATTATTATTCTAATACTTGTTAAGTATCCTAAAAGAAATTAATCACTATCATACCAATACGTATCCATTTCACTCCATCATTTTCAGCTACTTCTAGAGCTTTTTAATCTGCTTTTGATGCATAAACAATGCTTTTAAGGCAGGGAGGTTGATAATCATAATTAGAATCACATCCCATTGTAGAATCACACTCACCACACTTTAACTCTCAGTATTTCCGTTGCCATGGATGTTGACATGCTTTAAACTACCTCTGTTTGTTGTTAAACCACCCTCTACAAGGTCCTTATCTGAGTGACACTGATCGTCGCATTCGAAAGGTCCGCTACCGTCTCCTCCCGGCTCGAATCTGATAAGTGTCAACGTTTGCTTTTTGTGTCGCTTGACACGGGTGGTGAAGATTTGTAAGTGGTGTACCACTTGCCATTTTTACAGCAATCACAGTCATTTTCTGTGCTACATTGTCCTATGGATAAGGGAATTCGCTCGATGGAATCGAGCGAATTTTACCTACCCTACGAGTAAAGGGGTTTTTCCTCCAATCTTTTCACCTTAACAAACTTGTTTTTTCATTTTTCTTCTTTTCCCCCTTTAAATCACTTTTGTTTTTATATTTTGGGGTGAGAAACTAAAAATGAGGGGAAGAAAATATAGAGATCGCGGCATTACACATGAATAATTAGAAGGGTAAAACTTTGATATAAATGTCGTGTAAAATTAATTTTATACAAGCATGTATATTTACACTATAAAAATTCAAGTCTTAAATTCCTAACCCCAACCCTAAAAAACTAAACCCTAAACCTTAAACTCGTACACTAAATTCTAAACACTAACCTTGAATTCTAAACCTTACAACTTAAACCTCTAAACCTTAAACCCTAAACTAAAATCCTAACCCCTAAAATTAAAAGGCGCGTGCATGTGTATCAAAAGTTTTTTCCTAATTAGAATATCAATAGTTATATATGAAATTAGGACAAATTCGGCACGATGCTGAGAACCCGCACTCCCGGCTAACATGGCATAGCGTAGCCACGGAAAGGTGTGTGGACAGCTCCATCATCGCTTCTGGCCGACAGCAATAATGGTGGAATGTAACGTTATTTATTAAGAAAATTATTTAAAATATTTTAATTTAAAAAGATAACAATACAAATTATATATTTATTAAATATTAAAAATATAATTTTATTATTATTTCAACTTTAAAAAAAATTAATTCCTAAAACTTTTTTAAAAAGAGACTGTAATCCTGCCAGTCTTTGTCAAAGTGAAGAGTCGCAATCACATTTCAAGATACCGCCAAAGCTTGCTTTGTTATTAAAGTGGTAAACGAACGTTAGAGGGCAAACAGCGATTGTCAAAAGTTGAAAAATCCAACTATTATAGAACGTTCGTTTTAAGACTAAAAATAGTAGGTAAACGTCCATTAACGACCAATCCAGAAAATAAAGAGCAAACAATCGTTAAAAATACTAACAACAACAAAGAAATACAGTCTAAAAATCACTGATATAAAATTTGTCACCAAATCGTCTCCTCCACGAAATCCCAAAGCCAATGGTGCAAGAAAATGCATGAGACATAAACAAATCAAAAAAGACAACTAGAGAGACCTTTCAAAACAAATAAAGACAACCAAAGTGCTACCTTAGGGGAAGGAAATGTTGGTTTAACCGTTAACTGGTGTCAGCCTAATGTAGCGACCTTTTTTTCTCTCCTTTTTTTTAAAAAAGAAATTTTACCGTGTTAAGGACGTTTGTTTAGAAAATAAGTCGGCTACTAATTATCCCCTGAATTGTTAATGAAAATCCTTTGGAAAATGAAGGATTTCTTTTGAAAACTTTAAATTTTCTAAAGCGATGAAAATTTGGAGTCGTCACCTGCCACTTGGATAAGGTAGGCCTGACACCATAAAATCAGAGATTCGTTACGAAAGGGTCAGGGAGTTGGTTACACGTGAGGAAGGATTAGCACCCCCATCACGCCAGGAAATCGGTACCAGAAAATTTGTTGCTCTTAAAAGAAGGAAAGTTATTGAAATTTAGATTGAGTTTAATTCGAAGTTCTTAGATGAAAACTAACCTTGACTACACGGGCCTTATCGAATTGGTGGATTCAAATTAATTAATCATTTAATTAGTAAGGTTGACGATTTGTCGGACCATAGATTAAACCGACATCGAATAAGTCCGACTATCGTGTTAATTTATGATTCGACCCTTGTACGTTACCTTTATGCATGATGCAAACATTTAAGTATAATGTGATGATTTTATTAATTTTTAATCATTTTACCTCGGGACGGTAAGAATTAATCCGAATATTTGGTCAACATCCTTTAAGCTCGGACTGTTACGACATAAATATTTGAATTAATAAATATCTCCCCTTTTATAACTTAGATTGATTAAATGTGCAATTAAGATTAAAGATTATATGGATGTCAATTGAGGTATGTCAATCAAAGGCATAAATGTAAACATTTAAGAGGAGTGGCCCAATTTAATATATATAGCCTAATTACGTATTTAGCCTTAAAAGATTAAGAAGGCCCAATTTATGGTGACTAAATTGTAATTTAATGCTAAGTTAAACTTAAATCGATTTTTCCCTTGAAGTGATTAAGAAAAGTTCAATTAATTTAATGAATTTAACATTTACTCCAATAAGCCAAGAATAAACTTAAATTCACTAAATTAATTCAAACTCTTATTTAACTAAGGCTTAAAAATCTAGGGCTAATTTTAGTTCTAGAATCGTGCCCCTATAAGTCGGGCATACGATTTGTTCGAATTAATTTGACTATTCCTAATCTAAACCTAGAAGGAACTAACTAAGTTCTACAATTTAAGCCCAAATCATAGGCCCAAACTACTGAAACTAATCTAAAAAAACAAGGCCCAAATTGTTATATAGTAATGGAAACCCAAAAGGTTTAAAATAACCTAGTATAAAAAATATTGTTTTAAAAACATGTATTGAAGTAGATTATGAATTAAAGTTATGACATGTATATATAAAGACCTATTATTCAAAAAGTATACATTAAAGTAAATTATGTGTTAAAGTTACATAAGAAAAACTTACTATTATACGTTATTCATTTTGCTAAAATCTTATATATATTTTAAGCTATATCATAAACCGTATATATATATATATATATATCATTTTTACATTATTATACACTTCAAAAACCATATATTTTTTATTTTTTATGAATTAAAATATATTTCAAAATTAAGCTTCCTTCATTCAAAATTATATGTACTATATATATATATATATATATCATATTTTACAAAATTCTATCTTGTTCTTTAAAATTGTTATACATCGAAAGTATTTATTGTATGTACATAAATACATTTATATTTATATATACATATCTCAAATTTTACGATATATAAAAAAATATTATATATTAAAACATTTATATTTTATTTTTTATACTTTATTTTTTTATTTATCTTCCTATAAATTCCGACTTTTGTTCTGAAACGAATTATGAGTTAAGAGCTTTTCATGACATTCTACAATTTTAATTCGCCAACAAATGCATGTTAAACATAAGATTATACGTCATATCTTCGATTTATGCTAAATCTACGTACATTTTAGACGTGCATTCCATTCGAACTAATTTTATTTCTAAAATCATTATCACAAACGAGTAAAGTAACATAAGAAATTAAATCACAAATACTATAAATAAATATGCAAAATTTAAACTAAAAAAACAAAAATAAGAATAAGTGAGTAAAATAACATAATTCGAAACTGAAAAAAGGACCTAATTGTGGGAAAATAAAATATCGAGACAAAAATAAAAGAAATAACAGAGATGTAATTGAAAATTTTTAAAAACTACGAAGGACTCAGGGGCAATTTAAAAAGGCGGAATGGCTCCCCAAGGTAATTATCCCACACGGAGGGACTGAAAGTGCAATTGGACCATGCGGAAGCCTTTCTGGCATAATTATTTTAGGGCGAAAAGACTAAAAACGGTATTATACCATTTTTAAGATTATAACGCTATAAATAACCCTTTTATCCGAACATTTAACCCTTTTCAACCATTTTCCTTGTTATAACAACTCACCCCCACCAGAAACGCTCTGAACTTGTTCATCAAGTTCATCTGGGTTCAACATGAACCCAGATTCCGGTGACCAACTCCGTCGTGTTTTCCAGAAACCGACCGCTTCCCAGCCGTGTTGGTTGCCGCCGAGCGGCGACCAACGAACCTAAACCGGCTAAAAAAAACTCTGCTTTCTACCTGAGCCTAAATCCTAACCCTTATCCTAGCAGAATTAACCTTTTTCCCTTAAGAAAACCAAAACTGAATCGGAGGAAGGGTTTCTACCGCCGCGTGCTTCCACCATTTCACAATACCCAGCCTTGGAGAGGCTCCGGCTTATCAACGGAGGAGCGTCGGCCAGAGGAAACCGAAACAACGCGAGGGAAATCTACATGGGTAAACCCTTACTCTGTTCTCTCATATTTTTTTGTATATACATGCATATATATGAACTGGAAAAAGAAGATATACCTTGAAAGGTTTTCTCTTTTTTGCCCTGTTTATTGCTTCTTCTTTTTCGAACCGCTGTTGTTGTGTTACAAATGATACGTTACATGCTTATATTAATCTCAGACACCCATTGCCCTAATCTATGCTATTGTCTATTGTTTCAAATCTGAAGCAATCTTTAATTGTTATCACTTTTGATGATATAGCTCTGATTTTCCCTTCTTTTTTATGATTTCTTATTTGATCGGTGGTTGAGAGCCGGTAGTCGTACGTCAGCGGCGCCACGAGGACAGGGAGACTGAACGGCACCTGCGCGTGGGCGCGTAAAGAAGAGGAACAGTAGGAGCGTGGACTACACGCGCCATCATCGAACGGCCGGAGCGATCTGGGCCGTTGGATCAGATCTGATCCAACGGCTGAGATGCCTCTTGAGATTGACGATCCAGATGGCTTTATCAAGGTTGATGTGGCAACGTTGGATGAGTGACATGTGGCAGATAGAAGAGCTTAAGAGTCTTCAATCAATATGGTCCGTTGGTCTTCATTTGATCTGAGCCGTTGGATCAAAATTTGATCCAACAGTTCAAATGGGGCGGCTGCAAAGCAAAGCATGAGAGATCAGATTATTACTAAGGTTTTTATAACTGGGTTTGGGCCAAATAGACCTGTGTTATATTATATATATATATATTTTTGGGTTTTAATATATAATGGTCTGGACTCTTATAAACATTTGGCCTTAATTTTTTATTTAATCTGTTTATACATATATACTTTTATACTTATATACTTTATTATATTTTAATTAACAACCCACATTATAATAAACCTAGTAATAACCACATACACATTCAAACGTTAATACACATGTACTTACATACCGTTATACGTTCATAGTTAATTATCAATGGCATTGGAATAACAAATACATACATATGCACATTCACATTGAAACAATTATAAACACACATAATATACTAATAACACATACATACATTACATGCAATTTGGACAAACAACACCTATATAACCATGTTCTTAAATAGGTTGTCCCTCGTAATGAACACACACTTATGATATATACTTTATGTATACTAACACATATGAGCCCATTTTATAATTACCTAATAATAAGATAGACATATACAAGCCCATTATTGAAAAATAAAAATAAAAATAAAAAAGGTTAACCCCGGACAAAATTAGTGATTACAGCTGCCCTTATTTGCTTATACTTGTGGAACAAGAATAAAGCAAAGACCATAAGCACTAATTTTGTCCTACTTCCCTGTCGGATGGTTTGCTCTTCCAAAATGTTAACGAGCAAATTGAGATTACTTGTTTCCCCGAAACGACAGAAGACAAGTGGACAGCGCTGGCATGCCTCTCCTGATCAGCATTGGACAAACCAGTTACCGAATGACTCATTCCTCTGAAGTGGCAGCAAACGAATCTAAAATCTTTCGAATGGATCATTCTTCCGAAGCGGTAGCAAATGAATCCAAATGACTTTGCTTTCCCAAAGCAGTCGAAAGTAATTTTAGTGATGCCAGGATGTCCCTTCGAAGCGGCAGCAGACATAACCTGACAAAGACGACATGTTCCTCCGAAGCGGCAATGAACAAATAAAAATTCATCAAATGAGGGTTCCATGAAGGCTTCCGCTATTTGTGAGCCTGAACGGATAGGCTAACCCCTTCTTCCCCTTTTCAAAAGGTACTATTGTATCGTCTTTTTCGTCAGGAAGCGGTGATTTCGATATCTTCTACTTGGAAATTATTTCCAAATTTCCACTTTGATGTTTGCCTCTCTTCTTAAGAGGTCTCCCCTTTGTCCTGTAAAAAGAGGCGAAATGCTTCGATGGTATGAGTGAGCATGCTCTAACCTAGGAATGCCTAACTAAATATGATGCATGGATAACGATAATTTACTCGGACATTTCTTCTTCTTGGTCCCTTGATTTAGACTTTCCTTTATTTTTTTTGTGACGGCGATCCTCCATTGTTACTCGGGTTCACCCTTTATGCCATTTCTTGATTTATTTGTTTTAAAAGGTCTTTTTAGATTTTCACTTTTTAGATTTGTACTCCTAAAGTACCCTTTACGAGTTTTCACTTCAGTTTTTTTTCTTTCTTTTTTTCTTTTCTTTTTTCTTTTTTCTTTTTTCCTTTTTCCTTTTTTTTTTCTTTTTTTCTCTTTTCTTCTTTTTCTTTTTCTTTTTCTTTTTCTTTTCTTCTTTTTTTCTTTTTCTTTTTAGGTGCCCTTCTGGGTTTTCGCCCTTAGCTCCTCTGATTTCAAAAATATGTGAGATACTCATTGTTTTCCTTTGGCATGTCTTGTCAATTTCACCCCAATGATCATTTTGCCTTAACCTTGACAGATTCCCCCTCTAACCTTGGAACAACCTGCACTCAATAGGTTAACTCATAGTAATACCAAGAAACCTTTTGCTTTTCGTGACCTATGTTGATTCATCTGCGAGATGGTGATGAGACAGATAATAGAAATAATATTTTATTAATACTTAAAGAAACATTAGAAAATTTTTGAAAGTCAAGGCAAACATGAAAAATAAAAGGCACAAATAACGTCGACTGTATGAAAAATGAGAATCCATCAACCACAGTAGACATTTAACTCGCCATCTTGGGTTACGTCTTTTAACTACATAAGGATTGAAGCATTGTCCTTTGCTGAAGTCTGTCAGTCGTACGCCAAAATTCATGCACGTCTGAACCGTCCTATTCAGATTTTCAATTCAGATCACCCCATGGTTTTAGGACGCCCAACTTAGGGTTTTCGCCCTAAACTCTTCTTCTTTCTTTTCATTTTTTCTTTATTTTTTCTTCTTCTTCTTTTTTTTCTTTTTTTTTCTTTTTTCTTTCTTTCCTCTTTTTCTTTTTTTCTTCTTTTTTCTTTTTCTTTTTTCTCTTTTTTTCTTCTTCAGGCATAATACTTTTTTACCGAGTCTAAGTTTATTGGGTTGCTTAATTCTTTCTCGTCCATCTCGGCTAGGATCAATGCTCCTCCGGAGAAGGCCTTCTTCAAAACATAAGGCCTTTCCCAATTAGGCATCCACTTCTCTCGAAAATCTTTTTGGTTAAGCAAGATCTTTATGAGCACCATATCCCCTTTTGAAACTCTCTAGGGCGAACTTTCTTGTTATAGGCCCGCATCATCCTTTTCTGATACATTTGGCTATGAAAGGTAGCCTTCAACCTTTTTTCTTCAATGAGGTTCAATTGATCAATTTTGGTTTGTATCCATTCGGCCTCATCCAACTTCACCTCGTTCAAAATTCGGAGCGACGGGATCTCCACATCAATAGGTAATATCACTTCCGTGCTATATACCAAAGAATAAGGCGTTGCCACGGTGGAGGTCCTCACGGAGGTCCGATAAGCAAACAGGGAAAAGGTAGCTTTTCATGCCAATCTTTGTAATTTTCTGTGGTTTTTGCTATGATCTTCTTTATATTCTTATTTGCCGCCTCCACTGCTCCGTTCATCTTGTGGCGATAAATAGTAAAATTGTGATGTACAATTTTGAACTTTTCACACACCTCAGTTATCATTTTGTTATTCAAGTTGGAAGTATTGTTAGTGATGATCCTTTCGGGTAAGCCATAACGACATATAATTTCTTTCTTGAGGAACTTACAAACTGTCGTTCTTGTGATGTTGGCGTACGAGGTAGCTTCTACCCATTTGGTGAAGTAATCAATGTCTACTAAGATGAAGCGATGCCCATTAGAAGCTTTCGGGTGTATCTGACCAATAACGTCTATTCCCCAGGCAGCAAATGGCCAAGGTGAATTCATAACATGAAGTGGTATTGGCGGGGAATGTATCTTATCGGCGTAGATTTGGCATTTATGGCACTTATTTGCATAATTGATGCAATCTCCTTCCATTGTTGACCAGAAGTAGTTGTATCTTATGATTTTCCTAGCCATCGAGAAATCGCTAGCGTGGGTTTCGCATAAACCTCCATGGACCTCTGTTAAAATAGTTTTGGCCTTCTGGGCATTGACACATCTCAACAGTATCTGATCTTTGCTTCTTTTATACAAAACCTCCCCATCAAGGACGTACCCTGACGCCAACCTTCTAATAGTTTTTTTTCATTATTGTTGGCGTCTTTTGGGTAAGTTTGGTATTTGATGTATTGAAGGATGTCATAATATCATGAATTACCGTCTTTTTCCTCCTCCAAACTATAGCAATGGGCCGGCACCTCAAAAGTTTGCATCTCAACAGGCTTTATCTCGGCTGTCCTATTTTCTTTAAACACGGCCGCCAAAGTGGCCAGAGCATCAGCCATTTGGTTGTCCTCTCTTGGCAAGTAGGTGAAACTGACTTCTTTAAAACTTCTGACCAAATCTTGGATCAATTCGTAATACTTGATCAGCTTTGGATCCCTGGCCTCCCACTCTTTTCGAAGTTGGTAGACTACCAAAGAAGAATCTCCAAAAACTTGGAGTACCTTGATATTCTTCTCAATAGCTGCTCGAAGTCCCATGACACAGGCTACATACTTGGCTATGTTGTTGGTGCAAAAGAATTCCAGCCTACTTGTGAAAGGGTAGTGGTCCTCTTCGAGGGAAATTAATACTGCCCCTATTCCATGGCCTAGGGCATTTGACACCCCGTCGAAATAGAGCCTCTAACCCTCTTTCTCGGTAACAGGTTTCCCTTCAGTTACACCACAAATCAAATCTTCGTCTAGAAAATGGAAATCCAACGATTCATAGTCATCCGATGAGCGACTTGCCAGAAGATCTGCCACGACACTTCCTTTTACCATTTTCTGGTTCACGTAAACGATGTCAAACTCTGACAAAAGCATTTGCCAACGGGCCATCTTCCATGTTAATGTCGGTACTTCCATTAAAAATTTCAACATATCTATCCGGGAAATTAGACAGGTGGTATGATACAACATGTATTGTCGTAACCGCTTAGTGGCTCTTACCAAGGCACAACATAACTTCTGAATTGGTGGGTACTGGGTTTCACAATCCATAAACTTCTTACTCAAATAGTAGATGGCCATTTCATTCTTTCTTGAGTCATCGTGTTGCTCGAGTACGTACCCCATAAAATTTTTGAAGACTGTCAAATACATGATCAATGGTCTGTCCAGCACTGATGCTACTAGGATTGGGGGATCAGTCAGATACTTCTTAATCATTTCTAATGCCTCTTGGCAATCTTCATCCCAAACTCTCGTGTTATTCTTTTGGAGGAGTCTGAAGACATGGTCACATTTATTAGTCAATTGTGATATGAATCGGGAGATGTAGTTTAACATTCCCAAGAAACCTCGGACCTCCTTTTGTGTTCCCGGTGGTAGAAGCTCTTGAATCGCTTTTACCTTGTCAGGGTCAATCTCGATACCCCTATGACTTACCACAAAGCCTAAAAGCTTCCCTGATGTGACTGCGAAGGTGCACTTGGCCGGGTTGAGTTTTAGCTGATATTTTCTTAACCTTTGGAAAAGCTTCCTCAAATTCTGGATGTGCTCCTCCTCGGTCTTAGACTTGGCTATCATGTCATCCACGTACACCTCGATTTCCTTATGCATCATGTTATGAAACAAGGTTACCATGGCTCTTTGGTAGGTTGCCCCGATATTTTTTAATTCGAAAGGCATCACTTTGTAACAAAACGTACCCCACAAGATCACAAAAGTGGTTTTCTCCATGTCTTCGGGGTGTATTTTGATCCGATTATACCCTGAAAATCCATCCATGAACGAGAACCAAGCATGTCACGCGGTATTGTCTACTAAAGTGTCAATATGGGGTAGAGGAAAGTTGTCTTTGGGGCTGGCCTTGTTAAGGTCTCTATAATCCACGCACATTCGCACCTTCTCATCATTCTTTGGTACTGGCACAATGTTGGCCACCCATTATGGGTACTTAGAGACTTCTAGAAACCCGGCCTCAAATTGCTTCTTCACCTCTTCCCTGATTTTCAGTAATATGTCTGTTCTCATTCTTCGAAGCTTTTGCTGAACGGACTTGCATTCTGGCCTAATGGGAAGCTTGTGCGTTACAATGTCCGTGTTTAAGCTCGACATGTCTTGGTACGACCATGCGAATACGTCTCTAAATTCCACAAGCAATTCCACTAACCCTTGTCTGATTTATGGTGATAGGGTTCCCTCGATCTTTACTTCTTTCCTTTTTTCGTTGGTCCCCAAATTCAGGATCTCTAGCTTCTTTTGGTGTGGAAGGATTTGTTTTTCTTCCTCGACCATCATTCTTAACAGCTCTTCTGGAATCTCATCATTTTTCCTCTACCTCTGCCAAGTACATGGGTCGTTCGAAGTCTACCTTGGGATTAGGTTTCACATTGTTCATACAGTTTATATTAAGGGGCATGCACGATTTTTAAAAAGTGTGTATTGGAAAAGAATGGTGTAGTTTATGACATAAATAAATTATTAACTAATAAATAAATGAATAGGTAAATGAATAAATAATGAATGAAGTGGAATGAATGGAATGAATGTCATGTTTTCCATTTGAGAGAAAGAAAAGGTAAATGTAGTATATTTCACTCAAAACAGATGAATATGAGATAGTTGCCCTTTTTACAAAAGATGTCCGTTACTTTCAGGCCAAAGTAACGGAGTGGTTCTAGGCGTTACTTTGATTGGTTCCTATTGAGTGTTGGCACGACCCTGAAGGTCCAGTTGTTGAGCTCTTCCCCTAGGAGGCACGGGCTGATTCTGGCCAAAAACTGGTTAGGCTTGCTCCCGTCACCGATCATGTTTACATTCATTTCTTCTAAAGCCTCACTAATCAGTTCTTCTTGGAGGCGCCTTTCACCCTTCTGGTTTGCCTTTTGGATATCCTCCTCTGGGTTTCGAATCCCCATATACGAAGATCCCTCTAAAGTTTGAATAAGTTATGGGAGCCCAAGGAATATCTTCCCTCTTAACCTGGCTTTCCTCCGTTGTCTATTTTTCCATTATTGCCTCTTTTGCAGAAGGTTAGGCTTGTAGCCAAGTTCAAAGTGGTCCACCTTGTGGATCACACTAACAAGACAAAGACGCCCTTGTAGATTCCTCCCTAAACCTTTGTTCTTTCTTGCTCCTCTTCCCAGGGTTTCGAACACCATCATCTTAGTGCAATTTGATAGCTTAAGGCATGGAACTTTGCTTCCTTCGGCAACAAAAGTAGCATTGATAAGTTCCAAGGCACTGAAGGCACACTCCATCGCCTCTCCATCAGTAGGGATGTATGGTGTATTCGGAGTCACTAAAGCGATGATGTCCTCTTCTGCATTCACTGTTACTAGTTTCCCATCGGTGACAAACTTTAATTTTTGATGGAGTGAGGACAGAACGGCGCCGCCCGAGCGTATCCAAGGCCTTCCCAACAGGAAATTATAAGATGGCTGAATATCCATGACCACGAAATCGACCACATATTCAGTGGGACCAATGAGCAGAGGTACTTCTATCTTCCCGACTACATCTCTTTGAGTCTCGTCGAAAGCTCGTACCGTATTATGACGTGGCTTCATATGCGAGCTGACAATTGGTAGCCGTTGTAGAGTGGCCAATGGCATGACATTCAATGCAGAGCCATTTTCAATCAACACACCCGGCGACACATAACCTTTACAGTGGGTAGTAATGTTCAGGGCTTTGACGGACCCCGTGCCTTCCCCTGGAATCTCGTCATCACTAAAGGTAATGTGATTGACGTCAGTAATATGACCTATGATCTGATCTAATCTTCCAACAGAAATGTCTTTTGCAACAAAGGTCTCGTTTAAAACCTTTAACAATGCCTCTCTATGCTTTTCCAAATTTAGTAGTAGGTCAAGTACCGAAATGTGAGCTGGTTGTTTTCAGAGTTGATCGACAACACTATACTCACTGTGCTTCAAAAATTTCAAAAATTCTTATGCTTGCATTTCTGTGACGGGTTCATTGATCTTTGCAGGTATGTCCTCTCCAAACAACCTTTTGAGTCCTACTCCAGCTTCTTGGGCTTTCTCCTTTGGATCCCTTCAATTTTTTGGAATGTAGCACCGACCACTTCTTGTTAAATGCCTCACATCACTTACTTCTCTGCTACTGGCTTGAGCAGGTTCTGTTTCCACCATCCTCTTATCCTCTTATGCATTAGACGATCCTGGAATCATGACGCTTGAGGCGTAATTCTAAGGAACCATCTTGGTGTCTTTAAAAGGAAAAGATTTTGGGGTAGTAATTATGATCTTGGGAGCGACTTTTGGTTCACTTGCCTCATTCGTCCTAAGACCGAGGACAAGCGGCCTCTTCGCACTGTATCTAGTTTCTTGGCTCCCTGATGCACAGACTTCAAACTCTTTTACTCTTTTCCCCTTCTCGAAAAACTCTATCTCCTTGTTGTCCATCATAGCTTGAAGCAAATGACAGAATTCCTCACAATGTTGAATATCATGATCTTCTAACTGATGGTACTCACAGTACTGGCCACATCCTTCTTTGACCAACACCATCCCCCGATTGATGAGACGCGCCCTACACAACTGTTGAAAGACCTATCTCAAGGGAGATTGGACTTCAGATACGCTCTTTCTGGCTTTCGCGGTACATTCGTCTTCAATGGCACTTACACTATGTCCCTTGTGGCTCGGCAACGGATTGTTGGCCGTGTCGGGCTCCCCTAACTGTAACACCCCAGTTTGAATCAGGTTCTGAACGAACTTTTTGAAAGCTATACAATTCTCGATTGAGTGCCCTAGGACATCAGCATGATACTTGCAGTGCTCCTTAAGGTTATACCAAGCCGGGTACGGTGGGTTATAAGGGGTAACGTGGTACGGTCGGACCAGATCAGCCTTGTATAACTACGAGTAGAGTTCTTTGTAGGTAATTGGCAAAGGTGTGAATGACCTAACATCCCTTTCCTTCTTAGGTCCTTTATCTTCTCTCTTGTTGAAATTTCTAGAATTCCCTGCTAGAGCCTGCGGCTGGGAAATGGTGAAGTTCTTGGTCTTTTCAAAAGCGTTGGTGTTGTTTACTTCATGATCATTCTTCTTGAAGTGCTTCCGTGAATGATCCCCCCTATCGATTCTTCCGCTCTTGATTACCGCTTCAATGCGTTCGCCAGTCATGATCATCTCTGCAAAGTTACTGACAGGGTTACTGATCAACCGATCATAAAGTGCCCTTTTTAGAGTGTCTACGAACATAGGGGAGATCTCATGTTCATGAAGCGGTGGTTGGGCTTGGGCTGCCACATCAAGCCACCTTTGAGCATATTCACGAAGGGTTTCATTGCGCTTCTGTTCCATGCCTTGTAACAGTAATTGATTGGGACCATATCGGTAACATGCTTATACTGATCAGTAAAAGCTTTTACCAAATCTCTCCACGACTTGATCTGAGCCCTGGTCAGTTGGTTATACCACCTTATAGCAGACCCAACTAAGCTGTCTTGAAAACAATGAATCAAGAGTTTCTCGTTGCTGGTAAAACCGACCATCTTCCGGTAGAATATCACTATATGAGCGGACAAACAGGTACTTCCTCCAAACTTCTCAAAGTCTGGAGCCTTGAACTTGTACGAGATCTCCACATCTGGGACCAGGCTGAGTTCTCTAGCGCTAAACCCATAAGGGTCATCCTCATCTTCTTTTACTCGGAGTTTCTCCTCCATGTCCTTCCGAGTGTCTTCTAGTTGCTTAGTGAACTACGCTTTCATTTGGTTTAGCTTTTCTAATTCATCGAAATCCAGGATGTCATCTATGGTAACCTCAAGATTCCCGAAGGTCACCCCTGGTTGGGTTTGAGTGGCTGCACCAGCATGAGAAGTACATGCGCCTTGTGTAGGGTTTGATGAAGGATCGATGAGCAGAGAATTTCAGATAGTTTGGGCATAAAGGCGATCCCTCGAGTTTTGGGCAAGGCTCACGATGGTACCCTTGTCCCTTGACTCTTGCCTCAGTTGAGCTTGCAACAGCTGCGATATCTCCCTCATCATGTCTTGCTGGGACTTGAGAATGGTTTCCCTCAATTCTTGTTGGGTTCGTTCTATTTGACTACGTAAATCGGCCTCCAGTTTCGCGAAACCTTCTTCCATTTGCTTTGTTCGTAAGCGGGTATGATATGGATGTGGAATGATGGTAATTTTAAAGAACCAAAATGCAATCTTTTTTTGTTTCTGAAATAGAAAACTTTTTAGTCAATTATATGTTAACAAAACAAGGAATGCAAATAAATAAATTATGCATGAATGCAATGAGCAGCACTGAGTCTGACAAATATCATCGTTAAACGACTTTCATTAAAAACAACATAGTCTTGGTACAATAACGAAAGAAAACCAACTAAGCATATGACTTCAGGGTGATATCGAGGTCGATGATCTCTCTAAAAATCCAAACAATTCTCTCTCCTTCTTCAGAGTCGTCGTTGACACAATCATGAAGTTCAGTAGCGTCCTCTGCCAAGAGTTGTATCTTCTGGGAGATTCCTGGCATCCGAACCATTCATTGTGCTAACTTCTACTCTTGTCTACAAATGGTGTAGGCAGCGAACTGTAATTGCTCCAAGCTCGGCATAGGTCGTACTTGAATTGCTCCTCTAAAGCTTGCCACATAATCCTTGAGCTGTTGAACCTCGGTTTCCAATTCTTCAATACGAGTCTCCAAAGCTTGGTTCTCCGTTTTGCTTTCCTTTAACTTGCTAGTCGAACCTTTGTGCTTGAAAAGAGACTTCTCCAGACATTTAACCTGATCCTTCAAGGTTTCATTTTGGTGACGTTCTTTCTCGAGCTGTTTAGAGTGAAAAGTGTGCAAGGTCTTCATTTCTTGTGTTAAAGTGAGTACCTGGTCCATGTTCTCACAATACATCATTCTTAATTCTCGGTTCTCGCCCTCTCCTCCCTGAATCGGAGCTCTATCCCTTCGCTTGATCCGCCTTCTACGACTCTCTTACTTTTGCTTAGCCTCTTGAGTCGCTGAATTTCTTCTTTTTTTAACTTGAGCTCGAGTTCCAATTCATCATTTCTTTTTTGTAGACTTTTAACCGCTCCCTCAAACTGTATTTTTTCTAACTAAAAGTCAAATTTCTCTTGGCGAGCTTTCTCTTCAAGCTTGAGATACCTTTCATGCTTCTCTTCAAGTTGCTTCCTCATTAACTCGACTTCGGTAGCAAGTGTAGCTAACCTCTCTTCTATGGTCTTTTTTCTATCGGGGTTCAACTGGGAACGTTGTCATTGACGTGGCTGAATCTCTATGCCTCGTACTTGGGAGTGGTCATGTGGGTAGCACTCATAACTCTGACCCGTCTCACGTTGTTCCAGGATGAAGAAACATCGTACACCACTGCCTTGTAGCCATTTTCCTTCTCATAATTCATGTTAAACTCATTCAAACCTTTGGTGGCCGAAACAAGCTGGTTCGAGCCATATTGTCTCAAAACCAGGAGAGAAGCACAAGTAGTCTGCCCCCAAAGTCCAAGTAATGGCACCCAAGAGTGCACTCCGCACCTGTAGAGGATACTCCTTACAGAAAGCCATGGAGCCCTCCAAACTATATATTCCTCCTTCAGGTTGCTAAGAACACCTACCCAAACTTCCTCAGATCTTCTGGTGGGCCAATCATCCTTTCGCAGAAACTCTTCTAAAGGGGAGAAACTACCATGGTAGAGAGGTTTCGAGAAATTAGCATCTGTCCACAAATGGCTGTAGAACCAGACTGTCAAAAGCTGTGAGCAACCATAGAAATGACCTCCACCGTGCTCTCGACAAAACCTCAGAGATCAGAAAGTTTCGGCTAAAATCACAGGCACTGGATTGGTTCCACCACTCAAACGGTCAAACAGATCTAAGACTGTCGGATCAATTAACCCTCGTGCCCAGGGAAAGAGCACTAACCCGTAAATTAACAATGCAAAGAGATCCCGCTGAACTCGGCCTACCGGATGTACAGAGGCCAGGGCTAGAATCCCATCCCATCGGAGATACTCCTTACTGTTCCAAGTAATGACCTGATGCTCGACCCAAGATTTCAACATATCCGAGAATCTCTTGAGCTTACCCCGGAAGGCTTTGTTCTTACTAGGCTTCGAGTATACTCGAGTCCCATCAATCTTCTCACAATTCAAGAAGTCTTGATATTCTTCAATCGTAGGAGTCAAATCAAAATTACCGATCGTAAAACAACTGTAGGCAGGATTCCAAAACCTCACCAAGGCTTGTAGCAGCGCCTGATCCACCGGAGCATCTAGCAAATATGCAATGTCACCATATTCCCTTCTGAAAATGCTCATTGTTTCCAAGTCCCAACTATTCCACACTGTCTTTAGCCTGGAAGTATCATTGTATTTTGTATTCATGAATGTCTATGCTGCCAATGTTGATCTAAACCCGGCAGGAGTACTGTCTCCCTCATGCAATTGTTCCTCTTCGGACCATACCTGTACGTCGGAGTTCTTTTCATCATTGCTGCGAACTAGGTCTCCCATCAATTCAGCCTTTAAATTTAGACTATTTCCAACTCAATGTGCTCTTTATGATATGATGATAATATGCAAAACAAAGGAACAACAATGAAAAGAAAGACAAGAGTTAGCTGTGAGATAAAATCACAAAAATAGGAAAGGATAAACACAAGCAACTTAACAACATGAATTCTAGTTCGCTAAGGTTGTCCGCATGGCTCTAATAGTAGTGGGTTTCCTAAATTCTCACACATGGGTTTGGTTCTAATTAAGGGTACCTGAACCTATCTTATTGCATACTAAGGCAACAAGAACCCAATTCTGGCCCATTATAAGCTTGCGAATTGGTTTCGATTTGAGGAAGTGAATTACCGACCCGTGGAGGGCTACTCACGTGGGTATGTGGTGTTCCACTCCCAATTAAGGGAAGAATCTCGGGTATATAGCTTAATGACATGATGCAAAAGATGGCGATGACTCCTTAGAAATTAAATGAAGAGTTAATTCGAGGACCACCAATTATCAAAGCTCGTGCAATCTCGATCACATTTTAAGGAAGAATTTTCCTAGTTAAAGTCAATTGAAATCCGAATAATTTTCATTATTTTAGAGCAACAGTTTTAATTTGGCCTAACTCTCTTTTGTTTAAAAAAATAGTCCCCAGCGGAGTCGCCAAGCTGTAGCGACCTTTTTTCCTCCCCCTTTTTGAGAAAAAGAAATTTTGATGTGTTAAGGGCGTTTGTTTAGAAAATAAGTTGGCTACTAATTATCCCCTGGATTGTTAGTGAAAATCCTTTGGAAAATGGGGGATTTATTTTGAAAACTTTAAAATTTCCAAAGCGATAAAAATTTGGAGTCGCCACCGGCCACTTGGGTAAGGTGGGCCGGACACCATAAAACAGAGATTTGTTACGAAAGGGCCCGGGAGTTGGTTACGCATGGGGAAGGATTAACACCCCCATTACGCCCGGAAATCGGTACCAGAAAATTTGTTGCTCTTAAAAGAAGGAAAGTTATTGAAATTTAGATTGAGTTTAATTCGAAGTTCTTAGATGAAAACTAACCTTGACTACACAGGCCTTATCGAATTGGTGGATTCAAATTAATTAATCATTTAATTAGTAAGGTTGACGATATGTTAGACCATAGATTAAACCGACATCGAATAAGTCCGACTGTCGTGTTAATTTATGATTCGACCCCCGTACGTCACCTTTATGCATGATGCAAACATTTAAGTATGATGTGATGATTTTATTAATTTTTAATCCATTTACCTCGGGACGGTAAGAATTAATCCGAATATTTGGTCAACATCCTTTAAGCTCGGACTGTTACGACACAAATATTTGAATTAATAAATATCTCCCCTTTTATAACTTAGATTGATTAAATGTGCAATTAAGATTAAATGTTATATGGATGTCAATTGAGGTATGCCAATCAAGGGCATAAATGTAAACATTTAAGAGGAGTGGCCCAATTTAATATATATAGCCTAATTACGTATTTAGCCTTAAAAGATTAAGAATGCTCAATTTATGGTGACTAAATTGTAATTTAATGCTAAGTTAAACTTAAAATCGATTTTTCCCTTGAAGTGATTAAGAAAAGTTCAATTAATTTAATGAATTTAACATTTACTCCAATAAGCCAAGAATAAACTTAAATTCACTAAATTAATTCAAACTCTTATTTAACTAAGGCTTAAAAATCTAGGGCTAATTTTAGTTCTAGAATCGTGCCCTTATAAGTCGGGCACACGATTTGTTCAAATTAATTTGACTATTCCTAATCTAAACCTAAAAGGAACTAACTAAGTTCTACAATCTAAGCCCAAACCATAGGCCCAAACTACTGAAACTAATCTAAAAAAAACAAGGCCCAAATTGTTATATAGTAATGGAAACCCAAAAGGTTTAAAATAACATAGTATAAAAAAAATATTGTTTTAAAAAACATGTATTGAAGTAAATTATGAATTAAAGTTATGACGTGTATATATAAAAACCTATTATTCAAAAGTATACATTAAAGTAAATTATGTGTTAAAGTTACATAAGAAAAACTTACTATTATACATTATTCATTTTGCTAAAATCTTATATATATTTTAAGCTATATCATAAATCGTATATATATATATATATATTTCATTTTCACATTATTATACACTTCAAAAACCATATATTTTTTATTTTTTTTATGAATTAAAATATATTTCAAAATTACGCTTCCTTCATTCAAAATTATATGTACTATATATATATATATCATATTTTACAAAATTCTATCTTGTTCTTTAAAATTGTTATACATCGAAAGTATTTATTGTATGTACATAAATACATTTATATTTATATATACATATCTCAAAAGTTACCATATATACAAAATATTATATATTAAAACATTTATATTTTATTTTTTTATACTTTATTTTTTTTATTTATCTTCCTATAAATTCCGACTTTTGTTCTGAAACAAACTATGAGTTAAGAGCTATTCATGACATTCTACATTTTTAATTCACCAACAAATGCATGTTAAACATAAGATTATACGTCATATCTTCGATTTATGCTAAATCTACGTACATTTTAAACAAGCATTCCATTCGAACTAATTTTATTTCTAAAATCATTATCATACTATAAATAAATATGAAAATTTTAAACTAAAAAAACAAAAATAAGAATAAGTGAGTAAAATAACATAATTCGAAACTGAAAAAAGGACCTAATTGTGAGAAAATAAAATACCGAGACAAAAATAAAAGAAATAACAGGGATGTAATTGAAAAATTTTAAAAACTACGAAGGACTTAGGGGGCAACTTAAAAAGGCGGAATGGCTCCCCAAGGTAATTATCCCATACGGAGGGACTAAAAGTGCAATTGGACCATGCAGAAGCCCTTCTGGCATAATTATTTTAGGGCGGAAGGACTAAAAACGGTATTATACCATTTTTAAGATTATAACGCTATAAATAACCATTTTATCTGAACGTTTAACCCTTTTCAGCCATTTTTCCTTGTTATAACAACTCACCCCCACCAGAAACGCTCTGAACTTGTTCATCAAGTTCATTTGGGTTCAACATGAACCTAGATTCCGGCGACCAACTCCGTCGTGTTTTCCAGAAACTGGCCGCTCCCCGGCCGTGTCGGCCGCCAGCTAAAAAAAACTTCGCTTTCTACCCGAGCCTAAATCCTAACCCTTATCCTAGCAGAATTAACCCCTTCCCCGTTAAGAAAACCAAAAACTAAATCGGAGGAAGGGTTTCCGCCGTCGCGTGCTTCCACCATTTCACCATACCCAGCCTTGGAAAGGCTTCGGCTTATCAATGGGGGAGCGTCGGCCAGAGGAAACCGAAACAACGCGAGGGAAATCTACAAGGGTAAACCCTTACTATGTTCTCTCATATTTTTTTTTGTATATACATGCATATATATGAACTGGAAAAAGAAGATATACCTTGAAAGGCTGTCTCTTTTTTGCTCTGTTTATTGCTTCTTTTTTTTCGAACTGCTGCTATTGTGTTACAAATGATGCGTTACATGCTTATATTAATCTCGGACACTCATTGCCCTAATCTATGCTATTGCCTATTGTTTCAAACCCGAAGCAATCTTTAATTGTTATCACTGTTGATGATATAGCTCTGATTTTCCCTTCTTTTTTATGCTTTCCTGTTTGCTCGGTGGTTGAGAGCCAGTAGCCGTACGTCAGCGGCACCACGTGGACGGGGAGACTGAACGGCACATGCGCGTGGGCGCGTGAAGAAGAGGAACGACCGGAGCGTGGACTACACGCGCCATCATTAAACGGCCGGAGCGATCTGGGTCGTTGGATCAGATCTGATCCAACGGCTGAGATGCCTCTTGAGATGGACGGTCCAGAGGGCTTCATCAAGGTTGACGTGGCAACGTTGGATAGGCGACATGTGGCAGATGAGAGAGCTGAAGAGTCTTCAATCAATCTGGGTCGTTGGTCTTCATTTGATCTGAGCCGTTGGATCAAAATTTGATCCAACGGTTCAAATGGGGCGGATGCAAAGCAAAGCATGAGAGATCAGATTATTACTAGGTTTTTAGAATTGGGTTTGGGCCGAATAGGCCTGTGTTATATTATATATATATATATATTGGGGTTTTAATATGTAATGGGTCTGGACTCTTATAAACATTTGGGCTTAATTTTTTATTTAATCTGTTTATACATATATACTTTTATACTTATATACTTTATTATATTTTAATTAACAACCCACATTATAATAAACCTAGTAATAACCACATACACATTCAAATGTTAATACACATGTACGTACATATCGTTATACGTTCATAGTTAATTATCAATGGCATTGGAATAACAAATACATACATATGCACATTCACATTGAAACAATTATAAACACACATAATATACTAATAACACATACATATATTACATGCAATTTGGACAAACAACACCTATATAACCATGTTCTTAAATAGGCATTCGTAATGAACACACTTATGATATATACTTTATGTATACTAACACATATGAGTCTATTTTATAATTACCTAATAATAATATAGACATATACAAACCCATTATTAAAAAATAAAAATAACAAAAAGTTAATCCCAGACAAAATTAGTGATTACACCTAACAGAAACAATATGGTTGAAGAGTATTGACGAGTCAGAATTAAACTATAGTAAATTATATAAAATACCATTAAATTTTAATTTTTGTATTGAATATATTATTAAATAATAAAATAATACTATTATACTATTAAATTTAGAGTTTGACTTTAAGTCAAGCACTCCACTATTAATCTCGTAACAGAACGTTGACATAAACTATAATTTTTGTTATAAAGGTGACCTGGATAATAAAAGGGCAGTCTTTGTGCCTTGAGGCTATGCCCATTCTCTCAGGTTTTAGCCTCCGACTTCACCGGTCCACGCTTAACACCAAACAATTTTTGACTAACACCAACCCCACCAGAAAATGAAGGTCCAAGTCTTAGAAACCGCTCTCATCCGCCCCTTCGCCGCACCCTCCGCCGCGGACCACCCTTCTATTTTCCGACCTAGACAATGATCACTCCCTCAACATCACCTTCTGTTACCTACGAGCATACACCAACATCACCGCCACCGATCGCGACCCTTTCCAGGTCATCCCCTCCGCCGTATCTGCCGCTCTCCACCACTATTATCTTCAGGTAGGAACCCTCCGTCATTCCAGAAACGGGAGGTACAAACTTCTCTGTTGAACAGTCTGTAAATTACTTCAAGGATCCCAGCATGAATTCGGTTGAATAGTTCATTCCCGACTCGAGCCCAAAAGAAATGATAGTCAATTCATGTACTTTATAGTTAACGGTGTTCAAATGTGGTGGGTTTATTCTTGGAGAAGCCATACATAATTCTCTACGTGATGGACTTGGTGCGACCCAATTTTTCTGTATAGCAGCTAATATAGCACGGGGTGAACCAGGTGAAGTTTTAGCCGGTTTGGTACCGATCCATTCTGTTGGTCATACGTAAATCGAAGTGTTTTGGATTTGTCAACTTTGAAAATGTTGATGATGTTGCTAAAGCTTTTGAAGCTCTTAATTGAAAGAAAATTCAAGACAAAGAGTGTTATGTTAGAAAAGCTCAGAAAAATCTAAAAGAGAGCATGAGATAAAGGCTCAATTTGAGCAAACTATGAAGAAAGGTGCAGATAAATCTTGGAGTGTAAATTTGTACATTAAAAACTTAGATGATAGTATTAGTGATGAAATGTTGAAGGAACTTTTTTCCCCGTTTGAAACCATTACTTCATGCAAGGTTTGGCGAAATGCTTCTAGATTGTTTGATTGTTGATGCCAACTACTGTAATCTTGTTTCTCTTGATATATGTTATTGCCCTTTTGTGCCACAAAACTTTATAAGTTAAGCTTGAACCTAGTGGAATAAATAAGGGCTTTGGTTTGTTGCATTTTCAACTCTCGAAGTAGCCTCTCGTGCTATAAGTTTGAATTATGTATGGCTGCCCCAAGAATAAACCCTTCACATTGAACATCGTTAGCTGTAAAGTACACGGATTGAGCATTATTTCTTCCAGGCTTGGGTCAGGAATGAATTGTTCAACCGAATTTATATCAAGATCCTTGAGGTAATTTATGGACTCTAATGTACAGTATAAGCTGACTTTGACAAGCGAACCGGTAGGCTTTGATCCACCTGACAAAGAAGCTCATATCTCCCGTTGCTGAAACGGCGGAGGGATCCTACCAGAGGATAATAGTGGTGGAGAGTGACAGATATGGCGGAGGGGATGACTTGGAAAGGGTCGCTATCGGTGGTGGTGGTGTTAGTGTAAGCTCTCACGTAACGGAAGGTGACGTTGAAGGAGTCATCACTGTCTAGGTGAGAGAGAGAGAGAGAGTGGTCTTCGGTGAAGGTTGCGGCGGAGGGGCGAATAAGAGCGGTTTCTAAGACTTGGACTTTCATTTTTTCAGTGGGGTTGGGGTTGGTCAAAAATGGTTGGTGTTGAGTGTGGACCGGCGGTTTCTAAGACTTGGACTTTCATTTTTTCAGTGGGGTTGGGGTTGGTCAAAAATGGTTGGTGTTGAGTGTGGACCGGTGAAGTTGGAGGCTAAAACGTAGGAGAACATAGCCTCAAGGCTCAAAGATTGTCCCTTTGTTATCCACATCATCACTGTAACGTAAATAATGGTCCACATCAGGGTTCTGTTACAGGACTAACGTTAGAGTGTTTGGATTGAAGCCAAACTTTGAGTTTAGTGGTATAATCATTTTATATTTTAGCGTTATGTTTGATATAAAAGTTAAAATTTAGTGGTATTTCATGTAGTTTACCCAAATTATAAAGAGATGGACCGATTAAATTTAAAATGAATAAGATCTTAAAAAAATAATTGTATCATAAAATTAAGAGAATTGGAGTTTAATTTTACTAATATTAAATTTAAATGTTTTAAAAAGTCATCAAATTAGAAAAATGAGGGGTACATATTTAATTTTATTCATTTTAAATGATATAGTCCTAAAAATTAATAAACTAAAATTTTTGAGATAGACAATGGCTTAATTGTAATAGTTTCAAAATTATTAATGCCTAAAATACAATTAATTCATCAAGTTTAGGGAAGTAATTGTGCTTCTCACCTTATCTGTGCATTCGTCCTTGTGAAGAACTACTATAGTGTGTATGTAACTAGAAGCAACCTCAAGAATCGAATCTTTAATCTTATTTGAAAGATTCAATATTATATTCCATTATATCAAATAGTTCTAACCAAATAAAATATTAATAATTTTGTATATTTCATCTATTTATGATTGAATTGATAAATTAGAAATTAATAATCAAATTGATTATTGGTTTAATTTTTGCAACATTATTTCTAAATGGTACATTTAAAAGATCAGTCTACTTTCAAGTCAATTTTGAAGACATTTATTTGACCAGGATGGACAAATAAAACGGTTTTTAAAATTATTTTGGTTTATATGTAGAATTTATTCACATTTATTTTTAATAGATAATCTATATTCAGAGTTGCGCCATCACTTTTCCTTTTTACGATATATTTATTTTTAATAAATAAAAAAAAAACATGTTTATTAGGGCGAGTATCGCCATCACTTTTCCTTTTTACAATATAAGATTAATGTTCTCTACAACTCTCAAACGTTACGCGAATAATTGCTTACGATATAAGAATTTATTCACGTTCGAAATGAATGATAATTTTATTATTAGTAGTATAATAAACTTGGTACTACGGTCCATTATAGTTACTTTGAAAGTATCAATATTTGTAATCTATTATTTCTTAAGAAAAAATATATTATAAATCCACTCCTATGCATGTCGAATTTCTATAGTACTAATAGTAAGAGTGCAAAATCAATTAAGATTTTGTATATGCTTCATGTAGGGCCGATTAATTAGCTATGATATTAAATTTGATTTAGTCTTTTAAGTTTTTGGGGTTTAACTGCAATGTAACTAATTCAAAAGAAGATTAAATAACTAATTCAACAGACAAAAGAAATAAAAAAAAAAAAAACATGTTTATTAGGGCGAGTATCGCCATCACTTTTCCTTTTTACGATATAAGATTAATGTTCTCTACAACTCTCAAACGTTACGCGAATAATTGCTTACAACGGTCGTAAATTTGTGACACAATAAGGTAAAGATCCTTCGAATTTTAAAATTATATATTCGAGTTTTATTATATTTAAATATCATATAAAAGATCAAGTTCAAATTTATTTTATATCTAATTTAATGTTTGATTCCAGCTGTTAGTAACCGAATTGTAAAGATCTGTAACGAAATTACAAGAGGAAAACCCCAAGAAAGTTGAAATCTAAAAAATGTGGAAGAAAACAAAGAGCTACCAAACCCATGGCTGTCTGGCTCAAAAAAAAAAACCCATGGCTGTCTGTAAAAATTAGCGAAGCAAATCTTATTTGGTTCAAACAGGAGAAAATGAAATTCAAGCCTAAGGATCAGTTGAAATCACGAGTTCTACAATTCCGAAATCCAAACTAACTGTCATCAAAGCTACACATACCAGACCAAATTCCATTCGGTCGAAGTAAGAATCATCAAAGCCAAAAATCAGGCTGCCCCTCCATTCCGATAACAAATCCCATAAGACCTTCAAATTACAATCCGGTGGCCTTCGACAGCAAACTATCTACATTGCTCGTGAAACTATTAGGGGAAAGTCGTTATCCACGCATTAGATCAATGTCAACATGGCTATTGTTACGCATGTCCATCGATCGTGACCCGGGCCACATGCCTGTAGCCGAAGTTGGAGTCAGATTTTGATTTGGTGAAATGCCAGGAGGAGCTACTAGATTGTCGACGACCTGATCATCCGAGTCTTTTAGACTGTCTTGACCTACCCCTTTCTTGTTCTTTGTCTTTGAGCCACCCCAGATGAAGCTTCCCACAATCACCTGTTTCATTCATCATTTGCTTAAAGATAAATAAAAAGATGATTCGAGTTCAATGCTATACAATTAAATTCCCCAGTATATTCATGGCTTCCTACTGTTTTGGACTTGAAACGAAGCAGTTAAACTTATCTTATTAACATATAGAACATCTAATTAACAGCAATCGAAGAGTTACCTGAACGGGGCTTGCCGCAATAAGCATCCCTCCAACACCTCCACCAATGACACGGCCATCAGGACTGGCAAGAGAAACACTAAGACCACCAGTTCGATTGCGAGATCCACTATTGCTTGTCAACAGGTAAGAGCCTGACAAACATAATATCTCGAATCGTCCCTATAGAAATCACAAAATTGGACAGCGAAAATACATGTTTTTCAATAAAAATATGTATCAGGACAAGAGTTTCAGAGGAATAAAGTTTGTTAAACAGCATTTACAAAAATACAGACCAGTTTGATAATATTAGACACATATCTGTCATAAAGCAATGCAAGGGTCTGGTTATCTAGTGTCAAACCTCGTATGTAACGATGCCACCCGACGATGAAGGTTGGCGAAGTGTAACGGTTGAGACGGCACCATTAGCTGACAAAATGCATACTTCTCTTGGTCCTTGCTGTGAAAATGACATTAATTTTGTCGCAATATCCTGCAGGGACAGTTAAAAGTAATTCTCAGGAAAACAGAACTTTCTCCCATTATAAGATAGCCTACTGAAAAACGTGGTACCACATACCTCGAAAAGTAAACCGAATATCTACTTTTTGCAAGAGAAACAACGAAAAAACTAAACAAAACTTAATACCCTCATGCATAACATAACTCAAAGAAGTGGTCTACCTTAGAAAACAAGAAAAGACCAAGGACCCAAACGACAACCAAATCGACAGCAATGTTTTATTACAAAGAATGCCATGAAGAATAATAGAAAGGAAAGCTAGGCCTAGAGAATCCTAATTTCTTCTAATATTTAATTTAGAGGGTAGAGTCCAAGGCTTAATTAATAAAAGAAAATCGCATACTTCTCCTATCGCAATCGTGATGACATGTGGAGTAAAACCCATCCCAGCCGAACCAGACAGCAATTCACCTAGCAAAAGAATTAGACAATTGCAACATCATTTACATAGCAAGAATAAAATATGTCAGAATCAAGAACAAAGAAACAGAGATAAACTGCAAGCCATGACAAGATAGAACATGTTCATTAACCAAGGAGAATGGAACTTTAGCTTGCAGGAATTAACGAATTCGGAACATATAATTCAGTGTCACTCGTAGTTATTTAGAGGCTGAAACTTTTTTCGGCTCTCGGCACATTCCTAACCATATACAAGGCTGAGCATGCAATTTTATCATATTAGCGAAACATAAACATAATCAAACTGTAAACACTACAAACATATAGGAAAAATAACATACCAAGGGAAGACAACTGTTGCTTCCTTCCTGTACCCGGCGGCCGCCCTCTTCCCCGTTTTTGGATGGGAGTTATTGTTCCAGGATGAGTAGCTGATGCAGGAGTCAGTGCTAACGAAACAGATCCATCAGGTCCATACTTCCGAGGCCTTCCTCTTTTTCGTTTCAAGGTCTCACTAGACGGCACCGCAGGAGGCGTGCCTACATTAACACTGTGAGGGATCATTCCAGACAAAGGCTCTACGGATAAAGTTGCTCCCATAGTAGTGGCATTCATACTCGATTGGTATTGAACATTCGGAGTAGATAACGGATGAATATCCGGTGATCTATGTGCCCCGGTCTGTGTTCCGGTCCCCGGCCCAGTTATTCCTCTTTGCTGTATATAGTAAGATGCAGAGCCCGATAACGCCATAGCATCCCTTCGATCCATGCATTTAACTCGAATAACATATACTCGAATTTGCCTCCAAATCAACACCCCATGCAAATTGCAAAGGCTAGAATAACAGAAAAGCGCCTACGAAACTCGAATTTGTGACCACTAAACAGTTAAAAAGCATTAGATCTCGGAAACAACATAAAAAAACAGAAACAACAATCTATACGAAAGATTATAATATGTCAATGAAGAACATGTTTCCCCGGTTCATAGTCCTAGAAATTGAATTTAGACATGCATGGTTCAGGAAATTGAGCCACAACAAAAAGTAAAGAGATGCATTCAGCTTTACAGACAAAGCTCTTCAAATCTAGACATTAAGGGGAAAACCACAAGAACATGAGAGGAAAAATGAAGAACCAATAATTTACAAGCAGCCAACAGGAGAAAACAATGGAGAGAGAAGAAAAAGGGTTGAAATATCAAGCTCATAACTTGAAAAGAAAAGACAAAAATGCAAGCTATTTTACAGCTTACCAAACAGTGGGAAACGAAGCAAAAAAAAAGCTTCATTTTAAAGAAATAAAGAAGCGGAATGGGAACTGAAAACCAGATCTCAACCTCACCAACTCATTATATATCTTTAAAACCAAGCTTGTTCAAAATCACTACCCCAAGGAATGATTTACTGACATAATTAAGAAAGAAACAGACAAAAGCTAAAGCCAATGCCTTAAAAAATGAAAGTTAAACCAAGTTGAAAGATGAACTACAACTTCCTCCAAAAACTAAGCACACATGGCTAGAAAAATTTGCTCCTTCTTCATGGAAAAAAGAAACCCAGAAAGTGAAAGTAACTTACATTAGTGAACAGGGATTGAACTGTTAAAAGGTGCAAGCTTTGAAGAAGATGGGATTTTGAAATGAAATGAAGGGAAAGTGAGATATAATGGAGAATGGAAAAGAAAGCGTTATCAGTTGCTACAAAAAGTTCCTTTGCAAACACAAGTACTTATCGGGATTCATATTTTCTAGGGCAGAGCTTTCTCTCTCTTTCTTCTCTCCTTTACTAAAAGATGTTTATCTTTCTCTCCCTTGTTATCTAAAAAAAGGTATTATTGTGTTTATCACTTTAGTTTTTCTCTCTCTCTACTTCTTCGTCTCAACTCTGTGTGAGCTTTGCTTTTACTGAGAGTGACAATGGCTGCCTTAAATCATAATACAAATATTTATACGATTATACTCTGAAAAATATTTGGATAATTAAAGTAACAGGAATTTATAATAAAAAAAGTAACAGTAATTTTGTATAAGTTAATAATATATTTAATTTTAAATTAACATGTGAGCAAGCTGGATCAAATAAAAAATGTTATTTACCTATAATAAAAATTGAGTGCAATTATAAGACACATTATTTTTTTTAAAAAAAAAAACTTAAAATGAAACTTTAAAATAAAATTATTGAGAGAAAAAACTTAAATTTCAAAGATAAACTATAAAATAAACATATAATTTTATAAAAAAAATATGCGAAAAAAGAAGTAGAAGCTAAACATTTTTTTGTCTAAAAGAATGTATCACATGAGGTATGTGTTGAACACACGTACAAGCACAATGTGTATATGACTATTATCTTTAATCACTTAATAAATATATACTACAAATTTATATTTAAATACTTAAACAGGTATTATGTATTTAATGCGAGATTTGATAATGTAAATGAAGTACTAGTTATATTGGTTAGATATATGTATTTAATGCGAGATTTGCTAATGTAAATTTCATGCAATAGATGCAAACAGTATCAGTTCCATTTTTTCAGAATTTCAGTCAAAGAATATTATTTGCATAATAAAAACTTAAAATGTTATATCTTAATTAATATTTTTCAAAAAAAAATTTGTATATTTCAGTAATAAGCCCAAACATAAATTCAAAAGAAAAACAAACGTTTTGTTGTAGGATAATCCTCTTTCCTTGACTTGATATTTATTTCTTTGTTTGAAGTTGGAATCTTGAATATTAAATATCGTCCCAAGAAAAAAACACTTGCTGGTCCCACCTCCTACGCGCCCTCATTCACGTGTGTTTTCCATTTCTCTAGTGTATTTGATTTAGATTTAAATTTTAAAAATTAAATCATCTCCTCTCTTTTTTAACATTTTCAAATCAGTCCTTCTGTCGAAATTATTATTGCATGTATAAATAAATCGTAATAGTTGCTAATTAAAGACTTTCAACGAACTATTTTATAACATGGTAAAAACTTGAAAGATACTAGGAAATTATTTATATTAATAATTTTTTGTTTAATTTCGACGTTGAAAAAGGAGCGCGTGGTGGGAAAGCAAGGAGGAGGTGAAGTGGGGGAGAAAATAGGCTTTGTTTGGTTTGCATCGCATGTGACCTTTCTCTGTTTACCACTAATATTGCTCTCTGTGTAGACAGACCATCAGTCTCAAAATATCTTCCTCCTGCACTGATAACATCACCCCCCCGAACTTTCTCACAGCTGCCCCCTCAATATTTATATATTTTATATTGATATTCAATAAGCACGAGAAAACTTAACTTGTTTTGACTTGATTGAAATTTTTAAAAGTTTGATTCGAACAAATTTTAAATGAAGTTTAAATTATAAAATAAAATTTTTAATAATTCAATTTTTTATTAATTTAATTGATTGATTTTTAAGTTATAATTAAATTTCTCAATTTTGTCTAATATATATACATACCGCATATGAAAAAATATAAAAATATATGTGTATTATATATAGATATAAAAAATGATTTAAATTAGAATCAATATATATTATAACATTGTAAATAATTACAATTAATTTTTTATAAAAACTTAAAAATTTGACTCAAAATAAAAAGAATTTAAATAAAATTTAAGTTATAAAATAAAATTTATAAACTTAATTTATTCAACTCAAAAAGCCTTAAATAAAACATCACCCCTAACTTTTTTGATATTAAACCTAAAAAAATATTTCTTAAAGTAATCGTCTCTCTCCGACGACTTTTAACAGTCGTTTGTCTTTCCAGCAACTTTTCTATTCAGTATAACAATATCGCTACTTTGTTAAATAATTTTCTTTTCGCCCCACTTTAGATAATATTTTTCTTAATACTATTATCTAAATTTCAAACAAAATTTCCAAATAAGCCACTTTAGTATTTTGTTGTTTCGAATTCAACAAGTGTTCTAATAAAAAAACATATGATGTTTATCTTAAGAAATACGGGTTTAAATCGTTTTATTTACGAGGTATATATATTGTTAAAAAATTAAAATATACATAAACAAATACTACTTTGTAATTATTTTTAAATTATTTAAAAAAAAATTTGTTATTCCATCGTTGATTGGCCTAAGGTACCTGTAACTATAGTCAGTTCCAACATGAAAATAAAACTGTTTATATAAAACGTATTTATTATTAAATTCCCAAAGAATAAAATTCAAACAAAATTAAAAAAAAAATTACCATGGGTTAAACAATAATGGCTGTTTGAGTCAAATTCACAAAATTAAATGCCGCATTCTCTTTGATAGATTTATTTCCATAAATAGTATACGATAAATCGATAATAGTACTGATTCTTCATTAAAACAAATCCAAGTATAATCAATTTCCCACCATTTCTATCAGTTTGGTAGCTCAACGGCCCTCAATGGACTTTGACTTGCTAATTTGCATTACATTTTTTTTTTGTTTTTTAAGATATTTATTGAATTTTTTTAGCTTAAGGGTGTAAGAAGTTTTTGAACTTTAAAAAAAATCAATGAAGTCTTTAAATTTTTTTTACACTCAATTAAGTCTTTGAACTAAGAAATATAATCAATTAAGCCTTTGAACCAAGAAATGTAATCAATTAAGCCCTTTGACTAATTTTGACCATTAAACTTTGACGATTTTTTTAGATCTATTGGTGCAGTGTGTATTATCACAATGTTTTCACTTGACATTTTTATAAACTTTTTTATTTTATTTAAAAATTTCATTAAAAGTTATAAAAATTGTAAAAGATTTATAGAATTTATAAACAAATATTTTTTGGAAAAATCTGTAATTGCAACATTATAGAATTATAGTGTATCATGTGTAAGTAATATTTAAAGAGAAAAACTATCAAGATTTAAATGGTCAAAATTGGTTAAAGGGCTTAATTGATTCAATTTCTTGATTCAAAGGCTTGATTGAAGGCAAAAAAAATTCAGGAGCTTAATTATTTTTTTAAATTCAAAGACTTCTTACACCCTTAAGATAATTTTTGTGAATATGATATCTATTGAGAAATCTAATAAATAATGTTTCATGTTTAGTTGATCTATATAAAGAAAAAACATTGGCCATAATTTTTAAACATAAATTATTGGATATGTGATATGTTAAAACTTTAAACACAAATATCATATATTTTGTATATTAAACATTATGTATTTCACCAAATAACTTCTGTAAAGTAATGACTATTAAGTTATTGTATATATTACCACGAGTACTTTTTTTTCATTTAAGTTTAAAGAAATTTTTAATGAGGTTTGTGGTAATATTTTTTTAAATAAAAAAAGATAATGACTCTTAAATGTTCCGTGAGTTCTCAACTATTTTAAAAGTTAAATTAAGTTGGACCTCTACTAATAGGATATGTTAAAGTCGTAAGACTAAGCAGTTTAGTATCGTTTAAGCATATTTTGAGCTCGAGACGTTGTGTATTCAGAAATTTTTTTATCAAGGGACTCACCCACTAAAATTAGGTATGCAATGCAAATCGGTCCAAATTAATCTGGACGAGACCCTAGAAACCAAAAGGACAACCAAAAAAAATTTAAGTTAGAACTCTAAATAATGGATAAAACTCGTCCAAGACTCAAATACAATTTCTTTAAAAAAATATTAAATCTATTAACGCGACTCAATGAAATATCTAAATCATTAAAACTAATAAAAGTTAACAATATTTTACGCACATATGGAAAGAGTTTATACATAGACGAGTCATAATTAGACAATAAAAAAGATAAAGTCATATAACTTTAAAATTAATAAAGATTTAATTAGTACCAGAGACGGAGCTCCCTTAGAGTCCAAGAGCCCCGACTCCTATTATAAAATTAATATATTTGATTGATTTTAGTCTAATTACCATTTGACTCTTATAAAAATAAATGTTTAAATTAAAAAATACAATAATTTATTAAATATATGATTAAGTATGTATTGAACAAAAAATAATGAGCCCACATTATCAATATTTTGGTTATATATCAATTTAAGTACTTATAAGTTTAAATATTCGACAAATTAGGTATTGCCCATGAATTTTAAGTTTTAAATACTTAATAAACCCTTATATTTTTTAAATTTAATATTTCGGCCCCTGCAAATGTTTAATTCTGACTCATCTCTAATTAATTTTAAATTAAAATATATAAAAACAACATCTAATTTGACAAATATTCAAATTAATATGAACTAAAGTTATTGTTAGACAAATTTTTAAGAGAACACATCATTGTCATTCCAAATCTCATAAAACTCCATTTCTACCCTCCAATTTTCATTATCCTCTTCTCTTTTTGAAAATTTCTATCTTCGTACTACTAATATTTAATAGGGTAAAAGTTTTACAATAAGATAATAAATTAAGCCAACTTTTTAGCTTATTTAATATTATTACAGATGTATTTTTTTATTCTGTTCTTCTCATGGGTCAGCGTTGACCTTACAGATGTCGGGACATAAAACTTAAAAGTAGTGGATATCATAAAGTATTTTGTAAGATGTGTTTAATCATTAATGCAAACCCCTTACAGGTATAAAATTAAAATATTAATACCGGGTTTATATCCTTTTTTTTCATATTTTTTTTAAATTAGGGTCATACTTTGGATTAACAAATCCTTAAAACACCATTCTATTTGAATTAAGTTGATTTTAATTAAATTTAAAGTGTAATTTAATTTATGGAAAGATATTTAAACAACCCTAATCATAATAAGTTTTTTTAGCAATGACATTTTGATTTTATTAAACACTATAAAAGATATTACAAATAGAATGCATCAAAAGAGAGAGAAAAAAGAGTTTAGTTCACTAAAAATCTCATACAAATGTGCAAAGAAAAACAAATACTTTCATGGATATCATACCATTAAAATTCATAAATCTTCATGAATCTCCTTGTTTCTAGCCAAACGATATATTTTTGGGGGATGAAAAATGAGTGGTGAGCGAACCAAACTATCATGCAGATTCTTCCGTTACACAGTTTTGATTACATCGGCTAACAATCAAATGAGTAAGGACCAACCTTTTCTATGACCACAGACAAGATCAAATCAGGAAATCAATTTCATGAGAATCTCTATACGAGCATCAAATGACCGTTAAAGTATGTTGAAACTGTGTCAAACGACAGATGAAACAAACCACAAAAATTAATGAAAAACATACAATAAAGGCAGAGGAACATGTGCTACAATAACAAAATTCTTATTAAAATTAAAAAAAACAAAATATAAAAAATAATAATAATAAACATTAGTGATCGATAATTAATACTAAAACTTATTATCGACGGTCGGTCATGGAATCAAAAGAAAAAAATTACGATACAATGACTTTTAGAGAGAAAAACTAGGTCTATAATAAGTTTTTTAAGTGTCAAATTATCATCATTATACGAGAGATAAAAGGTCAGTACCACTGTTTATGCGAAGTAGACATATCATATTTTGTTTCTAAATTTAAAAGATGAAATATAATCATCACTAATATATGATTTAAGACGACTCATTCGATTGGTCATTGATCAATAAAACGATAACTTTTATACGAATATCTTTGAAATGATTATCTATCTTTCAAAAAAAAATTAAAATGGACTCGTTAAAAATTCGAGTCAGGTTTACCGTTTAAGTTCGAGTTGAATATTAAACAAATCGAATTTGAGTAATTTACAGTCTGTCTCGTATTATTTATAACTCTAATCATCAATATTTAATTTATTAAGTGATTAATTCAGGTCGAGTATTGTAGAAATTGATCATAGGGCGACTCTTCTTTCAATCTAATTTACTATATTCATAACAATAAGATTCAAATATTTAACCTTATTTAAGAGATTTAGTATTTTATCTTACTAAATCAATCTATTATTGATCGATTTTATTATTAATCATTATATGATAGACGAAAAACTTGGCTCAACTTATTTATAAATAACAATTATCGATTAAAACATACATAAAAAGTTGGATAATTATTATATTATTTGGAATTATATTGAATTTACAAAAATATCTATGGAGATGATATGACTTCAAGTTAGAGTTTATTAGTGGCCTACCTTTGAATAATTCAACATTAATCATAATTAATAAGAGGGACTTGGGATATATATTACTGATCCAAATCAGAGAGATTAAAAATAAAAAAAAAACATTTAAAGATAGTTAACAAAAAACAAAATTTAAGAGCAGGAAATGACAATAAGATCCGTAAAATACATCTTCATTTTTGTCTACGGAGAAACAAGTGTTTATGGATTTGTTTACCATACGTTTTGACAAGGATGAACACATAATTTTATATTAGGGTGAAAATTGTTAGAGAACCGTGGACAAAGGTATGTATACTATCGGAGGGACAGTCTCTCTCAATTTTTTATGATGTAATAGTATTTGGGTTCCTATTAGTTTAATTAGTAGTCAAGTAAGGTCTTTGTCCCTTCTATTTTTTAAATTTTAAGGTTATTAAGACCTTAATCCTTCTCAATAATTGATCCTAACTCCGTCCATATAGAGAGTTATATTAAAAATATATTAATACAAAATTAGACAAATTTTATGAATACAAATTTAAATTATCGATAAAAAACACAAAAAATATAAAGAAAATACAAATTATATATGAGTTTGAAATAGGTGTACAACTGCTTCTTTGAACACCCTCGGTCCATCCATGCATATTAACATTTAGGAATAAACCCAGAAAGGACTGTAGGGGGCAGTCACCCTTTATAATTTTTTTATATATTTTATATTCCCTAAAATTTTATAAATGCATTTTCTTAAAATTTTATAAGTACATCCCTTAATATAAAATTTTAAGTTTATCCCTATAACATTAATAATGTTGACAAATCATCTTTACTATCTTATCTACGGGTTGACTCAATAGTCACCCATAATATATTATATATTTAAACTCGTATGATATCTTACCTGTAATAAATTCAAATCCCATATTTCCAGGTCGAGTGAATATTTCAAACTTTGCAGATAAAATGACAATTAAGCCAACGTAATTGTAATGGGCTAATTGGTTTGAATATTTTCTTTTGAGAGAAAATTTAGACAAATACCTCCCAAAGAAGATTATTTGGAAAAATACCCTCATTTTGTTCATATAGGAAGGACTCGCGTCCTGCAAGACGTAATTTCCAGACATGCGTTGCCTAGAACGCGACTTCAAGCACAAGTGGATTATATTATCCATTAAAAAAAAATAAATAAATAAAAGTCGTATCCGCTAGGACACGACTTTTGCGAGATAATCAGATTCCTCGACGATAATTTATCGGTTTCTCGAAACGGCGAGATACAAGGAACTCGTGTTGCGCAGGACGCGACTTTCTCAGAAGACGCGTTGTGCAGGACGCGACTTATGTATAAATTAAAATTAATTATATAGAGTAGATTAAATTAAATTAATATTAATTATAAAAAGAAGAGTATTCCGATTGATGGAATAATTTTTAAAATTAATTATAGGATTCAAGTTCTATTAATTAAATTAATATTAATTAAAAAATACTATTCCGATTAATAGAATAATTTTTAAAATTAATTATAAGATTCGAGTTCCATTAATTAAATTAATATTAATTAAAAAAAGAATGTTCCAATTAATATGGTAAATGGTTAAAAGTAACATTATTAATCTAGAACTGAAAAGATGCGACTGCGGCATTTTCCAGACATTCAAGCACTCGTGTGCGCACGTCTTTGCTGCATGTGCATCCCTTCATTTCGACGCAATGAAACTCGTTGATCCTTTATACCGACTTGAAAACGTATTCAAGGTATATCGATTCGAGTTTCCTCCAATCGAAAATGAACGTGATCGTGAAGTGGTTTCCGATGAACCTAAGATACGGCCAGATGAATCCCTGCAACGCAAGAAAAAAGGTCACCCAAGCTTAACTAGGATTTATTGTGCCGAAGATATGGTTCCTCGAGAATGGACCGGACAACCTAGGCTGTGCAGTAATTGTAGGAATCGTGGACACGACATCAGAAAACGTCCTCATATGCCCGCCCTCGAGTGAACTAATTGTACTTCTAAATGTATTGTTTTATTCATGCGTTCCGCAATAAGATGTCTTATATGCTCTGATTGTTATTCCTAATTACCAAAATATCATAATTAAATGAACACAATAATACTCTAACTATGAACATATATTACTAAGTAATTTTTTTTTAATAATTCTTAAGTTCATACATTCTCATATTTCCACTAATAATCTAACCATTGTAAGCATGTGTTCCCGTTCTATGACATGGAAGTTAAATAACTAGAAAAATATATACCCAACATACTACAAAATTGACTCAAACTACACTTATAATCACTAATTTTGTCTGGGGTTGACCCGTTTCTTCTATTTTTGCAATAATAAGCTTGTATGTATTATTAGGTGATAATAATATTGAGCTCATATGTGTTATTATACGTACTAGGTATGTATCATAAGTGTGTGTTTATTATGTGCGTTTATATAAAACATGAACGTATGTGTGTGGTTTGTCAACCTTTATACAACTATGTATGTGTTATTAATATGTTAGTATGTCTACTAATTGTTTTAATATCATTAATGTCTAAATGTATATTGTATGCCTATGTGTATGTAGTATGTATTAATGTTACAAATGTGTATGTGTTTATTGCATGTGATAGTAATACATATGTTAGTGTGTATGTACGTATGTATTATAATTGTATGTATTGGTATTTGTATAAGGATATTTGTTTATATAGTGGGCTGATGAGTAATTAAAAGGATAATAAAAAACAGGTCCAATATATAATTAAAACCCAATGTTTATATAAGTCCAAGTCCAATTACACTTTTAAAAGCCAAAAAATTATTATAACTACATATGGCCCAAACAAGCCTAGCCCTAAGTCTGATAACTACTTAAAGGAAACCCTAATTTGTTTTATCCTTTGCGCAACCCAATCTGGACCGTTGGATCAAGGGCTGCTGATCAAACGGTCCAAATCGAATAGAGATCCTTTAGCTACCCGCGCGCCATGTGTCATCATCCAGCGCTGCCACGTCAATCGTTAGATACAATCTAGGACATCCATTCCATAGGAAATCTTAGTCTTCAGATCAGATCTGATCTAACGGCCCAGATCGAGCCGGACCGTTTGAATCCCGTGCATACAGCCCACGCTCCAGTCATTCAGCTTCTTCATACGCCCACGCGCCGGCACCGGCTCATCCCCTCATCCGCGTGACCACATCACAAGAATTTTCGCTGCCACCACTGGCTCTCAACCACCGAATAGACCGAAACACATAAAAAAGAAGGGCATGTCAGAACATCATCATCCATAGTGGTTTCATTAAATCTTTGTTTAAACATGTAAACCATAGGCAATAGGACAATGAGTAATCAAAGGGAGATATAAAGCTATGTAAATCAACCATTTGTAACCAAGTTCGAACGTAACAAAATCAGAAATCAATAAACAGAGAAAAAGGCCTTTCAAGGTATTTTTTCTTTCTTTTCCTTAGTTTGAATAAATAACATACATGAATATAAAAAGAGAGGAGAAAGTTAGGGTTTACCCTCGCCGATTCAACTTTCTTGTGTCGTTTCAATTTTTCCCCACGCCGTTTTTCCATCGGTAATAAGCCTGCTGGTCTCCTCGAGGCCGGACGTGGTGAATCTGTGGAAGCCGAGGAATGCAGAAACCCTTGTTTTGCTTCGGCTTTTGTTTTTTTATCAGGAAAGGGTTCGCTTTCGAGATAATATGTTCGAATCTAGGTATAGTATGGAAAAAGATGTGTTTTTTCGGTGGTTTAGGTTCGCCGCCCGCCGCCGGTTGGCCGTTTCTAAAAATTGTGGCGGAGGGGACCGTCGGAATTTGGGTTCATCATGAACCCAGATGAACATGAAGAACATATGAGAGCGTTTGGAGGGGAAAATTATTATAACAGAGAAAAAAAGGCTAAAAGGGTTCGAAGTTCGGATAAAAGGGAAATATATAGCGTTATAATTTTTAAAATGGTATAATCACATTCTTAGTCCCTCCGCCCTAAAGTAATTGCGCCAAAAGGGCTTCCACATGGTCCAATTGTGTTATCAGTCCCTCCGTGTGGGATAATTACCATGGGAAGCCATTTCGCCTTTTTTTATTATCCCCTGGGTCCTTCGTATTTTTTTTAAAATTTTCAATTACACCCTCGTTATTTCTTATAATTTTGTCATTGTATTTCATTTCCTCACAATTAGGTTTTTTTTCCAGTTTTTAAATTAAGTTATTTTATTTATTCTTTTTATGCATTTTTAGTTTAGATTTTGCATATTTATTTCTAGCTATTGCAATTTAGTTTTTATGTTAATTTTGCTCATTTGTGATAGTGATTTTAAGGATAAAATTAGTTCGAACGGAATGTATATTTAATATGTACATAGGTTTAGTATAAAATGGAAACATAACGTAAATTTATGTTTAATATGCATTTGTTGATAAAGTAGAAATTAGTAAAATAAAGTGTATACCTCTCAACTTATAATACGTTTTTAGAATAAAATAGGAATTTGTAAAAAAAATGTTTCAATATATAGTATATATTTTTAGTATATAGTAACTTTTTAAAATATATATATGTATGTATATAATAGATACTTTCGATATATAATCGCTTTAAAGAATAAGATAGAATTTTACAAAAATGTAGTATATATATTAGGACCTATAATGCATAGTTTTCAAAGTATATAATATAATCTTATAAAATAATACATATATGTTTTGGAAATAATATATAGTTTTTAAGGTATATAGTACAATTTTGAAGAATATAATATTTACATTTTTGGTACATAATATATATATTCTTTGAAGTGTATAGTAATGCTATGTGAAAATGAAATATATACATGTGGTTTATAATATGGTTTAAAGTATATAGAAGAATTTTGTAAAATAAATAATATATATTTTTAAATAATAAGTTTTTTATATGTATACTATATAACTTTAATACATAATATATTTCAATGTATATTTTTAAATAATAAGTTTTTTAATATATTATATTATTCTAATACATAATGTGTCTTAAACGTTTCGGGCCTTAGGTTCGTGGGTTTAGTTTCAATAGTTTGGGCCTTCTATTTTGGGCTTAGTTTGTAGGGTATAGTTAGTACTTTTGGGCTTAGGTTCGAAATGGTCAAATTAACTTAATTAATCTAGATCGTGTGCTTGTCTCATGGGGGCAATATCCTAAACTTAAATTAGCCTTAGGTTTTTTAGAGCCTTAGTTAGATTAGAGTTCGATTTAATTTAGTGAATTTAAACTTATCCTTGGCTTATTGGGGTAAATGTTAAATTCATTAAATTAATTGAATATTTCTTAATTACTTTAGGGGAAAATCAATTTTAAGTTTAACTTAACATTAAATTACAAACTAGTCACCACAAAATTAGGGTTTCTAGTTTTTAGGGCTAATTAATTTAGGGTTAAATATTAGAGTCATCTAATTAATAGATAGATCACTAATTGGGCCTTCTTTTGTGTGCTTATACTTATGCCTTTGATTTTCATACTTTAATTGACATCCATATAATATTTAATCTTAATTGCATCTCTAATCAATCTAAATCACAAAAGGGGGTGTTTATTAATTCAAACATTTGTGTCGAAATAGTCTGAGCTTAAAGGATGTTGATCAAATATTCGAATTAATTTTTACTATCCCGAGGTATATGGGTTAAAAATTAACAAAATCATCACATTATACTTAAATGTTTGCATCATGCATAAAGGTGGCGTACGGGGGTCGAACCATAAATTAACACGACAGTCGGGCTTATTCGATGTCGATTTAATCTATGGTATGACATATCGTCAACCTTATTAATTAAATGTCTAATTAATTTGAGTCCACTAATTTGATAAAGCTCGTGCAATCAAGGTCATTTTTCATCTAAAAACTCCAAATTAAATTCAACTTAAATTTCAAATAATTTTCATCCTTTTAAGAGCAACAATTTTTTGGTACCGATCTCCGGGCGTGATGGGGGTGCTAATCCTTCCCCACACGTAACCAACTCCCGGATCCTTTCGCAATGAATCTCTGGTTTTATGGTGTCTGGCCCACCTAATCCAAGTGGCCGATGGCGACTCCAAATTTTCATCATTTTCGAAAATTTAAAGTTTTCAAAAGAAATCCTCAAATCTTCCAACAGGTTTTCATTAATAATTTAGGGGATAATTAGTAGCCGACTTATTTTCTAAACAAATGCTTTTAATGAAACAAAATCTCTTTTTTCAAAAAGAAAGAAAAAAGGTCGCTACAGCTTGGCGACTCCGATGAGGACGTTTTTGTTTTTCAAAACAAAATAAAGTTAGGCCAAAAGAAAATTTGTTGCTTTTAAATAATGAAAGTTATTGGATTTTTAATTGATTTTAACTATGATGATTCTTCCTTGAAAATGTGATCAAGATTGCACGGGTTTTGATAATTGGTGGTCCTTAAATTAATTTTTCATTTAAATCCTAAGGAGTCACTAACATGTGTTGCATCATATCATTAAGCTCTATACCCGAGCTTCTTCCTTTAAGTGGTAGTGAAATGCCACATGCCCACATGAGTAGCCCTCCACGGGTCGGTAATTCACTTTTGGAATCCATGCCTTTTGACACGTGAGCAGCCCTCCACGTCATCAGGTAGTGCTTTCCCTCGAATCGAAACCAATTCGCAAGCTTATAACGGTCCAGAATTGGGTTCTTTTTGCCTTAGTAGGTAATAAGATAGGTTCGAGTACCCTTAATTAGAACGAAACCCATGTGTGAGAATTTAAGAAAACCACCCATATTAGAGCCATGTAGATAACCCTAGAAAACTAGAATTCATGTGGTTAGGTTTCTTTCTTTATGAAAACTGTTTATGCTATCCTGTCTTGCTTTCGTGTTTTTATCTCATTACTAACTTTTCTCTTTTCTTCCTTTTCATTGTTGTTCTTTTGCATATTATCGTCATATCATAAATAGCACATTGAGTTGGAAATAGTCTGAAGTTAAGGCTAGATTGATGAGAGAACTAGTTCGCAGCAATGATGAAAAGAACTCCGACGTACAAATATGGTCTGAAGAGGAGCAGTTGCATGAGGGAGACAGTATCCCTGTCGGGTTTAGGTCAACGTTGGCGACAGAGATATTCATGAATACAGAATACAACGACACTTCCGGGCTGAAGACAGTGTGGAATAGTTGGGACTTGGAAACAAGGTGCACTTTCAGAATATAATATGGGGACATTGCATGTTTGTTAGATGTTCTGGTAGATCAGGCACTGCTGCAAGCCTTGGTAAGGTTCTGGAATCTCGCCTACAGTTGTTTCACGATCGGTAACTTCGACTTATCTCTTACGATTGAAGAATATCAAGACCTTTTAAACTGTGAGAAGATTGATGAAACTCAGGTATACTCGAAGCCTAGCAAGAACAAAGCCTTCCGGGGCAAGCTCAAGATATTCTCGGACATGTTGGAATCTTGGGTCGAGCATTAGGTCGTTACTTGGAACGGCAAAGAGTATCTCATATGGGATGGGATTCTAGCCCTGGCTTTTGTACATCTGTAGGCCGAGTTCAGCGGGATCTCTTCGCATTGTTAATTTATGGGATAGTGCTCTTTCCTCGGGCACAAGGGCTAATTGATCCGGTGGTGTTAGACCTGTTTGACCGTTTGAGTGGTGTGACCAATCTGGTGCCTGTGATTTTAGCCAAAACTTTCTGATCTCTGAGGTTTTGCCGTGAGTATGGTGGGGGTTATTTCTATGGTTGCTCACAGCTTTTGACAGTATGGTTTTATAGCCACCTATGGTTGGATGCTAATTTCTCGAAGCCTCTTTACAATGGCAGTTTCTCACATTTGCAAGAATTTATGCGAAAGGAAGATTGACCCACCCGAAGATCTGAGGAAGTTTGGGTAGATATTTTTAGCAACCTAAAGGAGGAAGATATAGTTTGGAGGGCTCCGTGGTTTTCCGTGAGGAGTATCCCCTATAGGTGCGGGACACACTCTTGGGTGCCATTGCTTGGACTTTGGGGGCACACTGCTTATGCTCCTCTTATGGTTTTGAGACAGTATGACTCGAAGTAATTTATTTCGGCTACCAAATGACTTGAATGAGTTCAACATGAATTATGAGAAGGAAAAAGGCTATAAGGTAGTGGTGTATGATGTTTCTTCGGCTTAGAACAGCGTGAGACGGGTCAGAGTCATGAGTGCTACCCACGCGACCACTCTCGAGTACGAGGCATAGAGATTTAGCCGCGTCAATGACAACATTCCCCAACTGAATCCCGATAGAAAGAGGACAATGGAAGAGAGGTTAACCATACTTCCTATTGAAGCCGAATTGATGAGAAAACAACTTGAAGAGGAGCAGGAAAGGCATCTCAAGCTCGATGAGAAATAACGCCAAGAAAAATTTAACTTTGAGTTGGAGAAGATACAGTTTGAAGGAATGGTTAAAGCTCTACAAAAGAGAAATGATGAATTGGAACTTGAGCTCAAGTTAGAAAAGGAAGAAATTCAGAAACTCAATAGGGTAAACAAAAGTAAGAGAGTTGTGGAAGGTGGATTAGACGAAGGGATAGAGCTCTGACTCAGGGAGGAGAAAGCGAGAACCGATAATTATAAAAGAATGTATTGTGAGAACATGGACCATGTGCTCACTTTAACACAAGAAATGAAAAACTTGCACACTTCTCACTCTAGGCAGCTCGAGAAAGAACGCTGCCAAAATGAAGCCTTGAAGGATCAGGTTAAGTGTCTGGAGAAGTCTCTTTTCAAGCACAAGGGTTTGACTAGCAAGTTGAAAGTAAGTAAGACGGAGAACCAGGCCTTAAAGGCTCGTATTGAAGAGTTGGAAACCGAGGTTCAACAGCTCAAGGATCATATGGCAAGCTTTAGGGGAGCAATTCAACTACACTCGATGCCGAGTTTAGAGCAAGTACAGTTTACTGCCTACACTATTTGGAGACAATAACAAGAGTTAGCGCAATGGATGGCTCGGATGCAAGGAATCGCACAGAAGATACAGCTCTTGGCAGAAGACGCTACTGAACTTCATGATTGTGTCGATGATGACTCTAAAGAATGAGAGATGATTGTTTGGATTTTGAGAGAGATCATTGACCTCGATACTACCTTGAAGTCATATGTTTAGTTGGCTTTCTTTGGATTATTGTACCAAGACTATGTTTCTATTAATGAAAGTCGTTTAACGATAATATTTACTAGACTCAGTTTTGCTCATTGCATTCATGCATATTTCATTTATTTGCATTCTTTGTTTTGTTAACAAATAATTGACTAAAAAGCTTTCTGTTTCAGAAACAAAAAAGATTGCATTTTGGTTCTTTAAAATTACCATCATTCCACATTCATATCATATCCGTTTACAAACAAAGCGAATAGAGGAAGATTTTGCGAAGCTTGAAGCCAATCTACGTAGTCAAATAGAACGAACCTAGTAGGAATTAAGGAAAACCATTCTCAAGTCCCAACAAGACATGATGAAAGAAATATCTCAGTTGTTGCAAGCCCAACTAAGGCAGAAGTCAAGAGACAAGGGTACCGTCGAGAACCCTACCCAAAACTCGAAGGATCACCTTTATGCCCAAACCGTCAAAAATCCTTTGCTCATCGATCATTCATCGAATCCTACACAAGGGGCATCTACTTCTCATGCTAGTGCAGCAACTCAAACTCGATCGGGGGTAACCGTCAAGAATCCTGAGATTATCGGGGATGACATCCCGGATTTTGATGAATTAGAAAAGCTGAACCAAATGAAAGCGGAGTTCACTAAACAACTAGAGGATACTCAGAAAGACCTAGAAGAAAAAGCTCTGAGTAAAGGAAGACGAGGATGGCCCCTATGGATTAAGTGCTAGGGAGCTCAGTCTGGTTCCTGATGTAGAGATCCCATATAAGTTCAAGGCCCCAAACTTTGAGATGTTTGACGGAAGCACCTGCCCATCTGCTCATATAGTGATGTTTTACCAGAAGATGGCTGGTTTTACCAACAACGAGAAGCTCTTGATTCATTATTTTCAGGACAGTTTAGTAGGATCTGCTCTGAGGTGGTACAACCAACTGACCAGGGCTCAAGTCAAGTCGTAGAGAGATCTGGCGAAAGCTTTTACTGATCAGTATAAGCATGTAATTGATATGGTTCCCAACCGACTACTGTTACAAGGTATGGAACAAAAGCGCCGAAACCCTTTGGGAATATGCTCAAAGGTGGCACGATATGGCAGCCCAAGTCCAACCACCGCTTCATGAGCATGAGATTTACCTGATGTTTATGGACACGCTAAAAGGGGCACTTTATGATCGGTTAATTAGTAAACCTATTAGCAACTTTGCAGAAATGGTCATAACTGGTGAACATATTGAAGCGACCATCAAGTGCAGAAGGATCGATGAGGAAGATCATTTACGAAAGTAGTTTAAGAAGAATGATCATGAAGTGAACAACACCAATGCTTTTGGGAAAACCAAGAACTTCACCATCTCCCAGCCATAGGCCCCGACAGGGAATTCTAGACACTTCAACAAAAGAGAAGATAAGGGACCTAAGAAGGAAAGAAATGATAGGTCTTTCACGCCTTTGCCAATTACTTATAAAGAACTCTACTCGCAGCTGTACAAGGCCAATCTGGTCCGACCGTACCACGTTACCCCTTATAACCCACCATACCCGGCTTGGTATAACCCTAAGAAACACTGCGAGTATTATGCCGATGTTCCAGGACACTCAATTGAGAACTGTATAGCTTTCAAAAAGTTTGTTCATAATCTAATTCGAATTAGGGTGTTACAGTTAAGGGAACCCAATACGACCAACAATCTGTTGCCAAATCACAGGGGACAGGGTGTAAATGCCATTAAAAATGAGTACACCAAGAAAGCTAAAAAGGTCGTGTCTGAAGTTCAGTCTCCCTTGAGATGGGTCTTTCAGCAGTTATGCATGATGCGTCTCATCAATCGGGGAATGGTATTGGTCAAAGAATGATGTAGCATGTACTGTGAGTATCACCAATTAGAAGGTCATGATATTCAGCATTGTGAGGAATTCTATTATTTACTGTAAGCTATGATGGATAACAAAGAGATTGAGTTTTTTGAGAATGAGAAAATAGTAAAACTGTTTGAAGTCTGTGCATCAGAGAGTCAAGAAACCAGATACAGTGCGAGGTGACCACTTGTCCTCCATCTCAGGACGAGCGAGGCGAGTGAACCAAAAGTGGCCCCTAAGATCATAATTGCTACCCCAAAGTCTTTTCCTTTCAAAGACACCAAGATGGTCTCATGGAATTATGCCGCGAGCATTTCGATTCTGGGATCGTCCAGTGCACAAGAGGAAAAGAGAATGATGAAGACGGAACCTGCACAACCAGGTAGCAGAGAAGCATGCTATGTGAAACATCTAACAAGAAATGCCCGATGCTATATTCCAGAAAACCTGAGAGATCCAAAGGAGAAAGGCCAGGAAGTTGGAGCAGGACCTGAGAAGTTGTTTAGAGAAGACCCACATTCAAATATCAAGGAGCCCGTCACAGAAACGCAAGCACAAGAGTTTCTGAAATTTTTGAAGCACAATAGGTATAATGTTGTCGATCAACTCTGAAAACAACCAACTCGTATTTCAGTACTTGATTTGTTACTGAATTCGAAAAAGTATCGTGTTGCATTGCTAAAGGTTTTGAATGAGACATTCGTTGCAAAAGACATCTCTGTTGGGAGATTGGATCAGATCATCAGTCATATCATCGACGTCAATCACATTACTTTTAGTGATGACGAAATTCCTGAGGAAGGCATGGGGTCCGTCAAGGCCCTAAACATCACTACCCACTGTAAGGGTTATGTGTTGCCAGACGTGTTAATCGATAATGGCTCTGCATTGAATGTTATGCCATTAGCCACGCTACAACGACTACCAATTGACAACTCGCATATGAAACCATGTCATAATACGGTACGAGCCTTCGACGGGACTCAAAGAGATATGGTCAAGAAAATAGAAGTACCCATGCTCATTGGTTCTACTGAATATGTGGTCAATTTTATGGTTATGGATATCCAACTATCTTACAATTTCCTGTTGGAAAGACCTTGGATACACTCGACCGATGCCATTCTGTCCTCACTCCATTAAAAGTTGAAGTTTGTCACCGAAGGGAAATTAGTAACAGTGAATGCAAAAGAGGATATCATCGCTTCAGTGACTCCGGATACACCGTACATCCCTACTGATAGAGAAGTAAATGAATGTGCTTTCAGAGCTTTGAAACTTATCAATGCCACTTTTGTTGCTGAAGGGAGCAAAGTTCTATGCCCCAAACTGTCAAACTGCACTAAGATGATGGTATTCAAAACCCTAAGAAGAGGAGCAAGAAAGAATAAAGGTTTAGGGAGGAATCTACAAGGGTGTCTTCGTCCAGTTATTGTGATTCATAAGGTGGACCGCTTCGGACTTGGCTATAAGCCTAATTTTCTTCAAAAGAGGCAAGAGTGGAAAAAGAGACAAGAACATAGGAAGGCCAGGTTGAGAGGGGAAGACATTCCTTGGGCTCCCGTAACCTACTCAAACTTTAGAGGTATTTTTATATTTGGGGGGATTCGAAACCCAGAGGAGGACATCGAAAGGGTAAACCAAGAGGGTGAAAGACGCCTCCAAGAAGAGCTGATCAGCGAGGCTTTAGAAGAAATGAATGTAAACATGATTGGTAGCGGAAGCAAGCCTAACCGGTTTCTGGCCAGAATTTGCCCGTGCCTCCCAAGAGAATAGCTCAACAACTGGATCTTCAGGGTCATGCCAACACTCAATAGGGATAAATCAAAGTAATGCCTAGAACCACTCCATTACTTTGGCTCGAAAGTAACAGACATCTCTTGTAAAAATGACAACTATGTCATATCCATCTACTTTTAATGAAATATACTATATCTATCTTCTTTTTTTTCTCAAATGGAAAATATGGCATTCATTCCATTTATTTATTTACCTATTCATTTATTTATTAGTTAATAATTTATTTATGTCTTAAACTACACCATTCTTTTCCCAATACGCACTTTTAAAATTGTGCAGGCCCCTTAATATAAACTGTATGAACAATGCAGAACCTAATCCTAAAGTAGATTTCGAACGACCTATGTACTTGGCGAAGGTAGAGGAAAAAATGATGAGATTCTCGAAGAGATGCTAAGAATGATGTCCGATGAGGAAAAGCAAATCCTTTCGTACTAAGAGAAGCTAGAGATTTTGAATTTAGGGACTGACGAAGAAAGGAAAAAAGTAAAGATCGGGGGCACCCTGTTACCAGAAGTCAGACAAGGGTTGGTCGAATTGCTTGTAGAATTTAGAAATGTGTTCACATGGTCATACCAAGATATGCTGGGCTTAAACACGGACATTGTAACGCACAAGCTTTCTATTAGGGCAGAGTGCAAGCCCGTTCAGCAAAAGCTTCGAAGAATGAGAACTGACATGTTACTAAAAATTATGGAAGATGTGAAGAAACAGCTCGAGGCGGAATTTTTAGAAGTCTCTAAGTATCCAGAATGGGTAGCCAATATCGTGCCGGTACCAAAAAAGGATGGGAATGTGTGTATGTGTGTAGATTATAGAGACCTTAATAAGGCAAGCCTCAAGGACAACTTTCTTTTGCCCCATATTGATACTTTAGTGGACAACACTGCGGGGCATGCTTGGTTCTCGTTCATGGATGGCTTTTCAGGGTACAACCAGATCAAAATGCACCCCGAAGGCATGGAGAAAACTACTTTTGTAACCATGTAGGGCATGTTTGGTTACAAAGTAGTGCTCTTCAGATTAAAAAATATCGGGGCAACTTACCAAAGAGCCATGGTAACCTTGTTCCATGACATAATGCATAAGGAAATCGAGGTGTACGTAGATGACATGATAGCCAAGTCTAAGACTGAGGAGGAGCACATCCAGAACTTGCGAAAACTCTTCCGAATGCTAAGAAAATATCAGTTAAAGCCCAACCTGGCCAAGTGCACCTTCGCAGTTACATCAGGAAAGCTTTTGGGCTTTGTGGTAAGTGAGAATGACATCAAGATTGACTCTGACAAGGTGAAAGCGATTCAAGATCTTCCACCACCGCGAACACAAAAGGTTAAACTACATCTCCCGATTCATATCTCAATTGACTAATAAGTGTGACCCCATCTTCAGACTGCTCCGAAAGAATAACCTAGGGGTCTGGGATGAAGATTGTCTAGAAGCACTAGAAAAAATCAAGAAGTATCTGACTGATCCCCTAATTCTAGTAGCACCAGTGCCAGATAGACCATTGATTCTATACCTGACAGTCTTTGAAAATTCTATGGGATGCGTACTTGGACAACATGATGACTTAGGCAAGAAGGAAATGGCAATATACTATTTGAGCAAGAAGTTCACTGATTGTGAAATGAGGTACCCGCCAATTCAGAAGTTATGTTATGCCTTGGTATGAGCTACTAAACTGCTACGGCAATACATGTTGTATTATACCACCTGTTTAATTTCCCGTATAGATCCGCTGAAATTTCTGATGGAAGCGCCAACGTTGACCGGGAAGATGTCCCGTTGGCAAATGCTCTTGTCGGAGTTTGACATCGTGTACGTGAACTAGAAAGCGGTAAAAAAAAGTGTCGTGGCAGATCTTCTGGCAAGTCGCGCCTCGGATGACTATGAACTGTTGGATTTCCATTTTCCAGACGAATATTTGATCTGTTGCCAAGAAAGAGGGATGAAGGCTATATTTCGACGGGGCGTCGAACGCCCTAGGCCATGAAATAGGGGCAGTATTAATTTCCCCTGAAGAGGATCACTACTATTTCACCAGTAGGCTGGAATTCTTCTGCACCAACAATATAGCCGAGTATGAAGCTTGCGTCATGAGACTTCGAGCAACTATTAAAAAGAAGGTCAAGGCGCTCCAGGTTTTTGGAGATTCCTCTTTGGTAGTCTACCAACTTCGGAAAGAGTGGGAGACCAAAGATCCGAAGCTAATCAAGTATCATGATTTGATATAAGATTTGGTCAAAAATTTTGAAGAAGTCAGTTTCACCTACTTGCCAATGGAGGATAACCAAATGGCCGATGCTTTGGCCACCATGTTTAAAGTAAATGGGACAGCCGAGATGAAGCCTATTGAGATGCAAACTTCTGAGGTGCCGGCTCACTGCTATAGTCTAGAAGAGGAAAATGACAACAATCTATGGTATTATGACATCCTTCAATATATCAAGCACCAACCTTACCTAAAAGATGCCAACGATAACGAAAAAAAACTATTAGAAGGTTGGCATCGGGGTACATCCTTGATGGAGAGGTTTTGTATAAAAAAAGAAAATATCAGATACTGTTGAGATGTGTCAATGCCCAGGAGGCTGAAACTATTTTAGTAGAGATTCATGGAGGTTTATGTGGAACCCACGCTAGCAGATTCTCGATGGATAGGAAAATCATGAGATACGGCTACTTCTAATCAACAATGGAGGGAGATTGCATCAATTATGCAAAGAAATGCCAAATCTACACTGATAAGATACATTCCCCGCCAATACCACTTCACGTCATGAACTCACCTTGGTCTTTTGATGCCTGGGGAATAGATGTCATTGGTCAGATACACCTGAAAGCTTCTAATGGCCATCGCTTCATCTTAGTAGCTATCAATTACTTCACCAAATGGGTAGAATTTGCCTCGTATGCTAGCATTACAAGAGCGACAATTTGCAAGTTCCTCAAGAAAGAAATTATATGCCGCTATGGCCTGCCCAAAAGGATCATCACCGACAATGCTTCCAACTTAAATAATAAAATGATGACTGAGGTGTGTTATCAGTTCAAAATTGTACATCACAATTCTACTATTTATCGCCCCAAGATGAACGGAGCAGTGAAAGTGGCAAATAAGAATATAAAAAAGATCATAGTAAAAACCACAGAGAATTATAAAGATTGGCATGAAAAGCTACATTTTGCCATGTTTGCTTATCGAACCTCTGTGAGGACCTCCACTTGGGCAAAGCTATTCTCTTTGGTATATGGTACAGAAGCGGTATTACCCATCGAGATAGAGATTCCATCACTTCGAATTTTGAACAAAGTAAAGTTGGATGAAGTTGAATGGATACAAGCTAGAATTGATCAATTGAACCTCATTGAAAAGAAAAGGTTGAAGGCCGTATGTCATAGCCAAATGTATCAAAATAAGATGATGCGAGCCTATAACAAAAAGGTTCGCCTTAGAGAGTTTCAAGAGGGAGATCTGATGCTTAAAAAGATCTTACTTAACCAAAAAGACTTCTGAGGGAAGTGGATGCCTAATTGGGAAGTGCCTTATGTTGTAAAGAAGACATTCTCTAGAGGAGCATTAATCCTAGCTGAGATGGATGGGAAAGAGTTGAGAACCCAGTAAACTCAGACTCTATAAAAAAATATTATGCCTAAGAAAAAAAAGAGAAAAAAATAAAAAAAAAGAGAAAAAAGAAGAAAAAAAGAAGAAAAAAAGAAAAAAGAGAAAAAGAGAAGGAAAAAAGAAGAAGAAGAATGAGGGTTTAGGGCGAAAACCCATAAATGGGCATCTTAAAACCAATGGGGTAATCTGAATTGAAAATCTGAACATGACGGTTCAGATGTACTTGAATTTTGGCAAACGACTGGCAGGCTTCATCGAAGAACGATGCTTCAATCCTTAGGTCGTCAAGAATTGTAAACAAGATGGCGAGTGAAATATCTACTGTGGTCGATAGGTTCTTATTGTTCATATAGTCGATATTATTCATATCTTTTCTTTCTCATGTTTGCCATGACTTTCAAAATTTTGTTAATGTTTCTCTAATTATTAATAAAATATTATTCTCATTTCTATTGTCTGTCTCATAATCATCTCGCAGATGAATTGGCATAAATTACGAGAATACAAAGGATTTCTTGGTATTACTATGATTTAACCTACTAAGTGCAGGTTATTCCAAGATAGAAGGCTAACCTGCCAAAGTTAAGGAAAGAGATCATCGAGGGCGAAATTGACGAGATTTACCAAAGAAAGACAATGAGTACCTCATATATTGAAAATGAAGAAGCTAAAGGCGAGAACCTAGGAGGGCGCCTAAGGAAAAAGAAAAAAAAAGAAAAAGAAAAAAAAGAGAAAGAAAGAAGAACTGAAACGAAAACCCGTAAAAGGGCGCTTTGGAGAAGTACAAGTCTAAATTGAAAACCTGAAAATGCGCTTTAGAGCGAAAGGACCAAAGGTTCAATAAGGGGCATAAAGGGTGAACCCGAGTGACAAATGGGGCACCGTCGTTAGAAGGAAGAGAGGAAGAAAGTAAAGGAAGATCAAAATCAAGGGACCAAGAAGAAAAAGTGTCTGAGTAAATTAGCGTCGTTCATGCATCACACTTAGTTAGACATCCCTAGGTTAGGGGCATACTAACTCATATCGTCGTAGCATTTTATCTCTTTTGCAGGTATTTGAAAGATAAATCGGTTACCTCCTAAGGAAGAGAAACAGACGTCAAAGTGGAAAATTGAAAGGAATTTTCAAGCAAAGGATTTCAAACATACCACTTCACAGTGAAAGAGACGAGATGATAGAACCTTGCATAAAAGGGAAAAAGAAAATTGGCCTATCTATTCAGGCTCACAAAGAGCAGAAGCCTTCATGGAATCCTCATTTGAAGAACTGTTATTTGATCGCTATCGTTTCGGAAGAACATGTCGTCTTTTCTGGTTACGTCGGCTGCCATTTCGAGAGGACGTCCTAACCTCACCAAGTTTGCTTTTTACCGCTTCGGGATAGCAAAGTTACTTGGATTCATTCAAAATCGCTATGGAAGGATGGGTCGTGCAGAGGCTAGTTGACTTGTCCATTGCTGTTTCGGAAGGACATCCCAACGCCCCTATTTGTTTTCTACCGTTTCTGGAAAATAGGTTATCCAGATTCATTCGCTGCCGCTTTAGAGGAATGAATCGTTTAATAACTGGTTTGTTCGTTGCCGTTCAGAAAAGACATGCCAGTGCTATCTGGTCATTTTTGCCGCTTCAGGAAAACGAGTTATTTAGATTTGCTCGTTGCCATTCCGGAAGAGTAAATCGTCCGACAGGGAAGTATTATAAAATTAGTGCTTATGGTCTTTGCTTTATCCTTGTTTCACAAGTATAAGCAAAGATGGGCAGTTATAATCACTAATTTTTTCCGGGTTGACCCGTTTCTTCTATTTTTGCAATAATAAGCTTGTATGTATTATTAGGTGATAATAATATTGGGCTCATATGTGTTATTATATGTACTAGGTATGTATCATAAGTGTAAGTGTGTGTGTGTGTGTTTATTATGTGTGTTTATATAAAACATGAACGTAAGTGTGTGGTTTGTCAACCTTTCATGTAATATACAACTATGTATGTGTTATTAATATGTTAGTATGTCTACTAATTGTTTTAATATCATTAATGTCTAAATGTATATTGTATGCCTATGTGTATGTAGTATGTATTAATGTTACAAATGTGTATGTGTTTATTGCATGTGATAGTAATACATATGTTAGTGTGTATGTACGTATGTATTATAATTGTATGTATTGGTATTTGTATAAGGATATTTATTTATATAGTGGGCTGATGAGTAATTAAAAGGATAATAAAAAAACAGATCCAATATATAATTAAAACCCAATGTTTATATAAGTCCAAGTCAAATTACATTTTTAAAAGCCAAAAAAAATTATTATAACTACATCTGGCCCAACAAGCCCACCCCTAAGTTTGATAACTACTTAAAGGAAACTCTAATTTGTTTTATCCTTTGCGCAACCTAATTTGGACCGTTGGATCAAGGGCTGCTGATCGAACGGTCCAGATCGGATGGAGATCCTTCAACTTTCCGCGCGCCACGTGTCATCATCCAGCACTGCCACGTCAATTGTTAGATACAATATGGGCCGCTCGTTTTAGTTTTTCCCCGCGCCATTTTTTCCACCGGTGATAAGCCTGTCAGTCTCTTCGAGTCCGGACGTGGTGAATCTGTGGAAGCCGAGGAATGCAGAAACCCTTGTTTTGCTTCGACTTTTGTTTTTTAATAGGAAATGGTTCGATTTTGAGATAATTGGTTCGAATCTAGGTATAGTATGGAAAAGAGGTATTTTTTAAGGTTCATGATGAACCTAGATGAACATGAAGAACATATTATAGTGTTTGGAGGGGAAAATTATTATAACAGAGAAAAAAAGGCTAAAAGGGTTCGAAGTTCAGATAAAAGGGAAATATATAGTGTTATAATTTTTAAAATGGTATAATCACATTCTTAGTCCCTCCGCCCTAAAGTAATTGCGCCAGAAAGGCTTCTGTATGGTCCAATTGCGTTATCAGTCCCTCAGTGTGGGATAATTACCATGGGAAGCTATTCTGCCTTTTTTTTATTATCCCCCGGGTCCGTATTTTTTTAAAAATTTTCAATTACACCCTCGTTATTTCTTATAATTTTGTCATTGTATTTCATTTGCTCACAATTAGGTCATTTTTCCAATTTTTAAATTAAGTTATTTTATTTGTTCTTTTTATGTATTTTTAGTTTAGATTTTGCATATTTATTTCTAGCTATTGCAATTTAGTTTTTTATGTTAATTTTGCTTGTTTGTGATAGTGATTTTAGGGATAAAATTAGTTCGAACGGAATGTATATTTAATATGTACATAGATTTCGTATAAAATGGAAACGTGACGTAAATTTATGTTTAATATGCATTTGTTGATAAAGTAGAAATTAGTAAAATAAAGTGTATACCTCTCAACTTATAATACGTTTTTAGAATAAAATAGGAATTTGTAAAAAATAAATAAATGTTTCAATATATAGTATATATTTTTAGTATATAGTAATTTTTTTAAATAAATAAATAAATAAGTATGTATATAATAGATACTTTCGATATATAATCGTTTTAAAGAATAAGATAGAATTTTACAAAAATGTAGTATATATATTAGGACCTAAATGCATAGTTTTCAATGTATATAATATAATCTTATAAAATAATACGTATATGTTTTGGAAATAATATATAGTTTTTAAGGTATATAGTACAATTTTGAAGAATATAATATTTATATTTTTGGTACATAATATATATATATATATATATATATTCTTTGAAGTGTATAATAATGCTATGTGAAAATGAAATATATACATGTGGTTTATAATATGGTTTAAAGTATATAGAAGAATTTTGTAAAATAAATAATATATATTTTTAAATAATAGGTTTGTATATGTATATTATATAACTTTAATCCATAATATATTTCAATGTATATTTTTAAATAATAAGTTTTTTATTATATTATATTATTTTAATACATAATGTGTCTTAAATGTTTTGGGCCTTAGGTTTATGGGTTTAGTTTCAATAGTTTGGGTCTTTTGTTTTGGGCTTAGTTTGTAGTGTATAGTTAGTACATTTTGGGCTTAGGTTCGAAATGGTCAAATTAACTTAATTAATCTAGATCGTGTGCTCGTCTTATGGGGGCACGATCCTAAAATTAAATTAGCTTTAGGTTTTTTAGAACCTTAGTTGGATTAGAGTTCGATTTAATTTAGTGAATTTAAACTTATCCTTGGCTTATTGGAGTAAATGTTAAATTCATTAAATTAATTGAATATTTCTTAATTACTTTAGGGGAAAATCAATTTTAAGTTTAACTTAACATTAAATTACAAACTAGTCACCATAATTTAGGGTTTTTAGTTTTTAGGGCTAATTAATTTAGGGTTAAATATTAGAGTCATCTAAATAATAGATAGATCACTAATTGAGCTTTCTAGTGAATTGGGCCTTCTTTTGTGTGCTTATACTTATGCCTTTGATTGTCATACTTTAATTGACATCCATATAATATTTAATCTTAATTGCATCTCTAATCAATCTAAATCACAAAAGGGGAGGTGTTTATTAATTCAAACATTTGTGTCGTAACAGTCCGAGCTTAAAGGATGTTGATCAAATATTCGAATTAATTTTTACCATCTCGAGGTATATGGGTTAAAAATTAACAAAATCATCATATCATACTTAAATGTTTGCATCATGCATAAAGGTGACGTAGGGGGTCGAACCATAAATTAACACGGTAGTCGGGCTTATTCGATGTCGGTTTAATCTATGGTCTGACATATTGTCAACCTTATTAATTAAATGTCTAATTAATTTGAGTCCACTAATTCCATAAAGCCCTTGCAATCAAGGTTAATTTTCATCTAAGAACTCCAAATTAAATTCAACTTAAATTTCAAATAATTTTCATCCTTTTAAGAGCAACAATTTTTTGGTATCGATCTCTGGGCGTGATGGGGGTGCTAATCCTTCCCCACACGTAACCAACTCCCGGATCCTTTCGCAACGAATATATGGTTTTATGGTGTCTAGACTACCTAATCCAAGTGGCCGGTGGCAACTTCAAATTTTCATCGTTTTCAAAAATTTAAAGTTTTCAAAAGAAATCCCCAAATCTTCCAAAAGATTTTCATTAATAATTTAGGGGATAATTAGTAGCCGACTTATTTTCTAAACAAACGCTCTTAACGCAGCAAAATCTCTTTTTTCAAAAAGAGAAAAAGGTCGCTACAATACTACAACCCATGTTCCCATGTTTCTTAAGGCTTTTCAACATGGTTAGATAGCGTTTTTAACACGATTTCTGCAGCCTTTAAGATGTCTTATACACTCCATTTTTTGAACCATTGTCAGCATGTGTCCCCGTACTACAACGTGAAAGATAAATAACAAGAAAAAATATCCCCCAACGTACAACAAAATCGACTCCAATTGACTACAACCCATGTTTACAAGTTTTCCAAGGCTTTTGAACATGCCTAGATAGCGTTTTTAACGCGATTTCTACATCTATTATGGAGCCTTATACACTCCATTTTTTGAACTACTGTAAGCATGTGCTACCGTACTACGAAGTGAATGATAATTAACACGGAGAAACAACCCACAACGTAGCACAATATCGACTAAAACATGACTACCGACCCAAGTTTCCATGTTCTTCATGCAAAGAAATATGGTTATATAGCGTTTTTAACGCAATTTCTACGGTCTTTACAATATTTTATACACGTCGATTTTCATATCATTGTCAAGAGATATATCAGTACTACGCTGTAAAAGTATATATCTACGAAAAATAATTCCCTAACACTATAAAAAATTAGTATAAACATGTTGATCGAACCTTGTTTTAAGAACAAAATCACACAAAAGTTGTGTCCTGCGAAACGCGAGTTCCTTGTATCTCGGCGTTTCGAGAAGTCGATAAATTATCGCCGAGTAATTTGATTATCTAGCAAAAGTCGCGTCCTAGCGGATGCGACTTTTATTTATTTTTTCTTTTTTAATGGATAATATAATTCACCTATGCTTGAAGTCGCGTACTGGGCGACACGTGTCTGGAAATCACGTCTTGCAGGACACAAGTCCTTCCTACGTGGGCAGAATGAAGGTATTTTTCCAAATAATCTTCTTTGGAGGTATTGGTCTAATTTTTTTTCTTCAAAAAGAAAATATTCAAACCAATTAGCCATTGTAATGTGATGATACTTAAAATTTAACCTTTTTTTTTTACGGTTTAGCTTTCACCCTGGTACTAAAATTTCACCGAACCTGACAATTACAATAATTGCCACAAAGGAAGGTCCAGAGATTTTAATTTGGTCAGTCTTCTGGCATGAATGCGGAGCATGAGGAGTGGACTGTACAAATTTCAAGGTCCATTACAAACCCACCACCGGACAGTGGTGGAGAAAGATGACGATGCAGGACTGCAGCGTGCAGGGACTAATAATTCCACGGTAAAACTGTAATAGACCATAGGATGCTGTCGGGACAGACCGAGAGGCTGGAGGTAGAGGTGTCTATTGTCAGAAATTGGATCCGATTCGATCTGATTTTTTTTAATATTCGAGTTTTCGGATCGATGATATAGTGATCCGTATCTGATTCGAAAAAATTAAATATCCGTATATTCAAATATCGGATATTCAGATCAGATATTCAGATATCCGATTATCCGAAAATATAATTTAATTTAACTATTTTTTTCAAATTTGAATGCCGTATTTATGAAATATTCGAAATTTCGAACATAACAAACAACAAATTGCTAAATATAACAAGATTCACATATATGGAAATTTTGATTTTTTTTTAATTTTCGGATATAACAAGCACCAAATTGTTAAATACAACAAGATTAATATTCTTGAAATTTTGAATTTTCAGATAATCTAAAACTTGAAATATTGCGATCCGTATCCGATCTGAAAAATGTAAAATCAGATATCTGGTCCGAAAATAAAAATCGGATCAGATATTCAAATTTTCGAATCAGAACAATGGATAATTAGATCGGATCGATCAGATCGAATATTTTTAAACACCCCTGGCTGGAGGGCATGGTCGTTCCTCTAAAAATTTAAAATTCATGTATGCTTTATAAATTTTTTTATGTATTTTTCATTAAAAATTATTTTTGCCACCCAAAAACTTTATAAGTTCGCCCCCAATATTTTTACTTATTATAGTACTTTATAAAAATAAGTTAAAATATTTGCTCGATAAAATAATAGTAAAATAATAATTTTTTTAGCATTTAACGTTCCTTTTTTACGATATAAATTTAATTAAATAATGTGATATGTGATAATTCAAAAATGAAAAAAACTTTGATACACAGGCCGTGCAAACTTTAGTTTACACGTGCCTTTTAGTTTTAGGGGTTAGGATTTTAGTTTAGGGCTTAAGGTTCAGGGGTTTAGGTTATAGGGTTTAGAATTTAAGGTTAATGTTTAGAATTTATGGTTTAGAGTGTGGGGTTTAATTTTTTAGGGTTAGGGTTAAGAATTTAGGATTTGAGTTTTTATAGTGTAAATACACATGCTTGTGTAAAATTAATTTTACAAAGCCTGTGTATCAAAATTTTACCATTTAAAAATTATACGTATTAGTTCAATATTTTTAAGTTAAAATAAGTTGAACAAATATTAACTATAACAACGGTGTTTTTTCGGATTAGTTTTGGGGGGAAATTTCGATAAACTTAAAAACATTTGGTTTTTTAAACTTGAACCAATACCTAATCGAATTTCATTGGTTCGAATCAGACCAGTTCATCAATTTTTATATTCTTTTAAATAAATCTTTTCATGTTACATTTGAAAGTAAAATAATTACAATTACAATGCAGATCTATTTGTGTGCTAAACACGGAGATTTGGACTGCAATCAAGATGCTCATTTCAGTGAAATCATAAGCTAATCAATTGAATCAACCATCCACAATAGCTGCAACAAGTAACTGCCATCATTCAATTACATAAAAACTCAAATTCAAACTATAAAAACAACATTGTTAAGAGAAAAAACCCCGAATCTTAAACAAAGCCGGTAAAATGGGCATTGAAGATACAAAAAAAGAATAAGTTAGGCGGTAAACTATGAAACTGGAATTACCACATTAGATTTGTCTTGATGTTGAAAGCAAGAAACATGGAAAACATGAACAATTCAACAAGCTCCAAAATCAGCTAAATGCTGGTTTATCGTTCAGCCGAGATTTTTCAACGCAAATTTACTGCCAAACGGCCGTTTTCAGAGAATCTAGGAAAACCAACTGTGACAGAATGCCTGTTTGGATGCTAAATCAGGTGGGGAAACGCCCGTTCAAAGCGCACATATGCATGTTCGGCATTGTTTCTCTGTTTGGCGCTCCAACGTCCTTTGAATAAGCATTGCTGAACACAAACTATTTGCAGTTACAACAGCCAAATACAGAAATTTCCACAACTTGGGCCATTCAGCCTTGCCTCTTCTCATTACGCACCTCTCTAATGTAGAAGCTATAGGCTTAAACAGAGCAAAATATAATAACAAAGCTACTGATGTACATATAGAAGCATCAAAACATCACCAGGGAATCACCATACCGACTTTTCGTTTGACTTAGCATAATATTAACACGAAACAATCATGCTTTAAGCCTCTAAAATAACACCTATAGCTTCACCATGTAAAAAGAATTCCATAAGAGAAACATTTTCATTTCAAAAACCGTGGCCAGTTTGCATCTTCAAGTGGAAAGGCACAAAAAAGTACCGAAATTTACAATTTGCAAAACATTGAAACCATTCCCTCACCACCCCAGCCATATCCAGCAAGAGTTTAGTGCCTTATATAACAGTTCCTGGCTCAGTTGAATTGAAGAAAATCCTCTCAAATACACACTCGATCACAGTGGAAACAGCTATCCAAGGAGTTTTCTCAGTACAATATTGGTTCGGTTGAATCGAAGAAAACCCTCTACGAACTTCTTGAATTCCCACCATGTATCCATACAATATTAAGCATCGCAGACTTAAACATTACAAATTCCAAAAAAATTCACAGCTCGAAAAAGATGATTCTAGGAAAACATATATATATATATTATTTCTTCAAACATGTAGTCCAAACTAATAAACATATTTATCTTAGTAAAAATTGGTCATCGAATATATCATCAACCAACATTATGCTATCATAACATCCAAGAATTATCAAACTATCAAACACTTCAACCTCGAAAAGCAAAATTTAGCAGAGAAGGGGAAAATCCCAATATTGGTACAGGAATAAACCTCATTTGTCAAGCTCCATAGCTTGAGCTGTTTTGGCTTTAGCCACTTCTGTTAACTTGGTCTTCAATTTTCTCTTCCCTATTTGAAATCCACTTCCACCTTTCTTCTTTTTCTTCTCATTACCATCAACCTAATTAAATTTCAGAAATGTCCACGCAATAAATTACTATTAAATCAAACAAAAAAAATAAAGCAATGGAAGAACAAAAGACTTACCTTCATCTTACTCTTCTTTGCTTGAAGCTTCTTGGCCTTTTTTTCTTGTTCTGCCTTCTCCTCTAATTGATAAAATCAACAGATTATAATAATAATAAAATAAATGAAATAAAAATAAGTTGAAGAAATAGGGGAGAATCTGATACTTCGGAGTTCGAATTCGTGCTGCCTTTTTCTACGAGCTAAACTATTCTTCTTCGACATTTCCCCTTGTTGGCAACGCCTCCGACTGACTAGATTATATCGTTCTTCTGCTTCTTTGCTTAAGCCCTAAGCCTAACCTTTTTATGGTTTAGTTTTCTGTTCGTTGTATAAAGTATATACCCGCGAGAATCAGTTTCTCGTATTTGGGCCCGATATCCACCTATCCTGGCCTGACATGCTTTGTTGAGCTTCAGCCCGTTTAACTCTTTTAATTATGTATTAATTCACTCCCTAATTTTAAAGAAGCTTTTTTAGTATTCTAATTTAATTATCTTAATTTAATTAGAAGATAGCATCTTGTTCGATTTCTAAGTTAAATAAACTCACACACACCTGCAAATAACGCTGCTTAAATTGGATCACCTAAAAAGAACAACACCATCATTTACTACTAAAACGGATGAATTCTTATTATTAGCCTTCATAAAGTCTGATGTCAAATCCCACCTTGAATATTAACCTCAAACATTAAATATCCATTAGTCACTTTATTTTTTAAATTCCGTTTTATACTCACTGAATTGAATACATATTTTCAATGGCTTTATCTGATAAATACTTTAGTTAAACCGGATTCAAATTATACAATAAATTTGTGGATTCAAATCATACATAAATTACACATCCAACTAGATGACATCCCATGTTAAATTTACTTCTGCAAAGTACTTTGAATAAACTTTAGATATCTTATTGACTCTGCATCACAAATAAAATGATATTAACTCATTAATGAATTGAAAAAAAAAAAGAGAATAATAAACAAAATGGTCTTGCAATTCGATCATAAAGTTTTACACAATATTAAAATTATAAATATCACACGGTAGTTCAAACTTCAAAGCTTTGAGTCAGCTGATGGGTTCGGAGGTGTAACCATCTTAAGCAGTACTTCTTGAGTCAATGATACAACAAGCTGCAAAATCAACACACACAAGTATGGCAATTGAGTCCATATAACACAAGAATGGGATTTGGTGGTAAAGAAAAAGCAACCGAAGATAGAAAAATACAAGGGAAGAACAATGGGATTAAAAAATACCTCCCTTGCTGTTGAACATTTGGCCTGAAAGAAAGCAACGGCTGTCACAGGCTGTGGGACTCACAATCTGCATAACATTGGTTTCACAAATGATTTCTTTTCATTAAGAAAGTGAAAAACATAATTTAATCATAATTCATAACCCTACCACGAGCAATAACCAGTCGGCTCTAAGATGCCGGTGGAACGACATCCTGGGAAACAGGAATGAAAGATTTAATAATGTCATATGTATGGTTGGGCTGGGGGTTGAGGGATTTGCCGCCGTGTATGAAAATCTTCTAAATATAGAAACATGCGAGAGAAAATGAGTTTTGGGGTGTGGGATCTGTAATGCACAGGCGAAAAGAATAATGTTGATACGATGAAGATTATATCAGATGCTTACGAGTGGCTCAGGCTAGGGGAACCCTTTCGGTCGTGTGGAATCAAGCTGACACCAGTAGCTATCATATCTGAAGCGAAGGCCACTACACATCTGCACAAACGCAATCACATAAAATCAATAATTCCCTAGCAAGATGGAAAACTAGAGTGGAGGTGTGTAGGGATAGACAGAGGGAGGTGTTAAGAGGCAATCGCAATCCCACACATTTTCAAATTTATTTATAAATTTTTTTAAATAATTTAAATTTAATTTTTTTTATTTTAATTCTTAACCATACATCGTGACATTTGCAAATTAATATTTTTTTTATTTTTTCTTTTAATTATCACTCATTTATATTTATATTTAAATTTTAATAATTAATTAAATTATATTAAAAAATTATATAAATAATAAATTAATATATAGATCATTCAAATATACTTAGTAATGTTATATTAAAAAATTATTTTTTATAATATAATTAATATTAATAGATACAAAATATTAATAATTAATAAACTATTCAAACAAATATCGAATATAATCTTGACTTTATATGTCATTTTGCTTGTTTAAATAATCAAACAACTATTGACCTCTAGTTAATTTTACCAAATACTTTTTATATAATTAACTAGTACAATCTACTAATCAAATCAGCCATCAACTAATGTAATTTTATCACGATCTAAATTCACAACCACTAAAATTTTGTAATTTCACACACACTAAATTCTAATATAATCCTTAATAGTTCGCATCTCAAATATAAAATCATTTGTCTGTCCTCAGTTGTGTGCACGTGAACATTGGCATGGACAAAACATACTTAAGTAAGCTACCGTATATGCAGAAAAGCTTTTGGGTCTTTTAGCCAAGTCATGAGCAAAAGCAAAGTAGTAAGAGCATAGAGGCCTTGATCCCTCCAATAATTTAAAATTATCATATTTAGCCCTTTATTTTTTTGAAAATTTTTAGTTTAATCCCTTCAATTTTTTAGAAATTCATATTAAATATTAATTTTTAATATTTGTAATTAATTTATCTAAAATTTTAATTTGACCCCTTCAATTTTTTAGTCTAGCGACAATTTAGATCCCTATAAAATTTAAATATTACATAAATTAGGCATTGCCACTCAATTTTGAGTTAAAATACTTAATAGACTCTTATATTTTTAAGTTCAATAATTTTGGCCCCTTCCGATATTTGATTTTGGCTCCGTCCCCAGGGATATGTAAAGACAAAAGGCAAGAGTACTTGGCATTTAACTATTTAAGAGGATCACAGACCTATGCAAAGCTTCATCATCCGAAAGTTTTCCTTTGGCTCTAAACCAATACCTCAAACTGTAAAGCAAAACATCATTACCGAAAAATGTTAAGGTGGCAGCTAAATTGGTTGATGCATAGTAATATATAACATGCGTATTTCCAAGTGAACTGAAAAGGCTAAGATTATGAAACACAGGAAAGAATGCCTAACCTTGGATCAGAGTTTTTCCGGTTAGGCACACAAAACTTTATCTCTATGGGCCAAGGAACAATTTTCGTGGCACCCACCTCTTTCCGGTTACTCCTGAAACAAAAGATTGAGTCTTGGCACATAACTGATCGAAACTAAAAAAACACTATCCAAAGACATAAATATTAGGCCATTAGACAGGTTTTTCCCTTTCGTTCTTTCTTTTATTTTTCTTTTTTGTTTTGGGATGGTGTGGTGGTTGGGGGGGATTGAACAAAATTTTGTTGAACTTAAACAATTTCCAAAAGATGTAGATATACCAGCAGAGTGAAAAAAATGAAAGAAACTATTCTCTTTAAACAAAACAGAGAATGTATTGAAAATTTGAAAGCATATTAAAGCTTTGAACATGAAGTTACATAAATAAATAAAATATAGTATTAGTGAGTACTGAAATTCTTACAAAGAGGGGAATCAGTGGGGCGTGATTCTCCAATGTCATCCGCTGACAGAAGCTGCAATAGGTCAAATAGTAAATATGTTCATCCAATTATCCACCACAACAAATGACTGGAAATGTTAATTTAAGAGTTAAGAATTGAGCACATATTAGTTACCCCATCTGGATCTGGCACTGAAGGCATCATTGCTTCTTGATGATCAAACCCTTCTTCTTCTTTCTGTAAAACCACCACATGCAAAAGTACAAGTAATCTGAGATGCCACTACAACCCATTCAGCAGTTATCATGTAAGCATATATTAAAACAGATCAAAAGTTTAGTAAAATAACGAGTCTCCCATACTATTTCGCCAACAAACCAGTATAAAAAAGTACAATAAATAGAGAAAATGGCTGCTGGATTAAATATTCTAGGTTATATCATCATTATCAAACACCTACTTCCACACCTAAAATTGTAAATATCTTCAAATATTTTTATGGATAAATTAAATGGTTTATTAACAAGTCGACAACAGGACAGTTCAACTTGTTTATTAACAGAATAAATGATGTTAAGCAGATCTCTTATCTTTAGTGTTTTTTAAAGCCACTACTCATATTATTTTATTCCCATCAATATCAGCCTAAATATAAAGAAACTGATTATCCCATGAAGGTGAAAAAGTAGACCATAATAGTTTTTCACAGATACATATAATATAATATAACAGTATACCTACCTGTTAATATTTATTTTAACGTTCAAGCTCATACGGCAAGCTAAATGAGTCAATAACTGAAGAATTAGGAAAGTAGATGGCACTTTTTCAGTATAAAATGAGCAAGATACTTCATACCTGATTCTTTAGGATAAAAATTAAAAAAAAAAAATTCGGCTCATGTCGTATTTTATTAAGATGGGATCGGTCAGATTCAGGATTAGGATGAAAGAATTCAACCCAATCCGACGAAAATAATCATTTAATTTTATTTTAAATATTTAGATATAATTAATATAATGTCAATTTCTTTCTATTTTTTTCAATTATCTTTTTATTTTGACTAATAAAAATAAAATAATTATTATAATATTATCTTTTTATTTGTATTTTTTAATTAATTATTTATTTTTAAAATAAAAATAATTTTTTATTTATGTTATATTCGAGCTTTTTACTCTGAAAAATTCAAATTGAATTATGATCAGATAGAACTTCACAAAATGTCGAGTCGAATTTGAGTGAAAACATTAAATTTTTGAGTTGAGTGACCGAATCCGAATAATGAGTATCTTATATACAACACTATTTATAGGAGAATTTCACGCGAATTTTAATTTTAAGCACCGATTTGCAAGATGCGACGTATTTGTTATGTTATCTACATCAGAATTGTTTTGGATTTATCCCTATTACAGAAAGGACAAAATGGTTTATAATTCAATCCGGACTTGATATCAGTTATAATGAAAATGATATTTTCGTCATTTAAATTTATCTTAATTACATACATATAATTATATTTATATGTAAATATAAAATATAAAATTATTAATCTAATTCAACAACTTAATTAGTTTATTATATTGTATTTTTATATTTAAAATATGCTCCAAGTCCATGTACTCTTCATAAATTTTAATTTTGACCATCTTACTTTTATTTCCAAGAATTTAGTCCAGTCAGTTTTTAAGCTAAAAAATAAAGTCTAATTGTTAACACTAAATTTTTTTTTTGTTATGTGACATTTTGAAGAAAAAAATACTGGCTTGATAGACATGGAACCAAAAAACAACATTATAATTGTTAAAGCTGGTAACAATTGTATAGTTAGCAAGTGGTTAGAAATCAGTTAAGATTGGTTAAAGTCTATTAGATGGTTACTTAGTTGAAAAAATCCTTCTATAAATATTAAGTACACGATGATGTAATTATGCAATGCGAATGAATACAAGATGTATATTTCCATAATTTCTTTACAATTTTACATGGTATCACGAGTCTAATATCGATCCAATACTTCATTCACATTTTTCGGTTGGGCCACTCTCTTTTTGGGCCATCTCATCCGCTATTCCAAATCCCTTTCGTCTTTTCTTGTTTGAACAAAATCCCCAATTTCCTCGACGATGCCTCCGCCGCTTCCATCGTCTTCTTCGCCAGATTTCGATTCCACCACCATTGATTTCAACCACCCTCTATTTCTTCATCCTTCCGACACGCTGGGAACCATTCTCATTTCTCACCAGCTGATTGGAATCGAGAATTACACGATTTGGAGCAGATCTTTGTGCATTGCTCTTTTCGCCAAGAACAAGCTAGGGTTCATCGATGGAGATTGTAGTCGTGCAAGTTATTTCCAGCCTTACCTCCAAGCACAGTGGGATCATTGCAATGCAATCGTCCTCTCTTGGCTCATCAATTTCATAAGCAAGGAACTCTCGACTGGTATTGTTTTCGCTTCCAGTGCCGCCTTGGTGTAGGAGGATCTAAAGGAGTATTTCAATAAGGTTGATGGTTCAAGAGTGTTTTTCCTTCATCGATAAATTGCAACTTTAACTCAAGGTGATTCTTCAGTTTCAGTTTATTTTACAAAGTTAAAGTTGATGTGGAACGAATATTCAGCGTTAGTCCCTTATTCCACTAGCAACTGTGGTTCGGCTCAACAATACTCGAAGCATATCTCTCAACAACGCCTCTTCCAATTCTTGATGGGCCTTAATGAGACGTATGCTGCCCTTCGAAGCCAGATCTTGTTGATGTAGCCCTTGTCACCGGTCAACAGTGCCTACTCTATGATTGTCCAAAAGGAATCGCATCGTCTTCATATGTCTGGTGTTGTTCCCTCACTGGAGCCTACTTTTCTTTATTCTAGTGTTTCTGGTAATCAGAAGAAATTTTCAGGCACTTGAGATTATTGTAAAATCAAAGGGCATAAGAAGGAGAATTGCTATCGGCTCATAGGATTCCCTTCTGATTTCAAGTTCAACAAGAAGCGAGGTTCTCAGGCCGCCATGGCAGTGGGTAATAGTTTGGCCACTAGTGATTCTCTTGCTATTTCAGCTCCTACCAGTGTGGTGTCTCCTTCACTAGTGTTCACTCTGGATCAGTACACACAGATCCTTGGACTCTTGAACCAAAACTCTATTTCCAATTCCTCTGTGAATTTGGAAGGTACATTTCCTTTTTGCTCATTTACTAATACCTTATTGCAATGGATTCTGGACACCGGTGCAATTGATCATGTATTGTCACACTACAATTTCCTACTTAATCCTCGCCTTTGTGACTCTAATTCTCATTTTGTTCAACTTCCAAATGGTAAATCTTCTCAGGTCACTCATATAGGGTTTGTTAGTTTACCAAATGGTCTTCACTTGTCTAATGTTCTTTTTTTTTCCCTAATTTTATTCATAATTTGATTTTAGAGTCTCATCTCATAAAAGATTTGCATTGTGTTGTTCATTTTTTTTCCTGACTTCTGCGTTTTGTGGGATCTCTCAAATGGCATGATGAAGGGGATTGTTAGGAGGTTTAGAGGTCTACACTTATTTCAATCTTCATTTTTTACTTATGGTATTTCTTGTAAGTCAGTTAATAATTCCCATGTTTTTCATTCTGCTACATCTCTTAATATATGTAAATATTTGAATTCTAATGAAACTTCTGCTTTGCATGCTCATTTAGGGCATGTTCCTAGTCCTCAAATGTCTAAATTACCTATGTTTGCCAATGTTTCTTTGAATTTTGATGGTTTACAATCTTGTACCATATGTCCTTTAGCTAGATAGACTAGGCTCCCTTTCCCTATAAGTACTTCTTACTCTTCTACTCCTTTCAGCTTGATACATATATACATATGGGGGCCTTATAGGATATCTACTCATGTTGGGCATAGGTTTTTTGACCATAGTTGATGACTACTCTAGGATGTCTTGGGTGTACTTACTGAAACTGAAAAGTGATGCAATTATCTCATTAAAAAACTTTATTTCTATGGTTTAAACCCAATTTTCAGTTGCTGTTAAAACAATTAGAATTGATAATACCCGTGAGTTCTTTAACTCTGAATGTTCTACCTTTTTTAACTCTCTCAGCATTATGCATCAAAGTACTTGTGTGCACACTCCACAACAAAATGGAGTTGCTGAAAGAAAACACAAACACCTTCTTCAGGTTGCTGGAGCCCTTTGTTTTCATTCTTAGGTCCCTTTAAAATTCTAGGGAGAATTTGTTTTAACTGTTTCTTACATCATAAACAGACTACATTCTTCAGTCTTGTCATGGAAATCTCTTTTTTGAGATCTTATACCAGAAACCACCATCTTATGATCATTTCAAAATTTTTGGTTTATGCTTTGCTAAAAATTTAACTCCTTCTGATAAGTTTGCCTCTCATGCTTTCCCTTGCTTTTTGAAAGGTCTTGTTGCTCCCTTCCGATCTTGTGTTAAGAGGGTTGAAATGCTCCTTTGATGAATTGGCTAAAACCGATAAAATGGTAGACAATTTGCACAATGATTTTAGAATAGTTCGGCTTTTAAACTAAGCCTACATCTACTACCTTAGCGCACCACTAAGGATTTCCCAATTCACTATGAATTCTTTCCATTTTCAAGGATTAGGAGGAAACCTTTACGACCCTATCTTTTAACGGCTAATATAGAACCACTCTAGTTTTTGTCTAAGGCTAAACTAGAACCACTTCTTTTATAAGGGATTTGTGTAAACTCTAAAACCTCACTTAGGTGGGTGTTTACATGAATTAAAGCTCACAAGAGTACAAAGGATTTACAATTAAGCACTCTCTCAAACACTATATACAAGAGAAATGAAGAAATAAGAATTGGACTCAAATTCTCTTGATCATGTTGCTTGGATGTGTTCTCTTGTCTTCTTCAAGTGTCTTTGTAGTGTTTATATAGTATGGAATGGGTTTCTAGCCGTTTATGGTCGTTGGGGACGAGTCATGGCTATTGGGGATGCAAAATAGTCGTTACCTACAAAAATTTCAGAATTTATAACTAAAGGGATCGATCCTTTTTCATACAAATATGACTGTTGAAACAAAGGGATCGATCCCATAAACTAGGGGATCGATCTTTTTGCACTAGAAGGCTGGAAGTGAAAAAATACATTGAAACTGTCAACCAAGGGATCAATCCCTTTATTTAGAGGATCGATCCTTTTTGCCTTGAAGTCTGGAAAACATAATTTTTAGTGTAAAAACATATCATACTTGTTTAGAAAAAAGATAGGCTAAGATGGAAATCATTTGAAATAATTTTTTCAAGTTTGTTTGGACTTTAAATAAGTTTTCAAAATATTCAAACAAGTCTAAAAACATTTTTCAAATTATTATATAAAAAATATCCTAACAATCTCCCCCCTTTTTGATATAATAAAACTATCTTGAAAAATTATTTTTGTAAATTCTCTCCCTTTGTAAAATAATTTTTGAATAAGAGCATATCAATTCAAAAGAGTTAATAGCTCCCCTTGTCACAACCCTTTTTAGGAGTCTTGACGTTTTGGAAACTTTATAAAATCATGGAATCGCCACTAATCTTTTTGAAAAAGTGTGATTGGATCACTTTTAAAACAAGAGTTGTTTTAATAAAACATTTTATTTATCAAAATAACATTTTTGGTCTATGAAAATAAGAGAAAATAGGTTCGGGGGTCGGTTACGTGTGGGGAAGGGTTAACACACCCACAATGCCCAAAAATTGGTACCTAATTGATTTCAAAAACTATTATTAAAATTGAAATTTGCAAGTTCACATGATTTCACTTTATTTGTCCGCAAAGTGAATGTAAATCTATTTTAACGGCCTTATCGCCCAGGAAATGAACTTAAATCACCGCCAAAACTCCTGGCGCTAACCCATCATTCCCGTTTGATAAGACACCGCATTAATTAAGTTTTCACTTGTTAAAACAAACCAAAGAAAATAATAAGTGTGTTGTCATTTTTAGAATTAACCTACTTAGTGATTAAACCCTAAAGAAATGTCTAAGTTTATTTTAATTATTTGGGTTACAATATTTAAATTGTATTTTATTTCAAAATGTAAAGAACATTTTTCATCACACAAGGCTCTAACTAAACTTTCAAGACCCTAATCTTATGGTTTAAAGCATACACACATATTTACAACCTTTTCAAAATAAAAAAATACATTGAATACATTAAAGAGAAAGGGATGAACATTCTTATTTTTCTAAAACAACTTTCGGTTAAGGAATAAATTGAATGGATGACAAAATCTGAAGGATAATTTAAAAACATTTTAAAAAGAAGTGCTCAATTTGAAGGAACTAGGGTTAGAATGAAAGGAAAACAAAATTGAATGGCAGATTTGAAAGCAAATGAAAATGTAGTGCTTAATTTCGAAGGAAAAGGATTGAATTAAGAGAATTAAAAGTTGGAGAGCCATGGTACATGATTCGGTAAAGAAGGGCGCTGGTCGAAAAATGGGTATAGGTAAACTTCTTCAAAAAGATCAGGGATAAGGAAAATTAAAATTTAAAGCTTCATATTCATCACAGGCGCGGCTTGCCAAAAAGTCAGCTATAACACTCCCTTTTATCGCTTTTGGCTCACATACTAGATATTAAATTCTGATAATAACATCTACCAACGTGCCAACCTTCCTGATAAAGTCGGGGCCTCCATCATGAACTTCAGTGGATCTAACTTCAAGATTAGCCACGTAACGTGATAAAGCATATATTGTCTTAGCCTTTTAGCTGCCCAAACCAAAGCACAACATAGCTTTTCAATTGACGAATATCTGGTTTCAAAATCAGTGAATTTCTTGCTCAGGTAATATATCGCCTTTTCTTTTCTTCCAGTATCGTCATGTTACCCTAACACACAACCCATGGAATTTTCATAGACCGTTAAGTACAAGATCCGTGGTTTCCCTAAAACAGGCGGTACTAATACTGGAGAGTTACTCAACTGCTTCTTGATCTTTTCCAGAGCCACTTGACATTCTTCGTCCCATGTCCCCGGGTTATTCTTCCTGAGTAACCTAATTATTGGATCGCACTTATCAGTTAGCTGAGAAATGAAACGTGTGATGTAATTTAATCGCCCCAGAAAACCTCGAACTTCCTTTTGTGTTCGAGGTGGTGGGAGTTCCTGTATAGCTTTTATCTTATCAGGATCGATCTCAACTCCCCTTCTGCTCACAACAAAACCCAATAACTTTCCAGATGTGACCCCAAATGTGCACTTTGCCGGGTTGAGTTTCAATTGGAACTTTCTCAGTCTTAGGAAGAGCTTTTCTAAATTAACCAGATGTTCTTTCTCAGTTCGAGATTTGGAGATCATATCGTCGACGTATACCTCTATTTCTCTATGCATCATATCATGAAAAAGGGTGACCTTGGCTCTTTGATATGTTGCCCCTGCATTCTTAAGTCCAAAGGGCATCACTTTATAGCAAAAAGTTCCTCATGGCATCACAAAAGTTGCCTTTCCATGTTTTCTGGGCACATTATAACCTGGTTATACCCGGAGAAATCATCCATAAAAGAGAAGAGTGAATGACCAGCTGTATTGTCGACTAAGTGAATGACCAGTTGTATTGTCGACTAAAGTGTCAATATGTGGGAGCGGGAAATTGTCCTTAGGGCTTGCCTTATTGAGGTCCCTGTAGTCAACACACATTCGTAATTTTCTATCTTTCTTCGGTATTGGGACAATATTCGCCACCCATTCCGGATGCTTGGCTACCTCGAGGAATCCTGCATCATATTGCTTCTTCAAAAAGATCAGGGTCGAAAAATGGGTATAGGTAAAGAATAAAGGCTGGCGAGGGTTCCTTGGATGGGTCGTATTAAGAGAATTAAAAGCTGGAGAGCCGTGTTTCAACCATGGTACATGCTTGGCTACCTCGAGCCATGGTACATGATTCGGTAAAGAAGGCATCATATTTTCTCTCCCTTCAATCTAGCTCTTCTCCTCTCTTGATGCTTTCTGATTTCAACCCTTCTTTGCCATTTGTTGGGCTTAAAGCCCAAGCCAAACCGATTCTTTTTCGCTGGAATTACTACGGGATACAACCTCCTTTGATGTCTCTTTCCAAACCCTTTTCCAATTTCAGCTCCTTTCCCCAGCGTTTGTTTTACTGCGCATCTTCGCACGCCTTGATAATTACAGTTCCGCGCCTTGCTCCCTTCAGTGACAAGTGTTGCATTGACTAGCTCCAATGTCTTGAAACGACACTCGAGCGCACCCTCATCAATCTTGATGAAAGATGAATCAGTGGTTACTGATGTAATGATTTCCTCCTCTGCACCGACAGTTATTAGTTAACCATCGATTACGAATTTCAGCATCTGGTGTAAAGTAAATGGGACCGCTCTCTTTGTGTGGATCCCGGGCGCCCAAACAAGCGGAATCGGGTCTTATATCCATGACCACAAACTCAATATCGAAGGTCGTTGGTCCAATTTGCAAAGGCACCTCAATTTTCCCTAACACATCCTTCTGAGTTCCATCAAATGCTCTTACTGTGTTTTGATAAGTTCTCATATGAGAACTATCTATTGGCAGCTTCTTCAGTGTGGCTAACGGTAACATTCAGTGTCGACCCATTATTAATAAGGACACCGAGTAACATATGTCCTTTACATCTGGTAGTGATATGTAAAGCCTTGCACGATTCAGAATCTTATCGACTAACATGTCCAATTCAGCAATGTAGGTTTTTGTAACATCTGGTACATGATTCGGTAAAGAAGGTGCCTCAAATGTTAGTCTTGCAATAGATAGTTCTCATATGTAAAGCCTTACATCTGGTAGTGATATGTAAAGCCTTGCACGATTCAGAATCTTATCGATTCAAAAGATTCGAATTGGACATTTGTACCAAAGGTGCCTCATCTCTTCCAGTATCAACCCCTTGACCCAACCATCACTCATACTAGCGAAAGCTTGAAGTCTTGCATGTAGGTTTTTGTTTTAGGAGGCTTGGCATAGACCCCAGTTCTTCTTCACTTTACAGCATTGAAAAGGGCTAAGTACCCCTCAAATGTGGGCATCATATCTTTATTAAAAGTGAAGCAACAATACCCGGATTCGAGGTGGACCAAGGCTTTAGAAACTGTTCATCAACCTTCACGTACAAGAGATAGGCTATATCACCATAGACTTCATGGAACAACCGCTTAGTCTCATAATCAAAGCGCTCCCAAATTTCCGTAGTTCTTGCACGTTGTTACATTTTGATACTAATGTGGGCATATTCTCAAGTTTCGTCTCATGATCAGCTATTAGACTGTCTCCAAATGTTCGTTGATTTACCTCAGAACCAATGTCATACCTTTGCACTCTCATCTTCACTTTTCAAAATCCTTCCGTCCATAACAAGAGCTTTTTAAAGTTGAGCAATTATTTTGAGAATCAACCCCTTCTAGATATGTAATGATGTTGTAAGAATGGATATGCAAAATAACAAGACAAAGGGAAGAAATATTAAAATCAAGAAAACACAGAGTGTTCAAAATAATTTCATGCACGAATAACTCTGGGCAACACATTCCAACACTCATGGACATGTCCCAACTAAAACCCTAGGTTTTCTGCATGGCTCTATTGGGGTGGGCTCTAGGTTATCAAACGGTTGGGTTCTAAAAGGTACCCGAGTTGTCCTTGTTGTCCCCTACTAAGGGTAGCAAAGCCCCTGATTCTCACCCACTATAGGCTTCAAACGAACCAAGTTCAACTCAGGAGGACTCACTTCCTACGTCTTCTCGAATGATCAGTATCCTTACGAAGACATGAGGCATATGAGTCTCGAAGGTACTTGCTAGGCTCATACGGAGAATCAATATTCTGACATGAGCAAAGCGTTTTCCCCTTGCTTAACAATTGGGTGGAGCTTGGGAATAAAGCTTTTGCAACAATTTCAAAATCGTAAAATAGAATTACATTCATTATGCGAACAAAGCAGATTGAAACCTTTGTGAACTTGCAAATTCCTTTTCTAAAAACATTACGAAAACAATTTGTGGCGACCCTCTTTGTTTTTTAAAAGAAAAACGCCCCAGTGAAGTCGCTTAAGTCGCCGCAACCCTTTTTGTGAGTCTTGACGTTTTGGAAAATTTTATAAAATCACAGAGTCGCCACCAATCTTTTTGAAAAAAAGTGTGATTGGATCACTTTTAAAACAAATATTGTTTTAATAAAACATTTTATTTATCAAAATAACATTTTTTGTCTATGAAAACAAGAGAAAACAGGTTCGGGAGTCGGTTACGTGTGGGGAAGGGTTAACACCCCCACAACGCCTAAAAATTGGTACCTAATTGATTTCAAAAACATTATTAAAATTGGAATTTGCAAGTTCACATGATTTCGCTTTATTTGTCCGCAAAGTGAATGTAAATCTATTTTAATGACTTTATATCCTTTGGGAAATGAACTTAAATCACCTCCAACACTCCTAGCGCTAATCCGTCATTCCCGCTTGATAAGACACCGCATTAATTAAGTTTTCACTTGTTAAAACAAACCAAAGAAAATAATAAGTGTGTTGTCATTTTCAGAATTAACCTACTTAGTGATTAAACCCTAAAGAAATGTCTAAGTTTATTTTAATTATTTGGGTTACAATATTTAAAGTGTATTTTATTTCAAAATGTAAAGAACATTTTTCATCACACAAGGCTCTAACTAAACTTTCAAGACCCTAATCTTATGGTTTAAAGCATACAAACATATTTACAACCCTTTCAAAATAAAAAAATACGTTGAATAAATTAAAGAGAAACGAATGAACATTCTTATTTTTCTAAAACAACTTTCGGTTAAGGAATAAATTGAATGGATGACAAAATCTGAAGGATAATTTAAGAACATTTTAAAAAGAAGTGCTCAATTTTAATGAACTAGGGTTAGAATGAAAGGAAAACAAAATTGAATGGCAGATTTGAAAGCAAATGAAAATGTAGTGCTTAATTTCAAAGGAAAAGGACTAAATTAAGAGAATTAAAAGTTGGAGAGCCACGGTACATGATTGGTAAAGAAGGGCGTGGGTTGAAAACCGGGTATGGGGTCGGGTTATGGATCAAGTATAAATAGGCTTAAAAACGAAAAAATAAAACACTTCCCTCATTTTGTTAAACCAGTTTTCCTTCTTTGCTTAAAATGATCTTTTTTCTCTCCTCTGTGCCGCCTCAGTTATGGTGGCCATGGTTCATTCTCGCCGTGCCGGCTGCCATTAATTGGCACCGGCAGTCACCGTCAGCGGTGAGTTTAAACCTCTTTTTTAAAAAAACCGAACCTTAAAACTTTGTAAAGCTGATTTTTGAATCAAAACCTTCACGTCTTTTTAAGATAAACATTTTGGTGAGCCCCGAATCATGCAACGGCCATCGGAACGACACTAGAGTTCAACATGCACGGAGGGATTTTAAAAAAAATAGAGGTAAAAATATTCCCTTTCTGTTGTTTAAATTCGAAACATAAGCAAAGAAAGAAAGAATAGTTACCAGAAATGAACCCTTTATTTCTCTGTAGAATGCTCGTTTACAACCACTAGCTTGCTTGCTTTACAACTTTCGAATCCGAATGCTATTTGAATCGTATATGAATTTTTTACTGGTTGGTATGTGATTCGTATGAAATTGTTGTGTTTACTGTTACAAAGAATTACAATCCTATTTATAGTAAAGAAATGCTTGAATTTTAAGCACAGAACCCCGATTTTTCCTATAAAATTGCTTGATCTTTTCCATGGCATCAATTTAGGGATTAACCTTGCCCGTTTTGATTCTGATTTTCCAGCTAGGGCTTCAAATTAGGGATTTAATTCCCTTTTGGTTTTATCTTAAATTTTTTAGCTCCAATTTAGGGATTTAACCCTCTTGTTTCTTTGTTTGCATATTTTCGATGACTCGAACGACGCCAGCGAGGAGCAATCGAAGTAGAATCGACTTAGGCACCCATCAGAGGAGATGAGATGTTTGCCGAAGGCTGAAAAGGCGCGCGCGTGGATGCCACGCTCGAGTGGTGGTCCACGTGATACACCCCGAAGTGATATGGGCCGTCAGATCTCGTCCTGATCGAACGCTATGCAAGTGAGGCACCGACTCTTCCTCATCTAGGGTTTCCAGGCATAATAAGAACCGTTGGATCAATCCTTGATTCAGCGGTTGTCCTTCAACTGCGTATAAGACAAAAAAGGCATTAGGGCTTAGTTCTAGGCCAATCGGGCCTTATCATGTAATTAGGCATGTATTTCAACAACAATAAGCATGTAATTTATTTAATGGACTCTAATAGATCTTCTATTGTTTTTATAATGGACCGAATAAAAGCAAATGAACTTGGTTCTTTATTTAATAGACTGTTTTTTACTTTGGGTTTTATACTAACTATTATATTAACTACTAACTAAGACACTAACAAAAAATGTATATAACTATGATAATTCTAACTACCATATCAATAAACTAACATATAGCAATGTATTAATACTATTACAATACCGAAAATGATATGATTACAATAGCTAAAATGAAAGTAAAAACACAATGTTAGGTGAAAATTCAGTGACAACACCCTTTGTTCATTTAAAAATTCAATTTTTCAAAACATTCTCCCCCGTTTTGTTATATAAAAAATGGTTCAAATCAAAGTTTGAAAACTTTTAAATCCATAACAATGGAGAGTTTAAAAAAAATCAACAAAATAAGAGTTTTGTTTTAAAATGGCTCTCCCTTACTCAAAGCATTCCATTTTGAATCAAATTAAGGCACAAATGCTTGACACTTTAAGAAGACATTGAATTTCAAGATAAAAACAAATTAAGAGCAAATGAAATTCAATTTTATCCAAGACTTTAAAAATCTTTATGCAAACATATGAATAAAATCATTAGACTCATATGCATAAAGAACTCAAATAATGTCATGTCATTTAGATATTGAAGTAAAAACTCAAATGCATGAACATTAATCAAACAAAGATTAGATAACCAAAGATATAAGAAACAAAAGCATTAAGTTTAGAGGTTACCCAATTTCTTCACTTGTGTGACTTGAGCATTCTTTGATCTTTGCTATCATCACCATTGCTCTCACACACATACAAAAGACATTTACTTGATTTTTGGTATCCAAATTGTTTTGGATCCATTAACATTAGTCACAATGTCTTTAGTTCCCTTAGGAACTCATACTTATCTAATCTTATAAGTTTTTCTTTTCTTTATAGGACAAGTATGCAAGGAATGACCATGATAATGACAATGTGAGCATTTTGCCATTATGTGACAAGATAAATTATTGAAAATAATTTCTTTTTCTTTTGTTAAGCTTTTAAGCTTAACTTTCAAATCAAAATTTTCTTTTTCTAAAACATCTTTGCTTGTTTTTGAAAACTCTAAATTATTTTTTAAAATTTCATTTTGGTTTTCAAAATCCACTTTTGTTTTCAAAAGAAAATCATTTTCAATTTTGAATTTTGAAATCATTTTCTTAAATTTAGAATTCATGGTCTCAAATTCCAAAAATAATTCATCGAAAGCATCTTATAACTCATCAAATGAATATGCATTTGGATCATTAGAGTTAGAAGATACCTTAGGCTCATTGAGAGCCAAAACACCATCCACCTTGGGTGATTAAAGGAGGTTAGCACAAGATGAAACACCATCTTTCCTCTCTTCTTTGCCATAAAGTCTCTCAAGCTTCTCCCACATTTCTTTGGCTCTTTTGCATGTGGAAACCTTCTTGAAAACTTCTTCATTGAGGCCACAAAGAAGGATGTGCATCGCTTTTGCGTTTAGCTTTGCCTTCGTGTTGTTTTCACTCCTTTGCTTCTTCTTCTTCTTAGGAGCTTCCAAGTAGCCATCTTCAATAATGTCCCAAACCTCATAATTATGAGATTTGATATAGAACTTCATAACATTGCTCAATTGGAAGTATGATTCTCCTTGGAAGAGTGGAGGACACGAGATAGAGCAGCATTCTTCAAATCTTGCCATTTCTTAATCGGAGAACTTCGAGCAAACGATATTTACTTCCAGATGTTAATCCTTTGATGAAGACCTCGCTCTGGTACCAATTGAAAGGCCTTGTTGTTCCCTTTCGATCTTGTGTTAAGAGGGTTGAAATGTTCCTTTGATGAATTGGCTAAAACCGCTAAAATGGTAGACAATTTGCACAATGATTTTAGAGTGGTTAGGCTTCTAAACAAGCCTACATCCACTACTTTAGCGCGCCACTAAGGATTTCTCAATTCACTGTGAATTCTTCCCCTTTTCAAGGATTAGGAGGAAATCTTTACAACCCTATCTTTTAACGGCTACGATAGAACTACTCTAGTTTTTGTCTAAAGCTAAACTAGAACCTCTCTTTTTACAAGGGATTTGTGTAAACTCTAAAACCTTACTTAGGTGGGTGTTTACACGAATTAAAGCTCACAAGAGTACAGAGTACAAAGGATTTACAATTAAGCACTCTCCCAAACACTATATACAAAAAAAATGAAGAAATAAGAATTGAACTCAAATTCTCTTGATCATGTTGCTTGGATGTGTTCTCTTGTCTTCTTCAAGTGTCCTTGTAGTGTTTATATAGTGTGGAATGAGTTTCTAGCCGTTTATGGCCGTTGGGGATGAGTCATGGCTGTTAGGGATGCAAAATAGCCGTTACCTACAAAATTTTTAGCATTTATAACTAAAGGGATCGATCTTTTTTCATACAAATATGACTGTTGAAACAAAGGGATCGATCTCATAAACTAGAGGATCGATCCTTTTGCACTAGAAGGCTTGGAAGTGAAAAAATACATTGAAAAGGGATCAATCCCAACCAAAGGATCGATCTCTTTGCCTTTTAGGACGATAATTTTTTTTGTAAAAACATATCATACTTGTTTTAAAAAAAGATAGGCTAAGATGGAAATTTTTAGTGCAAAACGGATCAAGTTTGTTTGGAAAAAGATTTTCAAAAGATGGAAATCATTTGAAACAATTTTTTCAAGTTTGTTTGGACTTTAAATAAGTTTTAAAAATATCCTAACAATTTTTGAAAAAGTGTGATTGGATCACTTTTAAAACAAGAGTTGTTTTAATAAAACATTTTATTTATCAAAATAACATTTTTGGTCTATGAAAATAAGAGAAAATAGGTTCGGAAATTCGGTTACGTGTGGGAAGGGTTAACACACCCACAATGCCCAAAAATTGGTACCTAATTGATTTCAAAACTATTATTAAAATTGAAATTTGCAAGTTCACATGATTTCACTTTATTTGTCCATAAAGTGAATGTAAATCTATTTTAACGACCTTATCGCCCAGGAAATGAACTTAAATCACCGCCAAAACTCCTGGCGCTAACCCATCATTCCCGTTTGATAAGACACCGCATTAATTAAGTTTTCACTTGTTAAAACAAACCAAAGAAAATAATAAGTGTGTTGTCATTTTTAGAATTAACCTACTTAGTGATTAAACCCTAAAGAAATGTCTAAGTTTATTTTAATTATTTGGGTTACAATATTTAAATTGTATTTTATTTCAAAATGTAAAGAACATTTTTCATCACACAAGGCTCTAACTAAACTTTCAAGACCCTAATCTTATGGTTTAAAGCATACACACATATTTACAACCTTTTCAAAATAAAAAAATACATTGAATACATTAAAGAGAAAGGGATGAACATTCTTATTTTTCTAAAACAACTTTGGTTAAGGAATAAATTGAATGGATGACAAAATCGAAGGATAATTTAAAAACATTTTTAAAAGAAGTGCTCAATTTGAAGGAACTAGGGTTAGAATGAAAGGAAAACAAAATTGAATGGCGATTTGAAAGCAAATGAAAATGTAGTGCTTAATTTGAAGGAAAAGGATTGAATTAAGAGAATTAAAAGTTGGAGAGCCATGGTACATGATTCGGTAAAGAAGGGCGCTGGTCGAAAAATGGGTATAGGTAAACTTCTTCAAAAAGATCAGGGATAAGGAAAATTAAAATTTAAAGCTTCATATTCATCACAGGCGCGGCTTGCCAAAAAGTCAGCTATAACACTCCCTTTTATCGCTTTTGGCTCACATACTAGATATTAAATTCTGATAATAACATCTACCAACGTGCCAACCTTCCTGATAAAGTCGGGGCCTCCATCATGAACTTCAGTGGATCTAACTTCAAGATTAGCCACGTAACGTGATAAAGCATATATTGTCTTAGCCTTTTAGCTGCCCAAACCAAAGCACAACATAGCTTTTCAATTGACGAATATCTGGTTTCAAAATCAGTGAATTTCTTGCTCAGGTAATATATCGCCTTTTCTTTTCTTCCAGTATCGTCATGTTACCCTAACACACAACCCATGGAATTTTCATAGACCGTTAAGTACAAGATCCGTGGTTTCCCTAAAACAGGCGGTACTAATACTGGAGAGTTACTCAACTGCTTCTTGATCTTTTCCAGAGCCACTTGACATTCTTCGTCCCATGTCCCCGGGTTATTCTTCCGAGTAACCTAATTATTGATCGCACTTATCGGTTAGTGAGAAATGAAACGTGTGATGTAATTTAATCGCTTCTAAAACCTCGAACTTCCTTTTGTGTTCGAGGTGGTGGGAGTTCCTGTATAGCTTTTATCTTATCAGGATCGATCTCAACTCCCCTTCTGCTCACAACAAAACCCAATAACTTTCCAGATGTGACCCCAAATGTGCACTTTGCCGGGTTGAGTTTCAATTGGAACTTTCTCAGTCTTAGGAAGAGCTTTTCTAAATTAACCAGATGTTCTTTCTCAGTTCGAGATTTGGAGATCATATCGTCGACGTATACCTCTATTTCTCTATGCATCATATCATGAAAAAGGGTGACCTTGGCTCTTTGATATGTTGCCCCTGCATTCTTAAGTCCAAAGGGCATCACTTTATAGCAAAAAGTTCCTCATGGCATCACAAAAGTTGCCTTTCCATGTTTTTTCGGGCACATTATAACTGGTTATACCCGGAGAAATCATCCATAAAAGAGAAGAGTGAATGACCAGCTGTATTGTCGACTAAGTGAATGACCAGTTGTATTGTCGACTAAAGTGTCAATATGTGGGAGCGGGAAATTGTCCTTAGGGCTTGCCTTATTGAGGTCCCTGTAGTCAACACACATTCGTAATTTTCTATCTTTCTTCGGTATTGGGACAATATTCGCCACCCATTCCGGATGCTTGGCTACCTCGAGGAATCCTGCATCATATTGCTTCTTCAAAAAGATCAGGGTCGAAAAATGGGTATAGGTAAAGAATAAAGGCTGGCGAGGGTTCCTTGGATGGGTCGTATTAAGAGAATTAAAAGCTGGAGAGCCGTGTTTCAACCATGGTACATGCTTGGCTACCTCGAGCCATGGTACATGATTCGGTAAAGAAGGCATCATATTTTCTCTCCCTTCAATCTAGCTCTTCTCCTCTCTTGATGCTTTCTGATTTCAACCCTTCTTTGCCATTTGTTGGGCTTAAAGCCCAAGCCAAACCGATTCTTTTTCGCTGGAATTACTACGGGATACAACCTCCTTTGATGTCTCTTTCCAAACCCTTTTCCAATTTCAGCTCCTTTCCCAAGCGTTTGTTTTACCTGCATCTTCGCACAGCTTGATAATTCTGGTTCTGGCGCCTTGCTCCCTTCAGTGACAAGTGTTGCATTGACTAGCTCCAATGTCTTGAAACGACACTCGAGCGCACCCTCATCAATCTTGATGAAAGATGAATCAGTGGTTACTGATGTAATGATTTCCTCCTCTGCACCGACAGTTATTAGTTAACCATCGATTACGAATTTCAGCATCTGGTGTAAAGTAAATGGGACCGCTCCTGCTGTGTGGATCCGTGGGCGCCCAAGCAAGCAGCTGTAACTGGTCTTATATCCATGACCACAAACTCAATATCGAAGGTCGTTGGTCCAATTTGCAAAGGCACCTCAATTTTCCCTAACACATCCTTCTGAGTTCCATCAAATGCTCTTACTGTGTTTTGATAAGTTCTCATATGAGAACTATCTATTGGCAGCTTCTTCAGTGTGGCTAACGGTAACATTCAGTGTCGACCCATTATTAATAAGGACACCGAGTAACATATGTCCTTTACATCTGGTAGTGATATGTAAAGCCTTGCACGATTCAGAATCTTATCGACTAACATGTCCAATTCAGCAATGTAGGTTTTTGTAACATCTGGTACATGATTCGGTAAAGAAGGTGCCTCAAATGTTAGTCTTGCAATAGATAGTTCTCATATGTAAAGCCTTACATCTGGTAGTGATATGTAAAGCCTTGCACGATTCAGAATCTTATCGATTCAAAAAGATTCTGAATTGGACATTTGTACCAAAGGTGCCTCATCTCTTCCGTATCAACCCCTTGACCCAACCATCACTCATACTAGCGAAAGCTTGAAGTCTTGCATGTAGGTTTTTGTTTTTAGGAGGCTTGGCATAGACCCAGTTCTTCTTCACTTTACACAGATTGAAAAGGGCTAAGTACCCCTCAAATGTGGGCATCATATCTTTATTAAAAGTGAAGCAACAATACCCGGGATTCCAGAATTGGACCAAGGCTTTTAGAAACTGTTCATCAACCTTCACGTACAAGAGATAGGCTATATCACCATAGACTTCATGGAACAACTGCTTAGTCTCATAATCAAAGCGCTCCCAAATTTCCCGTAGTTCTTGCACGTTGTTCTGTTTGATACTAATGTGGGCATATTCTGAAGTTTCTGTCTCATGATCAGCTATTAGACTGTCTCCAAATGTTCGTTGATTTACCTCGAACCAATGTCATACCTTTGCACTCTCATCTTCACTTTTCAAAATCCTTCCGTCCATAACAAGAGCTTTTTAAAGTTGAGCAATTATTTTGAGAATCAACCCCTTCTAGATATGTAATGATGTTGTAAGAATGGATATGCAAAATAACAAGACAAAGGGAAGAAATATTAAAATCAAGAAAACACAGAGTGTTCAAAATAATTTCATGCACGAATAACTCTGGGCAACACATTCCAACACTCATGGACATGTCCCAACTAAAACCCTAGGTTTTCTGCATGGCTCTATTGGGGTGGGCTCTAGGTTATCAAACGGTTGGGTTCTAAAAGGTACCCGAGTTGTCCTTGTTGTCCCCTACTAAGGGTAGCAAAGCCCCTGATTCTCACCCACTATAGGCTTCAAACGAACCAAGTTCAACTCAGGAGGACTCACTTCCTACGTCTTCTCGAATGATCAGTATCCTTACGAAGACATGAGGCATATGAGTCTCGAAGGTACTTGCTAGGCTCATACGGAGAATCAATATTCTGACATGAGCAAAGCGTTTTCCCCTTGCTTAACAATTGGGTGGAGCTTGGGAATAAAGCTTTTGCAACAATTTCAAAATGCGTAAAATAGAATTACATTCATTATGCGAACAAACAGATTGAAACCTTTGTGAACTTGCAAATTCCTTTTCTAAAAACATTCTGAAAACAATTTGTGGCCTGACCCTCTTTTGTTTTTTTAAAAGAAAAACGTCCACAGTGAAGTCGCCAAGCTGTCGCAACCCTTTTTAGGAGTCTTGACGTTTTGGAAAATTTTATAAAATCACAGAGTCGCCACCAATCTTTTTGAAAAAGTGTGATTGGATCACTTTTAAAACAAATATTGTTTTAATAAAACATTTTATTTATCAAAATAACATTTTTTGTCTATGAAAACAAGAGAAAACAGGTTCGGGAGTCGGTTACGTGTGGGGAAGGGTTAACACCCCCACAACGCCTAAAAATTGGTACCTAATTGATTTCAAAAAACATTATTAAAATTGGAATTTGCAAGTTCACATGATTTCGCTTTATTTGTCCGCAAAGTGAATGTAAATCTATTTTAACGGCCTTATCGCCCGGGAAATGAACTTAAATCACCTCCAACACTCCTAGCGCTAATCCGTCATTCCCGCTTGATAAGACACCGCATTAATTAAGTTTTCACTTGTTAAAACAAACCAAAGAAAATAATAAGTGTGTTGTCATTTTCAGAATTAACCTACTTAGTGATTAAACCCTAAAGAAATGTCTAAGTTTATTTTAATTATTTGGGTTACAATATTTAAAGTGTATTTTATTTCAAAATGTAAAGAACATTTTTCATCACACAAGGCTCTAACTAAACTTTCAAGACCCTAATCTTATGGTTTAAAGCATACAAACATATTTACAACCCTTTCAAAATAAAAAAATACGTTGAATAAATTAAAGAGAAACGAATGAACATTCTTATTTTTCTAAAACAACTTTCGGTTAAGGAATAAATTGAATGGATGACAAAATCTGAAGGATAATTTAAGAACATTTTAAAAAGAAGTGCTCAATTTTAATGAACTAGGGTTAGAATGAAAGGAAAACAAAATTGAATGGCAGATTTGAAAGCAAATGAAAATGTAGTGCTTAATTTCAAAGGAAAAGGACTAAATTAAGAGAATTAAAAGTTGGAGAGCCACGGTACATGATTCGGTAAAGAAGGACGTGGGTTGAAAACCCGGGTATGGGTCGGGTTATGGATCAGTATAAATAGGCTTAAAAACCGAAAAAATAAAACACTTCCCTCATTTTGTTAAACCAGTTTTCCTTCTTTGCTTAAAATGATCTTTTTTCTCTCCTCTGTGCCGCCTCAGTTATGGTGGCCATGGTTCATTCTCGCCGTGCCGGCTGCCATTAATTGGCACCGGCAGTCACCGTCAGCGGTGAGTTTAAACCTCTTTTTTAAAAAAACCGAACCTTAAAACTTTGTAAAGCTGATTTTTGAATCAAAACCTTCACGTCTTTTTAAGATAAACATTTTGGTGAGCCCCGAATCATGCAACGGCCATCGGAACGACACTAGAGTTCAACATGCACGGAGGGATTTTAAAAAAAATAGAGGTAAAAATATTCCCTTTCTGTTGTTTAAATTCGAAACATAAGCAAAGAAAGAAAGAATAGTTACCAGAAATGAACCCTTTATTTCTCTGTAGAATGCTCGTTTACAACCACTAGCTTGCTTGCTTTACAACTTTCGAATCCGAATGCTATTTGAATCGTATATGAATTTTTTACTGGTTGGTATGTGATTCGTATGAAATTGTTGTGTTTACTGTTACAAAGAATTACAATCCTATTTATAGTAAAGAAATGCTTGAATTTTAAGCCACAGTAACCCCGATTTTTCCTATAAAATTGCTTGATCTTTTCCATGGCATCAATTTAGGGATTAACCTTGCCCGCTTTTGATTTCGATTTTCCAGCTAGGGCTTCAAATTAGGGATTTAATTCCCTTTTGGTTTTATCTTAAATTTTTTAGCTCCAATTTAGGGATTTAACCCTCTTGTTTCTTTGTTTGCATATTTTCGATGACTCGAACGACGCCAGCGAGGAGCAATCGAAGTAGAATCGACTTAGGCACCCATCAGAGGAGATGAGATGTTTGCCGAAGGCTGAAAAGGCGCGTGCGTGGATGCCACGCCGAGTGGTGGTCCACGTGATACACCCCGGCGATGATGGGCCGTCCGATCTCGCCGTCTGATCAACGCTATGCAAGTGAGGCACGACTCTTCCTCATCTAGGGTTTCGGGCATAATAAGAACCGTTGGATCAATCCTTGATTCAGCGGTTGTCCTTCAACTGCGTATAAGACAAAAAAGGCATTAGGGCTTAGTTCTAGGCCAATCGGGCCTTATCATGTAATTAGGCATGTATTTCAACAACAATAAGCATGTAATTTATTTAATGGACTCTAATAGATCTTCTATTGTTTTTATAATGGACAAATAAACTTGGTTCTTTAAAATGAACTTGGCTTTATTTACTAAAATCAATCTAAAAACATTACTATTCCCCGAAAATTTGTTATATAAAAAAAATGTTAGGTGAAAATCAAAGTTTGAAAACTTTTAAATCGTTTTGTTATATAAAAAATGGTTCAAATCAAAGTTTGAAACTTTTTTAAAAAATTAACAAAATAAGAATTTTGTTTTAAAATGGCTCCCCCTTACTCAAAGCATTCCATTTTGAATCAAATTAAGGCACAAATGCTTGACACTTTAAGAAAACATTGAATTTCAAGATAAAAACTAATTAAGAACAAATGAAATTCAATTTTATCAAAGACTTTAAAAATCTTTATGGAAACATATGAATAAAATCATTAGATTCATATGCATAAAGAACTCAAATAATATCATGCCATTTAGATATTGAAGTAAAAACTCAAATGCATGAACATTAATCAAACAAAGATTAGATAACCAAAGATATAAGAAACAAAAGCATTAATGACATCTTTGCTATCATCACCATTGCTCTCACACACCTACAAAAGACATTTACTTGATTGTTGGTATCCAAATTGCTTTGGATCCATTAACATTAGTCACAATGTCTTTAGTTCCCTTAGGAACTCATACTTGTCTAATCCTATAAGTTTTTCTTTTATTTATAGGACAAGTATGCAAGGAATGACCATGATAATGACAATGTGAGCATTTTGCCATTATGTGACAAGATGAATTATTGAAAATAATTTCTTTTTCTTTTTTAAGCTTTCAAGCTTAACTTTCAAATCAAGATTTTCTTTTCCTAAAACATCTTTGCTTGTTTTTGAAAACTCTAAATCATTTTTCAAAATTTCATTTTGGTTTTCAAAATCCACTTTTGTTTTCAAAAGAAAATCATTTTCAATTTCGAGTTTTGAAATCATTTTCTTAAATTTGGAATTCATGGTCTCAAATTCCAAAAATAATTCATCGAAAACATCTTGTAACTAATAAAATGAACATGCATTTGGATCATTAGAGTTAGAAGATACATTGGGCTCATCGAGAGCCAAAACACCATCCACCTTGGGTGATTGGAGGAGGCTAGCACAAGATGGAACACCATCTTTCATCTCTTTTTTGCCATAAAGTCTCTCAAGCTTCTCTCACATTTCTTTGGCTCTTTTACACGTGGAGACCTTTTTGAAAACTTCTTCATTGAGGCCACAAAGAAGGATGTGCATTGCATTTGCATTTAGCTTTGCCTTCGTGTTGTTTTCACTCCTTTGCTTATTCTTCTTCTTAGGAGATTCCAGGTAGCCATCTTCAATAATGTCCCAAACCTCATAATTATGAGATTTGATGTAGAACTTCATAACATTGCTTCATTGGAAGTATGCTTCTCATTGGAAGAGCGGAGGACACGAGATAAAGCGGCCTTCTTCAAATCTTGCCATTTCTTGATCGAAAAACTTTGAGCAAACGATCTTTACTTCCGGATGTTAGTCCTTTGATGAAGACCTCGCTCTGATGCCAATTGAAAAGCCTTGTTGCTCCATTCCGATCTTATGTTAAGAGGGTTGAAACGCTCCTTTGATGAATTGGATAAAACCGATAAAATGGTAGACAATTTGCACAATGATTTTAGAGTGGTTCGGCTTCTAAACTAAGCCTACATCCACTACCTTAACGCACCACTAAGGATTTCGCAACTCACTATAAATTCTTCCACTTTTCAAGGATTAGGAGAAAACCTTTACAACCCTATCTTTTAATGGCTAAGATAGAACCACTCTAGTTTTTGTCTAAGGCTAAACTAGAACCTCTCTTTTTACAAGGGATTTGTGTAAACTCTAAAACCTCACTTAGGTGGGTGTTTACACAAATTAAAGCTTACAAGAGTACAAATGTTTTACAATTAAGCACTCTCTCAAACACTATATACAAGAGAAATGAAGAAATAAGAATTGGACTCAATTTCTCTTGATCATGTTGCTTGGGTGTGTTCTCTTGTCTTCTTCAAGTGTCCTTGTAGTGTTTATATAGTGTGGAATGAGTTTCTAGCCGTTTATGGTCGTTGGGGATGCAAAATAACCGTTACCTACAAAAATTTCAGCATTTATAACTAAAGGGATCGATCCTTTTTCATACAAATATGACCGTTGAAGCAAAGGGATCGATCCCATAAACCAAGATATCGATCCTTTTGCACTAGAAGGCTGGAAGTGAAAAAAATACATTGAAACTGTCAACCAAGGGATCGATCCCTTTATTTAAGGGATCGATTCTTTTTGTCTTGAAGTATGGAAAACAGAATTTTTAGTGCAAAAAACGGATCATACTTGTTTACAAAAAGATCGACTAAGATGGAAATCATTTGAAACAATTTTTTCAAGTTTGTTTGGACTTTAAATAAGTTTTCAAAATATTCAAACAAGTCCAAAAATAGTTTTTAAATTATTATATCAAAAAGTCGTGATGTTAAATTCTTTTCTTCTTTTCTTCTTTCCCCATTTTTCAGAAAAGCTATGTTCTTTTTTTCATTATCTTTGTCAGTCGTGATGTTAAATTCCTTGAGACTCAATTTTCTTTTCATTCTTCTTCTTCTTCTTTCCCCACTGTTTCTTCTATTTTCCACATTTCATTTCTATTCCTGACTCTGATTTCTTGGTTTTATCTACTCTACCTATCTCAAACTCTTTTGCACCTAAAACCCTTCCTAATCCAGCACCTATTTCTGAACATGACACTATTCCTACACTTGAAACCATTCCTGGGCCTGAACCTGTTTCTGAACCTGCAACCATTTCTACATCTACTATTATTCTTGAACATGATTCTGCTGTTGCACCTGATATCATTTCTAATCCTGAAACCTCATATTCTTGTTGCATCTAATTCTGATTCAGTAAGTGCATCTTCAGTCCCTAGTACTTTTGTTGCTCGTAGAAGGTCCACTCGAATATTTAAGTCACCTTCTTGGTTTGATAATTACACCAGTTCTTGCCACTCTTTTTATCTCTGGTTCAGTATCCTTCTTCTTTCTCATATTCTCATTTACCTTTTCACTCTCAAATTTTTTGGCTTCTATCTTTGCAAAGTCTGAGCCTCAATCTTTTTCTGAGGCTAGTCAGAATCCTCTCTGGGTTCAAGCATTGGCAGATGAAATTCATGCTTTGGAATCTAACAATACATGGTCCCTTGTCCCTTTTCCACCAGAAAAAGTTGCTATTGAATGTAAATGGGTTTATCGAATTAAGTACAAGGCAACAGGTGAATTTGAAAGGTACAAGGCTTATCTTGTTGCCAAAAGGTACAACTAAAAGGATGGAGTAGATTTTGTGGAGACTTTCTCTCCTATGGTGAAGATGGTTACTATCAGAACCATTCTGTCCCTTGCTTCCATTTTCTACTGGCCCCTTTACCAGATGAATGTCTTTAATGCTTTTCTTGAAAGAGATCTTTTTGAAGAAGTTTATATGGAATTGCCAGCTGTTTTTTGCAGCTAGTGGGAGAATCTGGTGTGTCGACTACAAAAATCATTGTATGGGCTTAAAGAAGCTTCAAGGAAATGGAATCTGAAGCTCACTGAAGAGCTCATTTCTACTGGATATATTCAGAGTAAACATGACTATTCTTTGTTCTTCAGAGTAAACATGACTATTCTTTGTTCTTCAAGGCAATTGTTTTACTTTTGGTATATGTTGACGACTTGTTAATTACTGGAAATGATAAGTGTTTGATTGCTGAATTGAAACAAATTCTAAATGTTCACTTCAAGATGGAAGATTTGAGGCATCTTAAGTATTTTATAGGCATTGAAGTTTTGAGGTCAAAAGAGGGCATACTATTGAATCAAAGAAAGTATGCTCTTGAGTTGATCAAGGATGTTAGACTGGAAAAGGCCAAGTGTGCAATAACTCCTTTAGAGCAGAACTTGAAATTAACCTCAATAGAGTTTGATCAGAATTTACAGTCTGATATTGAAGATGGTTTGATTGAAGACAAGTCAATTTATCAAAGACTCATAGGGAGATTGATACATTCGACTTACAATAGGCCTGACATCACCTATGCAGTGAATTCTTTAAGTCAATTAATGCACCAGCCAAAGAAGTCTCACATGGAAGCTGCATTAAGGGTAGTAAGATACATCAAAAGAGAACTTGGTGTGGGTATCTTACTAAATTCTTCTACTAATTACAAGATGACAGCTTATTATGACTCAGATTGGGCTTCATGTCCAATAACTAGAAATTCAGCTACTGGTTTTTGTATCAAGCTTGGGGAGTCTTTGATTTCATGGAAATCAAAGAAGCAAAATGTTGTTGCAAGGTCTTCTGCAGAAGCAGAATACAGGGCAATGGCAGTGGTTACCTCTGAAATAGTTTGGCTATAAGGACTACTAGAAGAACTGACTTTGAAAGACTTGGAGCCTGTGAAACTATATTGTGATAGTAAAGCAGCACTTCAAATAGCTGCTAATCATGTGTTCCAAGAGAGAACAAAACACATAAAAATTGATTGTCACTTCATAAGAGAAAAGATGCAACATGGGTTAATACAAGCAGAACACGTGTCAACACACGAGCAGTTAGCAGATATCATGACGAAGGCCCTGGGAAGTCAACAACATTATTACGTGACATCCAAGTTGGGTATCAAGAATGTTTTTCAGCAAGACTCAACTTGAGGGGGAGTGTTAAAGCCGGTAACAATTGTATAGTTAGCAAGAGGTTAGAAATCAGTTAGGATTGGTTAAAGTCTGTTAGATGGTTAGTTAGTTGAGAAAACCCTTGTATAAATATTAAGTACATGATGATGTAATTATGTAATGTGAATGAATACAAGAGGTATATTTTCACAATTTCTTTACAATTTTACAATAATAGACCTCAATTAATAAATATATTATTTTAAAAAAAATCGATATGATTAATATAGGAAAATCATTCACAATTGGCATTAAAACAAGTTTTATATAAAAAAAAAAACTCCTTAAAACATAAATGGAGGAAAATGAATGCCACGTTTAAATTAATACCAAGGATAACACATTCCAACGACACAACTATCAATGAGAATCATCACTAACACATCGCAACCAAATGCAAACTTATTGAGAGAATAACAAGCGCACACTCACTAGCCCATCCAAGAAGAAATGATAGGCTTAAACACTGCAAGTGCATTATGTGGTTGAAAGAGCCAATTAACCGCGATGCTGTAATCGCTTTTAAGAATGAGTTTGAACGAGTTATACTTAAATTTTTAACAGTGATAATGATTAGACTTGAATTTTTAGATGAAAAGTAGAGTAACTAAATTTCTAAATGTATGAAAAAGTATACAAACTATAAACTATTTTAACTTATTTTAGAATGTAATTATGAAAAAAAGCAAGATAAAAAACATTAAATTTAGTTTTAATATTGAAATCTTGTACTGTATAGACAAATAAACGTTGATACAAATTAATATTTATCGAAATATGAAATATACCGAAATAGTCGAAGCAAACTGAGATGTTGAATAGATTGAGACCTAAAACTACTTGGTATCGAATTAACACCTTAACATTTACTAAATAATACGATAGATGACGAAACAATACTTTGCTAATTTGAGACCATCACGTGATAACGATACAATATGCACAAAGATAAAATCGAGATGAAACATAAAGGTCGAATATAATTTATAATTAAAAATAGTCACTATACACTTAATTAGTTATTAATTTAAATTTTAACATTAGACAATCATAGTATAATTTGTCAAGTTTTGAAATTGACAAAAATTTATAAAAGTCGTAATTTGGTAATTAATGCAGATGTAAAAAAGTGTTTGATAAAATTAAGGGTAAATTATCTGGGTAACCACTCAACTATTGGGTCTAATTTGTTTTGACCACCGAATTATAAAAATTCAAAATTTGATCACCCAATTATTTAAATAGACCTATTTTGACCATCGGCCGTTAAAATCTAACGGAGAGGTGACATGTCCGTTAAAGTAAAATTTATATAATTACACATTTAATCATTTTTAGTTCCTTATTATATCAATTTAGTTATAATTTTAATTTAAATAAATAAAATTAATATGACAACACGTGTCATCACCCGATTAGATGGTTTTAATCTATTTTTATTTTATTTAACATTAAATATATTTATTTTCCTCCAATAAGATGGTGAGTCACCCATCTGGTGAAAGGAAAATTCCAGAATAAGGAAATTACTTGGTGTGAGGTTTGAATCCACAACCTTTTGTGGGAAATCCCATGACTTTACCACTACACCAACCCATTATTTGTAAAATAGATTGCACCATTTTTTATATATCTTATAATGCAGTAAATGCTAGGGAATAAATAAGTAAAAATGGTTGCAATGAGACTCCAATCTAAATTACTTGGGATGTGTAAAACCACACAAACCACTTAACCAGTTCAAATAATTGATTTAAATATTAATATATTTTAAATATATTTAACTTATAATTAAAGCAAGATTTAAAATGACATTAGATATATAATTTTATATTTTTAAACTAAAATGAATATTTTTTCTTTTTCACATTTATTTTAATAATTTTATTTTTTAATTAAATTAAATTAGATTTATAATTTTATTTTTTAATGTAATTAATATATATTATATTAATAATGAATTAAGATATTTAATAAAAAATAAAATTATTAATTAAATTAAAGAAATCGATTTAATATTATATTTATGAAATTATTAAAATGAATGTGAAAAAGAAAAAATATTCAATTTAGTTTAAAAATATAAAAACCATAAATCTAATTTCATTTTAAATCTTGTTTTAACTATATGTTAAATATATTTAAAATATATTCATATTTAAATTAGTTATTTGAACTAGTTAAGTGGTTTGTATGGTTTTACGCATCTTAAGTGATTTAGGTTCGAGTCCCCTTGCAACCATATTTATTTCTTTATTCCCTAACATTTACTACATTATAAGATATATATGAAATGGTGCAATTTATTTTAGGGATGACTACATTTTTAGTACCCCACATTTATCCGTATTCCTATTTTGGTACTCTACCTATTTTTTTTGACAAAATAGTACCTAACGTTACGTTTTGTTTCTATTTTGGTACCTTGCCGTTAAAAAATTAACGAAAGGCTGATTAGGAGAGAGAAAATCACACGTGGCATGCTACCACGTTATTTTCTCTCTCCTAGTCAGCATGCCACGTCAACTAAAATCGTAAAAAAAGCACACGTGGCATGCTGACTAGGAGAGAGAAAATGACGTGGTAGCATGTCACGTGTGATTCTTTCTCTCCTAGTCAGCATGTTATTAATTTTTTAACGGCGGGGTACCAAAATAAAAACAAAACGTAACGTTATGTATCATTTTGCCAAAAAAATAGGTAAGATACTAAAATAAGAAAACGGGTAATCACACGTGGCATGCTACCACGTTATTTTCTCTCTCCTAGTCAGCATGCCACGTCAACTAAAATCGTAAAAAAAGCACACGTGGCATGCTGACTAGGAGAGAGAAAATGACGTGGTAGCATGTCACGTGTGATTTTTTCTCTCCTAGTCAGCATGTTATTAATTTTTTAACGGCGGGGTACCAAAATAGAAACAAAACGTAATGTTAGGTATCATTTTGCCAAAAAAAATAGGTAAGATACTAAAATAAGAAAACGGGTAAAGGTAGGGTACCAAAAATGTAGTTATCCCTTTATTTTATAATGAATGGGTTGGTATAGTGGTAAAGTCATAGGGTTTCTCCCAAAAGGTTGTGGATTCAAACCCCATGTTAAGCATTTTTTTATTCTTGAATTTTCCTTTTGCGAGGAAAATAAATATATTATATATTAAATTAAATAAATTAAAAATTAGATTAAAATCGTACAATCAGGTGATGACACGTATCGTCACCTGATTGGTTAATTAATTTTATTTATTTAAATTAAAATTATGACTAAATTGATATAATAAGGAACTAACAAGGACCAAATGTGTAATTATATAGTTTTTCTAACAACCACGTCATCTCTTTGTTAGACTTTAACGACCGGTGGTCAAAATAGGTTCATTTAAATAATTGGATGGTCGAATTTTAAATTTTTATAGTCTAATGGTCAAAACAGGTCAGTCCCAATAGTTGGGTGGTCACCCAGGTAGTTTACCCTAAAATTAATTGATAGCTTATAGTTGATTGATTATCCGAACAAGAAAAATAACATATAAGAACATAATTATATTTAATATTTGTTTGAATAATTTATTAAATATTAATATTTTGTATCTATTAATATTAATTAGATTATGAAAATTATTTTTTTATATCATTACTAAGCATATTCAATATATGAATGATGTATATATTAATTTCTTATTTGTGAAATCATCTTTTTAATATAATTTTAACAATTATTAAATTTAGATGTATATATTAATTTCTTATTTGTGAAATCATCTTTCTAATATAATTTTAAAAATTATTAAATTTAGATGTATATATTAATTTCTTATTTATGAAATTATATTTTGAATATAATTTATTAAATATATATATATTAATTTTTATTTATGAAATAATATTTTTAATTTTATTAGTTATTCAAATTTATTTTACTTAAAGAAATTATTTTTATAATTATCATAGATCAAAAAGACTTTATAATTCTTTTATTCAAACATCTAACCGAAAAAGCTCTTACTTTTTTAAATTGAGACTTGAAAATACTTAAACCCAAATAGGAAAATTAATTTAGTTTATCTAATTTAAAACTAACAAAGGAACCCAACAAATGGTCTAGTGGAAAAGCGGATGATGTTCATCTTAAGAGACCCGAGTTCAATAGCAATGTCTGCAAGGTGTGTGCATCTCAAAGGATCTATGAACGGATACTACATTGTAATCACCTTTAAACTATTAAAAAAGGACTTACGGTGCATTAATTTGCTGAGTAATCAATTTTAAAATGAGTTATATTTTGATACACAAGGTGTGTAATTTTTTTTACACAACCCTTTACATTTAAACTATAAAATCTAAAACTTAAATTCATAGCCCTAACACCTTAAACTCTAAACTCTAAATTATAACTATAAACCTTAAACTCTACACGCTACAACCTAAACCCCTAAACCCTAAACCACAACTTAAGTCTCTAACCCTTAAAATTAAAAAGACTTGTGTAAACCAAAATTTACGCAAAGTGTGTATCAAAATATTTTCCTTTTAAAATTTATGACTATAAATATTTAAATAAAAATAAAAGAACAAGACTTATTTTTCTGATTTAAAATTAATAGAGATGAAAATATTTAAACCCAAACAATAGTAAAGGACCAAACACATTTGGCCGGTTGACCAAGCTGCTCATTTTTGTTCCCTCATATTTTCTTAGGTCATAGGTTTTAGACTCAGTAGGAGCACCCCATTCCTTCCCCCTAGAGTATCCCCTTCCCATTCATCTTCTTTCTAAGTGAGATTAGGATTAGAATTAGTATTTGTCAAAAAAAAAAAAAAACTAACAAGGAGTGATACATTAATTGATTGAATGGTCATGGATGTTCATATTATCTCATCTTACATGAGTTTGAATCCTGACATTTATCTTGAGAATGCAATTAATTTTACTTAATAAAAAGACATACTATTAAAAAATGTTCCTAACGTTTGACTGAATAATTATTTTAGCCAATATTCTTGTTTTGAAGTAATTTAACCATCAACGTTTTATTTTTGTCAAAATGACCCACTCAACTGACAGTAAACAATTTGAAATGATTTGACAGAATGACATGTTAGTAGAAAAATAATTTTATATTTTATATAATTTATAAAATTATTTTTTGATTAATGTGACATTCTTTCAAGTCAACATCTTTGTCTATATAATACTACTATATCAGTGTGTACTGTCATGTAGGTTTACCACGTCATTTCAAGCCATTGACCGTTAATTGACTAATAGTTTTCATCCATAGATGGGTAATTTTAAGTTTTCAACCCAAAATGAAATGTTGAAATTTAATTTGCTTCAAGAAAAGAAGATGGACCAAAGTTGACTATTCAGTCAAATATTAGGGCTATTTTTTGACTTTACGCCTAAAAAACTAACAATGACTCACTATATAATTAAAACTAAAAAAATTAAAGGCTTAACCGTCAAATAGGTGCCCAAACTATGATATTTTTTCAGTTAGGTTCCCAAACTATTTTTCGGGCCAAATTGGAACCTAAAGTTTCATTCCGTGACCAATTTAAGATTCACCATTAATTTTTACCGTTAAAGGACACGTGTCATCTCCTGAAAATTCCAAAAAATATATTAAAAATAAATAAAATTACTTAATTTTCAAAAATTCTCTAAATTTTACAGATTTCACAAAACATCCCCAAATTCCAAAATCCCTACCTCCCCAAAACCTAAATCCCGATTTGGGCCAATTTCGCTGCTAATTGTCACGTCGCCGCCCACCACATCGGTCGTCGGACCATCACGACCATTTCCTCCACTATCCCGTCGCCGAAAATGGATTGACGCCGTGCGAATCGCCAAAATTGTCGAATGATTCTTTCGAATGATTCGCGACAACGGCTGTCGGAGGGGAGACGAACGGCGTGTGGGTTGTTCGGTGAAGGAAGACGCTTCATTCCGTCACTGGCAATGCGGCCAACACCGGTAGGAGTGGTCGGGCTTGGGGGGTTTAAGGATTTGGGGACTATTTGAGAATATTTGAAAATTTTAGGATATATTTTTATTTTTATTTTGTTTTATTAATTTTATTTATTTTTGATATGATTTTTGAAATTTTTAGGAGATGACATATGTCTTTTAACAGAAAAAATTAACGGCGAACCTTAAATGAGTTACGTAATAAAATTTTAGGTCTCAATTTAGTTTAAAAAATAATTTAAACACTTAATTAAAAAAAAAGTATAATTTGAACACTTATTTACCGCCAAAATAAAAATCAAGTGGCCATGACCTCTCACCCATATCAGTGCCATCATTGAGTATGTAAAAAGGAAAATAATAATAATATTAATAAAGAATGTGTTACTATATCTTTTATTGGCCACCGAATCACACCTAACAAGAAAAAAAAAACAAATCTTAGATTGACGTTAGCAGATGTAGCGATCCATTGCCTAGTTTCAAACAGAGTTCATTTCCTGTGATGGCTCCTTGGTGCGTTTAAGCGTGTAAATTAATATATTAATACTCGTAAGTAATTCAAGTTAGATTTAAAAAATAAACGATTTGATAATAATTGAGATGATTTCGAGTTTTAGCAGTTCAAGCGATTGGTCGAGTTGAATTCGGACACCAGAATATTTGACAGGAACGACTCGCAATCTTTGTCAAACTTTTCATCAATATATTATACATATTTAAACATTTTATATTATCAAATTCAATAAATACTTTTATTTTACATATAAAAGACACTTAATTCGAATTTCAACTCGAATAATTAAATAATAATAATAATAATTGAATTTAATTGAACTCGAACTTATATTTCAATGTACGATCGAACTAAAGTTAAATATTAAATCAAGATTAAACTTAAGCTTACTTATCATTCATTTATTCGAATTCGTGCGTTCGTTGCCAAATACTTAATTCTGTTGTTTTCCTCGATTATCGGTTAGTGATATTGTCAAATAAGTATTTAAAGTATATTAATAACTTTATAGAATGAGCTTATATCACAAATAAGTATTTAAAGTATATTAATTTTTTATTTAGGTATATAAAATATTTTTGTCAAAGTAGGTATCCAAATTATACTACATTTTTAATCTAGGCACCAAAAATATTTTTCCGTCAAAGTAGATACTTAATATATATATATATATATGCTATAGCCATTTCTGTACATTCAATGTACTCTACGGATAGAGGAATACATAGAGTTGAACATAGTAAAATAAGAAATTGAAAGATTTCGTTGAAATTGTTCGTTTGGAAATTTCCTGAAAAGCTAATCATAGGTTCTTCTCTCCATCGGAACAATATGGCCGTTATGCTCATTACTAAACTTGTTGAAGAGATGAAATATAACCAATGTATATTTTTTTGATCAGAGGTTGAATCGATCATCAGAAGAAGAATTAGGCCAAAAATTAAGATACATTCTGAGAAAATAAAACTTCCATCGAAGAGAAGCAAATGAAAGGCTTTCATATATATATATATTAATCAATGTCACATGTCAACTTTTGCAAACCTAGATAAAAATAGGCAAAATGACAAAAGATGCCCCAACGTTTGCATGTTTTGTTATTTGGCCTCCTATTCCTTTTTTGAGCAAACAACCCAATGTTTCAATTTGGTCCAAATATGCCCCTATTGGATGGAAACTGCCAGTCAACTGACGGTCAACGACTGATGTTGACTGGACTTGCCACATGTTAAGATCTGCTGACGTGTAAGCATCATATTCACCACGTGTCAACATCTTATTCGCCACGTGTCAGCGTGATAGTCAACTACATATCACCGTAAAGAATGGTATAACAAAATATTTTTCTTTAAAAAATCTGACGTGGCATATGCCACGTCATCATATCTTAACGCGTGACAAGTTCAGTCAGAATCAGCTGTTGACCGTCAGTTGACTGACAGTTTCCATCCAACAGGGGCATATTTGGACTAAATTGAAACATTGGGAGGTTGTTTGCTAAAAAAAAAAGAAGAATAAGGGGCCAAATGACAAAACATGCAAATGTTGGAGCATCTTTTGTCATTTTGTCAAAAAAATTATATGCTTATTTTGATAAAAAATACTTTAGTTACCTATTTTAACAAAAAATATTTAAATATTTATTTTAAATAAAAAATGCTTTAAGTATTTATATGAGAAAAATAATATACTTTAAGTACTCGTTTTATAATATAATCTTTAGAATTAAATAATATATTGTGAGACAGTGGCCTTTTATTGAATGTAAAAGATATTTCAACATTTTAATCATTAGAAGTCTCTAAATATAAGTATGTCGGTAGAAATTGTTGGGATTTTTTTTAGTAGAGGTGATGTACAATTTATAGTCTATATTTAAAATTTGTAACTCTCTATTTAAATAATATTGTTTTTAAAATTCCATTGTTAAGATTTTTTTGCGTTAACTACTGTAATAGTCACTAATATTTTCGCCCAGTATAGTTTTAGTTACCGATTTCTAAATTCGACCAATAAGGTCACTTTCATTTTCGATCTGCAAATTTTTGGTCACTCAAAGTTAAGTGTCGTTAAATGGATGACGTGACTGTTAAAGAAAAATTTATATAATTACACATTGGTCCCTGTTAGTTACCTATTATATCAATTTGATCATCATTTAATTTAATTAAATAAATTAATCACTCAATTAGGTGCCGACACGTGTCATCACCTTATTAAAGGAATTTAATTATTTATTTTTATTTAATAAATTTATTTCCCTCCAATTAAACCTGACAAACTTGACCCGATAACCAAGAACTGGTCCGAGACCCGAACATGATGACCCTAATTTAATTCGAAACCCGAAATAAATTGAACCGAACAAAAACTAAACCAAATTTCAGTTGAACTGAAAATAGACTCGAACCGATTTTCAACCGAACCGAAAGTAACCCGAAATAAAGAAAATATATTAAAATAAATAAATAAAGATGAGATGTGAATTGTCGCACAACTCACCAAAAAGTCAAATATACATGCTATATAAAGTCATATATAGAGTGGAAAAACCTAACTCGACCTGGAAACCCGACTAAAACCGACCGATCTCCTATTAACCCGACCTGAAAATAATCGACCCAACCGACCTAAAAATTAACCGACCCATCGTCATGACCCGATACACGAACCGAAACCACCATAGACCCAAACTAAAATCGGTTAAAAAACTGACCCGACCCGAACTGAATTTAAATCGAATGTAATCAGACCCAAAATGATCCGAACCAATTTGCCACCTCTACCTCCAATCAGGTGGTGATACGTGTCACGTGATTGGATGAGAAAAATAAAACAAAGAGCTATTTTGCCTTGGCTAGGAATCAAACCCAAATCCCCTTGGGAGTAAGTGGCGTGAGTTTACCACTAAACCAAATGACCATTTGTGATATAATGTATAAAATACAATATATGCTTTAGTTTGTTGTTAATGCAAGAAAAAAAAGAAATAAATATTGATTAAGGAGACTCGAACAGGACATACTTGAGACACATAAAAAATATTTAAACCGCTGTAGAAATATAATATTTAAAAATAGTTAATTCATGATTTAAAATAAAAATTATAAATTATATTAAAAATTCATTTAACGAATTAAAACTCATGAATATAACTCTAATAGTAAGATAAGTTTTGTTTTGTTAAATGAATTTTTAATATAATTTATTTTTTTTATTAATAAAATTAAATTTTGTTAAAAATAAAATTATAATAATAAAATTAAAGTTAATATCATGAAATAGAAAATAAATAAGATTAACAATAAAATTAAAGTTCACTCGAATATAATTTTTATTTTTAATATAATTATATATAAAAATATATAAAATGTTGTCAACTTTAATTTAATTATTATATTTCTACAGTAATAACTATTTTTATGTATCTCAAGTATGCCATGTTCGAGTCCCCTTAATCCATATTTAATTCATTTTCCTTGCATTAACAACAAATTAAAACATATATTGTATTTTGTACATTATATCACAAATAACTATGTGGTTTAGTGGCAAACTCACGCCACATACACCTAGGGGAATTTGGGTATAGTCAAATTAATATAATTTTCTTGTAATATATATATTTTTTTCAAAATTAGAATCAAATAGTACTTTAATAAATAAATTATATCTAATTCTTCAATTTAATATATATAATTTTCGTATTTTCATTTCGATATATATAATTTGAATTCATCCCATCTCCAACTTAATAATTTTGAAAATATATGTAATTAAACCTTATTTTTTTAGAAAAAGAAATTATTTAAAAATTTTAATTAATCTCAAATTATTTTGTCAAAATCTATATCCATTGATGCATGTACCCCAAACTAATAAACATGTTTATGATGCGGGGCTTAGCCACATGAGATTGAGAAGGGCTGGGTATTCGATTGAGTCGAGACAAAATATTTTGATTTATTCGACTTTACAAGTCTTATTTTATAAATTAAATTTTATTTAAAATTTTTTTGAATCGAGTTTATAAAATTCGAGTCGAATTTATGTAAAAATTTAAATGTAATTAATTATAATGTTATAATACATATTATTCTAATTTAAACGTCTTTCTATATCCATATACGATATATATATATATATATATATATATATATTTCTTCATTTTTTTCACATGAGGTATACATAATATATAAGGCAAAATTGACAGACTCAACTCAAACTTGAAAAATGATCAATTAATTACTAAAAATTTCGAGTTATTCGAATTTCTATTTTATAAGTCAAAGTTTATTTTAATTTTTTTCTAATCGAATTTATGAAATAATGAATTAAGTCAAAAAAGTTAATTTTTTTTTACGTCAAATCGAATAATTTAATTTTTCTAGTCGAGTTTTGCCCGCTTGAGAGTTCTTTCATTCTTTGTTGGGTTTGATGAATGTTTTTATGTAATCATCACATTGTTTGGAAGCACAGAGATACCATTTTGTGACAGAAAGAAACAAATGACGAGAGAGAGGCTTGCAATGTGAGTTTTAAAATTTATGGGGAAAAAGGGCAGAGAGGCTTGCAATGTGAGTTTCAAAATTTGGGGAAAAAGGGCCCAACCGGGTTCGAACCGGTGACCTCGTGATCTGCAGTCAAATGCTCTACCACTGAGCTATGGACCCTTAATATAAATTTGAAAATTAATACATAATAATATGTATACTCTATCTCTCACTTGATGTCGATGAATAGCACTCCAGTTCCATTTTTTCATTTCAAGAACAATGGAATAGAGATAACAAGAGTATCTAGCAATGTTAGAAATCCAACTTACAGATCCCGGAACGGAATCAGCAGAAGGTACGTTAAAAAGCAATCGGTATACAAATGACAATCCCCCAATGTTTAATATAAAGGTTGAGCACAAAATGCATTTACTGTTTATCCAATATTTAGTACCCCACAAAGACATTCACTCTCCTCCTAAACCTGAACTTGCTTGAGCACTTCGAAACGATTCCTTTGTTACTCCATAATAGACTGGTTTGTTCCCCGTAAAGGTGATAAAGTTCCACCCAAAAGCTGAGCCCCCAACAATATAGGTCCCCGAATCTTCACCATCTTCAGATTGTAGTTTCCCGGTGACACTACTTGACTGGAAAGTCTTGTTTTTGGATGATACTGTTGGTGCTGGCTTAACGACTTGTGATTGCTCCTGGGGCTTCTGCTTCAATCCGGTTTCAACTTGCTGTGTCTGGTCTCCGGGTGTATTGTTACTTTTCTCTATGGAGGCTATCATCTGCTTGTACAATTCCACTATATGCGTTGTCTCTGCAAATCACATAGTTGGAAAGCGTAACCTTTAGATTTCCGATTCAAACATTAATATCCTATGCACATAGTGATCGGGAACGATTTTGATCATGTTCTAAAGAAGCGGTTTCCACAACAAAATGTTCACCATTAGCTACTGGCTAACTGCAAATTAATGTTACAAAAAGTTTACCTAAAACAAAATTGCAGGTGCAGTATTCTGTCTTAAAACAAGTGGTATGAACTATGAAGCCACATTAAGAGAATGACTCCATATAATACAAGTGATTCGAGAAATAGGGAAATTAGTACTCAATAATAATTGATTTCCAATTGACTCTAGAACAAAACTTTTAAATGTGGAATCAAGATGCTCAGATTCTCAAGTTTTTCTGGTATAACAGATCTTAACTTTTTAAATGTCAAAAGGTGGATTAACCGAGTTAAATGAGGTTTCACATTAATCGGGCAAGTCAAATCGAAGTTTCTTCACCCAAGCCTTTTGCTAATGGAAATTTGCATTTCGATTTAAAAGAACCAAAGTTAAATAGTAGCTAACAGATGCCAAACAAACTAATGAGATGCTAGCATTTTTCTTTGCCAACAGGCTAAGACAATAGCAGCAACCGATCAAATCCATGAAGACTGTAATTCGCGACAGTTACCAAGCCACAGACAATGGTATTAAAATGGATGAATTCACTATGGCAACAGTTGCACAAGTTAAGAAAGTCTATCGTGATCTTACTTTCTTTGATTTCATCGGCAGCCTTGCAATTTCGAAAATCAGACATTTGTAGAACCTTCAAGGGGCAGAAAAATCCATATCACATCATATCAACAAAATGTTCCATGGATATATATATATATATATATATATATAAAGCAATGAAAGGGAAAAAAAATCATACAAGCAACCAGATCGATGAAACTACTTCAGGCAAACATAAATTTTCAGGACACATTGTTCAAGCTATAACCAAACATCATGGGCGATGGAACTAACAATCATGGTCTAAACTTGAACAACAGTCCTTAGTTAAAAACATAAACTTTGAGAATAACCAAGAATAATAAGGTCACAAATAAGAACACCTAAGAATCCAAACTCAAGACTTGAACAATTATAATCCAAATATACCGCCATAGTCCAAAAAATCGAAGCTTGCTCACAAAAGGGGTTTCCTTTTCTCTTACTTTAAATCAACTTGAAAGAAAAGGGGAAATTTTTGGAAATATATGAATATACCTCGATGAAATGAGGACGAAGGTCTTTGAGAACAAGGCGCATCTTGAAATACGGAGAATTTTGGTACTGGTCATTGCTGTTTTCTAGAGCTCTTTTCTTGCTAGCTGGCTCTTCTGGTGCTGTGGGTGGTGGCTGCGGTGGAGGAGCGGTTGTCAAGGCTGCGTTTGCGGTTGCTGTTGGTGGGTTTGGGTCTTGGGTGGGTGGTGGGTTCGGGGCTGCTGTCGGCTCTTCCATTTTCTCAGTTGGAAATAGCAAAAAGACTAGCTAAGACTCTTTTGCTTTCGATCGGAGACTCTGGGAATTGGATAAAAACGAAAAGCTAAGGGCGTGTTTGGTTGTGAGAGCGTATCTGATCTATTGTCTACTTCCGTCTTTCTGTTTGACTGAATAAACGAAACAGATCTCGGGCTTGCTTTCGGAGAACCTTATTAAATCTTCCATTGTCCGATCTGCTCCTTAGATTCTTACGACACAGCTATTCCTCTTCTAAATGCACAAATATCATCACGAGTTCCCAGAGTTAATCTCTATAATTCATTTTGGTCAATTTTAATTACGTATCTTCAAATTTTATAATTTAATTCTAACTCAAATGAATAAATCAAAAAATAAAATTAAGTCTACAATTTATACATAATACAAAAATTAATAATAGAATTTGATTTAACATATTTCACTATATTATTTGGATTAGGATTAAAATGTTAAATTTTGAAGAAAAAAAACGTGAGACCTAAAAATATCAAATTAAAGTATGTGATTTAAATCCATAACTTAAGTACAATATACGGAATAATAACAAATTTGACCCTTATCAATTGTTTGGTCACGTCAGAAAAATCTAAGCTTTGGGTTTTCAACTGGCATCAATGTTTACAATTTCGGTCAAATTGACTCTTATTCCTTTGTGGCTGAATTTAACCTTTAATATGGGAAAAGTATTTTTTGAGGGTTTCTGAAAAGGTATAAAGTCAAAAATTTCCCTAATATTAAATTGAATACACACTTTGGTCCATATTTTTTAAAGTAATTTAAGCTTTAACGTTATATTTTGGGTCAAAGTGGCCCATCTACCGATAAAAATTGTTAGTCAACTAAGATATATGGTTTGAAAAGACACGGATTTAAACTTATATGACAGTGCATGCAGACCTGACAGTGTTGTATAAACAAATGTGTTGACTTGAAAGAATATCACATCAGTCAAAAAATAATTTTATAAAATTATTTTTGTGGCTGACGTGATAACAATTTTCATCCGCAAAATTATTGTTTTGACTCAAATAAAACGTTGAGAGTTAAGGCAAATTTGTTTGAATATTCCCTTTTGGGTTTTTTTTTTGGAAAAATACCCCTTTAGATATCATTTGGAAAAATACCGCCATTCGGTCCACGTAAGGGCGACTCACGTTTTGCCAAACGCGTTTTAAGGACTCGCGCTCTGATAGACGCGAGTTCCATCTGATGTGACGCGTGTTATCCGTTGACGTCTTTTAATATTCAATAAAAAGAACTCGCGCCGAGCAAGACGTGAGTTCGGTCTGACGTGACCGTTATTATCCGCGAGAATTTTGAGATGAAACGACGTGAATTTATCGAACACAAAACTTGCGGCGTGTGAAGCACGAGTTCGTGGGATATAATTTGACCGTTTGAGTAATAAATTACCGCGTTTAAATTTGCACAAAACTCACGGTGTGTGAAGCGCGAGTTCGTGGGATATAATTTGACCGTTTGAGTAATAAATTATCGCGTTTAAATTTGCACAGAAATCACGTCCTATAGGGCATGTTTTCTTTAATACTCGCTCTCCAACCGGTGCGAGTTGCACTATAAAATGACCTCTACCCCACCACTTTATTCCCACACAAAATTCTCATTCTCAACATACTCTTTATCAATTTTTCAGGTCAATTTCTCAGTCAAGATCTCAGATTTGAAATAATGGCGGGGTTGATAATGTTGGATCATAAATGTAACATCCCCCACCCGGCCTAGAAGAAAACTGGGTCGAAGAACGCTACCGGTTAATGAAACGGTAATCGGTGCAATGAATTTTCAATCAATAATCGATAATTAAACGATATTATGCTTTATAAACATTACCAAAAATAAGCATTAGCCCAATTTATTCAATGTGCAATAGTAATTCATCAATTAGGATTAATTTGTAACTTTTACAAGTTTTAGGGACTAATCTATAAATTTAGTAATTTAGGGGTCCTTTCATGCAATTGACTAAGCAACCATGAAATTCAATACAATAACAGTAAGTCTGCAAATTTTCATGTCGTTCCGGTATCGTTTACCCATCCAATTAGACTATACAATATTTAGTGATCATTTTGCAAATAATGTAGAACTATAATCTCAAGGCCGATCGATACACCCCTTTGGTGTATCAGTACACCTTGTTTGGCCGTATCGATACACCTCAAGGCCGTATCGATACCATTATTTCATCGAACCTTACTGCTAAGAACCGTATCAATACACCCCTTTGGTGTATCGATATACCCTGTTTTACCACGTCTAAATATGCTTACCTGTATCGATACGCCTCCACCTGTATGATACACCTACACTGTAATAACATATTTTATATGTTTTTTCATCATTTTAACTTGTTGAACGATGTCCAAATGCAATGAAATTTTACCCACAAGTTTATAACTAACTAATCTACTAGCATGCCAAATTTTAAGTCTATCCGAATCCATTTACTAAGCTTTTACCTATTAGGCCAAATATGCAAATTTGTCACATTTTACCAAAACACTTAACATACCATTTTGAGCATTTAGACCTTTTCAACATAGAGGCCAATATATACATGCAAAATGGGACCAAACTAACTTGTTTATGCTCTACGCCACCATTCTAGGAGTTCAAGAGCTAGATTAACATTACATATAGGTTTGGACTTGCTCCAAAAATGCTCCTTGCTCCGATCCTCAATCCAACTATGCTTTAACCTGAAAATGCATGGAAATGAAATGCATTAGGTTTACTTAGACTAGTTAGGTAGTCCAATACATTCGTATGTGTATCAATGGAATTCATAGCAAGTATAACAATTAAAAATGCATCTTAAAACATGATTTAACAATGCTTGCAACACATTTTTCTCCATGGATCGACATGTAATGGATACACAATTTCCCAACCAACATCGCCAACAATGAATGGTCAATATCCGCCAACATCACCAATAGGAGCAACACAATCACATCCCGCCAACATCACCAATGTGAGCCTTAGCTCAAGGACCGTAGTCCACTCCTTACCATTGAGCTCATGAATTCTATGGCATGCCAATTGTATCCCATGTCCGTTCGTATCCAAGGATTCGATACTTACCAGTAACAATATTAATAGAAATAACATTAACCAATGTGATGTCAATAACAATACAATGCCAATGACAATAATTCAAAACATGCTCAATGCTCTTTTTTTGATATTTTCATTTTAACATAAGCTATAACAATACAATGCCAATTGTATCCCATGTCCGTTTGTATCCAAGGATTCGATACTTACCAGTAACAGTATCAATAGCAATAACATTAACCAATGTGATGTCAATAACAATACAATGCCAATGACAATAATTCAAAACATGCTCAATGCTCTTTTTTTGGTATTTTCATTTTAGCAATGATCATGTAGAGAATTCTGTAGTAGTTTTAGTTGTAACATAAGCTTACCAAGGCTTATCAATGGTGTCACCAACAAGGCTTAATTGCACGCATACCTTGGCCAATGACAATAATGCAATAATTCAACATCAATGAAACCGGGAAGGCACCTAGCCGATCCCTTGACTCTGACTACACTCACCGATGATTCTGAGGCTTTCAAGGCTCCCGGATAACGACTCCCTTGTTCTTGAACTTGGTGGAATTGGGGGGATTTGGTGATTCTTCACCTTGATTATCTTGAGCTACACAAAATTGAGATTACGAGGTTTTTCAATATCGACAATAGAATCGTATCTATTTAATAGCTATGAAAAACGATAACAACAAACTACTCATCTCTAAAGAATTTCTAGGGTTTAGCTCAATCCTTAAACTCAAGATTAGACATGATTTAGATATGAAATCAATAAACTAATTGAGGGAGACTTCTTACCCAACCAATAGATTCAATCTATGATCAAGAGACTTAAGGAATTCAAAGCTTGGTTCACTCTCCAATGGAGGTGTGTGCTTAGAGGAGTATGATGACTGGGTGAAGGGTGAGGTGCTTGATTGATAATAACCGGGTAAGAAAATATTATCCTTAACAATATCAATGCTTAATTGGGGACTCAATAATTTAATAATTGACCACTCGGTCGAAAGTCAACTTTATAATTTGACTTTCTAATATGAAATTTCCAGTCACCGGAATCAATTTCCATCTAGGCTCGGTTTTGGGATGTTACAATAAACACATTTTTGATTATTGGCGGAGACATGTAAGTTATATTTATTTAATTTAAATTTTGTATTTTTCATTTTGTTATTGTGCCGTGTTATATTTTATAAATAAGAAGTAGGGTAGTTTGAATTTGAATTTAATTGGAGGTTGTTTTTTTAGAATGGGATGGAACGTCGTTTGGATGATTTTATCAATTGGATGACGAGGGAACCCCACCCGCTTCTAGAAGAATATATCTCGATACCGGATTTTAGCACGTATCTAAAATCATTGGAGGTGTGAAATTGGATGTTGATTTGATCAACGCTCTTATAGAAAAGTGGAGGCAAGAGACACACATATTCCACCTTTCGTGCGGTGAGGCAACGATTACCTTGGAGGATGTGTCGCATATTCTCGGTCTGCCAGTTGATGGAGAGGCTATTACCGATAACAACAGTGGTGACTGGCCGAACATGTGTTTGGAGTTGCTAGGGGCTTCGCAGATATGATGGAAGGTGGCAAAGTGTTTCTAAAGTGGTTGCGGGAAAAATTTACCAATTTACTAGATGATGCAAACGAATATGTAAATAAGGTAAAAATACAATTTTTAGTGAATATTAATGAAATAATTAAATGTTCATATGTTAATATTTTTTTCCTATTGTAGGCATATGCTCGCGTTCATATTTTATAAATACTCGGCGGGATATTGGTGCATGGAAAATCTCGCAATAAAGTACACATGTTGTAGTTGCGGCATTTTGATGACGCCGGTAAATTGAGCTGGTGATCAGTGGTACTAGAATTTTTATTTAGGGAGTTGTAAACGAACACCGATCTACAGAAGCACGACATTAGAGGTTGTCTTCTGTTGCTTCAGTCCTTGGCGTGGTTTAGAATGCCGTTTTTATGCCCTGAACTGAGCATGCCGAGCCCATATGTTTTTTCACTATGCCTGAGGTAAGAAAAAAGTTAATATTTTTTAAATTTGTTTTTAATACTAAAGTTATGTTGTTTTTTTTGTAGGTGGAGCAGTAACTTAAGTCATGTTGGTCTTCTCAAAGGTCTAGAGACTATCATATAGGATATCGAGAATGAATCCGAGAATCAGGTAAAAATCTCGATGTGCGGTCGTTATTGAATTTGGGGTATTTATTTAAATTAAACTTTATTAATTCTAGTTATAATTGAATATTGTATAGTTTTTATAGACACCGTACGCGGATCTGAGTATCCACGAATGTCTCACGGAATTTTTAGAAGGGACGAAGAGTGCTTGGACGACCAAGGTACCACTCATCTTCTACGCTACAGTTGAGTGTCATCCGAGCGATCCTATCTTACGGTAGTTTGGTTGTGTCCAACGAATTTCTTCAGAGCCTCAAAATTTGGACGAGTTATATAGGATCACTCGACAAGGGAAGCTCGAGGTAAATTTTTTAATTGATTTAGTGTTTTATCAATTTGAACATAATTTATATTTATAAAGTAAAGTAAAAAAATTATTTTCTGATAGGATGATTGGTCGGTGAAGCACATAAATTGGATTGCTCAGTGGATGGAAAAGGATCTTCCTCATCGGTAACCCATTCGTGACTACGTATTGTTTGATACGATGGTCAACGACGATTACTTTGCGTGGTTTATGGCGAATGAGAAGCCAAATATTTTGACTCAAGAGGAACAATTAGTCATCATTGTGCGTGTGCAAGGCAATGCCCACCGACTCAACATACGAGGGGAGTATGTACGATTTATGGCGGTGCTTCGTCATCGAGTAGAAGGCATGCTTCTGCCTCATCAGCACCAGGACCATCTCAGGCTACCCCACCGATTCGACCACAGGCCTTTACCCACTCGATGCAATCATCATTTCATCCACCATCAAGTCCGACAGAAGTTTTTTTCACGCTTACGGTTCATTTTCAGCCTTGATGAGTGGAACGTCGAGTGTTCTTGTAGCATGCGTACCTTTGTATCTATTTCAACCTGTGGTAACCGATTTTAGGGCCGGGTTTGTTCAGCAAACATCACCGTAGTCCCTATTCTTCACAGGTGGGCCAGTTGGAACGAGTGGTACTACTAGAGTTGGAACCAAGAATAATGACGATGATGAGCAACCAGTTGAGCCTATTCATCGTTGACGCAATCTCGATCGACCTTGTCGTCACCAAGGTGTGGTATCGGTAGACATAGGCTTGTTCATCTGCCATTGTCTTAGTACACGATTAGTGGGAAGAATTGGTCGTCTTAGTGGGCACGTGAAATCCACGAAGCTTGTTCATCTGCCCACTTCATGAAAGCATGTTTAGGAGTACAATACTAAGCTCCAATAGACCTCTGAGCTTGAAGAAGAGCGCCAGTTCTCTACTCAGCTCTAGAAGTAGGTCGAGGGTATGTTAACAAAGACTTCGAAAAATGTATAACCCAAGGTTTTAAACTTGCTGGACTACCCAATGTCTCCTATGTGCCAATATCAGCCTCAAATACCGGTCTAGGCTTGAAGAAGAGAACCCGCTGTTTAGGAGTACAATTGTACAACTTGACTAGGGATGAGACCAAGAGAGCAAAACAAGTTGAGGGAATTTTATGTTTGTATAATGTCTGCTATAAATACTTGTATACTATTCATTTATGTACTTTTATAAGCTTCTTTATTAGCATGTTTAGGGTTACAATTTACATGTTTATAAACTAATTTATAAGCTCGTTCATGAATAGTTCCTAAAATAAATTGACATGAACAGTTTCTAAAATAAACTTACACGTTCGTAAATATTAAATAAACTAACACGAACAGTTTCAAACATAAATAAATGAACACCATAAAAAATAAACGAACCTACATTACATAGTATTGTTTGTTCAAGCTCGGTTCATTCACACCCCTATAAATAGACCCTTTCACATCCTCAAAACTCACACCTTTCATGTCATACTAATTCACTTAATATTTCTTTTACTGAATTTCGTACTAATTCGCTCTATAATGGCTAGAAACATAGATGATTTCTCATATATTAGGAGACAGTCATGCGATGCTGCTATCGATAGTGAAGGTGACTTGCAAGTTGGAATGTTATTCATGACAAAGAAAACTGTGGAGGATGCAATTAAGAACTAAAACATACGTTGATCACTTGTTTCAAGAGTAAAGAAAACAAATGCGGACAACTATATTACAGAATGTGTCCAAAATGACCACGACTGTAACTGGAGGATCCGTGTATCACGAACGAAGAGGCTGAACAATGTGTGGTAGATAACAAGATACGATGAACCTCATACATGCTAGTTCTTCCAATGTAATTGGATGATTCGTACATTTTTTAATTACATCTTTTGTGAATGTTAACAGATTGAGAATGTTATTTCCTACAATGATTTAAATGTCATCTTCGGAGTTGCCTTTTGATCAAAATAACATTAGACACCATCATTTTTTTGTTATTTATGATGTGGACAAATATATGTGTAAAACCTATAATTGATTTTGATATAACAAATTGTTTAAGGACCAAATTGTAACCCAAATTTGTTTCTAAGTCAAAAACTTAAAACCCCAAATTTTTTAAGTGTTTCATACTCAAATTAACCAATTACGCCTAGACGTATCGATACGCTCCTTAGCATTCCGATACGATTTTTCACTACTGGAATTTTAATCGTAAAAATATACCGATATAGTTGTTCCCGTATCGATACGGCTTCATCTAGGTTTATGTTCTTGGTTACGAGTATCGATATGGCCTTCACCGTATCAATACGGGGTGTTGAGATCTTCAAATCTTTGCATTTAATTTTGTTTTTGTTGCCTTTTCAGTTATTGGAATCACCAAACTTTGAAAATTGGTTACCCGTATCGATACGCCCCTTAGGAGTACCGATGTATTTTTCACTAGACTTTTTCCTCAGATTCCAATGAGCTAAAACTGTACCAATACGGCTATACCGTATTGACACGCCCCTGCTTTTACACTATGTCCATTTCAATATGTTCTAAAGTATATCAATATGCCTCTGTATAACGGCTTTTTCTTCTTTTGACAGGTACCGATACGGCTCTTTGTATACCGATACGGTTGGTCACCAAACAACATTTATTGCGGGAAAATGGTCTCCAATGGCTTTATTGATGACCGCAACCACCCAAACGGTTAGAAACCAATGAGAGGGTATAAAATCAAGTCTTCAAAGTTGCAACAACAACTATTGAACATCCATTGAACAACTATCAAGCATTCAAGCAAAAATCTAACCCTTTGAGCTTTTAGAGTCATATCTTGTACCTAACTTGTGTATTCTAAATTTTAATTCTTTGTTTCAAGTTTGAGGTTTGTGTGAACTTGTATTTGGGCAAACATATCACCTTTGAGAGGAATTTTTAGTTTGCTATTCACTTCTTGTAAAAGAGTGAACCTTGATCAAGCTTTGGGTAGAAAGCTTTGATCGATTGTAACGATTGCCTCTTTAGCCTAGAAAAGGGGAAGAATTCTTAGTGAATCGTGTTGAAATCCTTAGTGGGAAGCTAAGGTACTGGATGTAGAGCTTTTTAGAAGCTTGAACCACTATAAATCTCTTGTCCATCATTTTTTTTTATCTTTTTTCTTTGATTCCCTTCAATTTTTTATTTGTCAATTCACCCCTCTTGGTCTTTCGTCATTGATTGGTCATCCCAACAATTGGTATCAGAGCCTAACTTATTTGAGGGATTAACATCCACTTGAGACAATCCTAGAGGTGATTCAATCAACCGATATTCAAGCTATGTCGTCTACTTATGGCCAAAACTTGTACGAGTCATAATCGACCACCAAACCACCCTTCTTCAATGGGGACAACTATCTATATTAGAAGAATAGGATGAGGCTATTCATCAAATCTAACGATTACCTCATTTGGGATGTAATCGAAGATGGGCCATCTATTCCAATAAAGCAAGAAGGAGATAAACAAGTTTCCAAGACCAAGCAAGAAATGATCGATGATGAAAGAAGAAAGTTACAAGTAAATGACAAGGCCTTGCACATGCTCTTTTGTGCACTTGTACCGGATGAGTACTCGAAGATGTCTTCGTGTATAAGTGCAAAGGAGGTGTGGAACAAGCTCGAGACCACCTATGAAGGCACCAACGTTGTAAAGGAGACCAAGATTAAAATCATCAACTTGAGTTACGAGAACTTCAGGATGGCACCCGATGAGAGCGTCACCAAGATGTTCGATCGTTTCTCTGTCATCGTCAACGGTCTCAAAGGCTTAAGAGAATTTATCCCTGAAGACAAGCTTGTTTAGAAGCTCATCTACTCCTTTCCTGAGTCATGGGATAGAAAGAAGACCAAAATCATCGAGGCCAAGGACCTCAAAACCTTGAATCTCGATGCTCTTATCGGTTCTCTTCTTACTCATGATATCATGAAGCAAGGTAGAGAAGAAGAAAAGAGAAGAAGATAGAGACGAAAATGGGAATTACTCTCAAAGCTTCTCTTGAGGAGAGTGATTTGAGTGAAGAGGAAGATGAAGAGATGGCTATGCTAGCCAAAAGGTTCACAAGGTTCATGAAGTCCAATAGAGGAAGAAAGTTCCATCGAAGATGAGACTTCAAGAACAAGAACAAGGAGGAAAAGGATCAACTCATTTGCTTTGAGTGCAAGAAGTCGAGGCACATAAGAAATGAATGCCCCCAACTCAAAAGGAAGAGCTTTGGGAAGAAGAAGCTCAAGGAAAACGTTACCACTTGGAGTGATGAGGAATCATCCGATGAAGAGGAGAAAAAAGTTGCCAACCTTTGCCTCGTGGCTCTTGAAGAAGATCCTAAGGTAACCTCTAACTCATCCGATTTTGATTTATCATTTGATGAGCTTCAAGAAGCTTACGATGAGTTGCAAGAGGTGTACGACGAATTGGTTGAGAAGTATAAAGAATCCTTTTTGAAAAACAAGAAAACAATTTCAAATTTGAAAAATCAAAACTATTCCTTATCTAAAACTAATTCGAAACTTGAGAAGAAGGTTTTGGATTTACAAGAAAGCCAAAAAGATTTTGAAAAGAAAAACCTAGACTTGCAAAACCTTCTTTCCAAAGTTCATGATGATCATCAAAGGGAAGTTAGTGATCTCAGAGCTTCTCTAAACAAAGTTGGGAAACAAGGTTTTGAAAAAGAAAGTTCTTCAAAACCCAACTATGTGAAGGGAAACTTCAATGGCTACAAACAAAGAAGCTTCCCAAGGCTTTATAGAGGAAAGAGGATTAGAAGTGTTTGAGTTCCAAAAGAACTCATCGCATCTAATGACACTAGTGCCATTGCTTCTTGGATTCCCAGGGGAACCAAGATTTTGGGAGCTAATACTCATGGACCCAAAATGATTTGGGTACCAAAAATCAAGACTTAATCTTTGTTTGTAGGGGAGCATTGCTACAAGGCCAAAACTACATGTGCAAACACATGGTACCTTGATAGTGGATGCTCAAGACACATGACTAGTGACAAGAGTCGGTTCTTGGAACTAAAACCAAAGAGTGAAGGAGTAGTGACTTTCGATGACAAATCTAAAGGCCACATTGAAGGAATTGGTTCCATTGGTAATCACTCTTCAATCATTATAGATAATGTTTTATATGTCAACGGTCTAAAACATAACCCTTTAAGCATAAACCAACTTTTTGATAAAGGTTTCAATGTTATTTTTGATTTAAATGGTTGCAAAATTTTAAACATTGAAATTAAAAAAATTGTGCTTATTGGGCATCGCATACGAAACATATACATGGTGCATTTAGATGACATTCATATTTCAAATGCATGTTTTGTTGCAAAATATGAACTTGACTCATGGTTATGGCATAGAAAACTAGGGCATGCAAGCATGAGTATTTTAGAAAATTGATTTCAAATGATCTTGTAAGAGATTTTCCTAAAATAAAGATTTCTCTTGATAAAATTTGCGATGCTTGTGCAAAAGGCAAACATAAAATAGTTTCTTTTAAACCTATTAATGATGTTTCTACTAGTAGAGTTTTACAATTGATCTACATGAATCTTTTTGGCCTTATTAGGACTGTGAGCTTGGGTGGAAAATCATATTCATTTGTTTTAATAGATGATTACTCTAGATACACTTGGGGTTCTATTCTTAAGTACCAAGGATGAGACTTTAGAAAAATTCATCACGTTTTCAAAAATTACTCAAAACGATGTTGGTCAATCTATGTCTCATATTAGAAGTGACCATGGTACCGAATTTCAAAATTTAGGTTTTGAGGATTTTTGTAATTCAAATGGTATAAGCCGCAATTTTTCTGCTACTCGCACTCTTAAAAAAATAGGGTTGTTGAGAGGAAAAATCATACATTAGAAGAAATGGCTAGAACCATGCTTTGTGAAGACAATTTTCCAAAGTATTTTTAGGCGGAAGCCACTAATATTGCTTGCTACATTGTCAACCGGGTAATGATTAGGCCTATTTGAAAGAATAAACCTTATGAGCTTCTTAAAAGAAAAAAGCCTAACATTAGCTATTTTCATCCATTTGGATGTAAATGTCTTGTTTTAAATAATGGAAAAGACAATTTGGCCAAATTTGATGTTAAAAGTGATGAAACTATTTTCTTAGGGTAAACTCTAAAGCCTATCGTTTATTTAATAAAAGGACTTTGGTAGTTGAAGAGTCTATACATATGGTTTTCGATTATAACCTCATTCCGAGGAAGGATTCTTGTGATGATATAGAAAATTTTGAAGCCAATGATGGTGGGCAATCATCAAAGGCAGATGAAGTTCCATCCAAAGAAGAAGAAGCACAAGATCCACCTCTAGAAGCATTGAAGGACATGACTCTAGAGGAGAAGAAAGTGAGCTACCCAAGGGAGTTCAACTATGTCAAAGGTGGTGAGATTTTGGGTGATCCATCCAAATGGGTAACCACTAGACTTTCTCTTAAAAATGCTTGTAATGTTGCATTTATTTCATGCATTGAGCCTAAAAATATCAAATAAGAATTAAAAGATGATTATTAGATATTGGTTATGCAAGAAGAATTAAATCAATTTGAGAGAAGTCAAGTTTGGACATTAGTTGATAGACCTAGTAATAAGTCTACCATAGGAATTAAACGAGTTTTTAGAAACAAACTAGATGAGAGTGGTAACATAGTGAGGAACAAAGCTAGACTTGTTGCTCAAGGTTACACTCAAGAAGAAGGAATCGATTTTGATGAAACCTATACACCCGTAGCTAGAATAGAAGCTATTAGGATGCTTCTTGCATTTGCATGTTATCATGAATTCAAGCTTTTTCAAATGGATGTAAAAAGTGCTTTTTTAAATGGTTTTATTAATGAAGAACTGTATATAGAACAACCACCCGATTTTGAAGATCCAAAATATCCAAACCATGTTTTTAAACTTTCAAAAGCTTTATATGGTTTGAAACAAGCTCCTAGAACTTGGTATGAAAGGTTGTCAAGTTTTTTAATTGAAAAAAGGTTTTGACAAAGGAAAGGTGGATACTAAACTCTTTATTAAAATAAATGGCAAAGACATTTTAGTAGTACAAATTTATGTTGATATAATTTTTGGTTCTACTAATGAATTGTTTTGCCAAGATTTTGCTAAGTTGATGCAAGGTGAGTTTGAAATGAGCATGATGGGGGATCTCTCATTCTTTTTGGGACTCCAAATCAAACAAAGGAAGGATGACATCTTCATCAATCAAGCTAAGTACATTAAGGACATGCTCAAGAGGTTTGGCTTGGAGAATGTGAAAACTCAAGCCACACCCATGAGCTCTTCTACAAAGCTTGACAAAGATGAATGAGGTAAGTGTGTTAATTTAATGCTTTATCACTATATGATTGGATCTTTGCTTTATCTTACCGCAAGTAGACTAGATATTTTGTTTAGTGTTTGCTTGTGTGCTAGATTCCAAGCTAGCCCTAGAGAATCACACCTTATAGCCGTTAAGAGAATCTTTAGATACCTTAGAGATACATCTTGTTTTGGCCTTTGGTATCCTAGAGATTCCTCCTTTGATTTGCATGCTTATTCGGATGCAGATTGTGGAGGTTGTAAGATAGATAGAAAGAGTACCTCCGATACTTGTCAATTCCTAGGTAGTATGATTATATCTTGGTTCTCTAAGAAACAAAATAGTGTAGCACTTTCTACCACCGAAGCGAAATACATATCGACCGGAAGTTGTTGTGCTCAAGTCCTTTGTATGAAACAACAACTTTTAGATTATGGAATTGATGTAGGTAACATCCCTCTTAAGTGTGACAACACTAGTGCCTTTTGTCTCACTAAGAATCCCATCCAACATTCTAGAACCAAGCACATAGAGATAAGACATCATTTCATTAGAGATCATGTCTTGAAAAACGATGTTGTTCTAGAATATGTAGACACCTTGAACCAATTAGCAGATATCTTTACCAAACCTTTAGACAAAGAGCGTTTTTGATCTCTTAGGAGAGAGTTAGGTTTAACTAGCCTTTCTTGAACCTTATAGCCTTTTAGTGTCTAAAAATTTTACTTGAATTTGGTTGATCTCATTGCTTAAGTGTTTTTGCTCCTATATACATCTATGCTTATTGCTAGGGGGAGTATGCATCTATTTTAGATCATACATGATGTTCATATATCATTTGCATGCATTTTGATTTGAGTAAAATTGAATTTTTGAGAACCTTACAGTCAAAAATGATATTTTTGGCTCAAAAGTGCCGATATGGGGTAACGTGTATCAGTACGGGTATCTTGAGATTGTTTCGATACAGTTTGACCTGTACTGATACGGGGTTGCATATCGAAATGGCTAACAACTATTTCAATACAATGTTTTGATACGCACAGGTGGCGTATCGATACGCGTAGCTACTGGAGAGTTAAATGGAATTAGAAGAGGGCTTTTCAATTTAAATCAAACACCACTTTTCTATCAAACCCTAGATACGGTTTTCTCCTATAAAAACCTCTCAAATCCCTTTATTTTTCACACATCTCTACAAATATTTTGAGGGCTTTTGAGTTTCACATCAAACCCTAAAAAAAATCATGTTTGGTGCATCATCAGCTCCTCATTCATCCATAATCCTTTATTCAAGGTATAAATGTTGTAACAACGGTCCCACCTGCGGTGGTGGTTGATGCATTTTTACGAAAAAATATTTGGTATAGAGTCGCCACCAATCTTTTTTAATTTAGGTGAGATTAGATCACCTAAAAACCTGACTATTTTAATAAAACATGTTTTTGTGTTATTTTATTAAAACAACAAGTTTTGTTCTGCGAAACCAAAAAAATAGGTTCAAGTGTCAGTTATGTGTGAGGAAGGGTGTGCATCCCACAACGCCCAAAATTGGTACCTGGTCGATTATGTATTGTCTAAATGATGGAAATTAAGAATTCGAATTTAATTTAAAATTTGTGATCCCTTAATATATTTAAAAGAATATTTCTGTGTATGAAAGGAATTTACACCCCTACACCCGGGGCATAATTTCTGTTATATTCCCGAAAGGAGGGAACCTGTTTTAAAAATTATAATTTAGAATTAAAGATGGTACTTTGTAATAGAGATTAACGGAAAGCGACACCCCTTACGTTCGAGGTACGTTTTTTCACGAGAATCCCTAATAAAAGGTTTTAATTTAGAATTCAATTAAAACAATGTACAAGATATATATACGGATATATATATATATATGTTAGACTATAAATATTACGAGTATAATAGTAAAATAGTAATAATATAATATAATATAATATAATATAATATAATATAATATAATATAATATAATATAATATAATATAATATAATATAATATAATATAATATAATAAATGTAATAATGATAGTAATATATAATAATATACAATAATATATAAATAATATGGTAATAAAATAAAAAAGAAATTAAAAAATATAAAGAATAATAACTAAAAACTGTAAAAATGGCGAAAATAAAAGGAAAAGGAAATTGAAGTGCAAAAGTATAAAGGATACAAAGGCTAAATGGCCTGAAATGCAATTTCCGCGTCCATTTAAAAACACGCGGATCCTCTATTCGGGTCATATCTTATGCGCGGGTTACACCAAGGCCAAAATGGCGTCGTTTTGACTGCCTATAAATGACCCAATTTTGACAAAAAAGGCTTATTTGATTCTGATAATTAAAAAAACTCAAATCTCTCTCTCAAACTCTCTCAACGCAGCCTAATGCCGGCCACCATCTCTGCCGCAAGCTCTGCCGAGCGCCGCCGTAATTAGCAACGGAAACCGCCGCCTCCGGCGATCGGAGCGACATGCAAGGACACGGTTTTGTTTGGGTAAGCCTCCTAAACTTGGATTTCAACTTAATTTTTGGTAAAACTAGATCGAAAACCCTAGATCTAAATTTAAAACACTTATTTTTTACCCTTCTTTCTTGGTTCGATTTATTTCTTTCGCCTTTTTTGTTGTTCCGATTGATGTAGTAGTAGAATGAACTTGTATTTTTTTCAACCCCCCAATACATATGGTTGCTAGGATTTTTATAACCCAATATATATATATATAATAATATATTTCTTCTTTTTCAGGTGGTGGGAGCAGAGACAGGGCAGTGGTGGCAGAGGGGCTGTGGAAACAGCCACTGATATCGCACGTGGCCACAACCCGCGGGGAGTTGAGAGGACAGGGTGCGACAATGGTAGAAGATAAGAAAGGGGTAGGGTTTATTAAGGTTAAGGGTAGTTTAGACATTTTGTAAATGGGTTATTTGTATTGATATTGGGTTTGGGTTGTAAAGGGAATTGGGTTTTATTTAGGTCATGGTTATTAGTTGGGTTAATTTAATTTAATTTTTAATTCTGGATTGGGTTTGAGATTTGGGCCCAGGAAAAAAATAGGTGTTTACAGCTGCCCCTCTTTGCTCATTCTTGTGTAACAGAAATAGAGCAAAGACAAAAGAACAACTATTTTTGCTCGGTCAAGTTTGGGTTCTTTCTCTAGCCACACGTTTTCTTAAATTTCACGCGATCTTCTCGACTGCTCTTGTTGGCAAAATCTTCAAAATAGGATATGTTGGGGAAGCAAAATCTTCGACTTGCTACGACTCTGACAACGAAGCTGCAACGCTGGCGAAGAAGCAAGGTCTACAAAACTTGATCCAGCTGCAACACAGGCGAATAAACAAGATGAAGGTTCTGACATTTGAACTGACTACAACACCTATGGGAAACAAGATCAAATGATGAAGGCTCTAATGTTTGATCCAGCTACAACACTGACGAAGAAACAAGATCGAAGAATGAAGGCTTCGATGTTTGATCCAACTGCAACACCGACGAAGAGATAAGATCTGACAGAATTTTCCTTCTTTTTTTTTCTTTTTTTCTTTTTTTTCTTTTTTGAAATTAAAAGGGTTGATGATAAGGTGATTAATCTATTCTTCCCAATCTTGGGGAATTAGAATCTGTAAATTTGGGTGATCTGCTCCAGCACTGACGAGGAGGCAGAATCTTAAAAGAGTTTGATCCGCTACAACACTGATGAAGAGGTAGGATCTAGAGAAAGTTCCTGATCAAGCTACAACTCTAATAAAGAGTCATGATCTGGGTGTTCGATCCGCTTCAACACTGAAGAGGCAGGATCTGAAAGTTTGATTTTGATCAAGCTACAACTCTAACGAAGAGGCATGATCTAAGAGTTCGATCCGCTACAACACTGAAGAGGCAAAATCTGAAAGTTCAATTCTGATCAAGCTACAACTCTGACGAAGATGCAAGATCTGAGAGTTTGATCCATTATAGCACTGACGAAGAGGCAAGATTTGAGAGTTCGATTCTGATCAAGCTATAACTCTAACGTAGAGGCATGATCGGAATTTTTGCATATTTGGTCCAGTTACAATACCGACGAAGAGGCAAGACCAGGATTGCAGTTTTGATTTTTCGTTTGATTTTTCTCTTTTGCTTTTTGATGATTTTTATTTTTTCATTTTTTCATTTTTTCCTTTTATTTTTTGTTTCATTTTTTGTTTGATTTTTTAATTTTTAATTTGGAAACTAGCTATGATTCCGAGGTGATATCCGAGAAGATTTTGGTCTAGCTGCAACACTAGCGAAGAGGTAAGACTTGAAAAGGGTTTGATCTATTGCACCACTGCCAGAGAGACTAGACTGAGAAGAAGTTTGATATGCTACACCATTGGCAGAGAGACGAGATTTGGAAGAAGTTTGATATACTACACCACTGACGAAGAGGCGAGATCTGGAAGAAGTTTGATCTTCTCCACCACTGATAGAGAGACTAGATCTGGAAAATGTGGGATCCACCATACCACTGATAGAGACATTAGACCCGAAGGGATAAAATTTGATCCACTACACTTCTAACGAAGGGTCAAAATAAAAAATAGTGGTTTATCATGTTACGACACTGACAAGGATACATGATAGGTTAGTCCGCTACACTATTGCCGGGGAGGCAAGATCTGAAAAATGATTTTGATCTGCTGCACCACTGACGGAGGCAGGCTCTTGGGATTTAATTTTGATTAAGCTACGACTCTTGTTATATGTGAGATAGAATCAGAACAAGTTGGTTGATCTGCCGAGGGTTTTAACAACACTCTCGAGGGTGATGTATCGAAGGTCCTAGCATTACTTCTGAAGGTGACGTCCCGAGGATCTTAAATTCATATATTTTTCTGACTCTATTTTCTTTGGCAGCTTGTTCTCTCTTTGGTTGATCTTCTTGCTTCTCTTCTTTAATGTTGATCAATTAGCTCATCTATCTTAAGGAAATAGAACTTGGTCGGTTGATCTACTTCACGATTCTTTCGGGGAGATAAGACGTGCCAAAGTTAAAAAAGTGCTTGGTCAAAGTGAGTGATAAATTGACTGCTCTATAATAAAATTGAAAGGTTTGATCTGAATATTTGATTTGATTGATTCTCTATGTCAAGGATGTTGGATCTTGTTAACGACTGTCTGTTCATTCTTGGTTGAAGGCACCAGAAAATATTTGCCCCATTTCTTCATGTCTAGGATACTAGAATTTGTTAACAACTATCCGGTCTTTCCTATTTGAGTGTATCAAACCTGTAAATTCTTGGTCTTTTAAGAAAGGATCGAATACCTTTAAGAAAAAATAGAGTTTTTTAAGAAAATATCTTTTGAGAAAAGATTTGTTCAAGAATTTTTTTCTTTAGAAAAACAATATCCCCGTGAAAGGCTTGAATTAAGAAATTAATGTTTTGAGGAAAATATCCTTATGGAAGGATAGAATTAGGGAATTAAAATGTCTTTATGGAAGGACTGGATTAAGAAACTCATATTTTTGAGGAAAATGTCCTTATAGAAGGACGAAGTTAAGAAACTCCTATTTTTGAGAAAATGTCATTGTGGAAGGACAGAGTTAAGAAACTCCTATTTTTGAGAAAATGTCATTATGGAAGGACGAAGTTAAGAAACTCATGTTTTTGAGAAAAAATGTCATTATGGAAGGACAAAGTTAAGAAACTCCTGTTTTTGAGGAAAATGTCCTTATGGAAGGATGTGATTTTAGAAAATTGCTTTGAGTGACAAATGCAAAGTTAGTTTCCGGTAATGTATTTATGCTAATGACATGTATGTGTATGTTTTTATGATGATGCAGGGATGCATGAAATTCTTTTCAGAATCTTCAAGTTACCAGTGCTAGATGTCATGACGTATGAACATGCTTCATGATGCAACGATGCATATTTTTTCATGTATGCCCTCAAGATGGATGAAGATGCATGTTATACTTGCGGAAGTCCTTTTCTTTTGGCCCAGCTTGATATTCTGATCCATTCCTGTTCCAAATATGCCCCAACAAAAATTTGCCCCTAAATTTCGTTGCTCTCATTTTGAATTCGAATTTTTGAGCTGAATGATCTTGACGTCATTTCTTTTTCTCTTCTCAAAGAAAATTGGATTTATCATTGGTTAAATCTTCTCAAGTCTGTTTTGACGCCCCACTTAATCTTGGGCTTAGATGAAGGCTTCAAACTTTGATATGAGTAGACACTTGCCTTTGGTCCCTATACTTTAAATCTCTATAAAGAATAATGCAAGAAATCTTTTGTTTCTCAACCATGCAAGATGCTTATATGAATGAGAAAAGAACATTATTTTTCTAAAATATGATTTTTCAAAACAGGCCTCCCTATATCTATCTATATATATATGTATGGAAAAATCATGACAGATGAATAAATTAAATTTTAATAATATTTGTAGAAATGCATCATTTATTAAAAACAAACGCACACACGCCCTTACAGAATATTCCTTTTTGGCTGCGGGCCTAGGCAAAAGGTTTGTTCCTGGTGTTACTCAAAAAGAGATTTAAATGAAAAAGATGTCTTAAAAAGTTGTCCACAGATCAGACAGATCTAACACTATATCATTGTCAGTTCGTCTCGGGGACTCCATTGTTGAATTTTAAAGTGCCATTTTCAATTAGATCTTGCACCTTGTTTCTCAGGGCTCCACAATTCTCAGTAGTGTGGCCTGTACTTCCTAGATGATAATCACACACATCATTAACATCATAGCCTTCTGGGTAAGGAGGCCCTTTTGGTTTAGACTGAACTGGGGCTAACAAATTTTTCTCAACAAGCATCGAAAGCAACTCTGTATATGTTACCGAAATTGGATAGACAAATTTTTGAAACGTCATAAGTCGACGTGAGTATGAATAGTTTGATTGGTGCGAGGACCAAGGTCAATTGGATGGATAAGACCCCGCCATATGAACCTTTGATCCACTTCCTCCTCTAACGATCGCACTGCTAGAATCTATGATCTTCCCTTTTTCTAATGGCTTCTTCTATGAGTTCACCTAATATCGCAGGGTCTTCGAAGTTCTTGGTTGCATTTCCCAGCATATCTTTTAGGAATGGATCTTCTAGGTTTCTAACAAAACTAGGCATTATCTCCCTTTCAAGTAGAGGCAGTTGTACTTACGCTGCAACATCCCTCCACCTTTGCACATACTGCCTAAAGCTCTAATTGGGCCTCCTCCTCATGTTTTGCAATGTTGAATGGTCTGGGTCAATGTCTGTTATATGTTTTTACTGCTCTATGAAGGCTTTAGCTAGACCCTTCCTTGATTGTATCTTGTATCAGCTAAGCTGATTGTACCACCTAGAAGCAAACCCTTTTAAACTGTCTTGAAAATAGTGAATTAAAAGTTTTTCATTATCAACATGCCCCGTCACCTTTCGGCAGAATATGGTGAGGTGAGCAGATGGAGAGTTTGTTCCATCGAACTTTTCAAACTCTAGAATTTTGAACTTTAGAGGTAACACCAGATTAGGGACCTGACTCAATTTTCTTGCATCAGTCTCGCAGAATGCATTCGACCTTTCTATGATTTAAAACTTTTCCTCAAGTCACTAGCACCAATCTTCAAACTTCTTAGGTAGTTCGATCTTCACTTTAGCCACCTCATTAGGATTGTTGTCACTGATTTTTTCACTTTTGTTATAATTGTTATTATTTTCATAATTAGTATAATTGCTATATGTTTGTGTTATAAAATATTAATGTAGTAGTTAGTATTAGTATTTTTGTCATGTGTAGGTATCATATAATATTGTTAACATAGTAATTGTTACATAGACTTTTAATTAGTGTGTTATAGTTAGTATAATAGTTAGTATAAAACCCAAAATATAAAAAATACATAGGCAGTCCATTTGTATAAAACCCATAAAATACAAGTCCATTACAAAAAATACACATTACATACAATAAAGGCCCATTCGGCTAAATACTAATCAAAGCTGAACCTTAATCTTCTTCCTTTGTTTCTTGCGTAGTCGAAGGACAATCGTTGGATCAGGGGATTGATCCAACGGAGTAGATCACGCCAGCTGGAGATGATATAGTGTCGCACCACTCGTGACCGTTAGATCAGGTCATGATCTAACGGTTCAGGTCGCTCTAAGACAGGGCACGCGGATCTCCACTCGCACGTGGCAGTCACGCGCACGACGTTTCAACTTCGGCCAGTCGTTTCATCTTCTCCGGTGAGCACCTGAGCTGATTCCTTTACCATTCACCCTTTGCCAACGTTTCCTCAATCGTTTTCAGTCACCAGAATCATGCAAAGAGGGAAATAAAAGGGGTTAGATCCCAAATCTGAAGCAAGTCAAAGGGTTTAATCCCTAAATTGAAGCCCTAGCAAAAATCAAGTTGCAATCGGATTAAGACAGTGAGCAAAAGGCAACCAGCTTAAAATCAAAGCCGAGATAAGAGCAAATAAGGAAGATATTTAGGATTCAAGATTATAATTCAAGAAATATGTAACTATATAAACCCATGGTAATCCATGTAACAACAGACAAGAATCAGACAAAACATACACGATACACAGTAGATACAAGAGAAAATAGGCATAAGTGGCATACGGATTGTAGAAGCAGCAAACAAAGACTGTAAGCAATTCTTAGAGAAATAAAACAAGCATTCTTCTGGTAATTTCTTTGTTTTTTCATATTTATATTTTGAATTAAAAATAAAGAAAAGGGATAGCTTTTTACCACTATTTTGTGTAGCACCGCTGCATATTTTGGTTTCAATCAAAGCTCTGGTGGAAAAATATGAGTTGGGGCTCGCTGGATTCTGCTAAATTTTTTTTGGAAATTTTGCCGCCGGCAACGGTGGCCGACACGACGGACGTTCATCGTGTTCATCAATTCATGAAGAACATGTTCAGAGAATTTTAAAGGGAGTTGGTTTAAGCCGTTTGGAAATTGGGGAGAAAAATGATTTTTGTCTATGATAAATAACTTATATACAAACCCGTTTGACTGACCCATACTATTGTCACTGATTTTTCACCTTCGTTACTTTTGTTATCATAATTAGTATATTTGTTATATGATATTGTTATATTAGTATTAGTATTGTTGCACTACTGTTTTACTGTTAATGTAGTAATTAGGTGTCATATAATTAGGTGTTAATATAATTAGTTTATTATAGTTAGTATAATTGTTAGCATAAATGGTTAGTATAAAACCCAAAAATAAAAAATACACACAGTCCATTTGCATTTATATTAAAATGTCCAATACAAAAATAAAAAGTCCATTACACAAGGGCCCGTTCGGCCCATTTTATTGGATGAACTAAACCCTAACGCCCTTTCTTTGTTTGTGCACGACCAACAGGGGACCATTGGATCAGGAATTGATCCAACGGTGTAGATCACACCATTTGGAGGGGGATTAAGTGGCGCAGTTCCTACCCATTAGATCTAGATGAGATCTAACGACCAAAATCACTCTAGAGCAAGGCACGTGGATCACCACTCGAGCGTGACAAGCACGCGCGCGAAGTTTCAACTTCGACCGGTTGTTCCATCTTCTCCGGTGAGCACCCGAGCTGATTCCGTTGCCATTCACCCCTTGCCGGCATCTCCCTCAACGATTGAAGCCACCAGAAATATGCAAAAGAAACAAATAGGGGTTAGCTCATGCTAATTCCTAAATCGAAGCCGAGGCAAGAATCAAGCTAAATTTGATTCAAAACAGAGGCAAATCGTGAGTCAACAACAAATCGGCTTAAAATTAGATCCGAAATAGAAGCATTATAGATGATTTTTAGGGATTCAAGCACTTTTTGTAACTATAAATACCATGTATTTCTTTGCACAACACACACAAGATTGATACGAAAAAAACACAATTCACATACATACACAATAAGCATTCGGATTCTAGAGGTTGTAAGCAAGCAAACAAGCAAGTGTAATTAAGCATTTTCCAAAGAAACAAAAGCAAGCGAATTTCTGGTAATTTTCTCTTTTATATATATAATCTTTGATTTAAATAAGGAAAAAGGAAGTTTTTACCTTAATGTTATGTAGCACTGCCGGGATTTAGTTTCGATGTAGTTCCGGTGAGAAAAAACATGATTTGGGGTCGTCGGAATATGGGAAAATGGGTGGTTTTCTGGAAATTTTGCCACCGGCAACGGCGGCCAGCGCCGGTGGATGGCGGCTGACCCAGCGGATGTTCATCGTGTTCTTCAATCTATAAAGAACACGAAGAACAGGTTCAGAGCCTTTTTTAAGAACATCGGTTTGATTTGGGAGGGGAGGGATAAAATGATTTCTGTTATAACTTCGGCTATTTATATCAACCCAGAATCCAAACTGAACTCATTTGTCAACCCGCACCTTTCTTTCTTGGGTCTTATACCTCAGCTCTTCAGTTCACAATCTTTTCAATTTCGTCCTTTTTCTCATAAGTTGACCATCGAATTTCACTCATTATTCAATTTTAACCTTCACATTTTGCTTTCTTTCAATTTAATCCCTAATTCTAATTTTCTATTTTAAAATAAAAGAAAAATATCATTTTCTTTATTTAAAGATTTAGCAATCATTTAAGTATTTATTTTAACTTAAGTATTTAGTTATTTCTTTATGTCTTTTATGTAAATATATGTGTGTAAAGCCTTAGGGATAGGATCTTTAAAACCTAGTATAGAGACATATGTGCAATAAGATTTCCTTCATATCTTAAAATAAAATACACATAAATACATTTAAATCTTAATAGTTAAAATGAACGTAGACATTTCTTCTAGGGTTAAATCACTGATTAGATTTAATAAAAACTTTAACACACATAAATTTCTTTGTTGGTTTGTTTAAAAAGTGAAAACTTAATTAATGCGGTGTCTTATCAAGCGGGAATGACGGGTTAGCGCTAGGAGTGTTGGCAGTGATTGAAGTTCATTTCTCGGGCGATAAGGCCGTTAAAATAGATTTATATTCACTAAGCGGACAAATAAATTGAAATCTTGTGAACTTGCAAATTCCAATTTTCAAATCACATTTTGAAATCAATTAGGTACCAATTTTTTGGGCGTTGTGCGGGTGCTAACCCTTCCCCACACGTAACCGACCCCTGAACCTATTTTCTTTTGTTTCGTGGACCAAAATTGTTGTTTTAATAAAAAATGTTTTATTAAAATAACCCTTGTTAAAAAAGTGACCCAATCACACTTTCTTCAAAAAAAGATTGGTGGCTACTCCGTATTTTCTTAAGTTTTTTAAATAACGTCGAAACCTCCTAAAAAGGGGTTGCGGCACATACCCGTTTCTGACCCGTGCCTTTCTTTCTCGGACCTTCTACCATGGTTCTTCAGTTTGCAAACTTGTCAATTTCGTCCTTTTTCATTTTAAATTGGCCACCAAATTCTTTTTCTTTATCAATTCGGCCATCAGATTTTAATTTCTTTCTATTTAGTCCTTAATTCAGATTTTCTTTTAAAAGATAAAAGTTAATTACTCTTTTCCTTTATTTTAAAATTTAGCAGTAATTTAGTTATTAAATTTAATTTAAATATTTTAGTTGCTTCTTTTTTTTGTTTTTATGTACATATGAGATTGTTAAAACCTTAGGAATATGTTCCTTAATTAGCTTAGATTAGAGACGTCTTTGAAGTAAAATTTCCGTCATATTCTTAATTAAACACACTTAATTTATTTAAACCTTAATAGCTAAAATGAATTTAGATATTTTAGGATTAATCATTAATTAGGTTTTATTTTAAAAACTATAACACATTTAATTGTTGCCGTTGCTTGGTTAAATAAGTGAAAACTAATTAATATGGCGTCTTACTAAACGAAAATGACGAGTTAGCGCCGAGAATGTTGGCGGTGATTGGAGTTCATTTTCCGGCCGGTAAGGCCGTTAAAATAGATCTATATTTATAAAACGGACAAATAAATCGAAATCTTGTGAACTTGCAAATTCCAGTTTTGAAAATACTTTTTGAAATCAATAAGGTACCAATTTTTGGGCGTGGTGGGGCCGCTAATCCTTCCCCACTTGTAACTGATCCCCGAACCCATTTTTCTAGTTTCCATAGACCAAAAATGTTGTTTTAATAAATAAAACGTTTTATTAAAATAACCCCGTTTTTAAAAGTGATCCAATCACACTTTCTTTAAAAAAGATTGGTGGTGACTCCGTGTATTTAGTTCTTCAAAAAGTCGAGCTCGAAAGGGTTGCAACAGCTTGGCGACTCTATTGGGGAAGTTTTTGTTTTTAAATAAAAACAAAAGAGGGCCAGGCCGCAAATTGTTTTCAAAATATTTTTTTTGAAAAGGGATGAAATTTGCAAGTTCACAAATTTTCAATTTATTCGTCCGTTTAATGAATATAATTCTATTTACGCATTCCAAAGTTGTTCAAAAGCTTTGTTCCTGAGCTTATCCCGTTCGTTTAAGTGAGGGGAAAACGCTTTGCTCATGTAAGAATATTGATTCTCCGCATGAGCCTAGCAAGTACCTTTGGGACTCATATGCCTAATGTCTTCGTAAGGATACCGATCCTTCGAGAAGACATAGGAAGTGAGTCCTCCTGAGTTGAACTTGGTTCGTTTGAAGCCTATAATGGGCGAGAACCAGGGGTCTTGCTACCCTTAGTAGGGGACAACAGGGACAACTCGGGTACCTTTTTAGAACCTAACCAAGTTTGAGAATCTAGAGTCTACCTCATTAGAGCCATATGGAAAACCTAGGTTTTTTTAGTTTGGTCAATATCATTTCGCAAAGATAATCCGTGGAGACATGTCCTGGAATGTTGGAATGCCTGCCCAGAGTTATTTATGCAATGAAATTATTTTGGACCATTTTGTTTTCTTGTATCTAATATTTCATCTTTTGTTATTTTGCATGTCTAATCTTGCATCATCATTCCATTTCAAGAAGGGTTTTGGTTCTTTAAAATATATGCTCTGTTAGAAAAGTTGTAACCATGGATGGAAGGGTCTTGAAATTGGAAGAACAGAATGCAAAGGTTCGTCACTAGTCTGAAGTTAATCAATGAACATTTGGGAACAGTTTGGCAGTTGACCATGAAACAGAAACTTCAGAATATGCCCATATCAACATTAAACAGAATAACATGTAGGAGCTGCAGAAAATCTGGGTGCACTTTGACTACGAGACCAAGCAGCTGTTCTATGAAACCTACGAAGATATAGCATACTTGTTGTATGTGAAGGTCGATGAACAATTCTTGAAGGCTTTGGTCCAATTCTGGAATCTGCGGTATTGGTGATTTACCTTCAATGGAGAGGATATGATGCCCACGTTTGAAGAATACTTGGCTATGTTTAACTTACGCAAAGTGAAGAGAAGTTAGGTCTATGCTAAGCTTCCTAAGAATAAAAATACGCACTCAAGACTTCAAGCTTTCGCTAGCATGAGTGATGGATGGGTTAAGGGATTGATACGGAAAAGGGGTGGCAGTTTTTCCTTTCCTTGGACAAGTATCAGAAACATAATTCCAGTTCACCCAGATAAAGAAAAGAGAGTGGATCTCTTGGCAATTACGATCTATGGTTTGGTCATCTTCCTAAAGGTTCTGGGGAACATTGATGTAGCATTGCTTGACTTCTTCGAGCAGCTAAAAAGGGGAGTTAATCTAGTACCTACCGTGCTAGCTGAAACTTTCATCTTGTTGAATGCATGCAGAAAGGTGGAAGGTGTGCGCTTCGGAGGGTGTGCTCCATTACATCAGGTTTGGGCCCTCAGCCATTTTTGGAAATTCCCAACTTTGACTCTGTCGAATGTATTCTCCCCAAACTTATCCCATCTTCGTGAATTCTTGGCAAAAGATTGGCCAGTTGTCAAGAAAAACAAATGGCTGGACATTTTCAAAGACTGCCGTGATAAAGACATCAAATGGAGGGTTCCTTGAATGGGCCATGCTAAGATCCTGTACAAGTATGGAAATTTTAATTTCCTGATGCTGTTAGGATTGTGGGGAGGGATTGGATGTGCTCATTTGCTAGTATCTCGACAGTATGGTTCTCGGTAGTTCATCCCATTCACTACTGGGCTCAGTTCATCAGAGTTCGAATTTCAGGGAGAGTTCAGGCAGAAGGTACAAATAATTGGTGACTTGTGGAACAACTGTTATCATATGGAGGTAGAATATGATAGTCACTGCATGTACACTACTGACTATGATGTTTGGAGACACGTAAGGATGAATGATAAGGTCATATTACTTCACCTGGCCATGCCAAGTCTTTAGAAGAACACTTGAAAGTGGTCCATTCTGAAGCTGATATTCTGAAAGAAGAGTTAAGGAGAGCCAAGTTGGAGATAGAGGCCCTGCGAGAACAGAACCAACAAGATAAGTTTGAGTCATAGCTTGACGTAGACAAATTCAAAGGAGAGACAAATTGGGTAACGAAGCTGTACTTGGATTTGAAAGAGAAGTATGAAATCCAGATGGTTGACTTCCTCAAATTTCAGACAACTGTTCGAAATGCTGACTTGCGAAAAAACCCAGATCAGTGGAGGCAGAAAATTGAACAAGCTATGGGCAAAAAAAGAGAATGAGGCAAACATGAGATTGAAAAGTATAAACAAGCACTCGCAGAGGAACGGAAGAAAAATAAACAAGTGACAAAAAATGAGAGGGGCAAACGAACCCTTGAAAAAGAGAAGGAAAATGTAGCTGCTTGGAAAAGGAAGGCCCAAGACAACAAGAATCGTCTGCTTGAACTACATGCAGCATATGATGGGACTTGTAAGAAGCTGAAGCAAAGCCAAAATTTCATCGCCGAATTGCAAGATAAGTTGGATGACTTAAACTGGACTCTTCACAAGTTTCAGAACGATCACACCTATATGGAGCTCCAGGCTTGTCTGAATGAGAATAATTCCTTGAGAGAGCAAGTGGAAGAAATGGATAACATCATCCAGGAATACAAAATGAAAATCTTGGTCCTGAAGGATATAGCTGATGAAGGCAATGATTAATGGTTTATGCGTCTCAGAGATAATGCAAGAAGGTCCCAAGAATGAGATGAATTCGATAGGACTGTCATGACTCAAGTTCAAGATGTGGCTCAACATGTGATGATGCAAGTCACCGAAGCTGCAGCTCTTCGTCAGTACATCAAACCAGTATGAGAGGTGGGACCAAGGCTTATGTGGCTAATTGAAGAAGTCAAGGAATTAGGAGTTCGTGCTGAAAAATATTTGTAAAAGATATGGAAAAGTTAATGTAATAAGGACCTTTTGATATTCAATAAAGTTGTTTCTAAAAATAGATATTTCATTGAACCAATGTTCTTTTGTTTGCATTCATGCATTTGCATCATTTCGTTGTTTGTTTGGTTGTTTTATTTTTGGCTATACATTGCACTGCATACATTCATAACATATCAAGACACTAATTTAAATATAAAATGATAGAAAATGCCAAAATAGCCCACAAGTACGGTACACAGTCACAAATGAAAGCAATAGAAGATAGAGTGGCGACTTTGGAAGTCAACTACAAAAGTACCCAGGATCGATTGGATAAGTTGGAAACTGACTTGAAGCAAGAAATGGAGCTGGTACACCGAAAGACAGTCAGCTCGATCGCGGCTATGCTAGGGTTCAAGGACCTAGATGCAGCAAAAACTGGTGAGGAAACCAATGCTCTACCCTGATTCCAGGGAATGACTTTCATCCATCCTAGAATACAAAAGGAAGCTTCTACAACGAAGGCTAAGATATCTTCCTACTTTGTTGAAACTTCCACCCAAAATGAGTCAAAGGCCAGCACTGAAGGGGCTCACAACTATGAGGTGCCCGATCTTGACGAAATTGCTGATAAAGCTAAGGCCGAAAAGAAATGGGAGGATCGATATGAGAAGCTTGAAGGAATGATCAAATCCTTCTAAGAGGGAAGCACTCATGGAGAGGTGGATGCTAGAGACTTGAGTTTGGTGACAGATTTGGTGATGCCCCGAAATTCAAGGTCCCTGATTTTGAGAAGTACAATGGAACCACATGCCTATCAGCACATCTAACCATGTATTGTAGGAAGATGTAAATGTACCTGGACAACGAGAAGCTACTTATTCATTACTTCCAGGATAACTTAGTGGGATCAGTTACACGTTGGTATACGCATTTAAGTCGGGTCAATATTCGATCATGGAAGGATCTATCAAGAGCCTTCAGTGACCAGTACAAACACGTCACTGACATGGTTCCAACTAGACTGGTCTTGCAAGGGATGGAACAAAAGCACCATGAAAGTTTCCGTCAATACGCACAAAGGTGGAGGGATGTAGTTGCTCAGGTTCAGCTGCCCTTGCTTGAGAATGAAATTACCCCAATGTTTGTAAAAAACTTGAAAGGTTCATTTTATAATCGTATGATAAATCACGCAACCAAAAGCTTCACAGACATGTTAATGAATGGCAAGTTGATCTTGGTGGCTGTCAAGAGTGGAAAATTGGATGGAGGGGAAACAAAGAAACCATACACGAAGATAGAGAGTGAGATGAATGCAACCAATGTCTACAACCCCAATTATTCAAAGGGGGTGGTTTTCAATAAGCCCAATGCTTCAATTCCAGCCCCTGTTGCAACAAACTCACCGAAAGAAGAGCGAAGATATCAAGGGAACTCAAAGCCATACTTCCCTCACATCCCAATGACATATGTAGAACTGTTCGCTGAACTGATCAAGTCTCAGATGGTACTACCACGCCATGTTCCTCTTTTCTCACCTCCATATCTCGCATGGTACGATAAAAGGCACAATGTGAGTACCATGCAGGTATTAGGGGGCATACAATTGAAAACTGCACTGCCTTCAAAAGAGTGGTAGATGACCTAAGGAAATCAGACATGTTATCTTTCGAAACATCTGAAGAGAAAGGAAACCCTCTGCCAAATCAGTAGAAAGTAGGAGTGAATTCCATCATCGAAGAAGAGGACAAGAGGGTCAAGAGATATGTTGCTGAAGTTAGGGCATCAATGAAGTGGGTGTGGACCCAAATGGTTGCAGTTGGGTTGTTAGAAGGAGAAGCCCTATAGATGATGGTTGAAGATGTGCTATATTGTGTGTACCATAGAGCAGGAGGACATGAGATTGAATGTTGCTCGGAATTAAAACGCCTGGTTCGGGCTAAGATGGATAGTAAAGAGCTTGAGTTTTTCGAAAGAGGAAGCAAGAAGCACATGATGAATGTATGTGCAGTAGAAGAAACAAAACCAAGGAAAGATTATACAAGGATGAAGCCTTTGGTAATCAAGACCAAGGCAAGTGTAAATGAACCTACGAAAGGTGTGGCCCCGCGACTAATAATTAAGGCACCAACTCGATTCCCATACAAGAATAGCAAGCATGTCCCTTGGAACTATGCCTGTTCAAGAACAACACCGGGGGAATCATCGGTTGGAGATACGACAAAGGAAGAACCAGTAAATAAAGTAAGTCACTTCACAAGGAGTGGAAGATTGTACTCCCTAACAACAGTAGAAGACAGAGATGTGACACAGAGAAAAACTGCTACTAAGAGCCAGAGAAGGAAGACGAAAGAGATTTCTTTAAAGAGAAGCCATCAGTGTATCACGAGCCTGTCAAGGAGTCAAAGGCTCAAGAATTTCTAAAAATACTCAAACACAGTGAGTACAGTGTGGTGGAGCAGCTCCACAAACTCCCAACCTGAATCTCTATGTTGCCTATGTTACTGAGCTTTGAGGGTCACCGTGAAGCCTTGTTAAAGATTCTAAACTAAACGTTTGTGCCAAAGGAGATTTCGACCGACAAGATGGATATGTTGGTCGATAATATTGTTATGAATAATTTCATCTCTTTTAATGATAAGGAAATACCTAAAGGAGGGAGAGGATCATGCAAGGCCCTGCACATTTCCACAAGGTGCAAAGGAAACATGTTGCCAGCGATTTTAATTGATAATGGAACAACCCTAAATGTTCTCCCATTGGCAACATTAAAGAAGCCACCAATAGACAGCTCACACATGAGGGCTTATCAGAACACTGTGAGAGCATTTGATGGAACACAAAAGGAGGTGATAGGACGAATTGAAGTGCTTTTGCAAATTGGACCATCAACTTTCGAGGTAGAGTTTATAGCCATGGACATAAAACCCAATTATAGTTGCTTGCTTGGGTATCCATGGATTCATACAGCAGGAGTAGTCCCCTCCACTTTACATCAGAAGCTAAAATTTGTGATTGATGGACAGCCAGTAACGATAGGTGCAGAGGAGGAAATCATTACATCAGTAGCCACTGATGTACCATACATCGAGGTCGATGAGGGTGCGCTCGAGTGTCACTTCAGGACATTAGAGCTAGTCAATGCAACCTTTGTCACTGAGGGAAGTAAAGTACCAAAACCAGAATTATTTAGCTACGCGAAAATGCAGGTGAAGCAAACACTCAGAAAATGAGCTGGAACTGGGAAATGATTTGGGAAGAGGCACCAAGGAAGGTTATATCCCGTAGTTATCCCTGCCAAGAATAAACGATTTGGGATAGGTTTCAAACCTAACCATTGGCAAAGAAGAGCATAGATCAGAAAACACTATGAAAGAAGGAGGCAAGACTGAAAGTAGAGGAAATTGAGTAGGAGCCAATGATATTTCCACCCTTGAGTCATAATTTCAGATACAAAGGCTCTCTAGATCCAAATACCCAAGTTAGTGAGGAGGAGAAATGAAAGAATAACCCGTGTGAAGCATTTGAGAAGCTGAGCATCAACTCCATAACAGCCGGGGAATGAGAGAACAAGTACTTGTCCTTGATTTGCCCCTGCTCTGAACTTGACAATTGGACTGCTGAAGAAATTCCTATAATCTTTGAGACAATTTTAGATTAATTCTCAGAACCTACCTTTTTGCCTTTAGACCCGAAGGTAATTAGAAATCTTCTGTAAAGGGTCTATGTCCAAACTTATAATTTGAATTTCAATAAACATGCATCTTTTCCCTTTCAACAAATCTTGTGTGGCAAACTCTTTTCATAAGTAAAACTCAAATCAAAATAAAAAATTAAAAACAAATTATTCCAATCATTACATTCATCTCTTTTCTTTGTATATATTATATGCCCTTTAATTTACAAGTCTTTAGATATTAATGGCACAAACGACTCCGAGTCAGACCTTAAGGTTGATTTTGAACTACCTTTATGCCTAGAAGAAGTTGAGAATGTTGACGATGAAGAAGAATATGAATTGCCTAGTGATCTGCTCAGAATGTTAGAGGGAGAGGAAAAATAGATTCTACCTCATAAGGAGGAGTTGGAGATTCTGAATCTTGGCATAGAAGAAGAAAAACGTGAGGTGAAGATCGACACCACCATCACAGCTAATACTTGACAAAACTTGATTGAGCTCCTAAAAGAATTCAAAGATATTTTTGCCTGGTCATATCAAGACATGCCTGGTCTTGATACTGATATTATTGTACATCAGCTTCCTATAAAAGAAGGATGCGAGCCTGTGAAGCAGAAGCTTAGAGGGATGAAAGTTGAAATGCTCTTAAAGATTAGAGATGAAGTGAAGAAACAATTTGATGCAGGATTTCTTGAACTAGCAAAATATCCAAGTGGCTAACATTGTTCCAGTTCCTAAAAAAGATGGAAAAGTACGCATGTGCGTTGACTACAGGGACCTCAACAGAGCAAGCCCCAAAGACAATTTCCTGTTGCCGCACATAGACACACTAGTGGACAACACAGTTGGACACGCCCTTTTCTTTTTCATAGATGGTTTCTCCTGGTATAACCAGATAAAATGTGCCCAGAAGATATGGAAAAGACTACCTTCATAACATTATGGGGAACCTTTTGGTATAAGGTAATGCACTTTAGTTTAAAGAATGTAGGGGAAACCTACCAAAGATCCATGGTCACCCTTTTTCATGACATGATGCACCGGGAAATAAAAGTATACGTGGACGCTATGATCGCCAAATCTCGATCTAAAGAGGAGCATTTGGTGAACCTACAGAAACTCTTTCAAAGGTTGAGGAAATTCCAGCTAAGCTTAACCCAAACAAGTGTACATTTGGGATTACATTTGGAAAATTATTAGGCTTTGTTGTAAGCAAGAGAGCAATTGAGATTGATCCAGACAAGATTAAGGCCATACAAGAACTCCAACCACCTCAAACACAGAAGGAGGTTCTGGGTTTCCTAGGGAGGTTAAATTACATCGCCCGTTTTATCTCCTAGTTAACTGATAAATGTGATCCAATGTTCAGGCTACTAAGGAAGAATAACACATGAACATGGAATGAAGAATGTCAAGTAGCATTATAAATAATCAAAGAGCAGTTAACTAATCCTCCTGTGCTAGTACCGCCGGTTCTTGGGAAACTATTGATTCTATACCTGATGGTGTATGAGAGTTCTATGGGTTGTGTGCTTGGACAACATGATGAAACTAGAAAGAAAGAAAAGGCAATATATTACCTGAGCAATAAGTTCACCGGTTGCGAGACCAAATTCTCCTTAATAGAGAGGCTATGTTGTGCTTTGGTATGGGCAGCTAAGAGGCTCAAGCAGTATATGGTATATCACACTACGTGGCTAATTTTGAAATTGGATCCTTTAAAGTTCAAGATGGAAGCTCTAACACTGTCAGGAAGATTAGCACGTTGGCAAATGCTACTATTAGAGTTTGATATCCAATATGTAAGTCAGAAAGTAGTAAAAGAGGAGTTCCATAGCTGACTTCTTGGCAAGCGGCGCTTGTGATGACTATGAAGCATTAAATTTTAATTTTCCTGATGAAGAGATGATGTGTATTTCAGAAGATGTTGAGGTTCCAACGAAATCATGGATCTTGAATTTTGATGGTGCTGCAAATGCTTTAGGACGTGGTATTGGGGCAGTTTTGGTTTCATCAGAAGTGGATTATTACCCCTTCACCAGTCGTTTGAAATTCTTCTGCACCAATAATATGGCAGAATATGAGGCTTGCGTATTGGGACTAAGAGAAGCTATTCAAAGGAAAATACGTAATCTGAGAGGTTTTGGAGACTCGACATTAGTTATCTATTAGATACGGGGTGAATAGGAGACGAAAGATGCAAAGCTAATAGAATATCACAAGTTGGTCCGTGAATTAACCAAAGAATTCGATGAGATCACCTTTAAATACCTCCCCAGAGAAGAAAATCATATGTTGGATACCTTAGCCACCTTAGCTGCCATGTTTAAGGCAATTGAAAGATCAAAGATGATGCCTATCAAACTGAAAATGCTAGATTCCCCAGCTCACTGCTATGACGTGGAAGAAGAAGCAGATGACCAACCATGGTACTATGACATTCTACAGTATATGAAATCTCAGCACCACCCACCTCAGGTAGCTGAGAATGAGAAGAAAATGATTGGGAAATTGGCATCAGGGTACGTTCTTGATGGAGAAATTTTGTACAAGAGAAGTCGAGATCAGGTGCTTTTGAGATGTGTGGATGCAAAAAAAGCTTAGTTGATCCTAGAAGAGGTTCATGAGGGAGTTTGTGGAACTTACCCTAGCGGTCTCACCATGGACAGAAGAATCCTGCAGTTCGAATATTATTGGTCAACTATGGAAGGGGATTGCATCAATTATTCTCGCAAATGCCATAAATGCCAAATTTATGCTGACAAGGTTCATATACCTCCTCAGTCACTCCATGTTATGTCAGCTCATTGTCTATTTTCCATGTGGGTCATAGATGTCATCGATTAGATTCATCCAAAGGCGTCAAATGGACATCGATTTATTCTGGTAGCCATCAACTACTTCACAAAGTGGGTTAAAGCAGCCTCATACACAAACGTCACTAGATCTACAGTTTGCAAATTCTTGAAAAAAGAAATCATTTGTCGGTATGGCTTTCCTGAAAGTATCATAACCGATAATGCCTCTAATCTGAATAATAAGATGATAGCAGGAGTCTGTGAGCAGTTCAATGTCAAACATCATAATTTAGTGATATGTCGCCCAAAGATGAATGAGGCATCGGAGGCTGTGAACAAGAATATCAAGAAGATAGTCGCAAAAATGGTTGACACATATAAAGACTGGCATGAGAAATTACCGTTTGCCTTATATGTATACCGAACTGTTGTGCGAACATCCACTGAGGCAACACCATTTTCTTTGGTGTAAGGAGTAGAAGTAGTATTGCCAATTGAAGTAGAGATTCCATTGCTCCGAGTCTTAATGGAAGCAAAATTGGAGGAGGCAAAATGGATCCAGGCGAGGTATGACCAGCTGAATCTAATTAATGAAAAAAGGTTGAAGGCATTGTGTCATGGGCAGATGTACCAAAGAAGGATGATAGGGCACATGAGAAGAAAGTTCACCCGAGAGAATTCCACGAAGGTGATTTGGTATTAAAGAAGAGATTGCCAATTCAATGTGATTCCCGAGGAGAATGGGCACCAAATTGGGAGGGACCTTACTTTGTAATGAAGGTTTTCTCAGGTGGGGCATTAATTTTGGCTGAAATGGATGGTGATGAACTTTAGAGCCCGATAAACTCGGATTCAGTCAAAAAGTATTATGTCTAAAAAAGAAGAAGAAGAAGAAGAATAAGAAAAAGAAAAAGAAAAAAAAGAAAAAAAGCAGAAAAAAGAAGAAAAAAGAAAAAAGAGAAAAAAAAGGAAAAGAAAAGAAAAAAAAGAAAAGGGGGTTCAAAATGAAAACTCGTAAAGGGCGTTTTGAAACCAAAAGAGGACTTGCGAAGGGCGGCTCAAGTAGTTGATATGGCGGGAAATTCTCTCAAGGACAACATGGATATCTTATCGCATTGTCACCATTTTTGAAGTCTGCTCGGTATGGATAACATTCAGGACACCTCACTGCGTTTTGATAGGAGGAGTTTTTGGTCATTGATATCTGAATATTTGTAATCTCTTTTCTGTTTGCCACAATATTGATAAATTTTGTTTCCTTTAAGCTTTCCTTTCTTTGATTAGACCTTTATTTCCCTTTTCACATAAGCATCTTGCATTGAAATGGGGATTTAAAAGTTTGAAATCATTTAAAACATGCAAAAGATTTTTTAGCATTACTCTGAGATTTGTTTAATAAAGGTGTTGGAACTATGAGACATTCCGTGGTTAAGTTTTGAACTCGAGGCATGAAAAAGTGTTAAACACATGAAGACGTTCAAGGTGGAGATAAGTTTTGCTGCAAAGATTTCTACACAAGCAATTCAAAGTTTTATGCGAATACAAGAATCAGGGAATTCTCAGGAAGTGTTGAGGGTTTTTGACATTACTTTAAGACAGCATGTTGCAAAAACAAGGATGCCTACACGAGATAGTATGTCTCCCACAACAATGAGAATAATTTTATAGACATTGGAAGAACAATAGGATCTTTATTCAAGGAGGCTTGTCACTGAACATTGATGTATCAACTACAATGATAGTTTGACAAAGCCTAGAAGAGTGTTGAAGAATATGAGGATAAAGTCAGTCCTTCCAACCAAGAGCACAAGATAATTGGATTGAGCGAGCAAATGTGCAGAAGATTAGAAATTTTCTATAAAGAGGCGCAAAGATTGAGAATGGCAAAGATTCATGTCCGAGGAGTGGTCAGTGGAATGTTAACAACAAGAAATCGTTAGAGCCATCTAGGATTGAAAGATGGGTTGCTGCAAACTTTCTTGCTCGTTGTGATCCTAATAACATTGTGCAAAGCCTTTCAGTGTAGAGAAATGAAAGGAATTCATACTGCTACTTTTTTGATGGGATAGGCCAGAATAGACGCTTACCATCTCTTGCCAGAGTTGAGAAAATGATTGATATGATACAACCTAAGATCCCTGGAGCTTCACAGTTGCTTTTGTGACCCCTACCTGAAAAAAAATTAATTTTAAAAGGCAAAAGAAAAACAACATGCATTCATGTGTTAGGCATCCTTAGGGACATGTATATCAAAATTATAGCATCCATTCTTTTTGTATAAAAAATACATAGGCAGTCCATTTGTATAAAACATATAAAATACAAGTCCATTACAAAAAATACATATTACATACAATAAAGGCCCGTTCGGCCCAATACTAATCAAAGCTGAACCCTAATCTTCTTCCTTTGTTTCTTACACAACCGAAGGACAACCGTTGGATTAGGGGATTGATTCAATGGAGCAGATCACGCCAGATGGAGATGATATAGATCCGCACCACTCGTGACCGTTAGATCAGGTCACAATCTAACGACCCAGATCGCTCTAAGACAGGGCACACGGATCACTACTCGCGCCTGGCAGTCACGTACGCGACTTTTCAACTTCGGCCAGTCGTTTCATCTTCTCCGACGAGCACCTGAGCTAATTTCGTTACCGTTCACCCCTTTCTGACATTTCCTCAATCGTTTTCAGTCACTAGAATCATGCAAAGAGGGAAATAAAATGGGTTAGATCCCAAATCTAAAGCAAGTCAAAGGGTTTAATCCCTAAATTGAAGCCCTAATAAGAATCAAGCTACAATCGAATTAAGACAGTGAGAAAAAGGCAACCATCTTAAAATCAAAGCCGAGATAAGAGCAAATGGGGAAGATATTCGGGATTCAAGCTTGTAATTCAAGCAAATATGTAATTGTATAAACCCATTGTAATCCATGTAACAACAGATAAGAATCAGACAAAACATGCACGATACACAATAGATACAAGAGAAAATAGGCATAAGTGGTATACAGATTGTAGAAGCAACAAACAAAGATTGTAAGCAATTCTCAGAGAAATAAAGCAACGATTCTTCTAGTAATTTCTTTTTTTTCATATTCATATTTTGAATTAAAATAAAGAAAATGATAGCTTTTTACCTCTGTTTTGTATAGCACTGCCACATATTTTGGTTTCAATCAAAGCTGTGGTGGAAACATACGAGTTGGGGCTCGCCGAATTCTGGAAAAAAGAAGTTTTCTGGAAATTTTGCCGACGGCAACGACGGCCGACATGACGGACGTTCATCGTGTTCTTCAATTCATAAAGAACACGAAGAACATGTTCAGGGAGTTTTAAAGGGAGTTGGTTTAATGCGTTTGGAAATAGGGGAGAAAAATGATTTTTGTTTCTGATATATAACTTATATACAAACCCATTTGACTGACCCGTACCCGCTTCTGACCCGTGCCTTTCTTTCCCAGACCTTCTACCGTGGTTCTTTAGTTTGCAAACTTCTTAATTTCGTCCTTTTTCATTTTAAATTGGCCACTAAATTCTTTTTCTCTATCAATTCGGCCATCATATTTTAATTTCTTTCAATTTAGTCCTTAATTCAGATTTTCTTTTAAAAGATAAAAGTTAATTACTCTTTTCCTTTATTTTAAAATTTAGTAGTAATTTAGTTATTAAATTTAATTTAAATATTTTAGTTGCTTCTTTTTTTGTTTTTAGGTACATATGAGATTGTTAAAACCTTAGGAATAGGTTCCTTAATTAGCTTAGATTATAGACGTCTTTGAAGTAAAATTTCCTTCATATTCTTAATAAAACACACTTAATTTATTTAAACCTTAATAACTAAAATGAATGTAGATATTTTAGGATTAATCACTAATTAGGTTTTATTTAAAAAACTATAACATATTTAATTGTTGCTGTTGTTTGGTTAAATAAGTGAAAACTAATTAATGTGGTGTCTTACTAAACGGAAATGACGGGTTAGTGCCACGAGTGTTGGCGGTGATTGAAGTTCATTTTCTGGACAGAAAGGCCGTTAAAATAGATCTATATTCATAAAACGGAATCGAAATCTTGTGAACTTGCAAATTCCGGTATTGAAAATACTTTTTGAAATCAATAAGGTACCATTTTTTGGGCGTGGTGGGGGCGCTAATCCTTCCCCACTCGTAACCGACCCCCGAACCCATTTTTTTGGTTTCTATAGACCAAAAATGTTGTTTTAATAAATAAAACGTTTTATTAAAATAACCTCGTTTTTCAAAGTGACCAATCACACTTTCTTTAAAAAAAGATTGGTGGTGACTCCGTGTATTTAGTTCTTTAAAAAGTCAAGCTCGAGAGGGTTGCGACAAGGATCAGGGATAGTGTGCTCATTAGGGTTATTAATTCCTTTATGCGATCAAGATCTAGCCTGAGGGCCTTGTTGGTTTTCAACCGAAGACGGCACTTGCAGATGTGTCTTGTCAAAAGGATTTTCTGAATTGTGTAGACCACTAAGTTCAATGGCCAATCCTTTTCCCCTTTTAGGATCTTTGCCTGCCAACATCACATCTATCTTGGCCAGTAGATCCTCTTGTGACTGTGAGATGTGGTCGCGAGTTGCTTGTTGCACCTTTACCAGGTTTTGCTCCATGGCATTCTTTATATCTTTGTACGCTTTTCAAACTTTTCCAAACGGCCATCCATTTCTTTAGCCTTGCTTTGAGTGAAAAATCAATGTTGACTCGGCTAGATCGAATGCCCCAAAATCACTATGATCGCAGTTCTCTCAAAATTAGAAGCTCGACCAAGAAACAATTATGCAATATGTGATATAAATGTATGCAAGATGAGATGTTAATGCAATGCAAAAACAAAATAAAGTGAGTTAGTGCGGATTAAATAATGAATAATTTATTGTAAAAAATTAAAAATGTATAGAACCTATAAGTAGACATGCTTTACTTGAATAAGAGAAATCCTACCCAATCATGCTTTCTACCCGCATATGTTGAAAAAAAGGTGAGTCCTACCCGAACATGCTTTTCTACCCTTATACTTGTTTTACATATATAAACATATCAAAATATTGCGGAATAATAAATAACATTGAAATTAAAGAGTATAATTGAAAGAATTAAAAAAACCCATCTCTCTCTATTATGCACTTATAGGGTGACTCTCTAAACGAGCATAGGTTCGATATGGCTCTAGACAAGGTAGACTGCTATGGTTCACTACATGTGGTTTAGGTTCTAAAGTAATGGTACTCGAACTGTCGCTAGGACATTGATTCGGGAGGATACATTTCCCTAAGTCTATGCGGATATAAAGATCTAACGAAAACAAAGGTACAAATGTATCCCGAAAGCGATCCACTATCCTGCACGGAGGTGGTACCTCACGAAGGAGTATCTTCTCACTCACACTTAAAAGGGATGGAACTCGGGTGCGGAGCTCATGATATGCAAAACTAGGGAAACAAAATTTTAGAAAAATCTTTTTGTAAAATGTTTGGAAGGAAAAGGGATCACAAAATAAATTAAACCGAATTTATAGTTTCCACTCATCAGGACAAAAAGTAATCGAATGGTGGCTCGACTCTTAAAAAAAGAAAGGTACTCCCCAGCAGAGTCGCCAAGCTGTAACAACGGTCTCGCATGCGGTGGTGCTTGACACATTTTTACGAAAAATATTTGGGATAAAGTCGCCACCAATCTTTTTTAATTTAGGTGAGATTAAATCACCTGAAAACCCGACTATTTTAATAAAACCTTTTTTTGTGTCATTTTATTAAAATAATGAGTTTTGGTCTACGAAACCAAAAAAATTGGTTTGAGAGTCAGTTACGTGTAGGGAAGGGTGAGCACCCCACAACGCCCAAAATTGGTACCTGGTCGATTACGTATTGTCTAAATGATGAAAATTAAGAATTCGAATTTAATTTAAAATTTGTGATCCCTTAATATATTTAAAATAATATTTCTGCGTATGAAAGAAATTTACACCCCTACACCCGGGGCATAATTTCCGTTAGATTCTTGAGCAGAGGGAACCTATTTTGAAACTTATAATTTAGAATTAAAGATGGTACTTTGTAAAAGAGATTAACGGAAAGCGGCACCCCTTACGTTCGAGGTACGTTTTTCACGAGAATCCCTAATAAAATGTTTTAATTTAAAATTCGATTAAAATAATGTACAAGATATATATACGGATATATATATGTTATACTATAAATATTACGAGTATAATAATAATAGTAGTAATAATAATAATAATAATAATATAAATATTATAACATAGTATAATATAATAAATATAATAATGATAGTAATATATAATAATATACAATAATATATAAATTATATGGTAATAAAATAAAAAAATTTAAAAAATATAAAGAATAATAACTAAAAATTGTAAAAGTGGCGAAAATGAAAGGAAAAGGAAGTTGAAGTGCAAAAGTATGAAGGATACAAAGGCTGAATGGCGTGAAATGCAATTTCCCCATCCATTCAAAAACACGCAGATCTTCTATCTGGGTCGAGTCTTATGCGCGGGTTACACCAAGGCCAAAACGATGTCGTTTTGATTGCCTATAAATGACCCAATTTTGACAAAAAAGGCTCATTTGATTCTAATAATTAAAAAAAACTCAAATGCTCTCTCTCAAACTCTCTCAACGCAGCCCGATGCCGGCCACCATTTCTGTCGCAAGCTCCACCGAGAGCCACTGTCATCAGCGACAGAAACCGTTGCCTCCGGCGACATGCAAGGACACGTTTTTATTTGGGTAAGCCTCATAAACTCGGATTTCAACTTAATTTTCGGTAAAACTCGATCTAAAACCCTAGATCTAAATTTAAAACACTCATTTTTACCCTTCTTTCTTGGTTCGATTTATTTCTTTCGCCTTTTTTGTGTTTCCGATTGATGTAGTAGTAGAATGAACTTGTATTTTTTTTCAATGCCCCCATTACATATGGTTGTGCTACCTTCACAAAAGTACTATTTTTATGCCTATTTTACAATGCCTTTTCTTGCTTTTGAGTACATTTAGCTGTATTTAGTTGTTAAATTCATGCATTTACATAAGGTGTTAGGATTTGTGTTTATGCAGTGTGAATGATTGTTTTCTTGGTAATATTACATGCTTGGCATAGTAGTTGGCAGAATAGAGCATATCAAGGTAGCGCAGGAAGGATTGCTAGAGAGAATGCTGAGATGTTGTTGGCACATGCCAAAGCTCCGTTTGGTAGAGAAGAGAAATTTGATGCCAGGCCAAGTAGTTGTTGAACCCAAAAAAATAGGACCAGATCAGGCTGCAAGAAAATAGCAATTGGATCAATCTCTGAAAAATAACAAAAAAATAGTGCCAAGCTTGGTTGGCAGAATGATGCCAAGCTTGGTTGGCGAAGCAGTGACGGCAGATGACGTCAGCCCTAACCTGATCAGCTCACATTCAAACTTTGGATAAGATGATCACATCCCTTATCCCTTGAGCATCCAAAATTCAAACTCAATAGCTTATCCTAAGTCTTCCTTGCACGCCTATTTAAAGAACGATCAAGCAAGCATTTGGGGGGATTTGATTTTTTTGGAGAGATTTTTTAGGTGGAGTGATCGACAACTGGCTGCACCAAGGAGACGTGGTTCAACTAGCTTGACCGAGAGCCTGGATCTTGGAGGACTGCATCGAGAGACCCCTTCTTGCCCATTCTCTGTTTAGTTGTTATTATTTTCTTTTAAATGATGATGTATTTGCAAAACGTTGAAGGTTTTTGGTTGATACCCTCACCATGAACTAATTTAATAGTTGGTGGGGGATGTTTGCATTGTTTTTATATTTAGTTTTTAATAACGAAAATGCTTCGGCATTATTTTCCCTATCTCCCATGTTCTACAATGTTTTATCAAAACTATGCCAAGCAAGAGCTGGCATTGTTGGCTTATTGAACCTTAATATCTTAACAGACTTAGGGGGCAACGATCTGTTGCCAGATACTAAGGCGAGATGCTTCGAAAAAAGATTTTTAAGTAGATGAGCTTACTTCTGAAGTGAATCTACCCCTTAGGAGTAAAGGTTGGGACTTAATCAAATTGATTTATGAAAAAAACATCACTATAGAGATATAGGAGTTTTTACATGGTTAATTTAGGGCATTGACCATCGAGAGAGGCAATGCTAGTTTTGAATATGTTCATTAAACGATGCCAAGGTATTATATTATTATAGTTTGGCATGGCATGAATAGCGTGAAAACCATGCATCCCTTGCCAATGCTCATCATTCATTTTAAACAATCTTCTTGCCAACATTGTTTTATTTTTATTTCTTTTAAACTATTTTCAAACCCAATTTGAACTCAAACAATATATTTCCTTTGACAAGTAACAATCAAAGCGGTCAAATTCCTGGTCAATCCTTATGGGGTCGATACTCAGTTTACTGTTGTATTACTTGCCGACCGTATATACTTGCATGCAAAAGACTAAATCTTGGCACTGTTTTATACATTCCAATACATTTTCTACACCTTTTTCCAAGCACCCTCATAGTCGAACAAGTTTTTGGCGCCGTTTTCAGGGATTGAGATGAAATTTATTGTTTTGATTTTTACTTGTTTCTATTTTAGCACTAACCTCTATTTTTTTCTTTTTCTTTTTTTTTCTTATTTTCCTTTTATTATTTTTCTAACTTTAATTTTAGTTTCATTTACTTTAGGTACTTCTAGGAACATAGAGGCCCAAAGAATGAGCATTAAAGACCACATTGAAGCTTACAGCCAACGTCCTCAACATCAACCGAGCTACTCGTACGATGATCAAGTAGACTTCTATGATGATTAAAACTTTGCTGCTACGACATATATGTCATGGAAACATCAGCCGAACTACTCGTACGATGATCAAGTAGACTTCTATGATGATTACAACTTTGCTGGTACAACACACATGTCTTGGAAGGAGCACTTAAAATTTAGGGAGGATATGAATGCAAGGATGGAACTGAACGTCAAGAGATTATTGAAATAAGCAGAAAAATTGAAAGACACACAACACAGATTTTGAGCATCCTAAATAGCATGCTACAACAACTAGTTCAAGGGGATTCTGAAAGTCCAAACCAAGAAGACGATGGACAAATCACTCAAAACTTGAGTCTTAGAGCGCAAGAAAGCCTCCTAAGTGATACTGAAATCACAAGGACAAGTAAGGAGCGTTTTGAAGCAATCACCCTTGGGAATTTCACTCAGTTGAATAAAGAAGGAACATTGCCAAGTGACACAGAGGTTGCTAGGAAAAACCACAACGAACAATGCAAAGTTGTTACTCCTTGGAGTATCAAACAAGTCAAGAATGAAACACATGCCAAGCAGCCGGTTATTTGTCAGGAAGAGAAATTAGAGCCAGTAGGTGAACCCAAGGAAGTAGAGAAAAAAGAGGTAGAGGCTGATGATCCCAGACCACTATCTGATGCCAGACCGCTATCCGATGCCAGACAGCAGTTGGATGCCATGTAACACCCAAAAAATCGGGCCTAGAAGAAAATCATGTTATCAGTTGTTAAGTTAAAGAATTCTATTTTATCTTAGTAAGCTTAATTAGAATTTATTTGAGTAAAAGGACCATTGTGAGAGAATCAAGGAATAAATGACTTATAGGAAAGATGAGTAAAAAGAGTATCATCGCAAAGTTGACATTTGCATGCTAATTAAAAAAATAAAAGAGGGGCTATCACACTTGTCAAAGGAGAGCTATGGTAATTGGTTTTGGGAAGGTGATCACTCGGCTCTTGAGGAAGAGAAATTGTCTTCAACTCTTCTTCTCCTTATGACCGAGATATACATTCATGGAGAGGGAGATTTCTTGAGTTTGAGAGAAATTTCAATTGAGGAAGAAACTCCTGGGCCTAATTCGATTAGATGTTAAGGAAGGTATGAATCCTTCCATTTTATTTCTTGCATGTACGATGAACTCAACAACCCATTGAATGTTAGCTTGAATTGGTTGATGTTTGAATGATTTGTTTATAGTTGGAATCTTGTGTTCTTAAAGAATAGTTGAGTTGATCGAATTGGGTTAAATAGGAAGTTTAGAGGCATGAAACTAATGATTTATGTTAATCAAGAGACCAAAATCTAGTGATAAATCATATAGGAGAAATTATATAGTTGTGGATATAATTAGGCTCTATAAATGAATATGTTAAATGCTTAACTTGGATGAATTTATATATCTTTGTATTTAGTTGGTCGAATGGTCTTATTGTTGGAAGTATAAACAAGTGTAGGAGGATTGTTCATTGTGATTTCTAGAAATCAAATGGATTAGTATAAAGGACGGAATTGATGTTTGAGTGTGCTTAAATTGGAGTAAAAATCTGATCCTAGACTGTTAAAAATTGAAGATTTAATCATGCCTTGTTTCGAATTAAATTTGAAGTTAAGGTTGATTGTAATTAATCTATAGATTTTGCGTAAACAGATTCTGAAATCTGCATTAGCTGTGACTTTGGGAAATTGCTATAAATTGTATTGGTGGAATTAAAACCTATAATTTATATGGTTGAAAAGCTTGTCATGTCTAGTTTCATTTAAAACAAATGAAACTGAATTTAGAGTTTTATAACAGTTTGTAGAGACAATTGTTCAAAGACAGTGTAATCTGCCTGGTGACAGAATTAGGTGTATCTTTAGATTAAAAACTGTATTAATCCATAAGGATTAAAAATGCAAGGTTTATATGGTTAGAAAGCTAGTTGAGACATCTTTCCAACGGTGTAAATGGTTCGAAATTCTGATATACGGAATGAAAAATATAAAATTTTAACCGAGTGAGGTGCAAGCTGCCGAGCAGCAGCAACCACTTAGGGAATTAGAAAATATTACTGAAAAATAGTCTAAGAAAGGCTGGAAATTTAGTTAATTAATGCAGTGTGAAGAGTAATAAAATACTATTTTGATAACCGATGGCATGTTGTTTAAAATTTTGAACTAGTAGCTTTTAAATTGGATGAAAGTGACCTTAAAACTGTCCTAAACTCAGTCAAGGAAATAGGCAGTCTTGTTATGAAAAGTGTGTACTGTCTTGGATGAGAAATTATATAATATGCTAGGTGCTGCTTGGTGGGAAAAATGATGCTGTTTTGATGTGTTGTCTGTGAGTCATATTAATGCTAATTTGTAACCGAATGATTGCTAAAGGGACTGGCTTGTGTAAGAATACAATTAGGGACAACTCTGATTATATAAAGCATGTCGGTAATTGTTTGAAACTGTTTGAGTAGTTGAAGGTGAATAGACTGAATAGTGAATACATAGATTCAATTGTTAATAATTTGCTTGTATGTTGGATAGATTATAATGACTTGGTTTAATTGTTTGAGGTACATGTTTGGACATGAATGGATAAAGATAAGTGTTGTGGGAAGCTAAGAGAGTTGTGGAATTCGGGAATTCCATAACTTTGGAATAACCAGGTGAGTGTAGTCACATGAGTCTCGGGTAACACGGAGTTATTCCGATGTTTAAATTCGTTACTGCTAAGTATTAAATGTTTGTGAATGAATTGCATTATATATGTACATTGTGTAAAAAGGCTCAAATAGAGCTAATTGAGGTTGAGCATGCATTCATATTTAGACTCTAATGACGTTGCATTTCTTATGTCGTAAACGCCTTGCTATGCTTGAATGATTGATTATGGAATTTCTTTGATATCGAGATGAATTGAGTACTTGATATAAAGCTTGGAATAATGACTAACTATTGACAATAAGATATTCAATGAAAGATTGAGTAACTAATTCTAAATAATTAAGAAGCAAGAAAGCTTGACTTATGCAATAAGTCATTGAAATAAGGAAACAAGCAAGGTTACTTGTAACCTAAGAAATCTCTATTAACTTTAAACGTAAAGCTACTTGTACAATAAGCAACTTCCCGAATATCTAAACTAAGATAAACATGTAAGTTGCCTTTTTAAATGGAAGACCTTGGATCTATTGGTTGATGCCTGTTATGTTTGGACTACGGTCCCTTGTTATTAAGATCAAAGGATCTTTTAGTACCTTTGGTACTCTTGTTCAAGCTATCGCTCGGGGGTCGCCCGATTGATATGTTCTGATGGTACTAAGTTACCATTGCTTGTTGATATATTCGATATTAGCCTTTGCAATGTGGTTTGAGCCAATTGGATTAATGTTATTCATCACCAATAGCAATCCAAGGCAAACCTGTAAAAGATAGGAAATGTTGATATTAAGTAAAGAGTGCAAAAGAGTTATGAAAAGGCTATGTAATTGTTAGCTCTTGATGAGCAGGGAATCAAATTGAAAAGCTCTTAGTTAGCATTGAATTGATAAAGCTCTTGGTGAGCCTGGAATTGATAAAGCTCTTGGTGAGCAAGAAAGCAAGCTAAACCCAATTCTTGAAGAGAAACCTTCAAGCAATGTATTAAAGACCCTAAGCTCGGAATAAGTTTTCAAAAATAATTGATATTAACGTTTCAGTTACCAAAACTTTAACTTAATCATACACTTGAATTCCTATGAAGTCTACTGAATATCTTGAATGTTATGCTTGTTATCCATTTTGTTGTTACTACCTCACTTAGGCTATATAAGCCTAATGCATTCATAATCATGCACTGCAGGTTGTTTAAAGTTCGTGTTTTGGCTGAAGTCAAGTATTGCAAGTCACTCCCACAGTTTTAGTTGAATTAAGTGATTCAATTGTATTTTACTCCTAGGATGGTGGCACCTTGTATTACTTATGAAGTTAGTTAAACCACGTTGGCATGTAATTAATAAATTAAGAATTTTGGTATATCCTTGTATAGTTAAGGAAGACCTAAATTGCTTAAATGATCTGAATGGCTACATAAATATCCATGATTGAATATGCGATTTTGAATGGTTGTATTGTAAGATGAGTCTTAAGGACCGTTTTGTGTTAATACATGATTAAGTGGACTGTTTTTAATGTGTAAAGCTTAGATGGTAAATGTCTAGTAGGATGTTAAACGATTCATGTAGAAAATGAATGTTTATAGGAACTAACGATTTGATTAATCTAAATATCTATGGTTGTTTGTATAATGTTCGATCGATTGATTGAAGTATAAATGTAATTGTGATTGTGAAAGAATCAAATGTTAAGTTAGAACTTGAAATGGGGAGTTCGAATAGTTGTTTGATCTTGAAGGAGATGGTCGTATTACTAGATATTCTAGTAGCTTTGAATATTTGGAAATGAGATAGTAAATCTCGATAAAGATCATGAGGAAACAATCAATTGTAGTCACATGGAATTTATATCTACATTGGATGGTATATATATTTTGATTAAATTAAATGACTACGTTCGAAAGAAAGCGATAACTGGATCTTCATTGGTTTCATGATAATGTAGTTATCTTTTTTAAAGCTTTCGATCAGTATACCAATTTAAAAGATAGTGTAAACAGGTCTAGAGTAAAATGAGAGTTTGTTATTCCTTGATGAGGAAATTCTGATTAAATCGTTGGTTTTTATGAAGTCATGAAAAAATTTTTATTGGCTTGCTTAATCATTAAGAAAAGTCTCAAGTTCTTGTTGTGTTCTTGTGTTTTTTTCTTGTAGTAACGTGTTCAATTCTAGTTTTTCTTCTAAGCCGGGTTGAGTACGTTACATGCCAACACCACCTCGACAATACCAATAGAGCCATCAGTTGCCAACCCTACCTTGGTAAAACAAGAAGGTATTACTGTTGACACATTCAACGCTCTTAAGTGTGCAGATGAACCTGAGGAATGCCAAGTTGTAGAGATCATGGAATCCATCTTCGATGAGGACCTGGCAATGCTTTGCCAGGGCACATATGTTGATGTCGTGGAGTAGGATTTTGACATTATGATGGGTGAAGAATTTGAATAACTAACCTTCCTGGATGAGGCCATAAGTCATTTTGATAAATCTAAGCCACTTGAGTTGGCTGGCAGAGAGATCGAAGTACCAAAGCCATTTAGTGAGGAGCCACAGAACTTGGAACTGAAACAATTGCCAAGTTACCTCAACCATATCTCAGCATCAAAGAAGAAAGAAGCAGCAAATCCTAAGCACTACTGGGGTGCTAAGTTTGATCAAAGGTTCTCGAGACATACAACTTCAATGGGAAGTATAGCTTCTATCCCATAGACCAAAGAGTAAGGGTTGCCCTTTTGAAAGTTCATACTAGAGCCCGATATGCGAACAAAGCATTTGCTATGACACTTCCTTTTATTTCTTTCTGAGTCTATGAGTTACCCAAACCAAAGCACAACATAATTTTTGAATTGGAAGGTATCGTACTTCAAACTCTGTAAACTTTTTGCTCGAGTAATAAATGACTTTTTCTTTCATGTGTCATCATGTTGCCCCAGTACGCACCCTATTGAATTTTTATAAATTGTCAAGTAAAGGATGATTGGTCTATTTAGAACCGTTGCTACTAATATTGGAGAATTTGTCAGATGTTTCTTGATCTTGTCAAGTGTGTCTTGGTATTCCTCGTCCCATTTCCCTGGATTATTCTTTTGAAACAGCCTGAAAACTGGATCACATTTATCGGTTAACTAAGAAATGAACCAGGAAAGATAATTCAAACTCCTAAGTAATCCTCGTACTTCTTTTTGTGAACGAGGTGGAGGAAGATTCTGGATTGCTTTCACCTTGTCTGGATCGATTTTGATTCCTCTTCTGCTAACTACAAAGCCTAAGAGTTTTTCGGATGTAACTCCAAAAGTGCACTTATTAGGATTAAGCTTCAATTGGTATTTTCTCAATCTTTGAAACAACTTCCTCAGGTTCTGAATATGTTCCTCTTCGGTCTGGAACTTGGCGATCATGTCATCCACGTACACCTCAACCTCTTTGTGCATCATGTCGTGGAAAAGCGTTACCATAGCTCATTGATATGTTGCCCCCGCATTCTTTAATCCAAAAGGCATCACCTTGTAATAATATGTGCCCCCAAAAGGCTATGAATGTTATCTTTTCCATGTCCTCTGGATTCATCTTTAGCTGATTGTATCTCAAGAACCATCCATGAATGAGAACCATGAGTGCTCGGATGTGTTTTCGACTAGAATATCAATATGGGGTAAAGGAAAGTTATCCTTCGAACTCGCTCTGTTCAAATCTCTGTAATCCATACATATGCGTACTTTTCTATCCTTCTTCAGCACCAGAACTATGTTGGCTACCCACTCTGGGTATCTTGCCACCTAAAGGAATCCCGCCTTAATCTGCTTTTGTACCTCTTTTGTAACGCCTCGTTCTCAGCCTGGTCAAGAACCGGGTCAGAGAGTGCTACTAGTAAATGATGCAGTGATTGATGCGAAAAAATTTCAATCAACAATTGAAGTTTAAACGAAGGCATGCATTTCGAACATTATTAAACTATAAATTAAGTCCAATTATTCAAAAAGAACAATAATTAATCATTTAAAACCAATTATTAAAAATGTACAAGTTTTAGGGGCTAAATTGTAATTTTGATGTTCTAGAGGTACTTTTTCATAATTAGCGTTGCTACGATGAAATTCAGCCTATAAACAAAAACTATACAAATTTTCGTGTTAATTAGAGTTCAATTCCCCTTTCAATTGAGATCTATAACATTCAGTGGCCAAAACGCAATATTTTAGAACTATTTTGTAACACTTGTAACTGAATTACCTGTCACCGTACCGATAATCGAATGGCTGTATCGGTATGCCATCCCTAACTTAAGAGTTCTAGATTCAAAGGATACATACTCGTACCGATATAGCTGCAAACTGTATCGGTACAAGTTGACCACTTTGACTCGTATCGATACACCTTAAGACTGTACAAATACCTTTAATTTTTCCAAATTCCAGTGACAAAAATCCGTATCGATACGCACTGTACAGTATCGATGCGCCCTGTTTACTATGTTCAATTATGCACACCCGTATCGATACGCCCTAAGATGTATCGATACGCCATGCACTGTAATAACAGATTTTATCTGGTTTTTATTCAAATTAACCTATCAAACATTGTCCAAATACGATGAAACTTTACCAGCAGGTCCAAAACACTATAATCTACTAGCATGTCGAATTTCACACACATCTGAATCTGTTTACTAGATTTTCACCTTTTAGAGCCAAATACGTCATTTTATTTACTTTTAGCAAGACTTAAAAGAAATTTTAAGGTCTTATAACCTTACACAAAGCATAGACAATAAAAACATATCTGAAAGGCCATAAGTGACTAGTTTAACTACTTTGCCACCACTCTAGGAGTTCTTAAGGGCAATATACATTACTTTTTTTCCTGTGGTGACTTGCCAAAACTTCTGATTTGCTCTGATCTCGAGTCGATAACGTGACTAACCTAAAATGTATGAGATGAAATGCATTAGGCATACTTTGCCTAGTGAGGTAGTCATAAGCAATACAATTAACATTAGAATGCATAACAACTTATGCTAAATAACATACATGCTATGTTTCATGTTCAATATCATTAGTTCATAGTTTGATATTATTCCTTGGAATCGATTCAACATAGTGGATACGCGAATTCCCTATGCCTTGCCAAATCAATGAATGGTCTAGTCCCTCCACCTCGCCAAATGACCAATAACACATCATACCTCCGCCTTACCACAATAATGGCCGTAGCCAAAGACCGTAGTCCACCCATACCAATGAGCTCTTGAATTCTATGGCATGCCAATTGTATCCAAGGTCTTTCGAATCCAAGGTTCGGTGACAATATCAATAATCAATGCTCAATAACAATGACAATATCCAATGTTCTTATCATTAAGCAATGTTTCGGTGTCAATGTTCAATAACAATATCAATGACAATGGAAGTGTTCAATGATCTCAATGGCAATGGCAATGGCAATGGTCGATGCTTCATTTCCAATGTTATGATGACAATAACTATATCGATATCAATGTTCAATAACAATGACAATGAAGATAACAATAGCAATGACTATGCTCTATGTTCGATGTTCAATGCTTCAATAATCCATTGACTATATCGATGGCGAACTCAATGACAATGATCGATGGCAATGGCTATAACAATATCGATGTATAATATTTGATACAATGACTTACCTCTACTTACCAACGATGTCCACTAAGTGGTTTGATGCAATACTCCTTAACAAAGATGTTAGCAATTCTATATTCAATGACAACGGAATCAGGAAAGACACCTAGCCTAATTTCGAGACTCTGACTACACTCACCTCAACGGTCTGATGCTTCTACAGCTCTCAGATGACAAGTCCCTTGTTCCTAGCTTTCGTTAGTGATGATGGATGATCTCTTTTCAATTCTTAAGCTAGGTTAAACAATAGGGATTAGTTAGAACCGATGATATGAAATCGAAATCAATATAACAATATCAAAATCAATATCAAAGCTTTAAAATAGCTATTGGCTATCAGATTTCATGGATGACCAAAACCCTAGCTTAAGATTAAGCTTGATTTATCCATGGATTTTAATGATTGTTTGGGGATTATAGCTTACCCGATCGATAACTTCAACTTAAGATCAACAATCTCAAGAAAACAAAGCATGAGGCCAATCTCCAATGGAGGTGTGTGCTTAGAGGTTAAAGAAAAAGGAGTGAGGTGGTTAACTCTTTTTAAATCGGGTAAGGCTAACTTTTTTTCTATTCCCCTTTTTTCTTTCTTTAATGAATTAGTGGCCAAAGGCTTTCCTTCGTATGATGGAAAGTCACCCTGCTATTCCATGTATGGTTGATTGAGTTTAGGGAAGGGCTAATCACGAGATTAATCCATCAACTCTCGATATCTTTCACCTTTACTCCGCAACTCAAAATTTTCACAATTTAGTCACCAAAAAGGTTTTCGATAAATTCAATAAGGTCATCGATCGAAAAATTGACTCAACTAGAGTCTAATATCAAAATAATTAACCACACGGTCAGAGTCAGTATAATATTGGGACCTTTTTGGTATAGGGTTTTTGATTGCTAAAACCTAATTCCGACTAGACCGATTTTAGTGATGTTACAACTCCCTCCTTAAGAAAAATTCATCCTCGAATTTTTACCTGAACCAAGAGATGTGGATATTGCTTCTTCATTGTCTTATCAGGTTCCCAGGTAGCTTCCTCAACGGTGTGGTTCTTCTAGAGCACTTTAACTAACGGTACAATTTTATTACAAAATCTCTTAACTTCCTTTGCAAGTATCTAAACTAGTTTCCCTTCATAGGATAGATTAGGTTGGATTTCAATGGATTCTGGATCAATGATATTCGAAGGGTCAGAACGATACTTCTGTAGCATTGATACATGAAACACATTGTGAATCTTGTCCATCTCTGAGGGTAATAATAGTCGATAGGTTACAGGGGCAACTTTTTCAATAACTTCAAAGGGTCCAATGAATCGGAGACTCAATTTCTCTTTCTTGCCAAACCTCAAAACCTTCTTCCGCGGTGAGACTTTAAGAAAAGCTCTTTCTCCAATCTCATACTAGATATCCCTTCGTTTAAGATCTGCGTAGGCCTTTTGTCGATCGAAGGTAGCTTTCAAGCGATAATGGATGATGGTAACACGCTTTTCAGTTTCCCGAAGTAAGTCAGGGCCTAACATCTTACTTTCACCGAGCTCAGACCAACCCAATGGAGTTCTGCAACATCTGCCATATAATGCTTCATACGGTTCCATCTTGATGGAAGTTTGGTAGCTATTGTTATAGGCAAACTCAATGAGAGATAGGGATTTCTCCCATGATCCACCAAAGTCATTGATACACGCTCGTAGCATGTCTTCCAAGATCTGTGGAGAACGATTCAATAATGGTATGTTTCATTGATGATTCAAAAGAATGAGTTTTTCGATGGTTACCTGGATTACCCTTTCTGATTGGCCATCAGTCTGAGGGTGAAAGGCAGTGCTAAGATTAACTCTAGTGCCTAGAGCTTCTTGCAATGTTCTCCAAAATTGAGAAGCAAACCGTGGATCTCGATCGAAAATGATAGATTATGGCACTCCATGGAGTCGGATAACTTCCTTGATGTACAAGCCGTTAACTTTGGAATACCATAGTCCATCCTAACCAGTAAGAAATGTGCTGACTTGGTGAAACGATCCACAATGACCCAAATGGCATCGTGTTTAGCAGGAGTCGAGGGTAGACCACTAACAAAGTCCATTGTGATCTTCTTCCACTTCCATTGCGGTAGATCGATAGGTTGCAATAATCTAGTAGGGACACGATGCTCAGCTTTAACACGTTGGCACGTGAGACATTTGGACATAAAGTTGATTATGGCCTACTTTATACCCGGCCACCAATAGAGCTCACGAAGATCTTAGTACATCTTCACAGTCCCCGGATGACAAGAAAATGGACTTGAATGAGCTTCCTTAAGGATATCGTCACGAAGACTCATCATTAGGCACACAGACCTGATCACGAAAGCATAGGAGTCCTTCACAATTGGTTTTATAGTCAGGATTATTTTGATGCTTAGAGACAATGGACTAAAGTTTTGAGTCTTGACCTTGCAATGTCTTGATTCTCGAAACAATAGTAGACTGAACTTGAAGTTCAGCAACAAGACCATGATGTTTCCGAAGTCAGAAATGAGCGTTAATAGCTCTAGGGGCTACAATAGAATGATTTCATAATGAGTCAATTTGCCACACAAAGCATAAGATGTAATGACAATACTTACCAGGCGAAGGTTTGCAGCTGAGTGCTTTAGCCACAACGTTGGCCTTGCCCGGATGGTAATCAATGACGAGGTCGTAGTTCTTGAGGAGTTCTATCCATCTCTGTTGCCGAAGATTTAGCTCCTTCTGAGTCAAGATGTATTTAAGGCTTCTATGATCAGTGAAGAGATAACACTTTTCTTCGTAGAGATAGTGTCTCCATATTTTCAATGCAAATACAATCGCATCCAACTCCAAATCATGAGTGGGATAATTCATCTCATACGGCTTAAGTTGTCTCGAAGCATATGCAATAACCTTTCCCTCTTGCATTAATACACATCCTAACCCGAGAAGTGATGCATCACTATAAACTGTGTAGTCTTTACCAAACTCGTGTTGGTTTAGGATTGGTACGTGAGTCAACACTTGTTTCAATTGGTCAAAGCTTCACTGTTGTTCCTCGATCCAAACAAATGGGGCTTCTTTCCGAAGTAGTTTAGTTAGTGGGGCTGCTAACATAGAAAATCCTTTGCTGAATCTTCTATAATAGCCAACAAGACCAAGGAAACTTCTCACCTCACCAATGTTCTTCGGTGGATGCCAATCAAGAATGGCCTAAATATTTTTCGGGTCAACTTGAATGCTTGTAGCCGATACAATATGCCCAAGGAAGGCAACTTCAGTGGGCCAAAACTCACATTTGGAGAATTTGACAAACAATCGCTTCTCTTGAAGAGTTTGAAGCACAATACAGAGATGTTCACGGTGTTCCGCAGCATTCTTGGAATAGATTAGAATGTCATCAATGAATGTCACTATGAATTTATCAAGATAGAGTCTAAAAAACTGATTCATTAGGTCAATAAAAGGATGCTGGTGCGTTGGTTAGCCCAAATGGCATTACTAAGAATTCGTAGTGGCCATATCTTGTATGAAAAGCAGTTTTGGGTATATCACAATCTTTAACTCTCATTTGATAATACCTAGAACTTAAATCGATCTTGGAAAACATAGATGCATCATTGAGTTGATCGAATAGGTCATCTATCCTTGGCAATGGATACTTGTTCTTGATGGTAACTTTATTCAATTATCGGTAGTCAATGCATAGTCTCATAGAACCATCTTTCTTCTTTACAAAGAGGACTGGAGCTCCCTAAGGTGAATAGCTCAGTTGTATAAAACCCTTATCAAGCAGGTCTTGAATTTGGGCCTTTAATTCTTTCAATTCAATAGCTGCAATTTGGTAGGGCGTAATGGAAACCAGGGCAGTCCCAAGTTGCACTTCAATGCCAAATTCAACTTCACAGGTTGGGGGTAAACCCGAAAGTTCATCAAGAAAGACATTAGGAAATTCACATACAGTGTTAATGCTTGACAAGTGAGGTTCATCATTGGTTTCCAACGTCAAGGCATACAACGAAGGGTTTTGGGAATCCATTAGAGTTATGCTCTCCTTGCCAAGGCCTCGAAGATACAGCTTCATCTTGCTAAAATCTACCCAAGCCTGATGTTTACTAAGGCAATCCAACCCTAGTATAGCATCGAACTAGTGGATTGGTAAGGCTAATAAATCAGTCAAAAATTGCATCCCTTGTATCATGAAGGGGCAATTCTTGCACACAAGACTTACGGAGACAATTACCCAATGGATTAGTCACATAGATCTTTGACGCTATAGGTTCAGAAAATATGCTATGCTTTTTGATCAACACAGTTCTTATAAAAGAATGAGTGGAACCAGGGTCAATCAATGCATATAAGGAGTGGGAATATAGTTCAATAGTACTTGCAATGACATGAGGTTCATTATCATCCTTCCGGCTCCTTACGTGATACATCTGAGCAGATGCCTTCGATTCTTGTTTATAGGATGGTTTCCCGAGCCACTAGGTTTCCCTGCAACTCTTGACGATTCTTGCTTCGATCCCTTGCCTCAGAAAGATTGAGTAGGGGAGGTAACATTTGCTGGTACAACTGTAGACTTGGTAGCACCAAGAAGGCAATCATGTATGAAATGACCTTGCTCACCACAATAGAAACAGGCTTCAGTCTACTTACGACACTGACCCGTTGGATGTCACTTTTACAATAGTTGTAAACTGGATTCTGTGAACTTCGATTGGAGCCCCTAGTGCTTTCAACTGTAGCAGTCTTAGAAAAAGGTTGTGTCACAGATTGAGGTCTCTCAATGTTCCTAGAACGGAAAGGCTACGAATACGTATTCTATTTGGAGCCTTGGTACTTGCCTTCTTGTTCCGCTTAGGAGGTCGAGGATCATCTCTGAACCTCTTCTTAGACCTGCCTGGTCCACTAGCCCTTTGAGCTCTCTATGATGCTTCAATAGCCTTGACTCGATTCATGAGATCCTAGAAGTCAGTGATGCCTAAAGCGATAAACATAGGGCGTAGCTCATCACTAAGCCCAGCAATGAACATTCTGCACTTCTCTTTCTTTATATATTCTGCACCATACTGGCAATACTTGCAAAAGTCATGAATATACTGCTTGATAGGTCGGCCACCATGCTTTAGATGAAGAAAGATGTTACGCCTTTCTGCAAGATAATACTCGTTGATATACTTCTTCCGGAATTTTTGAAGGAAGAACTCCCAAGTGATGGTTTCCTTAGGAACGGTAATAATAGTGGTCTCCCACCATTGAAGGGCTTAATTAGCTAGCAATGCAAGGGCGCACTCTAGCTTGTGCTCGTCTAAACACTGCAATTGTTTATTTAGGACTCTCAATGTATTGTCCAACCAGTACTCAGCGACTTCAGGATTATCATCATCATGTCCAAAGAAAGTGTAAACTTAAAGCGATGCCAACTAATCGATAGGGCCCCGAACATACTGGACAACAGGTGCAGCTGGTTGCACAAGCTATTAAGCTCTCATGAAAGTCATAAACTATTTGAAGATGCCAGCCATATTTCGGTAACACCCAGCCTGTGCTGTAGGCAATGTTAGAGTATGCCCAAAGACCAATCATAAGATGATTGTAAATGACATTTGTTTTACCTTGTTTATTCATAAAGAGGCATTGTCATTATTATTTTCAGTTACAATTCTGCGTGCATAAATAAATTGAATTATAATAAAGTCCTTATAATAATATGGTTATTCTAAAATGCCCTTAGTCGAGTATTATTGTGAGCATGGAAAATAATAATACATTAAGACTAATATGTAGTTGATTGATGATAAAGTGTTGTCATTGACATGGATATGTCAAAATCCATACATAAGTATGTGTTAGAGAACGACATACTGGACTGACCCGCTATGAGCATGTTTCTTGGATTATTATGTGACAGTCACAACATTGCTCATAGTGATAACTACATGTATCATCCTCAAACTTGAGATCATTATTATTTCAACATCGTGGGTGACATATTTTGATTACGGTCAAACGTGTGTCGTAACTGACTACACTATAAAGACTGATATTGGAAATGTCACAATCTATGTAGTGGAAATATGGTTGATCAAGATAGGATTTGACATTCCTACATAATAGGAGTAATACCGTAGGCCACTTGATTGAGTGAGACTAGAAATGCATGGTCATGCTCGAATAAGTTGATATGAGATATCATAGTTATTCGTTTATAATAGTCTACTCAAGATATCAAGAAACATTAGATGGACTATACAAGTGTGATTGTTCCATGACTTGTGTCCAGTCTAGATATAAAGGACAAAAGGATGTAATACATAAATAGAGTTAATCACGAAAAGGTTATGTCGAATCATAATTTCTTGTAACTTAGGTGACAATGACATATTGCTAGATGTCACTCATTTTTTTGTAATATTAGAAATGTTCTAATATTTACTACTAACGTTACATGAACCTAAAGGGTCATACCCACAGTTGAAATAAGCATATATTAAACGAATTATATATGTACAAATTTGTTGTACACGGATTTAGTTAAATTAATATATATTTGATATATATAATTTAACTATTGGGTAAATATTAAAAGAAAAATAATTATTGTAATTATGACTCTTTTAATATATAAATAATATAATTCAATTTAAATCAATATATATATATAAATATTGAAATCCTAGTTAAGTTGGATTGGGATTATATATATTTAATGTATATATATTGAAATCCTAATTAAGTTGAATTGGGATTATATATATTTAATATATATTAAAATCCTAATTAAAGTTAAATTGGGATTATATATATTGAAATCCTAATCTGATTTGAATTGGAATTATAAAGGCTATATAAAGGCATGAGAACTAATGCTTCTTGGGAAAAACCCTCTAAATAGTTTAGAGGTCGGAGTGTTATTGTTGCGGCTTAAGAATCGACATTGTGGAATCGTGATTGAATATCTATCTCCTCCAAACTAAGAATTCCAGATTTTAAATAGGTAATTCTTCACCCTTATTCACCATGATTCGTTCCTCGTACATGGATCTCTTGTGGGAATCGCCGGATAATTTTTTTGCTGCGCCATAGGGTGTACCGACGTGACCCAACAGTGGTATTAGAGCCACATGTATGATACGGATTCGGGTTTTAATTACTTGGGTGATGTAATTGTGTGAGATACATGTTATTTTTTGATTTATTTAGCTAATATATGATATTTGTACGAGCAAATCTATTCAATCACGGTTAATTTGTTAACCCAATTAAAATATGTTCCTAAGATTGATGATTAAGAGTTAATCATCAGGATCTTTGTCGATAGGGTTTGAAATATTGTATGTTAATTGTTAGCATATTCAATATGGAATTTTAAGGTTTTAGATGTTAAGTGTTAACATACGCGGGTTATAGTTATATATTAGACTAATGGTCAGTTTATAGATTTCGAGCGGGGAAGTAACAAGAGTTTTCCAGTAAAAACCTCATAAATTTTAAAATCCAGAAAAATACGATAATGCTGATAAAAGTTATCAAATCATGAGGTTTTTACACAGCAATTAAGATGCCGATCTTAAAAAAAATCTCCACCGCTGACCGGGTAGGGGTAACCCCGCCAGCAGCTACAAGCCTGTCGAAACCCTACAAGGGGCTTGACCCTTGCGTAGGAACAATCTAGAAAGACCTCAATTACAAACCTCGTCGTTACTATGTTTGTTTATGCTCGGTGTTTGGAATGCCAATAGCCCATTTAGTTTTATTTATAAGGTTTTATAAATACGGCTTACGTGTCGTGTCTTTCTCTGCTTCTATTGTAATTCTCTTCTTATCTTACTCTCTCGTATGTAAAACGAGTTTCTAAAATTGTAATCTATACGAAGAAGCATGGACCAGAGGAACAGAAGTGTTGGCCGACAAAAAGATGCTTGAGAAGTGTTTTTATCCTTAGAATATTTTGGTTCTCCCATTGGCTTGGGACGGGCCACCTTAGGATATGGGCTATAACTATTGCATTCATATTTACTACTTTTCATGTATATGATAAAATGAATGTATGAGATGCATGTTAGTTAATTGATAAGATCAAATGTTAAATGGTGAGATAATATTCACAAAAACCATCCATATTTAATTAAAATTAGTTATCCAATATTAGCCCTCGTTAAAACCACGATCGATACTATGTAGGTTTTGCCAAAGCAAAATACTTAGATCTATCTTGGTTAAACGCGAAGAATAAGCAAGTGATATTCAGTGGTAGTAATATTGGTTAAACTAGGTTGTTCTAATAAGATTAGAAACCTAAAGACTAATGATTGTTCAAGAACTTTGGTGATTGAAAAACAATACGAAAATGCATGACTAGGATTGGTTCTTTGAAAGACTTGGTATTTAAGCGTGCCCAGTACATCACCTCTCTTTTCATAAGTTACCTACCTGGTGCACTGTTCATTATTATTCTTTCTATTAGACCATATGAACTTTTGTTTTGGACAAATAGTTGTTCATCAAATATAGGAATTACATGAGATGTAATTAGAAAGTGTTGCTTACCTAAATAATTGAATTCTAGGAGTAAAGCCAAAGCTGACTTAGAATGAAATGAAATATGGATCTTTACCCACTAGAAATACTTTTAGCAAGTTTTTCGATTTTGAGGGTTTTTAATAGTGGGAATGTTTTTACTTTATAAACATGATAAATAGGTACTTATAAAACATATTTTATTGTTGCAGACTTATTATACAAATTTGTTATCATTGCAATTGGTCCTTGAGAAGGACAAGTTGAATGGCGTAAACTACCTTGACTGGTCATTGGAAGGAAAAATGTTTTCATTAGTAATAAGACATGTCATTGTAAAAGGAATTGCCCCATTTATCTTGAAAAGTCAAGAAGGCAAATGAAAGTGGAGCGTCTGCCTCGAATATTTATGTTATTGACATTAATTTATCAACACCTACTTCTTGGGTATTGGATACTGGTTGTGGTTCTCATATTTGTACATTTGTATAAGAACTACAAAATAGTAGAAATCTGAGAAATGAAGAGGTGGACTTGTGGTTTGGTAATGGAGCAAGAGTTGTTGCATTAGCTATAGGAACATATACTTTATCGTTGCCTAGTGGATCAATTCATGTTTAGAGGATTGCTATTTTGTGTCTAGTTTGACTAAAACATCATTTCGATTTCTTGTTTAGACAATATTGGTTTTGAGATAATTATTAAGAATAATTGTTGTTCTTTTATCTCGATAATGTTTTCTATGGTGTGACACAATTAATAAAAGGCCTCTATACTTTGGATCAAGAGAATTCCATTTACAACATAAATACAAAAAGATCAAAAACAAATGACTCTAATCAAACTTATCTTTGGCATTGTCACTTGGGTCACATAAGTGAAAAACGCATTTCAAAACTTCATAAAGATGAATTTTTGGATTCATTTGTTTTTCGAGCAACTTGATGTATGCGAACCTTGCTTATTGAGAAAGGTGACCAAAGCTCCTTTTAATGGTAAAAGTGAGCGAGCAAGTGATTTATTGGGATTAATACATAGCGATGTATGTAGACTAATGAATACACAAGCCAGAGGATGGTTTCAATACTTCATTACTTTCACGGTTGACTTCAGTAGATATGGGTACATTTACCTAATGCATCATAAATCTGAAGCCCTTGAAAAGTTCAAGAAATTTAAAAATGAAGTACAAAACCAACTAGGAAAAAGAATTAATGCTCTTCGACCAGATCGAGGATGAGAGTACTTAAGCTTAGAGTTTGGTGACCTTCTTAAGGAATATGGGATTGTCTCACACCTCTTGGTACTCCACAATGGAATGGAGATTTCAAAAAGAAGAAATTGAACACTGTTAGACATGGTTCGATCAATGATGAGTCACATTGATCTTCCAGTTCCTTTTTGGGGACATGCACTAAAAATAGTTGCTTTCACACTAAATCGTGTTCCATCTAAATCAGTTCAAAAGACACCATATGAGATATGGACTAGAAACATTCTAGTATGTCTTTTATGAAAATTTGGGGATGCGAAGCTTATGTTAAACATAAGATGTCTACAAAGCTCGAACCCAAATCTCATAAATGTAATTTTGTGGGTTATCCTAAAGAAACTAAAGGATATTTTTTCTTCAATCCTACCGAGAACAAAGTGTTTGTAGCTCAAACATGAATCTTCCTAGAAAGATAATTTGTTTTCTAAAAAGGAAGTTGGAGAAATACTAAACTCAATGAAATTCGAGATCAACCACATATCATTGAACAAGAGATTGAACAACGACAAGTTCCACAATTTGTTGAGGAACATTCAACAGTTTTGGAAACACAACCACTGCGAAGATCTTTGAGAGAATGCAATACGCTTGAGAAATATGGATTTCTAGTCACATTGCATGGTGTTGTTCTCTTTATAGATCAAGATGAGCCTAGGACTTATCAAGAAGTAGTGACGGGCCTAGACTCTAAGAAATGGCTAGAGGCCATGAAATTCGAGATAGATTCCATATCAAAAAACCAAGTTTGGACCTTGGTTGACCCACCTCTAGGGGTTAAGCCCATAGAGTGCAAATGGGTTTTAAAAGGAAAACCAACATGGATGGTAATGTACAAACATACAAAGTGTGATTAGTCGTTAGGGTTTTGGTCAAATTCATGGTATAGACTATGATGAAACCTTTTCACTTGTTGCTATGTTTAAATCCATCCAGATCTTACTTGCAATAGCTGCATTTTAAAATTATGAGATATGACAAATGGATGTTAAAAACCGCTTTCCTTAATGGAAAACTAGATGAGGATGTATACATGACACAACCTGGAGGTTTTGTCTATCCAAAAGATGCCAAAAAATATGCAAGCTACAAAGGTCCATTTATGGATTGAATCAAGCTTCTCGAAGTTGGAATCTTCGTTTTAACGATGCAATCAAAGAGTTTGATTTTATCAAAAATGAATATGAGTCGCGTGTTTTCAAAAAAATTAGTGGGAGCACTGTCATATTCTTGGTAATGTATGTGGATGACATACTGATAATAGGAAATGACATATCTAGCTTACAATCTGTGAAAACTTGGTTAGGAAAATGTTTTTCCATAAAAGACTTGGGTGAGGCAACATACATATTAGGAGTCAAGATCTATAGAGATAGATCAAGATAACTTCTAGGACTGAGTCAAAATACATACATAGAAGAAGTACTGAAAAGATTCAAATGAAAGAATCCAAAAGAAAAGGGTTCTTACCTATGAGACATGAAATTTCACTCTCGAAGGAAATGTGTCCTTCAACATCTTAAGAAAGAGAGCAAATGAGTAAGAATCCATATGCTTCAGCAATTGGATTTATCATGTATGCCATGTTATGTACTCGTCTAAATGTATCATACGCTTTAAGTATGACAAGTTGATACCAGGTAGATCTCGGTGAAGGTCACTGGGTCGCAGTTAAAAACATCCTTAAGTACTTAAGAAGAACTAAGGATACATTCCTTATATATGGAGGTAAGGAAGAGCTAAGTATAAAAGGTTATACTGATGTCAGCTTTCAAAGCAATAAGGATGATTCACGATCGCAATCAAGTTTTGTGTTATGCCTTAATGCAGGCGCTATGAGCAGGAAAGGTTCAAAGCAAGATACAATAGTTGATTCTACAATAGAAGCTGAGTATATTGTAGCATGTGATGCTGCAAAAGAGGGTGTTAGGATCAAGAAGTTCATATTTGAACTAGGGGTTCTGCCAACCATTTTGAATGCTATAGATCTACGTTGTGATAACAACGGAGCCATCTCACAAGTAAAGGAACCCAAATCTCACCAACAATCCAAACACATACTTAGTGTTACCATCTCATTCGAGAAATCATAGATCGAGGAGATGTGTAAATATGTTGGGTACCAACAAATGATAACATTATCGTCCACTGACAAAGCCTCTGATGCAGCAGAAGCATGATTGTCACACTAAGTCACTTGGTATTAGATACATGAGTGATTGGTCTTAGTGCTAGTGGGAGATTGTTAGAGTATGCCCAAAGACCAATCATAAGATGCTTGTAAATGACATTTGTTTTACCTTGTTTATTCATAAAGAGGCATTGCCATTATTATTTTCATTTACAATTTTGCGTGAATAAATAATCTGAATTATAATAAAGTCCTTATAATAATATGGTTATTCTAAAATGTCCTTAGTCGAGTATTATTGTGAGCATGGACAACAATAATGCATTAAGACTAATATGTAGTTGATTGATGACAAAGTGTTGTCATTGACATGGAGATGTCAAAATTAATACATAAGTATGTGTTAGTGAACGACATACTGGACTGACCCGCTATGAGCATGTTTCTTGGATTATTATGTGATCGTCACAACATTGCTCATAGTGATAACTACATGTATGATCCTCAAACTTGAGATCATCATTATTTCAACATCGTGAGTGACATATTTTGATACGGTCAAACGTGTGTCATAACTGACTACACTATAAAGACTGATATTGGATATGTCACAATCTATGTAGTGGAATATGGTTGATCAAGATAGGATTTGTCCCTCCTACATAATATGAGTAATATCGTGGGCCACTTGATTGAGTGAGACTAGAAATGCATGGCCATGCTCGAATAAGTTGATATGAGATATCATAGTTATTTGTTTATAATAGTCTACTTAAGATATCAAGAAACATTAGATGGACTATACAAGTGTGACTGTTCCATGACTTGTGTCCAATCTAGATATAAATGACAAAATGATGTAATACATAAATAGAGTTAATCACGAAAAGGTAATGTTGAATCATGATTTCTTGTAACTTAGGTGACAATGACATACTGCTAGATGTCACTCATTGTTTGTAATATTAGAAATGTTCTAATATTTGCTACTAACGTTACATGAACCTACAGGGTCACACCCACAGTTGAAATGAGCATATATTACACGAATTATATATGTACAAATTTGTTGTACACGGATTTAGTTAAATTAATATATATTTGATATATATAATTTAACTATTGGGTAAATATTAAAAGAAAAATAATTATTGTAATTATGACTCTTTTAATATATAAATAATATAATTCAATTTAAATCAATATATATATATTGAAATCATAGTTAAGTTAAATTGGGATTATATATATTTAATATATATATTGAAATCCTAATTAAGTTGAATTGGGATTATATTATATATATATATTGAAATCCTAATTAAAGTTGAATTGGGATTATATAGATTTAATATATATATATATATATATTGAAATCCTAATTAAGTTGAATTGGGATTATATATATATTTAATATATATATATATATATATATTAAAATCCTAATTAAAGTTAAATTGGGATTATATGTATATATAATATATATATTGAAATCCTAATCTGAGTTGAATTAGGATTACAAAGGCTATATAAAGGCATGAGAGATCTAGCAGTCATTAATGTTTTTTGGGAAAAACCCTCTAAATAGTTTAAAGAGTTTTTTATGCTCGTTTCCTTCTAAATGGTTTAGAGAGTTTTTATATACTCATTTCAACTAGATGAACTACGTAGAGGTCGGAGTGTTATTATTGCGGCTTAAGAATCAACATCATGGAATCATGATTGGATATCTATCTCCTCCAAACTCATAATTCTAGATTTTAAACAGGTAATTCTTCATCCTTATTCACCCTGATTCGTTCCTCGTACATGGATCTCTGGTGGTAATCACCGGATAATTTTTTCGTTGCGCCATGGGGTGTACCGGCGTGACCCAACAGGCAATTCTAGCCCAACATTTTAAGGTAGGGATTAGGTGGATTCAGAAGTTCTCCCCCCTTATTTCCTATCCATTAGTCGAGGAGTCGATAGCGTACTCGTTTATGTGAGCTTCGTTAGTTTCTGACATAACTACAATATAAAGAGATTAGATTAGTCGGCAAGTCACTGTACACCATAAAACAACTCCTAGGTGGCAAAGCAACACAATAACAATGCAATAGGCTTTGGTTTAGTCCTAGAATCGACTAAACTCTAGCTCTGATACCACAAATGTAACGCCCCCTTCCCGGCCTAGTCGAGAATCGGGTTAGAGAGTGCTACTGGTAAATGATGCAGTGATCAATGCAAAAATATTTCAATCAATAATCGAAGTTTAAACGAAAGCATGCATTTCGAACATTATTAAACTATAACTTAAGTCCAATTATTCAATAAGAACAATAATTAATCATTTAAAACCAATTCTTAAACATTTACAAGTTTTAGGGGCTAAATTGTAATTTTGATGTTCTAGAGGTCCTTTTTTAGAATTAACATTGCTACGATGAAAATCAGCCTATAAACAACAACTGTACAAATTTTCGTGTTAATCAGAGTTCAATTCCCCTTTCAATGGAGAACTATAACATTTAGTGACCAAAACACAATATTTCAAAACTATTTTGTAAAACTTGTAACTGAATTACCTGTCACTGTACCGATACTCGGATGGTCGTATCGGTACGCCATGCCTATGTTAAGAGTTCCAGATTCAAAGGATACAAACTCGTATCGATATAGCTGCAGACTGTATCGGTACGAGTTGACCACGTTGACTCATATCGATACACCTTAAGACCGTACTGATACCTTTAATTTTTCCAGATTCCAGTAACCAAAATCCGTATCGATACGCACTGTGCAGTATCGATATGCCCTGTTTACTAAGTCCAATTATGCACACTGTTGCGCGTAATAAGTGCTACGCAATTGTGCAAGTATACACGTTGCAAGTTATAGTATGAAAGATATCGTCTCCACAGGGATTGGTGCCACTTCAATAATCTAGTCTCTTGCACTGTGAAAAGTAAAAACACAAATAAAGGATTATAGGAGTTTAACTAATAACTAAACTAGAAAGCAATAAAGTAAAAGAAAAGATGAGATCAAATGAGAGAGAGATAGGCCAGGTTATTGTGAGTTGAGGTGTGATAGCCGATTGGATCGTCTTGGTAAAAGAGTGCACGGGCAACTCAGTTGCCGTGGCAACTTGCACAACGGGGTTGCCTTGGCAACTAATCGATAGTTGCCTAGGCGACTAGTTGGGCAACTACTTGGGTGTCTGGGCAGCAATCTTCAAGGTTCGGCAGAGCGTTCTTCAATGGTTTCTTCTTATCCCTAAGTCGAAACTCTAGCTATTTGTGCATGCCTTAATAATACATCCCTGCGTGAATCAAGGGTGAACAACAACCAATCTTGCGCTCCTCTTAGCCGTTGAAATCCTTGACTTATTCCTAAGCCGGATTAATCTTCACCATCAATAGATTGAATAAAGATCATATTCATTCGTTTCTTGAATCTAACTCTCCCGATATTAGATAAATAGATGAAATCACGGATCCTCTCCCAATTCACTCGCAAACAAGAATAAGAACCAAGAATGAATAAACCTTGAATAGAAAAGTGCAAACTCTTATTACCTAAACAAAAACCAATAGTTTCTCACAACCACAAAACACAATAACCATAGCCAAATAGATTTAGTTCATGGCTAGGTTCCAAAGAAACACAAGATAATTAATCCCTAGCATGAACACAATCGAACAAGAAAGAAAAGGATGAAGGAGGAGGCTTGTTGAAATCCTCCTTGCCCTAGATGCTTGTCGAAAATTCTCTCCTCTTGCCTTCCTTGATGCTTGTCGAAATTCCCCTCTCTTTGCTCTCTCTATGGATTGTCGAAATCTCCCTCTTATTTATAGGGCTAGGCCAAAGTCCTTCTTTGAGGAGGAAGTTAAGTTGGAATTAAATTATCTTTAAAGAATATAATTCTTTATTATAATTGTATTCCTACTAGAACTTCTCATATCTTCTTGGAATTTAATTCTTCTTTAATCTCTGCATGGAAATCAAATTCCTTTGGGTTTGGGCTTTGCTCCACGTCATCTTGGGCTTGTCTAGTCATCAATTTCGCCTACCAATCACCTTTGCTCTTGTCGACAATTGCCCTGGCAACTGGCTCGGCGTCTCCTTCATGCATTGCCCTGGCAACTAGCTTGGCGTCTCCTTCATGCATTGCCCTGGCAACTAGCTCGGCATCTCCTTCATGTATTGCCCTGGCAACTAGCTCTAGCCTTGCTTTGGCAAGTGATCCTGCACATACACACAAAACACACCAAAGCAGCATCTTTTCCCACAAAAACTACCAAGTTATGTAATCAAGCTCAACGATGGAAGGAAACATGTATTAATGCATGAATGGCTAATTATGCAACTAATATGAGCCTAAGTCTAACAATAATATGAGTAAAAAGGGTAAGAAAAATAGTACTTTTGAACACTTATCACACCCCCAAACTCGAACTATTGCTTATCCTCAAGCAATGCAAACTCATAATTACCTGCCAAGTCTTCAATTTTCACAAACTTAGCTTTGAACTTGATTTCAATTCTCTGAACCGGGGCACAAAGTATGATTGGCTTTTTATTTTTTGGAAAACTTAGGAATTACTCGGAAGTAAACTATAATGCTTGTGAGTGTGTGCGGAGTTGTGTGCAAGTTGATTTTTCGGATTCTATGCAAACAAGAGGTTTTCAAATTACTTCATTGGGTTCTTTTTAACATGTTTTAACTAGAGCCAGTTTTGGGCACCTCTAGTGTTTTGTTTTTAGTTTTCTTAAGTTAATTTATTCGACTAGAGCCGGTTTTGGGCACCTCTAGTTATCAATTTTTTTAACACTTACTAGAGCCAGTTTCGGGCACCTCTAGTGATCAATTTTTTTAGCACATGCTAGAGCCAATTTTGGGCACCTCTAGCATTCATCCAATTTTTATTCTAATCCCCCAATTTGTTAATTATCAACCTAAGTTCACTAGAATTCCTTAAATCAATCAAACCACAACAGTGTTTCATCAAAATTAGCATCATAGTAAAATTCTAAGTTTTTCCATGGTTATCCTAGAATAAAAATTCTATCAATTAAGTGCATTGGCAAAGTCATCATCGGATATTCATCAAATCTAAGCAATTCTTGTTCCAATTAAAGGCATGACAAGCAATTTATGTATCCTAAATGTAATACTTAAGATGAATGTAACTAAACATGGTAACTACTAATAAAAATCCCCCCCAAACTCGAGTGAGGCATTGTCCTCAATGCATGCATTAAAGAAAAATAAAAATAACGAAAAATAAAATGCATACGAGGACTTACTCCGAGAGTTCGTCATCGTAGATGATTAGTTTCCTTTTGGTCGGTGTCTTGATTCTCTTACTTGAACGCGATTGTTGTTTTCTTGTTGCCGGTGGTGGAATCGATCCTCGTACGGGGTTGTCCTCATCGTCCTCTTCATCGGTTTCATTGGCTTTTCGCTTGGAGGATTCAATTGGTGCGGTCTTTGTTGGTGCAATGGAGGACTCGTCCGAATCTAAAAAATTAGAAAATGATTCCGTAGGAGTTGATTCGGGCATAGGTGCTTTACCTTTGGCTTTTGCAGTGGTTGCCGGGATGTCTTTAGCTTTGGTTGTCGTGGCATCTTCAGGGTTGGTTGCCGTAGCATCAGCTTGTGCAGTGAATTTCCTTAGCATAGTGGTTGTGAGTCTTGTTGTGGAAAAGAAAACAAAGAAAACCTGAAAACTAAAGATAATGAAGAAAAATTAAATATCTCCTAAAAATAAAAATGAAAATAAAACGAAAAAGAAAATGTTGAAAGGAGAGCATGCTCATGCATCTCCTAAGGTGACCACTTCTTTGTTACGTTCCACATGGGCACCATTGTAGTGCTTCAATCTTTGTCCATTAACTTTGAATTCATGGTTGTCAGAGATGGACTTGATTATTACAGCACCATGGGAGAATGGTTTGACAACTTCGAATGGTCCCGACCATCTTGATTTCAGCTTTCCCGGGAAAAGTTTTAGCCGAGAATTAAATAAGAGAACTAGTTGCCCTGGCGTAAATTATCGTGGCAATAGTTTCTTGTCGTGCCATCGCTTTGTTTTCTCCTTGTAGATTTGTGCATTGTTAGAGGCGAGTGCACGGAATTCTTCTATCTCATTGAGGTCCAACAAACGCTTTTGTCCGGCACTTTCCCAATCCATATTCACGGTCTTGATTGCCCAGTATGCCTTGTGCTCGATTTCCACCGGTAGATGGCATGTTTTGCCATAGACAAGTCGGAAATGGGACATACCTAAGGGTGTTTTGAATGCAGTGCAATATGCCCAAAGTGCGTCATCTAGTCTTAATGACCAATCCTTCCTAGAGGGATTTACAACTTTCTCGAGTATACCCTTCAACTCCCGGTTGGAAATTTCTGCTTGCTCGTTGGTTTGTGGGTGATATGCAGTGGCGGTCTTGTGTGATATGCCGAAGCGTTGCAACATCTTGGCAATTAGTATGTTGTCAAAATGCTTGCCTTCGTCACTGATAATTGCTCTCGGCATCCCAAACCGTGTAAATATGTTTTTCTGCAAGAATCGTTGCACGGTCTTGGAATCGTTGTTGGGAACTGCAGCTGGCTCAACCCATTTAGACACGTAGTCGACGGTAAGTAAAATGTAGAGGTTGCCGAATGAAGATGGGAAAGGTCCCATAAAATCGATCCCCCACACATCGAACAATTCCACCTCGATGATGTTCTGGAGTGGCATCTCATGTCGTCTAGAGATATTGCCCGTCCTCTGGCAACGATCACATTGCTTGTAAAAGTCTTGGGCATCTTTGTACAATTTTGGCCAATACAAACCGGATTGCAAAACTTTGGCCGCGGTACGAGTTCCTCCAAAATGTCCTCCATAGGGTGAAGAATGGCATTGCCGGAGTACATTTTGTTGCTCTTCTTCAGGGATACATCGGCGTATAACCTGATCTGCACATTGTTTAAACAAAAGAGGCTCGTCCCAAAAGTAATGCTTAGCATCATGGCGGAACCGCTTCTTCCCTTGGTGAGTAATGCCATAAGGTAAAATACCACAAACAAGGAAATTAACTAAATTTGCTTACCAGGGTATTGCCGAGGCATGTGCTGCCGTGGCGACTGCTCCCAAAATTGCTGAGGCGTGCGCGTCAAGGGTTACCGAGGCGTCGAGGATTGCCGAGGCGTTGAGGGTTGCCGAGGCGTCGAGGGTTGCCGAGGCGTGTGCATCCATGGTTGCCGAGGCGTCGAGGGTTGCCGAGGCATGCGCGTCCATGGTTGTCGAGGCAACTAAAATTTGTTCATCCGGGAATGCATCGCATATCTCTATATCTGCGTCATTCTCCCTATTGCCTTCTTGTGTAGCATCAACATTTTGATCAGCTTCTTTTCCTGGTCGATTGACTAACCAATTTGCCTCTTCTTGTTGTTCCTCCTTGACCGGTTCTTCATACTCCTCAGGTTCCTCTTGTTCGGCAATGTAGTTACCAAGGCAACTAAATTTCTCGTGGAAGTTAAACTCTGCCGTGGCATGAAGAAGTTGGCATTTTTCTGGATCATCAGCATGTCTTAGTGTTTGGAACACATTTAGTTTAACTTGCTGGTCATTCACCCTCATTGTGAGTTCTCCCTTTTCAACATCGATCAAGGTTATCCATGTTTCTAGGAATGGTCTCCCGAGAATGATGGGTGCATGCTCATCTGCTTCACAATCCAAAACAATAAAGTCAGCGGGAAAAATAAATTTATCAACTTTTACCAGTATGTCCTCGATTTTTCCCTCTGGATGCACATAGGATCTGTCAGCTAGCTGCAGCATAACTGTTGTAGGTCTTGCCTTCCCGATTCCTAGTTTTTGGAAAACCGATTTAGGCAACAAGTTTATGCTAGCCCCAAGGTCGCATAATGCTTTCCCGACATAGTGATTTCTAATAGAACAGGGTATTGTGAAACTTCCGAGATCCTTCAACTTAGGTGGCATACAATTGTGCAACATTGCCATGCATCCCTCTGTTGCGGCAACTGTTTCAAACTCTCCTAGCCTTGTTCTCTTGGACACAATGTCTTTAAGAAACTTGGCATAGTTTGGCATTAGTTCAATTGCTTCCACAAATGGCAAGTTGATGTGGACTTGCTTTAGGATATCAAGAAACTTCTTGAATTGGTATTCTTGCTTTTGTCGCGTCAACCTTTGTGGGAATGGTGGTGGAAGTCGGATATCTTCGATCCTTTCATTGGTTTGAAACCTGATTGACGGCATTGTCGGGACAACTGGGGTTGCCGAGGTGTTATCAACTGGGGTTGTCGAGGCATGCTTATCGCAAGTTGCCAAGGTATCTTTATCGTCGGTTGCCGAGGCATGCTTATTGCCGGTTGCTGTGACAATTCCTGGTTCAGCATCTGAGGCTTTGCCGCTAGGTTCGTCTTGATCTTTTTGTGGAGTTTTGTTTGATGAGCGGGTTTGAGCCTCTCTAAGTTGTTGGCCACTTCTAGTGGTGATTGCCTTACATTGCTCATGGCCAGTTCCTCTTGCGACTTCAGTATCGCTAGGTAAACCTCCTTGCGGTCTAGTATTCAGATTTTGAGCAAACTATCCGACATGATTTTCTAATGATTTGATTGCCGCCTCTTGGTTTTGCAATCTCATCTCGGTCCTGTTAATAAAAGCATCAGTTCTTTTTATGAAGTTACTATTCTCAGCCATATAAGATTCAATTTTTATCATAAAAGCATTTAGAGAATTTTCCAAAGAACTAGATGTTGTCGGTTGTTGCTACAGCAACTATTGCCGTGGCATATTCTGCTGGAATCCCGATGCTTGTGCATTCTGATTGTTCTGGTTTAGAGCATTGTTGGGATTACTCCATGAAAAATTTGGGTGCTTCTTCCAAGCTGGATTGTATGTATTAGACATCACATTGTTGTTCCGATTGTAATTCCCCACATAGAAGCTGGATTCCAGATTCTGCATACATTCAGAAGAATTATGGTTATCACCACATAACTCACAAAAAGAATCCATTACCTTGACTTCATGTGTGTTGTTTGGTTTTTGCATGTTCTGGACCATCTTGGTTAAAGTGGCCAATTGTGCCGAAATTGAATCTGATGATCCTAGTTCATGTATTGTGGTTTGGTGTCTAACTCCTCTTCTAGTAGATGGGAATTGATAATCATTCTTGGCCAGCCTGTTTAAAATTTGCATTGCTTCCTCCGGCGACTTATCTAGAAGTATGTCGTTTGCCGAGGCATCTAGCATCATCCTTGTTGGTGTATTTACGGCGTTGTAAAACATTGTTACTTGAGTCCACACCGGGAATCTATGTAGGGGGCATTTGTGTAGAAGTTCTCTATATCGCTCTCAAGCCTCGTACATGGATTCATCATATGCCTGCCGAAAAGAAGTAATGTCGTTACGAAGCTTATCAGTCAAATTTGTAGGATTAAACCGAGCAAGGAAATCACGACAAAGATCTGTCCAAGATGCTATTGATCCAGCATGAGTGCTATTCAACCATGCTTTCGCCCTATCCCTCAGTGAATAGGGGAATAATCTTAATCGTAAGACATCGAGGGTGACTCTGTGTATTTTGAACGAGTTGCAAATCTCGAGGAAAGATTTCAGATATTGTCGTGCATCTTCAGTTGCTGAGCCGCCAAATTGACCAATTGTGTTGATCATATTAAACATTATCGGTTTTAACTCAAAGTGGTCAGCTTCAATTTCAGGTGCGACAACTCCTGGATTAAGTCCATCAAGATCTACTTCAAGATAGTCTCGAATAGTTCTGTTTCGTGCAAGAATCACTCCTCCTCCTGTTGGAACATTTTGATTCATATTACCGTCTTGATTAGCCATTGCTACTCTTATCCTTCGTCTAAGTCTTTGTAAGGTTCGTTCAATTTCTGGATCAAAGGGATATTCTGGTGAAGTCGGTCTCGCCCTGGTCATATACCAATGCAAAACCAAAGTTTGTTAGCCCTTTGAATTTTAAACAAGAAAAGTAAAAAGAAAGTGCAAGAAAATAAAAACAAAGTCGCTATTGCCAATCCCCGGCAACGGCGCCAAAAACTTGTTGCGCGTAATAAGTGCTACGCAATTGTGCAAGTATACACGTTGCAAGTAATAGTATAAAAGATATCGTCTCCATAGGGATTGGTGCCACTTCAATAATCTAGTCTCTTGCACTGTGAAAAGTAAAAACACAAATAAAGGATTATAGGAGTTTAACTAATAACTAAACTAGAAAGCAATAAAGTAAAAGAAAAGATGAGATCAAATGAGAGAGGGATAGGCCAGGTTATCGTGAGTTGAGGTGTGATAGCTGATTGGATCGTCTTGGTAAAAGAGTGCACGGGCAACTCAGTTGCCGTGGCAACTTGCACAACGGGGTTGCCTTGGCAACTAATCGATAGTTGCCTGGGCGACTAGTTGGGCAACTACTTGGGTGTCTGGGCAGCAATCTTCAAGGTTCGGCAGAGCATTCTTCAATGATTTCTTCTTATCCCTAAGTCAAAACTCTAGCTATTTGTGCATGCCTTAATAATACATCCCTGCGTGAATCAAGGGTGAACAACAACCAATCTTGCGCTCCTCTTAGCCGTTGAAATCCTTGACTTATTCCTAAGCCGGATTAATCTTCACCATCAATAGATTGAATAAAGATCATATTCATTCGTTTCTTGAATCTAACTCTCCCGATATTAGATAAATAGATGAAATCACGAGATCCTCTCCCAATTCACTCGCAAACAAGAATAAGAACCAAGAATGAATAAACCTTGAATAGAAAAGTGCAAACTCTTATTACCTAAACAAAAACCAATAGTTTCTCACAACCACAAAACACAATAACCATAGCCAAATAGATTTAGTTCATAGCTAGGTTCCAAAGAAACATAAGATAATTAATCCCTAGCATGAACCCAATCGAACAAGAAAGAAAATGATGAAGGAGGAGGCTTGTCGAAATCCTCCTTGCCCTAGATGCTTGTCGAAAATTCTCTCCTCTTGCCTTTCTTGATGCTTGTCGAAATTCCCCTCTCTCTGCTCTCTCTATGGATTGTCAAAATCTCCCTCTTATTTATAGGGCTAGGCCAAAGTCCTTCTTTGAGGAGGAAGTTAAGTTGGAATTAAATTATCTTTAAAGAATATAATTCTTTATTATAATTTTATTCCTACTAGAACTTCTCATATCTTCTTGGAATTTAATTCTTCTTTAATCTCTGCATGGAAATCAAAATCCTTTGGGTTTGGGCTTTGCTCCACGTCATCTTAGGCTTGTCTAGTCATCAATTTCGACTACCATATCACCTTTGCTCTTGTCAACAATTGCCCTGGAAATTGGCTCGGCGTCTCCTTCATGTATTGCCCTGGCAACTAGCTCGGTGTCTCCTTCATGCATTGCCCTGGCAACTAGCTCGGCATCTCCTTCATGTATTGCCCTGGCAACTAGCTCTAGCCTTGCTTTGGCAAGTGATCCTGCACATACACACAAAACACACCAAAGCAACATCTTTTCCCACAAAAACTACCAAGTTATGTAATCAAGCTCAACGATGGAAGGAAACATGGATTAATGCATGAATGGCTAATTATGCAACTAATATGAGCCTAAGTCTAACAATAATATGAGTAAAAAGGGTAAGAAAAATAGTACTTTTGAACACTTATCACACACCTTTATTGATACGCCCTAAGAAGTATCGATACGCCATGCATTGTAATGACATGTTTTATTTGGTTTTTATTCAAATTAACCTATCAAACGTTGTCCAAATACGATGAAACTTTACCAGCAGGTCCAAAAAACTATAATCTATTAGCATGTCGAATTTCACATACATCCAAATCTGTTTACTATATTTTCACCTTTTAGAGCCAAATATGTCATTTAATTTACTTTTAGCAAGACTTAAAAGTCACTTTAGGGTCTTATAACCTTACACAAAGCATAGACAATACACACATATCCAAAAGGCCATAAGTGACTAGTTTAACTACTTTGCCACCATTCTAGGAGTTCGTAAGGGCAATATACATTACTTTTGTCCTATGGTGACTTGCCAAAACTTATGATTTGCTCCGATCTCGAGTCAATAACATGATTAGTCTGAAATGCATTAGGCATACTTTTCCTAGTGAGGTAGTCATAAACAATGCAATTAACATTAGAATGCATAACAACTCATGCTCAATAACATCCATGCTATGTTTCATGTTCAATATCATTTAGTTCATAGTTCGATATTAGTCCTTGGAATCGATTCAACATAGTGGATACGCGAATTCCCTACGCCTCGCCAAATCAATGAATGGTCTAGTCCCTCTGTATCGCCAAATAACCAATAACACATCATACCTCTGCCTCACCATAATAATGGCCGTAGCCAAGGACCGTAGTCCACTCGTACCAATGAGCTTATGAATTCTATGGCATGCCACTTGTATCCAATGTCTTTCGAATCCAAGGTCCGGTGACAATATCAATAATCAATGCTCAATAACAATGACAATATCCAATGTTCTTATCAATAAGCAATATTTCGGTGTTAATGTTCAACAGCAATATCAATGACAATGGAAGTGTTCAATAATCTCAATGGCAATGGCAATGGTCGATGCTTCCTTTTCAATGTTATGATGACAATAACTATATCGATATCAATGTTCAATGACAATGACGATAACAATAGCAATGACTATGCTCTATGTTCGATGTTTAATGCTTCAACAATCCATTGACTATATCGGTGGTGAACTCAATGACAATGATCGATGGCAATGGCTATAACAATATCAATGTCCAATATTCGATCAATAACTTACCTCTACTTACCAATGATGTCCACTAAGTGGTTTGATGCAATATTCCTTAACAATGATGTTAGCAATACTATATTCAATGACAATGGAACCGAGAAAGGCACCTAGCCTCATCCTGAGACTCCGACTACACTCATCTCAATGATTCGATGCTCCTATGGCTCTCAGATGACAATTCCCTTGTTCCTAGCTTTCGTCGGTAATGATGGATGATCTCTTTTCAATTCTTGATCTAGGTTAAACAATAGGAATTAGTTAGAACCGATGATATGATATCAAAATCAATATAACAATATCAAAATTAATATCAAAGCTTTAAAATAGCTATCGGCTATCAAATTTCATGGATGACCAAAACCCTAGCTTAATATTAAGCTTGATTTATCCATGGATTTCAATGATTGTTTGGGGATTATAGCTTACCCGATTGATTGCTTCAACTTAAGATCAACAATCTCAAGAAAACAAAGCTTGAGGCCAATCTCCAATGGAGGTGTGTACTTAGAGGTTGAAGACAAAGGAGTGAGGTTGTTAACTCTTTCTAAATCGGGTAAGGCTAACTTTTTTCTATTCTCCTTTTTCTTTCTTTAATGAAATAGTGGCAAAAGGCTTTCCTTCCTATGATGGAAAGTCACCCGGCTATTCCACGTATGGGTGATTGAGTTTAGGGAGGGGCTAATCACGATATTAGTCCCTCAACTCTCGATATCTTTCAACTTTACCCCACTACTCAAAAATTTCACAATTTAGTCACCAAAAAGGTTCTGGATAAATTTAATAAGGTCATCGATCGACAAATTGACTCAACTAGAGTTCAATATCAAAACAATTGACCATACGTTCAGAGTCAATACAATATTTGGAAATTTTTGATATAGGGTTTCTGATTGCCGAAACTCAATTTCAACTAGACTGGTTTTTGGGATATTACATCTTCTTTGATCTTCAATACCATTTTTGGCTTCAATCTTCTATGCTTCTGTTGAACCAGCTTGCATTTGGTTTTTATGGGTAGCTTGTGTACTACTATATCTGTATCTAATATTGGCATATCTTGATAGGACCAGGCGAAGACATCTTTAAACTCTTGCAATAGATCAACTAACTCTTGTCTGGTTTTTGGCGAGAAAGCAGTACCAATCTTTACCTCTTTTCTGACTTCATCTATTCCCATATTCAAAATTTCTATCTCTTCTTTGTGAGGTAAGATCTGTTTGTCCTCTTTTTCTACCAACCTCAGTAATTCGTCAGAGATTTCACATTTTTTCTCATCTTCGACTCATTGACTTTCATTAGACACATTGGTCGCTAAAGATCTAATTCGAGATTAGGTCTAAAATCATTCATGCAATTAATAATTGAAGACCTGCAAGGAAAGTAATAATATGTATTTGGAATGGATGCGGAAAAAACAAGAAACATGTTTGCCATTTGAGAATCAAAACGAAAGGATCGTTATTGAAATGAACTTGTATAGTAGCCCTTTATAGATAATCCCTTGTACTCGCAGGCAAAAGTACAAGGTGGTTCTTGGCATTACTCTATTTTTTGTCTTAAAAACTAGGGGAAGATCCTTTGTTGTCCAATTGTTGAGCGCACCACCAGGAAAGCATGGACAGACTCCTTCTAGAAACTTGCCAGGCTGGGATCCCTCGAATATGCCGTTGACATTCATCCCTTCCATGATCTCGCCAAAGATTTCTTCTTCTTGTAGTTTCACAGTCTCTTGATTATCTTTCTAAAGTTGTTTCTCCACATTTTTGAACCCATGGGATTTGAAGATAGTGGTCAAGTCAAGGAATGTCATGGGTTTAAAAGAAGTCTCAGTTCCCATAAATTGGGCTCTCATTTGGTTCTCTCTCTTCTTCAAATCCTTTTGTCTCTGCTGAATGTTGGGCTTAAACCCAAATCCAAAACAATCCTTCTTAATGATAACAGGCTTTAAATGCAGACAACCCTGAAGATGTTTTCCCAGTCCTTTTCCAGTTATCGCACCTCTTCCAAGAGTCTCGCGAACGGTCATCTTGGTATAGTTTGATAACCTCAGATGTGGTATCGACTTCTCTTCATCAATGAAAGTTGCATTTATAAACTCCAGGGCTCTGAATGAGCATTCAAGAGCATTTTCATCCACTTCAATGTATGGGGCATCAGTAGTCATAGAGGCAATGATATCTTTTTCAGCTCCAATACTGACCAACTTTCCTTCTATCACAAATTTTAGCTTCTGATGCAACGAAGATGGTACTACACTAGCAGAATGAATCCAGGGCTTTCCTAACAAGCAATTGTATATTGGCTTGATATCCGTAACCACAAAATCCACGTTATAAATTGTAGGTCCAATCAGTAATGGCACCTCGATTTTTCCAATCACATATTGAGTAGTACCATCAAAAGCCCTTATAGTGTTTTTATATGTCTTCATATGCAAGTCATCAATTGGTAACCTCTGCAAGGTGACCATCGGTAAGACATTCAGTGCCAACCTATTGTCTATCAGAACTCCAGGAAGAACATAACCCTTGCAGTGAGTCGTGATATTCAAAGCCTTAACAGGTCTTATTCCTCCTTTTGGGATCTCATCATCAGTGAAGGTAATGTAAAAGTCTGCAGTTATATGGTTCACAATTCTGTCCAATTTATGCACCGATATATCATTCAAGACAAATGTTTGATTGAGCACCTTGATTAAAGAATTGTGATGCCCTTCTGAACTCAACAATAGTTCGAGGATAGAAATTATAGCATGTTGTCACTTCAACTGCTCGACTATACTATATTCACTGTGTTTCAAAAATTTTAAGAAATTTAAGCTTGTTCTTCTTTGACTGGTTCATTTAGCTTGGAAGGGGACTTCTTTCCAAAGATCATTTATGGTGCTACCACAACTTTCCCTTTTGTTTTCTCACCCTCTTTGGATGTATCAGGTGAATAACATCTACCACTCCTGGTGAAGTGCCCCACTTCATTTACTGGTTCAACATTGAGCCTTTCCTCTATTTTTCCCTTCTAAAACTTTCTTTGTTTCATTCAACGACTTTATCTCTTCCTGAGGCATTGATTTCTCTGGTATTGTTACATTGGCAGCATAATTCCAAGGGACCTTGCGTGTTTCTTTAATAGAAAATGGTGTCAGAGAAGAAATCATAACCCAATGGGTTACTGTCGGCCTTACATCGCCGGACGAGCTTCTAACTTTTGGCCTAACAGAAATGACCAACGGTCTGCTTGCACTATATTTAACCCCCTAAATTCTGGGAAGTGCATAGCTCAACTTCTTTTATTTCCTTTGTCTTTTCAAAGAACTCGATCTCCTTGTTGTTCATTATTTTCTGAATCACGCATTTGAATTCAGGACAGTGCTAAATTTCTTGGTCTTTCTCTTGATGATATTCATAATAAGTTCTTGATTCCACTTCCTTCTCAACCTTCATGCCTATTTGTATCATTTTGGCATTGTATAACTGCTCAAATACCCACTTCAAAGGAGATCTAATCTCAGATACATCAACCTTCAATCGTTTAGCCTTATCTTCCTCTATCACATTCACCATTCGCCCTCTATGATTTGGCAATGGATTAGTCGCTATATTAGGTTCATCAAATTTTAGCACCCAGTATTGACCAAATTCTAAACCACATTCTTAAATGCTACACAATTTTCAATTGTGTGCCCCGAGATCCCAACATGATACTCACACTAAGCTTTCAGATCATACCACGGAGGATATAGAGGTTGAAGAGGGGCAAGGTAGTAGGCTCTCACCAAATTCGCATCGAATAGTTGTGGATAAAGCTTATCATACGACACCGGTGAAGGTGTGAAGTTCATCTTATCATTTCTTGAGCCTCGAGAATCTTTCCTGTTTGAATTCTGTAAATTTCCTGATGCAGCATCGAGCGATGTGATTGTGACATTTTTTTAGGGCTTCATAAGTACTTTTATTATTTACCTCATTATTCTTCCTCTTCAAATTCTTGAGGGAACTTTCTCCACTTTCCAACCTTCCACTTTTGATGGCTTCTTCAATCAACTAGTTGGCCATCACCATACCAGCAAAATTATGTGTAGCGTTCCCTATCAAATGCTCAAAGAGTAGACCCCTCAAAGTGTTTACGAATATGTGAGTAATTTTATTCTCCGTTAATGTTGGTTGTATATGCGCTGCCAATTCCCTCCATCTCTGTGCATACTAACAAAAACTCTCAGTAGATCTCTGTTCTATAGCTTGCAACATGACTCGGCTGGGAACTATTTCTGACACATGTCTATATTGCTCCTCAAAAGCTTCAGAAAGATCCTTCCACGATCTGATGTTGGCTCGACTTAACTGAGTGTACCAGCGTACCGTTGAGCCCATAAAACTATCTTGGAAACAATGAATCAATAACTTTTCATCCTTCAAATAAGTAGCCATTTTGCGACAGTACATAGTGAGAAGTGCTTTTGGGCAGGTCGTGTTGTCATACTTCTCAAAGTGTGGTACCTTAAATTTAGGTGCAAGGACCAAATCAGCGACCAAACTCAAATCAACAACACTAGACCCTTGCGCATTCACCTTTTGCATCTCTAGTAATCAGTCTTCCAGAGCTTTGCATCGTTCTTCATATTTCCTCTTGATTTTAGCACGAAATTTCTCAATTTCATTGACAGTATTCAGATCCGAGACTTCATCACCACCTGCAAAGTTTGCTCCAATATTGACCGGATAACTAGCAGTAGCCCCAGATAAATTGATATGGACCTTCTTCGTAGGAGGCAAACCCTCAGGATGTTCCCTCATATGAGATGTAGTATTCGCTTGATCATTCATTTCATTTAACCCATCTTGTACCTTGCCCTTTCCTGATTCCTTTGGTCCCAATAAAGTAGTCAATTGGTTGATAATCTCTATTTGTGTTTGGGCAAAGTGATCTTTCATAGACTACTCAATCCTGTCAAATATATTATGCGCCTCAACACGATCATTCTCAAGACTAGTGATCTAGTCCTCTACAGCCATAGTTTTGGAGCGCAAACGTGTTCCGTATGAATGCAGTATAATTGCAATTGTAAGTCAAATTTTGCAAAATGAAATGCACTATGTAAATGCATGAATGCAAAAAGTATTGAATTCAGTAACTAGTCTTTAGGAAACATTCATTAGCTAAATGGTCCAAGTACAAAGAAAATATAACTTCTTGTACAGAAAACAGCTAGCCCAAGCTCCTAAATTGATCACTACATTCAGTATCCTGATCAAAGCTTGTTCAAGTTCAGTGTCAATGTTGATGTCGGGGTGTCGTAACAAGCCTATGGCTTTATCAGACAAGATCCGCACGTATCGGGTGATCCCTTCTACCTGGTTCTTAAAGCTAATCATCTCATGGCTTTGTTTATGGATTGTGTACTCAACTGCTTCAAGTTTTCCCTTCAGTGACTTATCTCCCTAGTGCAGTGCTCCCCCATAACTTGTAAGTTGGTCTCTCACGCCTTGTACCACACTTTCCAACTCTACCACCCTCTTCTCCAGTCCTTCATTCTCTTGCTCCATCTGAACTTTGTCTTCATTGTGGTACTTTGTAATCATTTGTTCCAATTGTGACACTTGAGTCATTAGCTCAAAATTCTGGACTTGCTTTTCTTCTAACTTCTCCTTGGCTTTGTTGCTTGATTCTCTCAATTCTCAGGCCTTTTTTCTTATATATCTTCTTGTAATTATTCTTTCCCTTTTCCATTTTATTTAGCTGTTTAGACAAGTCCTTAATTATCTTGCTTGTTCTTTCATTTTGCTTTGTTTTACAACCAGCATGAATTTCCTGTAAGTCCTTCAAGTCTTGACTAATTTTCTTGTTCTGATCTCTGAGATCCTTTTCTTTTCCTTCATGATCATTCACTTGCAACTTTTTCATGCTCAACTCATTTGTGAGATCATTGATTCTTTTCTCATACCCCTTTAAATCCAATTCTCGATCGTGCTTTAATATCTCCAATGTTGATGGCGCATTCCTAGTAGGTTCATTAGATGGGCCAGTGTCTTCTTGACTTCTCCGGAGTATGTTATCATTAACCCTCTAAGCCTTCCATTCTTCATATCCCTACATGACTTCCAACTCCTAATAAGGGTTCACCCTTCTTGGCGTTTCCCATGCTTTTGCAGTTTGACTTACCTTCTCCTTGTAATTGTTTGTCGTATGTGCATATTAAAATAGTGCCATGCTCGCAGTAGCCGGTATGAACTGCCTTGAGGCGAATTGTGTCGACACCAATAGAGGGTAATAAGTTGTTCCTCCCCAGATTCTTGGTAGTGGGACCCAATCTCTGACTTCACATCGATACAGATAAGTTATTCCCCTATTCAGCCATGGGGCCCTCCATACGATATCAGTATTTTTCATGTCTTTGAAGTATTCTTTCCATTGCTCTTTTCTCTTCTTTTCTTTCGGGCAACTAGCAATGTGTTCTTCTATCGGTGAGTAGGTACTAAGATACCTAATAGCTCTATAAGATGTATTCCACTTATGTCCTCTGAACTAGATTTCTAGCAACTGTGCACAGCCCCAGAACCTTTTGTCCTCTGACTTCTTACACACGGTCAACGATCTGTAAGTCTCAGCTAAGATTGCGGGTACCGAATTTACACCATTTTCCAGTAGTTCAAACAACCCTAATGTTGATGGATCAATATGCTATGGAGTTCTTGGAAATAATAACAGCCCATATATGCACAAGGCGTATAAGCTCCTCATCTTGGTCGGTTTTTCGCTTGTTAGTATCAATTCCCTAAGGACTTTCCAATTTATGCGTTGTTTGTCCTTATTCTGATCAGTACTATCGTTGCTAGCTATCTTGACATTAAACCACTCTTCGCTCTTACCCGTGATCAATCTCAATTTCTTCTTAAAACTAGAGTTGTTGTTGGGTCTTGTGTAAATCTTATCACTTTGAATTCTGCGACAGTGTATTAGGGTCTCATACTCTTCGAACGGAGGTGTCATGTCCACTAGCCCAAAAGTAAAACAATTATATGTTGGGTTCCAGAATTGAGCCATTGCTCTAAGCAACTCTCGGTCTACTTGAACATACATAAATAGGGCTATGTCACAAAATTCTTGTTAAAAAGGTACTTTCATGTTGTTTCCCCACTGTTCCTATATGGCTCTAATATCCGATAAATAATCATTCGGCTTAGTATTTAGCTTAGCGTAATTCTTCATCTGTGATATGTCACCCCTACGAAGGCTATCCCTTTTTTCATGTTGAGTTTACTCTGACCACGTCCAAATTGTGGTATGTCTTCTCCTAGCTTCTTGGACCCTTCAGCCATATCGAATACTTCTTATTCAACTGATTCCCGAACCGATACCAAAATGATGGAACATGGTTCATTTAAAAGCAATAGAATATGACAAACAAAAACAACAAAAACTTGTGTCAGTACTGTGAATTAATATTGAAAACAATAAACAGATTAATGACACAATAAAGCAGGTGACATAAAGCAGAGAAAATAACCACATAAGTGTATTTAAATCGGTAGCACCATGTCCTAGGTTCCTGTCTAGCTCTAGTGGGGTGGGCTTCTAGATTATAGAATATGGTTTTCGTTCTAGACTATGGGTACCTAAACTGTCGTTACTATCTACTGCAACAGTAAGACATCGATTCGGGAGTATACGACCCCTTATATCGGAGGCATGTACCTCACGCTGTATAAGGTTAGTATACCAAAAGAAAGAAAAAAATTCCAAACTCAGAGGTGGAGAGCCTCACATCGGATCATGTCTCGCTCCCACTTAAAGGTGAAAAAGCCCAGGTAGAAGGATATGCATGAATGACAGATATATCACAAAAGCTATCTCCATTCTTTCTAAAAATCCATCTAATAATTATTGGAGAAATTAAATTCAAATTACCATTCTAAATGCCAAAATGTCACGTAAAACTAATTAATTAGGCCTGACTCTCAAATTCAAATCCCCAGCAGAGACGCCAAGCTATCGTGACCATTTTTAACCGAGGTGTGAAAATAGCCTAACAATTTATTTTGCAAAATAGGGTTTTAACCCTTTTTAATTCATTTCATCTCGAAAATTTAGTTTTCTTATTAAATTAGGTTTTTTCATTTAATTAACAATGAAAAATTGATTTTCCTTTCTATTTAATCTTAAAAACATTTGAAGTCACAACCGATCACTTTGGTAGACCGGACACCATCAAAACAACCAGAGATTCATTTCTTTAAAATTTGGGTTTGAGAGTCGGTTACGTGTGGGGAAGGATTAGCACCCCCATAAACGCTCATTATCGGTACCTTTTAATTTTACATGGCAATTTGGCATTTTGAATTTAATTTAACCATAATTATCAACTAGATTTTAATTCCAAATGGAGATATCCTTTTATAAGGAAATATATCTTTGGAACGAATATGAGATTAGAAGCACCAAGTTGTGTTGTCACTGAATTTTCACCTAACTTCTTTTACTTTCATTGTATTAACTATGTCATTTCCAGTTAGGTAGCATTATATTACTTCGTTAGTGTTACATCATAATTAGTATAAGTGTCATATGTTAGTGTTATAAAATATTAATGTAGTAAGTAGAATTATCTAGGTGTCATATAATATTGTTAATGTACTTAGTGTATTTAGTATAATTGTTATATGTATTATTGTTATGATAGTTATATACATTTGTTGTTAGTGTCTTAGTTAGTAGTTAATATAATAGATAGTTATTAAAACCCAAAAAATAAAACATGCAGCCCACTTAAATAAAAAGTAAAAGGTCAATTAGATTTAGTTAAAATAAAACCCATTACAAAAGAGTCCATAAAAATTTACATATCCATAGTTTTATATATAAACCCATATATAATAAGGCCTGATCGGCCCAACTAAATTATGTCCTAATGTCATTCTTCTTATGTTGCGCAGCCAATGGAGGGCTGTTGGATCAAGATCGATCCAACAGCGCAAATTACGCCAGCTGGAGGATGATATAGCAGCTCGATCTCTCAGTCGTTAGATCAAGGAGTGATCTAACGGTCCTGATCACTCCAGAGAAGAGAACAAGAATTGCCACTCACGCATGGCAGCCATGCGCTCACCGTTCTGCCTTCCAGATGTCGATTCAGCTTCTCCGATGGACGACCACGCCGTTGCCACCTTGAATCGCTTCTTCCCAACGTCTACCCAGCATTTGAAGTTACCAGAAACATGCAAAAAGGAAATAAAAGGGCTAAATCCCAAATCAGAAGCAAATCCAAAAGATAAGCCCCTAATTCGAAGCCCTAGCTGGAAAATCAGAATCTAAGTGGGAAAGACCAATCCCTAATCGGTGCCATAGCAATAATCAAGCAATCGGAATCAAAAAGGATGCATTTTCGGGGATGAACATTAGGGATTTATGATTGAAACTCAAGCACAATTGTACCTATATAAACCCATGTAAATTTCATGTAAACAACAACAGATACACACTAGATACATATAAATTACACAGCCATACACATACAATTAGCATTCGGAAGTTGTAATGTAACACCCTAAACCGAGCCTAGAATTGATACTTCTATTTAGTAGTCTAGTTAATAAAGTCTTGCCTAATTGAATGGAAACTTAGGGATTTAATTATGAACAAATTAAATGAAAAGAGATTAATTAGAAACTAACCAAGGACTAAAATATAAAAGAGAACAAATAGAGAGCCGAACTCAAAAAGGACTAAATTGAATGAATCCTAAAACTAAGGGAATGCATGATAGATTAAAAGACTCTAGTTGACATTACACATGTCCATTTATCATGAATTATTCAGCCACTAAAGTAAAGGAAGTCATATTCTTCCTCATGTTTAGTTACCAAACCGATTCAAAACTTTAGAGAGACAGAAGAGGATTCTTGAGTGAGAACGCTTGCTATCCATGGATTAAGCTTCGGTTAGGACAAAATTTGAGTTAGAATTCAAGATTGAGTAAGGTAACAACTTGCTTCTCTATCGATTATATGCTGGAATTTCTGATTAGGTGATGTAATTGTTTGATTCGAAATGTATACATACATGAACTTGCTGCTTGAGATTATGGTTAAATTGATTTGTACATAGGTTTAATTGGTTAATTTATGAGATTAGTAACAATAATTGAATGTATACATGTTCCAAATGTTGAATTCATTGCTGGAAATTTTAGATGATAATCATAGTTCATATATATATGTGCTAGTTGCTAGAAAGAATAAACATGTTGCTGGAAATAAGTATGAACATGCTTAATTGTGTGTAATACTCTGTTTTAATCACATTAATAGATGAATTGGACTTCCTAGGACTTGTATGAATGAGTATGTGTATAGAAAGGCCATGTATGAACATTGTATAAGTGATTAAAGAGACTAAAATGTGACCTAGTGTAATCTGCCCAGAATAGTCTGTTCATATCTTGATGTTCAAATGAGTGGAACCACCCATCCTTGTTCTTGTAATTGCCATCTTGTAAATCAGTTCATGTATAGTCATCGATTTGTGAACTTTACTAGGTCTACGTACTTGTCTTGCTTGTTTAAATGCCTACTATGTCAACCAAGTCATGTTAATGCTTAGCTATTCGAATTAAGCATGTTTAATGTTGATCTCGTTTTGAATTAGATTGATATCTATGTCTAGATGATCTTGTTGCTTGTTAGTGCTTGACTCATCTTCTAGAGATGAGTCCTAGAAAGTTTTAAATTTTTTCGTGATCTTGCTTGCCCTGGTAACACTCCAAGATTGGTTTATACTAAATCGGGAAAGGGGTGTTACATGTAAAGCCAGTAAGCAAGGATTGTAATCGAAGTTTCAAAGGAATAAGAAAAGCAAGATTTCTGGTAACGTTTTCTTCTATTGTCTATATTTTCAGTTATATAAAATAAAGAAAAGGGTTTTTTTTACCTCTGATTTGTTGAAACACCATTGTGATTTGGTTCCGATGAAGTTTCGGCGGAAAATGCGATTTGAGGGTCACCAGAATCTGGAAAATTAGGGCTTTCTGGGAAATTTTGCCGCCGGCAATGGCGGCCGGCGCCGGTGGATGGCAGCTGGCATGGTGGACTATTGTCATGTTCTTTAATTCATAAAGAACATGATGAATGTTTTCAGAAAAAAAATAAGAGCCGAGTTTGATTCATTTTAGGGGTGTATAAAATGATTTTATTTCTGATAAAGACTTTATATACCAACCCGATGACCCGACCCGTACCCAGCTATGACCCGCGCCTTACTTTCATGGGTCTTAGACCGCAGCCCTTTAGTTTTAAATCCATTCAATTTCATCCTTTTTCTTCTCAATTTGGCATTGAATTTTTAATTGTTTTCAAATTAACCCTCACAATTTGTTTTCTTTCAATTTAATCACCAATACAGATTTTTTTTCTTTAAAGTAAAAATAATTATCCTTTTCTTTATTTTAGCAATTATTTTGATAATAAATTTAAGTAATTTTTTTCCTTTATATGTGCATATATATGTGTGTAAAACCTTAGGATTAGGGTCTTGAAACTCAGAATAGAGACTTGTTTGATGAAAAACTTTCTTCATATTTTGAAAATAAAATACACTTTAAATATCATAACTTTGATAATTAAAATGAACTTAAACATCCCTTTAGGGTTTAACCACTGATTAGGTTTTAATAAAAACTTTAATACATTTAATTTTCTCTATTGGTTTGTTAAAAAGTGAAAACTTAATTAATGCGGTGTCTTATCAAACGAGAATGAAGGTTTAGCGCCAGGAGTGTTGGCGGTGATTAAAGTTCATTTCCCGGGCAATAAGGCTGTTAAAATAGATTTACATTCATTTAGCGGACAAATAAATCGAAATTTTGAGAACTTGTAAATTCCAATTTGTAATCACTCATTTTCATTTGTAAATACATATTGCATGTATATTTATTATATATGAATGTTACTAATATAAATATAAGGTAGTGTGTGCATGTATATTATAAGCTATGTATGTATACGTATTAATGATGTATGTGTATCGTGTATGTATCTAGAGTATGAGCATATTTGATTAATATATAGATGTTATGTTAATTATATGTATGTATGATTATACGTACGTATGCTAGAATATTATATTAATTAATGTTTGTATAATATAAGTATACGTTTTTGTATGTATGTGTATTGCTATTATAATACTAATTATATTATTATTAACATAATTGGGCTGATAAAATTAAATCAAAAAATTAAATATATTAAACCCAAATAAAAATGAAGTCCAAGTCCAATTACAAACAAATTACAAGGCCCGGTTGGCCCAAACCCAAATCTTATCTAATTACAGTTACTCGGTGTGCAGGTGACTGTGGGCCGTTGGATCAAGATCTGATCCAACGGCCACGATCAAACCAAGAAGTCAAAAATATCTGCCAGCCGCGTGTTCCACACGTATGGACCGTTCAAGTGCCACGCGCGCGTGTGGTCCACGCGCGGACGCTTTAATATCTCACGCGCGTGTAAGATCCACGCGTTCTGACTCCTCGACTGCGGAGCTCCACGTGGCAAGATCTGGAGCCGTCTCATCAAATCGAGGCTTCATCCAAGCCGTTCGTCCTTCAAGCCATCTCGACCGTCAGATCAGATCTGATCTAACGGCCGAGAACGCGTCTGGCCGCTAGCAGAACATCCATACCGCCACCACGCCGATATTCAGCCCCCGTGTTCAGAACATGCCCAAGACAACAAGCAAAAATTGTCAGTTCAGATCTGAAAAAGCAAGATGCAACTTGCACCAAAACAAAGACAATGATATATATGAAACGAGGACTTTTGTAACAAAGAGAAGGAAGAGTGGTAAAAAAAAGGGTAGAGAACAGAGATCTTGTAAAAAAAAAAACCAAAAATTGTAACCAGTCAAGTGATAATCGAAAGACAGTCCAGTGGTAAACACTTGTTTCTTTCTCTTACTTTTTTTTACATGCATATACGAAAGAAGAAAACAGAAACAAAAAGAAGAGAGTCGTCTTACCATCTCTGTTTGTGGGTCTTCTCTTCCTTAGTGATAAGCCTTTTCGGCTTCTCCAAGCCTGATATGGTGAACTAAAGGGAGGGGAAGACCCCTTGTAGTTTCGTTTTGGTTTAAAAAATATTTTTTTTCGCTTCGTATTTTCTAGATCTAGGGCAAACAAGGGTGTATCCTCTGAATCCAACCACGGATTCATGTTGAGGACGAAAAGGGGGTTATTTTGGTGTGTTTTGGAGGCCTGCCGGCGCCGGTTAGAGGCGGCCGGCCGCCGGATTCTGGGTTTCATAAGAATAGTTGAGAGAAAATAAGAATGGGATGAGTTATGAAAATCAGAGAATGAAACGTAGTGGGGAAAATTTGGTTTCGGTATAAAAATAGCCTTTATATAGGTATTATTATTTTGCTAAATGGGTAAATTACACACTTAATCCCACCGCGTTTTCAATATTTTCGTTTTTGTCTTGCCGCATGGTATAATTACAATCCCAGTCCCCCTGATATTTCAAAATCTTGTAATCCAGTCCCTAAATTACACCGAATCAGTTTTCAAAATGGTAAAATTACTCCCTTAACCATCCCGCGTTTTTGAACTTTTCATTTTGGGTCTGCCCCTTGGTCTAATTACAGTTTTAATCCTTCTAGGTTCTGTTTGTTTCGCAATTTCGTCCCTAAATTACATATTATTGTTCTTTAATTTCTGCCACTGACTTTTGTTTTTCTTTCATTTCAGTCATGTATTCTTTGTAAATATTCATGTTCGTATTATAATCGTATATGTTGATATTCTATTATTTTATTTTATGTCCCTCGTATATGACTCGTATTTTATGTTTATATGTATATATGTGTTAAGCTTATGATAGTCATGTTTTTTTTATCCGGTTATTCGTATTAAAGCATGTTATGTTCTATTTGACTCGTAAATCAGCATGTTCTTGTATTTTTGTACGTATTGTATGTTTTCTTGGCTTTTAGGTTACGTGTTAGTGTGTCTTCTTTTATGTATAATATATTGTTCCATATATGTTGAAATATGTTTTATTAATAGCATGTATGTCTTTTTAAATATTTGTTCGTCTATATACGTAATTATTCCTACCTTGTTATTCTGAATTGTTAAAGTTGTTTTTATCTATTATTTAGATTAATATGTATATATGCATGATCCAGTCTAATATATTATTTATGTTAGATTAGTATTCTGTTATGTCAAGATTTATTGCATTGAAATATTTTGCCATGTTTTATATTTTGCCAGTATCAGGCGTAGTGATAGTGGTTGGGCGTTTACCCTCGGATAACGGGGCCCTTAAAATTTATTCGCAATAATGACCGAATTTTAAAATAATTGTCACTTTAACCCGGAAAATCCAACATTAATAAAGCGGTAATTATTAAAGTACCAGTTTTAGGCGGTGTGGGGGTGCTAATCCTTCCCCATCCGTAACCGACTCCCGAACCCAATCTTTTTGAATCTCTAGTTTTATGGTGTCCGGCCTACCTAAGTGGCCGGTGGCGACTCCATTATTTTTATGAGGTTTCTTTTAAAACCCCACGGAATAAATATTTTATATCCTAAAATATTACAAACACCTTCGAAAACGCCTCGTTTTTTTAGCGATAAAAAAAGGACATCGCTACAGATGGCGACTCCGCTGGGGATTATTTTTGTTTTTTTTAAAAAAAACAAATGAGAGTCAAGCTTTTAAAATAATTACCGCTTTACTAATATTGGAAGTTCCGGATTAAAAGTGACTATTAAATTAACATTCGGTTATAATTGCGCGTTTATTTTAACGCATTTAAAATATGGCATATAAACCCGTCTTTTTAAGTGGGGGGAAAACGCTAACGCTTTCGTGGAGATATCGTTCTCCCATATGGGCCTAGCAAGTACCTTCGGGGCTCAAGTACCTTATGCTTTCGTAAGGATATCGTTCCTTCGTATGGGCATAAGCGAATGGGTCCCCCTGAATTGAACCCGGTTGAAAGGAGCCTATAATGGGTGATGATCGGGGGCCTTGCTACTCTTAGTAGAGGACAGCAAGGACAATTCGGGTACCTCCTAGCACCAACACTGCATGTAGAGAACATAGAAACCCACCCTGTTAAAGCCATGCGAATAACCATAGGTGTTTTAGACGGGATAAATAGGGTTATTTTGTGTGTTTATTCTGTTTAATTTTGTCCTTTTATTTATATATTTATCAATTTTATCGGGTACTGACTTGTTTTCTTTTTGCTTTTGTTTTTTCTCATACATCATTGCATTTGCATCACATAAAGGTACTGGATCAAGTGGTTTGCCTGATCAGAAAGTCTTTCACCATGGAAAAAAGGTGTCTTAGGAAAGAAGAGCTTAATTTGTCAGTCAGACATTGGTCAGAGGTCAACCAGAAAATCCAAGGGGACAGTTTGCCGAACGAACGCGTAATAGCAGGATACACCTATGTGAGTCTCCAACAAAACGACTTATGGGATCTTCAAAGCATTTGGGAAAGATGGGACCGAAGACTACAAGACTTATTCTGCGATAGTTATGGCGACATCGCACAGCTGTTATATGTTCGGATTAACCAGCCCCTACTCCGAGCTATAGTCCAGTTCTGGAATCCGGCTTTTTGCTGCTTCACCTTCAATGGGCAGGACATGATGCCTACGGTAGAAGAATACACTGCTTTACTTAACCAGAAAAATATTCAGGAAGATTGGATCTACGCGAAGCCTCCGAGGAATCAGAATTACACTGCGAAACTCAAAACCTTTGCGGGAATGAGTGACGATTGGGTTAGTGGCCTCCTTCAAATCCGAGGAGATAATACAAGTCTTTGCATGGGAAAGTATTCGGGACATCATATCGACACATCCAGACGAGGCAAAGAAAATGGACCTATTGGCTTTAGGAATATATGGCTTGGTGATCTTTCCCAGAGTACTCGGGAACATTGACATAGCCATTCTGGATTTGTTTGAGCGGGTGAAACGGAAAGCAAACCCAGTACCAGCAATCTTGGTCGAGACTTTCATTTCCTTAAATGCTAGCCAGAAACATGAAGAATGACGTTTTCGAGGATGCGCACAGCTGTTACAAGTATGGATTCAGAGTCACATGTGGAAGACGCCGACGAGGGTCCTGCCGGGGATATCCTTCCAAGGTTTTTCGCCTTTACGAGAATACTTAGCAAATGAATGGCGAGAGGATTTGAAAACAAAAATGTGGACCAGTTTCTTCAGGAACATTCAAGATGAAGACATAGCATGGAGGGTCCCATGGCTCGGTAAAGTTAATTATTTTCTATACAGTTGTGGTGACTTCAACTGGCTGATGATGTTGGGATTGCATGAAGGGATCGCTTGTGCCCCGCTTTTAGTGTCTCGGCAGTTTGGATCACAATAGTTCATTCCCAATACCGCCGGATTAAGCCAAACTGAATTTCTTTTCAAAGGGGAGTTCAAAGGGAAAATTCAGACCATCATGAGGGCCTGGGATCATTGTTACCGGATCAGGGTGGAAGGAGATACTGAGCACATGACTACCCCAGATTACGATCTTTGGAGATGTTTGAGGGTTAATAATATGATTCCCGAATCTGATCAAGGACCAGTAGTGTCACTCGAAGAGCTTACAAGGGTGGTACCGTCTGAAGCTGACATCTTAAGGAGTGAACTCGAAGAAGTTAAAAGGAAAATGGACATCCAACAAACCCAACATGCGAGCGAGCTCTATAAGGCAAGCTTAGAAGTTGACGAGCGGGACGGGATCATTAGGCAATTGAAGAAATTAAATGCAGATTTAAGCGACAAGAACACTCTTTATCAAAAAGATGCCCTCATATTACAAGCAAAAATACAGAAGGCCGGCCGGAGTCAGTTCATAGCTGTGGAAAGAGAAAGAATGAACAACATCCGTTTGGTGGAAGAAGAACGAGAAATTAACAAAAGAGCGATCGAGAAAGAGATAGAAAGCTACCGTTTGGCTATGGAGGAAGAAAAACGGTCCGCCAAGAAGGCCATTGATCAAGAGAAAGAAAGATTCAGGCAAGAAACCAGCAAGGGAAAACAAGTTGTCCATCATGAGAGAGAAAGCGTCGCCGTATGGAAAAGAAAGTCCATGAGTAGTCGAAATAGACTGTTAGAAATGCAAAAACTGTACGATGACACTATTCAAAGGCTGGAGCAAAGCCAAAGTCAAAATGACGAATTAAAAGGAAAGGTGGCGGAAGTCGAACACTCACTTCAAATGTACTGCCGCAGGAATAACTTCGCTGAGCTGCAAGAAAGAGAACGCGAAGTGGGTGTGTTACAAACACGAATTGGGTCCCTCGAAGCAATTGTGGAGGATTACAAGGAAAGAATTAATGTGTTCGAGGAGGCTGCAGCCGGAGGGGACACCTATTGGCAGAAGAGACTACGCGACGCTGCTCGAATGGTACAGGACAGAGACCAGTATTACGCAAACCTAATGGTGGACATACAGCGAGTCGCCAGACATGTAAATGATTTAGCTGTCGAGGCTGAGGCACTCCGACCTTTTATAGTCCCGAGAATGGAAGAAGCTCCTAGGTTCCTCAAGCTGCTCAGGGCAATTGAAAAATTAGGAGATAGAGCTATAGTCTATCTATAGGACTCTGTGTTGTAATTAGATCTTTTGTACTAGGGATCTTTACTTTGTAACACGAACTTTGTTGTAATCAAGACCCTTTAATTTCCGTGGAAGTAGTTCAAAAGGGTGATTACCAGCGGAATCAGTACCTTATCTGCATACATTCTTGCATTTTCATCATAACATTCGCATCATTGTACATGCATTTATTTTTTGCAACCATATTAACAATATGAATATTGTGGCGTTGTGTGTAGTTAACCCGCAATTATTCATCACCCATACTTTACCCGGCTACAAAGAAAGCTCATGGAAGAAAGAATAATCAGTCTAGAAAGAGGGCAAAGAGAGCTCGAGACAAGGCTTGAAGAGGCCCAGAGAAGCCTTAGTGATCAGATTGCGCAATCGCAAACATCTAGTATCTGACATAACCGCATTGCTGGCAAAGAGTCTTGGAAAAAGAGTGGATGGAGAAAATGTTCAAGAGCCAGAAAGTACCCCGGCTCACTACAAGGTTCAACCAACTGCACCAAACCAGGCTAGGAAGGTGTATATTGACCCTGCAGGAATGTCTTCCAGCTTTCAAGTAGGGGCACCTGAGACTCAACTCCTCGATACTGAAGCACTCTATGAAGAAGAAGTGTCGGACCTAAACATGGTCGAAAGGATCAGGAATGAGGTAGAAAAAAAATGGGAAGAAAGATTTCGCCTCATGGAGGAAAAATTTAAAGCGTTACAATCAAATGAAGAATCAGGAAATGACGCTAGCGACTTAAGTCTGGTGTCTGATCTTGTCTTACCACCAAAATTTAAAACGCCAGAGTTCGATAAATACGATGGAACCACATGTCCGTCTGCACACATAACAATGTATTGTAGAAAAATGGCGGCCTACCATAAGGACGAAAAGCTACTGATCCATTGTTTCCAGGATAGCCTAACTGGAGCGGCGTTACGTTGGTACACTCAGTTGAGCAAGGAAAATGTCAAGACGTGGAAAGATCTGTCTAAAGCATTTACTGAGCAATACAAACATGTAACAGACATGACCCCTAGCAGAATTATGTTAGAAAATATGGGGCAGAAGTCCAACGAAAGCCTGCGGCAATACGCCCAAAGATGGAGAGAAGTGGCCGCCCAAATCCAGCCACCCATCCCGGAGCATGAAATCACGCCATTATTTGTCAATACTCTGAAAGGGGCACTCTTTGATCGCCTCATTAATAACACAACACAGTGCTTTGCCGACTTAATCAGGACTGGGGAGTCCCTCGAACTGGCAATTAAGAGCGGCAGAATTGATGGTGGGGAAGGGTCTCGAAAGTATAATAAGAGAAATGAAGTAAACACCACCAGCACCTATACCGCCCCGAAGAACTTCACAGTCTCACAGCCACAAGCACCTGTGGGAAAAACACAAAATTCGAATCAAAGAGATGAGAGAGTCACCAGAAAAGAGAAAGAGAGGAGAATTTTCACTCCCCTACCTGTTTCGTACTCAGAACTTTATTCCCAGTTGTACGAAGCAGACCTGGTCCGGCCATACATCGTTACTCCTGTCAATCCGCCCTTCCCGCCTTGGTATAATCCAAGCGCGCATTGCGACTATCACGGCGGTACCCCTGGACATCCCACTGAGAACTGTCTTGCCTTCAAAAAGCTTGTGCAGAACTTAATCGATTCTAGGATATTGAAGTTTGAAGAGCCGAGTGTAGCCAACAACCCGATGCCTAATCATGGGAACAGAGGGGTCAATGTCATCGAAGAATGCTTTACCAGGAGGATAAAGGATGATGTGTCAGAAATCAAGTCTCCTTTACGGTGGGTATTTCAACAGTTATGCATGGCCCGTGTGATCGACAAAGGCATGATAACAAGGCGGAAAGAATGTGGAAAGTATTGCGAATTCCACCAGACTGAAGGGCATGATATCCAAGAATGTGACGAGTTCAAGAAATTGGTGCAGAAATTGATGAATGAAAAACAAATAGAATTCTTCGAGGAGCCCATGGGGAAGAAGGGGTCGGACGTACACATGACGGATAGCCCCAAAACTAAATACGGGAAGGATAGACCTTTTATCATCTCTCCTAGGCCAGGGAATGCAGGTGTCTCCCAAGGAGAAACCAGCAAAATAAGTCCCAAGATCATCATTTCAGCACCATCTCCATTCCCATTCAAAGATATGCGACAAATTCCCTGGAATTATGCTGTAAATGTGACCACGCCAGAAAAACCAGAACACGATCAGGTAAAAGAGCCTACGTTGAAAGACCAACAAAGCCAGAACGATGTGAACGTTGGTGAGGCAGGCCATTTCACAAGGAGCGGCCGATGTTATTCCTCCGAGGCTTTGAAAGCGGTTGAAAAAGATAAGGGGAAGAGTACAGCAGTTAGCCCTACGCAGATATTTGGAGAAGAACCTCCCCAAAAGATAAATGAGCCGGTAACTGAAGCCCAGGCCAAAGAATTTTTAAATTTCTTGAGACATAGCGAGTACAGCGTAGTAGAACAACTACGAAAGCAACCGGCCAGGATCACAGTGCTGGAATTACTCTTGAGTTCAGAAAAACATCGGGAGACGCTATTAAAAGTGCTGAATCAAACTTTTGTGCCCCAGGACATTTCTGTATCAAACCTGGACATGATAGTGGGGCATATTACTGCCTATAATCATATCACGTTCAGTGATGATGAGATCCCGGAGGGAGGAATGGGGTCTACCAAAGCACTTAACATCACTACCCACTGCAAAGGGTATGTATTACCAGGCGTATGATCGACAACGGGTCAGCATTGAATGTCTTGCCTATGGTAACCCTGCAAAAATTACCAATAGATGGTTCGCACCTAAAGCCCTGCCATAACTCGGTAAGAGCCTTTGATGGTACGCAAAAAGGAACAATGGGGAAAATTGAGGTGCCCTATTGATCGGACCAACTGAATATGTGATTGATTTTGTGGTGATGGACATAAAACCATCTTACAGCTGCTTGTTGGGAAACCGTGGATCCACTCCGCAGGAGTTGTCCCCTCATCATTTCATCGGAAATTAAAATTTGTAGTTGAAGGCAAATTGGTCACAGTAGAGGCAGAGCATGAATTTGTTGCTTCAGTGACATCAGACACCCCCTACATTCAAAATGATGAAGATGCTGCGGAATGCTCGTTCCGAGCATTGGAACTAGTAAATGCCACATTCGTTTCAGAGGGAAGTCGGATCCCCTACCCCAGGTTATCTAATTGTACTAAGATGACCGTCGCAGAAAACTCGGGCCGAGGAGCCAAAATAGGAAAAGGGTGGGGAAGAAATTACAAGGAAAACCGAGACCCAAGAATATGACAACCAAGAAGGATCGTTTTGGTCTGGGTTACCAACCAAGTGTCCAAATGAAGAAAGAGGAATATAAGAGGAAGGAGGAGCAAAGAAAAGCGGATCTAAAGGAGAAGACATTCCGTGGAGGGTGATGTCCTTTCCTAGTTTGAAAGCCACTTTTGTCTCCGAGGGTTCTACCAACCAGGTCAAGATATTGGAGAGGCAATGAAGAAAAATGATGAACTTAACCAGGAGGAAGTACTCAGTGAATCATTTGAAGGGATGTACATCAACATGATAGCTGAAAAGGACCGAGGCAGCAAAATGTTGACCAACATCCGCCCTTGCCATCCCGAGGAAACACTCGATAACTGGAGCTGCATTGATCTACCTGTAGTTTTTAGGAATAGATCAGAGTAATGCTCCGAATCAACCTTTTGTTTTTGCCCATAAACAATGGGGATCTCTTGTATGGGGCACCTATGTTAACTTTTTTATTGAAATGAAAACATCCCCACTTTCCTAAAATGACCAAAGATTCTTTTATTTCATTCATGCATTCTTCATATTCATTCCCTTCATGTAAAGCCGACTCTTTCCCAATACAATTCATTCTCATTTAATGCAGGTCGCTCATGATTGACGATATGAATGATACCGGATCCAATCCTGGAGTAAATTTCGAATGCCCTGAGGTCTCAGAGGGAATTGAGGAAGGATATGATAAAATAGAAATTGAGGTCCCGGAAGAGTTAAAGAGAATGGTGGACAACGAAGAAAGGTAGATCATGCCCCACCAAGAAGAAACAGAAATTGTCAACTTGGGGACTGAAGAAGAGAGAAAAGAAATAAAAATAGGAACGACGATTTCCTCAAAAACCAAGCATGAACTGATAGCCCTACTTCAGGAATTGAAGGATGTCTTCTCCTGGACTTATCAAGATATGCTAGGGTTGAATACCGACATAGTGGTGCACAAATTGCCAACAAAATCGGAGTGCAAACCAGTACAGCAAAAACTTCGGAGAATGAGACCAGATATGTTGTTAAAGATCCGAGAAGAAGTGAAAAAGCAATTTGATGCTGGATTCTTGGAGGTAGCCAAATACCCCAAATGGGTTGCAAACATTGCACCAGTACCAAAGAAAGACGGGAAAGTTCGTATGTGTGTAGATTATAGGGATCTGAACCGAGCCAGCCCTAAAGACAACTTCCCTTTACCACATATTGACACGCTGGTTGACAACACCGCAGGACATTCATGGTTTTCCTTCATGGACGGCTTCTCAGGGTACAACCAGATAAAGATGGACCCTAACGACATGGAGAAAACCACATTCATAACCATGTGGGGCACTTTTTGTTATCAAGTGATGCCGTTTGGGCTAAAGAACGCAGGGGAAACATACCAAAGAGCAATGGTGACTCTTTTCCATGACATGATGCACAAAGAAATAGAAGTATACGTGGATGATATGATTGCCAAATCCCGAACAGAGGAAGAGCACCTACAGAACTTGAGAAAACTATTCCAAAGACTACGGAAGTACCAACTGAGGCTCAATCCTGCCAAGCGTACCTTCGCCGTTACTTCTGGAAAACTCCTAGGGTTCGTAGTAAGCAGAAGAGGGATTGAGATTGATCCGGATAAAGTGAAAGCCATCCAGGACCTTTCACCACCCCGCACGCAGAAGGAAGTCCGCGGTTTCCTGGGGAGGCTGAATTATATCTCTCGTTTCATTTCCCAATTAACCAACCAATGCGACCCGGTCTTCAGACTTCTTAGAAAGAATAATCCCTGGCGTGTGGGATGAAGAATGTCAAAAAGCCCTAGAAAAGATCAAAAGGTACCTGACAAATGCTCCAATTTTAGTCGCACCAGTACCTGGTCGACCACTAATTCTCTACTTAACAGTCTTTGAGAATTCAATGGGATGCGTAATGGGGCAACACGATGAGTCAAGAAAAAAGGAGCAAGCCATCTATTACCTAAGCAAGAAATTCAATGATTGCGAAACGCGGTACCCGCCAGTGCATAAGCTGTGTTGTGCTCTAGTTTGGGCTACCAAGCGGCTTAGACAAGACATCTTTGTACCATACTACCCGGTTGATATCCAAGCTAGACCCATTGAAGCTCCTAATGGAAGCGCCAGCACTAATGGGAAGGATGGCCCGATGGCAGAGGCTCTTATCCGAATTCGACATCGTATACGTTAATCAGAAAGCCGTAAAGGGGAGTGCCGTAGCAGATTTCCTAGCTAGTCGTGCTTCGGATGACTATGAGGCATTGAACTTTAGTTTCCCAGACGAAGACTTGATGTGCATTACAACCGAAGAAGAGGTTTCAGATGATAAGTCATGGAAACTTTACTTCGATGGAGCCTCCAACGCCCTCGGACATGGGATAGGGGCAGTGCTAATTTCACCTGAGGACGTCTATTATCCTTTCACCAGCATATTGGAATTCTTCTGCACAAACAATATAGCTGAATACGAAGCTTGCATCATGGGACTGAACTCAGCCATCGAGAGAAAGGTTAAGGAACTTCGAGTGTTCGGAGATTCGTCCTTAGTCATTTACCAATTGCGCGGGGAGTGGGAAACCAGGGACCCGAAGTTGGTCAAATATCACGAATTGATCCAAGAGCTCGCCAAAGAGTTCGAAAATGTCAGCTTCAATTACCCGCCCGAGAAGAAAATCGGATGGCGGATGCATTGGCAACCTTGGCATCCATGTTTAAAACAAACACCGGGCAGAAATGAAGCCCATTGAGATGCAGACGTTTGAAAAAAGCCTGCTCATTGTTGTAATGTACAGGAAGAGATTGTGAAACCCATGGTACTATGACATCTTGCAATATGTCAAACTTCGAAAGTATCCAGAAGGGGCAAACGACAATGACAGAAAAACGCTCAGAAAAATGGCAACAAAATATGTCCTAGATGGGGAGATCCTATATAGGAGAAGTCATGATCAAACATTCTTTGAGATGTGTGGATGCCCGGGAGGCGAAGGAAATCTTAGCCGAAGTACATGATGGGATCGTGAACGCATGCCAACGGGCTGTCTATAGCCCGGAAAATTATGAGATACGGTTATTTCTGGTTGACCATGGAGGGAGATTGCATCGATTACGCCATGAAATGCCACAAATGCCAAATTTACGCTGACAAAATTCATGCACCCCCATCGCCTTTACACACCATGAATTCTCCGTGGCCTTTCGCAGCGTGGGGCATGGACGTCATCGGGCAGATCTATCCGAAAGCTTCCAATGGTCACCGTTTCATTTTGGTCGCCATAGACTACTTCACTAAATGGGTAGAGGCAGCGTCTTACGCCAATATCACCAAGACTACAGTTTGTAAGTTCTTAAAGAAGGAAATTATTTGTCGATACGGATTGCCAGAAAGGATCATCACCGACAACGCTTCCAATCTGAATAACAAAATAATGAAGGACGTGTGCACTCAATTCAAGATAACACACCATAATTCCACAGTCTATCGTCCTAAAATGAATGGGGCAGTGGAAGCAGCAAACAAGAACATAAAGAAGATCATAGCGAAGACTACGGATACCTACAGGGATTGGCATGAGAAGTTACCTTTTGACCTTTTCGCTTATAGGACGTCCATTCGCACATCAACAGGGGCAACACCCTACTCCTTGGTGTATGGTACCGAAGCAGTACTCCCAATTGAGGTAGAGATTTCGTCTCTCCGGGTCTTAAACGAAGTAAAATTGGAAGAAGCTGAATGGGTGCAGGCCAGGCTCGACCAGCTAAATCTCATTGACGAAAAAAGACTAAAGGCCATTTGTCATGGTCAGATGTACCAAAAGCGAATGGTGCAGGCATACAACAAAAAGGTGCGCCCAAGAGAATTCAAAGAAGGGGATCTGGTACTCAAGAAAATCCTCCCTATCCAGAAAGATTCTCGAGGAAAATGGATGCCCAACTGGGAAGGACCGTACGTCGTAAAAAAGGCCTTCTAAGGAGGAGCCCTGATCCTAACAGAAATGGATGGGGACGAGCTGAAAAATCCCGTAAATTCTGATGCCGTCAAGAAGTACTATCTCTAAAAAAATGAATGATGAAAAATAAAAAAGAGAACAAAATGGAGAGCTCAGGACGAAAACCCGAAACCGGGCGTCTTGAAGCAAAGGAATGACCCGAGTTGAAAACTCGTAAAGGGCGGCTCGGGTAAATTGAAAAGTTGAATATCTGAAGAAAAGGGTATCCCCATGAACATCATGAAGAGAAGGCTTCAGGCAAAAAAAAATTCTACACCGGTTGACAGGATCATGTATCATTCATATCGAAGATAATGAGGGATCTTGTATTTTCATACTTAACTCATGTGTGCCATACCTTTCTTTTTAAGATATCCCAAGCCCTTAATCATAATAAAACCGTGTTTCTGAGCATCCATTCCTGGCCTTCTTGTCAATTTCAGTCAAATAAGATAACATAGGCTTATAATGAAACAAGAGATTTCGAAGCATTACTATGATTTAGCCTTGAAAATGCAGGTGATCAAAGAAAATGATGTTAACTCCGTCCTCTAGTTCCTTACATAATGGCTGTCGATAGGGAAGGCGGGAAGCTTCAAACAACCAGGTAGGATGACCAATGGCACATGTCCTATCTATTCAAGAAAGGCATACGAGATAACAAAAGATATCTCTTGGGTGAAAACCAGAAGGGCACCCCTCTCAAAAAAAATCTCTCTAAAGTGAAAACCCGAAAGGGCATTTTAGAATTCCAAGTCGTAATTGGAGAAAAAGAAAGGTTGAGATGGTTGAACCTGACAGTGAAGCGGGGTATCGATGCCCATAAGAAAGGAGAAAGCGAATATCAAGATCAAATAAGGATCAAAACAAGCCCACCAAGATATTGACACTCATGCATCATGAATAGTCAGACATCACTAGGACTAGGAGCATATCAATTCATTTGTCATAGCATTTTGTTTTCATCTCAGACAGGTATCTGCAGATTCAAAGAGACATCGATGGCCATCGTGGTGTTAATCCCGAACGAGAAGACAATGTTTTTACATACAAAAGGCACATGTTTTCAAGCTCCAGAGAGAGGTTCTATATAGGAAGAATCCTCCTCTCCGAGGCTTCAGAAGCTGAAAGTTCTATATAGGAAGGACTGACAGTTCCAGAGTGAAGACTCACAGTTCTATATAGGAAGGACTCCCAGTCAAAGGAATTCACCCATGACACGCAAGATTATATAGGAAATCCTGTTGTGTCGAAAGCAAAGAGTTCTATATAGGAAGAGCTCCGAGCTTCAATGTCTTAGAGTGAAAGATTCTATATAGGAAGAATCCGTAACTCCAAGATTTCAAGACGCCGAAAAGTTCTATATAGGAAGGACCGACGGCTCCAAGGTGAAGACTCGCAGTTCTATATAGGAAGAACTCTCAGTCAAAGAAATTCACCTATGACACAGGGTTATATAGGAAACCTGTTATGTCGAAAGCGAAGAGTCTTATATAGGAAAGGCTCTGAGCTTCATTGTCTTAGAGTGAAAGGTTCTATATAGGAAGAACCTGTAGCTCTGAAATTTCAGACGCCAAAAGTTCTATATAGGAAGGACTGACGGCTCCAGGATTGGAAGACTAGCAGTTCTATATAGGAGGAACTCCCAGTCGGAAGAATCCATCAGTGGCGCAAAAGGTTTTATATAGGATAAACCAGCATTGAAGGCGAAGAGTTCTATATAGGAAGGACTCCAAGCTTTACTGTCTCAAAGTGAAAGGAAAGACTCATAATTCGGGATTTCAGAGCGAAGGGTTCTATATAGGAAGAGCCTTTAGCTCCAAGATCGGAAGGTGACGAAGCTCTATATAGGAAGAACTTACGAGCCTGAAGATTCAGCCAAGGAAGAGTGGAGATATCCAAAAGAACACGTTTTTCCAAAGCTACAAACAGGGAAGTCTAATAAAAATGAGTGCTTATGAATCTTTGCTTTGCTTCCCATTCCATGAGAACAAGCAAAGAGGGGCAACTGTAATCACTCATTTTCATTTGTAAATACATATTGCATGTATATTTATTATATATGAATGTTACTAATATAAATATAAGGTACTGTGTGCATGTATATTATAAGCTATGTATGTATACGTATTAATGATGTATGTGTATCGTGTATGTATCTAGAGTATGAGCGTATTTGATTAATATATAGATGTTATGTTAATTATATGTATGTATGATTATACGTACGTATGCTAGAATATTATATTAATTAATGTTTGTATAATATAAGTATACGTTTTTGTATGTATGTGTATTGCTATTATAATACTAATTATATTATTATTAACATAATTGGGCTGATAAAATGAAATCAAAAAAATTAAATATATTAAACCCAAATAAAAATGAAGTCCAAGTCCAATTACAAACAAATTACAAGGCCCGGTTGGCCCAAACCCAAATCTTATCTAATTACGATTCATCGGGTGTGCGGTGATCGTGGGCGTTGGATCAAGATCTGATCCAACGGCCACGATCAAACCAATAAGTCAAAAATATCTGCCAGCCGCGTGTTCCACACGTATGGACCGTTCAAGTGCCACGCGCGCGTGTGGTCCACGCGCGGACGCTTTAATATCCCACGCGCGCGTAAGATCCACGCGTTCGACTCGATCATTGCGAGCTCCACGTGGCAAGATCTGGAGCCGTCTCATCAAATCGAGGCTTCATCCAAGCCGTTCGTCCTTCAAGCCATCTCGACCGTCAGATCAGATCTGATCTAATGGCCGAGAACGCGTCTGGCAGCTGGCAGAACATCCATACCGCCACCACGCCGATATTCAGCCCCCGTGTTCAGAACATGCCCAAGACAACAAGCAAAAATTGTCAGTTCAGATCTGAAAAAGCAAGATGTAACTTGCACCAAAACAAAGACAATGATTTATATGAAACGGGGACTTTTGTAACAAAGAGAAGGAAGAGTGGTAAAAAAAAGGGTAGAGAACAGAGATCTTGTAAAAAAAACAAAAATTGTAACCAGTCAAGTGATAATCGAAAGACAGTCCAGTGGTAAACACTTGTTTCTTTCTCTTACTTTTTTTTTACATGCATATACGAAAGAAGAAAACAGAAACAAAAAGAAGAGAGTCGTCTTACCATCTCTGTTTGTGGGTCTTCCCTTCCTTAGTGATAAGCCTTTCGGCTTCTCCAAGCCTGATATGGTGAACTAAAGGGAGGGGAAGACCCCTTGTAGTTTCGTTTTGGTTTAAAAAATATTTTTTTCGCTTCGTATTTTCTAGATCTAGGGCAAACAAGGGTGTATTCTCTGAATCCAACCACGGATTCATGTTTAGGACGAAAAGGGGGTTATTTTGGTGTGTTTTGGAGGCCTGCCGACGCCGGTTAGCGGCGGCCGGCGGCGGAGAACACGGCGGCCGGCCGCCAGATTCTGGGTTTCATAAGAACAGTTGAGAGAAAATAAGAATGGGATGAGTTATGAAAATCAGAGAATGAAACGAAGTGGGGAAAATTTGGTTTCGGTATAAAAATAGCCTTTATATAGGTATTATTATTTTGCTAAATGGGTAAATTACACACTTAATCCGACCGCGTTTTCAATATTTTCGTTTTTGTCTTGCCGCATGGTATAATTACAATCCCAGTCCCCCTGATATTTCAAAATCTTGTAATCCAGTCCCTAAATTACACCGAATCAGTTTTCAAAATGGTAAAATTACTCCCTTAACCATCCCGCGTTTTTGAACTTTTCATTTTGGGTCTGCCCCTTGGTCTAATTACAGTTTTGATCCTTCTAGGTTCTGTTTGTTTCGCAATTTCGTCCCTAAATTATATATTATTATTCTTTAATTTCTGCCACTGACTTTTGTTTTTCTTTCATTTCAGTCCTGTATTCTTTGTAAATATTCATGTTCGTATTATAATCGTATATGTTGATATTCTATTATTTTATTTTATGTCCCTCGTATATGACTCGTATTTTATGTTTATATGTATATATGTGTTAAGCTTATGATAGTCATGTTTTTTTTATCCGGTTATTCGTATTAAAGCATGTTATGTTCTATTTGACTCGTAAAACAGCATGTTCTTGTATTTTTGTACGTATTGTATGTTTTCTTGGCTTTTAGGTTACGTGTTAGTGTGTCTTCTTTTATGTATAATATATTGTTCCATATATGTTGAAATATGTTTTATTAATAGCATGTATGTCTTTTTAAATATTTGTTCGTCTATATACGTAATTATTCCTACCTTGTTATTCTGAATTGTTAAAGTTGTTTTTATCTATTATTTAGATTAATATGTATATATGCATGATCCAGTCTAATATATTATTTATGTTAGATTAGTATTCTGTTATGTCAAGATTTATTGCATTGAAATATTTTGCCATGTTTTATATTTTTGTCATTAAGATTGCATATGATATATAAATTGTCAAGGCGGTGCCCTTTTTATCCGAGCGTAAACGGGGCCAGTATCAGGCGTAGTGATAGTGGTTGGGCGTTTACCCTCGGATAACGGGGCCCTTAAAATTTATTCGCAATAATGACCGAATTTTAAAATAATTGTCACTTTAACCCGGAAAATCCAACATTAATAAAGCGGTAATTATTAAAGTACCAGTTTTGGGCGGTGTGGGGGTGCTAATCCTTCCCCATCCGTAACCGACTCCCGAACCCAATCTTTTTGAATCTCTGGTTTTATGGTGTCCGGCCTACCTAAGTGGCCGGTGGCGACTCCATTTTTTTATGAGGTTTCTTTTAAAACCCCACGGAATAAATATTTTATATCCTAAAAAATTACAAACACCTTTCAAAAACACCTTCGAAAACGCCTCGTTTTTTTAGCGATAAAAAAAAGGACATCGCTACACAATTTTGAAAACACTTTTTGAAAATCAATTAGGTACCAATTTTTGGGCGTTGTGGGGGTGCTAACCCTTCCTTACACGTAACCGACCCCCAAACCTGTTTTCTCTTGTTTTCGTGGACCAAAATTGTTGTTTTAATAAATAAAACGCTTTATTAAAATAACCATTGTTTTAAAAGTAATCCAATCACACTTTCTTCAAAAAAGATTGGTGGCAAGTTTGTGTTTTCTTAAGTTTTCCAAATAATGTCAAGACTCCTAAAAAGGGTTGCGACAGCTTGGCGACTCCGCCGGGGACTTTGTTTTCTTTATAAAAAACAAAAGAGGATCAGGCCACAAATTGTTTTCAAAAATATTTTTTTAGAAAAACGGAATTTGCAAGTTCACAAAGGTTTCAGTCTATTTGTCCGCTTAATGAATATAATTCTATTTTAGGCATTTTAAAATTGTCACAAAAATCTATATTCTCGAGCTTCACCCAATTGTTAAGTGAAGGGAAAACGCTTTGCTCATGTCAGAATATTGATTCTCCGTATGAGCCTAGCAAGTACCTTCGGGACTCATATGCCTCATGTCTTCGTAAGGATATTGATCCTTCGAGAAGACATAGGAAGTGAGTCCTCCTGAGTTGAACTTGGTTCGTTTGAAGCCTATGATGGGTGAGAACCAAGGGCCTTGCTACCCTTAGTAGGGGAAAGTAAGGACATTTCGGGTACCTTTTAGAATCCAACCGTTTGAGAACTTAGAGCCCACCCCAATAGAGCTATGTGGAAAACCTAGGGTTTTAGTAATAAGGGGATACATGTCCTGGAGTGTTGGAATGTGCCGCCAAGAATTGTTCGTTAAATTATTTTGAACTCTCTGTGTTTTCTTGATTTTAATCTTCCTTCCCCTTGTCTTGTTGTTTTGCATATCCATTCATGCAGCATCATTACATGTCTAGAAGGGGTTGATTCTCAAAATAATTGCTCAACTTTGAAAAGCTCTTGTTATGGATGGAAGGATTTTGAAAACTGAAGATGAGAAAGCAAAGGTACAACATTGGTCTGAGGTAAATCAGCAAACATTTGGGGACAGTCTAGCAGCTGATCATGAGATAGAGACTTCAGAATATGCCCACATCAGTATCAAATAGAACAATGTGCAAGAACTGTGGGAAATCTAGGAGCGCTTTGATTATAAGACTAAGCAGTTATTCCATGAAGTCTATGGTGATATAGCCTATCTCTTATATGTGAAGGTTGATGAACGGTTTCTAAAAGCCTTGGTCCAATTCTGGAATCCAGAGTATTGTTGCTTTACTTTTAATAAAGAAGATATGATGCCTACATTTGAGGAGTACTTAGCCCTTTTCAATCTGTGTAAAGTGAAGAAGAACTGGGTCTATGCCAAGCCTCCTAAAAACAAAAACCCACATGCAAGACTTCAAGCTTTTGCTGGTATGAGTGATGGTTGGGTTAAGGGGTTGATACGGAAGAGAGGAGGCACCTTTAATTTCCCTTGGTCAAGCATCAGAAGTATAATTTCAATTCACCCTGATAGGGGAAAAGGGGTTTAATCTCCTAGCCATTGCAATTTATGGTTTAGTCATTTTCTGAAGGTTCTAGGGAACATTGATGTGGCAGTACTTGATTTCCTTGAACAGCTAAGGAGATGAGTCAATCCAGTACCAGTTGTGCTTACTGAAACCTTCATTTCCCTTAATGCTTGTCGAAAAGTTGAAGGTGTCCATTTTTGAGGATGTGCTCCACTTCTACAAGTTTGGGCCTTCAGTCATTTCTAGAAGTGCCCAACATTGGCTTTATCAAATGTGTTTTCCCCGAACTTCTCACCTTTCTGAGAGTTCTTAGTGAAGGATTGCCCTGTTGTTAAGAAGAATAAATGGATTGATATATTCAGGGATCTTCGTGATAAAGACATCAGATGGAGGGTTCCTTGGATGGGTCACACCAAAGTCCTATATAAATGTGGAGATTTCAACTTCCTAATGCTGCTAGGTTCATGGGGAGGAATTTGATGTGCACCTTTACTAGTATCTCTGCAGTTTGGGTCTCGGCAGTTCATCCAATTCACTACCGGTCTTGGCTTATCAGAATTTGAGTTCCAAGGAGAGTTCAGATAGAAGATTCAGACAATCAGTGATGCATGGAACCATTGTTATCATATAAAGTTAGAATTTCATAAACTTTGCATATACACCCTGAACTATGATATTTGGAGGCATACGAGAGTGAATGATAAAGTCATAGCACCTACACCCGGACAGGCCAAGTCTCTAGAAAAACACTTAAAGGTAGTCTCTACAGAAGTTGATATCCTAAGAGAAGAGTTAAGAAGGGCTAAGTTAGAGATAGAAGCCTTACGAGGGCAGAACCAAAGAGATAAGTTTGAGTCAAGCCTCGATGTTGAGAAGTATAAATGGGAGAAAAGGCGAGTGATAAAGCTGTATGAAGACCTAGAAAAGAAGTTTGAGATCCAAAGGGTTGACTTCCTCAAGTTTCAGACTACAGTTCGAAATGCTGATCTGAGAAAGACTCCGGTGCAGTGGAAGCAAGAAATTGAGCATGTTGTAAGAAAAGAAAAGGAACGAAAAAGGTGAGAGGTTGAGAAATATAGACGAGCCCTTGCTGAAGAAAAGAAGAAAGGTAAACTGGCAACTGAAAGTGGAAGTAGCAAGCGGATTTTGGAAAAGGAGAAGGAAAATGTGTCTGCATAGAAAAGGAAGGCCCATGACAACTAGATTCAGTTATTCGAGCTGCAGACATCGTATGATGAAACAAGTGAAAAGTTGAAGCAAAGTTAGGCTTGTGTTGTTAAGTTGCAAGCCAAGATAGATGATTTGAATCGCTCGATGCATAAACTCCAGAGTCATCACACCTATATTGAACTTCAGGCTTGTCTAAGTGAGAATGATACCTTGAAGAAACAGGTTGAAGGAATGGATAACATCATCCAAGAATATAGGACGAAGATCCTGGTCCTTAAAGACATAGCTGAAGGAGGTAATGATTACTGGTTCACTCGTCTTAGAGACATGGCTGCAAGATTTTAAGAACATGATGAGTTTGATAGGACTGTCATGACCCAGGTACAGGATGTGGCTCGACACGTGATGATGTTAGCCACTGAAGCTGCAGCTCTTCGTCAGTATGTCAATCCAGCAGGAGAAGTAGGATCGAAGCTTATATGGCTCATTGAAGAAATCAAGGAACTAGGAGTTCAAGCTGAAAAATATTTGTAAATGAAATTTGATGTAATAAGGACCATTTCATATTTAATAAAAGAGTTGTTTCTTGAGTAGATATTTCATGGAATTAATGGCCCTTCGCTTGCATTCATGCATTTGCATTTCATTCTTTTGTGTTTTATAGTTTTTTTTGCATTTGTGTTTACATTTGTGCATGCATACATGACATAATAAGAATCTAACTCAAATAAAAAATGACAAAAAATCAAAATAGCAAAAACAAATCACAAGTACGATACTCGGTCTCAAGTCAGAGCAATGGAAGACAGAGTGACGGCCTTAGAAAGCAACTATAAGAGTACCCAGGATAGGTTAGACAAGCTAGAGACGGATCTGAAGTGACAGATGGAGTTAGTTCATCAAAAGATGGTTGGTTCAATTGTAGCCATGTTCGGGTTTAGGGACCCAGACGCGGTGGAAGCTAGTGAGGAAGCTAATGTTGTGCCAAAATTTCAGGGGATGGTCTTCGTTCATCCAAGCATGCAAAGAGAATTTCAATCTTCTAAGGTCCTTGAGGTGCCTGATCTCGATGAAATTGCCGACAAGGTGAACGCTGAGAAGAAATGGGAAGATCGCTATGAGAAGTTGGAAGGAATGATTAAGTCTTTCCAAGAATGAGGTATATATGGAGGAGTGGATGCCAAGGATTTAAGCCTAGTGACTGATCTGGTAGTGCCACCAAAGTTCAAGGTCCCTAACTTTGAAAAATATAATGAAACTACGTACCCATCAGTACATCTAACTATGTATTGCAGGAAAATGCCGATGTATCTTGACAATGAGAAGTTTCTTATCCATTGCTTCCAAGACAGTCTAGTAGGATCAATTGCACGCTGGTACACGCATCTAAGTCGAGTTAACATCAAATTATGGAAGGATTTGTCTAGAGCCTTCAGTGAGCAGTACAAGCATGTTTCAGACATGATTCTAACCCGTTTAGTTCTGCAAGGGATGGAGCAAAAGCATCATGAGAGCTTCCGCCAATACGCACAAAGATGGAGGGATGTGGCTGCTCAAGTCCAGCCATCATTGCTAGAGAATGAGATTACCCCAATGTTCGTGGAGACAATAAAGGGTTCTTTCTATGATTGTATGCTCAATCATGCCACAAAGAGTTTCGCGGACATGCTTATAAATGGAGAGTTGATCTTTGCAGCCATGAAAAGTGAAAAGTTGGATAGTGGGGAAACAAAGAAACCATACTAAAAGAGAGACAATGGAGTCAATGCTGCTAATGTCTACAACCCCAGTTACTCAAAAGGGGTAGTCTTTAATAAGCCCAATGTCTCGACCACAGCTCCGGTAGTCACAAATCCTCCGAAGGAAGAACAAAGATATCAAGGGAGCTCGAAACCTTATTTCCCTCCTATTCCAATGACATATGCAGAATTGTTTGTTGAACTAGTCAAATCCCAAATGGTGTTGCCCAAACATGTTCCCCCAATCTCACCACCATACCCACCATGGTATGATGAGAAGGCACAATACGAATATCATGCTGGAGTTAGGGGGCATACCATTGAGAATTGCACTACATTCAAAAGGGTGGTGGATGACTTAAGAAAATCAGGGATGTTATCATTCGATACGTTAGAAGATAAGGGAAACCCTCTACCAAATCATCAAAAGGCAGGTGTGAATGCAATCATAGAGGAGGAGGAGGATAAGCTGGTTAAGGAATGTGTTGCTGAAGTTAGAACTCCCATAAAGTGGGTATGGGCTCAAATGGTGGCAATTGGGATGTTGGAAGGAGGAGTCCAGAAGCTGAAATTTGAAGATGAATTGTACTGTGAATACCACATGAATAAAGGACATGAGATTGATTGTTGCTTAGAATTTAGGCAACTAGTTCAAGACAAATGAATAAAAAAGAACTTGAGTTCTTCAAAAAAGTGTAGCGACCTTTTTTTTGCGCGAAAAGCATTTCTTGTATAGATTTGGAGTCGCCACCGGTCACTTGGTTCAGGTAGACCAAACACCGGAAAGCAAAACTAGAGAAAAATTTGGGTTCGGGAGTTGGTTACGCATGGGGAAGGATTAGCACCCCCCACAACGCCCAAAATTGGTACATAAAGGTTCGCATCATATTTATTAAGGAAAATAAAAATTCGAGTTAATTTAATTTTAATTTCTAAAATGCATGACAATTTAAAATGCAGTCGAAGGAGATGGCACCCGAAGAACGGGATGCCACTCCCAATAGAATACCGGAACAATAGGGTATACACTAGAAGTAACAGTTATATGTGAACAAATAATAAAATATTGAATTATAATGACAATACAATTCTGAAATGTAAAGATAAACATGTACAAACAAGATTTAATTTAATACAGTACATTATTACACAATATACTAATATAATTATAAGCATATCACATATAATATAATAATATGAACATAATAGTGATAATAACATAATAATATTAACAATAATAATAACATAATAATTGGAATAATAATAATGCATAATAATAATAAAACATAATCATAATAATAATAATAATAATATTACAATAATAACAATATAATAATAATAATTAAGGGACTAAAAGATAAAAAATAGAATAAAAAACCAAAATCGAAAGCAATTAAAGGACTGAATTGCAAAGCTATTTAAAACACGAAGGACCGCGGGAGTGATTATACCATGCAGCGGAGACAAAATGAAAGAAGCTTAAGGCGGAGGGACTTATTGCGTGATTTAACCCTTTTTTCCCTAAGTATATAAGTCAAAATTAAACCCACAAAATGATTTTGCTTCATTTTCAGTTCGCCCGCATCCCCTCCCCTTTTTCTACTCTTTTTCTTCATTTTTACCCTAATATACAAAAAATCCCTTTTTACTTTAAAATTAAAAAAACTCCCTCGATGCACACTTGATTAAACAACGACGGACCACCCCTGGCGGACGGTGGCGGCGACTCGAAACGAACCTAGGTAAGATCGAATCGTTTCCCCTTTTTTTCTTATTATTTTTGCCTATCTTACATTCGAATAAAAAATGAAAATTATACCTCTCCTTTTTTTATACTTCAAAACTAGATCTGGTTCTTTATTTTCCTTCTCTTTCTTTTTGCGTTTGAAAAGCCTTCTCCTTTTTTTTGTTCCGAACCTCTCCCGATTACATGCATGTATGGGTTTTTATACCCATTTTGGCACATATAAAATATAAAAGAGCCCTATTTAATGTTGGTTAGGTAGGATGTAATGATTTCCAGGATAATAATAATCCTTAATTTCTGCAGGTATGGGCGGCAAAGTAGGCGTGGCAGGACGGTGGCCGGTATCAGAAATGGGCGGTGGGAGGCCTAGGTGACGCGCGTGGCCTTCACGCAAGCATAGAAAAGCCGCGTGTGGCAGCAACGCGCAGGAAGGTGAGGAGTTGGCACAAGACAAGGACAGCAGCAGATGTTTAGGATATTAGGTCTTTATTTTTTAAGGTTTTTTTATTAGGGGTATTTGGATAATTTGTAATATTGGGTAATGGGTATATGTTTGGTTTAATTGGGCCTGTTGGGTCATGTATTTGGGAATAATAATAATAATATAATAATAATAATAATAATAATAATAATAATAATAAGACTATATTTATATTTTTTGGATCTGGTTTTAAGCTTAGGCCCAGTCAAAAATGGGTTATTACAGCTGCCCCTCTTTGCTCATTGCTATGTAACAGGAATAGAGCAAAGACAAAAGAATAACCATTTTTGTCTGGGTGGGTCTGAGTTTCTTTTCTCTGGCCACCACCTGCTCTTTGGGCTTCTCTTGGTTCGTCCAGCCGCTCTCAGAGGCAAAATCTTCAAAACAGGAGGATCTGTTCGGGAGACATAATCTTCAAACTGGAAATTCGAGGTCACCAGTTCTTCCTATATTGAACCATTCCCTCATCTTCTATTTGGAGCCTTGGAGAAACGAACTATTTCTATACAGAATTCAGTTTATCTTTGGCAAAATCTTCGGGCCGCAAGTCCTCCCTTTATATAACTTTTTGCCTTCAGTTATCAACGTTGCAGGTTCTTCCTATATAGAGCCTTCTGCGTCCTAGTGGGTTCTTCAAACTGAGAGTTCTCCCTATATAAAACTTCTCATCTTAGAATTCGGTAGCAAACGTCTTTCCTATATAAGACTTCTTGCTTCAAAACCTTTTAAGTTGTAGGTCCTTCCTGTATAGAACATTTCGCTCTCTTTGGGGTGAATTCTTCATGCTACAAATTCCTCCTATATAGAACTTCTTGCTTTTGAATCCTAAAGCCATAAGTTCTTCCTTCATAGAACTTCAAACTTCTTACCCTGAAGTCTTAAGACTACTAGTTCTCCCTATATAGAACTTTTCATCTTAAGGTCATGAATTCTTCCTATATAGAATCATTTTCCATCAGCAGCACTATGTTCTCTAATGCTGCAAGTATCAAGAATTCCTGCTACTTTTTTGAATGCTGAAGAATGAAAATGTTCAAAATGATGCCTCAATTTCTGATTGTTTAGGCGTCATTAATCGGATATCCTGATCAGACTCGACTCTTGCTTCTTTGTTAAGATCTGCTTCCTCGGCTGCAGAAATCTAATTTCCCTCTGATTCTTGAATACCTGTCAAGAAAATGATGATATCTGGAAAAAAATAATGAGTTAGCGTGCTCCTAGGCTTAGGGATGCCTATCTATATGATGCATGGGTGATGATATCTGGAGATCATTCTGACATTTTTGCTTTGATTGAGTGGTGTAGATTCCTTTGATGTTTTCTTTTCCTTATTTTTTCTTGTGGTAGCGATACTCCATCTCACATATGGGTTCAATCTCTTAGCTTCTTTTCTTTTTTTCATTCTCTTTTTTTCTTTTTCCTTTTTCTTTTTTTCCTTTTCTTTTTTTCTCTCTTTTTCTTTTCTTCTTTGCTTGCCCCCTTCTTGGCTTTTTGCCTCAAAATTATTATGTTCTTGTCGTTTCCAACTTCTTACTTTTCTTGGACAAATTTGAATTTAGATGACATTCATTGTCTCATTGTGGCACATTCTAAAAACTTGCCGCCTGAGATCCCCATGTGGGTGCACTGTGGCATATAGAAACCTTCATACAGAGGTCATTTCTTCTTTTAAATCACCTGCACTTTGTAGGCTGGAGCTAAAACATAGTAATACCAAGAAATATTCTGCTTATCAAGAATCTATGTTAACTTACTTGAGAAAACAAAGAAGAGGTAAAATAATATTTTATTAGTAAATTCAACATAGTTCGAAAACTCATGACAAACATGAGTCAAAGAAAAACAAAAGGTGATACAAAATCCCAGGTATCCACTGCATGAATAACACAGGAGCCTGCCGTCAGAGGTAGAATCCTATCCTAGGCTCTTCTCTAGAGCGTCAGTATTTTCCGAGAGAGTTTGTCTACTGGATGCGTAATCTCAAAATTCACTTGAGCCGCCCTTTATGGGTTTTCAACTCAAATGCTTTATTGGTTTCAAGAAGCCATTTTCGGGTTTTCATCTTGAACCCCCCTTTTTTCTTCTTTTCTTTTTTTCTCTTCTTTTTATTTTTCTTTCTTTTTCCTTTTCTTTTTTCCTCTTTTTTCTTTTTTTTTCTTTTTTCTTTTCTTTTTTTTCTTCAGGCGTAATACTTTTTAATCGAGTCTGAGTTTACTGGATAGCTCAACTCATTTCTGTCCATCTTTGTTAAGATCAATGCCCCTCTAGAAAAGGCCTTTTTAATGACATATGGCCCTTCCCAATTTGGCATCCACTTCCCACGGAAATCTCTCTGAATTGACTAGATCTTTTTAAGCACTAGATCCCCCTCTTGAAATTTTCTTGGGTGAACTTTCTATGTTAACTTGCAAATTGTTGCCCTCGTGATACTGGCGTAGGATGCTGCTTCTACCCACTTAGTGAAATAGTCAATAGCCACTAAGATGAAACGATGTCCATTGGAAGCTTTTGGATGAATTTGTCTAATAACATCCATACCCCACGTTGCGAATGGCCATGGTGAGTTCATGGTATGCAAAGGTAGTGGCGGAGAATGAATCTTGTCAGCACATATCTGACATTTATGGCATTTCTTGGCATAGTCAGTGCAATCTCCTTCCATGGTTGACCAGTAATACCCATATCTCATGATCTTTCGGGTGTGTATCCCGCACAAACCGTCATGTACTTCTGCAAGAATATTCTTAGCTTCCCGAGCATCTACACATCTTAACAGCACCTGGTATTTGCCTTTCTTGTATAGGGCCTTACCATCTAGGACGTACCCAGCTGCCATTCTTCTAAGAGTCATTTTATCGTTATCGCTTGCTTCTTTAGGATAAGCTTGGAATTTGATATACTATAAGATATCATGGTACCATGGGTTGCCATCCATTTCTTCTTCCAGGTTGTAACAGTGGGCAGGTATTTCAAAAATCTGCATTCGTATTGGTCTCATCTCTGCCCTTGTACTTGCTTTAAACATTACGGCTAAGGTTGCTAAGGCATCTGCCATTTGGTTATCTTCTCTTGGAAGGTAGGTAAAACTAACATTCTCGAACCCTTTAATCAGCTCTTGGATCAAATCATAATATTTAACTAGCTTCAGGTCTCTTGTTTCACATTCTCCACGAAGCTGATAAATCACTAGAGACGAATCTCCAAAAGTTTGAAGTATCTTGACCTTCCTCTCAATGGTCGCATGTAATCCCATAACACAAGCCTCATACTCGGCTACGTTGTTTGTACAGAAGAATTCCAATCTGCTTGTGAAAGAGTAATAGACATTGTTTGGGGAGATCAATACTGCACCTATTCCATGACAAAGGGCGTTAGATGCTCCATCGAAATACAACTTCCATGACTTCTCCTTAAGTGCAGCCTCTTCTTCAGTGGTGATGCACATTAAGTCCTTATCGGGAAAGTTAAAGTTCAAGGACTCGTAATCACCTGAGACACGGCTTGCTAAAAAATCAGCTATAGCACTCTCTTTTACCGTTTTTTTGCTTACATAGACAATGTCAAACTCTGGTAACAGCATTTGCCAACGGGCCATCTTCCCAGTGAGTGCCGGTGCTTCCATCAAAAAATTTAACGGGTCTAATTTGGATATCAACCATGTGGTGTGATATAACAGGTACTACATGAGCCTTTTAGTAGCCCACACTAAAGCACAACATAATCTCTGAATTGGCGAATACCATGCTTCGCAGTTGGCGAACTTTTTACTCAAATAGTAGATAGCTCTTTCTTCCTTTCCAGACTCATCATGTTGTCCCAATACACACCCCCATTGAATTCTCGTAAACTGTCAGGTACAAGATCAATAGTCTACCCGGTTCTGGTGCCACTAGAATTGGGGGATTCGTCAAATACTTCTTGATCTTTTCTAGAGCCTCTTGGCATTCTTCATCCCATACCCCTGGGTTGTTCTTTCGAATTAGCCTAAAGACAGGATCACACTTTTTGGTTAATTGAGAGATGAACCGAGATATATAATTTAGTCTTCCTAAAAAGCCTCAGACTTCTTTTTGTGTCTGAGGTGGCAGAAGATTTTGAATAGCTTTCACCTTGTCAGGGTCAATCTCGATTCCCTTTCTACTAACCACGAATCCCAATAGTTTTTCGGACATTACTGCGAAGGTACATTTAGCAGGGTTAAGCTTCAGTTGATACTTTCTCAATCTTTGGAATAGCTTTCTTAGGTTCTGAATATGTTCTTCCTCAGTTCGAGACTTAGCAATCATATCATCCACATACACCTCAATTTCCTTGTGCATCATATCGTGGAAGAGGGTTACCATGGCCCTTTGATAAGTTGCCCCAGCATTTTTAAGTCCAAGGGGCATTACTTTATAACAGAATATGCCCCATTCGGTCACAAATGTAATCTTCTCCATATCTTCTGGGTGCATCTTTATTTGATTGTATCCCGAAAAGACGTCCATGAAAGAGAACCATGAATGCCCCATCGTATTGTCAACCAGAATGTCAATATGGGGTAAAGGAAAATTATCTTTTGGGCTTGCTTTATTGAGATCTCTATAGTCAACACACATGCGCACCTTTCCATCTTTCTTTGGTACCAGGACTATGTTCGTAACCCATTCCGGGTACTTTGTAACTTTTAGAAAACCAGCATCAAATTGTTTCCTCACTTCTTCTCTAATTTTTAGTAACATATCAGTCCTCATCCTCCTGAGCTTCTGTTTACCTGGTTTACACCCAGGCCCCGTTAGTAACTTATATACCACAATGTCTATGTTCAACCCCGGCATATCTTGGTAGGTCCAAGCGAATACATCTTTGAATTTTTGAAGTAAAGCTATCAAATCATGTCTAGTCTTTAAGGAGAATGTGGCGCCAATCTTCATTTCCCTCTTATCTTCGTCAGATCCCAAATTAAGAATCTCTACTTCCCCTTGGTGAGGTAGGATTTGCTTTTCCTCACTTGCCATTAACTTTACCAACTCATTCGGGACTTCATATTCTACTTCCTCTTCCCTTTTATCTATTTTTGTCGAGCACATACGCTGTTCGAAATCTACCTCAGGTTCAAATTTAGAATCATTCAAACAGTCAAATGTAAGGACCCTGCGTGAAAGAAAAAATTGTGTATTTTGGACAAAGAATGAATGTTATTTGTATGCAATATGTATATAAAAATAGATATGGGAAATCTTTGCTATTTGATAAAACGTAGAAAACATCTTTTTCATTGCACAATTAAGTTAACATAGTAGCCATTTTACAAAAGATCCTTAATGCTTACGGGCAAAAGAAAAAGGGTTGGTTCGGAGCATTACTCTGATTCAGTCCTAAAAACTAGGCAAGTCGATACTGCTCCAATTATTGAGTGCCTCGCCTGGGAAGCAAGGGCGGATCACGGTCAAAAACTTATCGACATTTCTATCTTCCGATATCATGTTGACCAACATCCCTTCTAGTGATTCACTAAACATCTCCTCATCATTGAGCATGTCATTCTCTTGATTAGCTTCACGCACCGTTTGTTCGGCATTGACAATCCCACCGAACATGAAGTTATCTCTTAGGTGAGGAAAAAACATCGGCTTCCATGGGATTTCCTCTCCTTTGAACCTGGCTCTCATTCGTTCTTCCCTCTTTTTGTACTCTGATAAGTGTTCAAAAGTACTGTTTTTATTACCCTTTTTACTCATATTATTGTTAGACTTAAGCTCATAGTAGTTGCATAATTAGTCATTCATGCACTAAATCATGTTTCTTTCCACCGTTGAGCTTGATTACATAACTTGGTGATTTTTGTGGAAAAAGATGCTGCTTTGGTGTGTTTTTGTGTGTGTGCAGGATCACTTGCCAAAGCAAGGCTAGAGCTAGTTGTCAGGGCAATGCATGAAGGATATGCTGAGCTAGTTGCCAGGGCAATGCATGAAGGAGACGCCGAGCCAGTTGCCATGGCAATTGTCAACAAAGAGAAAATGCAATAGGGATGTCGAAATTAATGACTATACAAGCCCAAGATGACGTGGAGCAAAGCCCAAACCCAAAGGAATTTGATTTCCATGCAGAGATTAAAGAAGAATTAAATTCCAAGAAGATAGGAGAATTCTAGTAGGAATACAATTATAATAAAGAATTATATTCTTTAAAGATAATTTAATTCCAACTCAAACTCCTCCTCAAAGAAGGACTTTGGCCTAGCCCTATAAATAGCAAGGAGATTTCGACAATCCAAGGGGGAGAGCATTAGGGGAAATTTCGACTTCTTCTTCTTCTTTGCTTCCATTAGATTCATGGTTTGGGGATTATTCTTTGTATATCTTTTGAACCCAACCATGAACTAACTTGATTGGTTGGGTTATTGTGTTTTGTTGTTGTGAAAAACAATTGGATTTTGTTTAGGTAATAAGAGTTTGCACTTTCAATTCAAGGTTTACTCATTCTTGGTTCTTATTCTTGTTTGCGAGTGAATTGGGAGAGGATCTCGTAACTTCATCTATTTATCTAATATCGGGAGAGTTAGATTCAAGAAACGAATGAGTATGGTCTTTATTCAATCCAATGATGGTGAAGATTAATCCGTCTTAGGAATAAGTTAAGGATTTCAACGGCTAAGAGGAGCGCAAGATTGGTTGTTGTTCACCCTTGATTCACGCAGGGATGTATTATCAAGGCATGCAAAAGTAGCTAGAGTTTCAACTTAGGGATAAGAAGAAACCATTGAAGAACGCTTCGCCGAACCTTGAAGTTGCTGCCCAGACGCCCAAGTAGTTGCCCAGCTAGTTGCCCAGGTAACCATCGATTAGTTGCCAAGGCAACCTCGTTGTGCAAGTTGCCACGGCAACTGAGTTGCCCGTGTACTCTTTTACCAAAACGATCCAATCGGCTATCACACCTCAACTCACGATAACCTGGCCTATTCTCTCTTTTCTTTCATCTATTCTTTTAGTTTATTGCTTTTACTTTTCTCGTTAACTAAAACCTCTATTATCAATTGTGTTTTTATTTTCACAGTGCAGTAACTTAAGCAAAGTGGCCCAAACCAATCCCTGTGGAGACGATACTCGATACTCATATCACTTTATTACTTGCGACGTGTATACTTGCACATTTGCGTAGCACTTATCACACGCAACAAGTTTTTGGCGCCGTTGCCGGGGATTGGCAATTGGTGTTAGTTGTTTTTGTTATTGCATTTTTTTCTCTTAGTTTTACTAACTTTTCTTTTTGTTTGTTTTATCAAAAAAAAATTAGGTGCGCTACAAGTTAAGGGACATCAACATGTCGGGAAATAAAAGCCAATCTATTCGAGAGATGATGTTGGAAGATATGAATCAATCCAATCAATAGTTCCTTGCACCCTTTGATGATTACCTATACCAACCGAGAAAAGCCCAAAGAACTTATACTGTGGAAAAATCTTGTGCTATGTGTGGAGAACATCATGAGTTTGAAAATTGCCCTCACATTTTCGGTGCATATAACTACATGGAGGACCATAGAGGGAACCAGCAGCAAAATTCTTCATGGTATGGTCAAAAAGCTCAACAAAAATTTTACCATAACAATTTTGCCGCAGCAACAGATATGCCATGGCAATGTATTCCTTTTCAAGAGCATTCCAATTCCTTGGAGGAAACGTTACTAGCTTCCTTGGCTAGACTTGACGGATCAATTGAAGAGATTCGAGAACTATCAAAATCTATGGATACGAGGATAGCTCAGTGGGATGCAACCTTAGGGGATTCAGAAGATCAATTGGGGAAATCCACATATGTCATGGATAACATGCACCAACAATTCATTCCTAGGGATACTGACGTCCCAAGGCAAGAGAATAAGGAGCAATACAAAGAAATCTCTTCGATGTGTGAGGAACAACTAGAACCTCAAAGTCAAGAGGATGCCAATGAGAGAGACTGCCCAACACATGATGAGCTTGAACAACAAATTGCCTTGGCAATGATTGAGGAGCCTGAGCAGAGCAATCTTTGCGACAACACTCGGTGAAAGTGCGAGAACAACAATACTACACAAACAAATTTATGAGGAACCGATGCCCGAGAAAGTTACAACGTTGATGTTGAAGCATGAATGTGTAGATTGCTCTCATCTACAATTGCCACGGCAATTACGACCACATGCAAGATCAACGAGATGATAATACTTTGCCAATGGAATATGAGCAGGTAATAGTTGAACCTTTTGAATTCTTTAAAACTCACCTCGTCCATTGCGGTATGTCTTGAGGAACCAAGGTTGGTAGATTTGAAGCCATCGAAATCTCTACTTGATGGAGATGTTTGAGAGGCCAAAAGAAAAAGGTGTTTGGATTCATAAAGCTCTTGAGAAAATTGATTCTTCCCTTGACTTAAAGCAAAATTTGACAAGCGATTGCCCACGGCAATTGGCTTGAGCAGCAATTGCCACGACAACAAAGGCTACATCCAACCATGATAGAAGTCGACAAGAATGAGGTAATTGAATGGTTGAGAATGGATATAATTTTTTCTATTAATATATTTGTGCCTTCAGGAATAGTAGCAAGGTGGAGAGTATACATGGACTACAAGCGAACAAAGAAGAAAGACACCTCCACCATGGTAACGCAAAAGGGAGTAGTGGCAAGCACATTGGCCAAACTCTTTTTGGGCAATATTGTCACCCGATGGAGGGTACGGATTGACTATAAAAAGTATCGGAAACGACTCTCCTCAAGTTTTCTCAGATATGCAGTAACATTAGAAGTGGTCACTTTAGGAGATGCCTGAGCATGCTCTCAATTCAATATTTTCTTTTTCTTTTTCTTTTTATTTTTAGGAGACATTTTATTTTTCTTCATTATCTTTAGTTTCCAGGTTTTCTTTATTTTCTTTTCCACAACAAGACTCACAACCACCATGATAAGGAAATTTACTGCCGACTACTCGCCACAAGCAACCACAACAAATCGGCGATGCCCGAGGCAACAACAATGGCTTCGGCAACTATCGATGCACATGCAAGTAAAACCGCATCGGCAAACATGGACCAAATCAAGGCAATGCTATTCACGCGGTACCAGCCACAAGCATTCAACCACTGACCGAAAATTGAATCAAGCAAACGGCAAGAAGGAAACTCATCACTCGAGGTGACGACCTCTCTGACTAACTCATTTCATTTAGTTTCTTTTAAATTTTGTTTCACTTTTACGTGCATTGAGGACAATGCTTCTCTCGAGTTTGGGGGGTATTGGTTTCTAGTTAGTTTCATGTTTAGTTGCATTCATCTTTAGCAATCACATATAGGTTGCATATGTTACTTGCCATGCCTTTAATTTGATTTAATTGCTTAAGACTTGTTGTATATCCAATGATGAATTTTTGTCACTGCACTTAATTGAAATAACCTTTAATTTTAGGATTGCATGAAAAGAACTTAGAATTTTACTATGATGCTGAATTTTTTTTACACGGTTGTGGGTTGTTGATTCAAAGAAACTTAGTGAACTTAGGTTGCTTAAAATTTGGGTAAATTTAAAATTGAAAATTAAAAGTTAATTTCTTGCTAGAGGTGCCCAAAACTGGCTGTAGTAGTAAATACACTTTCTTGCTAGAGGTGCCCGAAACTGGCTCTAGTAGTTAATGCACATTAAAGAATCGCTAGAGGTGCCCGAAATTGGCTCTAGTCGACTAAAATAAAATAAGAAATTGCTTACTTTGCTAGAGGTGCCCGAAATTGGCTCTAGTGAAAAAAAAATGCCTCGCTACTTAAATTGATAAAAACCTATTGTTCACAGAGAATATCGAAAATCAACTTGTACACAACTACGCACACACATTGTCACGAGCATTATAGTTTTGTTCCGGGTAATTTTTGTGCTATCTAAAAAATTTAAAAGGTGATCACACTTTGTGCCACGGTTCCGAGGTTTGAATTCAAGTTTGAAGCATGTCTTTGATGATTAAAGTCTTGGCAGGTAATTGTTAGTTTGCATTGCTTGAGGACAAGCAATAGTTCGAGTTTGGGGGCGTGATAAGTGTTCAAAAGTACTATTTTTATTACCCTTTTTACTTATATTATTGTTAGACTTAAGCTCATAGTAGTTGCATAATTAGTCATTCATGCATTAATTCATGTTTCTTTCCACCGTTGAGCTTGATTACATAACTTGGTGATTTTTGTGGAAAAAGATGCTGCTTTGGTGTGTTTTTGTGTGTGTGCAGGATCACTTGCGAAAGCAAGGCTAGAGCTAGTTGCCAGGGCAATGCATGAAGGATATGCCGAGCTAGTTGCCAGGGCAATACATGAAGGAGACGCCGAGCCAGTTGCCATGGCAATTGTCGACAAAGAGAAAATGCAATAGGGACGTCGAAATTAATGACTATACAAGCCCAAGATGACGTGGAGCAAAGCCCAAACCCAAAGGAATTTGATTTCCATGCAGAGATTAAAGAAGAATTAAATTCCAAGAAGATATGAGAAGTTCTAGTAGGAATACAATTATAATAAAGAATTATATTCTTTAAAGATAATTTAATTCCAACTCAAACTCCTCCTCAAAGAAGGACTTTGGCCTAGCCCTATAAATAGCAAGGAGATTTCGACAATCCAAGGGGGAGAGCATTAGGGGAAATTTCGACTTCTTCTTCTTTGCTTCCATTAGATTCATGGTTTGGGGATTATTCTTTGTATATCTTTTGAACCCAACCATGAACTAACTTGATTGGTTGGGGTTATTGTGTTTTGTTGTTGTGAGAAACAATTGGATTTTGTTTAGGTAATAAGAGTTTGCACTTTCAATTCAAGGTTTACTCATTCTTAGTTCTTATTCTTGTTTGCGAGTGAATTGGGAGAGGATCTCGTAACTTCATCTATTTATCTAATATCGGGAGAGTTAGATTCAAGAAACGAATGAGTATGGTCTTTATTCAATCTAATGATGGTGAAGATTAATCCGGCTTAGGAATAAGTTAAGGATTTCAACGGCTAAGAGGAGCGCAAGATTGGTTGTTGTTCACCCTTGATTCACGCAGGGATGTATTATCAAGGCATGCACAAGTAGCTAGAGTTTCAACTTAGGGATAAGAAGAAACCATTGAAGAACGCTTTGCCAAACCTTGAAGTTGCTGCCCAGACGCCCAAGTAGTTGCCCAGCTAGTTGCCCAGGCAACCATCGATTAGTTGCCAAGGCAACCCCGTTGTGCAAGTTGCCACGGCAACTGAGTTGCCCGTGCACTCTTTTACCAAAATGATCCAATCAGCTATCACACCTCAACTCACGATAACCTGGCCTATTCTCTCTTTTCTTTCATCTATTCTTTTAGTTTATTGCTTTAACTTTTCTCGTTAATTAAAACCTCTATTATCAATTGTGTTTTTATTTTCACAGTGCAGTAACTTAAGCAAAGTGGCCCAAACCAATCCCTGTGGAGACGATACTCGATACTCATATCACTTTATTACTTGTGACGTGTATACTTGCACATTTGCATAGCACTTATTACACGCAACATACTCCTCTTTCCTCTGCAGCATACTAGACTTATAACCAAGCCCGTATCAATCTTTTTTGAAGATGACGCCTTTTGCACGTAAGCTTCCCTGTAAGTTCTTTCCCAGACCTTTTCCAGCCTTAGCCCCTCATCCTAGGGTCTCCCAAACGGTCATCTTGGTACAATTGGATAATTTAGGGCGAGGGATCTTGCTTTCTTCCGTGACAAAGGTCGCGTTTACAAATTCCAGAGCCCGAAAAGAATACTCCAAAGCATCTTCATCATGTGGGATATAGGGAGCATCAGAAGTCACCGAAGCAATGATGTCTTATTTTGCTTCAACACTCACCAATTTTCCTTCGATTACAAACTTTAATTTATGATGCAGTGATGAAGGAACGACATCGGCAGAATGAATCCAAGGCCTTCCTAGCAAGTAATTGTATGTCGGCTTAATGTCTATCACGAAAAAGTCAATGACATACTCTGTTAGCCCAATCAGCAAGGGTATCTCGATCTTCCCCACCACATCTCTTTGAGTCCCGTCAAAAGCTCTTACCGAATTGTGGCACAGTTTCATGTGAGAGTTATCGACTGGTAACCTCTGAAGGGTTGCCAGTGGTAACATATTTAGTGCAGAACCGTTATCAGCGAGCACTCCTAGCAAAACATACCCTTTGTAGTGGGTAGTGATGTTTAGAGCCTTGGTGGACCCCATTTCTCCTTCTAGAATTTCATCATCACTAAACGTGATATAATTATCTGCAGCGATATGACCCACTATCCGGTCTAGCTTGGCTACAAAAATATCATCTGGGATAAACGTTTGATTCAACACCTTCAACAATTCATTACGGTGTTTCTCTGAGCTTAAGAGTAACTCAAGTACTGTAATTCTAGCTTGTTTTTTACGAAGCTGTTCAACAACACTGTACTCACTATGTCTTAAAATTTTCAAGAATTCTTGAGCTTGTGCTTCAGTCACTGGCTCATTTATTTTTGGGAGAGGTTCTTCGCCAAATATCTTTTTAGGTTCGGCTTGTTCCTCTTTGTCTTTCACTGTCTCTGCGGTCTTCGATGCCCCTGGTGAGTAACATCGACCACTCCTAGTGAAATGTCCTACCTCATTTACAACTCTGGCTCTTGACTCCTCTATCTTCTCCTTTTGTGGGGATTCTTTTTCAATATGCATTACTCCTTCTTTTTGTGGTCCCGAAATAGAAACATGAGTGGCATAATTCCAAGGAACTCTTTGTGTGTTTTTGAACGAAAAATGGGCTGGAGTCGAGATGATAATCTTGGGAGCCACCTTTGTACTTTCCACTCGGGGCGAACTATTCTCCTTTGTCTTAGATGAGATGACCAAAGGTCGGTCTGCGTTGTATTTGACACTAGGAGTGTTTGATGCGCATACGTCCATCTCTCTCATCCCTTCAACTTTCGCAAAAAACTCAATTTCTTTATTGTACATCATCTTTTGGACCAAATGCCTAAATTGTTCACAACTTTAGATCACATGCCCTTTTTCTTGGTGGTATTCGCAGTAAGGCCCACATCCTTCATGCACTATTTCCATCCCTCTTTCTATTAGACGTGCCATGCACAATTGTTGGAACACCCATCTGAGAAGGGTTTTGACTTCAGATATACTCTTCTTAGCTCTTCTATTACTTCCATCTTCAATGGCATTCACGCTACGCCCTCTATGGTTTGGTAAGGGATTAGCGGCCATGTTTGGGTCATCAAACTTTAAAATCCCCGTATTTATCAGATTCTGGACAAATTTCTTAAAAGTAATGCAGTTCTCCATCGTATGTCTTGGGGCGACAACGTGATAGTTGCAGTGAGCTTTTTCATCATACCATGCAGGAAAAAGGGGCTTGAATAGCGTGACATGATACGGCCGAACCAAGTCGGCCTTATACAACTGAGAATACAACTTAGTGTATGATATCGGTAGTGGCGTAAAAGATATCTTTTCTTTTCCTTCCTAGGGGCTCTATCTTCTTTCTTATTCGAGCCTTGTGTGTTCCCGGTAGAAGCCTGTGGTTGAGAAATAGTGAAGTTTGCAGGGGCATTGTAGGTGCTGGCGACATTCACCTTATTATCCTTCTCCTTGTAATGTTTTTGAGAATTTTCCTTGGTATCAATCCTTCTATTTTTATGGCTACTTAAATTGATTCCCCAGTCATTATCAAATCAGCAAAGTTTTGAGAGGTATTGTTTATCAGGCGGTCAAACAATGCTCCCCTCAGAGTGTTTACAAACATAGAAGTAATCTCATGCTCCGAAATGGGTGGATCAATTTAGACCACTATGTTACGCCATCTTTGGGCATATTTGGGCAAGCTTTCATTTGGTCGTTGTTTCATCCCTTCTATCATAGCTCGACTGGGGGTCATGTTAGAAACATGCTTGTAATGTTTAACAAAGGCCCTGGAAAGGTCTTTCCACGATTTAATACTATCCTGACTAAGTTGCGTATACCAATGGATTGTCGACCCGATCAGGCTATCCTGGAAACAATGGATCAACAGCTTCTTATTTTTTATAAAGTGTGTCATCTTCCTATAGTACATGGTTATATGAGCAGAAGGAAAAGTGGTTCCTTCATATTTATCAAAATATGGTGTTTTAAATTTTGGTGAGAGGACTAAATCTGACACGAGGCTTAGGTCGCTAGCCTCACTCCCTTGTTTGCCCACCCCTAGCATGGCTCTAAATTGTTCTGCAAAGAAGCGAAACCTTTCTTCATTTTTTTCTTTCAACTTCAGTTCTAATCTTTTCCGCTATGTTCAGATCTGGTATCTCTTCCTCATGGACCGCCTTCGAATCATCGGTTGTTTCGCAGTTACCCCTTCTTATTGGTTAGCATGCGTTCCAGTAGTGTTAATGTGTATTCTCCTTTGGGGAATCAGCGTCTCCGACTGAACCCTAATGTGAGATGTAGTTGTAGTACCCTCTAATTCTTCAGCGGTGTCACCTGAAACCTTATCTTTACCAAGCAATGCAGCTATTTGAGCCAAAATTACTGTTTGTGACTAGGCAATCTTTTCGCTAATGTTTTGCTCGGTTCGATCAAAACAAGATTCAAGGTCCCTCTGGCCTTGTTCTAGGTTAGCTACTCTATCTTCCATTATCTTTGTTTGCGAACGAGTACCGTATTGATGCGGAATGATTGCAGTTTGAACTAAACTTTCTGTCATGATATTTTCACAATTAATTCAATTATTCTTAGGAATGTATGCAAAATATAATTACAAAAAATAAACAGTTGAATGTTATGTTATATTATGTCAGAATGAATGCAATTGAGGCATTGATTCTCAGATAGTCCTTAGAAAGACTTTCATTAGATAAAGAGGTCTGATTACAAAAAACAAAGATAACGCATTACATATAGCGTTTGGCTTCTATTCCTAATACCTCGATTTCTTGAAGTAAAGCATGTACTTGGGCTCCTAGTGTTGTCCCTGGACTAACACGTGTGCGCAATTCATGTGCTTCTCTTGCCAAACCCTGGACGTGTCGGGCCACCCTCTGTGCCTGTACCATGACGTCCATCATTGCTCTATGCTGGTCTCGAATCAGCTGACCGACTTGTTGAAGTCCGTACACTATTTGATGGTTATCTTCTTGCAAGGCTCCTTCAAAAGAAACAAGTCTTTCCTTGCATTCACAAAGGGCATCTTCGAGTTTGGTCACACTTGCTTTTAAAACCTCATTTTCTTCTCGAGCAGCATTGTCTTGGTTGTGGTATTCCTGTAAAAGCCCCTCCAACTGCATAATTTTGGCTTCAAATGCTTCATTTTAGGCTCTTAGTTCTTGAGTTATGATTTGTAACTCTTTGTTCTTCTTTTCTATCTACTTCTGCCTAGCTTCATACTTTCGAGCGTAGCTATCAGCCCTCTTTCTCTCTTTCAGGAGCTTAGCGGTTACTTCTTTGGCAGTGGTACCTAGATTGTGCCTTCGTAAGTTTTGCTTCAGTTCTTTCCAATCCTCTATCAACTCTTTATGGTATTTTTTGAGTATTTTCTTTTGTTTCAAGACATCTTCTCCTTGCCTCTTGTATTTCTCCACATCCACCGAGGCTAAATAATTTGTCAGAGATGCGTTTTTCTAAGGTGTGTACCTCCTTTTCATGAGCCCTTTTAGCCTTCTCCAAATCAGAAGATGCATCATTCATATGCTCTCTCAAGGGTCAAACATTTTGTCGATTTGCAAAAGGAATGATATCGTTGACCCGAGCGAGTCTCTATTGCTTGTAACCTGGAGTGATCGGCGAATCATAGATCTCAATCATGTGCATATTCCTCCAAGAGTAATTCATATTTTGGACCTTTTCTTTGTAGTCGTCACCTTCGTGTTTAAAGTCGGAAGTATTCAAACCCTAAGTAGCAGGAATGAACTGCATCGAGCCATATTGGCGTGACACAAGCAAGGGGCAATATCTTGTTCCTCCTCAAATTCCGGGCAAGGGTACCCAGTCGTATTCTCCACAACGGTAGAGGAACTCAATCAAGATTAACCAAGGTACCTTCCACTTAACGGTGTCATCTCAGAGGTCTCAAAAGGCGGCCTTCCATTGATCTTCAGTCATAGCTTCAGCTTGATACTCTTCCAAAAAGGCTTTTATTGGAGAGAAAGTGGTGAGGCACATTTGATAGGAAAATTTCAAGTCCCACAAGTGACTTCGAATCCAGATTTCCAATAGTGGTACACACCCTAAAAATCTACCTTCTTCCATTTTCCCGCATGCGGTTAGTGACCGAAAAGTCTCTTCTAGAATAGCTGGTATTGGATTAATGCCCCTTTTGAGTTTGTTGAACAAATCTGCTATGGCGTAATCTATATTCCCCCAAGGCTTTTGGAAAGATGACCATCCCATAAATGCTGAAAGCGAACAAGTACTTTTTTTCTGGTGGATCAGGGTGTTGATGGATTAACTCTCGGATATGTGCCGAAGCTATGCAGTCAGTCTTTCCTTTTTTCGCAATCTTTCCTCGGAACCATTCCTTGCTCATCCCGTTGATGTCAACTAGACTTTGTAGGAAAGACGGCTGGTCTTTGGGCTTGATGTAGACCTTCCCTTCCTTGAGTTTCAGACAACGAAGCAGGGTAGTATACTCTTCGATTGTGGGAGTCATGTCCATATTCCCAAAAGTGAAGCAACAGTATCCCGGATTCCAAAATTGTGTTAAGGCTTTGAACAAATGCATATCATTCTGCACGTCTAGTAGAAGATTTATGTCACCGAATTCTTGTTGAAAGGCTTCCCTCATATCTGAACCCCAACTATGCCATATTTCTCTTAGTTGATGGAGGTCATTCTGATGTGAAACAATCAAGGTGGGCTCGATAACCTCTGACACGTGTGCTGCCGTCAAGCTGTCCCATTTTTTCATTTGTATCCATTCAGACCATCCCCATACTTCAGCATTATTGCTTTTGATTTTACAGAACCTCCCTTCCATGTTGAACGCCTTCCAAAATGGACTTTTCTCGATTCAACGCCTGTGTATGGTATGACATGCAAATTAAATGCAGGAAAAGAAAAGGAAAAAAGAAACAAACACAAAGAAAACAAGTCAATACAATGAATTTGTTGAATAATAAAATTAAATAAATTAAGTGGCGAATAATAACATAAAGTAAAACAAAAAAATGTACAAAAAATGTACAAGAAACAAAAGTAGATACATAGAAAGCATAACCTAGAAGGGTTATTTCTAAACGACCAGCATTCTAACATGACTCTAAAGAGGGTAGGTTCCTACGATTCACTATATGCGGTTGAGTTCTAAAGTAAACGGTACCCAAACTGTCGCTAGGACATCGATTCAGGGCAATACGACCTTTATACCATACGGAGGCGCGAACCTCACGAAATATAAGGACCGAATTCCGAAAGTGAATTACAACACTATACAGAGGTGAACACCCCACGAAGCGAAGTAATCACTCTTACTTAAGGGTTCTAAATCTAATACATGATGCCAGTTTATATCAAACATTACGCAATTAGTAAACAAGGTTTAGAAATTAAAATTAAATTGAATTTTTATTTTCCGTAATAATTATGATGCGAACCAAATTAAGGCTTAACTCCCCTTTTTTATATAAAATTAGTCACCAAGCTGTAGCGACCTTTTTTCTGCACGAAAAGCATTTCTTGTATAGATTTAGAGTCGTAACCGGTCACTTGGTTCAAGTAGACTAGACACCGGAAAGCAAAATCAAAGAAAAATTTGGGTTCGGGAGTTAGTTACGCATGGGGAAGGATTAGAACCTGTACAACGCCCAAAATTGGTACCTAAAGGTTCACATCATATTTATTAAGGAAAATAAAAATTTGAGTTAATTTAATTTTAATTTCTAAAAATTCGAGATGGCACCCGAAGAACAGGATGTCACTCCCAATAGAATACCGGAACAATAGGGTCTACATTAGATGTAACAGTTATATGTGAACAATTAATAAAATATTGAATTATAATGACAATAGGATTCCGAAATGTAAAGATAAACATGTACAAACAAGATTTAATTTAATACAGTACATTATTACACAATATACTAATATAATTATAAGCATATCACATATAATATAATAATATGAACATAGTAGTGATAATAACATAATAATATTAACAATAATAATAACATAATAATTGGAATAATAATAATAATGCATAATAATAATAAAATATAATCATAATAATAATAATAACAATAATAACAATAATAATAACAATATAATAATAATAATAATAATAATAATAATAATAATAATAATAATAATAATAATTAAGGGACTAAAAGATAAAGAAACAGAATAAAGAACCAAAATCGAAAGTAATTAAAGGACCGAATTGCAAAGCTATTTAAAACACAAAAGACCGCGGGGTGATTATACTATGCGGCGGAGACAAAATGAAAGAAGCTTAAGGCGGAGGGACTTATTGCGTGATTTAACCCTTTTTTCCCTAAGTATGTAAGTCAAAATTAAACCCACAAATTGATTTTGCGTCATTTTCAGTTCTGCCGCATCCCCTCCCCCTTTTCTACTCTTGTTCTTCATTTTTTACCTTAATATACAAAGAATCCCTTTTTACTTTAAAATTAAAAAAACTCCCTTGATGCAGGCCTGATTAAACAACGACGGTTCACCCTCGGCGGACGGTGGCGGCGACTCGAAGCGAACCAAGGTAAGATCAAATCGTTTCCCCTTTTTTCTAATTATTTGTGCCTATCTTACATTCGAATAAAAAAACGAAAATTATACCTCTCTTTTTTTTATACTTCGAAACTAGATCTGATTCTTTATTTCCCTTCTCTTTCTTTTTGCGTTTTCACCCTTCTCCTTTTTTTTGTTCCGAACCTCTCCCGATTAATTGCCTGTATGGGTTTTTTTACCCATTTTGGCACATATAAAATATAAAAAGAGCCCTATTTAATGTTGATTAGGCAGGATGTAATGATTTCCAAGATAATAATAATAATGCTTATTTTTTGCAAGTATGGGCGATAAAGTAGGCGTGGAAAAGCGGTGGCCGGTGTAAGAAATGGGCGGTGGGAGGCCTAGGTGATGCGCGTGACCTTCACGCAAGCATTGAAAAGCCGCACGTGGCCTTCACGCACGGGAAGGTGAGGGGTTGGCACAAGACAAGGGCGACAGTAGATGTTTAGGATGAAACACTGTTGAAACACTGTTGTGATTTGGTTCTGATGAAGTTCTGGCGAAAAATGCGATTTGATGGTCACCGGAATCTGGAATATTAGGGTTTTCTAGGAAATTTCGTCGCCAGCAACGGCTATCGGCGCCGATGGATGGCGGCCAGCATGGCAGACTATTTCCGTGCTCTTCAATTCATGAATAACACAATGAATGTTTTTAGAGAAAAAATAAAAACCGAATTTGATTCATTTTGGGGGATGTATAAAATGATTTTGTTCTGATAAAGACTTTATTTACCAACCTGATGACCCGACTCGTACCCGGCTATGACTCGCGCCTTACTTTCATGGGTCTTAGACCGCAGCCCTTTAGTTTTAAATCCATTCAATTTCGTCCTTTTTCTTCTCAATTTGGCATTGAATTTTTAATTATTTTCAAATTAACCCTCACATTTTGTTTTCTTTCAATTTAATCACCAATACAGATTTTTTTCTTTAAAGTAAAAATAATTATCCTTTTCTTTATTTTAGCAATTATTTTGATAATAAATTTAAGTAATTTTGTTCCTTTATATGTGCATATATATGTGTGTAAAACCTTAGGATTAGGGTCTTGAAACTTAGAATAGAGACTTGTTTGATGAAAAACTTTCTTCATATTTTGAAAATAAAATACACTTTAAATATCGTAACTTTGATAATTAAAATGAACTTAAACATTCATTTAGGGTTTAACCACTAATTAGGTTTTAATAAAAACTTTGACACGTTTAATTTTCTCTGTTGGTTTGTTAAAAAGTGAAAACTTAATTAAGGTGGTGTCTTATCAAACGGGAACGACGGATTAGCGCCAAGAGTGTTGGCGGTGATTAAAGTTCATTTCCCGGGCGATAAGGCCGTTAAAATAGATTTACATTCATTTAGCGGACAAATAAATCGAAATTTTGAGAACTTGTAAATTCCAATTTTGAAAACACTTTTTGAAAATCAATTAGATACCAATTTTTGGGCGTTGTGGGGGTGCTAACCCTTCCCCATACGTAACCGACCCCCGAACCTATTTTCTCTTGTTTTCGTTGACCAAAATTGTTGTTTTAATAAATAAAACGTTTATTAAAATAACCCTTGTTTTAAAAGTAACCAATCACACTTTCTTCAAAAAAGATTGATGGCGACTCCGTGTTTTCTTAAGTTTTTCAAATAATTTCAAGACTCCTAAAAAGGGTTGCGACAAGTTGCTTTAAGACGCCTCGATTCATATTCAAAAATATATCCTAACATAAAAGGTTTGAATGCATGACCAGTTATTATCTTGTCGATTTTAAGTTCTAACTTAACAGGCTCTAATTAATTAAGTTGTTTAAAGTACTAGCACTAATTAAAGCTTTAATTCAATTAACTAGGTTAATTTCATATTCTAAGTTAAAATGAGTATCAAGTGTTCTACTTAAAAGCCCCCTTGAATAACATCTCATTGCAATGAGAAACTATCCAACTTAGGACTTCAAAGCTTTCCTTTCAACGCTCATTCATTTTTCTATAATTATCTTCCCTATTTAGTTATTTAATCCTAATAAGAACATAAAATCTAAGGCTTTAATAATTTATTAAATCTAAGTGTTTAATATTTTCTAACACAATATACTATACGAATTAATTTAAAAAAACATGCATCACAAATAATTAATGGCAATTAAGTTAACAAATGAAATTAGAGGCCAAATTGAATTCTTATCAAAACTGAAGAACCAAATTACAAAGAAATAGTGACCAAATTGAAATATTATTAAAATATGGGAGCTGAATTACAAGAAAGGGGAAAGAAGGGCGCGGGCCCATTAGGGGATTCGCGGGCTGCTCGCGAGGGTCCGCGAGCCCCTGAGCCCGTGGATGATGCCCATATAAAGGCCCCTCCAAACTCTCATTTTCCTTTTTTCCATTTTTTTATTTCTCTCTTTCTCTCTACTCGCTCTCTCCCTCTACTTCCTCTGCATCAAACACCCCAAACCCATATTACAACCCACAACTTTGATCAAAACTCATGGTTTTGGATGAACATTCATCTGTGTTCTTTGTGTTCACAAAGAACAGATGAACATCAGTCATAAACCACCCCCTCTACCACTACTACTACCACTACTAACTACCACCACCACCACTACCACCACCACTACTAACTACCACCACTACCACTACTACCACCACCACTACTACTACTACCACTACTACCACTACTACTACTACTACTACCACCACCACCACCACCACCACTACTACTACTACTACTACTACTACCACTACCACTACCACTACTACCACTACTACTACTACCACCACTACCACTACTACCACTACCACCACTACCACCACCACCACCACCGCCACCACTACCACCACCACCACCACTACCACTACTACCACTACTACCACTACTACTACCGCTACTACTACTACCACCACCACCACCACCACCACCACTACTACTACTACTACTACCACTATTACTACTACTACCACTACTACCACTACTACTACTACTACCACTACTTCCTATGCATAAAACCAAGTGTGCGTGTATATATATACACACAACCCGTTAAGGACCCAACTTTTAAAATTGAACCTTAACCTTAATCTGCCCTAATCTCTCTTTATCTTTGTGCAGTCACATAGCAGCCGTCAGATCTAGATTAGATTTGACGGTCCAAATTTAAGGAAGAGAGACCCTTCATCTCCCACATGCGCCACGCGCCGAGGCTATTTGACTCTCCATCATCGACCGTTCAATTTCTGCGTACATCATGCATCCACGTGGCCTCATCGTCGGTAATCGCGCTGCCACTGTACGACCACACGCTATCTCTTCGTCAACCACGCGTGCAAAGACGGAGATGTCAGAAGCCATCATCAACCATAGTATAGTAGTTAAACTAATGTACTAAAAATTAAAAACGAATCTGATATAAGATATAATAAGATCTTGTAATTTTCAGTTATCAATCAATAGACAAAAGAGAAGATTTCAAAGGTAAAAACCTTCTGATTTTTTGGCTACTATTCTTCGGTCGAGGCATCGTCTTCGACGAAGGATGAGTCTCAGCGGTGATAAGCCCGTTGGTTCCCTTCGGGGCCTGATGTGGTGAACCGTTCGGGAATAAAAGAGAGTTTTGATATTTTTTTAAACAAGGGTGATGAAGGTTTGATTTTTGAAAATTGAGCTCGTATATGTTTTTAGAAGAAAAATAGGATCGTTTTGATTAGAATTTTGAATTCGTTGGCGCCGACGAGTCCACAGTGACCGGTACGACGACACATGACAGGTTTTTGAGAAATTTCATGAGTTCGCGAAGAACTCATGAGCCATAGATGAACAACGCAGAGAAAAAAAGTTTTAATTTTGATCCGTTTTAGGGGATGGTTAAGATTGAAATCTGTTAGTTTCTTTTGGGTTTTATATCCGTTAAAAAAAGTGTTTATTGCGGTTTTAAGGACCTCTGCCTTTTCATAATGCTTTTCGAGTCCTTGCGTTATTTTCAAACATTTTAATTTCATCCGTTTTGTTTTAATATTGTCTAAGATCAGGGGATATTCACCCTTTTAGCCCTTTTTCCTTTTATTTCCTTTAATTTTAATATTTATTTAATTTAGTCTTTAATTAATTGTTTTTATTAGTTGATTAAATTTAATCTTGTATAGCATTGGCATGTGTAAATATTTGTTATTATGGTATATGTTTGCATTATTATATTTAACCTTACCATGTATATATATTTTACTATTATTTTTGTACTCACCATTTTAATATATATGTGTATAAATTAATCCCTTTTCATTTAATATAATTATTTTCCCTTTTAAGTTATATTTTTATAGATACTTTTATATTACATTTTAAGCATGTATATATATCGTTTTCATCTTCTTACTATTCCTATATATTCTATTATATGTATTTATTGCTTTTTTCTTTCCTTAGATATATTTTCATAATGTTTTAACGCATGTATGTATATATATTATAATTATATTTGTTTCCTTTGCATTTATATGCATTTTCTTCTACCTCTATGTCTCATATTATATCGTATTGCTATGTCGTGCTCTTTTATTATTTAATATTTATGTTTTTATTTATGTTATATTTAGAATCTAAACTGTTAATGCGGTGCCCTTTTATTCGAGAATAAGCTTAGCTAGTATCAGGCGTAATAGTGGTAGTTTTCGTTTATTCTCAAATAATAGGACTCTTAAAATTTACTCACATGTATAACCAAATTAATTTAATCTCACTTTAACTTCGCAAAATTCGATATTAATAAAATGGTAATTGACTTGGTACTAAGTTTGGGCGTGGTGGGGATGCAAATTCTTTCTTACATGTAACGGACTCCCGAACCCAAAAAAAAAAAAGAATCTTTGGTTAATTTTTTTGTGTCCAGTCTACCCAACCCAAGTAACCTGTAACAACTCTAATTTTTATTTTAAAATGTAATTTTAAAAAAAAAATCAAAAATCAAATTTTCAAGAAAAAAGTGAGATATTTCAGATTTAAAAGGCTACAAAACCGAAAGAGTAAAACTACAAAAGCTATCGAAAATGGCTAAAAATTGAAGCAGTGACGGTTAATATTGTGGGAAGGTACAAATGTTTCTTCATCGTATTCTTTGGATTCGGAGTCCTTAAAGTTAATTTGCTTTTTCTCCCCTGTGACTCAAATGAATTTTTCTGTTTGGTTACTAAGAAGAAGAACAGAAACCCGTCTTGATTTTCTGGCGGGTAGGAATAGTCAAACGGCATGGTCAAACTTTTATACGACGCCGTTAACTTACTGCAACTCGCTCGTTTAATGGACCAGGCTAAATACGTCGTCGTCTCGCTTAATTCTAGACCTAGTTTCCCACATTTTGCAGTGTTTCGAAAATCAAATCAAAACACGAAGGAAATCTCTCCGACTGCAGATTTACCGTTTAAGCTCGAGTTTTCAAATTTCAAAACCCTAACGTCCTCCCAAAAGGGAAAAAAAGATTCAAATCTTCGCCTTTTAATCCATGGCCCATAACAACAAACACAAATCTCTTGAGACCCGCGCCGATAATCGACGAGTTGAACCGGAGCTTGACTCCGAAGAGGACTTGGAGGAGCTGGTGTCAGATGTGAAGAAAATGGCGGAGAAGATTCTAGAATACAGATCCACTATTCCAGATCAGCTCAAGTCCAATCTAGCTTCAGTTCTCTCTTCTCAAAGACCCAACTTTTCCGATGTCGGGTCGGAGCCTGGATCACCCGGAGTGCTTATTCCAGGTAGGTCCGTAAACTTTTTAGGGTTCGTGAAATCGGGATTGCCAAATCTCTCCTGATAATTGACTTAAAAGATTCCGGTTTTCATAGATTCAGACGAGACGGAGTTGGAGCAAAGGACGAAGGAGAAGATACAGCTTCTTAAAGAGAAAATTTCAAGTAACATTTCAGCAATGCCGGTGATTGTGAATCGAATGAAGGAGTGTATTTCCAGGATCGAGGAGCTGAATTCTGGCAATGGCGTTATACATCCTGCTTTCAAGAAGAGAAAAGTGGTTCGTCAATGAAGGTTGATTTTCATACGGCTCGTCAATGGTGATTGATTTTCAGTCTTTTTAACCCTTGTAGCTGTGTAATTACTTGAGAGCATTGATTTCCTTGTCTCATGTCTGTAATGCAATGCCTTTGTTGATTGTATTGACATGCAAATTATTGTAGGCCTGTATTCTATGTTATCAGTTCTTTTCGTTAGGTACTGATTTTTGACACTTATATTCGAATTCTATGCATATCTAGATAGAATTAAGTATGATTCATTCGAACATATCAAAGAATTTAGGAAAGATTGTGCAAAGTTATGGATATTTGATCTTCATTCTTGAATTTGTTTTGAGATTTCAAAGCTGCTATTTAAACAATCATCTACTAACATAGCATTTATCCTATTTGATGATATCAATTCCTAAGAGAATGCATGCATATTTCAACTATACTAAAAACTGGAAGGTATTGTACAGCATTTGAAGAAATTTAAGCCTAATGTTTTAGATCGTCTCAGGTTTACAGCTTATAATCTCATCAATTGCATTGCAGTGCGTTTTGGCAGTGACCATCAAGTTTCATATTTCATGGATAGCAGCATGCGGTTGAAAGCTGGAATTTTGGAAGGGAAGACATCTCGATTAGAGGCAGTTTGCCGCAAGGTTGCAGAGGTAGAGGGATGTTGAAATGGCAACGTCACCTTTGGGTTTGGGTTAAAGCCAATGCTGAAGGTGCCTAAGATGTAACGATGGAGCTGCTGCCTGTGGAGGTGTTATTAGAGATGATGAAGGTAATTGGCTTTTCATTTTATTTTTTTTTGGATTTTGGGGAATTGTTTAGTGATCATGGTGGAACTTTGGGTGGCGTACAATATCTTGAAGCATGCTTGGAGCATGGAATATAAGAAAGTTTAACTTGAAACAGATTACATCGAAGTGTATCACATTTCAGTGCAGCAATCCATGGCTCTCCAAGGTAATTCTATTGTTGCGGCGATGTGTGCTTCATCGTAGCAGGTACTTTGGTGAAGACATGCCATGTGGTGGCGAAATGAACAATGTAGCTGATACATTGGTGGTGCCTGGGTCGCGGGAATCAAGTTGGTGTAATCCTGTTTGAAGCCCCACTGAGTCTAGTGGCTGATCAGATTCGATTGGAAGCTCGAGACAATTTGTAGTCTTAGCTTTTATTTCTGCTCAGTATTCCAAATCCAAGTTTCAGTAGGAACTCTAGCCAAGTGTCAAGGTTGTCTCTTATTGTATTACCATCCTGCCTTGACAAGCCTGTTCGAAACCTAGCAAAGGCGGACCGAGCGATGATATGAGCAGTCCCTGAAGAGTTACCAAGTCAAGGATGCAAGTTAGGATGCTTTGGGAAGGCGGTGAAGGCCCTGTTCAGGAAGTGTCCTCGTTTGTGACGAAGCAACGTCTACTCGCGTCATACTTGGTAAGTTTATTTAGCTCTTTACGGGGAAGTGGTCTGGTGTTGGGTCTCCACCATCCTCCTCGCCAAGCGCTAGCAGCCGAGTTGCCTTGGTGTAAGTGACCTTCTCCTAGGTCCACGTGGGGCCTAGGTGTGCGGGCATTGGAGCCAAGCGAATGGCACAATGTCTCTCTAGGAGGACCTCCTAGGGACGGTTTGGGGCCAGAGGGCCCCATATCGCGTTCGTCGCGAGAGTCAGGGGTTGGCAGCTAGCATTCGCTAGGCCTTGCGGGATACGATATTCGATGCGCATGTTGCCTGATGGATCATGAGACGACGCTTCCGAATTAAGTCTCTGGATAAAGGGCTTGTTGAAGGCTGACTTGTCTAGGTTGAGTCCCTTTTCAAGTGCCGCACGGCATGCTGACCCGGGTTTAGACGGCATGGCCGTGACAGTTGGTATCAGAGCAAGGCTTTCAAGCTAGGTAGATAAATATTTAAACTTTGTATAACGTTAGATGGTTGGACTTCACAACGAGCGCCCTCATAAAAGGAGTGGGTTGGGCGAGTCAACAATGTTAAACAAATTGAGGGTTGGTTAGTGCACAGAGGTGCCTGACTATTGTTTTGGGCATGGAGGTGCTTGCTTATTTCTCCGCGCAGTGGCGCTCATTCCTTTTAGCACAATGGTGCTCGGTTATGAATTTGTGGTACAGAGGTGCATATGAGTTTTATAGTGGAGCCAGTGCACAGAGGTGCCTATCGGTAACCACTATAACAATCGAAGCATACGCGGTGCTTGATATTTATATTGCACAGAGGTGCTAACGAGTTGAACCTAGTGGGATCAGTACACAAGAGGTGACTGACGTTAACCACTATGGTTGTTTCAGTGCAAGAGGCACTTATTTCTTATTGCACAGAGGTGCTAACGAGTTGAACCTAGTGGGATCAGTACACAAGAGGTGAGTGCAAGAGGCACTTATTTCTCTTTGCACAAGAGGTGCCAACGAGTGAACCTAGTGGAATCGGTAAACAAGAGGTGAATTGACGCTAACCACTATGGCTGTTTCAGTACGGAGGCACTTATTATTTATCGCACAGAGGTGCAACGAGTTCAACATAGTGTCATCAATTTATAGAGGTGATTGACGTTACGTACTATGGTTGTTTGGGTGTAGAGGCACTCAATATGTCTTGAAGTCTTAGCTGGGTCGTCATAGTGAAATTAGTACACAAGAGGTGTCTGACGTTAATCACTATGGTTACCTCAGTATTGAGAAGCTGACTACTTGTAAATCGATGATGCATGCCTGGAAATCATATTGCAAACAGTGCACAGAGGTGTCTGTCGTTAACCAAAATGATTATCCTAGCATGATGTCGCTCGGAAAGTAACCCAATATGGTGCTTATTTATGTTTAGCGCAGAGGCGTTTGTTGTGTTGAAAAGAGGGGTGTTAGTTTTGTGGCACAATAGTGCCTAACTTGATCAATGGAAAGTTAGTCTTTGTAGGTTATAATGGTGCCTCTAATTAACGAAAAGATTCCTTCTGTTCAGTCGACGAAGACATCGACAAGATGGTGTAGAGAGAAGCGAGACAAGTTGTACGTTACGTTGGACAACATTAAAGCGGGTTGGCTTGTGGAAAAATGTGCTTTAAATTGTTGGGAAACAATATGCATGAATTATCGAGCAAGGTTGTTCGAGTAGGCGTTGGTGTACGTTCACCAGGTAAATGGTGAATGCGGGAGGCAATGTGTGCCAACCAGGTATCGTTCGAGACTTGTGTGAATATGTTATTATTGATGTATTCGCTTGTATGTCTTGTAGCACAGGTAATACAAAGAAAGGTAAAGAGGCAAAGTACATTTTTTGTATCACGATGGTAATTAGAGACCATTTTACGACGTCAAGCAACTAAGTGCAATACGAGCATACACTTAGGCGCTTGAATGGATAAGGTGATGGCGATATTGTGACACATTCTTTGCTTTGAAGGTCTCACTATACGGGGGGGACACAGTTGGCGAATGGCCTTAGTGCCAAAGAGCAAGCCATTGTGTGGCGAGTCATAGTTCCCTTGCATATAGGCAGGCATGCTATTTTTGTTTTGTAGGTCGATGGCTAGATCCTGAGACTCAAAGACATTACAAGGCACACGTTAGTTGAGTCAGTGATTCGCTACTTGTGTTTCGCTCGAGCCACAATCAGAGTAAAAGTGTGGGAGCATGAATCTAGCACTTGACATTGAAGGAGCAAAACTGGGTCATAATGAGTTCATGATCGATGTAGATGTTCACGCATGTGCAACGTGGTCATAAAGGAATCAAAAGAACCCAGGATCGAGGCTTGAGTTATTTGCTTGAATGTTCAGATGATGGGACTAGAGAAGCGTATTAAGTCAAGCACAGATCAAAGAGGAACTGCCTTCGATGTCCATATCGACTCATCAAGTGATGAAGAACGAGTGTCAGTATCGATGAGGACATCGATAAGAGGAAGTGTGGGAGAATGTCAAGGCTGTCTTTTATTGTATTACGATCCTGCCTTGACAAGCCTGTACGGGACCGAGCAAAGGCGGAATGAGCGATGATATGAGTAATCCCTGAAGAGTTACCAAGTCAATGGTGCAAGTTAGGATACTTTGGGAAGGCGATGAAGGCTCTGTTCAGGAAGTGTCCTCGTTTGGGACGAAGCAACGTCTACTCGCGTCATACTTGGTAAGTTTATTTAGCTCTTTAGGGGGAAGTGGTCTGGTGTTGGGTCTTTACCATCCTCCTCGCCAAGTGCTAGCAGTCGAGCTGCCTTGGTGTAAGTGACCTTTTCCTAGGTCCACGTGAGGCCTAGGTGTGTGGGCATTAGAGCCAAGCGGATGGCACAATGTCTCTCTAAGAGGACCTCCTAGGGACGATTTGGGGCCAGAGGGACCTATATCGCGCTCGTCACGAGAGTCAGGGGTTGGCAGCTAGCATTCGTTAGGCCCTGCAGGATACGATATTCGACGCGCATGTTGCTTGATGGATCATGAGACGACGCTTCCGAGTTAAGTCCCTGGATAAAGGGCTTGTTGAAGGTTGACTTGTCTAGGTTGGGTCCCTTTTCAAGTGCCGCACGGCGTGCTGACCCGGGCCTAGACGGCATGGTCGTGACACCAAGCAGGCAGGAAGCCCACATACGAAATAGATTACCCAAGTAACGAAAAACAATCAATATCGGTAAGAAAAAATAAAGTAAACTCCGAAAAGGAGTAAGATAACGCTGTAATTAAACAGAAAAATCATTATCACAACGACAACGAGGTACCTCAAGTCCCATCCATGAACTTAAATTGTTTCTCTTCCGTCAATTATTCTCATCCCTAATAGGAAAATTATAAAAAAGTTAAAATATATAAATATTTAAAAAATATAAAATATGAAATATGAAAAACCAAAAATTATTTAGAAGTACAAAATATTAAACATTATTGACAATTCTAATAAATATGAAAAATTATAAATTATTAAAAATTATTGATAATTCAAGTATAGGATTATCCAAGCGTATGAAACTATTTTTAAAATAAGTTGCATTTGTTTTGAAGATTCATGACAGTATCCATATTTCTTGCGATGCTATTGCTAACATCAGTAACTAGGGTGCTTTAAAATGCACAAGCTTGTTGCTGTTGTTACCTGAGGGGAAGAGTTGAGGCAAAAAGGTTTTAAAGTTTGACCATATAAATTAACACCTTGCTAAATTTTAATACTGCACGGCAGTTCAAAGCTTTGAGGCAGTCGACGGATTTGGGGGCCTAGCCATCCTAAGCAGTGCTTCTTGAGTCAACGATACAACAAGCTGCAAATCGAGATATACAAGTACGATGATTGGTTCAATGACACAAACAAGGAATTTGGCGGAAACAGAGAAGGAACGAGATAAAGAAAGGGTAAACTAAGTACCTCTCCATTTCTGTTGAACATTTGGCCCGTAACAAAGCCACGAGTGACACAAGCCGTAGGACTTGCAATCTGTGCGACATTGGTTTCATTAACAATTTTCTTTCATCAAGAAAGTGAACAAAATTCATACATGAGAATAGGCATCAACTTGAACCTACCACAAATAATAACCAGTCGTCAGCCCTAAATTGCCTGTGAAACCGCATCCTGGTAAACATGAACAAATGAGTAAATAATGTCATATATGCATAACTTTTCTAAATATAGAAGCAATCAAGAGAATGAATTTTGAGTTGGGGAATATGTGACCCACAGACAAAAAGAATAGTCGATATTAGGAAGAATATAGCAGATGCTTACGAGTGGTCCAGGCTAAGGGAAGCTAACTTGAAACCTTTTCTGCGGTGTGGGTTCAAACTAACACCACTAAACATCAGATCAGAAGCAAAAGCCACTACACATCTGCAAAACAGAAAATTAATACAAGATAAGAAAGCCTGATCTACAACATTGTTGCCATATGCTTATAATTCTCTGATAAGATGGGGAAGAAGAGTGGAATGTGGATGTGCACGTGGCCATGGACGGAACAAACTCAAGTAAGCTTACATTATATGCAGAAAAGGTTCCGAGATTTTTATCAAGTCTTAAGCAGAGCAAAAGTAGAAAGGTATATGTATAGACAAAAAAGAGAAGTATTTAGCATTTAAAGGGATCACTGACCTATGCAAAGCTTGATCATTTGAAAGCTTTCCTTTGGCTCTAAACCAATACCTCAAACTGGAAAGCAAAAAAAAATCTCAAATAAGATAGCACTGAATCGAAAAATGATAATGTAGCAGCTAAATTGGTTAATGCGTATTAATATATAACATTCTTATTTCCAAGTGAATTGGAAAAGCTAAGATTATGGATCACCAGATAAAAGCCCAACCTTGGTTCAGATTTAGTCTGATTCGTATTAGTGTTAGGTTCACAAAACCTTATCTCTATGGGCCAAGGAACAAATTTTGTTGTGGCCACCTTTTTCCGGTAATTCCTGAAACAACAGATTGTGAGGCATTGCACATAACAGCAAAACTAAAAATAAAAATAAAAAACACTATCCAAAGACATAAATATAAGGTCATCAGAAATGGTTTTTGCCTCTTTTTTTCCTCCCCCACCCCCACCTTTTGTTTTTTTTTTTTTTTTTTGGGGGGGGGGATGTCAAAGTTTACAACAAAACAAAGTAGCAACCAAGTAAAAGTCGTATCAAAGCTTGAACCGCAGGAAGTTTACATATAAAAATAAAATATAGTATTAGTGTGAGTGCTAAAATTCTTACATAGGAAGACGGGGATCAGTGAGACGTGATTCTCGTATCTCATCCAACGACAGAAGCTGCAATAGGTCAAAGAGTAATCCTGTTATCCAATTATTCACCACACCAAATGACTGGAAATGATAAAGACTTAAGCATATATTAGTTACCCCATCTGGAGCTGGCACAGATGGCATCATTGCTACTTGATGATCAAACCCTACTTCTTCTTTCTGTAAGATCAACCCATGCAAAAGTGCAAGTAATCTGAGATGCTATTACTACTCATTCAGCCATTATAATGTCAGCATATATTGCAATTGATAAGGAAGTTACCTAGAACAACAAAACCTGCATACTATTGCACTCCGACCAACCATTATAAAAGAAGTATAATAAATGGAGAAAAAGACTGCTGGAAAACATACTGTACTACATATCATCATTAACAAAACATCTACCTCCGCACTGAGAAATGTAATATCTTCTTTGCATTTTTATAGATAAAATAATTGTTTTTTAATCTTGGTAAAAGAATAGAATAAGCAATATTGGAACCTTCATAAAAGAACAGAATGAGAAATGTTGAACGGATCTACTTATCTTTAACATTATTTAAAACCACCATTCATACTATTTTATCACATCGATATTGATCTACAGATAGCATAACAGAAAGTGACTGTTCCATGAAGGTGAAAAAGCGAATCATGATAGTTCTTCACAGATGCAAAATATAACAGTTATACCAACCTGTCACTATTTGTTTAACAGTCAAGCTCATTCGAAAAACTCAACGAGTCAATAATTGGAGAATTAGGAAAGTAGATGGGAACCTTTGAATATAATAGGAGGAAGATACTTCATACCTGAAAGGAGGCTAATAATGTGAATATGACGTTTCCCTTTTGTATTGCATCTACTTTACGGGTAGCAAAATTTCTACCATCACGTAGACGATTAACTTGATATATTATAGGTACTGTTAAAAGTACGTAAAGGTATAAATATTTGCTATTGCGAAAATTTTCACCTGAACAGCTAATAATAATCTCAAGATGAATCAGTGATTTAACATGCAAAGTTCAATAAGCAAAAACAATGCAAAAGCTATGATTTATTCATGGTACTAGTTTACCTTGATATGAAGGATGTCCAATAACTTTACTCATAGCTAGAACAGCATGATCAATCAATGCCTTTCACCCAACAATAATCTCTAAGACAAGTTATCAAGAAACAAGGTCGAATTGATAATCTTTTGGAAGCTAAAAGTGAAAAATTGCTTATCCAGCTTACTGCAAGTTTTTTTCATTTTAAGAAATGAAATAGGGCAATGCGTTTAATATTTTTTTCATCTACTTGCACAATGTGGCACCAAATATTTGTTTCTCTCAGGTCATGAGTCATGTCATATCTTCTTCCTTCTTTACTCACAGAGTCACAGTATCTAACTTCAATTTAAAAAGCACCAGAGGCTAGGATGTCCTTCCAAATGACAAGAAGATAGAGAATGAAGAATGAAGTTTATTAGCTTGGACATTTTCAAATTGTTAAAGTTATGAAGATTAAAAATGAGGGATTACAGTGTCATGCAAAAATTTAGTTAAACTCTAAACAAATCAACGGTAGGAAGTTTCTAAAAACCAAAAAAGTACAATAGATCTATTTACTGCAATAATGTTCACAGATAAGGCACTTACTATTAAAATCCCCAACCATAAGAAAATAAGAGTGCAAACTATGGACAGTTTTAAGAGAATCAACTGTTTTTGATGCAGCAGCCAGTGCCTGAATAATTGATGGCCAAAAAGAAAAAGAAGGAAGCAGTTACCTTAAACAGAATGATAATTAACAGGAAGCAAATAAGACAACAACATCAAGTCAATTAAACCACTTAATGTTGACAAAGCAAGCACCATGCTTACATATTATGAAACGCGCCAATTTTCTTTTAAAAAAATTGTTCTCTCAGTTTCTACGTAGAGAGTGTGCTTACCTCGGTATTAACTAAATACTACCTCTATATTTAAGAAGTTATACATCCATATAAATAAACTAATGAGACAGAGCATAATATATTTACCATTTGGTCAACACTCAAGATGTTTGGTGTTTGAGTGCCAGCAATTTTAAATCATTTGTATGAATCAGAAAAAAATATATATTAGGCCATCATTTAGCCTCACAAACAACAACCAGAAACTTATAATCTTCACTTAAAAAAAGGAAGCCTACTAATTTATGCTATCATATAAGGTAAAATTCAGGAACCTCATGTAGACAAGATGGATAACGGAGAGAAAGATGTTTAAACATACCTGTCCGACCAATTGTCCTCCAAAAACCTTACCAAACTTTGGTGCATCTGGCAAAGTAATCCCTTGGAATATATTTAACTTCAATAAAATGGAAGAAAAAGGTCTTAGTATAGAGGTTATAAGAAGAATCTAGTTATCAATTGTTTTCCAACACTATAACATGTTTCTAAAACGAAAGCAAAATGTCACAATTAAAAGTATACCAAGAAAACATGAACTCTAAAACTTCTCACTCTTCCTAATGGCAATAGAATAAATAAAAGAAAATGACAATAGAAGACGCATACTTCTATTGGCTCCAAATGCAATATACTTTCCACAAGTGCACAGGTCTCATGCGTCTTATCTGTGCTCCAGATAGATTTTGACTGAAGCAAAGTGCAATGTTCATGAGGAGAAACAGGCAGGTCAGCTGTAGTAACAGGTAGTCCATATCATTTTATGCGTGAGTACATTTTTATAAGCGGTGTGGATGTTCTAATCAAGAAAAGAATGCATCAGGGAACTAAAAAGCATGTAGCTACCTTAGTTAAAGCGACTATATCTGCCACGTGAACTGATGTGGGATTAACTGCAAAAGCAAGCACAATCATATTCAATTTAGGATTAAGTTCTCCATCGAATGCACACACAAAAATTCTACATACTAAAACAGGCCAATAGTAAAAAAATTGCAAATGTATCACATGGAGGAAAGATAGAGATGCTTTAACCATGGCCACAGTAATCATATCTTTTCAATTGATACTCAAGTCGGTTTTCTTCTTCAGCATGAACTGATCCAGATACTTCAGCCTATAAACAACGAAATTGAAACTCAGCAAAGAGGACTCTATTTGGTTTAGATTTTTGCTTCTAAAAACAAATATTGCTTATTTGAATACAAAACTATCAATTTTAGCTTTTTCCCATCGTCGATTTATATAATAGATATATTGCATCCATATTTGAATAATTTTAGAAAAGCAAAATAAATAAACAAATAAACGACCAAACGGAAGGAATAAAAATGTACGTAAAGAGAGGGGGGGTGGGGGGGGGGACAGACCTCTCCTTCCCATACGAAATATATTCCGTCTCCAACTTCTCCTTCCCGAACGACAAAATCTCCTTTCTCTGCAACGCGAATTGTTTAAAGCAAATCCAATAAATAATCAGTTTTAATAATATTTCACTGTAGATTGATTTAACCTGATGAAAGATTCTGTTTGGCAACATACAAAGCAAATCTTAGAAAGAAAGACGCAGTCAAGCGGATCAAATGAAAAAAAAAATCAAATCGCAAATATTTCAATAAACTGAATTTGGATCTGAACTTCATAAATTACCGTAGTGCTTAAAATTAACGACTTCAGCTATTCTCTTCAACGAAGAACTCGGCAATCTCTGCAGCAACGGAACGTTGCCTAAAAACTCGATCACTGCAAAAATTCAAAGAAAAACAAAAGATTGCACACAGTTTGGAGAAACTTAGCGCAAGATTTAGAGGTTGAATTCCGGAAATTAACCGACAGAGCCAAAAATGTAAATATAAATATTCACCTGCTTCGGTGTTCATAACGGAAAGGGCGTGATCGCGTATGGCCGGAAACGGAAACCGAAGAATAGATGACTTGAGTGGGTGGGAGGGATAAGAATTGGCAAATGAGGATCAACTAGCTGGTGTATGCAACATTATAGTGGGAAAAAGATCCCAGTGCGGTCCCATGCCCAGTAGGCGCGCCCATGGCACATTTTTAGGATTTATTTTTTTAATATTTATTATTAAAATGTACTTCTAAAATTTATTTATTTAATATTTATTATTAGAATTCATTTTTTTCTAAAATTTATTATTAGAGGCATACTCTTAAAAGAAATTTAATATCCAATTTTTTTAATAATTATTATTAAGGGCCTATTTTTTCTCAATATTTATTATTAGTGGCGTATTCTAAATTTTTTCAATATTTGTTATTAGACCCGATTTTTTCTAATACTTATAATTATAGGCTCAATTCCCCATATTTGTTATTAGAGATATTTTCTTAAAATTTAATTTTTTAACATTTGTTATTAGGGGTCTAATAGTAATTTTTTCTCAATATTTGTTATTAGGAACATACTCTTAAAATTTATGTTTTTCTAATATTTGTTATTAGAAACCTAATTTTTATAATACTTGTTATTAAGGGCGTACTTCTAATTTTATTTTTAATATTTATTTTTAGGGGCTTAATTTTTTGGAGAAGAGACCTTAATATTGTCTTCTTTTTTTTCTCCAAAATATGATATCACCCAAATTATTTCCTAAAATATTGTTGTAACTACAGTAAAAGTGAAGTCGGAAGCATTACAATCCGACTTTGAATAGTAAATTCATTTTTTTGGTTAAAAATTGAAGCCAGAGGCATTACAATCCGACTTTGAACAGTGTTTTACACTAAAGTTGGAACTCTCTATCACCTCCTTTAACATTTTTAATTCAGAAAAATAGGTTGAACAGTGGATGAATAGTGAAGTCAGATTCTTTTGCCACCGACTTCACTCCTACTGTCGCAAATGTTATAAATTGGGAAATAATCTGACAAGTACTATATTTTTTGGGGGGGGAGGAAACCCAGCTGCCATATTTGGGTAATTTCGCCAAATTTTTTCTAATACTTGTTATTAGGGGTCTATTTTTAAAATTTATTTTTTAATATTTATTATTAGGTGCCTAATATTTTGATTTGCCCTTGGGCTACTAAAATTTCAGAACACGTGTTTTAAATAGTAGCGATAGTATGAAAAATAAAAATAAAAAATTGAAAGCATTAGACCTAATAGGAATATTTTATTTCTTTTTTTAGAGTTCTTCTTTTTCCTTTCTCTTATAAGATTAAAATTAGATATGATTTGTCAAAAAAATGATTTTTGAACTTTGAAAAAAAATTAGTCGTAGATTGTATTTAGGGATAACTACATATTTACTATCCAACCTATTTTTTCGGCAAAATGGTACCTAATGTTATGTTTTATTTCTATTTTGATACTCGTCGTAAAAAAACAGCATACTGACTAAAAGAGAGAGAAATGCACGTAGCATGCTGATAAAGAGAGAGAAAATCACATGTGGCAGACTATCACGTCATTTTCTCTCTCCTAGTCAGCATGCCACGTGTACTTTTTTATGATTTTAGTCGACGTGACATGCTAAATATGTGAGAGAAAATGGCGTAGCAGCCTATCACGTGTGATTTTCTCTCTTCTTGCCAGTATGCCGTTAAATTTTTTAACGGTGAGTACCAAAATAGAAATAAAATGTAACGTTATGTACCATTTTGTCAAAAAAATAGGTAGGGTACTAGTAACGCGGGAATATGTGGGGTACTAAATATATAGTTATCCCTTGTATTTAACTAAGTTCTTAAACAAAAAAAATTGAATCAATCAAATTTCAACTCAATTTTGATCATTAAATCTATTCATTTTTTTTAATTTGTTGGTGCATGCGTTGTGTCATAGTGTTTCTATATGACATTTTTATTATTTTTATTTCATTTAAAATATTTTGTGTTCTAAAATTTTTAATTTTTTTATAAAATTTATAAAAGTATTTTTGAAAAAACAGTAAATACAACATAATAGAACTGTGTGTCAATAATATTTAAATAAAAAATTATCAAAATTTATTAGTTAAAATTGGTTAAATGACTTAACTGATTCAATTTTTAAATTCTAAGTGAAAAAAATAACAGTAGCTTAGTGTAAACGTTTTTTTGATACAGCTTAAAAGAGTGGGTGACCCTTCTATTTTATGTAGAACAAAATATATTTATATTTTAGTAATAATTTTATTATAAAAATAAGTATTTAAATTATATTATTTTTTAAGTGTTTAGTTTTTTTGTTAAAATAAATATTTAAATACTTATTTGTATGTCGATTGAGTATAATTTAATTATATTGTCATTGAAACAAAATGAGTTCCACATGTGGAGGTTTGGTCACCGTAATCTTTGCGCAAGTACACTTCCGGTAGTAAAGGATTTAATTTTGTCCAATTTCGCCGCCCATTTTTCGTCTATCAGCATATAGGCATTCAAGATCTTATTGGCCAGCGGTTTCGCTTTATGTCACGTCCGTAAATTCACACAAACTAGGACGTGACAGTTGGTATCAGAGACAATTTCATCGAGAGAGATGGCACCACAGAACGCCGGTGAGGTCCCAGCAACTAACCGTGAGACTCGTGCTGCAGCTGCCGGGAAGAAGCGAGAGAGTTCGAGAGACATTGTTGCTGCCTTGGACAAGAGGGTCGTCAGGCTTGAAGAGTCGATTGTCGAGCTTCAAGGGACCCAGGAGGAAGCCGATGAGCGCTTCGAGAAGATGGATTCCATGAAGGAAGACATTATGAAAGAGGTTAAGAGAATCTCGAGAACCTGTATGAGTCGTTGAACGACCAAGATCTCTCCATCAAAGCTGTCGTTGAAGCTGTGAAGGAGGAGATGATGAAAGAAGTGAAGAAGCTCAGTGTCGAGCTACTTCTCTACAAGACTGCCATGTTGAATGGCATGATGGCCGAAGCAACTGTGCCCAAGCCCAGGATCGACGCCCCGAAGCCCAAGCCGTTCAAGGGAACCAGATCTGCTCAAGAAGTGGAGAACTTCATGTGAGGACTTGAGCAATATTTTAAGGCAATGAGTATCGTGGGGGATACCGAAAAGGTAACAACTGCTTCGATTTATTTGTCTGATGTCGCTCTATTGTGGTGGCGACGTAGGTGCTCGGATGAGCAACGTGGAGGCACTGCTGTTGGAACGTGGGTTGAGTTCCAAGCAGAATTGAAGGAGCAGTTTTACCCGGGCAATGCCGAGAAGGAGATAAGATCGAAGCTTAGAGCTCTTAAGCATGTCGGGACCCTTCGAGACTATGTTCGAGAGTTCAGCGAGCTTCAACTTCAGATCCCAGACATATCCGAGAAAGATGCTCTTTTCCAGTTCATAGACGGACTAAAGCCATGGACGAACACCGAACTAGAACAGAGAGACGTGAAGGAACTCTCCAAAGCCATGGCGATTGCAGAATCATTGAAGGAGCATAGTGCCAACAGAAATGAGTCAACCAAACCAAAGCCAAAGTTACGTGGTAATGGAGGCAATGGTGGGGGAGACAAACCAAAGAACAACTCCAATAGGCAATCCAACGTCAATTATACAGCCAACCAACCATGGAACCGGAATAAGAGAGGGGGACGAGAATCTCAAATATTTTGAGTGTGGAGGACCACACTACAAAAGTAATTGCCTACAAAGACAGAAAGTTGCTGCCATCCAAGAAAAGGAAGATCAAGAGGAGACCCTCAAGCTTGGCTCCATTCTCAGTTGCATGGAGGTCAATAAGGGTTCCAAGAAGAAGGGGCTGATGTTCGTCGACATCACCATTGCTGGCCAAAAGTTGAGTGCGCTAGTGGACACTGGTGCCTCAGAGTTGTTCATGTCTGAACAGGCCGCAAAGAAACTTCACCTTCGTGTTGAGAAGGCAAGTGGGTTCATCAAGACCGTGAATACCCAGGAGGCTCCGATTGCAGGAGTAGCAAAAGGAGTCAAACTCAAGATTGGGGGCTGGTCTGGTAAGGAAAACATCAAGGTAATTCCACTTGATGATTTTGACTTTGTCATTGGGCTTAGTTTCCTTGACAAGATTAATGCGTTTCCAATTCCATTTGCCGATTGCTTGTGCATACTTGATTCGAGAGGCCAATGCCTTGTTCCGATAAACCGAGTAGCTGGAGTTGGGGCCAAGATGATTTCAGCCATCCAATTCAGCAAGGGAGTTCGCAAGGAGGAGCCAACCTACCTAGCAACGTTGGTGATCAATGAGGCCACCATGACCGAGGATGTTCCAGCAGAAATGGGACAAGTTTTGGCAGAATTCTTTGACGTGATGCCTGCCGAGTTGCCTAAGAATCTTCCACCGAAAAGGGAGGTCGACCACAAGATTGTACTTGTGCCAAACGCGGAGCCACCCGCTAGAGCCCCTTACCGAATGGCTCCGCCAGAATTAGAGGAGTTACGCAGAAAATTGAAGGAACTCTTCGATGCAGGCTATATCCGACCATTAAAGGCACCCTATGGTGCTCCGGTGCTCTTTCAGAAGAAACATAATGGGACTCTTCGAATGTGCATCGACTATCGGGCTTTGAACAAGCTCACTGTGAAGAAAAAGTATCCGATCCCGCTCATAGCAGACTTGTTCGATCAACTTGGTGGTGCAAGGTAGTTCACCAAGTTGGATTTGCGGTCCGGATATTAGCAAGTGAGGATTGCAGAAGGAGACGAGCCAAAGACAGCTTGTGTAACACGCTACGGTTCGTATGAATTTCTTGTGATGCCATTTGGCCTCACGAATGCTCCCGCCACCTTCTGCACCCTAATGAATAAGGTACTACAGCCTTTCCTTGATCAATTCGTTGTAGTTTACCTTGATGATATTGCCATCTATAGCAAGAGCCTTGGGGAGCATGTGGAACACTTGAGACAGGCGTTCGAGGTCTTGCGGGAAAACAAACTCTATGTCAAAGATGAGAAGTGCTTGTTTGCTCAGATGGAGGTCCCTTTTCTAGGCCACATAGTTGGAGGTGGCAAGATCCGGATAGATGGGGCCAAAATTCAAGCCATCTCAGATTGGGAGCCGCCAACCGAGGTGACAGAGTTGAGATCCTTCCTGGGGCTAGCCAATTACTACCGAAAGTTCGTCAAGGGTTACTCCAAGATCGCCACACCATTGACCGAGCTATTGAAGAAGGACAAGGGGTGGGACTGGAGCACCGAGTGCCAAGAAGCCTTTGAGGGACTGAAGAAGGCCATGGCGAGTGAGCCAGTGTTGGTGTTGCCAGATCACACCAAGCCTTTTGAGATTTACACCGATGCATCCGACGTTGCCATTGGTGGGGTCCTGATGCAAGAAGGACATTCGGTTGCATATGAGAGCCGGAAGCTCAATGAGACCGAGAGAAGATACACGGTCCATGAAAAGGAGATGACAGCAGTAGTGCATTGCTTGCGTACTTGGCGTCACCACATTCTTGGGTCAAGGTTTATGGTATTCACTAATAATATTGCTAATAGTTATTTTCTGACCCAGAAGAAATTGTCTCCCAAGCAGGCTCGTTAGCAGGAATTCCTTGTAGAGTTCAATTTTGCCTTGGAATACAAACCCGGGAAAGTGAATTTCGTTGCTGATGCCTTAAGCCGAAGGTACAACATGGAGATTGTTAGCTTGCCGAAAGGACAGTTGTTGGAGCGCATCAAGGAGAGGTTGTCACATGACCCAACAGCCAAAACGTTGATCGAGTATGCCAAAAAAGGGAAAACCAGAAGGTTTTTGCTCGAGGAGGACTTGCTCTATTCCAAAGGACAACGCCTCTACGCGCCTCAGTTTGGAGAATTGCGTAAGGAGCTCATGAAGGAGTGTCATGACTCCAAGTGGGCCGGACATCTAGGGATGAATCGGACCATGGCACTAATCAGCGAGCACTACTACTGGCCACACATGGGCGAGGACGTTGAAGCCTATGTGAGGACTTGTCTTGTGTGCCAACAGGACAAGGTGGAGATGAAGAAACCATCGAGATTGTTGCATCCATTGCCCATTCCCGAGCGACCATGGGAGAGTCTTTCCATGGATTTTATTGTCGGTTTGCCTAGCATTGATGGCCTGTCTACTATTATGGTTGTTGTTGACAGGTTTTCGAAGTATGGGACGTTTATTCTAGCGTCTAAAGCATGCCCAGCAGAGGAGGCAGCCCGTCTTTTCCTTAAGCACGTGGTAAAGCTTTGGGGAGTGCCAAAGACAACCATCAGTGACCGAGACTCGCGGTTCACATGGAAGTTTTGGACCGAGTTGTTCAAGCTCTTGGGATCAAGTTTGAACTTCTCAATTAGTTTCCACCCACAGACCGACGGGCAAACCGAGCGAGTGAATGCTTTGTTGGAGATCTATTTGAGGCACTATGTGAGTGCCACACAACGCGACTGGCCAAAGCTGTTAGATGTGGCCCAATTTTCCTACAACTTGCAACGGAGCGAGGCGACAAACCAAAGTCCGTTTGAGATCGTGATGGGGCAACAACCGCTTACACCCAACGCGGTTGCTACCAAGTATGAGGGGCCTAATCCAGCAGCACACAAGTTTGCCAAGGAATGGCAAGAGAATCACGACTTAGCCCGAGCTTGTTTACACAAGGCAGGGAAACGGACCAAAAAGTGGGCAGATCGAAAGCGTAGGGACGTGAACTTCCAAGTTGGTGATCAAGTCCTTGCCAAAATTACTGGGATCTTTCGCGACAAGAACATGCACAGGGGTCTTGTACGGAGATACGAGGGTCCATTCGAAGTTGTGAAGCGAGTAGGCACCATAGCCTACAGATTGGAGTTGCCATCGACCATCCGAACTCATCCAATATTCCATGTCAGTCAACTCAAACCCTACCATCGAGATGAGTTAGATCTGGATCGAGGCAGGTCACACCGAGCGCCAGTCGGAGTGAAGGTCTCCTATGAGAACGAGGTTCGAGAGATCCAAGCAGAGAGAGTCATTCGACGACAAAACTACCGACCGAGGCACGAGTACTTTGTTCAATGGAAGGGACTTCCCGACAGTGAAGGAAGTTGGGAACTAGCCGAGGCCCTTTGGCAATTCAAGAACCAAGTGGAGCACTACCATACCAGTCGGGCGACAAGGGCGTCGCCAGAACCAGTGGGGAGATTGTCACGGCCCGCACCCTAGGGTCCGAGCCCAGTGCACACCATGCAGCTAAGGAGGCCCTCCACGCTATTTTGGGCTTGTCAGCACCCATCCGAGCTAGCCCATCACTTGGGGTGGAAGAGCCATCAGATATGGCAAGTATCACAAGTCAACAAGCCTTATCACTTTGAATATTTCCATATCTGTTGTAATCCCTTATCTTTGGCAAGTTTGATCCAAATAGCTAGGATCAAGGGATATTATTGTATAGCTTTAGTCTTGTCCGTTGATTTACTTTCATCTTAGCCGTTGGATGTAGGGGCTTCAAGTATAAATAGAGGCTCACCCCCACCTCATTTCATCACTTCTGATTTGAGTAATACATTGAGCATTCACTCATTTCCCTCGATCTTCTTTGCTAGCCATTTCCTTTCTTTGTTCTTTTCGTTTCCGCGACGATCCAAGTATTCTAGCTTCGATCAGTTAGGCTTACTTAGTTGCTAATTCGCCCAACAAGCACCCAAGGCCGCACGTCCTAGTTTGTGTGAATTTACGGACGTGACATTTATCAAGCCGCAAATCATACCAAAAATCTGTACTTTGACCATTACGTACCCCTATCAAAGACGAAAACAGTTGTATTTAATTCAATGCTTATAATCAATTCAAATTTAAATGTAAACATTTTTAATATTAATTGAAAATCATAAAATAATGTTAATAAAAACTCACAAAATACTCGAGATGAACACTAAAATACACTAAAATGCTCTAATTCATAGATCTACTAATTAACTGAGTAGTCAAAGATTCTAATTTTGCTCTCACCTTGTCTGAGTTACATCTCTACTTAATAAAAAAAATGTTCTAATCCATCTCAATAATTCACTCCAACTTAAAACTCAACTCAATAATATCGAAAATAATTTAATTGAAAAAAAAACAAACAAGATATTGTTCAAGTCCCTACTTGCAATTAGAGTTCTGCTGTCTGAAACACCGACATACTCAAAATCCTGAGCTCTGAAGTATGGGAAAAATTACAAATCTCTCAAAACAAAAACCAATTAGAAAGAAAAGAACAAGAGAATTCACTTCTTCTTCTCTCCGCCTCCAGCTGACCTGTGAATGTAGTAAAGACACAAAAATTGTTCAACATCTTAAAACACTTGTAAAATAAATGATTTGTAATCAATCACCCAGTTATCATTAGACAGAATTATTAAGTGAAATACCTCATCTTGCGGAGGACACTGGACATCTCTTCACGCTTCTTCTTGGCTCTCTTGTGAGTGCCTAGCTTTCACTTCGCCACCTTCAAAGCACGCTTATCTTTCCCGACTTTGAGAAGTTCAGTTATCCTCTTCTCATACGGTGCGAAACCAGCAACCTCCCTTATTAGGCTCCTCACAAAGTGCACTCTCTTACTGGTTTTCTACAACAAAAATACATAACATATCAACAATCCAAAAATACAGAATATCTACGGGACTACGCCATTCTTAAGGTGAACAAAGGAAACTACTCTGAAAGTAACTTGCCACTAACTTCATCATATAAGCTACTGTTACAGCCTCATAGAAACAAGGAGTGTAACTGCATGATAATTTGAAAAATAGAATCTTACCCCCTTCCTATTAGACGGGCGGGGAGCCAATTCCTTCTTGGTGACAACATGACCTCTGTTTAAGCCCACGAAAAGGCCAGTATTTGGTTGACTCGGAGTCATCACCTGAAAGAAGAACCACCCAGCATGAAAAATTCAGAATTTCAAAACCAGTTCAAGAAAGGCAAGCGAATTGTCTAAACAACTTATTGATACCGAAGACAACTAGAATGTAATTCATGTTACAGATAATTGACTAGTGAATGATTCCAACTATTGGGGTTTATACTTCCATGCCATGTTACCATGGAACAGGGATTCAGTCTCAGACTGTGGTTTACCCACTTATTAGACCATGAAAAGGAACAAATAACGTGATTTGTGTATAGACGTGATACTAAATCACTTTATAAATATTTAAGAAATTTGCAGACTTGTTTACAAGCAAACTTCACAAGGGAAAAAACAAAACGTAACTTGAGTATTAATCTAAAACTAACAATCAGAGGATTTCATGAAATATCAAAAATGAGAAAATGATTGGGATTTTACAGCATTTATTTTCACATAGATAAGATTAATAAACAAGTAAAACTCAATTTATGAGGTTTAAACATCCAACACGAATATTTTAAACTGAAACAGACTCTGAATCAAATATGACAAGTTCAACTAAATACCTCAACATCTCTAAGAGATTAATGTAGGCATCAATTGTACAAAAGCATGATGTTAATTAAAAATGATGGAATCAGATGGTTAAAATTCATCAAATCGAATTTAGCACAATCATTAAAGTACGTCCCAAATCCCAATCATACTTAGATTCTAAGACCTATTTAACTATTTCACAGGCAATAAGTTTTGCTAAAAGACCATCATCAGTAAAGCTTTGGAACCAAACCAACTGTTCCGAAGCATATCATTTCCAGGAAACCAAAACCTTAGACATTCAAAATTCCGGAAAGCAAACAACAGCAGAACTTTATGCTATTTCAAGCTGAATAAAAATAAATAAAATTCTAAAAAGAGAGAAATTAACTACAATGAAGGGGGAGAAAGCAGCAATTTCAACTTTCAACGTGTTTTCTCACCTACCAAAAAGCTCCAACTGAAAATCTCCTACAAAACTCCGAAGCTGCAAGAAAGAGAAAAACAGAAATAAGCTTCCGATACTGGGAAAAGACTTTAACGTTTTCAAATTAGGCTTAAAGAGGCAGCCCGACTCTCACCTCTCCGCGCAGAAAGGCTAAAAAAGAACTAGGGTTTCCTCGTTTTTATGCTTATTTATCGTTTGCAGTTCAAGGCTCCATGGGCCCATTAACCGAATAATTAATGTAACGATCCTATAGGCCTCATGCCAGAAGGTCCATAAGTAATTCTCAATAAGTCTTGGGCTGGTTTTCGACCACCGAAAATTTATCGTTTCTTTTATTTTTTATTTTCCATCGTTTATTTTATTTTTAATTTTAATAAATAATTTTATCGTTGTAGTACGTGTTACTTTATTTTTGGATATGTATTTTTGTCACTTAACATATTTTTATTTTTTTATCGGTTGTTTGGTCGTTCTTTTATTTTACTTTTTTATTAGGATTGAATTTGACATCGCCATGACTAATTAAAATATTTTTCTTTTAATTATTTTGTTGATCTCTTGTTTTTGACTCTCGAACTGGATTTGGATATACAATCATTGTTTCTTGTTTGCGATTGTGTTGTGGTAATGACCTTGTTGTCAACATGCCTTGTTGTAATATGTAATTTTTTCTGTTGTTCGTTCATGGTTTTACTTTTCATCGTCGCTCTTTGGTTATGTTTGTATCTATATTTTGTTTTAAGTCTTTAGATTGAGTTTTTACCTTTATGTTGTATGGTTCTGCTATGATCTCGGAACACTAGTTTATTGTTTCAATGGTTATAAAATTATGTTCAGATTAGGTGTTTTTGTTTACGATATATCTGCGTTCAATAAAATTAGTAGGTTTCGATTCAAGAATATTCAATTAAAATATAAATTGAATAATCAAATTCAATAAGATTAGAACAATGGGATTGGATTAAATTAAACATCATACTAGTTTGACTTCTAGGGCATACTAAACGTAACATGCCAATCCCACATCATTGGAGGATAACATGGACTCAGGCTTCATAAGTAGTTCCAGTTTAACTCAAGCACGCCGAGCTCGGTAACTTGGGCTTGTAACCCGAGTTTTGGGGCATTAAGGTGGGCTTGGGAAGAGACAAGTGTGGGTATCCAGTGGGGTTAGGGAAGGGGCTTTAGTGGGCCCTTGCTGACTCGTCCCTCCATGAGAGAAGAGATGGGACCAAAATTACATAGTTTGAACCCCTCCTCTTAAGGTGTTCGCAGTAAGATGTTACTGTGATTCACGGGTTTGCGTGATGCTGGCTTAACAGAGCAGCAGCCAAGATCCTTGGAGGATTAACGAGTCAGCACCCCATCCGGCTAGCCTGCTGGCCTGCTCTTATCTCCTACGTCCACCTTTTTTCCTACTTAAAAACAACCGTGAATAAACACATTGCATCTCCTGCTTATGTAGCATTGCAGCTATTGCAATATAGCCGTCTCGATTACAGGGATTGTAGAATTCGGCCGTTACTTCACAGAAATTAAACCACGGAAAGAAAATAACACTGCATACCTTGAAGCAACTTTTAATTTTAGTTCACGAAAGTTGTTGAAAGAGAGCGGGGGAGTCGGGGGATTACTCTTCATTTGCATATTAAAATGAGCTTCCCAAACTGGATACGAAAAATGTGAAACATCATGGAATTTTATTACACGACCAAAGTTTGAAATAAGAATCGAACTCGAATGAGATTTCATATCAATTACAGGCTTCAATTGCCTATAGTTGCTTCAAGCATCATTCATGTTAAAGAATACTCTTAAAACAATAGCATGTTCACTTCAAACTAAGCAAATATTAAGACATGAAACAAGATTTGGATCTTAAAATACTTCTGACTTCACCATGCTTGATGGGGTTTGAGGATTGAAAAGGACAACACATTAGAAGAAGCGTCATGGACAGAGGGAGTTCCAAAAAGAAAGAAGATTGCTATCAAGCCAAAATCATAAAATCAATGAATCACAGTTTTTAAACATAGTCAGAGGAATGGATGTCACTTTAAAGCAAATCTTGAAAACTAAAACATCATCTATTTACAGAATAGGGAAATCATTTATACGCACTTTAAGACATACAAAAGGAAATAGATAAAGTTCCCTGAAATGATCTCTGCAGATAAAATAAGCTTGCTTTGGGGTTGGTGGGGGACAGCAGATTTTGGTATTCCTGTTTATTTGCGGGAATCAATCGTGTTCGTAAGCATATAATTTTACATAGGTAACCTAAATCGTATCATTTATGGAAAAGGAAAATCTATGGAGTTTATACGTATCTTTCTTTCTTTCTCCTAAGCAGCAACCTGTCCATCATTCCACTCGGGTGTAGCAAGCTTTTCACTTTCAGAACAATGGGAGATCTGATATTGCTTGCCCTGTAAATGATGAGGGCATAACTCATAAGTTTCAATTTATTGATAAAAGGTATGCAGTTTATCCACTTTTAGAAACAGTGCAAGCATATTAAGATTCCATTTATCGGTCAAATCTACTACTTTGGAAGATCATATCTTTATCAAAATGAAAGCATAAATCAGAAAAGTGAAGGTAATATGGTACCATGCATCCCTTTGAAAAATCTTTCAAACTCCACAAAGTTGCGTTTGTCTATCAGAATTGGGCTGAACCTGAGGTAGGTAAAAGCACATAAATGGCGGCCATCTGGGTCATTTCGGGGCTTGGCATTTTCTAGTATCTTATTATAGCCTTCTCTATTGTAGCATGGAAGAGCATTCTCACTAGCAACTGGTATGGAAACATCCCAATGCAGCATTCAGCACCTGGAAATTAGAAAGATGGTGGCAAAATTAGATGTGGTTTGCCAGTACAACCAAGCCATAGTCTCATCCAACGTCCACATTCCAAACTTATGATAGCCAACTGAACGGGCCAGATGCAAAGATTCTTATACTAGACATAAATTAGGAGTCTGGTCAGAAATCTAAACCACTCTTATTCATTTTCTTTCTCCATTCAATAACATCAAAGAAAACAGTTAAATACATTTGAATCCTAGAACACAAACTAACACGGCAATAATCCATTACTATTTACTATACAATGTTTTCTACTTTAATAAAACCAGATTCCCAGAATTTTTATTTTTTAAAAAAGAGTTATTACCTGCCAAACTAATCCCTCGGGGTCTGCCATTGCCTTTGGGAAGCCCTCATGCTGATGTAAGGTGCGCAATTCAACACATGTGAAGTTTAATACAACCTCGTGTTTTCTTCAACATTGCTGCAATTGGTGCATAGCCATCACGATGTGCAGAATTGTAAAAACCAGTAGTCAGCTCTGCAGCATGGCTTGCTGTTTTATACCACCAATGAATACCTGATAGCTGGGAATGAAATCAAAGCAGAGCCACAATTGTTTACAACAAAATGCGCCAAAGTGTTTTCTTGTAGTTTTATTCAGAAACATATAATTTATATCAGTACAAAAAAGAGAACACACTGCAGCACTGACCTTTGCAGCAATGCAACTGCCTTCGAAAGCCAAGTTGGCCAGTGATCAACCAAAAATTGTGAGTACCAATTAAGAAAGAACCTGCCGTAGTAGCTGTCGTAATCACCTCCATCACGAAAGAATCCAGTCTCATGAGGTACAGAATTATAAGAATCAGCATTATTTGGTGCTCTACCCTAGAAAGTATGCCCTCTTTTCTCTGCTGCTTTCTTTAGACTCTTCATCATATATTTATCATAACACTGAACTAAAAAAGGGTTCATTAGGGGTTGGAAGACAAGAACCAATGGGTAATTAAAAAAGGTCCAATCGAATTACAAAAGATATCTGAATATATGGTCATTTAAAATTTACCTGAAATGCACCTATACCAGGATATCTCCAACCAAACTTTACAGGATAAGAAGGATAGCGTAGCTCCCCACATGGACCCAATCCTACTTCAATTTCAGAAATGACTCCATCCACAAAGAAATCATCAAATTCTACACGAAAGTTCCTCATGTAGTCAAAGTAAACCTGCACTTATATATCAAGCCAATATCCTCTTAAAAGTTAGCCATGTACCAAAAGAAATAAATTTATTTGGCAAATGATTCAAGAAAAAAAAAAGCAAACAACAAGAGACTTAAGTTCTAAACTTCTCCAACCATATATCATTCAAATCTGTGAGGAAGAGAAATATCTGAAAACATATATTGGAAAGTTTACTTTTAATTGCTAAACAATAAAAAGATTGGAAGATAAATTGGAAATTTATTGAAGATTTCTTTAAATAAATAAATATATCAAAGATATCCCAACCAAACAAAAATAAAAGACAGATAAAAAGGAAAAAAAAACTTTATAAATCAACTTATTAATGTCCAGAGTCGCAGGAAGAGAGCAGAACCAAACAAGATAGAGAAAGTATGAAAATTTGTCAAAAGTTATCAGTAATAGATGGAAGCATAAATATCCAGTACAGCTTTATAACCCATTAACCATAATTAACTGTATTACTATTACCTCAACAGCAGTTCGGCCCTTAACACCTGCTCCTTATCAATTCCCCATGTAAGGCATTCAGTGTTGCACCTTCCTTCTTTATCTGTGAAATATATGTCAGGGTTGCTATCCCCAATTTCTCTTACCCACTGAGGGAGTGGAATATTCACATCATCGCCAACATTCCCTCCACATTCATGAAATGACATTACAACCTGTTCCCATTTTATATCAAGAACTGGGAAGAGTATTTTCAAAAGATCAAGGGCCAAACATTCTCAGTTGAATGATACTAATTCCCATGTAAATATTTTATATAAATCATATAAGATCCTATATGAAACTAAACTAAGACATTGACAGATAAACAACAAGGAGTAAACCACCTCATCTCAGTTTCAGCTTACATAGACTACAAAAGGTAATAATTCAGATTGTGTTTAAAGATCAAATCAGGTCATCACAAGCTCACAGTTTAAAGATAAAAAGTAAAGGGAGTACAAACATAACAAAATATGAATTAATGCACTATTACTCACCTGCAACTTAAGCCCGACATCACTCACATTTGGAAAAGCCTCCTGTAGCCACTCCAATTATACGTTTGAGGGGCTTGCGCCTCAACTATCCCCCACCAGCAATCAACCATTACACCATCTACATTAACTGACTTCAAAATGCTTAACTGATTCTTCAAACCCTCTGGATCAATCAACTCACAATTCATGTCAAGAACCCCCAGCTTCCAACCCCAACATTACATAACACAAACAATATAAACAACTTAGTTTTCGCCGAGCAACATTTCCCAAAAGAAATAACATTGAAACGATTTTAAAATGCTTACCGGTAGCATAACATATACAGGAACATAAGGCGTGCCGTCAAAATCACGATGTAATGACCTCGGCCATGAGTCTGCATCCTACCAAAAATAGAGGCATTTAGCTTTCAATTCTCTGTTGATTTTATTTCTAGTGAAAACAATAGTCAAATACAAATAATGGATTCCAAACTTCGTATTTTTTTTACCTGATTGTTATCTGTAGAATCACCGGCGAGTGGATAATCCTCTGTTCTTTCCCGTTCCTCTCTAATTAGGAATCGAACCCGAGACGATCTGGAAATAGAATAAACTAAACCTCCCTCGACACGAAACGATTTGCAACTCGATGAATTCGGAGACCTAGAATGCAGTGTTGAGTAATCTGTAGGCGATGAACGTGGCGGGCATAAACCATTGAAAAACCGAACTGATGAAACCGCCATTTCTAATTTTTTTTTCCCAGTAATTGTCTGAATTAAAAGTAATTGAACACTCCGCAGAGATCAACTTCGAAATAAAATAACAAATGGAAACGCCTGCAGTGGTATGAAGAATTTACTTTATTTAGAAGAATCGGAACATAATTCTTTTGGCTTTTTTTTTTCTTTTGCATCGGAAAATTTTTCGGACAACTCAACGGAAAAGAGGGAGCGATGAGTAATTTTCTTCTGGCGGGGAAATGAAGGAAAGAAACACTTAACGGTGACGTTTTATCATTTATGGATCCAAGAGCATTGCAACAGTCTACTATAGTAGTACTATTTTCCCACTCCCGATTGCCGTTAACTGAAGTCAGATAGGGAAATTGAAAATTGCATAGGATAAATAATTTTGAATTAGTTAAGGGGGAGAGTTATATTTTATAAATTAAATTTTATTTGGAATTTTTTTAAGTTAAATTAAGTTATTCGAGTTTATATTTAAATTTATTTGTCAACGTCTGTAATGTATTAAATGTTATAATACTAATTAGTTCTAATTTAAACGATTTTCTATAGTTATATACAATGCATATATAATAGTTTTCATATATGATATATATCTCATGTAGAATTGAAACACTCGACAAGAACTTGAAAATTGTTCCATACTAAAAATTTCGAATTATTCGAATTTTTATTTTATCATTTAAATTTTATTTAAAAATTATTTGAGGCAAAATGAGTCGGTTATTTTTATTTCGAGTCGAGTTTTATCGACCTTAAATTTGATATTTTAGTTTTACTGTGATTATTAAATTTATTATATCCTCTCGACATAATGGTAAACTCGTCATGTACTCCCAGTGATAAAGACAAAATCGTTATACATTTCTAATCATTTTGTTCTATTTTCTTTTACATTTCTAAAAATGATTATACATATATTTTTTTTACATTTTTAAGATCAAATTGAAAGAAATTAAAAGCATTCGGAATAAGATATTTTGCTATATAATAAAAAAGTTGCATTTTTAGGGCTGTTGAGTTATGTTGATATTGAATTATAGGTATAAAAAAATCAAATTATATGAACAAAATGAAAAAAATAAAATTGTGTGTTTAAAGTTTAATATTTGATGTTTAAATAGGTCAGAGCCCAATACTATTTCATCTTTATATGATGTATGGATGGCAAACAGGCGAGTGCGGATACCCTCTTCCTATACTCATACCCACCTAAAAACTTTCATATTCATCATCTACGACAGATATAATTTTCAAATTCACATCCATCACGCGACTACATTCTCAAATTTATCCCAACACCAATTATTATTGGGAGACTCGATCGATCAACCGTGTGGCCAAGAGGGGGAGAATTAGTTTTTGAGTGTTTGGAGGGGAAGCTATGAAAATAAAATTTGAACACAATAATTTATAATGGTTTGAGCTTCTAACCAAGATCTACATCCACTACCTTAGCTTCTCACTAAGGATTTTCTCAAATTCACTATTGAATTTCTTCTACTTTTCTAGAACCAGGAGAAAACCTTTATAAACCTAGACTTATACCCCAAAGTCTAGAAAACCCTATCTAAAGAGATTACAAATGTACCAACTAAAAAAAACCTCACAAGACTGTGTATTTGCAAATTTAAGCCCTCACCCAAAACCTAAAACTTGAGCATGTATAACAATTAAGTTCACAAGAGTATTCTAATGAAAAATAGACTTTACAAGCACAAGACATTTTTTCTATGCATTGAATGTTGGCTTGTTGTTTTTTAGTCTTCCATGGATGCTTGGAGGTGTCTTTTAAACCCTCTAACAACTTTATGGTCGTTACTAGCCGTTGGGGATTGTTTGGAGCCGTTGGAGTCTTTATTTCCCGCAATAAATATAGTTTTGGACTCCTCGATATTAGTACGCGGGGACTCGTATCAATACATGTTCTTTAGAAAACTAGTCGTTGGAGCATTTAAAGCAAATGGGTATCGGTACAGATACATCCGTATCGGTACGAACCCAAGGGTATCGATACGGCTAAAACCATATCGATACTAAAATTGGCTACTGGAATTTGGAAAACTTTAGGGATAAAAATTGTATCGGTACACGGAAATTCGTACCAGAACGGGCACAATGGGTATCGATACAGGGACATGTGTATCGGTACTCAATGCCTGTTTTTGACACTTTGGCTATTTAAAGTCATTTAAAAATATGTCAAAAACCTTTGAAAACATTTCAAACATATTTTTCAAGTTGTGGATTGTTAAAATTGTAACCCCCTCGACCCGACCTAGTCGCAAGACCGAACCGAGCGAGCTACATTAGATTTACCGAAGTAAACCAGAAAATTTTAACTTGAAACACACCTTTTTTTTCTTTTATCTTATCTAAATACAAATTATTAACCTATAGTGTGCATACTGGCAGCGGATGAAAACCCAACTCAATCGGGCATCAAATCGATATACAACTGTTCAGAATTGCAATTAGGGACCAAATTGCGATTCTTAGAAACTACAAGGACATAACCATTTTAAAGTTACCATCTTTTAATTAATCAGGTTTCATACCCATATGTCAAAAATCAGCATAATACACTCATCCAAACTCATACAATTGCATATATATCAATTAGGGACCAAAACGTAAGAACAAAAACTTCCAAACACCACTTTAACTAACATAGTTGTTATCCGTATCGATACACAAACATGTTTATCGGTATGCTTTGTCATAATTCAAAATCTCAAATTCCAATAGCTCAAAACCGTACTGATACGGCTTATGCGTATCTGTACACCTTGCCAAAATACACTGTATGTACCGAAACACTTCCTCGCGTGCCGAAACATAGGCCAAACTTTGCCTAAGCCTGTACCAAAATGGTACTTGCATACCGAAATGCATCCTCAAAAACAGCTTACCCGTATCGGTACAGGGAAACACGTACCGATACGCTTGGACCTAAAATGTCCATTTGTATTGGTTTAACATACTTTGATGACTCCCAAACTACTTAAACATGCTTCAAACATTCAGTCAACATTACTAAGGATCGATCCTAATCAAAACATAATAGAATCATCAACAAAGCAATGCATTCATGCTTTAAAGAAAGTCTAGAGGCATGCTTCCTAAACCACAAGTCAATCAAAGTATGAATCTCAAATCTAAAGCAAATACCAACCAATAAAGGCCAATTACAATCAAAACACAGCAAGACAACCTTGCTCAAACAGGAATTTTAACAAAACATCTCCCAAAACACAACAGAAACCCCATTGCATTTATTACTCATAGTCTAACTTTGAAAACATACTTTCAATACCGAAGTCCTTGGTTCCCCTTGCTTCCTCGCTGCCTTCGGTCTTTAATTCTCTGCATTGATGGACAAAGAGAGCGTAAGCACGCTAGGCTTAGTGAAGAGTGCTCAAAAACAATACACCATCAATGCATTTAAAACCATTTTCCAAAACCATATTGAAATCTTCATTCCAATCATCATGCCTTGAAAACCATGCATTTAACACTTTCAAAAATCAGCATATTAAACCATATGCAACATGTATCAAGAACCAATAGCAAATCCCATTGCTAAACCTCAATTTAAGCATTCCCATACATAACAAACCATATGCAAAGCTTAAAAAGAAAACATGTATAAACCAGCGTTATACATTAACCAAGATTAACATGATACATCAACAATTATATTGGCTTTCAAGTGATCATTAACCAAGTTCCATTTCCAAAATAGTTTATCTGATACACGGATTCAACAAGTGTTCTCTCAACACTTCAAGCCATCTCAACCGGAATAACGATACAATCACAATCATGGTACATTTACAATCGGGTACAATTACAACCTCGGGGACACTAACCCCAATCATCAGTTAGACGCTTAACCCGCTAACGAGAGTTTTTGGTACCATAAACCCCTCAATCGTTAGGGTACTTAGATGAAGTATTCAGTACACTGTATAAATCTATCAACATCTAAGGTGACTTTTTATAGTGCATTATCAATCCTATGGCCGGGCAACTATATCCGATAACATTTTAAACCAGGTCACTTGCCAATATAATTCATTATTAACCATGTACCTCACTGTTTTTATATGCATCAATTCAAAACCATTTCCAAAGCAACAACCATGCTTTAAAATAAGTATAAATCATACTTACATGGATCACTAACCACGTGCATCCATCATCATTTCATGTTCAAAATCAGTAAATAACATACTCAAAACATGCTTAAACAGTAGGTACCATGTAATTCAAAGCAAGTGCATAAAACCATTTCTTAAAAGCACCGAGAGAGAAAACCCTTTTATACTTACTTTCGAGTTTAAACCAGCATTTCAAGCTAAGTTTAAACTCCTATAAACCATATTTAAATCATTTTAAAGCTGAAATCCACATTCTCACCAACTTTGCGAAACCTCAATCGCCGACACGAAGCAAGCGTTTGAAGCCTCCAAAGCTTCACCGATATCTATAGGATCGACCTCCCCTGCTTTAACCACATAACAAAAAATGGTTAATGTATCATAATTCATTCAAAATCCCAGCGAAACAATTCTCAACATCGCCTTGCTAAAAGCTATCAATCACTACCCGAAAATATTCGAAAAATAACATCGAAACCGTTCCAAACTTAAAACAGCCAAAACCTAACAATTCAATCCGCTTATAATCATCAATTAACATCCAAAATCCATCAAATATCATCCTTATATCACCAGCATACATTAAACCACCACAACTCCTCAAAAACTCTTAACCAGTAACCTAACCAATTAGAGATTCACATAGTTTTGAGATTCCAATGTTAAAACCATTATCTTAACATTATTAAACATCCAAATCATGAATAAAATTAATCAAGAACCCATCAAAACAGATCCAATTCGAAAATCACAAAATCTCATCCATAAAACCTTGATTTAACAAAATTCCATAATTAAGTCAATTAAACTCAATAGAAATCATTTATAAAGAGTCAAGAACTTGAGAATTTCAGTAAAGAACCTTTGATTAGAGAAGAGAAACGAAAATCACCTTTAATCCCTTGCTTTTCCCTTAATAGGCAAGATTGGATTGAAATCTTCAAGAAAACAAATGATGATTGATGTAGAAATCCAAGGAAACCATTTAGAAATCAAAGTTGGATAATGAGTAAATCTATGGAGTTTTTTTTAGAAGAAGAAAGGTAGTTTGGCTGATGAGAAAGTGGAGAGAAAAGTTGAGAGCCAAAAGAAGTTATGTAAGAAAATATTTTTGATTTAACAAAACTCTTTTTATTAAATCCTCCTCATCCTTAATTATTATTTAATTAAAACACATTTTAAAATAGCCTAAAATTAAGGGAAAACTGATTAAAAGAATTGGCAAAATAACTCATTAAAAATTATATGTTTTGACTTTTTTTTACAAAACATTCACTAAATACAGTTTTCAAACTTTACATTTTGGTCACCAACCAAAATGTCACATTTCCAAAACCCGTATTCCAAAATTGACTTCACCATTAATACCCATATAATAAATAATGATTTTTAAATATTTTATCATATTTTTATCTTGCATAAAAATATTTAATTCAATTTTAATCCCGAATTTGACTCTAATCTCTATCTTCACTTCCCTCAAACCGTCTAACCTATTCGGCTAACACCTACGCCCGAAATCGGGGTGTTATAAAAATATTTTTTTTAATTATTTTAAGTCCAGAAACATTTTCTTTAAGTTATATCAAAAATCAAATATCTGAATAATCTCTCCTTTTTGATATAACAAAACCACTTGAAAAATTGTTTTTGTGAACACTACCCCTTAGTAAAATATTTTTAGAAAAAGAAAACATTTTTAAAAATATTTAAAACTCCCACTTTTATTTTAGAAAAAGTATTTTTCAAACCCCTATCTCTCCCATTTTTGTTATATCAGAAATATTTCAAAACTAAGTTTGAAATCACATTAAGTTCAAAAACATCAACGGTTGGAAAAATTAGTACCGATTGATATTTCCTATCAATTTTTGGTGTAAATTAACATATGGAGAAAAGAGACCAAAAAAATTTTAACAAGAAAAGAATTTTAAAATGGCTCCCCTTACTCAAGCATCAAATAAATTGTTAGTCCAACAATTTAAGATAAAAGCATTTAATTTTAAATAAATACATGAAATTCAAATAAACATGTCATATATCAAGATATAAACATATAGGAACACAAAGCATGGCAAAAATGAGACAAAACAGTCTCTTTTTGGCTATGCATACTAGTACGATAAAAGTTGTACCGGTACGGTATGGGCGATACCAGTACTGAAGACAGGATTCTGGTGAAAAATGCAGCAAAAACAACTTTATAAGCCTTACAACTTAGTTATAAGTTCATACAAAGGCTCTATCAAGTCATAGATATACAATATGCACATTTTGCTACACATGCTTCTCAAAACATAGCATTTAACACAAGAAAAGCATGATTTCACCAAAATCAACCAATTATTACAATTTTAAAGCCAAAAACATAGAAATGGGCATATTAGGCCATAAACATGTAGCTCGTGCAATATTAGACTCCCCTAACTATATGTAAATATGCACACCATGGAGTCATACAAGCATGCTTAGATCAACACCAAAATTAGGCATGGAACACATGATCAAGCAATTGCATGAACTTTAAAATTACCAATTGAACTAAGATAGGATGTTAAGCCTTCCTTCTCCAAATGTCCTTCCTCCTTTGTGTGTCATGAGCTTCCAAGATTTGACCTTTATCATCAAAATAGCTCAAGCACACCTACAAAAGACAATCAAGTAATTTTCGGTATCCAAATTGCTTTGGATCCAATGACATTAGTCTCAAAAACTTTAGCCCCCTTAGGAATCCATTTTTCAATGTTTTTCTTTTTCTTTGAAACAATGAGTCATTTTGGGACCCAAATGTTTCGAACAAATTTTCCATTTAAAAATCTAGGGGAACTAGATTGTCTTTGATAAAAATTTGTTTTAACAAAATTAGATTTGGAGCTACCTCTAATTTCACATTTTTGAATATTTTTGTTAAACAAATTCTTTTTGAGGTTATTAATTTTTCTTTGATGATCCTCTTGAACTTTAGAAAGTAAATTTTGCAAGTTTGAAATTATTACTTCAAAGTCTTTTTTAAAAATAACTTGCATTTGATCAAGTTTGCTTTCAATTTTTAATTTTGAAATCAATTTCTTATTTTTCGAAAATGAGGATTTAAACTCCAAAACTAACTCATCATAGGCATCTTGTAATTCATCAAATGTATATGAAATTGAAGTGGATGAATTATAAGTTACCCTTAAATCTTCTTCGATGGCCATGAGACAAAAGTAGGTTACCTCATTTTTGGTGGAGTCTTCTTCATCACTCCATGTAGCCACATATGCCTTATTCATATGGCTTGATCTCTTCTTGTTGAAACGAGGGTAATCATACTTGGTGTACCTCCACTTTTTTCACTCGAAGCTTATAATGGGATCCTTCTTCTTCATTCTCGATTCATGCCTTAGTTCTTCCTTGTGGCACTTCATGAATCGGGCAAATTTCTTGAAGAGTTTGGCCATCTCTTCTTCTTTACTATCCTCTCCACTAGAATCTTCTTGTTGAATTGTGGAGGACTTAAGAGCAAAATTATTCACATCAATGCCTTGCTTGATCATCTTTTTCTTCATCTTCTTCTTCTCTCATTCTCTTACTTTCTTCATAATTTCATGAGTGAAAAGAGACCCCATGAGAGCATCAAGCTTCAAGGTCTTGATATCTTTAGCTTCGATGATGGCGGTCTTTTTTGAGTCCCATGAATTGGGAAGATAGTAGATAAGCTTTCGAACAAGCTTGTCTTCCGGAATGATTTCTCCATTGCCTTTAAGTCCATTGGTGATGACGGAGAATCTATCAAACATCTTGGTGATGTCTTCATCTGGTTCCATCTTGAAGTTCTCGTACTCAAGGTTGAGAAGACCAATTTTGGTCTCTTTTACTTCATTGGTTCCTTCGTGAATAACTTCAAGCTTGTCTCAAATCTCCTTGGCACTCTCACAAGAAGATACTTTGGCATATTCATCCAGGCCAAGTGCACAAAAGAGAATGTGCAATACCCTCGCATTTAGCTTCATCTTCTTGCAATCATACGCACTCCATTCCACCTTATTCTTTAAGGGACGAACGTGCCATCAAGGACGATATCCGAAAGATGGTAGTCTTTGGCTCTCAAGAAGAACATCATTATATTCTTCCAATAGGCATAGTTGGCACCGTCGAAGTAAGGAGGCTTGTCGATGAATTGCGCTATGAACTCCAGTTGATGTAGAATGGATGAGCAACTCTAGGATCGACTCTTGGATATTAATCCGATGAAGAGACAAAGCTCTGATACCAATTTTTGGGAGGCTCATTCGATCAACCGTGTGGCCAAGAGTAGGTAAATTGGTTTTGAGTGTTTGGTGAGGAAGCTATGGAAATAAAATTTAGACGCAATAATTTATAGTGGTTCGAGCTTCTAACCAAACTCTGCATCCACTACCTTAGCTTCCCACTAAGGATTTCCCCAAATTCACTATTGAATTTCTTTCTTTTTTTAGAATCAAGAGGAAACCTTTACAAACCTAGACTTATACCCCAAAGTCAAGAAAAACCCCTCTAAAGAGATTACAAATGTGCAAACTAAGGAAAACCTTACAAGGTTGTGTGTTTGCAAATTTAAGCCCTCACCCAAAATCTAACACTTGAGTATGTATAACAATTAAGCTCACAAGTTTGTTTTAATAAAAAATATACTTTACAAGCACATGACACTTTTTCTATACATTGAATGTTAGATTGTTGTTCTTAGTCTTTCATAGATGCTTTGAGGTGTCTTTTAAACCCTCTAACAACTTCATGGCTGTTACTAGTCGTTGGAGGTTGTTTGAAGCCATTGAAGTCTTTATTTCCCTCAATAAATGCAGCTCTAGACTCATCGGTATCGATATGCGGAGACTCGTATTGGTACTCGTTCTTCAAAAAATTAGCCATTTGAGCATTTAAAGCACAAGGGTATCGGTACATATACAACCATATCGGTACGAACCCAAAGGGTATCGATACGGCTAAGACCGTATCGGTACTAAAATTTGCTATTGGAATTTGGAAAACTTTGGGGATAAAAATTGTATCAGTACGCAAAAATTCGTACCGGTACGAGCACAATGGGTATCGATACGGCGACAAGCGTATTGGTACTCAATGCTTGTTTTTTACACTTTGGCTATTTAAAGTCATTTAAAAACATTTCAAAACCTTTGAAAATATTTCAAACATATTTTTCAAGATTGTGGACTTTTGAAATATTTTTGCAAATTAGTTTAAGTCCAAAAACATTTTTCTTTAAGTTATATCAAAATCAAATATCTCAACAACTACCTAACTGGTTAGTCCATCACCCAACTCGTTCCCGCCCGTACCCGTTTGTACCTGCCTAACAAGCATCCACTAATATCAAATTATATAAAATAACTCATAGAATTTTGTAAAAAAGAGTAAAATTTCACATAATTTATTGATTGATCAGGTGCATATATATAATACATTTACACCGATATAAATTTAACTATAACTAACTAACTAATTATAGCTAATTTAACTAAAACACACTTACACCAGCATGAATTCTACTTTACAACTGATTAATTCAAGATCGATCATAAACCATCATTTTTTCAAATTAAACTAATTGAATTTAAAGTCTACAAACTTAAAGATTAACATAGATTTTAAAACAAACCAAGATCTTAGTACTTAAAACACCATAATAAAAGAAATAATGAATGTCTACAAACATAAATGGTCCAAATTTCACATGGTGGGTAGTTAGTGGGCAGTCGGTGTGGGTAAGGTCTCAAACCCATCACCTACCCACTACCCACGATGGATATAACTTTTTACATCTACATCCGCCCACTTTCTACCCAACTCATACCCATTCTCGTCCCAACTGAGACAAATGCGGTGCAAAATCTACAAAACTGTACCCATATGTCATCCATAATATGATGAAAGGAGAGAAAACAATATTATGAGCTTAATAGAGTTGCTAAAACTAAAACTATATTCGGTGTACTAAGAAAAATTCGGCAGTCCAATGTAGCATTCATAATTAATTTTGATGTTTTAAATTGTGTCGAATGTACGATCTCGATGTTTAGTGTTTTCGGGCCTTATTTGGATATACTTGATGGATAATTCTGTGTATAGAGTGTATGGTTTTCGATGTTTTGTGTCCTCAGACTTCGCTTTGAGTGTATGTTTCTGATGCTTCGTGTCCACGGACCTCACTTCATGTTTGTAGTTATGACTTTGTATACTTTTGCCTCAATGATCTGATTAGATCTCGGGAATAGTTGAGCCTTGTGTGCCATGTATGATGACTGCTATGATGTTAGCATGTTCTTAGGCAACTAGCGGTAAAGCCACACATTTATCACTCTTGCCTTATTGCTTGTACTAGCTTGCATAATTATATTTATGATTCGCATCAAGTATAATAAATTGTATGTATATCACTGAGTTTTGTAAGCTCAACGCTCGAAATCATTGTTTCTGTGTGTAGGTTGGTATATCGATCGTGAGCTCAAGATGCAATACCAGTACAGGATTCCAACAAGCGGTGATTACTAGAGTACGATATTTGCATTTAATGGGTTGTGTACTTATAGGACCTTACTAAGTAGAGTCTGTAAATATTTTAAATATTCGAACCCTTTTAAATTATAAATTGTTGAAATGGGTCCACATATTTTGTAAACTAAATGTTACTCGATTTTATAATATGAATGTTTTATGATGGTAATGTTTTTAACTGTGGCAAAATATGGGTTGAAATTTTGGCGGGGTAGGTCCGGTCAACAACCAAATGTGATATTTTGGATCCCCAGGTCGAATCGCAGTGTTACAATAATCTTGACTTGATACATCAGTTATGGTCTCAACCAATAAAAACTACCCAATTTACCAATTTTTGCTTGTCGTTAATTTAATTATATAATAATTTATACAAAAACTGTTTTAAAATGAAATGTAAACTGATTAGTATAGATTCATTGGTTGAAAAAAAAATAATGAAGTAAATGATTTTTATTAGTTAAAATCATGAGTTATGTGATAAGTCAGGCCGATGGTATAATTTTTTTCATTTTTATAATGACTATATTACCAAATCTTAATCAATCCGTCATTAAATCAAATACAATTAAATAAAGGGTAAAGTTCACAAATGGGCACTAAACTTTGTTAAAAAAACAAAATCGTAACCAAACTTTCAGATGTTACAAAATGACAATTAAACTTTATGTTTTGTAACAAAAATGATAACTCGACCGTTAAGTACTTAACGTGGCTGTTATAAAACTTTATATAATAGCACATTTAATCCTCTATATTTACATATTCAATCATTTTAGTCTTAATTCGAAAAAATCACTAAATTTAACCCTCGTTATTTGTACATTCTTTCAATTTGGTCCTTATAGAAAATATTATTTATTTATTTTTCAGTTTCATTATGAAATTGCTTAATTTTTAGCTTGACGATGCCTTAAGTGCAATAAAATTAAGCAATTTCATAATGAAATCGATCAACAAATAAATAATATTTTTAAAAAGACCAAATTGAAAGAATGTAAAAATAAAGATGGTTAAAATTTAGTGATTTTTTTCGAATTAGGACTAAATTAATTGAATGTACACATATAGAAGATTGAATGTGCTATTATATAAAATTTTATAACAGTACGTTAAGTACTTAACGGTCGAGTTACCATTTTATTACAAAATATAAAGTTTAATTACAATTTTGTAACATTTAAAAGTTTGATTACCGTTTTATAATTGGCTGGTTGTAAATAGCCCCGGGACTATGGAACAAAGGATTATCCCGGACACCTACACCGAGGTATTGACGGTGATTCTCAAATATCGCAGAACAGAATGTGATACGATGAGATAGAATGCAATAGAAACAAAGACATAGGGAACGGGTTACTTGCTCTTAACGGTCAAAGCGAACTCTTTCATTCTAACATTCTGAATTCTTTAATTCGGAATGAGTCCAAATTCAGAATGAATCAAATCTCCTCAAGTAGGATTCGAACCTACGACCAGTCAGTTAACAGCCGACCGCTCTACCGCTGAGCTACTGAGGAACAACGGGAGATTAGATCTCATAGAGTTCAATTCTCGTTCTCAACCCATGATTAATATGAACTCGAAGTTTCCTTCGTAACCCCCGGAACTTCTTCGTAGTAGCTCCGTTCCATGCCGCATTTCATAGGGAACCTCAAAGTGGCTCTATTTCATTATATTCCATCCAGATCCCAATTCCATTTTTATATTGTCATTGACATGACATAAGAGATGTTGGTTCTAGTCTATCTTTTTCTATTTCTATATATGTATATGGAAAGTTCAAAAATCATCATATAATAATCCAGAAATATAAAGAAAAAAAGGAGGTTAATGATGATTTTAAAATCTTTTATACCAAGGGAATCTAAATTCCTTATGCATGAAGATAATCAATTCGGTCGTTATGGTCGGACTCTATTATGGATTTCTAACCACATTATCCATAGGTCCCTCTTATATCTTCCTTCTACGAGCTCGAGTTATGGAAGAAGGAACCCATAACAAGGTATCAGCAACAACTGGGTTTATTGCGGGACAGTTCATGATGTTCATATCAATCTACTATGTACCTCTGCATTTAGCATTGGGTAGACCTCATACAATAAACTGTCCTAGCTCTACCGTATATTTTGTTTCATTTCTTCGGAACAATCACAAAGACTTTTTGATTATGGACGTACTACCAGAAATTCAATGCGTAATCTTAGCATTCAATGTGTATTCTGAATAATTTAATCATTCAATTATTCAACCATTTCATTTTACCAAGTTCAATGTTAGCCAGATTAGTCAACATTTATATGTTTCGATGCAACAACAATATGTTATTTGTAACAAGTAGTTTTGTTGGTTGGTTAATTGGGCATATTTTATTCATGAAATGGGTTGGATTGGTATTAGCCTGGATACAACAAAATAATTTTATTAGGTCTAATGTACTTATTCGATCTAATAAGTATCTTGTATCAGAATTTAGAAATTCTATGGCTCGCATTTTTAGTATTCTCTTATTTATTACCTGTGTTTACTATTTAGGTAGAATGCCGTCACCCATTCTAACTAAGAAATTGAAAGGAATTTCAGAAGCGGCAGAAGTGGGGGAAAGTGAGGAAGAAAGAAACATAGAAATAGAAACTATTTCCGAAGGGGGGTATAACCAGGAACAAGAGGTATCCACCGAAGAAAATCCTTCTTCTTCCCTTTTTTCGGAGGAAAGGGTGGATCCGAGCAAAATCGATGAAACAGAAAAGCTACGAGTGACTGGAAAGAAAAAAATAAAAATAAAGGGCGGACTCCACTTTCCCTTTAAAGAGGCATACTATAAAAATAGACCAGTTTATGAAACTTCTTACCTGGATGGGAATCAAGAAAGTTCGAAGTTCGAAATATTAAAAAAAAAAGAAGATAAATATATATTATGGTTTGAAAAACCCCTTGTGACACTTCTTTTTGATTCTAAACGATGGAATCGACCTTTGCGATATATAAAAAATGACCGGTTTGAAAATGCTATAAAAAATGAAATGTCACAATATTTTTTTTACACATGTCAAAGTGATGGAAAAGAAAAAATATCTTTTACGTATCCACCTAGTTTATCAACTTTTGGAGAAATGATACAAAAAAAAATATATTTTTTCACACCAGAAAAATTGTTTTCTGATGAATTGTATCCTGATTGGAGTTTTATCAATGAACTAAAAAGAAGAAATTTAAGTAAGGAGTTTATAAAAAGAGTCGAATCTTTAGATAAGGAATCTTTTGAGCTGGGCATACTTGAAAAAAGGACTCGATTCTCTAATAATGAAACTAAAAGAGAATACTTACCTAAAATATATGATCCTTTCTTGCATGGACCCTACCGCGGAAGAATCAAAAATGGGTTTCACCTTTAAGCATAAATCAAACTTCTAAAAAAACACGGATCCATTTTGGATAAATAAGATTCATGCTATACTTACTTACTATTGATTATCACGAATTTGAATGGACACTAGATACACTCAATATAAAATCATTATCAACGTAAAAGAACTCTCTTTATTGACATTGAGAAGAAGGAACAGGAAATATCGATTGAGGATCGAGTAAAAATATTGAAATTTTTATTCAATATAGTTATAACTAATCCCAACAATCAAACAATTAGAAAAAAATCTATTGGAATAAAAGAAATAAGTAAAAAAGTTCCTCGATGGTCATACAAATTAATCGACGATTTAGAACAACAAGAGGGAGAAAACGAGGAAAATGTAACAGCAAAGCATGAAATTCGTTCAAGAAAATCCAAGCGCGTAGTGATTTTTACTAATAACCAGGCAAACACCGATACTTATACTAATACCAAGGATACTAATGGTCCTGATCAAACAAACGAAATGGATTTGATACGCTATTCGCAACAATCGAATTTTCGCCGCGACATAATAAAAGGTTCCATGCGTGCCCAAAGGCGTAAAACAATTACTTGGGAACTGTTTCAAGCAAATGTGCATTCCCTACTTTTTTTGGACAGAGTAAACAAACCCCTCTTTTTTTCTTTTGATATTTCTGGGCCGCTGAAACTAATATCTCGAAATTGGATATGTAAAAAAAAAGAATCACAAATTTCTGATTATACAGATTCTGATTATACAGAAAAAAAAGATCGAGAAAAAAGACAAGGACGAAAGAGAAAAATACAAAAGAGAAGAGAAAATACGGATAGAAATAGGAGAAGCTTGGGACAACATTTTAGTTGCTCAAGTAATAAGGGGCTCCATGTTAATAACCCAATCAATTCTTAGAAAATATATTATATTACCTTCATTGATAATAGCTAAAAACGTTGCCCGTATGTTATTATTTCAATTTCCTGAGTGGTCCGAGGATTTAAAGGATTGGAATCGCGAAATGCATGTTAAATGTACTTATAATGGTGTTCAATTATCCGAAACAGAATTTCCAAAAAACTGGTTAACAGACGGTATTCAGATAAAAATCCTATTTCCTTTTTGACTGAAACCTTGGCATAGAGTTGCACTACAACCCTCTCACAATGACTATTTATAAATTTTATTCTTAAATAAATAATTATTAAAAAATACCTAAAAGCTGAAATTGGATGATGGACATAATTGTAATATTTATAGTAATTAGATTCTGATAGGCGTAGGTCATGGATCATCATTCGCTATCACATGCTTGATGTTATGATTAGAGAGCTCTCAAACAATCACATGTTTTCATATCTATGCTCGAAAACTCTGCATTCACTTTACCAACACATTTTTTTAACATAACTTTACCAATACAAATTAAATTAAATGAAATATATATAACACATTTCAACAAAAATGGTGTATGGACTATGGAGGTCAGGATGAGTATATTCGGGGGGAAATGAAGAAGGCTACTCCCTCGTGAAATTTTCAGAATACAAAATAATCAGAAGCTTATATAAAATTTAAGGGAAAATATTATATCTATCGATTGTAAAAATTTTATTTCCCATAAATGAGTTCAATGTATGATTTATTGATTTAGTTTAGAGTTTATAATTTAAGAGTTTATATTATAAAGTTTAAAATTAAGAAATTATAGTTATAATTTTGAGTATGAAATTAGTCACGCTTATAAAAAAAATCAACTATTAATACATAAAATAATAACTCAAATTTTTATAATAATAATAATAACCCAAAATTTAATTATAAGTTTATATTTTTAATATTATGAACGAAATTGATATGTTTTTTGTGTCATTTTCTATTTATAATATTAAAAATTAATTTTTAAGTCTTAATTTTAAATTCTAAATTTTAAACTCTAAAAAATATACCTTATTCTTAATTTTATAAACATTTATCTTAAATTTTAATTTTAAACCTTAATTTTAATTTTTTAATATGTCATAAATATAGATAACAAAAGATAAAGAATTTCTGTTCGTCTGTTATTCTCAATTGAGTTTTACCTTGGTACCCTACTGGAAACCTAACATGTCACATAAAATATGTAACCTATACAGAACTATAGTATCCCATCACATACTCCTGAATTTCTATAAAAAAAAACATTCAAATATTGATTTTTTTTCAATGCGATTTCCGTAATGAAGAGTGATATTTTTAATTTAAATTATTTGAATTTAATCGACATAATTTACAAATACATATGAAATTATATAAATATAAAATATTATATTTTAACCCAATTAAAACATTAAAAATATTTTTTTTCATCTATAAGATTCAAAAAATTATAGGGTGAGGCTAAAATGCGGCATACATAATTTCTTATTATTTTTATAAGAATTTGTGTAGTACTAGATAATAATTTCGGTAGAACTGAATTTTTTATTAATTGGTTAAAATTTTGTATAGATTTTATTTTAGGTAACAACTTCTTATATTATAACTTAAATTCTGACTATTTAAATAAAAATTTATATAAATAACACAAATTCTTATCAACTTAATAAAAATTTATATAAATTCGTCTTATTTTAATTTAATTGTACCTTAAGGGAACTTCATCCTATAAGTACCCATAAGATTCTAACCCAATAATTTCTTAAAAAACATTCAACTTACAATTCTGGCCTAAATTATTAATTTATATTTATAAATTATATAGGTAATAGGATGAGTGTTGAAAATTCATCAACTTTGATGCTGAGTTGTGATGTGATGTGATGTGATGTGCCAGTTAAGCCCATGACAGGCAACAGGCCATCTCGTCAATCAAATGATTGTCTCTAATCTTTTCATTCTCTTCATAGTAAAAGAAAGAAAAGGCCAAGGCTAAATGTTTAATTAATTAATTAAGAATCTAATATTTTAATTGTTGTTTATAAAAGCCTGCCATCGCCCTTTTTACTGTTCCTGCCTTTTACTAACCTCACCTACCGTTCTTGCCCTTCATCTGTATTTTTTTTAACCTATAGGTAAAATCAGTCTACACGTAGATGTGTTGATTAGAGATAAATTTCTGAGGCTTTTTGTTTTTGATCGAGTTTTCAGCCTCAACGTCCGCCACCGTCTTTTCGCTGTTAAATAAGCACCGGTTACACACCCAACGAATATTTGTCTATCATATTCTTCGCTTAAAAGCTTGTTTACTTACTGTTGAATTTTTTAACTTTTGGCAACGGACGTTTACTCTAGCAGCTAAAAACTTAGCCTTAGTGTTGAAATAACATATAATTACTTTATTACGAGAACCTCTTGGCTACTGTAGTGTTAAGAGGACCATGTTCGGGATTTTGAGTTTTTTAATAGGGTAGTTATACTATGTATTAGTTGTAGAAAATATTTTGTTTCCATAAACGCTTTAATTTTAGGGGTTAAGGATTCAATTTAGGGTTATATTTATGTTTAAAATTTAAGGATTGTAGTTTGAATTTAGAGTTAGAATTTAGGGATTATAGGTAAAAATCTAAATCTTCTATCATATTAACCTAAACTCTAACTTCTAAATCATATACCCTAACACTAAACTTTAAATTCTAACCAAATATTCTAAATTCTAAACCCCTAAATTATAAACTCTAAATTAGATCTTTAAACCCTATAATTAATGCACTTATAAAAACAAAATATTTTCATCGTCAGTGCGTCATAATTTTACCCTTTGCGGTTATACCTATATTTAGGGCTATAGAGGTTTTTAAAGAAGTTTCTGATAATATATGTATAATTTTCTCCTTCATAAAAGTATACTTGATCATAAAATAAATAAAGGTAAATAGTAATTTAATATAGCGGATCGAGTGGAGTAGGATAAATAATTATCATAATTGTTCTATATTTGATGTCCGGAAAAAGTCTACCCTAACCCTATTGTACTAAATTACTAAGTTGATATAATATAATGAAATATTAGATCTTTTAAATATATTAGAAGTTCAAATGTTGACATTATAACTAGAGTAATTGAATTGAGAAGAACGCTCTTATAATGGACTTTTATAATATTGAATCTGAATTAATTAATGATACTAATAATTATAATAAAAAATCAGTTAAAATTTATCGGAAAATTCAAAATTTATGATACTGATTTCGATTTACTATTAGAATGGCGCATATTGACTGTACAGCCAAAACCATATCAAAACTTTCTTTAGTTTAAGGATGCTCGGAATGAATTAACTTCAGAACCTATTGATAAATATTATTATATACAAATATATCAATTAATAGTTAAAATATATTTCAATTATAATTCAAAAATATAAAATATAGAAGTGCAAAAATGTTCAAAACCTTAATTTTACCGGTACACGACTAGTGTCATTATAACCACGTAACTAGTTGAACATACATACATCACGATGGTAGGAAACTGAAACATTTATTTTTTCCTGCAAGTTCTGAATTTTCCGGTATGAAATTTTATGCTTGGTAAATTTAATGCTACTAATGACTACAAAACTTCAATAAACATGTGTAAAAATATATAATATTTAGACCTATATAAAATAAAAGATGAGACGTCAAAATTTTTAAATAAGTTCAAGAGGTCATTGAATTGAGAATATCATCTCTATAATAAATTTTTATACGTGATTTAAATTAATCGATCAATAAATTAAATGCACCAATAATTATATAAAAAATAACGGTATGATGTCAAAAATGCCTATAATCTTTGATTAAGTACATTTCGGCTGATATTTTTTTGAAATACTTTGACCTTCAACATTTCGTGTTGAGTTAAAAATAACCCCTCAATAAATAAAATTATTAGTTCACTAACGATAAACAGTTTCATTTGACATGAAAATGCCACACGATATCATATGCTAACATAACAATACATGTTTACAAAGATTTTGCAATTTAACCTTAAGATGAAACAAATTCAAGCTTTTATTAAGTATAACTCACGCTTTAATTACTCAATGTATGATATCATGTAAAATATCCATATTATTTCAAGGTATTTTCTGTTAAGTAACTAATTATTTTTATCTATTAATAAGTCATTTTATCCAAAATAAAGCATTAAAACTTAAAATACTTTAAAAACACAAGCCAAAATGAGTATTTTTTTTTGACATTATGTAAAAGAAAAAAGGGGTAGAGTTGTCTGTTTAGGCTCCTAGTAAAGATTTTGCCTTTATGAAGACCAAACAAGAAAAGTTACAAGGATAAAGCTGTCACATCTTATGCCTACTGATCTATAGAGTATGGACCGAACCCATTACTACTTACATTATTTGATTCCCCCATCAACTCTGCATTTATAAACAATTAATTAAGAATTAACTTACCTTCCAAAAAAATAATTCACTTAAATATTTTAGTCTTTATTTTTAATTAAATTGAAAAAAATAACAGTCTTATTTTTTCGTACACTTAACTTTCTATATTATTTACCGTTTTTCGTTGGTAAATAATAAATATTAAGCATTGGCTATTTATTGTTATTATCATGGTGGAAAAAAGGCACTTCTTTATGGGTATTTTTGGCTGAATATTTTCTTTTGAGAAAAAAGTTAGAGAAATATTCTTCTAAAAAAGATTTGAAAAAATATTTTTATTGGGTCCACGTAGAGCGAATTCGCGTTCTGCAACACGCGAGTTCTGTATAATAAAAAACTTGATAAATTAACTTTTTTTACCTATTCACTCAACACGAAACTCGCGTTTTGTAAAACGCGAGTTTAAAATTTTCATTCTGCTGAACGCGAATTCGTCTTACGTAGCCTGAATAGAGGTATTTTTCTATAAAAAAAATTAGAGCATCTCTTCAATTTTTTCCTTGAAAGAGAATATTCAGCTAAATATTCCCTCCTTTATGGCATTGTATATATATATATATATATATATATATATATATATATATATATATATATATATATATATATATTTTCTTACTCATAATTACTGCTTTATAAAAGTTCAAGCCTAAATGTACGAAAAATGTAGCATAGTTTTAATTTATTCAAATATAAAACATTTTATAATAGCAGCTTGCTTCTACTAGTATTAATTAATTGGCCAAAAGTAGCGATTTCTTTGGTTTCATGGTCATTCAATTATCAACAATAATGAAACTTATTTGTCACGACTTGATTTTGGACGTAGGGGTAAAAGTATAAATTAAAATCGTTATTTTTATTTATTTTTAATGTGTCACGGAAAATTTAAATTAATGTCTCACAAATAAAACATTTACGAGTGTACTCTTCAATTTTCGGTTGTCGTAATTGAAATTTTTGGAAGTGCATTAAGGTTGATAGTATAACACGATCCTATTGAGATTTGTTAATTGATTAAGTGGTTAAAAATATTTATATCGTTTTATTTTATATAAATTTAAATTTTAATATTTATTTCGAGAATGTAAATATTTTTCTGCTTAATAGAAAAAGATATAATGTCAAATTTTTTCATAACATTTAACTGAATAGTTACTTTGACTCATATTTTTATTTTTGAAGCAATTTAGCGCTCAACGTTTCATTGGAGTCAAAATGACCTCTTCGTGAATGAAAACAGTTAGTCATCTGACACTAAAAAACTTTAAAAAAATGACGTGTTAGAAAAAATATTTTATATTTTATACAATTTTATTAAATTATTTTTTTGCTGATGTGTCATTATGTAAAGTCAATATTTTTGCTTTATGTGAAACTATTATCGCAGCGTGCACTGCTATGTAATTTTTTTCAAGTCATTTAGTGGTAGTTAACTAATCGTTTTCATTCGCAGAAAGACCATTATAACTAAAAATAAAACATTAAGGGTTAAATTATTTAAAAAATAAATACCAAAATGACTATTTAGTTAAACATTATGAGCATTATTTTAACATTCTGCTTAAAAAAAAAAAGCATAGCCCGAGCTTGTCCTCTTTAAACTTTTTTAGGCCCTCAAAGTTTTACACACAATCATGGGCGAACTTATACAGAAATATTAGGGTGTAATTGACCCACTAAAAAGTGAATACTATATAAAAATATCATAATTGTATTAGATTTTTCATAAAAAATATTAAAATTGATCGCATTTAATTTGTAAAGATGTGAGGTAAAAAATATTTTAGTATGAAAATGTTTTTTTATCTCATATCCTACTATAAACTGACTATGTGAAAATCCTAATTCTTCCGCTGTAGATAGTTAATATACAGGATGTACATTATTAAAATTTAAAAAAATAATAAAATTTACTAATTTTTTTTAATAATCTACTATCATTTTATTTATTAATAATATATAATTCATCATTTTTCATTTGTAGGCCTTGCTCACTACGTCATTTATGATCTCATGCAATAAATTTTTTTATTTTATTTTTTTTAATTTGAATCTCTATCTCTTTCTTACATATAACTAAAAAACGAGTAGTTACTTTAAAGTTTAACTAAAATAGACAAATGTTATTGGATGACCATAAATAACATTGTGAGCCAAAACTATCTAATAAATTCTCCATAAAGGGAGACTTGATAATCTCGTTGAACCAATTAACTAAACGAAAAAAGGACCAGGAAAACGGTGCAATGAATAATGGATAAAAATCAACTGCAGCTTTTCGACGCCTATTTATATATTTTAATACTAAAAAATATTAAAAATTAAAATTTAAGTCTTAATTTTAAATTCTAAACCTACACCCTATACCCTAAAAAATACATCCTACCTTAAATTTCTTAAACCCTAACTACAATCTCTAACTTTAAACCCTAAACTCTAAACCCAATTTTTAATGTGAAGCGTAAATAAAAACATCAAAAAGTGCATAGAATTTTATTCATGAATAATTGCGTGACAGAAAATCAGAAATTATGTTTCCCATTTATTTTAAAATGGTAAAGTATACCAATAGGCAATAGCCATTAAGTTATGGAGTATTATAATAATTTTTTTATCATTAAATTTCTAAAAATTACAAAATAAACATTGAAATTTTGGTTTTGTTATAAATTAGAAATTGTACCATTAGTTGAAAGTAACAAGTTTTAAGGGCATGACGTGATTAAATTAATGTGTAACATTTCATGTGACCTTTCAGATGGTAAAAAAATAGTTTGATATTTTTTAAAAATAAAAATATTTTAAAATATATAAATTTCATAATTTATTTTTAAAATTATAAAAAAATATTTTTAAAACTATAAAATTATTACTCATTAATTTAATATGTCACACAATTCCTTAACGGTAACTAATGATATAGTGTCTATTTTTGTAACAAAATAAAATATCTGTTTTATGAACTTTTCAAAGTGTAGTGACCATTTACGTACTTCACCCTTTAAAAACGTGGTTACCTCTTTTAATTAATTTCAGACATTCTTAGCCTTGCTACTTTCAATCTTAAAAAAGAACACACAAATGATATAAGCTCCAAAAATTGTCTGTCTCAGGTCCTGTCCTGGTTTTTTGAGTTTGGACATATCCAGGCTACTGAAAGCAAAAAAAAAAAAAAAAAATCCTATCTGGGTTAGCTGAGAAAAGAAAAACCAGGTTGAAAAATTCCAGTCATATTTTGTTAATGTAAAATGGCAACTGCTGTTAAAAACCAGGTTGGTGTGGTGCCAGAAAACTTAAGGAAACAGCTTGCAGTTGCTGTAAGGAGTATACAATGGAGCTATGCAATTTTTTGGTCCTTATCAGCTACACAACAAGGGTATTTTTCGGCTTTTCGCATTCGTGTTCATCGACTTTAATCCGATTTTTGTTAAGGTTCTCCCTTTTTTTGAACTTCGATAATCGCCAGGGAGCTTCAATGGGGAGATGGTTACTACAATGGAGACATCAAGACTAGGAAGACTGTACAAGCATTGGAGCTTAAAGCAGCAGATAAAATAGGCCTACAGAGGAGTGAACAACTGAGACAGCTTTATGAATCTCTGTTGGAAGGTGAAACTGATCAAACTAAAAGGCCTTCTGCTGCATTGTCTCCGGAGGATTTGTCTGATACAGAGTGGTATTACTTGGTTTGCATGTCCTTCGTGTTTGATATCGGACAAGGGTAATACTAATGGATCCTTAATGTCTTCTATGTGTTTGTTGTTTTGTTCTGTTTATTTTCAGTTCTTGTTTTTGCATTGTTGCATAGGTTGCCGGAAAAGCACTTGCCAGTGGTGAAACCATATGGTTGTGCAATGCTCAATATGCAGATAGCAAAATATTCTCCCGCTCTTTGCTTGCAAAGGTTGGTCTTTTTCCCCTGGCTGGTACGATATCCGAACTGCATTACAAGATTGCCAATTGACTGACATTATTTGCCTGTGAACTTGGTTTTTACATGACTCGAATTCGATGTCCATCGTTTCCCTTAGAGTGCATCTATTCAGGTCAGATTATATCGATCTTTTCATGAAATTAGATGTCTGATCGTCGTATGCTGATTCGTTATCTTGACATTGTTTGATCATATTGGCTATTGTTTTTGTTCTGCAGACTGTGGTGTGTTTTCCCTACCTTGGTGGTGTTATTGAGCTTGGTGTGACTGAACTAGTAAGTTCCTTTTTGATCTTGGTTGGGAGATTTGAGATAAATGTTATTTTCTCTGAAATTTCTGAATTCTTAAGGTTCCGGAGGACCCGAATCTGCTTCAGCATATTAAAGCTTCCTTGCTGGACTTCTCGAAGCCTGTTTGCTCTGAGAAATCTTCTTCGGTCCCTCATAATGCAGATGATGACAAAGATCCTATATGTGCCGAGGCCAACCATGAGATAGTTGATTTGTTGGACTTGGAGAACCTCTATTCCCCTACTAAGGACATCAAATTTGATCACGAGAAATTCAACGAATTTCGTGAAAGTATCAATGAAGATTTCAATATCGGTTCCCCTGATGAGTGTTTGAATGGCTGTGAACAAAATCACCAAATGAATGACTCATTCATGCTTGAAGGCATGAACGGTGTTGCTTCTCAAGTTCAAAGTTGGCATTTCATGGACGACGACTTTGGTATTCGAGAAAAAGCTGCAATCTCCTCTCCCAAGCGGGGAAGTGCAAGCCATTTGTTTTAAAGAACTCCATGAAGGCAATCACACGATACTAAGCTCTTTGGATCTCGAAGTTGACGATGACTTGCATTACAAGAGAACTGTTTCTGCTATTCTAAGAAGTTCAAACTGGTATATCGAAAGCCCCGGTTTTCATACATGTGGCTATAAATCTAGTTTTATCAGTTGGAAGAAAGAAGGGACGGCAAATTTTCATAGACCAAGGGTACAACAAAACATATTTAAAAAGATTATATTTGCAGTGCCTCTAATGCATGGAAACAATTCTCTTAGGTCTCTGAAGGAAAATGGTAGAAAAGATTGCCTTGGGAAACAAGAAAATGATGATAATGCCATAGGATGTGCTTTACCAGAGAAAAGAAGGGAGGAAGAGAAATTCCAGGTCCTCGGGTCAATGGTTCCATCCATCAGCGAGGTTAATTGACTTTCATCCACACTATATATGTTATCTAGACATCCACTGTGACAGATACATATACATATAGTGTTTAATACAAACATAGTGCTTGTTTTTGCAGGTTGACAAAGAATCCATTCTCAAGGATACAATTCAGTACCTGAAAGAACTAGAAGCAAGGATAGAAGAATTGGAATCTGGCAAGAATTCAATGGAGTTTGAGGCGAGGCCTAGACGGAATTGCCTGGATGTGGTGGAGCAGACATCGGATAATTACGAAAACAGGAAATTTGGCAATGTCAAGAAGTCTTGGATGAACAAGAGGAAAGCTTGTGATATCGATGAAAGCCTCCACGAAAATGGTTCGGACTTGAACAGGGGTACACCAAAAGATGGCCTTACACCTGATGTGAAAGTAAGCGTAAAAGAACAAGAAGTTATACTTCAAATAAGGTGCCCTTCCAGGGAATTCTTGTTGATGGATATCATGGAAGCTATAAACAACCTACATTTGGATGCCCATACTGTTCAATCGAGCACTCTGGACGGTCTCGTTACATTAACCCTGAAATCTAAGGTTGGTTTTCGATGAGGATCGTATTGAATAGAATCATCAGTCCCTTTTTGTTCCACTCTTAAGGATAACCTGTCTTTTTTTCCCCCCAGTTTCGAGGAGCAGCCATTGCACCAGCAGGGATGATCAAACAAGCACTGCAAAGAGTTGCAACTAAGTGATTTAGTTTGTAGGATTTCTGGGTTCAGTAGGCTGACTTTTTGTAAGCAAATGCAGAGGTAAATGAAGAAAAGGACTGATGTTTTTTCCTTAACAAGCATTTGTTGTCAGCCATTGTAGCCTTCCTCTTGGTTACTGTAGTGTTAAAATACTACCCAGGTCCAGTTTTTATTACAAGGCTTTAAGTTGAATCTGAGTCAAGAAATTACTTTATTTGGTCTAAAAATATTAAACCAGACTTCATCTACTTAATATTTGACCTTTCCAATTAGGCCTAACAAGCCACAGATGAGAGAGCAAGTCTAATGAACTGATTTTTATTTCCCCCTTCCAATCTAACATGTTTGACTCACCAAAGTTGAAAGCCCGTGAAATTATTTCCAAAGGGTTTTAAAGAAAATGGGGCATATAGTTTCCAAGCTAACCTCGGACTAATACTGGGCCCTAAGTACCCAAGCTTCAACTATTTGTCACTTAATATTTTGTTTTTCCATATTTATACATCAACTTCAGGACATAGAGTCATGGATCTGAATCAAGGATGGACCGATGAGATAGTCGTATTTTTTGAAAATTTTAAAGAATTTGCTTAATTAATGTCTTACTATACGATTTTTTATGTAAATAGGCAAATGCTCGTTTTTCTTATGGATAATGATAGTATGGCCGATTTCTATATATTTTAGATTTTTTATATTTTGTATTGATAATTTAATCTTGCATTCTTAGATTTTTTAAATTCTTATATAGTTTTTTTAAATATAAAAACTCGCAAATGTAACATAAAATCATGCATTCGTTTCTGATATGAACCCAAGAGTTTGAAAAAAAATTCCTTAAAATGTTGTGATTATTTTTCGAACATTGTCATCTGAATTTTATTAACCACAATGAAAGATAATACAATACAATGTATCAAAAAGAGAAAAATGAGACAAGTCCACTAAAAATTTCTTATAATGGTGCAAAGAAAAGCAGATATTTCTATCGAGATTAACATACCAAAATCCAGAAACCTTCCTGAATCTCCTTATCTCTCCAAACGAGACGTACAGGATGAAAAGGAGTGGAGAGTGAACTAAGCTATCAGAGAAACTGTTCCGCTACCCAAGTACGATTACATCAGCAACCAACCATGAACCGGGTAGGGATTCATCTTTCTAAGACCACCGATAAACCATAATAAGAGATTAGCGTCGTGAAAATTTTTGTATGAGCACCAACCGACCACTTAGGTATGCTGAAAAATGTCACAAGGAAAAAAATGAAACGAACCATAAAAAAACGTGTCACAAGGACAGAGGAAGCGCGTGCCACAAATATAGAGATTCTGATTAAAACATGAAAAAACAAAAGAAAAGAATAGACTCGGTGGTCGAAAACCAATACTAAAATGGCTTAAGAGTTCAACAAGCCTTTAAACTCTTGTAAAAAAATCAATTAAGCCCCTGATTTTTTTTGCACCTAATTAAGCCTTCAAACTCAAAAAAAAAAAATCAATTTAACCCTTTGAACAATGTTAACCATGAACTTTAACTTTTTTAAAAAAATTAACACATGTAGCAACATGATAATGCTACTTGTCATTTCTAGGAATTTGAACTTTTAAAAAAATATATAAAAATTAAAAAAACTAAAAAATTAGAAAAAAAATTAGAAAAAATTTAAAAATTATTGTAAATATATATAAAAATATTTTTAATTTCAAAATTTATTCAAAAATAATAAATGATAATTTTTTAAAAAGATTAAAATATTTTAAAATTTTAAATATTATTATAAAATTATAAATAAATTGAAAATATGTTAAACAATAAAAGTTATTTTGATTTTAAAATATAAAACAATAAAATTTATTTTAAAAAATATAAAACAACAAAAGTTATTTTTAAAACCAAAATAACTTTTATTGTTTAACATTTTTTTTCAATTTATTTTTTATATCAAAATAACTTTTATTGTTTAATTTTTTTTTCAATTTATTTTTTATAATTGTATAATAATATTTAATATTTTAAAATACTTTAATCTTTTAAAAATTATTATTTATTATTTTTAAATAAATTTCAAAATTAAAAATATTTTTTAGATTTTTCAAGATTTTTTTAATTTTATATATTCTTTAAAATTTAAAAATTCTTAAAAATAACTAGTGGCATTATCCTGTTGCGACACGTGAAAAAAATTTCCAAAAAAACCCGTAAAAGTTAACGGTTAACATTGGTCAAAGGCCCAAATTGATTTTTTCTTGAGTTTAAGGGCTTAATTGGGTGCAACAAAAGTTTAAGGGCTTAATTGGGTGCAACAAAAGTTTAAGCCTACTAAAATTGTTTCCCGACCACCAACCAAAGGGAAAAAAAAGTATAGTTGCAAGCGACGAAAATTTGAGAGAGCAGCTAGGTTAAATTTTGTGATTATTCTACGAGTTTAGTTTATGTAATTTAATTTGATTAATTTTATTTTTTTGTATGTGTCAAATTTAAAATTTTAATGATTGAAATAATATAAAAATAATATAATTAAATTACAAGGATATAAAGTGGAACTTAAACTAAATCTACAGTTTACACTAGTAACATAATTTAACTTAGGGTTTTAATACACTTTAGGTCACTTAATTATGTGTTTAGTTACAAATGAGTCACTTTTTTCTCTAAAAATTACAATTTAGTCATTCAATTTACACATGACTAGTAACATAGTATTCAAATACAAACCTACCATGCCTGTCCTATAATCTACTAATCCTCAGTGAACCAAACAAGGTCAAGATTCCTTGTTCCTTCGTTGTGCAAAAAAAAAAAAGAAAAGAAAAAAGAAGTGTTTCATTGTGTTCCTTTTGGAAAGATGGTTAGGAGGGAACAATTTCAAATGCTACACATCTTCAATGGTTTCGAATTCAAATCTATTTAAAAAAAAAGAATGTTTACAAAAGACCGTTGCTTGCAAACATTACTTTAATTTGCATGTTTCAGTGAATTATGCTTTACAAATCTGATAGGAACAACGACCTGTGACTGTAAACAAAACATCTTTTGCTTTTCACTTTGATGGCTACTCTTTTCATTTTGTGATTACTTTCAGTTATAAATTCAAAAAAAGTCCTCAAATATTGAACCCAACTGGCCAAATTCTCATGGTTATTTGCAGAGCTGAGAGTAGTGATTAGCTTTAGGCTCAAATGGAGAATTTATTAAATTCTGATGAAAACTACAATCTGGGTTATCAGTTTTCGCCTTCGTCTGTCGACCAAATCGACCAGTCGATTCCCGAAACTCCGGGATACTCGACGTTTAGCGGCGGCTCTTTCGTGTATGACAGAACTTACTCTGGAATATCTGCATTTTCGGAACCTGTTGACGGTCATAGCTGTTTTAGTGAAGCTTCGCCTTTCCACTGGACAACAACAACAGGATCGGGGGCTCAGAATCAAGCTGTTCTTAGCAGGCTTGGAACAATGCAACTCGAATATAATGCAGATGAAAAACAGCTTGATTATCTGGAATCATTGGAATTAGGTGAAATATTTGGAAGAATTTATATTTATATGCTTTTGTTTTTGTTCTAATTGTGCTAAAATTTTGTTTGATAGAACTTGAAACGATGAAAGAAAGATTTGCAAAGCTTTTACTGGGAGAGGATATGTCTGGGAGTGGCAAAGGGGTCTGCACAGCAGCTACAATCTCGAATGCCATAACCAATCTCTACGGTAACATAAACATGTTTTCGGACAGAGAAAATGGCTTGGTTTTTACCTTTTTTCTTTTGATTCTATGAATGATGGATGGTTAATTATGTTTGTTTCTGCAGCAACTGTATTTGGACAAAATTTGAGGTTGGAGCCTTTGAACTCTGAAAAGAAAGCACTGTGGAAAAGAGAAATGAACTGTCTTTTATCTGTCTGCGATTATATTGTTGAGTTTACTACAAAGTCACATAATTTGCGCAATGGAACAGCCATTGATGTAAGATTTCATAATCCGTACCAAAACTGTCTGAATGTGAGTTGTTTGTTAGATTTGTTTGCTTGAACATGATGTATTTTTTTTGACATTTTTAGGTTATGGAAAACAGACCAAGGTCAGATATTTATGTCAATCTTCCGGCACCGAGAAAGTTGGATGCAATGCTCATTGTAAGGCAAAAAAAAAAAAAAAAAAATCGTAATCTTTTTGTAATTATAAAGGTTCATCTCATAGCTCATATGATATCATTTGACGGGAAATACTGGACAGTTTCGAGGACATGGAATTCTGGTATGTAGAAGAAGGGAATTTGTCGTCGAATTCGAGCCGGACGGGCTCGTTTCGAAGGGTTAAGAGAAACGATGAGAAATGGTGGGTGCCGGTGCCATGCGTTCCTCCGTCCGGTCTCTCGGAGAAAGCCAGGAAGCACTTGCGACACAAACGCCACTGCGCTAATCAAATTCACAAGGTAGCTATGGCTATCAACAGCGGTGTTCTTGCCGAAATGGAAATCCCGGACTCCTACATCGAATCTCTTCCAAAGGTCAGCCCTTCTGCTCATCAATTTGAAGCAATCCTTCCAAACTTTGAACAAATTTCTTATTTGTAGCCCTATTTTGTGCTTGTACAGAGCGGAAGAGACAGTATAGGAGACCCGATTTACCGGTTCATGCACGTGGCAGAAAAATACAGCCCAGATAATCTGCTTGATTGTCTGGATATAGCATCAGAACACGAAGCAGTCGACCTAGCAGACCGTGTGGAAGCTTCGATGTATACATGGAGACGTAAAGCATGCATAAAGCATTCGAAATCATCATGGGGTATGGTAAAAGAGTTGATGTCTGATGTCGAACGAAGTGACAAGAACCATGTAATGGCTGAAAGAGCAGAGAGCTTGTTGTTTGCGTTGAAGCAGAGGTATCCTGAACTTTCACAGACGACCTTGGACACATGCAAGATTCAACACAATCGGGTAAGTCATAGGGCAGAGCATTGAAATTCAGAGATATTTCTCCATAAACTGTAAAGTTTGTTCCTCCTGCAGGATGTGGGACAAGCAACCCTGGAGAGTTATTCAAGAGTGTTGGAATGTCTAGCATTCAACATTGTAGCATGGATTGAAGATGTGTTTTTTGTAGACAGAACCGACAGTTAAAAGTAAACAATGAAGCTAATGAAAAAGAATGGGTGGCTAACTCATTCAACAATCACAGCTTCTGCTTATTCCATCTTGTACAAGAATATAATCTTATCAATTTTTTTATAATAATGATTTATTGCATATTACGTGTTCTATATGAAACAAGGATTTTCTCGTTGAAAGATAAAATGATATCGATGACCAATTTTAAGATCAAATTTTGTCATCAATCCCTGTACAGTTGAGAATTTAATTCATCTACTATAGTTTGAACAACATTAATTCTGTATTTTTTGAATTTGAAATTTTAAACCCACGACTTACACATAATTGAAGTCAATAGATTTCACAACTACTGTTTAAATTAAGATGAAAAATTTTAAAATGACAAAAAATGGCAGTACAAGTACTAATAAAAGAAGTTAACTGAATTTAAAGCTTCAATATTATCATTCATTTGATCTCATCCGAGATTAAGAAACCCGAAAACGTAAAGGGTAAGTTGCATATAACGTTACATACCAATTTCTAGCTAATACCAAAATTTGAAATGAAGCAAAATTTCTAGCTATAACGTGTACGTATGTACACACGTACAAATGTATTTAAGCATGCAGTAATGTATGCATTACAGAAACATAAGCATTCATGTACATAGGATGGTGATGCATTCACATCCATGTGTGTGCTGAGAGAGAGAGATGAACTTCAAGGCATTAAAAGATTTGATTAGCAAAGGAATAGCTACATGTAATTCTAGAGATTATACCTAAACTGAAACAATGGTCTATATATACAACAAAGCCTCCGAACCGCACCTCTGAGTACACGGCCCAGATGGCAGCGGGGCATAAAATGACAACCAAATCTGCAATGCTCAATACATGGCCTACAGCAGCATATCATGACATTTCTTTCACAAAGGATTCCAGCATGCCCACCCCAAAATGTGAATAAAAAAAAAAAAAAAAAATCCCCCTCCAATATCAAACATGGGACAAGGCAAGACCAATGTGCACAACAAATAACACATCATATTACCTGTTGTGAGGGGCCTCGTGAACCTTAGAGACCAAACAAAATGAAGTTGAACCTAAAATCAGCTGTCATCGTCCACAGCGCCAATATATGACAGGTCTGTCCGTCTCACTCTTACAGCCCCCTTAAGCCAACTTGAGGCTCGAAGATTAGCATGGTCACTGCTGCCAATGACCGCACTGCTACTTGAAGATGGACCTGATGCAGCTCCATCTTCCAAAAGTGTCCATGGGTCAATTTCCATGTCATTCTCCTGTGGTAATGGCATTGCTTTGGATTTTCCTGCTCGCACCAATGCAGCCTGTCTTTGAGGGACATTCATAGTTCCAGTGTAAGATCCAGGGACAGAGACGCTGGGTTGAAGTGAACTAAGAGCACCAATGGGAACAGAAGGTGGGTGGCAGGAGATCGTGTTGTGAAGAGAAGGAAATGATATTGGCATTGCAGCTTGGATTCGCCATCTAATCATCTCAGGCAATTGCATAGAATCTAATTCGTTCTGCATCCACAGGAAAAGAAGTTAACCACTTTTGAGCAGCAAAACCAATTGAGAGTCTATAAACCAACAGACATTCGATCAAATTAAGGTGCCTATGATGATACACCTCTTTAGCATATGCAGCATGCATGCTTTATTTATATTTCTCAATAACCAGCACCTCATAACTGTAGAAGTATAAGACTGCTATTGTAAATAGATTAGAATTATATTTAGATTAAATATTATCTAATAGATAGAATTTGTACTTTAGTATAACTCCTTATTCAACAAGGAGTCCTGAAAACTTTGTATTACTGCCGAGTCTATTTAAAGACTCAATTCCTGTAACGAAAATATAATTAGAAAATAACAGAAACCTTATTCTTTCTGTTTCTCACCTCTCTACATGGTATCAGCTTAGGTTCCGATCGAATAAACCTAGTTGGTGGCCACTGTTTTCGCCTACATCTTCTTCTTCTAATGAAGTTACGCTAGAAATTTCTTCTGGTTCTGATGATCTAGAGAGAGGTTGTGTGGTAACTTTCCAGCATCCAACACGGCAAACCTGACCCTAAAAGATGAAGATACTCCTTTCTCCACCGCCTCCTTTAGCTAAATCAAAATCCTCTTGGATTATTGATTCCGGGGCATCCGACCACATGACTGGTCACAAGGAATTATTTTTTACATATTTTCCTACCTCTTATGTTCCTCAATTAAGACTATTGATGGCTCCCTATCTACTATCTTGGGTTGTGGATCTGTTCGGATTAATGATGATCTAGTTTTGCACAATGTCTTGTTTGTTCCCAATCTTGCCGCAACCTTGTATCCATTAGTCGATTATCGAAGACTTTAAAGTGTACAATCCAGATGTATGTTGCGTGCCTTTGGCAAGAAAACGACAGTGCTAGAAATCTGCTCTATATTCTTTCTAGTTCTTTCCCAAATTCCCCTACATGCTCTCTTACTACTATAGGACAAATTGATGAAGTTCTATTATGGCATTTTCACTAGGACACCCTAGTTTTCGATATCTTGCTAAATTGCATCCAAATCTCTTTGTTCATAAAAATGATTCTTTTACATGCCATATATGTCCTCTTGCAAAACAAACGAAATCTTCTTACTATCCTTCACCATACAAACCTTTCCAAACCTTTTTCCCATAGTGATATTTGGGGCCCTTCTAAAGTGAAAAACGTTAATGGCACCGCTAGTTTATTTTTTTTATTGATGATCAGGCTAACATGGACTTACGATGAAAGAAAAATAGAAACCAAAGCAATTTTTGAAAAATTTTATAATATGGTTGTTACTCAATTTGAAACCAAAGTTCAATTAATTCGATAAGAATACTTTGCTAAATCTTTGGGAGACTTCTTTTACCAAAAAGGGATTGTTCAAATGAGTTTCGTACCCATACACCACAAAGCAAAATGGTGTTTCTAAAAGAAAAACCGCCATCTCCTTGAAGTTACCCGCTCTTTGCTTTTCCTTTGGTAATGTTCCTAAATACTTGTGGGGTGAGGCTTTGTTAACCGCCACCTACTTAATTAATCGCATGCCTAGCAGAATTTTGAAGTTCCAAACACCTCAAACAGTTTTCTTGAAGAGTTACCCATTTTTTAAACTGTTTCTTCTATCTTGCCAAAAGTGTTTGGTTTGTCTTGTTTTTGTCCATAACTCATCTTCCACATACATCCAAACTTGATCCTAAATCCCTTAAATGTGCTCTAGTTGGTTATTCATCACTTAAGAAGGGCTACAAATGCTATCATCCCCCCCCCCCCACATAAATTTTATATCACCATGGATCTTACCTTTTTCGAATAGGAACCTTACTTTCCCAAGGCTGCAATCCAGGGGGAGACTTGGAGTGATTTGCAGCCTTGTACATTTGACTCTCGTGTTTTCATTCAACCTTCCACTTTTTGAGTCTAATCTTCCAGTAACCAGTTTGCATCTACCAAATCTTCTAATCCACCTACTACTTGACTAAAACACCCATAGACACCTCACATCCGCCAACCACATCTCCACCTAAATCAACCAAAAAGTTGGTGTTTACACTCGAAGGAAGAAAATATCCGAGCCCATTTTGCAATGAGAAACTTGCCGAGAGTTGGATTTTCAGGATGCTAATAGTGAAAGTGAAGGTAATGAGATTAGTGAACTACCTCTCATTTCTACTAATCTTGATGATTTTCCTATTGCCATAAGGAAAGGTGTTAGGCAATGTACAAAGCACCCCATTCGGAGATTTGCCTCTTATGGGCTGTTTGATGCCCTCCTTCAAACTTGCTTGGATCCACAAGAAAACAACCATTCACCTTAAAGATCCTAAATGGAGAAGGGCTGTTGAGGAAGAAATAAATGCTCTAGGGGAAATTAACCAACAGACTGTTATGGATCTTCCTCAAGGTAAAAAGTCCGTTGGATGTAAATGGGTATGACTTTGTAAAATTTAATTCGATGGCAACATCCAAAGACACAAGGCATGGTTAGTTGCTAAAGGGTATTTAGACTTTTGGAATCGATTAAATGAAACTTTTGCACTGTGGCTAAACTTTGAGCATTGGCTTTAGGGATGTGTGAGGGAATTTGGCTACTCAAGGAACTACATGTAGACCAACAAGGAAAATTCGAGATTCTATGTGACAATCAATCAACAATTAAATAGCAAAAATCTTGTCCAACATGATCGCACTAAACATGTTGAAATTGAAAGACATTTCATCGGAAAAAAATTTATAATGGGATTTCCTTGAGCTAAAACAAGCAGTCAGTAGTAGATTCACAAAAGCCTTACCAAAACCAAAATTGATAAAAGATCAAAAGTGGGAATATATAATATATATTCTCCAGTGTAGAAGTATCTATTGTAAATAGATTAGAATTATATTTAGATTAAATATTATCTAATAAATAGAGTTTGTACATTAGTATAACTCCTTATTCAAAAGGAGTCTGAAAACTTTTTGTGATGAAGTCTATTTAAAGACTCAACAGAACTAAAATATAATTAGAAAATAACAGAAACCTTATTCTTTCTGTTTCTCACCTCTCTACAATAACCTCATTTCTGCAAATTATTATAGCAACTTTCTTTACGTCCAGAACTATCAAAATCCCCAATCATAATTTATTATTTTAGTTTTTTACCAAAACAAGCAGCAGTAGTAGATTCAACCAGCAAAGTGATAAAAGATCAAACCTGCAAACCCTCCACCGACTCACGGTCAAATCCAGAAAAATCCTTGGACTTTAGCCAACTTGGTCTGCAACTGCTTAACAACCCATGTAGAACCAACAATAAGCGATCAAAAAGATTATCTCCGGATATTTCTGAGGATACAACAGATGGCACCAGTTCCACATCCTCATGCACAACCCTACTTCCAAGCAAACGAAGTATTACAGAGGCAAGCATATGCCTCATGTTTCGTGCTGATGGTTCCCTGAATAATCCAACAAATGAACCTTGGTAACCAGTTTTATCTTGAAATTAGGATGATAAAATTAATTACCAGAGGATGGCCAAAAGTCAATGAATTCCCAAAAAATAGCATAAACAATGCAGAAAGATCCCTTTCAAGTTTCAACAGACTTTTTCAATTTAAGAATTTTATGAACTGGAGATTAAAATAATTTCAGTGGTCAAAGAGTGACAAATCACTGGAATAAAAAGTTCTTACCCTAAAAAACCTATGGCTTGCAATTATGAAGTAATAAAACAATGAGTCAGTATTGTGGATGGATAACACACAGAATTAAAGCTAATTTCCGAGATCCCTTTCAAACAGAATAAATGAAACTAGAAAGGCTTATTAATTAACACAATTAGCCATGGCAATTTCGTAAAGAAAATAATAAGGAAACTAGTACCTATTCATTTCCAGCAGAAATTTGCATGTAATAATAGAAAACCAAAACAAGACATTAAACAAACAAATAGACAGAAACCGATGAAATCTTTTCATAGCAACAAGAAAATCTGCTTTGCAAACTGGAAAACCAAAAAAATGTCTGACAAAGCAGTAAGCATAGAAACTTATCATGCTTATTTAAAGTGGAATAAATGAAACAAGGGGAAAAACAGATATGTATTTACCCGTCTGCACATATTATTGGCAGCAATCTCACAATAAACTGCAACCTCAATGACATAGAGGCTCGCAAAGCTGCACGGGAAGGAGGAGAAGACTCCACAGGTGCCGGTGTTCGTCTAGCCAATCCAGGACTACCACCTCTTGTACCTTTGCGATTATTAATTTTATTAGTAGAACCTTCAATTCCAGAAGCAGCAGCGCCAGTCTGCTTGCTTACGCCACGAGTAATAGAGTTTATCTGTTGCTCAATAGTGTTAAACTGCTTTATCAAATCACTTGCAAATATGTTATATGAGTCAGCAGAGCTTTGGTCTATGCAAGGAAGAACCAATTCAATGAAAGCCTTCTCAGTTACATGCAGCTGGCTGATACTGGAACCTTCAATATCCACTTGAGTGGACCCTTTAACACACCCCTTTGACTCCATACCCTCCTCAATGACTTCACCTTCCTCAAGAGAGGTGACTTCAGACTTTTTCTTCCCTCGACTGTTCATCACAGGACCAACACCTGAATAGGACCATCCCCAAGGCTTCCAAAACTGTGTCTTTGTAGAAAGGTTTTTAGTTTCAGCGATATTACTGAGTCGTTGCCTAACAGTTTTCCGGCCCAAAAGAACATCTGGGCCTCCTAAGAACCATTTAGCCTGCATCAACATTGAATCCTCTAATGATCTCCCAAACAGATGAATCAACTCTGAGAAAAGGGGAGCAGCATCAGGTCTAACCAACAATCTAGTGAGGATAATCTCAATGAAAACTTTCTCACTCTCAGAAGGTGAGACTCTTTCAGAACTGGGTGAGGAAGAGCGAATAGCATCCACCAAGGACATGTCGTGGTTCTCCATCTTATCAATGAGTGCTTGTTCATTTAAAAGAAGCCTTAACTCAACCCACTGCCAATGAAATTTAGCAGGTTGCAGAGTGTCCAATGCACGGACAAGTTCATCCAAAAGCTTAGACCCAGTCTCTGCACGCAGAGCTTTAGACTCACTATGTCCAGAAACCCTATTCCCATCATCCTGTGTAAATGCAGAAGGCATTTTACAATCAATTAATGCATTTAGAAAGAGCCTTGCACGAAGAGGGACAAAGGCCATGGGTTTCAAATGCATGTCCAGACCATTCAACTCTAGCCAGGCTGCAAACTCAGCATCAGTTGTATCTGCAGCAACAATATCATAAAATCCACGAGTATCCCTCATACAAACATCTCGAAAAGGTATGTGTTTCATGGCATCACCAATGGCCATTGGTAAAGACTGATATAATTGATGGATATCTTCACGACTTGCAATGTTACCATTCAAAATGAATCGCTTCCATATAACAAATGCAAATATTGCATAAGCTGGTGGAAAGACCAAATTAATCGGTAGCAATCTCTGCATCCTTGAAAGAGCTAAAACAGACTGTTCACCCAAGAGTTCCAAAACTAGTCCATCACAAACAGTTCTGCAGTTCCCAACAAACAGTCTAAACCAGTGCACATATACTTCAACTGTGTTGTCCACCTTAAAAGCCCCAACAGATCGGGCATTACCATTAGAACTGGTTTTTGTGCTCCTAACAAATTGAACAACGTCCAAACCTTCCTTTAGTCTTAAGACTGTTACCATTCTCTCCAAGCTAATAACCCCATGAATAATGGCTCCAATGACAAGGGCAGAGATAGCAGCTGCCATTTTGGTAGTTCTCCCAAAAGTTGATCTGTTAGAACCGTGCAAATTGTCACTACATATGTTTGGATTAGAATCAAGAGAATCAGGCTGAAACTGACCCCGAGAGGACTTTGCAGGAGCAAATACTCCTGCTAAAGCAGAAGAAGCCTCTGTTGCAAGAGCTATCTCAAATGTTTGGCTTTTGCGCTCTCCAAGAGCATCTTTCAGCAGGCATAAACATAATAAATGAATGTGCAATATGCGCTTAGAAAAATTCAAGGAATTCATAGGTTGCTGATAATTTGAATAATTGCTACCACCAGTAAAATCAGGTCTTGCTAGGGTGGGTCCAACATTGCTAACAATGGCAGAAACAGCAGAAGACACCAAACCTGGGTCTCCTTCTTGAAAGGCACCACCAGTCTGCCTAAAACAGTTCATTAGTTCCATTATGATTTGTTGAGCTACTTGATAATCATCATCCCCTTTTTCAGTGGCAGGGCTTTTTGGTGCATTGGCTGCAAAATGTTCTCTCTCTTTACCTAAGATATAGGGCAATGCATCATTAATATGACGCTGAACCATATCTCTCATGCTTAAACCCACTCTAGATAACCGTCCAGTTATCCTCTGACGGCAATAATCATCAGGATCTTCGGTCCCTGCTGGAACTCCAAACTCTCCCTCTGTTCGTCCAGATTCAAGTTCAGAGAGAAGTCTTCTATCGCAAGTCCCCTTGAAATTCCTCTCCCATTCAATCACACTGGAAATGTTGCCATACCTCTTCAACAAATAACAGGCAAAAACTAGGGTTCTAGAACCTGTAATTCTTCCATTAGTGGCCATAAAAGCAGAAGCACAACACATTGTAGCAGACAGAGCTTCAGGCACAAGATCTGCGGCAATAAGTCACGTTCTCATACCTGAACAAAGTTCATAATGAAGCATGTAAGACAGATATGCAGGTCAAACATAGACAACAATGACAAAAGGTTTTGCCATGATGAGTGCAGTGGCTCAATATTCTAATCTTGAGCAATAAGAAGAAAAATATTCATTCTATTCCAACCATACCCCCAAAAAAATACATCATTACACTGTTTCATACACTCTAATACACAATTCACAAACAAATCCAGAATGGTTTGCTTTAAAAAAAATGAGAAAGAGGGAAAAGAGGCTAAATTATTGTTAAAGATAAAAAACCAGCAAGTGTGTATCAAACCATATTGCAATATGATGGACACTAACAAAGAACCAACCCAGAGATGAGCAAATTTGATAGCCAGGTATCATTTGCAAGAAAAATTTAATCAAAATAAGAGAAGAAAATGATTCCACCTTCGGAGAGATGATAAAAGATATGCCTCCCCCACTTCACAAGGGTAGTTTTCCACATTCCTGGGCATGTTTCTCCCAGCATGAATAGTAGGATTGGGTTTACTAATAGCTTTTGGCAACAACCAAAGGAGAAACTTGACAGCTGAAACTGAATCACAAGAGACATCCAATAGATACAGAATGGCCGATAGCTCATCCTCAACAAGCTTCCACCTTAAAGGACTCTTCTCATCAGCTGCAACAAAAGGCCGGCCATACTGGCCAACCTTGGCGATAGATTTCTCTGACTCTTCAACAAGGTGCCTAACTACAGATAGCAACCAAGCAGTGACAATCCTCTTCTCTACAAAACGAAGTTTCTTTAAACCCTTTGCAATTGAAAGAAGATCTCCATGATGGGTTGTTTTGATCCCATCAGCTGATTTCAAATTCTCCACCTCAGTTCTATGATGTGGACAGCTTATCTTGTTATCACATATGTGACTAGTCGATGCTCCCTGGCTATCTTCAATTCTAGCAGCAGCTAACTGAGCGAGACTTTGAGTTTTACGAACAGGCTTTTGCCTACCACGAGACACTTGCTTTGTCAACTTAAGCAGGGGGTCAACTTTGGAAGACTCTAAATTTTTGGGGCCCTTCCTCACCCACCAAGTATCTTCATCATCTGATGGAATTGGTGAAGATACTTGAAGACATGAACTCTTATCCTCACTTAATTTCTGTCTTTTTACCCTTTTACAGTCTTCACACCCAGGAGCACCTTCAAATGAATCTGTCTTGTTGTATGTTGACCTAATAGATCTTTTGATACTCCCTTGAGACTCTTCCACACCACTATCTGCAGAAGTAAATGATGAACTGGGAAACTGCAACAAAACTGAGATGGAAGCCTTCAGTTCTTCAAGGTCCACTTCTCTCCTGAAAGTCTTTGAAGCTTGAACAGTTTTCCTCTGATCACATGGAACTTGGGAAGCAACATCTCTTCCTGAGGTAGAATGATAGTTTTGTTTTTTAGCTGGTACGAGAGAATTGTTTGCACCGTTATATGAATCACAAAAAAGTTCATGAAGGACAAGATGACGCTCATTTGTGTAAACATTTACAGCCTCAAGGAGTTCTGATCCCTCAGCAATTCTAGCTTCTTCGAAAGCATCAAGCATAAACTGCCCCGGGAGCTGCTTCAAGATTCTTTGGTGTCTCTTCATTCTGTTCAGGTCAGACGTTGGTCCATTTGTATCAATGATTCCACTAACTATCAGCTGCCTCACATATGCCTGAGGATAAAAAATTCCAGAACGTGCTAGTTCCAATATAAAAAGCTGAAGACGCTTGCTACCTTCTCCTGTATGCCCTTCATGCTGATCGATCCAGCACACAATAATATCATGCAGAGGACCTGGGCTGTCAAATATATCAGAAGAGTCACTTCTTCCATTCACACCTTTTCCATTGCTTTTAGCTTCATGTGTATTTCCCAACAAATCCCTGCTAGAATAGCTATTCTGCTGACTGGTATTCTTTCTTGATGCCCTTCCCTTCTTCAGTTGTTTCTGCAGCTCTTTCATCTGCAGCTTCAAAAGTTGAATTGCAAGATATATTTGTGAAAAATCTTTCCCGCCAGTGAACTTCACGTCAGAGGGTGGAGCAGTCCGGAAATCTCTATAATCACAAGTTGCCCACTCACAAAGGAAAAAAACTGAGCAAATCAATGACAAATTCACAGTCTGAAGCCATTTTAGTGATGATCTTAAGCATGGACTGACTGCTGCTACCCAACCTTCGCCAACTGCTCCATCATAAAGATCATTGAAGATCTGTTTATAAGAATCTATCAGATCTCCTAGCAAAAGGGCTTTATCCAGGGTCTGCACAGCTTTTGCCACACTTTGGCTAGGATATCCAGCATTTGCACCTTTAGCAAGATTATCAGCATGTTTCCGGATGGTGGAAACAACATGATTAAATGACAAGGCTTGGTATTGAGAATCAAATCCTTTACCTCTGACAACATATGCATCTGCCAAGTAATTTTTTATTTTCCCTGCATCATCCGAGGATTTTGAAAAAAACCCACCATCATTCGGTGAATGTGAGAGTACACAAGTTGGTAAAGGAAAGCAATCTAAAGCAACAAATGCATCCGGCACAGCCTGTATCAAATAGTGAAGCATCTCAACCAGCGCAGATATTGTGTATGCTCTCCGGGAGTTATCAACCAAATCAGATCCACCTGGAGAAGGCTCACGGATGAAGCGAATAGCTACACCCACAAGATTGCGTACATACGTCTGACATAGAATGATGGTTTCCAGAACTCCATAAATGATAGGCAATAGCAACTGCAGAATCTCAAGCAATCCCTTTTCCTGGAAGAGCACAAATAAATAATCAAAAACCAGAAAATGCTCATAAGCTCATAATTCCTATATGAACAAATCTTTTAGCACAGTGAAAAAATTATATGCAACGAGGATAGACTACATCAAAAACGATACCTGCAGTTGATTCAGAACCCAGTCAATGATAAGTGAAGGAAGAACCAGTCCTTCTGCATGATGCCACTGCAAGAGCCGCACTACATACCACCATTTAAAGTGAAGAGACGGTTCCACACCATCAATAGTTGTTGGTGCCTGATCACTCCTATGGTGCAAAGACCCAGCATAAACCATTTGTGGCAATCGATCTCTACCATGTTGAGCAGAATGAGAATTATTTCGTGAAAAAAAATCATCCAAAAGATACTGCAAGTAATCAATAACATCTTTTGATCCAGAGCTCTGAACGGGCTAATTGAGATTTATCAGGTGCTCCAGAAGAAATTGCAGAACCAGGACGAACCTGCAAAAGATAACCATAAATCCTCTACCTTCCAATATTATGCATAAACTAGGGCAATTATGGAAAGCATAACCAGATGGTATAAATAAATTAAGACTATTGTACCTGATTAAGATATGTTACTTTGATAAACCAAGTTGCTCTCAGCAATGGAACATTATTCCTGATAAGAACCTCTATTAGTGTTCTCTTCTTATACCCTTGAGGTACTTGATCAGCCAAAGAACACAAAGGCTTGTGTTGCAGTGATAAGCCCTGACAAAAACAACATGAACATAACAAGTCCTCGAGTTCATACAAAAGTATGTGTTTGCCTTTCACCAAGTTTAATGAAGTCAAAAACAAAAGTTAAAAGAAGAAGAAAGTCATGTACAATCATGTCGGAAAAATGAACTTACCTCAATCCATTTTTTTCTGAAATCTTCATTGCACAGCCTTTGTTCAGGAAAAACCACTGGTTTACTTAACAGTGAACCAGAAAGAGGGACATCATAAACCTGACCAGCCTGATAAGAACAAAATATAGGACTTTAAAAAGGAAGCAAAAAGAAGAAAAAAGAGGGGGAAAACAATAAACATGTACATAAACAAGAAACAAGTAAAGAAGCAGATAAGTTAATAAATATGAAAAGAAAACATGTCTCACCTTCCTCTTTTGAGCACGAGATTCATTGATACCTCTTAGACACTTTCTAATTGCCTGCACAGAAGAGAAAGGAATTACTTATTAAAAAACTGACAATTACATTACATAGAAAGGTTTGTTTGATTAGCATCCCAAATAAAGTGGCTTACATCTCTGCATTTCAGAACAACTGGCTTTGTAAAAGCCTGAACCTGAGTTAATGAAATCTCTTTTGAATCCTGAAAAGATGGCAGTACCATGTTAAATGACAAATCGGATGGTAATAAAAGAAGCTAACCAGAAATAGTTAACTTCTTGGAATTATCTAAATTTAAAGTTCCTATAGCTTTAAGAGATTGCTAAGTTGCTATATCAGCGTGAAGTCAAAACTACCCTCACACAGATGCCACGGATTTCAATCTAAGATAAGCACAGAAAGCACAAATGTTACATAAAAACTAATCAAAAAGCATCACCAGATAGAAGAAGAAAGTAAAGTTGACAGAGACTAAGACAACAAAATGAGAATCCTGTGTTAGTAGCATATGCATCAGATATTAGTTCCCAAAACATAAGAAAAAATAGTATATTAGAAAAATATGGTTTCATCCAATTCCTATATCAAGTAAAAGGAGTTCAATATATAGAATTTACATTTGAACTTCAATTAAGAATATCAAATAAACAAAAAATTCATGATCCAAATTTCAAACTTTTCATTTTTTATGGAGACCCAATTACAATCATTTTACTCAAGCTCAAAAACAGTAAAGTATGGTTACCACAGCACTAAATTCAAAGCGTGTATATATATAAAGAGATGTGACTGCAATTCATATGGATTGGTAAAGCAACCACAGTTACCAACCACGTGCATGCAGCACAACATCCACATACAGATGTTGTGGCAAAACAGAAACACAGTAGTGAATTTTAATCAATCATAAAACAATACCTCCAGTCCATCAATAGTGTCCTTATATCCCTGCTGCACATTTTCTCTAGTTAGAGTCTCCTCGGGACAATTCTGGGTCTGAGGATGAAAATCAGGGGGGCCGAGTCTGGAAAGGAATAAAAAAAATCAGTAATACACAAGATGTTCAATAACTTAAGAAGATGAATTTTAACCCTATGTTTGACTTGGACTAAAACAATGGAAAGGAAGGGAAGGGAAAGGAAGCACCTTTCTCTTGTTTGGATAACTTTTTTTTTTAAGCAAGGAAAGTGAAGGTAGTTGAGCATCCCTTGATTTCCCATGAAACCCTTCATTTTTATTTATCCCAATTTGGGAGTAAAGATGCGGAAAGGAAAGTAATTTCTTTTAAGATATAAAATATATTCTCCCTCCTTTCAATCTTGAAAGTAATTTATTTTATAAAAAGATATAATTGGAAAAATGAATTATAATAAAAAATTTTCTTTCTTTTCTGCTGTTTAACCAAACAAAGGTTGTTAAGTTCCTTTACTTTCCTTATTAACTTTAACAATGAAAACAAAATACCCAGGTATCATTTCCCTCACTTAACCTTCCTTTCATTCCTTAACTTTACTTTCATTTATTTTCCTTTATAATTATTTATCCTGACAGAGTGTAAGAATCAAACCGATCAGACCATGAACTTAGTCAGCTTCGCAACACATTGAATAAAGCAATAAAAAATAACAAATAACCTAAAAATAAAAGAGAACATCAAATCTGTCAGTTTTGCAATCCACTATTACAAAGCAATTATAAGTAGCATATAACCTGATTCTGAGGCATTACTAAATCTTTCTGCATAAATATAATTAACACAACAATTCAATTCAATTGCATAATTTACCTGGAATTCAGAGGTTCCTTGTCACACTTCAACTTGTAAGGTGCTAACTGAGAATGCCGCCTACAAAATAAAAATAAGATCTGGTAGAAAAAAATGTACTTCCCACATGTAGATGGCTTCACAACTCTAAAAAAATGCTTAGAGGGAGAGAGACTCATCTCAGTATGGAGAATTTATTTTTTGGAAAACACAAATGATTTGTTTAAACAAGAATGGTGTCAGACAAAATGCTGAGCATGCCTACAATCACAGTCAGACAAAAGGACAGAAAATAAACAGTACAAGACTTAGAAAAACTGATTCCAAACTAAAGTGTTCTTGAAAGTATGAGCAGAATATTCTCAAAATGTGATCATTAAGTGAAAATTCCTCAAAGAAAAATATCCTAAAATATAATCAAACACGGATTTTAGAATCAATTCAATTAAATCAGTATCTGTGAACAGGACACCAAACAACGTGGTATTTTGATACCTAGAATTCAATGAGAAGTTGGATGGTAGTGAAGATGAGTCCACACGGGAAGTATCCCTAGCTGTGGCTCCTCCTATACTGTTATTAACTGCACTATTGCAGCTGGCAGCATGATACCTTTGCATTTCTCCCAACTATCAGCGGCATAATTCTTCCAGCATCAAATCCGAAGAAGAAATGTCAAAGCAAAACTGAAAGGCGAAAAAAAAAAAAAAATGGAAATTAGAACTACCATATAAGGCATAATAAGTAAAAGTAGCATTGAAAATAAAATTGAGAAAGAAGATATTCAATGAGTGTGCCACCTCAAACATAAAATGTACAGATCAACATCACTCTGACCTGTTAGCAAATTGAAAAGGAAAACATCACATCTTGAGGGAAATTTTATTTGTGTTTATAGATTCAGAAACAAAGAAAAGAAAAGCAACTATCAATGAAAGAAATCAAAATTTTAATCACTAATGCAGTTTTTTTAAAACTAACTATGAATAAAAAAATCATAACCTCAGCCAAACTTAAGTCAGCAGTGCCAGTGCTAAGATGCAGTATCAGAAAATTATATAAATAAAAAGCACCAGGCAACTGACGCTCAAGAAAGGAAAAAAACTTAAAAGGGATACATAATTCAAATTTCAGAGGTTCTAGGAGATGTAGTTCTGAACATTTCTTCAGTTGAACGCTTAAGAAAACATGGCCTAACAGTTTAACTCGGAGACCAATTAACAAGTAGCACATCAGTTGAGCCACAAACCATGGCATCTGTGGAAATAATCATTTCTAGATCTCACGTGGATAACAAAATTTAGCTGCGAAACTCTAAATGTCATATTATTAAACTCGTAGCTTTGTTTTACGAAGAATTAACTTTGTCTCACAAACATAATTCCAATCAAAACTTTAAAACTCTTAGCATGTTCCAGAAATCATTTAAATTTTAAACTTAAGGTAAAATAAATCAACTCCCAGCACTCTGAAATGCTGACCAGGAAGGCAAACTCAAAAGCCATGGCAAAACAACAGCATTAAACAATCAGATGGCTTTGATCTATTATAATAAACCAAGAGAAACAACCAACGCGTCAAATTCAAAATGCTTCCCTCCCCATGTAACTAAAATCCAGTTTACCATCAAAGTACAAAAGAAATAACAAAATAAACTTAGTCTTGGTTCAGCAACGAATCAAATCTACTGAATCAAGCAAACCCCCAGAATTGAACTGAACGCAAGCTACGTTCTTTACATGCTAGAAAAAGCTAAAATTAGAAACCAAAACTTTAGCCTAAGACTACGGAAGAATCAAATTCCATAGCACGAAACGAGAACTAGGGTTTAAGTGAGCTAAAAAAGATCGACCCTTTCTATCTTTTCTCAGATTGATGAAACTAGGGTTTTGATGGAAAATTCGTAAAATAATGCAAAGGAGACAAAAGATTAAACGAGGAACAAGAAAACATACGACGAAGGTTGAGATTGCGAGCAAAGAAATGAAGCGTGCGTCCGTTAAAAATTAGGGATTTCGAAGCAGAAAAGGGGGGCGAAATCTAGAGAGAGGGGGGACGGGAAAACAAAAGAGGGGAAGGAATGAAGAGAGAAATTCGTAGGAGAGAAGGGTGTGGGGCTTTGACTATTTTTATTCCCTTTTTTTAGCTTGGCTGATCGATGAGATTACGATTATTTATTTATTTTAGCTTTGGCAATTAGGCTTTGTTTTCTTGCTTTGCTCTCAAACAATTAAAAAGAGGAGAGAAATTGGGGGGCAATGGTATCTACTCAAAATTGAAGGGAAAAACTGTTTTTAATTGTTTTCATGTTCGTTTTTTCCGTTTTGTCCTTGAATAGTTTGTTATTTTTATCTGTCTTTTTTAGTAGGGGTAAGTATTAGATCGAGTTAAGTAAAAAAATTAAGCTATTTAAGTTTACGAGTCTTATTTTACGACTAAAATTTTATTTAAAATTTTATCGATTCGAGTTAAGTTTTCGAACTTCTGTACAAATTTAATTATTATTATTTATAATATCATAGTATATATTGATTTTAATTTAAACAATTTCTATATTCATATAGAATATACATGTATATATATTTTTCACATGTGATACATATATATCTTGTGTAGAATTGAAGGACTATTTGAACATGAAAATTGATTCATTAATTATTAAAAATTTTAAATTATCTAAATTTATATCATAATTCAAATTTTATTTGAAATTTTTTTAAACTTTTTTTACGTCAAATCAAGTTAAAAATTTTATTTTCTAAAGTTAAATTTTGCTCACTTCTATCCCCTAAGATGAGGAGAGAAAAGTGGGAGCTATAATGGGAAATTAATTGCTTTAAAGTGTTGATTAAGCGTGGAGTACTTGAGTTGAGAGCGTGGGCGTGGGATACTTTTCAAACCTTGGGTTTAAATAACATGCACCCATCCAAACCAATAAAATTAATTATTAAGGTAATGATAATTGGTATTTTTTTATATATACAAAAAAAATTTTTGTCGAAAGACTCACGTACTAAAATTAAATGTGCGAGCGAGTTAGTCCGAATTATCAAAGAAAAGGCCTGAGAATCGGAAAGACGACAAAAAAATAATAAATGATATAAATATTATGTTAGTTTTAGAAGATTCGGATTTATTTATAATAATAATAATAATAAAAAATACGGTAAGAGAACACTTGAGCTGATCAGGTGGTGGCTCTGTTGCATGTGTCATCTCCTCCATCAGCTTCCACTCTATTGTACAACATTTCCTCACTCCCGGTGTAACTTTGAATAAATCAGCAAATTGCATTTTTCGTCCAGGATTAAAAGGGGTAATTGCCCGGATATTTTTTTTTTGGAATTTATTTGGCCAAATACCCCTATCAACAATATTTTAAAAAATATCTCTATTTAGGTCAAGCAGGATGTATTTGCGTCCTGTAAAACGCGAATTTTGTGTAATAAAAATTTAATTTTTTCTTACTTATTCACTCAATACAAAATTCGCGTCCTACAGAACACAAGTTCCAAACTCGCGTTCTGCAGGACGCAAGTTCGCCCTACATAACCCAAATAAGAGTATTTTTTCAAATATTATTAAAAGAGGTATTTGGCTAAATAAATTCCAAAAAGAAATATTTGACCAATTACCCCGATTAAAAAAACAATTTAACAACCAACTGGACGGTGATAACGATTTTATTTTGGTTTAAGGCGCAAGGTTCTTGAACTTTAAAAAAATAATTAAATTATTAAATTTGTTTACACCCAATTAGATTATTGAATTAATAAATTAACAACCAACTGTAATGTACTATGTGACATTAATATCTAAAAAACTGTCAGATCAAAATTAGTCAAATGATTTAATTGATCTAATTTATTAATAATATAAAGTCAAAAATACCTCAAAACGTTTGACCTTTGGTCACTTTAACCCCTATTCTTTTTTTATGCAAACAGTTATCTAACGTTTTATTTTCGTTCAAAATACACCCTCGACGGATGGATACCGTCAGTCAACTAACAGTCTACCCCTTCGATGACGTGGCATGTTTGTGGTGATGCCATGTGGCACTTTACTGATATGGCATATATTTTTTATTTTTTAAAAATAATTAAAATTTTATTTTTTAAAAAATCAATTATTTTTTGTATTTTTAACCATCATATGATTTTACGTGTCACTTTGCTGACGTGAGATTATCTGATTGGTTAAAAATATTTAAATATTAATTATTTTTTAAAAAATAAAAATTTTAATATTTTTAAGTAAATCTTTTAAAAAATCAATTTTTTTATATTGTTTAACCAATCAGTTAATGTCACGTGATACTTTACTGACGTGATATCATTTGATTGGTCAAAAATTAAAAATAATTAATTTTTTTCCAATATATATATATATATATTTTATAAAAACTGTGATGTCACGTCAACAAAGTGTCGCGTGGCATCACCATATTTTCAAAGGGCGTTGTCCGTTGGTTAACTAGCGGACTAGCAGTTCTCATTCACTGAGGATAAATATTGAACAAAAATAAAATATTAAAATCTACTTACATAAAAAATAATAAAGATTAAAGTGACTAAAAGTTCAAGCTATTTTTATTTTATTTTATGCACATTATATATATAAACACACTATATTAACGCTTAAATATAGAGAGGAAGAAAGGGGGGAAAGGATTGTACTAAGCCCCCCCAAATTCTAATATGATAATATTTGAACATTCTTCCGAGTTGTAAAGTAACATGGATTAACAGATATCCCCATTAAACTACTGGCCAACAACATTCAACCAAGATCCACAGCCTATAAACAATTCCCCATTAAATTATTGGTTGTTAGATATGGTGGTTGACCAGAACAACTTAAAACAGCATGAACGAGCATTCTAACTTATGGCCATAATTAACCTAAAACATGATTTGGGCGACGGATACTGGAGTTATGAAAGTTCGACTACTGAACACACAAAAGACAAGCTACTTTCTTTGTGTATGTTTTTGTTGCTAGAGAGAGTAATTTGATCCGACCAGAACTGGCTCAACAAAAACACAGTTCCCTTCTTATTTCTTTCTATTATGAAAATACAAAGAGGTTACCCTCACAATCAAAATTGCATACCGACTAAGCACAACAAAGAAACTAAATTTAAAAAGAAAGAAAAATTAAAAACTTACAAAGGGTCCACAATTCCGAGGACCCCAAACCCTTGTAGGTGTTGTCTTTCAACCACCTGAAAAAGCTCTTATCAAAATCTGTTCATGCTGCGAGCCAAACGGAGGAGGAAATGCCCATCATCTCTGCTCAGAATCTGGATATCAATACACAAATAATTTACTGTTAGCTATTTACTAGTTCGATCAAACAGGACTTTAGTTTGAAACAAAAGAAAACACGGTGTTTGGTTTTAACTTCCAAACCAACCATCACAACCGAGAAAACTCATTTACTCAACACCAGGGGAATAGGTGACAATGCAAATATGCAGGCTTATTTTGCATACAAGTTCAAATAGTTAAGTTCACTGTCAGAAAATAGATTCATAAATTAAAAATATTATGTGTAATTAGATAGGATTATGTGGATATCTTCTAGTAGTTACAATCCCTAACTTTAAGGGATTGTATCTTTCCCTAGAATTAGTTACTTTCCTAACTTGAGAGTTACCTAAGTTATGGATACAGCCTGTATATAAATATGTAACAAATCTTACAGAAAATAAGTCAATAACAGAGAATTACTCTACTTTTCACATGGTATGAGAGCTTGGTTAGCTCTTTCTTGGGTCCTGTTAATCTCCGTCTGACAACCTCCTTTTTTCCCCCTAAAATCCTTCCCTTGAGTGCGTATTGTTAACCCAACAAAAAACATGGTTGAGGAGGTCGATACCAGCAATTCTGAGACTATGCAAGGAGTTACAGTGAATGAAGGGGGTTATTCTAATCCGATAGGTGACTTGCAAAATATACAAGCTGCCTATAGGTTGAATGGAAAAACTACCTTAAATGGTCTCAGCTAGTTTGTACCTTTCTAAAGGGTAGAGGTAAATTAAGTCATCTTCTTGGAAGTGGACCTAAGAAGGGAGATCCTAAGTTTGATTCTTGGGATAACATGATTCATTAGTAATGTCTTGGTTATGGAATTCTATGGTGCCAGAAATCAGTGATACATGCATGTTTCTCAATACAGCTCAAGAGATATGGGAGGCTGTAAAACAAACCTATCAAAGGTTAAAGATGCTGCCCAAATCTATGAAATCAAGACCAAGATTTCATCCACCAAGCAGGGAAACAGGTCAATCATAGAATATTCTAACTTACTGCAGAACCTGTGCCAGGAGATGGATCACTACCAGTGTATCCAAATGAAGTGTAGTGAAGATGCAGCAGTCCTAAAGAGATTTGTTGAAAAAGACAGAATTTATTATTTTCTTGCTGGACTAAATATTGAATTCGATGCAGTGAGAGCCTAGATTCTTGGAAAGGAGGATCTGCCCTCACTAAATGAAGCTATTGCAATCATTCGTGCTAAGTAAGGAAGAAGATGAGTTATGATTGAAAGCAGTCAAGTGGAGAGTTCAGCATTAGTCACTAGAGCTGTAACCGAGGGAAAAATTGGTCTGGAACAGCAGATCACTAAAGATAATAAACCAGAAGCAGCAAAAACAGTGAACATGGATTCTCTATGGTGTACATATTTCAAGAAACCGCGCCACACAAAGGAGAAGTGCTGGAGACTTCATGGGAAGTCACAAACAGCAAGCAAAAATTTTTCAGAGAGAGGGGGATCATCAAGAGGACAAGGAAGAGCATATACAACCAAACAGTTGGTCGAGGACTCTCAATAACAGCCTATTGAGTTCAACATAGAAGAAATAGAGAAACTGAAGAGCTTGTTAGGGTCTCTAGAAAAAACCTCCTCTATAGGTACATGTAGTCTGGTTTTCTCAGGTATATCCTCTTCTCAGGACTAAAGCCTCGGATTTACCTACCCAAAGCTCCTGGGTAATTGACTCAGGGGCTACAGATCACATGACCAATTCTTCACTCAGATTTATCACTTATACACCCTGTCCTAGTAACAGAAAAATAACAGTTGCAGATGGTACTATGATAACAGTGGCTGGTCAAGGGGATATTATTATAAGTAAAACCCTTACACTAAAAAACGTCATTCATGTACCAAAACTATTTACTAATCTTCTATCCATCCAGAAAATTACCAAGGACACTAACTGCAGTGTTCTTTTTCATCCTACTCAATGTATTTTTCAGGAACAAGAAACGAGGAGGATGATTGGGCGCGCTAAAGAAGTAAATGGCCTTTCAGTGCCCTGAATTCCCCACCTTTTTCACTTGTATCAGAATCTAAAACCAATAAAGACCAAATATGGCTTCATCACCTCCGCCTTGGTCACCCATCCTTTAAAGTTATAAGGCTTATGTTTCCCTCCTTGTTTAAATCCTCAAATATTGAAGAATTTCATTGTGACATGCGAACTTGCAAAGCATAAACACACTTCTTTTCCAGTGAGTACTAAAAAGGCCTCCAACCCTTTTACCCTCATTCACAGTGATGTTTGGGGGCCATCCACTATTCCAAATATAACTGAGGCTCGATGGTTTGACTCATTCATAGATGATTGTACCCGAGTGTCATGGATATTTCTCCTAAAACAGAAATCAGATGTAAGCTCTACCATTAAAACCTTCTATACCATGATTAAAACTCAGTTTGGGGCAGACATAAAAAGGTTTTGATCAGACAATACTAAGGACTATTTCAACCAAGTCCTATCACCCTTTTTTCAAGAGAAAGGCATCATACATGAATCCTCTTGTGTGAATACCCCTCAATAGAACGGTGTGGCAGAAAGAAAGAATGGCCATGTCCTTGCCATAACAAGAGCCCTTTTGTTTCAAAAAAATATCCCTAAACAGTATTGGGGGGGAGCTGTGTTAACTGCCACTTATATGATAAACAGACTACCCACTAAAGTCCTTGAATCTCAAAGCCCTATTCAAATCCTTAAACCTAAAATATTTGGTTGTGTTGCCTTTGTTCATATACACTATCAAAATAGGGGTAAGCTTGATCCAAGGGCATTAAAATGTATCTTTGTTGGTTACTCTTCCACTCAAAAGAGATACAAGTGCTATCATCCACCTACAAGGAAACACTTCATTTCTGCTGATGTCACCTTCGCAGAAAAGGAAAACTATTTTACTCGCCCTTATCTTCAGGGGGAGATTTCATTTAGGGAAGATAAGGATAGAGATTGTTTCCTACTTCAGCCTCTCATTGACTTCCCTGCACCAACTTAGCAGCAGCCTATTCCTGTCCAACAACCTGTTTTTGACCAGCAACAGCCTATTCCTGTCCAACAGCCTGTTTTTGACCACTAGCAGCCTATTCTTGTCCAACAACCTGTTTTTAACCAACCTACAACCTTACAATCTGATCCTAATACCCCTCAGCCAAAGACTCAGGACACTACTCGTCCACTGCTGGTCTACTCAAGGAAGAAGGCACCAGTGCAGGTTCAATCATCCTCCTCTCCCATACAAACCGAGGTAACTACTGAAACCATCTTTGATCCAAATACCACTGAAAACTCTGATTCTGTTTCTGATCACAGGGATTTTGATTTTCCTATTGCAATTAGAAAAGGAAAAAGAACTTGCACCACAAAAAACCCTCGATACCTATTCATGTCCTACAAGAACTTATCTCACAACCACAAGGCCTTCCTTACTAGCCTAAATACCATTGCCATTCCTAAAACTGTGTTCGAGGCATTAGAAAATGAGAATTGAAAATCACAGGGATTTTGATTTTCCTATTGCAATTAGAAAAGGAAAAAGAACTTGCACCACAAAAAACCCTCGTTACCTATTCACGTCCTACAGGAACTTATCTCACAACCACAAGGCCTTCCTTACTAGCCTAAATACCATTGCCATTCCTAAAACTGTGTCCGAGGCATTAGAAAATGAGAATTGGAAGAATGCCATGCAAGTTGAAATGGAAGCACTTGAGAAGAACAAGACATGAGACTTGGTAAAACTGCCAGAAGGGAAAAAACAATGGGGTGCAGATGGGTGTTTACTGTAAAGTACAAGTCAGATGGTTCTTTAGAGAGGTACAAAGCAAGGTTAGTGGCTAAGGGGTACTCTCAAACCTATGGGATAGACTACTTTGAAACATTTGCTCCTGTTGCAAAGATGAATATTGTGAGAATTTTATCGTCATTAGCTGCCAATCAAGGATGGAAATTACAACAATATTGACATTAAGAATGCTTTTTTGCATGAGGATCTTGAGGAGGAAGTGTACATAGACATCCTACCTGGATTTAGTCCAAGTGCTGGACAAGTAGTGTGCAAATTATAAAAGGCCCTGTATGGGCTAAAGCAGTCCCCAAGAGCCTGGTTTGGAAGATTTACCAAAGTAATGCTGAGACTAGGCTACAAACAGAGTCAAGGTGATCATACTTTATTTGTGAAACATTCCTCTTTAGGGGGAGCTACTGTTTTATTAGTCTATGTAGATGATATCATAGTTACAGGGGATGATTTGAAAGGAATTGATGACCTAAAGAAGTGTTTGGTGAAGGAGTTTGAAGTTAAAGATCTTGGAAGACTAAAATACTTCCTTGGTATTTGTTGTTTAGCAAGAGTAAAATAGAGTTATAATTCTATTAGGTGTTGTAATCTTATCCTAGTAAAGTTATAATTCTATTAGGAGATGTAATCTTACCCTAACAAGTAGTTTAGTTTTATTTGAACTTTGTAAAGAGATAAAAGTCCTATCCTTGTAGTTAATTACTAAGGATAAAACTCCTTGTAAAAATTCTTTAAAAGGACTTTCTGTTGTACATCGAAATTAACAGAGTAATTCTAATAAAGCTCTGATTTAGCAGTCACAAGTCTGCTTCCTCAATCAGAATAGCAGATGGTTCTCTATCCACAGTTAAAGGGAGTGGTTCAATTCAGTTAAATGATCAGCTAGTGTTATCTGATGTTCTATATGTTCCCAATCTTGCTTGCAACCTACTATTTGTGAGTAAATTGGTTATGGATGTTAATTGTGATGTTAATTTTGGGATTGTTGGTTGTGTTTTTCAGGCACGAGACTCAAAGAGGGTGATTGGCAGTGCTAGGTTGTGCAATGGCTTATACTTACTTGATGGACTCCCCTCTCAGAATTCAATTTTTTCCACTTGCCTTAAGACTTCAATTTCCTCCACCAATTCGATTTCTAGTGAAATAATGCTAGGTGACAAAAGAGACGGTATGCAAGCTAAATAAATCACTCTATGGGTTGAAGCAGTCCCCTAGAGCATGGTTTGAGAGATTTGCGAAGGCTAGGGTTCAAAATGGTTTCAAGCAAAGCCAAGCAGACCATACTTTGTTTAGAAAGGTGGCATTCAATGGTAAGATGACTCTCTTAATTGTCTATGTTGATGATATGATTATCACTGGGGATGACATAGAAGGAATAGAGAAGCTCAAAACTGTTTTAGCAAAGGAGTTCGAAACCAAGGACTTGGGAAGTCTTAGGTACTTCTTGGGAATGGAAGTTGCAAGATCAAAGGAAGGTTTGGTTATCAATCAAAGGAAGTATATCCTTGATCTACTCACAGAGACTGGAAAGCTTGGGTGTAGACCAGTTGACACTACTCACAGAGACTGGAAAGCTTGGGTGTAGACCAGTTGACACTCCAATGGACCCAGGTTTGAAATTTGGTAAAGAAGCTATGGGGAATCCTGTGAACAAGGAATCCTACCAAAGGCTGGTTGGAAAGTTGATTTATCTTTCACTCACTAGACCAGATATTGCATACTCAGTGGGCATAGTTAGCTAGCACATGAGTGACCCCCGAGAAGAGCACTTAGAGGCTGTTAATAGGATCCTAAGGTACTTGAAGTTCACACCAGGATCTGGGCTTATTTTCAAGAAACACCAGGACAGAACAGTGAAAGTGTATACAGACTCAAGTTGGGCAGGTGAATTAACAGATAGGAGATCCGTAAGTGGTTATTGCACCTTTATGGGGGGTGTAACAGTTACTTGGAGAAGTAAAAAACAATCGGTTGTCTCTAGGAGCAGTGCTGAGGCAGAGTTTAGGGCAATGGCCCTTGGGATATGTGAAGGAATGTGGATTAAGAAGCTTCTGACTGAACTAGAGTTGGATGGAAGTTCACAGTTTGAAATTTATAGTGACAGCCAATCGGCAATGAGCATTGTAAGGAATCCCGTGCAACATGACAGGACCAAACATATTGAAATAGATAGACATTTTATCTATGAGATGGTCAACAATGGGATTGTAAGGCTGAACTACATTCCTACCAAAGACCAGCTTGCGGATATCTTCACCAAGGCACTACCAAGAGCAACCTTTGATGTGCTTTCATCCAAACTGGGTGTATACAACATTTACACGTCAGTTTGAGGGGGAGTGTTGGTTAGCACGACTAAAATAGAGTTATAATTCTATTAGGAGTTGTAATCTTATCCTAGTAAAGTTATAATTCTATTAGGAGATGTAATCTTATCCTAACAAGTAGTTTAGTTTTATTTAAACTTTGTAAAGAGATAAAAGTCCTATCCTTGTAGTTAATTACTAAGGATAAAACTCATTGTAAAAAGTCTTTAAAAGGACTTTCTGTTGTACATCAAAATTAACAGAGTAATTCTAATAAAGCTCTGATTTCTACAGTATTGAAGTGGCATATTCACAGCAAGGGATCTTCATATCTCAACAAAAATACACCCTAGACTTGTTGACAGAAACTGGCAAACTAGGGTGCAGACCAGCAGAAACACCAATAGAAGTTATTCACAAAATTGGAGATACAATAGAGGATGCAGTAGTGGACAGAAGCTCATATTAGAGACTTGTGGGAAGACTGGTTTACTTATCACACACCAGACCAGACATTGCCTATGCAGTTGGGGTTGTGAGCCAATTCATGCACAACCCTAAAGAATCACACCTAAGGGTTGTGACTCAAATTCTACAGTATTTAAAGGGCACACCAGACATAGAAGTTATATTTAAAAAAGGAGGAAATTTGACGTTTGAAGTCTATACTAATGCAGACTATGCAGGGTCCGTGGTTGATAAAAGATCAACGTCAGGATACTGCACCTTTCTAGGAGGAAATCTAGTGACATGGAGAAGCAAAAAGCAGAATGTTGTGGCTAGATCCAATGCAGAAGCTGAGTTTAGAGCAATGGGACTTGGGATATGTGAATTGTTATGGCTAAAGATTATTTTGGAGGATTTAAAGATCAAATGGGAAGGCTCAATGAAGTTGTACTGTGATAATAAATCAACAATCAATATTGCTCATAATCCAGTTCAACATGACAGGACAAAACATGTTGAAGTGGATAGACATTTCATAAAGGAGAAACTTGACAGTGGACTAATTTGTACTCCCTATGTGTCCACTGGAGAACAAGTTACAGATATACTTACTAAGGGGCTACCTGGGAAGTATTTTTAGAAGTTAACAAGCAAGCTGAAGATGGAGGACATCCATTCCCCAGCTTGAGGGGGAGTGTCAGAAAATAGATTCATAAATTAGAAATATTATGTGTAATTAGATAGGATTCTGTGGATATCTTCTAGTAGTTACAATCCCTAACTTTAAGGGATTGTATCTTTCCCTAGAATTAGTTACTTTCCTAACTTGAGAGTTACCTAAGTTAAGGATACAACCTGTATATAAATATGTAACAAATCTTACAGAAAATAAGTCAATAACAGAGAATTACTCTACTTTTCACATTCACAAGAACTGACATAGTGTAAAAGGAAATAAACTACAGATACAAGTTCAAATAGTTATTTTCATAGGCAACACTAGACAAATATAATAGAAAAAGGATATCATCGTACTTGCATATCTCCTTAGTGAACCATTTCCATTAAGTGAAAAATGCACTGGCTTCCTTTCATGACCAAAAGATAGAATTTCTTGCATTCTTTCGGGCCAATCTGAATTTAATCTACGGGCAAAATCTTCCACCTCCCTAAACAAAAGATAAAAAAATCATTCAGGTTATATATACAAATTTCCTCCAACATACTGTAAAACAAGTATAAGATACTGAAATTGTTACTTCATTCGCTACAATCAGCATACTATTTTTCCTAAATTCAAATGAACAACAACTAAAAATAATATGGACAATTACACAGATTTCAAATTGATCAATGGTTTTAGATTATTAAAAATTCCAAAATAGTCCCGATTACAGAATAAATACAATATCAGACTGTTTCTATTACTATAGAGATGCAACAGCATTTCCCTCTAGATATATAAAGGGACTTAAATGCGTATCACTGAGAAATGAATAAGTTCATGTCATAGTGTCTATTAAGTCTGTGAGTTAATACGTGTATGATAGGTAATCTAACTCTATCATAACTATGTAGTTTAGTTATAATCTAACTCTATCATAACTATGTAGTTTAGTTATAATCTAACTCTATCATTGTAAAGGATAAAAGTTCAATCCTAATAGGTTAACTACTCTGTGTAAAACTCCTCTGTAAAAGTCTATAAATAGACTTCTTCTCTTGTATATCGAAACAACAAGAAGAGTATTCAAACTCTCTTTTCTACATGGTATCAAGTTAGGTCAATACTATCCCCTCAAAACCTTTTTTTTTTTTTTTTTCTTTCTTTCCTTTTTTCGATCGGATCTACACCTCTCCATGACTAATTCTCGATCCTGCTACATCGAAATTAGCTCTCAAAACAGCCCTCGTTCATCCGATTTCCAACTCTCGGATGCTTCTCTTTCTCCCATTACATCCTATAAACTAAATGGAAACAACTACCTTCCTTGGTCTCCAACTGCCATGGGGCTGTACATTACGGGAAGAAGGAAAGCTTCCTATCTCTCGGACTCAACTCGCATTTCCGGATGAGTCCGACCCACCTACTCTAATTGGTTGAGTGAAAACACCATGATAATGTCGTGGTTAATTAATTCCATGGTACCGAAATTGGAGAAAATTTTATGCTTTATCAAACTGCAGCAGAAATTTGGAATCTTTGCCAGAGATACTTATTCAGTGTTGACAACACACCGTAACTCTTTTGAGTTGAGAATAAGATCAAAGATCTCGAGACAAGGGAGGTAAACAGTGGCACAATATTTTGAGTCCTAACCAAATCTTTGGCAGCAAATAGATCTGTATGAAGCTAATGAATAGAAGTGTCACGATGACATTAGCTTCTACAATAAGCTCAAAAATCAGAGGAGGGTGTTCCAGTTTCTCTCAGACTGAATGGAGAATTTGATGGAGAGCCAGCAGGATTTTAGCCACTAAACCACTACCACTGGTTCGAGAAGCTTTTTCGAAATCCGAAGGGAAGAAAGCGGACTTTCCCCGATGGTGCCAAAGTGATCCAGCAAACAAAAGCTTCGCTCTTCTTACAAACTCCAACTCGGGAGTAAACAAAGGAGGGGAGACCTTGGTGTGACCACTTGCAAAAGGTTGGGCATGTGATGGACCAATGTTGAGGCTGCATGGAAAACCAGCAGACTGGAAGCCTCCTAAATCCCAGATTCGAGAAAGAATCCCATCTTGCATCTTCTGAAAATTCCTCCAAAGCTTTAGTAGACAACAGATCAAGGAACTCCAACAGATTTTTACTCACCTATCATCTAAACCTGTTCCTAATGCCTTAACAGCCATCAAGGTAGTATTTCTTGCTTAGCAACAACTAGTGCATTTAATTGGATAGTCGATTCTGGTGCCTCTCGATCATATGACAGAAATCCTACACTCTTCAACAATCATAGTAACCACAAGTCTCCTTCCTCCATAAAGATAGCCGATGGTTCCCTTACAACAGTAGTAAAAGGGAGTGGTTCATTCGATTGAGTAGCAAGATCATATTGTCCGATGTTCTTTATGTTCCCAAACTCACATGCAATTTATTATACATTAGCAAATTGGTTCAGGATGTTAAATGTGAGGTTAACTTTGGGGTTCTTTGGTTGTGTTTTTTGAGCATGGGGCTCAAGACGGTGATTGGCGGTGCTAGGCTGTGTAACGGCTTATATATCCTTGATGGCCTACCCTATCTCAATCCTTCTATTTCCAATTGCTTTAGAACATCGTTTTTTTCTAGCAGATTTCCCTTGAATGATATTATGCTTTTGCATCTTGATTAGGACATCCAAGTTTCTACTACCTTGCAAAGTTGTTTCCTAATTTCTTCATTAATAAAAATCACTCTTCTTTTACTTGTGAAGTATGTCAAATGGCTAAACATACGAGAAAACCATATGTTCCTTCTCACTATAAACCTACTTCACCATTTTCTATCATACACAGTGACATTTGGGGCCCTTCTAAAGTAAAAACATCTCTGGGTCTAGATGGTTTGTGTCGTTTATTAATGATTTTTCTAGAACAACTTGGACCTTTTTGATGAAAGAAAAATCTGAAGTTGAGAGAATTTTTAAAAGTTTTTATCACATGGTCAAAACTCAATTCGAGAAACAAATTAAAATAGTGAGGAGTGATAATGAGAGTGAATATCTTAGCAAATCTCTTGGGTATTTTTTCAAAGAAAAAGGCATCTTTCATCTTACTTCTTGTGTCAACACCCCTCAACAAAATGGAGTGGCCGAAAGAAAAAATAGACATTTACTAGAGGTGACTAGGTCCCTATTATTTTTTCGCCAATGCACCTAATTATCTATGGGGAAGCTCTTCATCGCCACCTACCTAATCAATAGGATGCCAAGCAAGACACTAGGACTCAAAGTACCCACTGAAACTCTTTTCCAAAAATTTCCACATTTTAAACCATTATCCTCTGTTCTTCCTCTTCGAGTTTTTGGATGCACATCTTTTGTTCATGTGCATCGCAATAATAGGAGTAAACTTGATCCTAGGGCTCTACGTTGTGTGTTTATAGGGTATTCATCGAGTCGGAAGGGTTACAAGTGTTACGCCCATTACCAAGAAAACCTATATCTCTTTTGATGTTACTTTCTTTGAAAATAAACCTTACTTTGCAGAACTGAAATTGGGGAGAGATACAAGGAATCTCAGCCCTTGCATGATCCATGACCCATTATTTCCTTGCCTATTCTTGATGTAAGTACCTTTGCTCTGCAAAATACTTCTTCCGAGCCTACTGATGAAATTGTGAGTACTACTCTTAATCCTCAGACACACCTTCTCCACAGTCTAAAACTACCAGCCCTTATACAACACCTCCTCCAATGATTAAAACTATACCACATACATCACCTAACTCTCCACAACCACCGGAAAGACAACTCGGTGTCTATACAAGAAGAAAAAGAAACTTGACCGAGGCGGTTAGTCACCAACACTTAACACTTGCCAAGAACTAGCTTTGAGTCATGCTGCTTTGGAGACAAGAGGTAATGTTATTCCACAAGATTCTACTACTGTTAACTTAGATGAGTTTCCTATTGCTATTAGAAAGGGGTAAGGAAAATGTACCGCTTATCCTATTAACAGTTTATTGCCTATGGGAAATTAATGCCGGATTCAAAGCTTTTACAGCTAACATTGACAAAGACATAAGAATTCCCAAGACAGTGGAAGAGGCCTTTAACAATCCAGAATGGAGGAAAGCAGTTGAAGAGGAAATTGAGGCATTACAAAAGAACAATACCGGAGCATGACAGATCCGCGAGGAAGGAAAAAAGGTGTGGGGTGTAAATGGGTCTTTACTGGTCAAGTACCATTTGGGATGGGAGTGTTGAGAGATACAAGGCAAGGTTGGTGGCTAAAGGGTTTACTCAATCATATGGTGTAGACTATCAAGAAACTTTTGCACTGTAGCAAAGTTAAACACCATCAGGATATTGCTTTGATGGCGATTAACAAGGATTGAAAGCTGCATCGGTTGGACATCAAAAACGCATTTCTAAATGGTAGACTTGAGGAGGAAGTGTACATGCAGGTTCCACCTGGTTTAGAAGAGAATACCACAACAAAGACAGTGTGCAAACTGAATAGATCATTGTACGGCTTGAAGCAATCCCCTAGAGCATGGTTTGACAGGTTTGCTAGAGCTATGGTTCAGAATGATTTCAAGCAAAGTCAAGCAGACCATACATTATTTAGAAAAGCTACACCAGATGGTAGGATAACTCTCCTAATTGTCTATGTTGATGATATCATTATTACTGGTGATGACATAGAAGAAATAGAGAAGCTGAAAATTGTTCTAGCAAAGGAGTTCGAAACTAAGGACTTAAGAAGCCTTAGGTACTTCTTGGGAATGGAAGTTGCAAGATCAAAAGAAGGGTTAGTTATCAACCAAAGGAAATACATTCTAGATCTACTTACAGAAACTGGAATGCTCGGGTGTAGACCAGCAGAATCTCCAATGGAACCAGGTTTGAAATTCAAGAAAGATGGAATGGGAATCCGGTGAATAAAGAGTCCTACCAAAAGGCTGGTAGGAAAACTAATCTACCTCTCACTCACCGGACGACATTGCATACTCAAAGTGAGTATAGTGAGTCAACACATGAGTAATCCTCGAGAAGAGCACATGGAGGCGGTCGATAGGATCCCGAGGTACTGAAGTTTACACGTGGTCTGGACTTATTTTTAAAACATCCAGCAGAATCGTAAAAGTCTACACATGGACTAAGTCGGGCGGGAGAACTAACAGATAGAAGGTTTGTGAGTGGCTATTGTACGTTTGTGTGGGGAAATCTGGTCACTTGGAGAAGTAAAAAGCAGGCTGTTGTATCTAGAAGCAGTGCAAAAGCAGAATTCAGAGCTATGGCTCTTGGAATATATGAGGAATGTGGATTAAAAAACTCTTCACGAGTTAGAGTTGGATGGAAAGTTAGAATTTGAGGTTTACTGGTGATAGTCAATCAAGAATGAGCATTGCCAAGAATCCAGTCTTGACATGACCGGACTAAACATATTGAAATAGATAGGCACTTTATCTATGAGAAGGTCAATAATGGAGTAATAAAGTTTCATTATATTCCAACCAAGAATCAACTTGCTGATATCTTCACCAAAGCACTTCCTAGGGCAAATTTTGATGAGTTTTCATCCAAACTGGGTGTACACAACATATACACGCCAATTTGAGGGGGAGTGTGAGTTAATACGTGTATGATAGGTAATCTAACTCTATCATAACTATGTAGTTTAGTTATAATCTAACTCTATCATAACTATGTAGTTTAGTTATAATCTAACTCTATCATTGTAAAGGATAAAAGTTCAATCCTAATAGGTTAACTACTCTGTGTAAAACTCCTCTGTAAAAGTCTATAAATAGACTTCTTCTCTTGTATATCGAAACAACAAGAAGAGTATTCAAACTCTTTTTTCTACAAAGTCCAGTTATTACAATGTTTATTCGTCAGCTAATCCCATGGGACACTTGTCTAAGATAGATCAATAGAAAATTAAGGGAAAGGGAGAGAAAGGAAGAAAGAGAGACAAAAGAAATGACACCAACATATCCTTAACCCTTATTTTGCCTCCCAAATATGCAAAATAAAACACCTACGTGACAATAAATCAATATATAGAGAGTCCAAAAACCACAAAATCATGGATAGTTGAAAAAGATAAAAACACCAAATCTTAAAGCAAAAACTCTGGGGTTACATGACCACTTTTTCCTTTGATGTTCCAGAGGAGGAAGGGGGGCAAAGGCTAAAGAAGAAGAGGAAGATTTACATGGAAAAAATCCATCTTTACCTGTCTATTTTTTCTTTCAATGCTGGATCAATCTCGTCATCAATATCACCATCATCAAGCTCATTCTTACTGGCAAAAATATCATCTTCAACATCATGTAAGTTCGAGCTAGCACCAACACCGGCCCAACTTTTCTGACCAACTTCGACATGTAAGCACACTGAGTTAAGACCATTTAGCTCCTGGAACAGGAGAACTTTTAGTAACTTGTCAGTATTCCAAGAAAGATAAAAGAAGCTATAATCGATGAGGTTCACACCTTAATATGGTTTTTAATGGCTTCATTGGTAGATGTGCTCTTCTGCTGATCTTTTCTTCTTTGGTTCTTCTTTTTACTCTTTGAAATTTTAATTCCTTTAGAATCTGCAAAACAGAAGTCCCTTACCTTGTATGAAGCCTTCAGAAAGAATTAGAAAAAAAAGAAGACTAAGAGGCAAAGCTTATGGTGCCCATGAAAGCAGAACAATTTTAAATGGTTATAATTCCAGTATATAAAACATGTGTGCTGGTACAGATGCCAAATATCAAACAAACAAGTATAATTAGTGCTCTAAACATTTAGTCAGTTAATTGATGTCCATAATTGAGTGTAAAATCTCAAAATTTCAGTTTTAGTTTGTTGGAAAATTATTCCTAAATAAAGATCCTCAACAATGATGATTGGAGGAAACAAATAAGTACATTAATCATTTTATTATCCTGTTCATTAAAAAGTTCTCCACTGTAAAACAGGTCACCTGTAACATCTTCAAAGAAAGGTCATGTTCTTTCCATGCCTTCAAAATAAAAATCATCAAAATGGTTTCTGATAAAGGAACACAAAAGAGTTTGCTCTTTCTTGTCCAATTCAGGCTATATGATCAACTTTTCAGTCCTCAACAACTCCCAAATGACTGCAGAGAAATAAATGACATTTGGGCATTGAGGTTGAGATTGACACATGAGATGCAACCAGAACAAAACTGAACTATAGTACTATACTATTCTTTCTAGGAGAAAAGCTAAGGTATCTAATCAGTAAAACCATCTATCAAGACTATTTTGCCAATATAAGCAAATCAAGAAAACCAAGTAATCATGAAATAGAGAAGGTTTTACAGAACTATACTCCTTGGGATAGAAAATTAAATATATTCAAACAAAATATATCGGAACGTGATTTAAGCATACCTCCACTGTCTCCATTAATAAATGATAAAAGGTCATCAACTGAACGATCATCGACACGCTCTTCTTCAACCTCAACATTCTGAGACACAGAAGTCTTCACTTATTTACATGCATTTTAAGTAGGGAGTTGCATAATGATGCCTTATGAAGTTGATTGACAAAGCAAGTTCATCTCAACCAGAAAATGCTCTACTAAGGAGTAAAATTGCAGAGGGTAATTATCCCCCCCAAAAAATATTGCAGGGTGTAGGAAATAATCAGACAGAAAAGCCAAAAACAAGGAAGATAAAGTCACCTTTAGTTTCTGCCTCTCTTTTAGTTCCTTCCTCTTTTTTGCATACAATCTATTCAACAGTCGAATGCGTGGGTCATCAGTTGTGTTTTTTAAAGGCTCCAACTTTTCTTCCTAAACCAACAAAATAAGTATTAGAAATACAAATAGGGATTAAGATAACAGACATGATAAATAAAGAAGTTTTGTAGAAAAGCAATTTTCTAGCTTTAGGAAAAACTAATTAACGCATAAAAATAAAGCAGAATTTAAGTTTCTGCAGAAAAGAAGAAGAAAACAGAATTGATTTTCTGTTATTGAATATTTTCAAAAAATTACATCCCTTTACAGTGAATTTATAGACTCAAGTATTGGACTTTAGTTACAATTAGGAGTCCTAAGTACACAAGACATCTAACTCTATCTTTTAGGAAGTAAACTTTAATTTAAACTACTATTTACATGAGGACTCTAACTCTATCTTTAAACTTTAATTTAAACTACTATTTACATAAGGACTCTAACTCTATCGGATAATCTAACAAGTTTCAACTAACACCAGACACACCTCGGTAAGATCATCCGGCAAATGAAATATCTCACGTATCTCCTCAGGGCTTTTTCCCTCAATAATTCTTGCCAGAGCACGACTAGTAAGATCAACTAGAGGCTTTAACTGAAGGCTATCAGCAGCAGATGTCAACTCACAAAGTCTCTTTGTGTCCATTCGGATAAACTTTTCGTCAAAAGACTTGCGCTCCTTCAAATTGAAAAGGTAAACACAAATGAAGAGGAGAAGAAGCTCGGTGTCAGTTTGCAAAATGAAATTATCCTAGAAGCACGTATACATTTTCTTTTCCCAAAACTCGAAGTGGCAAAAGAAATGAATTTAACAAAGAAAGCCGTCTATACCTAATGAAAGTTAAAAATTGGCGCCGTTTATGCCACTCCAGAAAGATTAGAGTTCTATTTTACGAAAGCAAGGTGATAACACCAAAATATAAAAGGTAAATGCTAATTGAAAAACATTTTTAACCTACCTTGTTAGAGCGACCAGGTACTTGATGAAACCGACAATAATCAAGAATTAGGCTTAACATGGCAGGGTTTACTCGCTGAGGAAGAGATATAGCATAATTCTTGGACGATCCCACGCCCTTTTGTATCACTTCATGACATATCATGGGACAAAACATTGCAACCTCCTGTTCCACTTGTTGTATTGAGCCATCGGCAGTTTGAAGCCAAATGTACGACTTCATCATCTGAGAACAAATCCAACAATGCTTCAGCATTAAACTTAAAGATACACTCAAGAATAAACCAAGTGCACTCAAACAATGTAAAGCCCAATAACCAAATAGAAACATAGTTGTCATCCGCACCCATCTCAGGAAATTATTCTAATAGGGTGTCCATCTACCCTAACACTATGCAGATAAAAAATCAAGTTACAGCATTATTGCTAAAAATACAACTTTCTTCACAGCATAATATTTAGGTCAATATCAAACCAGAGCCAAATCTTTTCCTAGTTAACTACAATATTTAGTTGCTATGGAAATAAATATAACCTTGAACAATATGTCTTTTATACTCATAACAGAATCCAGAAGAATTCAATAGAAATTGCTCTTCTTTTGAACTATATAATAATGATTAACCTAAAACGTAAATAAGTGAACAGAAAAAAAAGACATACTTCACCAGGAAAATAAATACTCTATTAACTTAAGTGGATTCTATAAAACTCGTACCTCGGGTTTGGTGACTGCCATATCCACTTCTGACATTTCAAAGTATATTTTGCACACCAAGAAAGGTCTCTCTGTAAAGCTTGTTGTAGTAGAAGTTGTACACCCTGCTTCTCTGCTGCTCAAAGGGTTGGATGCCGTAGATCAAACAACAGCTTTGCACTTCTTAAGTGACAGAGACTCTCAAACCTGTAACAAGTTTCCCAGCGTACTTTTATCAATGTAAATTTTCCCACTTGCACGAACATTGATTTTGGAAGTAGATCACAAGAAGTACTTCAATTTGGATCATGAAGCTGTTCAACCAAAAACAATACGAAAATATGCAGCAGAGTTACAAACAGATATTTCAGCTTAAGTAGAATAACTGCATTAAATAAACAATTGTATCAAAATATAGACATATTTTTGCAGTTACGTAGTTAATTACAAAACATGTTGCAAGATATATATACGCCTAAGCACCTGCACAAAATACTTAAGGTGTCCCCAGAAAATAAATAAACTGTCTCAATCATATTTTCGATATACTTGTGAGTTAGCGTTCACATGCACTGTTAAAACCAATCAGACTAGATATATTGGACTGTCAAAACAAAACAAGGTTCTCAACATCATCAAGAATCTTATCACTGCTACCACTAGCTTCAAAGTCAAAGCCAGCAGCAGAAGTAAAATATATGACATTGCAGGGGAAAATCGAAAAGTATTTGAAAATTCAAATAATTGACAAGGATTATCTCAACCTTTCTCACACCAGAAAAAATGCTTGCCTTCTACTGAATTTGCTTTAAAGAACCACGCATTCCACATTAAGCATACAGATATTTTCAGTGCAGCAAGACAAGCAGGAGTCATGGCACCATGATTCCCTCATTGGAAATCAACATACAAATTTCTATTACAGACAAGCCTGACAACTATTGTTAAGCACTCCTCCGGTAAATTAAAGTCATCAATTAAGCATTCAAAGTTATGTATCTATAGCCACATGGTTGATGTGCTTGTGAGTCGTGATAAAGAAAAATGAGATAATCGAAACCGTTAAACCAAAGTTGAAACGTATCCTCTCAGTACCTCACCCCCTGCATTCCATTTGTCTTTGTTACAAATGGATAATAAATCTTACAAGTTTTTGCGTACAATCCAATTTATCCAATTGCACTCCCTATAAATACCTTTTCTGAATTACCACCACTCCTGGATTAGTCATTATTTAACCCTACCTCCAAAAATTCTGAATTCAATCACCTCAGAATATCATTTATCATATTACAACCATTCCACCTATATTACCATTTTAGAAACATAAATTTCCTTTAACTGACTTTTAAAATGTGATTTTCAACTTATGGTACCAAGAGGAAAAGTTAAGCCACTCAACAATTATAAGAATACTGAGCTTGTGAGAAACAGAGTTTTTCTCTGTGTTTTTCTTATATTTCATTAGTGAAAGAGAGTCTATTATATAGACTTTTACAGAGGTGTTTAACACCAAGTGGTTAACCTATAGGATAAGACTTTTATCCTTTACAAAGATCAAATTTAAAATTCAAACTACTAGTTAAGATAAAGTAAAGATAACATACAACTTCTACTCTATCTAAAACTCTTTACAACACACGGTTATGCATACTAACTAACAGAGCTATCACGTGGCAGCCAAATTTTTCATCTGCCAAGCTTCTGGGAGATAACAAGATAACAAAGCCATCTTTCATCTGATCTAACGGTCATTTTACATAAAAACAACTTCAATAGCATGCAAACTGCGCACCAACCCTAGTTTATTGCATGTATCAGCTACCTACAAAAACCAAAAACACCTTATAATTCAGTATTAAATTTAGTTCATTTTCCTATACTGAATCTAGTCTTATAACCTCTATTCCTTTTCTCAGCAACCAAATGCTTTTTAACAAATAAGAACACATATAGAATCAAATAAAATTAAATTAATTAGTAAAACCAATGTAAAAAAACTAAACCTACCGAATTTCTTGCATGTATTAGCTACCTACACAAACCAAAGACACCTTCTAATTCAATATTAAATTTAGTTCATTTTCCCATACTTAATCTAGTCTTATTACCTCTATTCCTTTTCTCAGCAACCAAACACCTTTTAACAAATAATAACGCATATAGCATCAAATAAACATAAATTAATTTGCAAAATCAAAGAGAAAAACCTAAACCTACCTAGCTCAGAAAGTCGAGCAGCTAAATATCGGAAACTGACAAATTGAACAGAAAAATTAATCAAAATAAGAAAAAGAAACACATTTCCGTCGCCAGTCGATCCTATAGATAAACAAAAGCAATGAAAGAACGATTCTCGAAAGCCAATCTTAACAGATAAGTACAAAACGAAATTCCTCTTCCCTTTTAATGTTAGATATCTAGTATTTAATTTCTTAAAATAAAAACGGCGTTGTTTCGATTATACCTGGCAGCGGAGATTGCAGAGCTTTCGAACTGCTCAGATACGGCGGTTGTAGGCGAACGCCGAAATGGATAATGAGAGATAGAGAACGGAAAAGGAGAGAGAAAGATATAGTGTTCCTCTTTTTTTAATGTAACGTATAATTTTTATAATTTTAATTTTTAAAATAGTTGAAATTTTCGGAAAGATGAATATTGTAAAAGAAGGAAAGAAAAAGGGGAAGATTTTGTGCCCAATGTGTGCGAGCCGCGTCGCTGTCTTTGGAGGAGCGAGGGGTCCGATTAAACGTCGTCGCACAGTTCACACGCGCACCTGAACCCTATTAGAGTTGGTTACGGTTAGGTTAGGTGGTTCTTTCTTTCGTTTTTTTGTTTCTTGTTTTTCCAAATCTACCCAGCCCGTCAGCCACCCTGCAAATACCATAGATGCAGTTCTCTTCACTATTTTTTTTATATTATTGCTGGAAAAAATATTTTTAGATTTATTGTACTTTCTTTTAATCTATTGTTACTCTATTAATGTGATGAAAATGGTCATAGCTCGTGAAATAAAAATAAAATCACATTAAACCTTAAAATAAAAACTTCAACAACAATATCATAGTAATTATTTCAGTTCTATTTAAAGGAAGTGCTAATTTCATTTTTCTTAAATCCAATGTACTTCATGTGTCAATGGACTCAACGCAAGGACGTATAATTTGCTACTGGAGACAAAATATTCTCCAATGTATCTTTAAAGTGTTGCATTTTAGGCGCAGGAAAGTTGAGTTCATGGCCTTATGAGTTATTAGAGAGAGTTGAACCAATAATATGTCAATTAGTGTCATCATCGGGAATGGAGGGCATCTATAATGTGTTTTCATGTATCAATGATAAGATAATAATGTTCGGAACACTCTCATATTCTTTCGATTGAGTTGATCAAGGTAAAACTTAATTTATCGTATAAGGAAGAGTTATTAAGGATCCATACAAAAGAAGTCAAAGAACAGACGATAAAACTTTACCCCTAGTGCAAGTTCTATAAAAGAATCATGGCATCGAGGATGTCACACGAGAGCTAAGAGAGTTTATGAGACTTCGAATGCACATATTTGTCATGTTCAAGTAATTGTTTTCAAAATTTTCTTTAAGAAAAAAATATAACAATCTACCTATAGATTTTCTTATAAATTAATTAGTAAGTGCAATATAATTTTTGGGTGGACTTCAAATTTTATCAAATAAGATTTGGGCTTAATTAAAACTAAAAAAAATATTTTTTTTAGTAAATGGGCAAAGGGTGTTACTTAGTGGGGCAAATAAACAAGATTACAAATACATTAGTTTTAGACCGACTTTACGTGGAGTTTTTGAGACAATGAGTCATGAGCTTGTTGTCTTTTTTTTCTTCCTTCAAATTTTCTTCTTCTTTCATCTCTTATTATTATTATTTTCTCTTAACGTTTAGTTCTTGACCACAAAAGGAATCACATTTCTCGTCCAAATTAATCAATTGGGTTTAGTGAAGGTGCCAATTAAAATTTTAGGGTTGAGAGCATTCCCTTGTTAATTATATTATCATTTTTATATTTTAAATTAGTTATATTTCAATACACATGCTTGATTTTACACAGCCTGCATATTTATACTATAAAACTCAAATATTAAATTCTTAACTCTAGACCTTAAAAATTAAATCAAACTCTAAATTATAAACACTACCCTTAAATTTTAAACTCTAAAACTTAACTCATAATCCCTAAAACTAAAAAATTTGTGTACACTTTAGGTTTTAGGTTTGAGAGCATTCCCTTTAAAATTCTATTTTCATTTCTATTTTTTAAATATGTACTTATAATTCTATTAAACGTGTGTTTCATTTGAGAGCCAGTTTCATTATTGTTGTGAAACTAATGGAGTGGGGAGTCCTCTATAGCCAAATGAAAGGGCGTTTTTATTTAAGAGGATGGAGGGAACCTTTAGTTGTTGAGCTTTTAAGGTAGTACACCTCCTACTCTAATTTTTTTTTGTGATTTTTGTAAGGATTGTGCAAGAAATCTTACTTATATGGTACGGACGATATAATTTATCAGTGAAATCTTATTATGAAACATGATCACGTGATATGTTTTAAGACATAAATACTCTTTATGTTTATGTAACTTATGTTTTATTGCGTTTATGTAGCATGGAAGATTATGTTTATGAATCTTATGAATTATAGTGGAATAGATGTGTATTCTTGAATTTATAAAGTTTAATATTTAAAATTGTTTCAATGTGTAAGTTAAATTGATCTAAGTTCGAGTCAGCTGAACATCATTGTAAGAAATTGTAACATTAATTTTTTAAAGTACCGTTTCAAACTTTATCTTTAGTGGATGTTAGTATTCATAATAAAAAAGTATTTGAAAAACAAATAGAAAAAAAAATCAATATGAAGTAATATACATGTAAGAGTTGACAAGAGCTGCATAACAAGAAGATATAATCAATCTGTTAAAACTCCAAAACACCACACGCTTAACGATGGTACGAGCGACACTAACGACAACATATCTTAAAATTTGACCGTACCGAAAACAAGGAAGCCACGATCTTTAAGAATCAATAACCAGAATCATTCACTAACAAAAGTTGGTTTAAGTGATAAGTAACTGTATCGCTTAAGTAAATCTCGAGTTTGAGGTGTTGTGTATGTAGAAAAGTCCCGTTGAAAAACTCACATACTAAAATTAAGTGTGCGACACGAATTGGTTCGAATTAATCAGGACGAAGCTCGAAAACCAAAAAGACAACTAAAGATATAATAACATAATCATTTAAAATACATTTCTAATCAGTATAAAGCAATAAGCCACTTGTTCATGTTATCCACAAACAATAACTCTTCGCACAAAAATACAATAAATTCATTGATCCTCCACTCTCGTGGATTCATGTGTTTGGTGTAGCGAACTTCTTTTCATATAATTTCTTTTTAAAATATTATAAGTTCGGTACTACAGGTTATCCTCATATCGTTCTTTATAATTTCGGTCAAAAGGGATTTTTTTTGGAAAATTCGTTGTTCTTTGAAAATAATGAAAATTTGGAGTCACCATTGGCCACTTAGGTAAGGTAGGCCGGACACCACAAAGCTAAAGATTCATTCTGAAAAGGTTCGAGAGTTGGTTACGTGTGGGAAAGGATTAGCACGCCATCACGCCTGAAAATCAGTACCAAAATATTTGTTGCTTTTAATCGAAGAAAATTGTTGAAATTTGAAATGAATTTAATTTGGTGATCTTAATTGAAAATTGACTTTAGTTGAACGGGCTTTATCAAATTGAGAAGTTCAAATTAATTGGACATTTAATTAATAAGGTTGGCGATACATCGGACCGCAGACTAAACTGGCATCATATAAGCCTGACTGCCGTGTTAATTTATAGTTCGAATCTCATACGTTACCTTTATGCATGGTGCAAACGGTTAAGATATAATGTGATGATTTTATCAACATTCGATTTTTACCTTGAGACGGAAAGGATTAATTCAAGTATTTGGTCAACATCTTTTAAGCTCGGACTGTTACGACGCAAATAGTGGAATTAATAAATACCTCCTTTTTATGGTTTAAGTTAATTAATTCAAAAAAAAATAAATCTCACGAATGACAATTAATATGGATGTCAAATAAGGGCTAAAAGAAAACACACAAAAAAAGTCCACCAAAGCCCTAACCTAAAAGGCTCAAATTATGAAAATTTGACTTAGTGATCTAATTATTAGGCGAATCTAATATTAATCCTACATTGATTAACCCTAAAAAATCTAGAAACCCTAAAAATTTATGGATTATCTTTTATATGATAATTAACTTGATCAATCTTAAACTAGTATCCCAATAAGCCAAAGCTACTATTTAAAATAAATCAAGTTAATTAATCATGATTTTAATTCAAATGTCAATCTAATACCAACGCCAATTTTATCCTGAGAGTAATTAAGGAGTGTCCAACTAATTTGATGAATTTAACATTTATCCCAATAAAAAGGATAAATTTAGATCTACTAAATTAATTCGAACCTTAAGTCTAACTACGGCTCTAAAAAAACTAATCCTAAATTAAATTAATTAATTTAAAGATCATGCCCCAGACGGGCGCACATTTTAAATTGATTAAATTAACTTGCCTTAATTTAATCTACGCACTTAACCTAACAAGCCCAAAGCCCACCAAACACAACAAGCCCTAAATCACCTAACAAAACAAATAATAAATATATTAAAGCCACATATTTGAATATATATATATATATTAAAGCTATGTACATTAAACATGTACATATAAAAAAACGAATGTTTTATACAAAAAAAAGGCCATATATTATATTATATAGTACATGAAGGCTATATATATATTATATAAAAACATATGTTATATACATTATAAAGAGCTACATATTGAAATATGGCACATATTATCAAAAACTCTATATTACGTAATATATACATAAAAGTCATATATTATATATATACACACTATATATTATATTACATATTAAAACTATATATTATATAAAAACTATACATATTAACATATACCACAAACATTAAACACCCAACCTCATCACAAGTAAACTTACCATAAACATGAACAAATATAATCAAAACAGTAAAGGAGCATGGGAATTAAATATGCATGAACTAGGGGGCAAAATAGGGTTTCAAGTCTGGATTTAGGACTAAATTAAAACAAAATTTAAAGTTTTGGGGAGCTAAAAGGGGATTTGACCTTTCCAAAAACAGATTCGGTTCAAAAAGGACGAAGTTGAAAAGATATAGAAAGACATAGGGACCAGGGATGTATTTAAAGAAGGAGGAATGGCCAACGGTGTAGATAAATAGGGGTGGAGGGTTTTAAGATGCGAATAAACCATTTTCTTTTTTAAAGCGGGTATAAAAGTTAAGTTTTTTTTTTGCAAAAAAGGGAAATTTTTAGCCTTTTACGCCCCAAAAACGCTCTGAAATCCCTCACTCTCTTCCTCGTCCCTTGAAACTCTTGTCACATCTTGAAAACCGGCCTAGTCGGGAGTAGGTTTCGGTGATCGGAAATTTTGAATCCGATGTGTTAAACATTTGCAATGATTGACCTTTGTATCCCTCATGTATAATGAAGTTACATTTCGGTCCTATTTGAGTGAATGAACTTCCTTGTACGAAATTCAAAGCCAAAAATGCAAATTCTGAGCTAGGCGTATCGATACGGTCAAGCCAATATCGATACGGTCCAACTGCCAATAACTAACTTACCCATGTTAGTATGAGCGTATTGATACGGCCATAAGCGTATCGATATGGGTCCCTTGTTTCTAATTTGTTTGAAGGCCAAATTAAAAGAATAGATGGAAAAGTGCTGAATCATCTCTTTGGTAGCCTACCCCACGTGGCTGGGTCACATCTTGTGCTGAAAAGTTGATGGCTTGATGCAAGTTATTAAATTGGGTTTAGCAAACCCTTGAGGAGGGTAAGATTCCTATTGGTTGCTATTTAGGTGGGAAATAATTAAGGTTGGCTCTTAGGAATTCTTAGAGAAAGAAAGCTTTCTTCCTTGCTATGTTCTCCCGAAACTAAAAACTCTATCCTTGCTTTGAATAAGCTCACACCTATATTTTCGTCTTCAAGCTCAAGCTTAAGCAAGCACATCGGTTCCATCTTTGCCCTTTGTTCAACCTCAATACTTCATTTGAAAGCCTACAATTCGGGGAGTAAAACCCCTATTTCGATTCGTTGATTCCATCATTCGTTGAGGTTTAATTTTAAAATTAGGCTTTCTATGTTTAAAGGAAAACCCATGAACTAGGGAGTTAATTTCGGTATTCCGATGTTGTCTACAAGTTTTGGTAAGCTTGAAATATGTTATTGAATCCTTAGATCGAATTCTAATGTAACTCCTAATTTTGTGCTAGCTCAAATAGTAGAGAATGATCCCTTGTCACCTCCAAAGGAAGCTAGGCACAACAGAATTGTAATCCGAGAACCTCGTAGTCAAGGTGAGTGTAGTAGTGTCGAGCGATAGGAAATGAGCCATCCCATTGCATTCGTTTATGTTATAATTGCATTTTGTTTAAAGGCTCACATAGAGCAAACATGTGTGGATGTTAACGGCTAGCATGGTAAGTCCTTACATTATTCGATATGTCTATGAGGATATATGTGGTATTCGATATATTATGGTTATGATATGATTTCGATATGATATGATCATGCTATGATATGTTATGGAGCTAAGGCTCAATTACGATTCCCATATACTATTGCCTACGGGCATAAAAGTAAGTAATATAATGAAATATGTGTAACCTTGGACATTTGTGGGTTTTGGATGCAATTGGCATGCCATATGGTTATTTGAGCTCGTATAAGTAAGGGACTGGACTATGGTCCGGGGCTACGACCTATATGTGGGGGAGATAATGATGGATTGTGTAAGGGACTATCCAGAGCTACGGCTCAAGGCCACAGCCTATTTTCCTTTATATGTGGCTACAACCTATTTTCTGATACATATCCACTTGTTACATTGTCCAAGGGAATTTAAATGTTTATAAGCTTCATTATGATTATGTACAATTATGATAAATGGCCTAAGTATGAGACCTTGTGATTAAAAGAATGCGATTATGATAATTAAGTATGCCAATTTGTCATTCATGTTCATAGCATGCCATTTATGTATTGTTATTGCTTATGTTGTTATGACTACCTCACTAGGCTATGTAAGCCTAACATATGTGTGTCTCATACATTTCAGGGTTTAGAGATTTCTGAACTCCGATCGTGTAATCTCCCGGTTGCAAGTCACTTTCGTAAGATATACATATGTTTGCTTTGGTTTCCGAACTCCTAGTAAGGTGGCATAAGGTTTATATGTGTTGGAATAACTTATTGTGATGTGGTTGTGAAAGCTTAATAGTGACTAGGTATGGTATGAGTATAATGGTATGTTTGGAAATGGCTAAATGGACTAAAATAAGCTTATAGACCCTAATTGGTAAAATCGTAGTAAATAGATTCAAATCGCCCTAAAATTTGACATGCTATTAGAGTTACTGTTTATTAGTTTTCTGGTAAAATTTGGTAGTATTTGGACAATGTTTGCTAGGTTAATTTAAATGAAAACTAGTAAAAATCTATCATTACAGGTCAGGGGTATCGATACGGGTGATGGCGTATCGATACGACCCTTGCATAAATGGTCTGGTCAACATTGGTCAAACATGGCGTATCGATACGGTTTGGGCGTATCAGTACGGAAATTGATCACTAGAATTTGGGTTGAAAAATAGTATCGATACGGTCTTATAGCGTATCGATACGGGGTCAACGCAGTCAACTCGTATCGATACGAGCTTAGTTGTATCGGTATGGGCTTGACGTCCTTCGAATCTGGAAATCTAAAAATTAGGCTTAGCGTATCGATACGGCCCTTGCATAAATGGTCTGGTCAACATTGGTCAAACATGGCGTATCGATACGGTTTGGGCATATCCGTACGAAAATTGATCACTAGAATTTGGGTTGAAAATTAGTATCGATACGGTCTTATAGCGTATCGATACGGGGTCAACGCAGTCAACTCGTATCGATATGAGCTTAGCTGTATCGATATGGGCTTGACGTCCTTCGAATCTGGAAATCTGAAAATTAGGCTTAGCGTATCGATACAACCCTTAGGGTATCAATACGGTGTTAGTTAATTCTGTTATAAAGAATAAAGAGAAGTTTTGAACAGTTTACAAAATGGTCACTAAAGTCATATAGTTTAATTGTTTAGGAAAATGATATCCGATAGTACAAAACTTCACAGATTAGGAATTGGTAGGTTTAATTCCAAGTTGGCAACAAAGAATTTGGATTAGGATCGTAATTTATGAAATTTGCAATTTAGTCTCTAAGTTTGTAAAAAGTTTAAAATTGACCCCATATTGAGTCATTAAATGATAATTAGGTTCACCAAGCCTTAAATAAGATTATTAGAACTTCCGAATAAATTTCTGATTTCAACTAAGCTTCTGATTTCTGAATATGCTTTCTGTTAACGCTTTCTGACCCGGTTTTCTATCAGACCGGGAAAGGGGTGTTACAACTCTAATGAACACTGTCGTTCATCAAAGCAAAACCCAGAAATCAGTAACCATCTGCCATGTCAGCCGTTGCTCGCCGGCGGCCCAAAAGCCGCTACCAAACTACTCCTTTTGCCTCCATGATTTTAAAACTGAGGTCCCCTTTTCTGTTTTAAAATCGAGACCCAGAGCCTTGCTTATATCCTTCACCGACTCACCATGTATGATCTTGAAGTGACCGGTGGCTTGTCGTCAGTGAGAGAATACGAAGAGATGTAAGGGGAGGTGAACCGTCGCGTGGAAAATGAAACGACAAGGGTAAAATCTAAACCCTAGCTCTACTGTTTCCCCCTTTTATTTGCATCTATACTTTTATGATGATTATGATGCAAAAAGAAAGAAGAAGAAGGTTACCTCCAAACTTTGAGGTTTTTGCTTTCTTTTTCCTCTATTCCCAATTTTCCAATGTGTTACAACTGATTTTGGGTTCGTCCTTTATACCCTGATATTACATGTGTTTTTTTAAAATATGAGAAATAAAAACCTAATATTCCTATTGGTTGCCTCTGGTCTTTCTGATGCTTTGATCTGCTTTTGATTTTTTTTTCCTGATTTGTTCCTCTGATATCTTTTGTTTCCGCCTTACATGTGACGAGCGGCTAAGGAGGAGGGGAGGTTAGGCGACAGTGTAGCAAGCGGCGGATCTCTGGTGTTGTACCCTTAGGTATCGTGGCCGCTCGAGCAGATGAATGGACCAGGGAGAAAATAAGCTTGGAGAGCAAGGGTTACTGGAGGCCATTGGATCTGCCAGCCTAGATATGGAGTCAGAAGGCCAAACATTATGCGTGGGCACGTGGGAACTTTTGGAACATTCTCCGTGTAGATTTCGGTCTTGATGTACTCCTAGATCCAATCGCTATGGTTGATGCGGCTGTAGCGATGTTTTTTCTTCTCGCTAAAAAAAGATGGGTTTTATTTTGTTTAAATTTTGGAACATGTTGTATTCCGCGTGGGATTTTATAAAACCCGTATTTTATTTAAAAATTGGAGTCGCCACCGGCCACTCAAGGTGGACCGGACACCATAAAAAAACCAGAGATTTAAAATTGATGGGTTCGGGAGTCGGTTACGGATGGGGAAGGATTAGCACCCCCACACCGCCCAAAATTGGTACTTTAATAATTACCGCTTTATTAATATTAAACTTTCCGAATTAAAGTGACGATTAAATTAAAATTTGGTTATAAGTGCGAGTAAATTTTAAAGGCCCCGTTATTCGAGAGTAAACGTCCAACCACTATCACTATGCCTGATACTGGCCCCGTTTACGCTCAAATAAAAGGGCACCGCATTGACAAAATATATGTTCGTTATGCAAAGTTAAAAAACATGGCAAATATAAATGAATACACTGTGATAAAAATATGAATAAATACTAACATAATAAATACTAATATAACATAAATAAAGTACTGATCTAAAACATACATACATAACTATTAATTTAACACATAAATAAAAACATATCTAACATAAATTAGATACTAGTCTAAATATATACATACATAAATATTAATCTAACTTATAAATAAAAACATATCTAACATAAATAAAATACTAATCTAAATATATACATACATAAATATTAATCTAACTTATAAATAAAAACATATCTAACATAAATAAAATACTAGTCTAAAATATAAATTTAAAGCATACTAATCTAAAATATAGATAAACATATGAATTAAAAACACAATTTTAAATTAACTACTACTTCATTAAAATATAAAAATTACAACATAAATAAAAAGGAAAGAAAATATACCTAACTAGGAGTTCGAACGACGAACTCTGACTGGACTCCACCGAGATCTACCACGACCTCTCCAAAAATATTAACTAGATCGGACCTAAAATAGGACCCCGATCGAACCGGTTAGGACCGAGGATATTACCCGGTCCTGGGCTAGCCGAATTGGCCTGCCGCCGATTCCAATTGCAATTTTTGCAATTGCTTTGCAATTTGCAATTGCAATTTCCAATTGCTTTCTTCTCCTCAAATCCCCGCTGCAATCCTCTATTTATAGGGGATTGGGGGAGGCATGTGGGTGACGTGGACCACCCTAAACCACTTTTTTATTATTATTTTTTTTTGCTTTTTTTTATATTAATTTTATTATTATTATTTATATATATTATTACAACAATACTAAAAATATTAAAAACCCGTACAAAAATGAGTGTGATCTGATTTGCCCCTCTTGCTTGTTCTTGTGAAACGAGAACAAAGCAAAGATCAAAAGCACTCATTTTTGTCTTATTTGGCTAAACTTCTCTCCCTTTTGACGCGTCTTCTTTCTTTGGTAGATCTTTATTCTCTTCAGCGCATGTCTTCTTTCTTGTTTTGGTTGATCCACCTTGTCACTCTTGGGAAGCAAAGCCTTCAAAATGGGGGTTGTTTGTTGGGGAAGCCATACCGAGTTCTACTTGATATATTATTGGTAATAAGCTAATACCTAAATAGATTTCGACCCAGCTGCAACACCGACGAAGAGACAGGGTCTACAAAATTAAATCCAGCTGCAACACTGACGAGGAAGCAAGACCGATAGGTGAAAGTTCTGATGTCTGATCCAGCTACAACTCTGACGAAGAGGCAAGATCAGAAAACTGACAATTTTTCTCTTTTTTTTTCTCTCTCTCTTTTTGTTTCCTTTTTCTCTTTTTTCATATTTTTTCATATTTTTTCTTTTTTCTCTCTTTTTTTTGTTTTTTTTTTTTCTCATTTTTCTCTCTTTTTTTCTTTTTGATTTTTTCTTACAACATTGCTAAAACTTGAAAGTTGGTGAATTTTGACCAAGCTACAACACCGACGAAGAGGCATGGTCTAAAGTTAGTAATGTTGATCCAGCTACAACACCGACGAAGAGGCAGGATCAAGAGTTAGTGAATTTGGTCTAGCTACAACACCGACGAAGAGGCAAGACCGGAAGTTAGTGAATTAGGTTTAGCTACAACACCGACGAAGAGGCAGAACCGAAAGTTAGATTTGACCAAGCTACAACACCGACGAAGAGGCAAGGTCTGAAGATTTGATCCAGCTACGACACCGACGAAGAGGCAGGATCGGATAGTTGTTCCTTTTTTGTGATCAAGCTACGACTCTGACGAAGAGGCATGATCAGAATTTGGTTCAAAGCTCATTTTTTCATTTTTTTCTCTTTTTTTGTTTTTTTCATTTTCATTTTTTGATTTTTTTTATTTCCTTCTTTTTCCTTTTTTTTTTGAGATACAACATTGATACAACTAGAAAGTTAGTAAATTTTGACCAAGCTACAACACCGACGAGGAGGCATGGTCTGAAGATTTGATCCAGCTACAACACCGACGAAGAGGCAGGATCAAGAGTTAGTGAATTTGGTCTAGCTACAACACCGACGAAGAGGCAAGACCAGAGTTTAGTGAATTTGGTTCAGCTACAACACCGACGAGGAGGCAGAACCGGCAGTTAAATTTGACCAAGCTACAACACCGACGAGGAGGCAAGGTCCGGGGATTTGATCCAGCTACGACAAACGAAGCGAAGAGCGAGGATCGAATAGTTTTTTCTTCTTCTTATTTTTTCTTCATTTTTCCTTTTTTCATTTCTTTTCTTTTCTTATTCTTTTCAATTTTCTCTTTTTTTTTGATTTTTTTCTTCTTTTTCCTTTTTCCTTTTTTGTTTTTATTTTTTTATTTTTTTATTTTTCTTTCTTTTTTTTCTATTTTTCTATTTTCTCTTTTTCTCTTCTTTTTTATATTTTTCTTTTTCTTTCTTTCTTTTTTACTACCATTAAGATAAAAGGTAAACTCCGAGTAAAATTTAGGTCTAGCTGCAATACTGTCGAAGAGGCAAGACCTGGATAGGATTTGATCTGCTACACCACTGCCGGAGAGACTAGATCAGCAAAACGTGAAATCCATTACACCACCAATGGAGAGATAGGATCTGGATGGAAATTTTGATCTGCAACACCACCGACGGAGGCAAGATCTTCATTAAGTTGGCGTACCACCACTGACGGAGGCATGATTTGCAAGATGTTGGGTGACTGCGCCACTGACAGCGAGATAATTTTTTAGAAAAATTTGCCCGGCTTTTCTATCGACAGAGGGCATGATCTAAAAAAAATTTGTTGGCATTCGTCACACCATTGTCGGAGGAATCAAATCCTACAAAAGAACAAACATTAGTCAGTAATTGTCAAAGATTTTGTCGCTGATACCTTTTATTTTGGGTGTTTCCATCATCTTCTTTCGTGTTTGGCCTCTTTCAATACTAGTGTTGGCCTTCTTGTCATTGCCCCCATGTCGAGGGTACTCGGTCTTTTTCCTAGACCTGTTATGTACAAGCAAGATTGCATGAATGTATCTAATTTTATGTCTAAATGCATGTGTCTACCCTAAATGCATGGTGATTTTGGTGTATGCATTTAATCTAAATGTATGACGTTTGCAACAATGGTTTAATGCAAGATGAATGCAATCTAAATGCATGAATGTGATATGATTTTTTTCCTCAAAGGGATGCCCCTGACTCCTCACTGGTCCCGTCAGGATCTTGGTTTTTTTGTATGTGCCCCAACCTTGTATCGGGTTCAGCTTTTATCTGAGTTGATGCCCCAAAATTTTGTTCATTACATGACATCATTTGACACTGTTCTTGAATTTGACACTTTGAGTGTGTGGATTCATTGCCCTTAGGTTGGGTTTATAAATTGTGTTGGTTCATGGTAGCTTATTATTTTTTTGATTGGGTACAATTTTTGCGGTGTGGTCAAAGATGCAAGAGTTTGACTCGGCAATGAAGGCTGGACCTTGGCAAAGAATGCCCCTGGACTGGGACCTTGTTAGAGGCACATTATTTGTAAAAGATGTGTGGGTGCTTTTGGACATGCCCCAAGACCAAACTTTTATAAGAGGCTTTGTAAGGTGCTAGATCGACCATCTTCGTTGTATTTAATGTGGCAACCCGAGGATTAGTTTTATTATTCTGAAAATGAATGCATGCAAAATGTGTCCTAAATCGATGCAATGCAAAATTAAGATTGTGATGATGTTGTGCAATGATGCAGGTGAGCTCAGTGCGATGAGAATAAAATAAAACGAGTTAGTACCAAATAAAATGATTAAATAAAACAAATGATAAATATAACAAAAATAGAGTAATAAAAACTGTACATAAACAAGAAACAAGGCACCAGAGCCTAAATAGGGTGACCACTAATCGGACAGAGTTTCACATGGCTCTAAAGGGTTAGCTCCTACGGCTCACTATATGCAGTTTTGGTGCTAAGAGGTACCCGAATTGTCCTTGCTGTCCTCTACTAAGAGTAGCAAGGCCCCCGGTCATCACCCATTATAGGCTCCTTTCAACCAGGTTCAATTCAGGGGGACCCATTCCCTTATACCCATACGAAGGAACGATATCCTCACGAAAGTATAAGGTACTCGTGCCCCGAAGGTACTTGCTAGGCCCATACGGGAGAACGATATCTCCACGAAAGCATTAGCGTTTTCCCCCCACTTAAAAAAACGGGTTTATATGTCATATTTTAAATGCGTTAAAATAAACGCGCAATTATAACCGAATGTTACTTTAATAGTCACTTTAATCCAGAATTTCCAATATTAGTAAAGCGGTAATTATTTGAAAAAGCTCGACTCTCATTTGTTTTTGAAAAACAAAAATCCCCAGCGGAGTCGCCATCTGTAGCGATGTTTTTTCTTCTCGCTAAAAAAAGATGGGTTTTATTTTGTTTAAATTTTGGAACATGTTGTATTCCGCGTGGGATTTTATAAAACCCGCATTTTATTTAAAAATTGGAGTCGCCACCGGCCACTCAAGGTGGACCGGACACCATAAAAAAACCAGAGATTTAAAATTGATGGGTTCGGGAGTCGGTTACGGATGGGGAAGGATTAGCACCCCCACACCGCCCAAAATTGGTACTTTAATATTACCGCTTTATTAATATTAAACTTTCCGAATTAAAGTGACGATTAAATTAAAATTTGGTTATAAGTGCGAGTAAATTTTAAAGGCCCCGTTATTCGAGAGTAAACGTCCAACCACTATCACTACGCCTGATACTGGCCCCGTTTACGCTCGAATAAAAGGGCACCGCATTGACAAAATATATGTTCGTTATGCAAAGTTAAAAAACATGGCAAATATAAATGAATACACTGTGATAAAAATATGAATAAATACTAACATAATAAATACTAATATAACATAAATAAAGTACTGATCTAAAACATACATACATAACTATTAATTTAACACATAAATAAAAACATATCTAACATAAATTAGATACTAGTCTAAATATATACATACATAAATATTAATCTAACTTATAAATAAAAACATATCTAACATAAATAAAATACTAATCTAAATATATACATACATAAATATTAATCTAACTTATAAATAAAAACATATCTAACATAAATAAAATACTAGTCTAAAATATAAATTTAAAGCATACTAATCTAAAATATAGATAAACATACGAATTAAAAACACAATTTTAAATTAACTACTACTTCATTAAAATATAAAAATTACAACATAAATAAAAAGGAAAGAAAATATACCTAACTAGGAGTTCGAACGACGAACTCTGACTGGACTCCACCGAGATCTACCACGACCTCTCCAAAAATATTAACTAGATCGGACCTAAAATAGGACCCCGGTCGAACCGGTTAGGACTGAGGATATTACCCGGTCCTGGGCTAGCCGAATTGGCCTGCCGCCGATTCCAATTGCAATTTTTGCAATTGCTCTGCAATTTGCAATTGCAATTGCAATTTCCAATTGCTTTCTTCTCCTCAAATCCCCGCTGCAATCCTCTATTTATAGGGGATTGGGGGAGGCATGTGGGTGACGTGGACCACCCTAAACCACTCTTTTTTTATTATTATTTTTTTTGCTTTTTTTATATTAATTTTATTATTATTATTTATATATATTATTACAACAATACTAAAAATATTAAAAACCCGTACAAAAATGAGTGATTACAGCGGCGCCAAAAGACAAGGGTAGCAGCTAGGGTTTTCCTCAGAATGTGTCTGGGCTGTTAGATCAAGATTGATCTAAGGTCGTGGTTTGGCTGCGCAAGGAAAGATGGAGGGCATTAGGGTTTTCTTGATGTAATTAGGGTTTATTTATGGGCCCAAACGGGCCAGATGTAATTATATACTAATAATTTCTTTGTAATTGGACTATGTTAATAGACTGGGGTTTTATTTATTTAACTATTGAGCTTTATTTATTTAATTATGATCTATTATTTTAGTTTGATAATAATAATAACATACAGTAATAATAAGTAATATTAATAGTGTTTAGGTTTTTTTTTCAAATGGGTAGTAACAATAACAGTAATAATACTACTATAATGATAATAACATGGCAATAATATAACTACTGTAATAATATTACTAAAGATATAATGGTAAAGATATATTCATAATAATTACTAAAAGCGGTAATAGTGTTTAGTTTTTTTTTCTTTTCTCTCTTTCTTTTTTCAAATGGATGCTAATAAAAGGTAGCATTATATATATAATTTTAACGAGCAAATAATAATACTAATAATTTCTTTTTTATGATAAACATAATAATAGATTAACAAAGCCCTTTGTTGCAATAAAAAATGGGTTGACCCCGGATAAAATTAGTGATTACAGCTGCCCCATTTGCTTATCCTTGTGGAACAAGAATAGAGAAAAAGCCATAAGCACTAATTTATCCGTTTTTCCTGTTAGACGATTTGCTCATCCGAAGCAGCAGTAAGCAAATCCAAAAAAACTTATTTTCCCGAAGTGGCGAAAACGAACTGGATAACGCTAGCATGTTCTCCCTGAGCGGTAATGGACGGGCCAGATAAATGACTCATTCATTCAAAGTGGCAGCGAACAAATCTAAATAACTTACTTTCCCGAAGCGGCAAAAGTGAACTGGGTAGCGCTGGTATATCCTTCCAGAGCAGCAATGGACGAATCAGATATCAAACGATTCATTCTTCCGAAGCGACAATGAACAAATCCAAATAACTTGTTTTCCCGAAACGGCAAAAACAAACTAGAAAAAATGACGACATGTTCCTAAAAAGCGGTAATGAACAAATAGTGTAGATGCGTTCCTCCGAAGCGGTAGTGAACAAAAAACAAATCTTCAAATGAAGGTCTCGTTCTTCTTGGGCCTAAGAATAGGCTTTATGACTTTCTTGTTTGAAAATTCCTGAGCTATGAGCATTTGCCTCCTTCACTCTGTAGTCCCTAAGTTGTGAGTTTGACATTCCTTGTTCACAGTTTTTCGTGATTTTGCCTTGTTGTTTACTCTTTTTCTCACGGAGCATCTGATCTAACCTTTGAACCTGTAAAAGACAAATTGTTATGAGGGAATGAGTTAGCATGCTCCTATCTTAAGGATGTCTATCTAAGTATGATGCATGAATGAAGTCAAATTTCTTAGACACTTTCTCCTCTTGGTTCTTCAAATTCAATCTTCTCTTCTTGGTGCTGGCGGTGCCCAATCTCTTACTCGGGTTCGCCCATTATGCCTCTCTTTTCTCGTGTCCTTGATCGTTTTGATCTAAAGCGCATTTTCAGGTTTTCTCTTCAAAAATGCTTTTCTTTTTTTTCTTTTATTCATTTTTCCCATTTTTTGGTTTTTCTTTTGGGCGCCCTTACGGGTTTTCGCCTCTCACTCCTTGGATTTTAACATGAGCAACATGCAAAGCCTTGTCTTGGTGGATCTTGTCAACTTTGCCTCCAATGATCTTTTGCCCTATCTTTGGCGGACTCCTTCCTTATCTGGGAACAAACCTGTACTTAATAAGTTAAACATAGTAATGCCAAGAAATCCTTTACTTTTTCATAATCTATGTCAATCTATCCCCAGGATATTCGTGAAATAGATGATAGATTTTAGAATAAAACTTTATTAATACTAGAAGGAATATTAGGACAATTTTGACAAGTATGGTAAACATGAAAGAAGTGAAAGAGATATAGATGGTGTCGACTGTATGAATGACGAGAACCCATTGACCTTGGTAGATCCCTTGTTGTCCATGCTTGGTTGTTACTCATGATAATCTGAGGGCCGAAGCATAGTCTTTCATCTGGAACCACGCATGTCAATCGAATACCAAAAGTCTTAGTCTATCTAAATCGTCCTTTTCGGATTTTCAATTCAGATCCTCATTTGGTTTTAAGGTGCCCATATTCAGGTTTTCACCTCAAACCCTTTTTTCTTTTTTTTTCTTCTTTTTCTTTTTCTTTTTTATTTAGGCGTAGTACTTTTTGACAGAGTCTGAGTTTATGGAATTGCTTAACTCTCCCATCCATTTACGCTAAGATCAATGCTCAACCGGAGAAAACCTTTTTCACAACATAAGACCCTTCCCAATTAGGCATCCACTTTCCTCGAAAATCTCTTTGATTCAATAAGACCCTCTTAAGCACCAAATCCCCTACTTGAAACTCCCTTGGGCGAACTTTTTTTATAAGCCCGCATCATCCTTTTCTGATACATTTGGCTGTGACAAATGGCCCTTAACCTTTTTTCTTTAACCAGGTTCAATTGATCAATCCCTGCCTGCATCCATTTGGCTTCATCCAACTTTACCTCATTCAAAATTCAAAACGAGAGGATCTCTACCTCGATGGGTAATACTGCCTTCGTGTTATATACCAAAGAATACGACGTTGCCCCAGTAGAAGTCCTTATAGAGGTCCAATAGGGAAACAGAGCAAAGGGTAGCCTTTCGTGCCAATCTTTGAAAGTCTCGTGGTTTTAGCTATGATCTTTTTGATATTCTTATTTGCTGCTTCTACTGCTCTGTTCATCTTGGGGCGATATGTGGTAGAATTATGGTGTACAGTTTTGAACTGTTCGCACACTTCGGCCATCATCTTATTATTCAAGTTAGAAGCATTGTCGGTGATGATTTTTTCAGGCAAACCAAGTGACATATAATTTCTCTCTTTAGGAATTTGCAAACTGCCGCCTTTGTTATACTGGCATATGAGGCGGCTTCTACCCACTTGGTGAAGTAATCTATGTCTACTAAGATGAAGCGATGCCCGTTGGAAGCCTTCGGGTGTATCTAACCAATGACATCCATGCCCCAAGCAGCGAAAGGCCACGAGGAATTCATGATGTGGAGTAGCACTAGCAGTGAGTGTATCTTATCGGCATATATTTGACATTTATGTCACTTTTTTGCATAGCTGATGCAATATCCCTCTATAGTTGACCAAAAGTAGCCATGTCTCACGATCTTTCTTGCCATTGAGAATCCATTGGCGTGGGTTCCACACAATCCCTCGTGGACTTCGGCTAAAACAACTTCAGCTTCTCAAGTGTTGACACATCTTAATAGTACCTGATCTTTGCTTCTCTTGTACAAAACCTTTCCATCAAGGACATACCCTGATGCTAGCCTTCAGATAGTTCTTTTATCGTTATCATCGGTCCCTTTTGGGTAATCCTGGAACTTGATGTATTAGAAGATATCATGGTACCATGGATTACCATCTTCCTCCTTCTTCAAACTATAATAGTGGGCTGGTACCTCAAAGGTTCGTATTTCAATTATCTTCATTTCGGCCTTCGGGCTCAACTCGAACACGGCGGCTAAGGTTGCTAAGGCATCGTTCATTTGATTATCCTCCCTTGGCAAGTAGGCAAAGCTGATTTCTTTGAAATTCTTGACCAACTCTTGAATCAATTTGTAGTACTTGATCAATTTCAGACCTCTAGTCTATCATTCCTTCTGAAGCTGGTAGATCACCAAGGATGATTCTTTAAAAACTTAGAGTATTCTGACTTTCCTTTCTATGGCCGCACGAAGTCCCACGGCGCAAGCCTCATATTCGGCTATATTGTTGGTGCAGAAGAACTCCAACCTACTTATAAAGGGGTAGTATACCTTATTAGGAGAAATTAATACTGCCCTTATTCTGTGACCTAAGGTATTAGATGCTCTGTAAAAGTAAAGTTTCCAAGCTTTTCCTTCGGTGATGGGCTTCTCTCCGAACACAGTACTGATCAAACCTTCGTCAGAGAAGTTAAAGTCCAACGGCTCGTAGTCGTCTACAGCGCGACTTGCCAAAAGATTTGCTACTACACTTTCTTTTACTGCTTTCTGGCTCATGTAAACAATATCGAATTCTGACAGTAGCATTTGCCAGCGAGCCATTTTCTTGGTATGTGCTGGTGCCTCCATCAAAAATTTTAATGGATCCATTCGGAAGATTAAGTAGATGGTGTGATACAGCATGTATTGCCTGAGTCGCTTTGTAGCCCACTCCAAGGCAGAACACAGCTTTTGGATCAAGGGGTACCGTGTTTCACACTCAGTGAACTTCTTGCTTAAGTAATAAATTGCCCTTTCTTTCTTGCCAGAGTCGTCGTGTTGACCTAACACGCAACCTATCAAAATTTTAAACACGGTCAGATACATGATTAAATGGCATATCTGGTACTGGTGCTACCAAAATCGGAGCGTTGGTCAAGTACTTCTTAATTTTCTCTAAAGCTTCTTGTCAATTTTTATCCTAAATTCCCAGATTATTCTTTCGGAGGAGTCTGAAGACAGGGTCACATTTTTCAGTCAATTGGGAAATAAGCTGAGAGATGTAATTCAACCTTCCCAAAAATCATCAAAATTCCTTTTGTATTCGAGGTGACGGGAGCTCTTGGATTGCTTTCACCTTATTAGGGTCAATCTCAATTCCCTTTCGGCTTACTACGAAACCCAATAGTTTCCCTGATGTAACTACGAATGTACACTTGGCCAGGTTGAGCTTCAACTGGTATTTTCTTAGTCTCCAGAAGTGTTTTCGTAAATTTTGGATATTCTCATTTTCGGTTCGCAATTTGGCTATCATGTCATCTACGTACACCTCGATTTCCTTATGCATCATGTCAGGAAATAAGGTCACCGTGGCTCTTTGGTAAGTCGCCCCAGCGTTCTTCAATCCGAAGGGTATTACCTTGTAGCAGAACGTCTCTCACATGGTCACAAAAGTGGTTTTTTCCATATCTTCGGACCACATTTTGATCTGATTATATCCCAAAAAGCCATCCATGAACGAGAACCAAACGTTTCTGGTAGTTTTGTCAACCAATGTGTCAATGTGAGGCAAAGGAAAGTTGTCTTTGGGGCTTGCTTTGTTAAGGTCCCTATAATCTATGCACATGCGGACCTTCACATCCTTTTTTGGTACCGACACTATGTTGGCTACCCACTCCGGGTATTTGGAAACCTTTAAGAATCATGCTTCAAACTGTTTCTGCACTTCTTCTCTAACTTTTAGCAGCATATCTGTTCTCATCCTTCGAAGCTTTTGCTGGACATGCTTTCATTCTGGCCTGATATGGAGCTTGTGCACCACAATATCTGTGTTTAAACCTAGCATATCTTGATACGTCCATACAACACATCCTTGAATTCTAGAAGTAATTTCACCAACTTTCTCCTAACTTTCGATGATAAAGTACTTTCGATTCTTACTTCTTTCTTTTCTTCGTCAGTCCCCAGATTCACGATTTCTACCTTCTTTTGATATGAGAGGATTTGCTTTTCTTCACTTGCCATCATCCTCAACAACTCCTTCAGGACCTCATCATCCCCCTCGTCGATTTCTGCCAAGTATGTGGGTCGCTCGAAATCCACTTCGGGATTAGGTTCCAAATAATTCATACAGTTTATGTTAAGAGGCCTGCACGATTTTGAAAGTGTGTGTTAGGAATGGAAAGGAATAACTTATAAATAATAAATAAATGAATAAATAAATGATGAATTGAATGAATGCTACGTTTGCCATTTGAGAGAGTGATATAGAAAACGATCATTTTATTGAAAGCAGATAGATAGTGACATAGTGGACTTTTTACAAAAGATGCATGTTACTTTCGGGCCAAAAGTAACATGATGGTTCTAGGCATTACTTTGATTCGGGTCTAACAACTACATACATGTCTTCATAGGCCCAATTGTTGAGTTTTTCACCCGGGAAACATGGGTGAATCTTGTCCAAGGACTGGGTAATCTTGTCATTCTTGCATATCGCATTCACATCCATTCCTTCTAAAGCTTCACATGCCAATTCTTCATGAAGGCATTTCTCGCCTTATTGAATTATGTCTTGGACGTCCCGCTCAGGATTCCTAAGTCCGCCGAATTTAAAAATGCCTTTAAAATCTGTATAGGTTATAGGGGCCTAAGGAATGTCCTCCCCTCTGAGCCGAGCCTTCCTTTGCTCTTGTCTATTCCTCCATTCTTGTCTCTTTTGCAAAAAATTTAGCCTATAACCGAGTCCAAACTGGTCAACTTTATGGATCACACTGATGGGCCGAAGACGTCCTTGTAGACTTTTTCCTAAACCTTTCTCTTTTCTTGCCCCTCTCCCTAAGGTCTCGAATACTACCATTTTGGTGTAACTTGACAGTTTAGGGCAAGGAAATTGGCTCCCCTCGGCGACAAAGGTACCTTTGACAAATTCCAATGCCATGAAAGTGTATTCCATTGTCTCTTCGTCGGTGTAGATATATGGTGTATCTGAAGTCACCAAGGCGATGATGTCTTGTTCGGCCTTCACTGTAATGAATTTCCCCTTAATAACAAACTTTAATTTCTGGTGCAGCAAATACGAGACTGTGTCAGCCGAATGTATCCATTGCCTTCCCAACAAACAATTATAGGATGGCCGGATATCTATAACCATAAAGTCAACCATATATTTGGTAAGGCCTACGAGCAGGGGTACTTCTATCTTTCCGACCACATCCTGTTGGGTCTTGTCAAAGATGCGCACTGTGTTATGATAGGGCTTCATGCGTGAGCTATCGATTGGTAACCGTTGTAGAGTGGCGAGCGACAAGACATTCAAGGTGGAGCCATTATCAATTAGCACTCCCAGTAACACATAGCCATTACAGTGAGTGGTAATGTTTAGGGCATTGGTGGGCCCCCTACCTTCTGTTGGTATTTCATTATCGCTAAAAGTGATGAAATTATCGACGGTGATATGTCCAATGATCTGATCTAACTTTTCAACTAAGATATCATTTGGGGCAAAGTTTGGTTCAAGTCTTTCAATAGCACATCGCGATGCTTTTATGAGGTTAGCAGGAGATCCGATACAGAGATCTGAACCAACTATTTCTGTAGTTGTTCTACGATGTTATATTTATTGTGTTTCAAAAATCTCAAAAAATTATGAGCTTGGGTTTCTGTAACTAGTTCCTTGATGTTTGAAGGTGGATCATCTTTGAACATCTTCTCAGGTTCAACCCCGATCTCCTTACCTTTTCTCTCTTGTTCTTTCGGTGTTAGGTTCCAAAGGTCCTTACTGGACAGACTTTGTTTCCTCTTCTCTTTGTGAATTAGAGGAGCCTGGTATTGTAATGCTTGCAACGTAATTCCATGGAACCATCTGCGTATCCTTGAAAGAGAATGATCTTGGGGTAGCAATTATAATCTTGGGGGTCACCTTTGGCGTGCTTGCCTCACTAGGCTAGAGACTGAGGACAAATGGTCTCTTCGCACTATACTTGGCATCTCGATCCTTCGATGCACAGATTTCAGATTCATTTTTCCCTTCTTCCTTCTAAAAAAATTCGATCTTCTTGTTGTTCATCATATGTTGAATTAGTTGGCAAAATTCTTCACAATTCTGAATCTCATGGTTCCTTGGCTGATGATACTCGCAATACGGGCCATAACCCTTTTCACGATTACCATTCCCGGGTCAACAAGACGTGTTATACACAACTACTAGAAGACCCATCTCAACAGGGACCGAATCTCGAACACACTTACTTTGGCCTTTCGGGCATATTTTTTTTCAATAGTATTTGTGCCTTGCCCCCCGTGATTCAGTAGGGGGTTATGGCTGTGTTGGGCTCCCCTAACTGTAAAACTTTGGTCCGAATCAAATTCTAGACAAACTTCTTGAACGCTATACAGTTCTCAATTGAATGCCCGAGAACGTCGGCATAGTACTCATAGTGTACCTTAGGGTCATACCACACCGGGTAAGGTGGGTTGTAAGGTGTGACATGATAAGGCCGAACTAGACCCGCCTTATACAACTGTGAGTAGAGTTCTTTGTAGGACATTGGTATAGGAGTGAAAGACCTATTCTCATTTTCCTTCTTAGGGCCCATATCTTCCCTCTTGTTGAAGTTTCAAGCACATCCCGCTGTCGCCTGAGGTTGAGAGATAGTGAGGTTCTTGACGGCCTCAAAAGTATTTGTGTTGTTTACTTCATTGTGTCTCTTCTTGTAGTTATTTCGAGCCAACTCCCCACTGTCAATTCTCTCGCTCTTAATAGCAGCCTCAATGCACTCGTCAGTCATTACCATCTCCGTGAAATTGCTAATAGGGTTGTTGATCAATCGAGTATCCACGAACATCAGAGTGATTTCGTTTTCAAAAAATGGTGGCTGAACTTGAGTTGTTATATCGCGCCACTGCTAAGCATATTCCCGGAGGCTTTCATTACGTCTTTGGTCCATCCCTTGTAACAGAAGATGATTAGGGACCATATCATTTATGTGTTTGTATTGGTCATTAAAAGCTTTGGCCAAATTTTTCCATGACTTGATTTGAGCCTGAGTGAGCTGATTATACCATCTCAAAGCAGATCCCACTAGACTGTCTTAAAAATAGTGGATCAAAAGATTCTCATTATCCGTGTATCCCGCCATTTTCTGACAAAACATGGTTAGGTAGGTAGTATGACAAGTTGTTCCGTCAAACTTTTCGAAGTCCGGGGTTTTAAATTTGTATAGAATTTCCACATCCGAGACTAAGCTGAGCTCTCTTGCGTTTAGTCCGTAAGGTCCTTCTTCATCTTCCTTTACCCGAAACTTTTCTTCGAGGTCCTTCCGAGTGTCCTTTAACTATTTTGAGAACTCCGCCTTTACTTGGTTAAGTTTTCTAACTCATCGAAATCTAGGATGCTATCCCCGACATCTTTTATGTTTCTAAGTGTCACACCTGGCTGAGCTGGGGCAGAGGCGCCAGCCTAATGGGATGAGGACACTCCTTGCGGAGGGTTTGGTGTAGGGTTGATAAAGAGGGGGTTCTTGAAGATCAGGGCATATGAGCTATCCCCGAGTCTTGTGTTGGGTTCTCTCCAGCATTTTTTCCTCTTAGATTGGACTGTCTCAGTTGATATATCTCCTTCATCATGTCTTGTTGGGACTTGATGATGGTCTTCTTTAGTTCTTTTTGAGCCCATTCCAACTGGCCTCTAAGGTTGGCTTCCAACTTGGCAAAGCTTTATTCCATTTGCCTTGTTCGTGAGCGAGTGCGGTATGTGTGTGGAATGATTGAAATATAAAAAAAAACCAAAATGCTATCTTTCTGAAATAAAAAACCTTTAATTAATTTTAGCACTTAAGTAGAGTATACAAATAAATATGTTATGCATGAATGTAAAGAGCAACATTGAGTTTGACAAATATCATCGTTAAACTACTTGCATTGATGGAAACATTGTCTTGTTACAATAACTAGAGATACCTAACTACACATATGGCTTCACAATCCTTTTTCCTTATTCGGATTCATCATCTACACAGTCATGAAGTTTGATGGCATCTTCCGCTAAAAAATGTATCTTCCGAGCAACCTCTTGCATCTGGGTCGTCCAGCATGCCAATTCTTGCTCCAGTCTCCAAATTATGTAGGCGGTAAAGTATAATTGCTCCAAACTTAGCGTCAGGCGTACTTGGATTGCTCCCTTAAGGCTTGCTAATGATCTTTGAGCTGTTGAACCTCGGCTTCTAATTTTTTGACACGTGTCATCAAAGCTTGGTTCTTTGAGTTACTAGCCTTTAACTTGCTAGTTGAACCCTTATGCTTGAAAATGGACTTTTCCAAACATTTCACTTGATCTTTCAAGGCCTCATTTTGGTGTTGTTCCTTCTCGATCTGCCTAGAATGAGAGGTTCTTAGACTCTTCATTTCTTGGGTTAAAGCAAGAACTTGATCCTTGTGCTCGTAATACATCCTCTTATAGTTCTCGGCTCGTGCCTTCTCTTCCTTAAGTCGGAGCTCTAACCTTTCGCTTGGTCCACCTTCTGCGATTCTTTTTCTTTTGTTTAGTCTTTTCAGTTTCTAAATCTCTTTCTTCTCCAATTTGAGCTCGAGTTCCAACTCATTCTTTTTTCCTTTGTAGTCCTTTAATCATTCCTTCAAACTGTGTCTTCTCTAGTTCGAAGTCGAACTTTTCTTGGTGGGCTTTCTCCTCGAGCTTGAGGTACCTCTTTTGCTCTTCTTCAAGTTACTTCCTCATCAACTCGGCTTCGGTAGGGAGTATGGACAATCTCTCCTCCATAGATCTCCCTCCATCGAAATTCAGTTGAGGGATGTTGTCATTGGCACGATTAAATCGCCACACTTTATATTTGGGGGTGTCCATGTAGGGTGCATTCATGATCTTGACCTGTCTCGCATTGTTCCAAGCCGAGAAAGCATTATATATTACCAACTTATATCCTTTCTCATTCTCATAATCCATGTTGAACTTGTTTAAACCTTTGGTGGCCGACACGAATTGCTTTGAACCATACTGTCTTAGAACTAGAAGATGTGCATAAGTTGTATGCCCCCAAAGCCTAAGTAGTGGTACCTAAGAGTGTACCCCACATCTATAAAGGATGTTTATTGTCTGAAGCCATGGAGCTCTCCAAACTATGTCATATTCTTTTAAATTTCGAAGAATATCCAACCAAACCTCTTCGGATCTTTACGTCGGCCAATTCATTTTTTGTAAAAATTCTTCTAATGGTGAAAACCACCCATCATAGAGAGGCCTTGAGAAATTGGCATCAGACCAAAGGTGGCTGTAGAACCATATAGTCAAAAGCTGCTGGCATCCTTGAAAGCGACCTTTACCATGCTTTCGACAAAACCTCAAAGATCGAAAAGTTTCGGCCACAATGATGGGTATCAGATTGGTCCATTCACTCAAATGATCAAATAAGTCCAAAACCGCCAGGTCGATAAACCCTAATGCTCGAGGAAAAAACACCAACATGTAGATCAACAAAGCAAAGAGGTCTCGCTGGACTTGACCCACAGGCTATACAGAAGCTAAGGCTAGAATTCTTTCCCACTTGAGACACTCCTTGTTGTTCCAAGTGGTTACTTGTTGCTCGACCCAAGACAATAACGTGTCAGAGATTCTAGTAAGCTTGCCTCGAAAAGCTTTGTTCTTATTAGGCTTAGAGTATACTTGATTCTTGTCGATCTTCTTACAATTTATAAGGTCTTGATATTCTTCGATCGTAGGGGTCAAATCAAAGTTACCGATTGTAAAGCAACTGTAAGCTGAGTTCCAAAACCCCACCAAATCTTGCAGTAGTGACTGGTCAACCGGGACATTTAGCAAACATGCGATGTCATCATACTATTTCTTTAAAATACCTCTCGTTTCCAGATCCCAACTGTCCCAAACCGATCTTAGCTCAGATATGTCATTATACTCTGTGTTCATGAATGTATGGGCTTCCATTGCTGATCTAAACCCGGTGGAAATGCTATCTCCCTCATGTAACTGTTCACCTTCCGACCATATCAGCACCTCAGAATTCTTTTCATCATTGCTACAAATTAAGTCTCCCATTGATCTAGTCTTTAACTTCAAACTATTCCCAAATCAATGTGTTCTTCAGGATATGACACAATATGCCAAATAAAGATAAAACGAAAAAGAACATAAAACATGAAAAGAGTTAGTCATGAGGTAAACAATAAACCCGAAAACGAGCAATGATAAATACAAACAGGTTAAGAAAAAACAAGCACATGAAGAAAACCCTAACCATATGAATTCTAATTCGCTATGGTTATCCGCATGGCTCTAATTGGGGTGGGCTTCCTAAATTCTCACACATGGGTTTGGTTCTAGATAGGGGTACCCGAACCTATCTCATTACCTAATAAGGCAACAAGAACCCCAATTTTGGCCCATTACAAGCTTGCAAATTGGTTTCGGTTCGAGGGAAAGCACAACCTAATGACGTGGGGGCTGCTCACGTATCAAAAGGTGTAGATTCTGGAAGTGAATTACTGACCCGTGGAAGGCTACTCACGTGGGTATATGCATTTCACTCCCACTTAATGAACAAAGCTCGGGTATAGAGCTTGATGAACATGGTGCAACACATGTCGGCGATTCCTTAGAAATTAAATGAAAAATTAATTCGAAGGCCACCAATTATCAAAGCCTGCTCAATCTTAGCCACATTTTCAAGAAAGGATCAACCTCGTTAAACTTAAATGAAATTTCCATATTTTCCATTATTTAAAAGCAACAAATATTCTTTTGGCCTAACTCTCTTTTGTTTGGTGACAACAAAATGTCCCTAGTGGAGTCGCCAAACTGTAGCGACCTTCTTTTCATATAATTTCTTTTTAAAATATTATAGGTTCGGTGCTGCAGGTTATCCCCAAATCGTTCTTTATAATTTTGGTCAAAAGGGGGATTTCTTTTAAAAATTCATTTTTCTTTAAAAATAATGAAAACTTGGAGTCACCACCGGCCACTTGGGTAAGGTAGGTCGGACACCACAAAGCCAGAGATTTATTCTGAAAAGGTTCGGGAGTTTGTTACATGTGGGGAAGGATTAGCACCCTATCACGCCCGAAAATCGTACCAAAATATTTGTTGCTTTTAATCGAAGGAAATTGTTGAAATTTGAAATGAATTTAATTTGGTGACCTTAATTGAACGGGCTTTATCAAATTAGGAAGTTCAATTTAATTAATAAGGTTGACGATACATCGGACCGTAGACTAAGTCTACATCATATAAGCCTGACTGCCGTGTTAATTTATGGTTCGAATCACGTACGTTACCTTTATGCATGGTGCAAACAGTTAATATATAATGTGATGATTTTATCAACTTTCAATTTTTACCTTGAGATGGTAAGGATTAATTCAAGTATTTGGTCAACATCCTTTAAGCTCAAACTGTTACGACGCAAATACCAGAATTAATAAATACCTTATTTTTATGGTTTAAGTTAATTAATTCAAAAAAATAAATCTCATGAATGACAATTAATATGGATGTCAAACAAGGGCTATAAGAAAACACACAAAAAGCCCACCAAAGCCCTAACCTAAAAGGCCCAAATTATGAAAATTTGACTTAGTGATCTAATTATTAGGCGAATCTAATATTACCCCTACATTGATTAACCCTAAAAAATCTAGAAACTCTAAGAATTTATGGATTATCTTCTATATGATAATTAACTTGATCAATCTTAAACTAGTATCCCAAAAAGCCAAAGTTACTATTTAAAATAAATCAAGTAATTAATCATGATTTTAATTCAAATGTCAATATAATACCAACGCCAATTTTATCCTAAGAGAGTAATTAAGGAGTGTTCAACTAGTTTGTTGAATTTAATATATATCCTAATAAGCCAAGGATAAATTTAGATCCACTAAACTAATTCGAACCTTAGGTCTAACTACGGCTCTAAAAAAGCTAATTTTAAATTAATTTAATTAATTTAAAGATCATGCCCTTATAAGACAGGCGCACACTTTAAATTGATTAAATTAACTTGCCTTAATCTAATCTACACACTTAACCTAACAAGCCCAAAGCCCACCAAACACAACAAGCCATAAATCACCTAACAAAACAAATAATAAATATATTAAAGCCACATATTTGAATATATATATATATATATATATATTAAAGCTATGTACATTAAACATGTACATATAAAAAAACGAATGTTTTATACAAAAGGCCATATATTATATTATATAGTACATGAAGGCTATATATATACTATATAAAAACATATGTTATATATATTGAAATATGGCACACATTATCAAAAACTATTACGTAATATATACATAAAAGTCTTATATTATATATATACACTATATATTATATTACATATTAAAACTATATATTATATAAGAACTATACATATTAACATATACTACAAACATTAAACACCCAGCCTCATCACAAGTAAACTTACCATAAACATGAACAAATATAATCAAAACAGTAAATGAGCATGGAAATTAAATATGCATGAACCAGGGGGCAAAATATGATTTCAAGTTTGGATTTAGGACTAAATTAAAACAAAATTTAAAGTTTTGGGAGATAAAAGGGGATTTGACCTTTCCAAAAATAGATTCGGTTCAAAAAAGGACGAAGTTGAAAAGATATAGAAAGACACAAGGATCAAGGATGTATTTAAAGAAGGCAGAATGGCCAACGGTGTAGATAAATAGGGGCGAAAGGGTTTTAAGATGCGAATAAACCATTTCCTTTTTTTAAAGCAGGTATAAAAGTTAAGTTTTTTTTTTTGCAAAAAAGGGAAAATTTTAGCCCTTTACGCCCAAAAAATGCTCTGAAATCTCTCACTCTCTTCCCCGTCCCTTGAAACTCTAATGAACACCACCGTTCATTGGGGCAAAACCCAGAAATCTGTGACCATCTACCATGTCGGCCGCTGCTCGCCTGCGGCCGGTGAACCAAAAGCCTCTACCAAATTACTCTTTTTGCCTCCATGATTTCAAAACCGAGGTCCCTCTTTTTGTTTTAAAATCGAGACCCTGAGCCTTACTTATATCCTTCACTGACTCACCGTGTATGATCCTGAAAGGACCGGTGGCTTGTCGTCGGCGAGAGAATATGGAGAGATACAATGGGAGGTGAACCGTCACAGGGAAAACGAAACAAAAAGGGTAAAATCTAAACCCTAACTCTATTGTTTCCCCCATTTTATTTGCATGTATACTTTTATGATGATTATGATGCGAAAAGAAAGAAGAATAAGGTTACCTCCAAACTTTGAGGTTTTTGTTTTCTTTTTCCTCTATTCCTAATTTTTCCAATGTGTTACAACTGATTTAGGGTTCGTCCTTTATACCATGATATTATATGTGTTTTCTTTAAATATAAAAAATAAAATCCTAATATTCATAATGGCTGCCTCTGGTTTTTCCGATGCTTTGATCTTCTTTTGATTTTTTTTCAATTTGTTCCTCTGATATCCTTTGTTTCTGCTTTACACATGACAAACGATTGGGGAAGAGGGGAGGTCAGACGACAATGTAGCAGGCGGTGGATCTCGAGCGTTGTCCCATTGAGTATCGTGGCCGCTCGAGCAGATGAGGGGATCAGGGAGAGAATAAGCTTGGGGAGCAAGGGTTACTGGAGGCCATTGGATCTGCCAGCCTGGAGATGGAGTTGGAAGGCCAATCGTTGTGCGTGGGCGAGTGGGAACTTCTGGAACATTCTCCGCGTAGATCTCGACCGTTGATGCACTCTCAGATCCAACGACTATGGTTGATGTTGCGCCAAAAGACAAGGGTAGCAGCTAGAGTTTTCCTCATAATGTGATCTGGGCCGTTAGATCAAGATTGATCTAACGACCGTTGTTTGGCTGCACAAGGAAAGATGAAGGGCATTAGGGTTTTTTTGATGTAATTAAGGTTTATTTATTTATGGGCCCAGACGGGCCAAATGTAATTATATAATAATAATTTCTTTGTAACTTGACTATATTAATAGACGAGGCTTTTATTTTATTTAACTATTGTGTTTTATTTATTTAATTATGATCTCTTGTTTTAGTTTGATAATAATAATAACATACAATAATAATATGTAATATTAATAGTATTTAGGGTTTTTCCAAACGGGTAGTAACAATAACAGTAATAATAATACTATAATAATAATAATAATAACATGACAATAATATAACTACTTTAATAATATTACTAATGATATAATGGTAAAGATATACTAATAATAATTAATAAAAGCGGTAATAGTGTTTAGTTTTTTTTCCTTTTCTCTCTTTCTTTTTTCAGATGGATGATAGTAAGAGGCAGCATTATATATATATATATAATTATAACGAGCAAATAATAATACTAATAATTCCTTTTTTATGATAAACATAGTAATAGATTAACAAAGCCCTTTATCGCAATAAAAATGGGTTGACCTCGGATAAAATTAGTGATTACATTTGAAATTTGATATTAATCTCTTTCCGCAAAGTGGAGTCTATACGGAAGATTATGCCTTTACGTCTAACCCTACCAGTTGTGTCTCTCTAAAATATTCGCACAAGAGAGATAAATTACAGTGCATTCGAATTTCAGTAGAATATAAGTCTCTTCTTTTACTCTTTCTATATGTTAAATGCAGGAACAGAGTCAGGATTGAACATTTACAGGGGTCGAGATATTGAATTTAAAAAATACAAGGGTTTATTAAGTATTTAAAACTCAAAATTCATGGGGCAATGCTTAATTTGTCGAATATTTAAACTTATAAGGACTTAAATTGATATTAGACCAAAAAATTGATAATGCGGGCTCATTATTTTTTGTTCAATCCATACTTGATCATATATTTAATAAACTATGTATTTTTTAATTTGAACATTTATTTTTGCAGGGGCCAAATTATAATTAGACCAAAATCGATCAAATATATTAATTTTATAACAGAGGCCGAGACCCCCTTAGGCCCCAATGGAGCTCCGTCCCTGATTAAATGGCTTCGTCCTGACGATTACACAAGACATATGCTCTAAGAATCAATAACTAAAACCATTTAATAACCAAATTTGCATGCCATTCAATAACCATAACACTTGGGTAAGCACATTTGGCTAGTTGACCAAATTGTTCATTTTTGTTCTTTCATATTTCTTGAAGTCACGAGTTTTAGATCCATTAACAACACCTTACCTTAGAGTTTTTCCTCTTCTCTAAACATGGGTAAAGGTAATGTATAAATTGGGGGTGCAATTGATTCCACTTGATTTGTTGGGGTGTGGGATTTTCAAGGAGTTAATATAGAATTTTTCATAGAAATATTAGTTTTGACCATACTTAATTGTTGGGGTATAGGAGCAACAGTACTTATTGTAATGGTATGAGAATTCTACACACATCATACTCCACTCTGATCCCACTATATGAAAATCTTGGCTACGCCACCATATCTAAATAAGATTAAAATTTGTCAAAAAAACCGTAACACCCCATTTCCCTTCGTCAATTTATACGTCATATAATCATGGGCAGAACTACTATAGAAAGTGAGGTGTAATTGACCCTACTTAATTTGTTAGGGTATGTATTTTTTAAGGGGCTAATTTAATTTTTTATAGGAAATATTAGATTTGACACCACTTAATTTATTGAGATATGGGGTCAACAATGCTTATTATAATAGTATGAGAATTACACATACCTCGTACTCCACTCTGACCCCACTATATAAAAGCCATGATCCGCCACTGCATATAGTTTTTTTTTGACAATTAGCATATAGCTAATAGCAAATTACATTAGCTGATAGCATTAGCTGATTTGACTAGCGGATTACATTAGTTGATTGTATAAAAATGTTTGGTAAAATTAACTAATAGTTGATAGTTGTTTGATTATTTAAACAAACAAAATGACATAAAAGACATGATTATATTTGATACTTGTTTGAATAATTTATTAGTTATTAACCTTTTGTATATATTAATATTAATTAGATTATAAAAATTAATTTTGTAATATCATTATTGAGCATATATATGAGGATGTACATATTAATTTTCTATTTATAAAATTATCTTTTTAATATAATTTTAATAATTATTAAAATTAGATGTATATATTAATCTTTTATCTATGAAATTATATTTTGAATATAATTTTATTAATTATTAAATTTATACGTATTTATCAATTTATATATTAATTTCTTATTTATGAAATTATTTTTTTAATTTTATTAGTTAATCAAATTTATATTATTTAGAGAAATTTTTTATAATTATCAAGGACAAAATAGTCTTTACAAGTCTTTTATCCAAACCTCTAACTCAAAAAACTCTTAAAATGAGTTTTTTTTAAATGAAAAGTTTCAGCTTAATCCGCTATTACAATCCTTTATTTACTAAACATCTAAATTAGCGGATTTGATTGATCAAATCTCTAAAAGCACTTCAAACCTTTAATTTTAGTTCAAAAAACTATTTACCAAACAAGGCCATAATTTAACGTAAGAATCATCGGCATATAATTATTGAAGTAAATAAATAAATGAGTCAACTTACAAGTTTGGGATCGGGGTGGAGTCAACTCATAGGCTTTGGGTCTGGCTGTTTGGTTCCATGGAGCTCGTAGCTTGGAGAAGCCCATGGATTCAGATTTGACCGGAGTCAACTCGTAAGTTTTGGGTTCGGTTGGGGTCATCTCATGAGACTGGGTTTGGCTGTCTGGTCCCATATAGCTCCTAGCTTGGAGAAGACTATGGGTTCTGATCTGACCAGAGTCAACGAAACGTTTGGACTACGACTGAAGTCAACCCACAACATTTAGATATACTGTTTAATTTCTGTAATCGTTATGGACAGAAAAAATCTGTTCGATTTTAGTTAATAAAATTTGAACTCCTTTTAATTAAAAAAAAAGAACAAGAAAAAATAATTCTAGACTAATGAAAAAGGGACTAGTAAAGTAACATATTGTTACACTTTATAAGTTCAACTTCTGTTAATTTTTTTTAAATAATGGCATATGAATTTTATTATTTAACATGAAAAGTATTATAAATACAATGCATCAAAAAAAGATAAAAAAGATTAGTTTACTAAAAATTTCATACAAAGGTGCAATGAAAAATAAATTCTTTCATGAAGATTAGCATATCATCAAAACTCAGATACCTTCATAAATCTCTTTGTGTCTAGCCAAATGAAATGATTTACGAGATAAAAAAGAGTGGTGAGCGAACTAAACTATTAGGCAAATTGCTCCGCTACACAGTTCTGATTACATCGGCTAGCAAACTATCAAATAAGTGGGGATCAATCTTTTCTATGACTACCGACAGAATCAAATCAGAAAGTTAGCGCAGTAAAGATCTCTATACGAGCACCAAACGATCGTTATAGTATGCTGAAATCGTGCCAAACAATATATGAAACAAACCACAAAATTCAATGAAAAGCGTGCCACAAAGGCAGAAGAAACACGTGCTACAAGAGCAGAAATTTTTATTAAAATTAAAAAATAAAACATGAAATAGCAAGAAAAATAATAAACATCGGTGGTCGACAACCAGTACTAAGACTTGTTGCCGCCACCAATTAAACAAAAAAAAATAAAAAACTTGCGACGGCTATAAAAAAAACTAGATTTAAGAGAAAACTAAATTTTTTAGACTTATTTCTTTTTAAAAATTAATCTTCCACGCACATAATTCATCAAAAAATTATTTAAATTTAAATTTATGCTCATATTTTAATAAAGGGTAAACTACCTAGGTGACCACCTAACTATTAGGTCTGGCTTGTTTTGACCACTAAATTACAAAAATTTAAAACTCGACCACCCAACTAGTTAATTTGACCTATTTTAACCACAAACCGTTAAAATCTAACGAAAGTATGACGTGGATGTTAATAGAAATTTGTATAACTACACATTTGGTTCTTGTTAGTTACATATTTTATCAATTTGGTCCTCATTTTAATTTAATTAAATAAATTAATCATTTCATTAGGTGCCGACACGTATCATCACCTTATTGAAAGAATTTAAATATTTATTTTTTTATTTAATAATTTTATTTATCTCCTCCAATTAGGTGGTGACATGTGTCACCTGATTGGATGAGGAAAATAAAACAAAGAGAAGTTTTAGCTTGGATGGGATGGGATCTGAACCTAGGTACTTTGGGAGTAAATGATGAATTTTAAATTTTTATAGTTCAGTAGTCAAAACAAGTTAGACTCAATAGTTAGGTGGTCATCCAGATAGTTTACCCTTTAATAAATTAAACAAGATCTTTCGAATGAGTTAACCTTCCATGTCTAGTTTCATAGAGCTCATAGATTGACGAAGTACATGGGTTCATTTTTTTTATATTTATTTAGGACGAGTTGATGAACATGATTGTGTTTTTTAGTACATTAATGTATTCAGTGGTCAACAAGATTCCATTTTTACAGTGTGATATTTCTAGTTTGTAAGTTGAATTTTGTTTTTTTATTGTTTTAGTCGGGTTGTTCTGTTGTTTTCTATTCAGGTATTATTTAATTTATTATTTTCCTCCGACTATAATTAAAGAAGTTTTTAATGAAACACTAGATAATATGTTCATGTGTATGATTTTTTGATAATAAAATTATATTTTTTTTCACCAAAAAAATCTCGGTTGACATCTCCCCTCTTTCTCCTAAGTTGAGAGTTGAATACTCATTATGGATAAATTTTTTCTCCCATTCTTTAAGTAAGAATTGTTCAATATTAATAATCAACTATTTTAATTAGATTCTTAAAAAATTAAAAAATTCCTTAAATGTCTCAATCGATCGACTTGAAACCAAGCTATTAATTGACGAAAGCAATTGTACTTTGGTAGGCAATCCAATAAGCATCAAACTTCCCTTCAAAATCAAAGAAAAACACAACACTATGGAACAATAACAACAACAAAATTCGTCTACGCTGGTCTTTTTTTTTTCTCTCGGACCAAGACAAGTTTGTGTGTTTTGAAGCCCAGAATCCACACTTCGTAAAATTCGAGCTTAAATAGGTAAGAGTTTGTTTTATTATTTTTGAAATTTAAAATTTATTTTCTATACTTTATTTTATAAAATTAAATTCTTTATTATTATTTTTATTTATACATAGTTTTTAATTTTTGTTTAATTTTATTATTAACTGTTGACCTAATAATTAAAAAAGGACAAAAAAATTCGTCAATCCTCTATGTTTCTGTATCAATGTGACCTTTAAAAAGCTATAAACACAGATGATTAGAAACTTGTATTATTCTATTAATTATATATTTTTTTATTTTTAAATATTAAAGGTCAATTTGATAAAAACAATAAACACAGTTGTCTAAAATGTCATATTACTTTTTATAGGCAATTAACGATAAAATTGAATAAAAACCAAGGGATGAACCAAAATTTACAAACAAAAATCGCACAAGTATTCAATTCCACAAAAATAAAATGTAGAAACCCTTATGTTTGAATACTTAATAGACAAAGTCTAAAATATTATATCCAGATTAAACATATATATATATTTACGTTTGATTCAATTCGATTCAACTTTTATTTGATGCGGCCTGTATAGGCTACACACACCCTTAGATTTTATGTGTTTAAAAGTTGCTATGATCAGAGACAGGTGTCAATACTAAAATTTGAAAGGACTTAATTAAAATTAAAAAAAATTAAAAAATATGATTTTTTAAAAAATATTTGCAGTCTGGTAAAAAATTCAAGAGTTTAATGTGAATTAAAAAAATTAAATTTAAAAATTTAAAATTTTAGTAAAATTTCTTAAAATTTTAAAAATATCAAACTAAATATCAAAACTTTTTAAAGGTCTAAAGAATAATTCCTCAAATCTTGAGAAGGCCAAGTCCCTCAAGCTTCAATCATCATTCGCCCATGACCTTGATTATCCAAAGTCATTATAACAAAAGACATAAGTAACATAACTTTAAAGGAACAAAATTTATTTATCTTTTTGTGAGTCTTTTTATATATCTCACTACTGTTTTTTTTTTTTTTTATAGATAAGTTGTGAGCTTTTCATTTTTATAAGCAGAGAAACAACTACAATCAATATAAGTATCCGGGGAAATTAGTTAATTTCCCAAGCATCACAAATCTGAATATTTACAAAGTCATTTGTGTCTATACTCTTTCGCTATACACTTATCCGAACCACATCTTGAATGGCCCCAAGTATACCAGTAACATTTCTAGTCAAGTTCTCAAACCTTCTCTTATTTCTTTCAATCCAGATATTATAGACAAAAGCACTCCAAACTTGTTTCAAAATGAAAACAATGAGTGCGTTATTTTCTAATCTCGTCACTACCCAATTAAGTTTAGCCTCCCAATTCTCAACAGCTCTATGAACTCCACACTTGCCCAGAACAGCAGTCTAGACCTCTGTAGAGAAAGAACATTCAAAAAATAAATGGTCTCGTATCTCATCAGCGAAGCCATACAAACAACATTAAGAAGGAACTGTTATCTCTATCCTCAAAAGCCTCACGGTTGTAGGGAGCCTATCCAAAATTGCCATCCATGCAATCACAACATGTTTTTTTTATTATTTTATTGACTGAATTTATTTTATTGATGATACATGTGACAAAAAATTTTTATAAAAGGAACACAAAAAATGAAAAGCGAATTCTATTCCACATTAGAGTGCATAGCCAAAACAAAGATCCTCTACCTTTTTTTATGCCTTTTTATATGTTTGACCAATAATTTTTTGTCACGTGTATTAATGATTTTTTCACTATTTTATTGAGAATGCATGTGACATAAATCATTGGTGGATCTCATGGTCACATTGCATGCATGAATCACACAGTAAACCATAAACTTTACGCAATGCAGGAAAAAGGACAAATGAATCATATTCGTGTATTAATTACCTTGGCTGTTTACTCATAGTCTATCCATAAATTATAAACTTTACTCTCTCTAGTCCCTATTGTTGGAAAACGCCTATACGCTCATGGCGCATCAGAAAAATTATTCGGCGTAATCCATCAGTAATCCATGTACACGGGACGAATTCGGGGAGATAAAGGATGAAACATTACATTAATAAATCTGGAAATCCGCAGAGAGTATAAAAGAATCCAAATCGAATCTGAGTCTTCACAACAGCGTTCCGACCTCTACGTAGTCCACCCAAATAAAATGAACAATATTTTCTCTTCTCTAACTGTTAGAGAGGTTTTCCGAAAAGCATATCTTTGGTTGCTAGACCTCATGCCTTTATATAGCATTTAAAACCTAATTCTAATTAAATTTGAATTCTTTAAATATACATTATATTTATCCGAATATAATTAAATATGTAGAATCTGATTCTACTTCTATCAGGTTTCTTTAGGGATATATATATATATTTTAATAGTATTTGATAATTACATTAATTATCTAGTATTAAAATATATATAAACGAAATTATCTATAATTCCAATAATCATAATAATTTCGGTTTAACTTATTTCCTACACACCAAGTTTGTACACATGCTATCTAGTCGATATTTGTCCGTTTTAATCATAGGGTGTGACCCTTGTAGGTTCATGTAACGTTAGCAGTAATATCCAAAACAACTCTAATATTACAAGCAATGAGTGGCATCTAGCAATTCATCATTGCTACCTAAGTTACATGAAGTCATGGTTCGATTTAACATTTTCCGTGATTAACTTCTTTTATGTATTTCATCCTTTTGTCCTCATATCTAGATCAGACACAAGTCATGGATTAGTCACACTTGTATAGTCCATCTAATATTTCTTGATATCTTGAGTAGACTCTTATAAACGAATAACTATGATATCCCATATCAATTTATTCGAGCATGGCCATGCATTTTCTAGTCTCACTCAATCAAATGGCCTATGATATTACTTCTATTATGTAGTAGGGACAAATCCTACCTTGATCAACCATATTCCGCTCATAGATTGTGACATATCCAATATCAGTCTTTATAGTGTAGTCAGTTACAACACACGCTTGACCGTATCAAAACATGTCACTCACGATGTTGAAAGAATGGTGATCTCAAGTCTGAGGATCATATATGTAGTTATCACCATGAGCAATGTTGTGACTGTCACATAATAATCCAAGAGACATGCTCATAGCGGGTTAGTCTAGTATGTCGTTCTCTAACACATACTTATGTATTGATTTTGACATCTCCATGTCAATGACAACACTTTGTCATCAATCAACTACATATTAGTCTTAATACATTATTGTTGTTCATGCCCACAATAATTCTCGACTAAAGACATTCAAGAATAACTATATTATTTTAAGAACTTTATTATAATTCAGTTTATTTATAGATGCACAGAATAATACTGAAATAATAATAATAACTTTATATTAATAAACAAGATAAAATAAGTATATATTTTACAACCATCTCATGATTGCTCTTTAGGCATACTCCAACAATCTCTCATTAGCACTAAGACCAATCACTCATGCATCTAATACCAAGAGACTTAGTGTGACGCTCATACTTCTGTTGTGTCAGAGGCTTTTTTAGTGGATCAACAATATTGTCATCCGTTGCCACTCTACATATTTCTACATCCACTCGATCAATGGTTTCACGAATGAGATTGTAACACCCTAAACTTGGCCTAGGAAGGTTACCACCATCTAAACTATTGGCTAATTGAATTATGTGGTAATCAAATTAAAGAAGAAAGAATATTAGCCATCCTTAAGATCAAATCAGTGAAATTAGAACCAAATTGAATTGAAATAAAAACTAGAAGGCTTAAATGGAATGATAGAAATGTGAACATTCAAAGCTATAAAGATTGCATGTAAAAATTGAATTAAATTAAGGCATTGACACATGTTCTCAATTGATGAGAACATGTGCCTTGTAGAAGGATGACTCACGGCATGCATGAAGGGAAAGATGAACAAAAATTATATCATCTTCCTCCCAAAGTCATCCTCCACGGCTGATTGTTGAGAGAGAAAGGGGAGAGAAAAAGCTTTATACATCACCTTCAATTCAAGTTTCTTGAATTAGCTTTGATCAAATTAGCTTGGAGAAGGTATAATGCTTGATTCCTACATGTTATAGAAAGCTTGAATCTTGAAATGATGATGTTCTTGTTGCCTAGAGTGTTTAAGATGATTGTTATGTATGTTAGGATCATGTTAACTTCTAATAAAACTTGAAATTGTGACTGCTAGTAGCTAAATTGCTAAAGAGAATGTATATGGTTGCTGGAAATTTAAGAATATGAAGTATGGTTGAAAACAGTTTTGAATATGGATTGTTTTGATAGGTGAAAATGTTTAAGCATGCTAATTGAATGTAATGCCCTGGTTTGGTCACATTGCTAGATGAATTGAGGATTGAATAGAGTAAACAAGTTGCTGGAAAATGAATGCACCTAATTGGATTAGTTAAAACTAGGTAATGGACTGCTCAAATGGTGAATTAGAAGTATAATGTGAGTGTAGTTTACTTGAGAGTTAGGACTAGGTCCTAACTATAGCAAGCATGTCTAAATTCTTGAATTTCTAATTGACTTAATATGATCTTGATCTATAAGGGAAGAACGATTAAAGTAATGTATGAAACTTGATCACATCCTTGAATTCATGTATGTTTTGATTGTTAAGCATGACTAAGTGATAACATTGGTACTTGTATGTGTGATATGGCATGTGATCAAATGCTTAAAGAAATTGCTTGTAATATTATCCCACTTGATGAAATGAACACATGCGAATTACATGATATGTGAGCTATGGCTCAATTGGCCTAAAGGCCTAGTATGAAATGAACTTGCTTGACATGATCTTGAACTTGAAATACTTAATGGCTTAAATCAAACAACCTTGGTAGCTAGTTGGACTAGGTAGAAGGGCATGCCTTAGAGTCTAGAGCTCATTGTGTCAGGGTAGACTACGGTCAAGGGCTAAGACCCCTATTTGGTGACAGACGGAGGGTACGGATGTGGTCTTTGGCGACAGTAGGAGGGTTGACTAGCACTACGGTGCATCTTGTGGTGACAGTTGGTTGGAGACTCAATTACCTATACAAACTAAGTACCAAGAGGGTTGTTTAATTGATAACAAATTAAATAACAATCCTATAATACATGTTACTTGTCTTGAAAGTTATATCATGAATGTTACTTGACATGAAAGCTATGAATTGTATGTTACCTGACATGAAAGCCATGAATTGTATGTTACTTGTCATGTAAGCATGAGTTATGATTCATTGTTTCTTGTTCCTTATGCTAGCTGAATTCTTGAAATCCTTAGCTAGGATCATTCTAATGCTTGAAACCCATAGCTAGGATCATTCTTGTTTAATTGACACTTAACTTGATATAATAAATGGTTAGAGATAGTTACTATCTCACTAAGTATATTCTTGTACTTATCACTCTTATTTTCATTCTTCCCAACTACATGATAAAGGATTCGAGTGTTGCTTGATCTTGAAGCCTGATTTCTTGAGCTAGAAGCAAGACACAAGCATAGCTAAAGTATGGTTCATACTTGTTTTGTACTCCCCTAGTTGGTGGCACTTAGATTGTAAATAGTGAACTATGCATGCATTTGGAATACTTGAACTTGTATATATATGTTCTTGAATGGGCCTGCTATGTTATGATCTTGATTAACAAATGTGAAACAAGTTTGTATTGACCTTATATTACATGTAATGGAATGTTTTGCTGCGCATAAATGAATTTGTATTGGAATGATCAAGTGTTTGATTTAGTTTACATTGAGCCATTCGAATGCCTTGGAAATTATATGGTCTCTTGTGTGTGAACATGCCTTGTTGTAAGTGTATTATGCATTTGTATGGTAAAGGTCGAATGGTCTAGTTGTTGGGAGGCTAGTTACATGCAACTGTATGTTAACATGATCATGTATAGTGAATTTAGGTATGAAATTAGTATATGAATCAATCTAAGGAACATTGAAATAAAATGGAAGAATGTTTACACACTTAGGCCATTCGAATTGTTAATGGTATAAGATGTAGTTAATGAAATTGTTTAAGTAGTAACCTATAATGTCTTGAAATTAAACTATGGGATTGCTTGCATGTTAAGTAAGTATGATTGGTTGCTTGCTAGTTAAGTAACTCATCTAATAAGGATGAGTTATTAATTATTGCATTGTCGCTTGCATTGTAATGCCATGTCCTTGCTTGGTAACACTCCCGAGTCGGTTTGCTGCTAACCCGGGGGTATGGGGTGTTACATTTATTGGTAATCAGAGCTTTTTAGTTGATTTTAGGACTAAACCAGGCTTTTTTTGCATCATGTAGGATACTTGTGCCATCTAGGAGACTTGTATTGTATAGCTCGTGTCTTTGCTTAACTAAACCGAATTCCTAAGTATTCTATTTAAATGTAAAATGTATGAAACAAGGCTCGCTCGGGACGATGAAATTCCTGAAGGCTCCTCGAATGAAGGAGGTAGTGTGAGGATGGACCAGAATCCTCTACAACAACAAGCTCAAACCCGAGCCCAAGCTGCTGCTCAACATGAAGGTCCTACTATAAATTCTATGCAGCAGGAATGTCTCTTGAGGATGAAGGAGATGTTCAATCATCTTGTAACTGCTTTGAAACAAGACCATCCTAATCCTCCTCCTGTTGCTATGCCAAACAGAGCTCTGGTTGATAAGTTGGCTCAACACTAGGCCTATACTTTCACTGGCACTGATGAAGCCAATTCTGAAGTGGCTGAGTATTGGTTAGATGCCACTAATCGAATCCTGACCAAACAACTACCTTGTTCTGATGAGCACAAGCTCGAATGTGTCATAGCCCTGTTGGCAAATGAAGCTCTGAGCTAGTGGGAAACCACTACATTGACTGTTCTTGCTGAAGTCGTAACTTGGAAATTCTTCCTCGAGGAATTCAGGAAGAAATACATCAATGAACAATACTTGGCCGAGCGCCAGAAACGTTTCTTGTACCTCAAGCAAGGTGGCTGACCCATTGAATAGTACGTGAGTGATTTCTATAAATAATGCAAGTATAGGTCAAAATACATCAAGACTGACGTTAATAAATGTCGGATGTTCATTGATGGACTGAATGATGAATTGAGTCCAATCTTTACTGCCCTGGGTATCACTGAATTCCAGAATTTGGTGAACCAGGCTATTGCAACTGAGGCAAAGATGAAGGCCTCTGAGAAATGTGAAAGTGGTAACTCCTGGAAAGACAAACGATCTAGAAATAATGACAAGCCTCACTAGCAGTCAAAGAAGTCTAAACACTCCAGGGAACATTCTTCGAATTACACTCCTATTCAGAAGAGTAACTATATGCCGATACCCCAATCGGTAACCAAGCCTTCAACCCCGATCATTTCTGTTGATAGTACAAGGAATTTCGGTAATGCTGCTCAATATCATACTTGCAAGTTATGCTAGAAGCACCACACCAGGCAATGTAGAACTCAACAGAATTTGTATTTCTTATGTGGAGCCTCCGATCACTATATCAGGGATTGTCCTAAGAATCCTAACAAGGTTCGAAATCGAACTCTTGCAAATGCTATTTCAGCTCCCTCTATTCGAAATAAGGGACCTAGATAAGCTCAATCCGAAAATTAGGGGAAGAACAAAAGACCTCATTCGAATGCCCCTACACACTAAGAATCTCAGGCTCCTACTCAAATCTACCACATCCGGGGAAAAGAGGATGAAGAATCACCCGATGTCATAGCAGGTACCGTTGAGTTAAATTCGACTCCTGTTTATGCTTTAATAGACTCGGGATCCACTCATTCATTTGTATGCTCATCTTTGATTGTAAAGTTGAATTTGAAACCTAAAATTGTAAAACAAAGCTTTGTAGTTTCGAACCCAATAGGGGGAATCACATCCATTAACTTCCTTTGCAAGGAATGTTCTATAATCATTCGAAACATACCCTTTCCTATTGATCTATATGTATTGCCAGATTTTGAGTTCGATCTAGTGCTAGGACTAGATTGGTTAAGCAAACATGAAGCCTGGGTAGATTACCTAAATAAGAGACTTTATCTCCAGGGTTTAGGAAAGGAATCCATTCTCCTAATTGATAGGAAACTGACCTCAATCTTTGCTGCCATGGTCTTATAAGATGAACATGAATTCGGCTTACCTAGTATGCCAATTGTATATGAATTTATTGATGTTTTTTTCCTGAGGAAATCCCTGGGCTTCCTCCAACCAGAGAAGTAGAGTTCGGGATCAATGTTCAACCTGTAACAACTTCGGTGTCCATCACACCATATCGAATAGCACCTGTTGAATTGAAAGAACTCAAGAAGAAACTACAAGAGCTACAAGACAAAGGCTTTATTCGGCCTAGCTCGTCTCCCTGGGGTACTCCAGTCTTGTTCGTGAAAAAGAAGGACGAGACTATGAGACTCTATATTGACTACAAATAATTGAACAAGCTTACTATCAAGAATCGATATCATCTCCCAAGGATAGAAGATCTCTTCGATCAACTCAAGGATACTTCAATGTTCTCAAAGATCGATCTTCGATCGGAATACTACCAAATGAGGGTAAAACAAGAAGATGTACCCAAGACAGCCTTTCGTACTCGATATGGTCATTTTGAATTCCTTGTAATTCCATTTGGGTTAACGAATGCTCCGGCTGCTTTCATGGACCTCATGAACCGTGTATTCAAGCCCTATCTTGACAAGTTTGTGGTCGTCTTCATCGATGACATCCTGGTGTATTCTCGGAATAAGGAAGAACATTCCAAACACCTTCGAATTGTATTGCAAACTCTCCGAGAACTTCAATTGTTCATAAAGTTCTCTAAGTGTGAATTTTGGCTATCGGAAATCTCATTCCTTGGCCATGTTATCTCGGCAGAAGGAATTAAAGTAGACCCGAGCAAAATTTAATCCATCTTGAATTGGAGACCTCTGAGGAATGTTGGCGAGGTCAGAAGCTTTCTCGGTTTAATCGGGGATTATTGGCATTTTGTCAAGGGATTTTCATCTATTGCTGCAAGCTTGACTAAGCTAACCCGTAAAGATACACCCTTTGTTTGGTCGAAAAACCAACAATGAAGCTTCTATTAGCTTAAACAAGCCCTGATTCATGCTTCGATTCTCATCCAACCAGAATCGGGCAAAGAATTCACTGTCTATAGTGATGCATCTCCTTCGGGACTAGGATGTGTCCTAATGCAAGATGGAAAAGTGGTAGCTTACGCTTCAAGGCAACTAAAACCACACGAGTCAAACTACCCTACACACGATCTAGAATTGGCAGCTATCGTGTTTGCACTCTAAGTTTGGAGACATTATTTGTACGGGGAGAAATACAACCTGTTCACAGACCACAAGAGTCTCAAATACCTCCTGACTCAGAAAGACTTGAATCTCAGGCAAATGAGATGGTTAGAATTTCTTAAAAACTATGATTTGGTTATCGACTACCATCCGGGGAAAGTAAACGTGGTTGCTAATGCCCTTAGTCGTAAACCATACTTGGGTAAACCCCTAAATCTAAATCCCAAAATAATTCATTCGAATTTAATCTTTATTGAATTTCAAGTAATCCACTCGAATTGAACCTTTCTTGTCTTACAAGTAACTATTCGAAAACCTCTCTTAATGATCTTGTCCATTCGTTTATAGATTCCTTGGCTATCAATGCTTATTTCCGTTTATCCAAAAGACGTAAATTCTTGTCTAAACTTCAAGTTCAATCTAGCTTGATCTCGAAAATCAAAGAACTCCAGCAAACTGATCCAGATCTTTAGAAGATCATGTCCAAGCTAGACTCTGAGTCTAATTTTTACTTCTCACTCAAGTCAAATAGACTTCTCTATTTCAAGGATAGAGTATGTGTTCCTAACAATGAGGAACTAAAACAAGAGATGCTACAAGAAGCTCACCAAAGCTCTTTCTCGATTCACCCGGGATCGGTTAAAATGTACAATGATCTAAAGCCACTATACTGGTGGCCAGGCATGAAATCAGCTATCACAGATTATTTTCAAAGTGCCTAACTTGTAAAAAAGTCAAAGCTGAGCATCAAGTTCCTACTGGATTACTTCAACCAATCAAATTCCCTCAGTGGAAATGGGATCAGATTATAATGGATTTCATTACTGGTCTTCCTTCCACTCCAAGAAAGAATGATGTTGTATGGGTGATTGTTGATAGATTCAAAAATTCTACTCACTTCATCCCTGTTCGAATAAACATGAGCTTGGAATCCTTAGCCGAGCTATACATCCATGAAGTGATTCGATTACATGGTGTACCTACAGCTATAATCTCTAATCGTGACCCTAGATTTGCTTCTCAATTTTGGAATTCCTTGCAGAAGGCTCTATGAGCTAAAGTGCACCTTAGTACAGCATTTCATCCTCAATCAGATGGATAATCTGAAAGAATCATCCAAGTGCTTGAAGACATGATACGTGCTTGTGTTATAGACTTCGGAAAGAACTGGGAGAAATCTCTACCCCTAGTAGAGTTTGCTTACAATAATAGTAACCGAACATATATTCAGATGGCTCCCTTCGAAACTCTATATAGAAGAAAATGTAAAACTCCCTTGTGCTGGTCTGAATTGGGAGAAAGTAAGGTTTTAGGACCTCAATTGCTTAGAGAAATCGAAGAACAAGTGAAGATCATTCATGATCGATTGAATGCAGCTTTCGATAGGGAGAAAGCATATGTAGACTTAAAAAGGAGAGACATCCAATAAAATGTTGGAGACAAAGCCTTCCTCAAAGTATCTCCTTGGAAGAAAGTCTTTCGGTTTGGAAGAAAAGGGAAACTCAATCCCCGATTCATTGGACCACTCGAAATCATTGAAAGAATTGGTCCAGTGGCCTATCGATTGGCTCTTCCCAGTGAATTTGACAAGATTCACAATGTCTTTCATGTTTCTATGCTCAGAAGGTATAGATCTGATCCATCCCATGTCTTTGAGCCTGAAGAAGTGGAATTGAATCCTGGCTTGTCTTACGAAGAAGAACCAGTCAAGATTCTTGATTATGAAGATAGAAAGCTCAGGAACAAAACCGTTCCTCTTGTCAAAGTCTTGTGGAGAAATCACAAGGTAGAAGAGGAAACTTGGGAATCTGAAGAAATCATGAGGAAGCAATATCCTCACCTATTCGATTCAGATAAATTCGAGGATGAATTTATTTTAAGGGGAGGAGAATTGTAACACCCTAAACTTGGCCTAGAAAGGTTAGCACTATCTAAACTATTGGCTAATTGAATTATGTGGTAATAAAATTAAAGAAGAAATAGCATTTGCCATCCTTAAGATCAAATAAGTGAAATTAGAACCAAATTGAATTGAAATAAAAACTAGAAGGCTTAAATGGAAGGATGGAAATGTGAACATGAAAAGCTATAAAGATTGCATGTAAAAATTGAATTAAAGTAAGGCCTTAACACATGTTCTCAATTGATGAGAACATGTGCCTTGTAGAAGGATGACTCACTGCATGCATGAAGGGTAAGATGAACAAAAATTGTATTATCTTCCTCCCAAAGTCATCTTCCATGGCCGATTGTTGAGAGAGAAAGGGGAAAGAAAAAGTTTCATACATCACCTTAAATTCAAGTTTCTTGAATTAGCTTTGATCAAATTAGCTTGGAGAATGTATAATGCTTGATTCCTACATGTTAGAGAATGCTTGAATCTTGAAATGATGATGTTCTTGTTGCCTATATTAATTAGGATGATTGTTATGCATGTTAGGATCATGTTAGCTTCTAATAGAACTTGAAATTGTGATTGCTAGTAGCTAAATTGCTAAAGAGAATGTATATAGTTGCTGGAAATTTGAGAATAGGAAGTATGGTTGAAAACAATTTTGAATAGGGACTGTTTCGATAGGTGAAAATGTTTAAGCATGCTAATTGAATGTAATGCCCTGATTTGGTCACATTGCTAGATGAATTGAGGATTGAATAGAGTAAATAGGTTGCTGGAAAATGAATGCACCTAATTGGATTAGTTAAAACTAGGTAATGGACTGCTCAAATGGTGAATTAGAAGTATAATGTTGATCAAATAGATCAAATTGAATTTAACATGATAATGCCCTATTTTAAGCACATTTCTAAGTGAATTAGACTGACCTAGACATGTAAGAACATGACAATAAATTGAATTGCCATGTTAGAATCTTGTTTAGATGAGTTATGAAACTGTAATCTGCCCAGAATACTCTGTTCTGGGCAGTAACTTTGAAAAATCACCATAAATTGTATAAAAGGAATTTAAGACTGAAAATTTTATGGATAGTGCCTTGGCATGTCTAAATTCATTAGGAGAAAATAGAACTAAATTATGGATTGTAGAATGAATTGTAGAGAAGAAACACTAAGGACAATTGAAACTGTCCAGTGTTGTAAATTGCCCTGTCTTTAAGTTAAAAATTGTATTAATTGGAAAATAACTAAAATGCCAGGCCTATATGGTTAGAAATAAAATTGAGTTAGCTTTTTGACGGTGTAAACCAATTGAAATTCCAACGTACGGAATAAAAGTTATGTATGTTTAAGTGAACAGAGTACATGCTGCATAGTAACAACAGTTTAGGTAATTGTACACTATTTTGTGGTAGTTTGTAAACTATTTTGTAAACAGTTTTGGGACATTGATTTCTGCCATGTTTTACATGAATTAGAGTATAGATAAGTGTAGTTAGGTGTAGTAAAGAATGTATATGAACATGCTACCAGATTTGTATATGTTGTGTACTAGTAACATTGTCTTGATTGAATGATTATGTGAACTTGTTTTAATATGTATGTACTTGTGTAATGTGTTAGAACCAGGAGTGAACTTGGTTGAAGAGGAAAGAGTGGAACATCCTAAAGCTAAGAACAAAGGAGTGTGGATCCAAGACTAGCTAAGCTTGGAGTATTGTGAGTGTAGTTTACTTGAGAGTTAGGACTAGGTCCTAACTATAGAAAGCATGTCTAAATTCTTGAATTGCTAATTGACTTAATATGATCTTGATTTCTTGAGCTAGAAGCAAGACACAAACATAGCTAAAGTATGGTTCATACTTGTTTTGTGCTCCCCTAGTTGGTGGCACTTAGATTGTATATAGTGAACTATGCATGCATTTAGAATACTTGAACTTGTATATATATGTTCTTGAATGGGCCTACTATGTTATGATCTTGATTAACAAATGTAAAACAAGTTTGTATTGACCTTAAATTACATGTAATTGAATGGTTTTGCTACGCATAAATGAATTTGTATTGGAATGATCAAGTGTTTGATCTAGTTTACATCGAGTCATTCGGATGCCTTGGAAATTATATGGTCTCTTGTGTGTGAACATGCCTTATTGTAAGTGTATTGTGTATTTGTATGGTAAAGGCCAAATGGTCTAGTTGTTAGGAGGCTAGTTACATGCAATTTTATGTTAACATGATCATATTTAATGAATTTAGGTATGAAATTAGTATATGAATCAATCTAAGGAACATTGAAATGAAATGAAAGAATGTTTACACACTTAGGTCATTTGAATTGTTAATTGTATAAGATGTAGTTAATGAAATTGTTTAAGTAGTAACCTATAATGTCTTGAAATTAAACTATGAGATTGTTTGCATGTCAAGTAAGTATGCTTGGTTGCTTTCTAGTTAAATAACTCATCTAATAAGGATGAGTTATCAATTCTTGGCTTGTTGCTTGTAAATGTAATGCCATGTCCTTGCTTGGTAATGCTCCTGAGCCAGTTTGCTACTAACCCGGGGTAGGAGGTGTTACATTTATTGGTAATCAGAGTTTTTTAGTCGGTTCTAGGACTAAATCGGGCTCTCCTACATCATATAGGATACTTGTGCCACCTAGGAGACTTGTATTGTATAGCTTGTGTCTTTGCTTAACTATACCGAATTCCTAATTATTCTATTTGAATGTAGAATGTCTAAAACAAGGCTCGCTCGGGACGATGAAAGTCCTGAAGGCTCCACGAATGAAGGAGGTAGTGTGAGGATGGACCATAATCCTCCACAACAACAAGCTCAAACCCGAGCCCAAGCTGCTGCTCAACAGAAAGCTCCTGCTATAAATCCTGTGCAGCAGGAATATCTCCTGAGCATGAAGGAGATGTTCAATCATATTGTAACTGCTTTGAAACAAGACCATCCTATTCCTCCTCCTGTTGCTGTGCCAAATAGAGCTCCGATTGATAAGCTGGCTCAACATCGGGCCTATACTTTCACTTGCACTGATGAAACAAATCCTGAAGTAGCTGAGTATTGGTTAGAGGCCAATCCGATTGTTAATGGTATAAGATGTAGTTAATGAAATTGTTTAAGTAGTAACCTATAATATCTTGAAATTAAACTATAGGATTGCTTGCATGTTAAGTAAGTATGCTTGGTTGCTTGCTAGTTAAGTAACTCGTCTAATAAGGATGAGTTATCAATTCTTGCCTTGTTGCTTGTATTGTAATGTCATGTCCTTGCTTGGAAATGCTCCCGAGCCAGTTAGCTACTAACCTGGGGGTAGGGGTGTTACAGAGATGGTAACGCCTAACTATGTGTTTGGATTGCTAGTGAAATCTAGGTGCTTTTGCTTGGGCGATGGCTCCGTTGTTGTCACAAAGTAGATCTATAACATTTGATATGCTAGGCACGACCCCTAGTTTAGATATGAACTTTTTGACCCAAACTGCCTCTTTTACAGCATCGTTGCTGTAATATACTCGACTTCTGTTGTAGAATCTGGTACTGTATCTTGCTTTGAACTTTTCCAGCTTATAGTACATCCATTAAGGCAAAACACAAAACCAGATTGCGATCGAGAATCATCCTTATCAGTTTGGAAGCTTGCGTCAGTATATCCTTTTATACTTAGCTCTTCCTCATCTCCATACATAAAGAATGTATCCTTAGTTCTTTTTAAGTACTTAAGGATATTTTTGACTGCAACCCAATAACCTTCACTGAGATCTACTTGGTATCGATTTGTCATACTTAGTGCATATGATACATCCGGACGTGTACATAGCAAGGCATATATGATAGATCCAATGTCTGAAGCATATAGAATCTTACTCATATGTTCTCTCTCTTGAGGTGTTGAAGGACACATTTCCTTCGAGAGCGAAATACCATGTCTCATAGGTAAGAATCCTCTTTTAGATTCTTCCATACTGAATCTTTTTAGTACTTTATCTATGTATGTATTTTGACTTAGTCCTAGGAGTCGTCTTGATCTATCTCTATAGATCTTGACTCATAATATGTAGGTTGCTTCACCCAAGTATTTCATAGAAAAAACATTTTCCTAACCAAGTCTTTATAAACTGTAAGGTAGGTATGTCATTTCATATTATTAGTAGTCATCCACATACAATACCAAGAATGTGACAGTGTCCCACTAGTTTTCTTGAAAACACATGGCTCATCTTCATTTTAATAAAACCAAATTCTTTGATTGCCTCGTTAAAACGAAAATTCCAACTTTGAGAAGCTTGTTTCAACCCATAAATGGATCTTTGTAGCTTGCATACTTTTTGGGCATCCTTTGGATTGATGAAACCTTCGGGTTGTGTCATGTACACATCCTCATCTAATTTTCCATTAAGGAAAGCGGTTTTAATATCCATTTGCCAGATTTCATAATCATAATATGCAGCTATTACAAGCAATATTCGGATGGATTTAAACATAACAATAGGGGGAAAAGTTTCATCATAGTCTATACCATGAATTTAACAAAATCCTTTAGTGACCAATCGCCCATATATTTTTATATTGCCATCCATGTCGGTTTTTTTTTTGAAAACTCATTTGCACCCTATGGGCTTAATCCCTTCTGGTGGGTCAACCAAAGTCCATACTTGGTTTTCTGACATGGAATCTATCTCAGATTTCATGGCTTCTAGCCATTTCTCAGAGTCTGGGCTCTCCACTGCTTCCTGATAAGTCATAGGCTCATCTTGGTCCATGAGGAGAACATCTCCATGCAATGTGACAAGAAATTCATCTCTCAGGCGCATTGCGTTCTCTCATAGATCTCTGTAGTGGTTATGGTTATGTTTCAAGAACGGTTAGATGTTCCTCAACTATTTGTGGAACTTGTTGTTCAATCTCTGGTTCAGTGATTTGTGGTTGATCTTGAATTTCCTCAAGTTCAATATTTCTCCCACTTCCTTTTTCGAGAATAAATTCTCTCTCGAGGAAGACTCTTGTTCGAGCAACAAACACTTTGTTCTCAGATGGATTGAAAAAATAGTATCCCTTAGTTTCTTTAGGATACCCTACAAAATTACATTTATGAGATTTGGGTTCGAGTTTTGTAGACATTTGATGTTTAACATAAACTCTGCATCCTCAAATTTTCATAAAAGATAATTAGGACGCTTCCCAGTTTATATCTCATATGGTGTCTTTTGAACCGATTAGATGGAACATGATTTAGTGTGAAAGCAGTTGTTTGTAGTGCATGTCCCCAAAAAGAAGTTGGAAGATTAACATGACTCATCATTGACCGAACCATGTTTAACAATGTTCAATTTCTTCTTTCAAAGACTCCATTGTATTGTGGAATACCTGGAGATGTAAGTTTTGAGACAATCCCACATCCTTTAAGAAGTTTATCAAACTCTAGGCTTAAGTATTCTCCTCCTCGATGTGATCGAAGAGCTTTGATACTCTTTCCTAGTTGGTGTTGTACTCCATTCTTAAATTCCTTGAACTTTTCAAAGGCTTTAGATTTATGATGCATTAGGTAAACATACTCATATCTATTGAAGTCGTTAGTGAAAGTAATGAAGTATTGAAACCCTCATCTTGCTTGTATATTCATCAGTCCACATACATCACTATGTATTAGACCTAATAAATCACTTGCTCGCTCGTTTTTACCATCAAATGATGATTTGGTCATTTTTCCCATTAAGCAAGGTTCACATATATCAAATTGTTCGAAAATAAAAGAATCCAAAAATCCATCTTTATGAAGTTTTGATATGCGTTTCTCACTTATATGACCCAAGCGACAATGCCAGAGATAAGTTTGATTAGAGTCATTTATTTTCGTTCTTTTCGTATTTATGTTATATATGGAATTATCTTGATCTAAGATATAGAGGCCATTGATTAATTGAGTCGTTCCATAAATAATATTATTGAGGGAGAAAGAACAGCTATTATTAATAATAATAATCTCAAAACCAATCTTGTCCAAAGAAGAAATTGAAATAATTTTTTTAGTCAAACTAGGTAAGAAATAACAATCCTTTAAATCTAAAACAAGTCCACTAGGTAATGACAAAGTATATGTTCCTATAGCTAATGCAACAACTCTTGCTCCATTTCCCACTCGTAGGTTCACATCTCCTTTTGCCAATTTTCTACTCATTTTTAGTCCCCGTACAGAAGTACAAATGTGAAAACCACAACCGGTATCTAATACCCAAGAAGTAGATGCTGATATATTAATATCAATAATATAAATACCTGATTTGGACTGTCCATTTTCTCTTGCCTTCTTGATTTCCTCAAGATATACATGGTAGTTTTTCTTCTAATGTCCAGCATTGTTGCAATGGAAACATTTTCCTTCTTTTGCAACTCCTCTGGGTTTCAATGCAACCTTTCCTTTGTTGGGTTTTGGCTTTGCCTTGGTGTTGGGCTTCCCTTTTTTGTTATCTTTTCGGACCATCAGAATAGGTTTGCAACCAACCATTTTCATGTTGTTTTCTGTTGTTCTTAACAGACCAAGCAACTGAGGAAATGATTTGTTAATATCATTCATATTGAAATTAAGAACAAACTGATTAAAACTATCTAGCAACGGTTGCAGGATAACATCAGTAGTCAATTCAACACTTAGAGGGAAGCCCAACTTTTCCAGGGTCTGAATATACCATATCATTTTGAGAACATGAGTTCCCACTGGAGTTCCCTCAACCATCTTGCATCAAAACAAAACCTTAGAGGTTGAGATACCTCTCTAGACGAGCTTGCCCTCATATAATTCCTTGAGATTTTTAACCATCTCATAGGGAACCATGTCCTCATGTTGCTTCTGAAGCTCAGGGGTCATGGTTGCAAGCATCAAACAACTGACATCTACCATGTCACTTGAGTATTTTTAAAGGCTTCCAATTTATCTTTAGAGGCATCATTTGCTGGCGTTTTAGGGACATGTTCTTCGATGATTGTTAGTTTCCGTTCTTGTTTGAGGACAATCTTCAAATTGCAGAACCAGTCAAGGAAGTTCAAGCCATTTAATTTGTCATTCTCAAGGACGGATCTCAATGATAATGAGTTTGAATTTGCCATAATAAAGCTACAGCGATAAAATATGATTTATAAGTACTTTTTTATCATATTTTATAATGTAATAACATTCCCACTATTAAAAACCCTCAAAATCGAAAAACTTACTAAAAGTATTTGTAGTGAGTAAGGATCCATATTTCATTTCATTTTAAGTCAGCTTTGGCTTTACTCCTAGAATTCAATTATTTAGGTAAGCAACACTTGCTAATTACATCTCATGTAATTCCTATATTTGGTAAACAACTATTGTTCCTAATCATCTCATGATTATCCAAATTATTAGCCTTTAGGTTTCTAATCTTATTAGAACAACCTAGTTTAACCAATATTACAACCAACGAATATCACTTGCTTATTCTTCGTGTTTAACCAAGATAGATCTAAGTACTTTGCTTTGACGAAACCTACATAGTGCCGATCGAGGTTTTAACGAGGGCTAATATTGGATGACTATTTCAATTAAATATGGATGGTTTTTTTTGTTAAATTAATCTCACCATTTTACTATGATCTAATCAGTTACCATCATGCTAAAACATATATTGTATCACATATATGTAAAGCAGTAAATATAAATGCAATGGTTATAGCCCGTAAAACTAAGGTGGCCCATCCCAAGCCAATGGGAGAACCAAAAATACTAAGGATAAAACTTGCTTCTCAAGCACCTAATCCACCTTTGATTAGCCCATCATTATGCTACTTTGGTCCACGCTTTCTTCGTAAATATTACAATTTTTTTCAAAACTCGTTTTACATATAAGGGAGTAAGATGAGAAGAGAATTACAATAGAAGAAAGAAAGGCATGGTACGCAGGCTGTATTTATATAAAATCAAAGTAAATAGGCTACTGAGTTATAACCATGCATTTCAAATACTGTGCATATCAACCATAACAATGACGCGATTTACTATTGAGGTCTTATGAGATTGTCCCCATGTAGGGGTCAAGGGGCGGAGCCCCTTGCGATGGTCTGGTGGCCTCACAGTTACCGATAGGGGTGCCACTTCCCGGTCAGAGTCGGAGAAATTTTTAAATATCATCATCTTAATTGCTGTGTAAAAACCTCACGATTTGATAACTTTTATCAACATTATTGCGTTTTTCAAGATTTTAAAATCCACGAGATTTTTACTTGAACAACTCTTTGTCACTTTCCCCGCACGTGATCCATAGACTAACTATTAGTCTAAAATACAATTATCACCCACATATGTTAACGCTTAATATCTGAAACCCAAACATAATTGTGACTAACTCTTTAATCACTTGGAACAATCAATTTAATTTATTCAGATTAGGCATGAATCGATCTAAAGCATAAAAATATCATATATTTGTCAAAAATCGAATAAACCCTAATCTAATAACATGCATCTCACACAAAAGCATCATCCAAGTATTTAAGTCCGAAGTTGTATTGTACAAGTGACTCTGATACCACTGCTGGGAAACGTCTGTACACCTATGGCCCAATGAAAAAATTATCCGGCGTAATCCATCAATGATCTATATACAAGGGACGAATTCGGGGTGATAAAGTATGAAACGTTACCTCAATAAATCTGGAAATTCGCAGAGAGTATAAGAGAATCCAAATCGAATCTGAGTCGTCATAGCAGCTTCCGACCTCTACGCAGTCCACCCAAATAAAACGAATAATATTTTCTCTTCTCTAACTGTTAGAGAGGTTTTCTGAAAAGCATATCTTTGGTTGCTAGACCTCATGCCTTTATATAAAATTTAAAACCCTAATTCTAATTAAATTCGAATTCTTTAAATATACATTATATTTATTAAAAAATAATTAAATATGTAGAATCTGATTCTACTTCTATCAGGTTTCTTTAAGGATATATATTTTAATAGTATCTGATAATGACATTAATTATCTAGTATTAAAAAATATATAAACAAAATTATCTATAATTCTAATAATCATAATAATTTTGGTTTTACTTATTTCGTGCACAATAAGTTTGTACACATGCTATCTAGTCGATATTTGTTCGTTTTAATCATAGGGTGTGACCATTGTAGGTTCATGTAACGTTAGTAGTAATATCCAAAACAACTCTAATATTACAAGCAATGAGTGGCATCTGGCAATACATCATTACTACTTAAGTTACATGAAGTCGTGGTTTGATTTAACCTTTTTCCGTGATTAACTTCTTTTATGTATTTCATCATTTTTTCCTTATATCTAGATCGGACACAAGTCATGGATTAGTCACACTTGTATAGTCCATCTAATCTTTCTTGATATCTTGAGTAGACTCTTATAAATTAATAACTATGATATTCATATCAATTTATTCGAGCATGGTCATGCATTTTCTAGTCTCACTTAACCAAATGGCCTATGATATTACTCCTATTATGTAGTAGGGACAAATCCTATCTTGATCAACCATATTCCGCTACATAGATTGTGACATATCCAATATCAGTCTTTATAGTGTAGTCAGTTACAACACACGTTTGATTGTATCAAAATATGTCACTTACGATGTTGAAATAATGATGATCTCAAGTCTGAGGATCATACATGTAGTTATCACCATGAGCAATACTGTGACTGTCACATAATAATCCAAGAAACATGCTCATAGCGGGCCAGTCCAGTATGTCATTCTCTAACACATACTTATGTATTGATTTTGACATCTCCATGTCAATGACAACAATTTGTCATCAAACAACTATATATTAGTCTTAATACATTATTGTTGTTCATGCCCACAATAATTCTCGACTAAAGACATTCAAGAATAACTATATTATTCTAAGAACTTTATTATAATTCAGTTTATTTATAGATGCACAAAATAATACTGAAATAATAATAATATTGACTTTATATTAATAAACAGGATAAAATAAGTATGTCTTTTACAACCATCTCATGAATGGTCTTTGGGCATACTCCAACACCTATTGCATTGAGAGTGGAAAATGGAAGGCATAAAGAGGATGTTGAGCACGAAGCAAACAAGTTCTCAGATTAAATTAAACTTTTTTTGTTAAATAGAGAGCTTACAATTTTATATCAGGATTCAAACTTATATAAAATAAAATAATATAAATATTTTTAGCCACTAAATCAATCGATAAATCTCTAAATTAAATTAAATTTGATACACCTAAATTATCAATAAATCATATTTAAATCGTCATTAATAAGTGATTATTACATGTATGGGAGAGTTAGATGTAGGTGGTGACTTTGGTCCTTAGAAAATCATTAAGTTGTAAATTAATCTAATAATTTTAATCCCACAAATTTATGATTTTATTCGAAGCCTCGTAAATAAAATCCTGACTTTGCCCTATAGGACAAGATGTTGGTGAGGTTAGCTGTTGGTCGTTGCACCTACCTACCCATTTCGACCGTCATAACTCTGCATCGGGTGGCTCATAATTTCTCTAAATTAATGCTGTTCAAACTAAGTCCAAATCCATCTGGTCTTACCGCCCCTCAACCCCTTGTTTTTGGAATAAATTTCACTAATAATTCTTATTTTCGGCAACATCCCCACAATTAAATGCCACGGAATTTTCTACATGTTAGTTGTTGTTATTATTGGTTTCACAAATTTATCGGCTCACTTCAACAAGCCATGTGAACCGTAGAAAATGATGTTGATAAAAAAGGTTAAAGTACATCAATAGTTACTAAACTATGAAAATGATTGTTTTGGTTATTTATCTTTTCAAAGTTATAAAATGATCACTAAATGCTATAAAAATAGCGTGACAATTTAATTAGCTTAATAGTCATTTTGTAACAGTCTATAAATTTGATGATTATTTTGTAATAATTTGATAAATTTAATTAATGTTTTATAGCTTTTGAAAAGTCTATAGCTAAAACGGTCATCTTTCATGGTCTAATGACTACTTACGTACTTTACCCAAAAACATAATAAATTTTTTTTGATACAACAAAAAATGTTTTTATTTTTAATATAAAAATTAAAATTTGAACTCACACAAAATAAGAAAGGATGAACATATTTAACCTCTTAGCCAATTTAAATATCTCAATAATAAGGGTTTCTTTTAAGTTGACAAATAAGCTCCCTTTGTTTGATTGTTTGTTTTTCTAACTTCAATCAATTCTTAAACCGAAAATGCAGCTCTTAATGAAGTTGGGTCTGCATGTGTGGTGTTGGCATTGACAATAAATGGTTACAATTTTTTCTTATATATCTGGCTTAATATTGAATTTTGTTTTATAAATAAAAGACAGGGTTAAGTGCACCTTTAAGTACCTTATATTTTGAAAAAGACAATTGAGTCTATGGATTTTATCACACTCAATTAAAATTTATGTACTTAAGAAATTGAATCAATTAAATTATCGATCAAAAAATTGAATCAATTAAATATTTTAACTATATCTAACCATTAAATTTTAACATTGTTTTTAAATATTATTATTACATGAAACATTATAATTTGTGTTTCGTAGCATTTACAATTTTTTAAAAAATATTTTAATGTTTTTAAAATTATTGTAATCTTTAAACAAAATAAAAAATTATAATATATCAAACGATAACATTAAAATACGACATCACATCAACCGATATAAACATGTTAGATTTAACCATCAACTATGGTTAAGTAATGAAATGAATTTTTTTATAAATATATTGACTTCGTTAAGTCCAACAGGACTTGTTTTTTTTTTTATTAAAAAAATTTCAAATGCTTAAAATACCTTTACGCCTAAAACAGGCTGATCAATACATTGATTAGAAATATGTGTAAACGTAACTAATACTAAATTTTTGTAAATAAATGAAAATAAAAAAAAATCATTTTACATATATTAAAAATCCTGACAAATATCTAACGGGATTGGTTTAAGTGGTAAGCAAGTTGATTCCGCTTAAGCATGTTTGAGTTTGAGGCATTGTGTATATAAAAAACTCCGTTGGAAAACTCACCTACCAAAACTAGGTGTGTGACGCCGGTCGGTTCAAATTAATCAGGGCAAAGCTTTGAAAACCGAGAGGACAACAAAAAAATCCTAACAAATATAATAGATCACGACAAATCCATAAAAGTGGGTATGTATATATTAAAAATGTTTCCAGAGTAATAATTCTACGAATTTAATCGATATTACTTGAATTCGCGACTCTAAATTTACTAAAACAATAGAATAAATAAATAAATAAATAGCTCTAAATTTTTCTAGAATCCCTCACACGCAATCGAATTTTCTTAGTGTTTTCAAAGGAACAACGAGCTTTGACTCTTTAAGAACATTTTTAAGACCACCTATTAAGCAGAAAACCCATTGAAACGTCTTCAACTACTCCAACCAAACCCACTTCAATCAAATTAGATTACATCAATTATGTCATATTTATTATTTAATAATACAAATTAGACTACATCACCCACCCTAACTTTTATGGCTTAATTGTAGTTTAAATCCCTAAAAGTTTTGAAATTATTAAAACTAAGTTACTCGTCCCAAAATTTTTAGGTTTGATTATTTCTTAAGACCCTATCAATTTTTAAGTTAATAGATTTAAGTCTCGTCCCTAACTTTTTTAGTTTAATTCTTTTTAAGGATATGAAAGTGAAATTAAGCCTCTGTCCTCTATTTTATTTAATTATCTTCTAAAAATTTATTAGTTTTAAAGATAAACAACTTAACTTCTCCCTTAGTTTCATCATAATTTCGTCCCTTGTTACACCTAAATTCAATTACAACCAAATCCAAATCCATGATAACTTTCAACTGCACACTAATAAATTTATTGTATATGTTAACAACTTTCTTATTTCATGCACTCAAGCTCAGGGGCAGAGAAAAAACAAATAGATTATGGTGTTAGAATTTAAAGAATTCTATAAAAGATATTTTAAGTGAACGGAGGTAAAGGATGTGTGTTAATTTCATTTAAAGGGTGTCCGTAATTTTGTAAAGCGATTGTTTTGAAGTGATAATTACTTTTAAATTTTTTATATAACAAATATTTTATTCTTAATTTTTTTTGATATATCCCGATTTCGTACCCAGTGCATGCACCAAAAACTATCATACATGCATACAATTTTGAACTAAAATTACAACATGATATCAATCAATGTTCTATTTTCTAACACTGCCTCATAACCTTTAGATTTTCGTTTTCTATCTCGAAGTTCCATGTTGTATAAAAGTACCAACATTTCAAGTCCATAAAAATAAAATACATGGACTAATACCTTAATTAATTTTTAACAAATTGTTATAAAATATAAAAATCAATTATCTTCGATAGAGAGATTTAGAGACTAAAAAGTAAAGAATTTAAAAATCATGAAATAATTTAAGTAATATATATATAAATAAGAGGAAAAGGGCAATTTATTTGAACACCAGTCTGTATGGCAGATTATAATGAACAAAAATTCTTTGATCTTTTTCGGTCTCTTTCTTATGTTTTAAGATTGAAAATTTAAATACTAAACTATAATATTAAATTTTAAACCCTAAATCCTAAACTTTAAAATACACATTGCTCGTAGTTTCTTAAACCTTAATTTTAAACTTAATTTTTTAGTGTGAAGACATAAATATGAGCCCTAAAAGGACAAGTGATTTCTATTCGATTATAATGTCCTTTTTCCTGTATTAATTTTCACCATGTGGCTTTAAATACTACATTTTTTTCCTGAAAGACATTCGTCGTGTCCTTCAACTTCAACATGGAAATTTCCTCACCCTAAACCTCCAAGTCATTTATTTTTGCCAAAAGACTACTCGCTATATTATATAGGATGCAATTTTGATATGGGAAATATTCTGAAATTTAAGATTTAGGGTTAGACTGTTGAATTTAAAATTTATGATTAGAGATTAAGGTTTTAGGATTTAAATTTTATGGTTAAAAAATAGATTTAAAATTTTAAAGAATAGTTGCATAATATTTTTTTACATAGACTGTATATCAAATATTATTCCTTTTATATTGTAAATCGGTTGAATTTGATCAACTGTATAAACAATGACCAAATCAGAAAATTTCATTAAAATGAACAAAATTAAGAAATAAACTTTTCAAAGTTAAATTATAAATTTACCCGATTATTTTATAAACATAAAATTCAGTCACATATTTTACAGTAAAATGTTTAAGGTGATTGAAGCACAGATGATCGACGGAAAGATTTGCATTCAGATTTTCAGATGAAACCTATCCTAAGTTCAATCTTTGTACAACCTTATCCGTTATAAATGATAGTACTATATTTTATATATTATTCATCAATAAATTTTATACAAAAGGACTTTTTAATATTTTGACATTTATAAACCCAACAAACGGTTTAAGTAGAAAAGCAGATATTGTTCATCCAAGAAACACGAGTTCAATCATAAAATCTACGAGGTGTATACTTTATTAATGGGTTAAGAATAACTATAAACAGATACTACATTGTAATCACTTTCGGACTATTAAAAACATATTTTAACATTTATTTAACGCACTAATGATATATTTTATATATTGTTCATCAATAATTCTTATACAGAATAACTTTTTTGACCCTCGACCATTTTAGTTTAATAGTTTAACTCTTAAATTTTTATCGCGTTTCTTTTTGGCCTCTATTTGTTTGTCAAACTAACTTAAACATGACCAAAAAGAGCAGAAAACTGTTACAGCTGTACAATAAATACAAAGAGCCAATTGGAAATTTATATTTCGAGAAATTATATCATGTGTCATTCCTGCCACGTTATCTTTAGGACCAACTAATCAAATGCATCAATTTTAATAATTTTTTCACCTCATCTTTTTACCAAGTGAATCTTCACCCATATTTACTATAAATCAAATTTAAAAACAATTTTTACCCGGTGAAGATTCACTTGGTAAAAAATGAGGTGGAAAAAATTATTAAAATAAATACATTTGATTGGTTGGTTCCATGAATGACGTGGCAAAAATGACCCATAATATAATTTCTCCTATATCCCAATCTGTACATAATTGAACATTGACAATAACGATACTGTAAAATTTCCCACTAAGCTTAAGTTCCACATTTTTCTTAGTAAAACCCAAAACATTACTCTCACAATGACTAAATTCCTAGAATATGCACATTTTTCTTTCCTTCCAAATTGAATAAGCAAATTAAATAGATATTAGTTATTTAATTTATTTGGTACTTTTTCCACATTGCAAAAAAAAACAATTTTTTTGTCCTCATTAAAATTTCCATCGGTATATGATTACCCAGTTTATGAAATCATACCCTTTTCCACACAAAAAAATACTAGCACCACAACGTTTTTAAAAATTTTAATGATGAGGTAAAAAGTAAAATAATTAAACTAGTAAAATTAAAGTGCTAAAAAAATTAGATCAAACAATAACAAATATATTATAATAACAAACGACTTTTATTATGATAATCCGTTGGTCTAGTGAGATAAAATATTAAAATATTAAAATAAAAATAAATGTTCGAATTTTAATATTGTGAATGTTAAAGTTGATTTGCAAAAGACATTTGATTCCATCAGTTGAGAATTCATCCTTTTTGTCCTTGAAGCTTTAGGTCTTCCATCTCAGTTCATCAAATGGGTTGATGCTTGTATCACTGGCCCTAAATTCTCACTGTTGGTCAATGGAGGGCTTAATGAGTTTTTTCTTGGAGCTAGGGGAGTAAGGAAAGGGATCCCTTATCCCCTTACCTTTTTGTCTTAGTTATGAATGTCCTTTCGAAGCCGTTGGATTTAGGTGCAGAGAAGGATATTTTTCAATATTTTCCTAAGTGCCAAAGAGTGAAGTTGACTTATCTCTGCTCTGCTGATGATTTGATGTTTTTTACTAAGGGCAATCTAAATTCTATTTTGGGCATCTGTTGCATCCTGGAAGAGTTCTACAAGATGCCTGGTTTGCAGCTTAATACCTTGAAGAGTGAGTTGTTTGCTTCTAGTATTTTTGAAAATGAGCTGCAGGATATTCTGACTTGTACATGTTTCAAACTTGGGAATTCTCCAGTCCTTTATTTGGGAGTTCCTTTGGTGGCCAAGAAACTATCTATCAAAGACCGTCAACCTTTGTTGGATAAGGTATAGAGCAAGATTCAGTAATGGTCCTTGCTGAGATTGAGTTTTGCTAGGAGGTTGGAACTGATCAAGTCCACACTATATGGAATTCAGAATTTGAATGTCAAAATAACACAACTTATTCCACAAGGTTTGCAGAAGAAAACTCGAACAATCTTACTCAAGTTAGATGTCAAAAATAACACAACTTATTCCATAAGCAATCATTCAAAAGCATGACCACATGACTAAATCACCAAACAACCATTCGTTCACTTCACTAGTATATCAAAACAACAAACAACTATTCAAGCATCATACCTAACATGACTTAGCTAACAAGCAAGCATCCCATTGCATTTTAGTATAACTTATCAAACAAGCAACCCATCAAAACATCATACCATATCCACCAAATTTAGCCAACAAACAACAAAAGTATATTAGGCCATTTACATATAGTGGTAACTACTTAACAAATTTATACACACGTGTGATCAAAAGGAGTTGCCTAAATGCACTATGCATAACTAGCAAACATGTGCCACCTACTAGGAGTTCTTATAGGAAAAGAACAAAACATACTTCTTGAATTCTTGTGATATTGCCCATGTTCTGATGCTAACAGAAAGCAACTCAACCTGAAAGATGGTAAAAGTATAAATAAGTATAAATTACTTAGTGTTTAGGGTTTAGGATTTAGGGTAGGGTTTTTAGGGTTTATGGAATATTATTTTAGGGTTTAGAGTTTATTATTTTTAGGGTTTTAATGTTGTAGTATTTATGGTTTCTAGGGTTTATGGTTTCTAGCGTTTAGGATTTATAGTTTGTTGTCTTATGGTTTAGGGTTTGTAATTTAATGTTTAAGGTTTAAGGTTTTATTATTTTAGGGTTTTAGTGTTGTAGTATTTTATAGTTTCTAGGGTTTATGGTTTTATGGTTTGTGGTTTGTGATTTAGTGTTTAGAGTTTAGGGTACCAGTTATGATTTTAGAGTTTAGGGTTAGGGTTTAAGGTTTATGAATTTATAATTTTTAGGGTTTAGGCATTAGGATTTAATTATATTAAACACTCTAAATTAATTATATTTAATTTTTAAAGAATGTAATTATATTCTAATAGATTTTATTGAAAAGTAAAATAAACATTAATGATAAGAATCTAATAATTTTGTTATACACAATTTTTGTACACGGCTGTGTATAACAAAACTCATTTTTTTATAATATCAAATTTAAATTAATCAAATTAAATCTTAGTGATTAAAAAATATGCTTTACGTATAATTATGCACAAAAACTGTCTCAAATATTAATTAGCCCGCGCTGAAAACGGTTGAGCAGCAAGCAATACTAACCTCAAAATTCAAACTAATTAATTACTGAGTACAGTAGGGATTCATTTTTTTTTAAAAGATAGCTTCAAGAAAGGGTGTCTTAGTCATTTCATTGGAACACTACGTATATGTCATTCTGACCCGCCATAACCCGGGGCCTATTATCGTAATTTAAAGTTCAACCGCCACATTTAACACAACGTTCCTTTGCTCCTCCTCCCCCAGCGCCCCTTCACCTAGCGTCCTTTTAAACAGCAGAGAGAAACAGAAAAAAAAAAAAAAACCCTACTAGAAAGAAGAAGAAGAAGAAGAATACAAACAAGAAAATCATGGCTCCGCCAAAAGCAGGGCGAAGGTTTCCTTCAATAACGGAATGTAACGGATCGACGTACGAATCGATCGCCGCCGATCTCGATGGCACGCTTTTAATCTCACGGAGCTCTTTTCCGTACTTCATGCTAATCGCCGTCGAAGCGGGAAGCCTCCTTCGAGGTCTTATCCTTCTCCTTTCTCTGCCTCTCGTTATCGTATCTTATCTCTTCATTTCCGAAGCTATTGGTATCCAAATCCTCATTTTTATCTCCTTCGCTGGACTCAAGATCCGCGACATCGAGCTCGTCTCCCGCGCTGTTCTTCCCAGGTACAACAAGAAAATTATATTCAAATCTTCGCCTCTTTTTAAGTAATTTCTGTTGAACGTGTTGAGCATCTGTTTATATTTCGATAGATTTTATGCTGCGAATGTGAGGAAGGAAAGTTTCAAAGTATTTGACAGATGCAAGAGGAAAGTGGTGGTGACGGCGAATCCGACGTTCATGGTGGAGCCGTTTGTGAAGGATTTTCTCGGCGGAGATAAGGTTTTAGGCACCGAGATTGAAGTGAACCCTAAAACAAAGAAGGCCACGGGATTTGTTAAGAAGCCAGGCGTTTTAGTAAGCGAGTTGAAGAGATCGGCCATTTTGAAGGAGTTTGGTGATGAATCGCCTGATCTTGGAATCGGAGATCGTGAATCTGATCACGATTTCATGTCAATTTGCAAGGTTAGTCTCCTCACTGACTACTACAAGTGTTCTTTACTTCATTTCAATAACCTAGTGAACCTACTACAATCATAGATTTCATGTCGATAGATTCGAATTCACATCTCAAGATTTGATTCATAGTTTTTTTCTCTGTTTCAGTGTCTCTAATTCTAGAGAGGAATTAACAAAGAATCTTTGTATATTAAGAAATTAAGCGACATAAGTTTAGAAAATCTTTAGACGGTAACATATACAAGCAAAAATTAACGTGTAAATCTTGCTAAGCTTTTTTATTTATATCTTTAAATTCATGGTTGGTGAAAACTTAATTTTCTTGACTTGTTGCTTTATCAATTTGTCACCCTCATATCACTCTGATTCGCCTTAAGAACTTATATTTTATTTATATATAAATCTATATAACTATGTACAATTGTGCGTCAATAATACATGTACGGCAAATCTTTACTAATATTATGATAATGAAGATAATGTATGGTTCATATTGGTCCGTCATTCACTAGGAAAATCACGGACAATGAGCTAAGTAAGATTAAGATCCGTGTAAACTTGGTTACCTTGAATTACTTGATGCCTGCCTTTAGTTTGTCACCCTTAGTTTACACACGGAAAATTATATAATTTCTCCTTACACACTCTAATTAGCTTAAGACATTAAAAACCTTGATTAGAAACGATGATTTTTATTGCATTAATTTATCATTTTAAATACTTTTCTTATTCACAATTGTTTTTGAGGTATAAATAAAATATTTCTTTTGGATATACTATAAATAAATATTTAACCAAACGTTGAGAAGTTAGGTTAATGTATTTAATTTTTCTATTGGACCCACAGTCTTAATATCGCTCAACGGCCCACCAGTAAAATTAGCTGCCACCCCCAATCAATGTGTTTTTTTTCGGTGGCGAAGACAAACTGATTATGGTCAAAGTTTTAATTTGTGATACTAACTTGTAGCATTAAATATTGCTATTCATCAATCTATTCGTGAAGTCTTTAAGAATTCAACATAGAAGGCAGTAATTGACAAGTTGTATGAATTTGTAATCTTCGCTTAAATTATAGGTTTAAATCAACAATAAGTTAAACGGGATAAGACGTTAGATCATTTAAACATTGTTAGAAATTTAAATGTTGACGTTGTTATTAAAAAAATTAAATTTAGAGACTCATCCCCATAATGGACTTCTGCAAAACCAAATCCGAATTCAACTGGTATCGATGGTTACAACCAAAATAGATATAGGTTTACAAAATAATTTTTTCTCATCTCAAATTTCCGTTTTATTTTGTGTATTTATTTTAATTTTATACGCATCTTCTTCAATTTATTTTAATTTAAATTCAAATACATTTAAATTACCAACTTGATCATTCTACCTAAATCTACTGTAGAAAACGTAGCAGCCCTACTTTTGTTCTTCAAAATTCAACTAAAATTCTTGAATTTTGATGAGAAACAGGAGGGATACATGGTGCACCCTAGCAAGTCAGCATCACCAGTACCACTCGATCGCCTAAAGAGCCGCATCATCTTCCACGATGGTCGATTTGTCCAACGCCCGGACCCACTCAATGCGTTGATCACCTACATATGGCTGCCATTTGGCTTCATCCTGTCCATCGTTCGCGTCTACTTCAATCTACCTTTACCGGAGCGCATCGTACGCTACACATACGAAATGCTGGGCATTCACCTAGTGATCCGCGGGAAGCGACCTCCGCCGCCATCTCCCGGTACCCCAGGCAACCTCTACGTATGCAACCATCGGTCAGCTCTCGATCCAATCGTGATTGCCATCGCACTCGGACGTAAAGTATCGTGTGTCACATACAGCGTAAGCCGTCTCTCGAGGTTCCTGTCACCAATCCCAGCCATCGCTTTGACTCGCGATCGTGCGGCTGATGCTGCCCGAATTTCAGAACTGTTACAAAAAGGTGACCTGGTAGTGTGTCCGGAGGGGACCACGTGTCGCGAGCCGTTCCTGTTGCGATTCAGTGCTTTGTTCGCAGAAATGAGCGATAGGATCGTCCCCGTCGCCGTCAACTGCAAGCAGAACATGTTCTACGGGACGACCGTGAGAGGTGTCAAATTCTGGGACCCTTACTTTTTCTTCATGAACCCAAGGCCAACGTACGAGGTCACGTTCCTGGAACGGTTGCCGGAAGAGATGTCGATGAAGGCCGGAGGGAAATCGGCGATCGAGGTGGCGAATCACGTGCAGAAGGTGTTGGGTGATGTCCTGGGGTTCGAGTGCACTGGATTGACTAGGAAAGACAAGTACATGTTGCTTGGAGGAAACGATGGTAAGGTCGAATCGATGTATAATGGTAAGAAATAATTTGGGGTTTGTGCCATGCTTCAGGGAGTTTCGTAAAACCTATGAATTTAGAAAATGAGATTAGGGGCTTAATTTGTTTGGTATTTTTCTAAAGTCGATGTGTGGGGAGATCTAAATTGGTGGAGAGGGATTTATGTCATATTTGTTGAATGTATAATAATTGGGTATTGTTTTAGACTTTTTTATGTGTTGTTTCCCTGTTAACTTTGCTATATTGTCTAAAATCTGAATGGTTTTTTTCTTTACCATTTACATAATGAAATGTTCTATAGTATTAGTAATGACTAAAATTTATTTTGCCCGTTAGCGGTTGCAGTTGTTCTATATACTCGTACAAAATTCTGGTAGTAATTCTTAGGCAAAAAAATCTACTGCTGACGGGATGATTGCTGTAATGTTATTGTCGATCTTTTATTTCATAATTTGAAATATTTTTTATAAAAAATTATTAGTTTTGGTTGAAGTGACTTGCATTAAGTAGTGATTGACTTGAAATACTAATAATTTTCCCTAAAGTCAATTTGTAGTGTTGACGTTTCTCTTGCTACTTTATCAATCACCAAATATAATATCATTTTGCAGTAATTTATCCTTTAAACAGTGTGATTTTCTTCTACAACAACTTAAAAAACTATTAGCTTAAAATGTTAAAAAATATTAAGTTAGTCCAAAGAATATTTTAAGTTATAATTTAAAATATAATTTTACACCAAACCAAAAACAGCACTAAACTTTTATGAATTAATTTAATAATAAATACTAAAAAGTTGTTAAATTGGATATGATGATGAAAATACTAATTAATCATCTTAGGGTTGACTGCCACTGCCAGATACCTTCCTCTCATCATCCTAATTTCCAAAAAGACCCAGTTTAAAACAACTTATTTACCGTATTTACTACGAACAAAAATCCTCACAATAAAAAATACTTAAAAATTAAATTTTAAACTATAATTTTAATTTTTATATTTTAAACCCTATATATTACGTCCTACAAGATATACATTCCTTTCCCACAGGTGTCTCCCGTAATTTCGAGTTGCATGGAGGGTGTATTACTAGAATCCAGTCGTATCTTCTTGATGACCTTCGTGTTTAATACGTTCGAGCTTCTGGACAAAAAGAGTTAAAACTTTGTGTCGGTTATTTAAATTTGTTGAGCTTTCGGTTTTAATCTGAATGATATACTTTAGCTCTTAAGCGTCGAGCTCTTTCGCTGTAAAACATTGCTTCAGCAATGCCTATAGGCGGTTTGATTTCCAACCGGAATTTTGGACATTTTATCTGTTCAGGTATTGTTTTACTTCCTTAATCGGAGATGATTTCAATAGTAGTTTAATTTGCTGCATTTTTTTTTAACTTTCATTTCTCGTGTTGATTCAATACTTGCATGTTCTTTTTAAGTCGCCTCCTGGTTAAGTTTTCTTCCTTAAAAGTTGTCATTTTCATATCGAATTTCACTTGGATTCCGGGGAGTCATTGAAATTAGATTGCATGAATTATATATATATTTTAATTTTGTATTCCGTAGTTCAAGACTTCAAGTGTGGAGTTGATAGATGTGTTGCTTTGAAATTTTTGTTTTAATTGGTTTCTAGTTTCTATGGATATGAGGCTGTATAGATGTGGACTGTGAGTAAACGTATTAACTGGTCATAAACTTTGGGGAATCCGCCTCGTCTGCATAGTTCCATGATTCCTCTTTATCTACTGTAAACGAGTATTATATGCAATGGTTCTAGTTTGGATTTTAAATGCTTTATTTAATATTATTCCTTTTCAGCTCCAATTTCCTTATTATGGCAATTCCTATGCTATTGTTTATCCTCGACAAAGAAGTATAGGAAGTTTTGCATGCCATTGTTTTTCAAGCTCGCCCGGAGGTTGGCTTGGGCCAGGTGACAAGGACAAAACAGGACTTGTGCTTTCTATAAATCTGAGGAGTATAGCATAACAGAAGGGAAGTTGGACTCTTTTTCGCCTCCCCGTGAAACCAATGAAGCTATTCTTGTTGAACGAGATATCCCTTGGAATGGCGGCAGAATTTCCCAAAGTGATGGGTTGTTGTACTGCTCTGTTTTCCAGCATTTTTGTTATCCAACATGGACCGTGTGAGTTATTCTCTTCATAAAAAATAGCACCACTATTCATCTCTATATGCATGCTGGCCTAGCTGTGTGTTATATGTATCTTGGTTCTGTTACTAGACTGGCTTTCTCCCCTATCTTAATCCACAAGTTTGGGTGTCCATCTGTTTCCTACTCATTTGGCTCCCTTGGAAGCATCATTGGGGCCCTGATTCCTTTAGCTTTTATTCAAAATATATCAAAACAATCAACATAAAAATATCTCTGCTGGTGTCATTTGCAAGTTATTAGGCTGTTTATGATGCTTGATATGGGGTCAAAACAAACTAGACATGTTCTTACCATGGTCCTATTAAACATTTTAGAAGTCCAGCTGTTTCTGCTCCCATCATTGCTATAAGTTTTTGATTGCCAAGCTTTCGTTTTCAACTATAGATCACGCACTCTAAACTACTAGTTTTTGATATTCTATGAATAAAATAAAGGAAGTGATTGAATTAATGGATGTTCATATGGATGTCACTCCTTGGTAGTTGGTACTCACTTTGAAACTTCTTTCTGCTGCTTTTGTGGTTGGTTCACATGCACAAAGCATCCCAAATGAAGTCCCGGAGCTTAGTAAAGAAGAAAAGCAACTAATCACGGGAGGAAGGGTATCAAAGGAACCAGTTAAGGTCATTCCATGGCGATTAATCTTATAAAAAGCTCCTGTTTGAGCTCTTATAATCTCTCACTTTTGCCATAATTGGGGAACTTTTGTCCTCCTGACATGGATGCCTTTGTACTACAATCAGGTATTTGAAACATGTTCAATGAACAATGTCAACTTTACAATTGGCATCGAGTATGGTCTATAATTGGCAGCAATGCTCAGCACTTATTGCCTTGCTGAATAAGAGGCATGAAGTGTATATGGTTTGCAGCTCCTCTGCAGGCTGTATTGCTGTTGCAGCCCATGCCTTCCCATGAATACACCTTTACCTGCCAAAACACATGCCAGGAGTGCTGGGGATTAGATTTTGCTGTCTCATGATTAGCCAATGTCATGGTGGTTCTTACAGGTTTTAAAGTTCAACCTCACTGAATCTGGACTCCTCTGCATATTGCCTTGGTTGACTATGGCTGTCTTTGCAAATATAGGAGGGTGGATCGCTGACACACTCGTGAGCAAAGGATTTTCCGTAACGGCAGTGCGCAAGGCAAGGATTAGTTCTCCTTTGATTCTTTAGTTTGATTTATTTCAAAAGATTATAAAATGCTTGAATGTGCCAACTTATAGTATTTTATTCATTATTCTGGCTATAACCTTTCCAATTACTATCTAAATTCAATTTATTGAGTGAACAAAGAAAGAATCACATCTAGGAATCAGCGTTTATGCAATAGAAGTCTTAGGCCTGATCTTCTGCGATAAATTGAGTAGGAAATTTAGTACTTCAGTGGAATCATTGGTATAGTGATAGTAAGAAAGACTACTTGAGTCCGTTTACGTAATTATGCCTGTAACTAATTAATTTTGCAGATCATGCGATCGATCGGCTTTCTGGGGCCGGCCGTCTTCCTTTCAGCTAAGCCATGTCAGAACACCTGCTATGGCAGTGCTGTGCATGGCATGTAGTCAGGTATCATTTATTTATTTATTTTAAGTTTCATCTCAGCTTTGAATTTGTGCATTGCCATCTTCATTTTCTCTTCCTCCACACTTATGACCTTATCCACACAAATTTCCCTACAGTTTATATAAAAACCAGTGTGCACTCTAAACTCCTGTATTAGACCGACCAAAGAAACTGAATAGGGTGTTTGGTTTCTATCGAGGTTGCAAATCGGGTAACTAGTAACTAATCTGTCAAATCTGTCAGAGATATTCATCCATAAATTCCTTTTTCCTTGACAGGGATCAGATGCATTCTCTCAGTCAGGTCTTTATTCCAATCACCAAGACATTGGCCCTAGCTACGCTGTGTTTCTCAAAATAGAACATAGTGTACTTTTCGACTCTTACTGTAGTTTCGTAAAAATGTGAAAGATGGAAGCATTTTATACATGTTAAAATCAGTTTGAAATGTCTGCAAGTGCTAGGACTAATAACTACATATGGACATGACATTTTTCTTTTTTCCTTTTTCTGAAAGTTGTTCATGTCTATAACAGGGAGTTTCTATTAGGACTGTCAAACAGACAAACACTGCGGGAGTGCTGGCTAGTGTTTTTGGTACAGCTGCTACTGGCTACATTCTCCAACGAGGTTCGACTGAATTACGCTCGGTTTAACTTGAATTCGTCATATCAAGTTTATTTATCAACACCTCCAAACTTTTCCTCTGCAGGCTCCTGAGATGATGTGTTTAAGGTGCCGGTTGCATTGTACATCATAGGCACATTAGTGTGGAACTTATTTTCAACCGAGAGAAGGTTCTCGACTAGAAAAATGCTCAGTCGGATCCAGGAAAGGAGCCCGGATTTGGGGTTGAGGGGGCAAACTATAAATGTTTGAAAGTGGGAAGGGGTAATCATAGTTCGGTCCCTGGTCGGATCATAAGTTGGAATAATATTATATGCATGCTTCTGCCTCTGCTGTGAACTATCGTGTCAAGCTATACCAGTACTAACCCGGCAATAAAATGGTGGGCCTTCCATTACATGCATAATTGTAGGGCAGATAAGGGATCATTGATGATATAGATAGAAGTTGGGTGCATACATTTATAGCACACTGTATGCTCTAATTTAGCATTGGTACTTCCCTTATTGAAATTTTGGGCCAGGTTTCAAGGGAAACATGGGCCTATAAACAACTAATACTTTCACATCAAAGTCTAACTAATTAATAATAAAACAGATTTATATTTGAGTTAAGAAAACACATACTAAATGTGATGATCATATTATGCTAACTTGAGAGACAAGAAATGTGTTCAAAGTAAATTAACTTAATTAATTCATTGAATGATGGAATCAAGGAAAGATTCATGTCATGCCCAATCCCATTACAAGCAAACTAGACAATTAAAAAACATTTTTTATAAAAATAAATTCAAAAGATATATATATTAAATTGTAAAATTAAAAATACTTCTCCCCCTTATAAAAGGTTTGCCATTGATTAATATTATGTACCCAACCTCCTCGGTGGCCCCCGTTCCACAATGCCTTTAATGTTCATCACCGAAACTACCCCTCGTGCACTGATAATTCTGTAGATAAGCCAAGCCTTTCCCAATGCATTTTCTCTTCACTGATAATTCTTTCAACAGTTGCTCCTAAATCTCTCTCGTGCACGTTAACTTTAAGCCCATCTTTCATAAACAATGTCAGTGACATCTTCTGCTCCACCTTATGGCCGGGCATCAACGTCAGCTTATGCCTCAACGCCGCCACCGCCACCGACTTCATCAGTAGATAAGCCAAGCCTTTCCCCAAACATATTCTTGGCCCGGCATTGAATGCCACAAATTTATAAGTCATGCTTGATGAACTCCTTACTAGTCGAAATTTTTTTTTTGAGTTTGCAAGTCATATTTTGCGATTTAAATTTTATTTAAAATTTTCGAACCGAGTTAAGTTTATGAAAATCGAATCGAGTCGAGTTTTCTAGTTTTTGAACAAATTTAATTGCACATATATAATCCTTCATATATATTTCTATATGCATATACTTAAGGCTGAGTGGTGCATATATTGATTATAATTTTAACGGCTTTCTATATATGTATATATATCTTCATATTTTCACATGTGATATGCATTATATATCATGCAGAATTGATAGACTCGACTCGAATATAAAAACTGATAAACTAATTACTAAAAATTTCGAGTTATTCGAATTTTCATTTCATAACTCAAATTTTATTTGAAATTTTTTCGAGTCGAGTTTATAAAATTACGAATCGAGTTAAAATGGGTCAGTTTTTTCACCTCGATTCGAGTCAAATAATTCGGTTATTTCAAGTTGAGCCGAGTTTTGCCCACTGCTACTCCTTACCGTCTGCTGATAACCATCTTCGGAGACGAAACTCGAGGCAACCGTCGCCCCATGTTGATCTCATTCTCCCTACATAATATATCGAATATGTAACCGATGACCCTGCGAGGACGAATGTTCCGTCTGGTAATACGTCGTCGGCCACCACGTGTTTTGAATCTTCGGGAACCGAAGGGTACAACCTTAGGGTTTCGGACAATTCCGCCTTTAAATATATCAATCGGTCAAGTTCTTCGAATCCTAATGGTTCGGTAAACCACGTTGAAATGTCGACACCACATGTTTCGATCAGGACCGTGCAGATTTCACATAGGATTTTATCTTCGACGCTTGGATGTTGGATGATAAGCCCGAAGAACCAGCTGAGAGCGACGGCTGACGTGTCACGTCCAGCTAGGATGAAATTGAGTGCCACGTGTTGGAGAAACTCGTCCGAGTAGGATTCTTTTTTCTTCATGAACCTCGAGAGCAAATCGTCGTGTGGGTTCCCATCTTTTTGCAGACTAAGCAATTCTTGCTCACGTGAATTGATGACGTTGGATAAATATTCATCCATATGAACAAGGCTTCGGCTCAGATTCACTTCTAAGCCAAGCTGGAACCATCTCTTTAGTTTCCACTAAACCTCAGGCAAAATAAACCTTTGCAGGGATGCTTCAGTGGCTTGGTCAAAAGCGAAGCCGTTTTCAGGTAACCCCTGGGAGCATGTTTGTGGATCCTTTCCAAAAGCCAAGCCGCAAATGTTATCAAAAGTGAGCCTAAGCAACACGTCTTGTAAATCAACCGGCTGGCTCCGGCTTTGAGCCTCCTCAAGAATTGGGCAGAACCGTGACTGACCCACCGAGCCATGGCTTGGCGAAGCGTCTTGGTGGTGAATTCCAGTGCAGCGGTCCTTCTTTGGAAGAGCCACGTGTCGCCATCGGAGTTGAAGAAGCCTTGACCGAGTAGATCATGGAGCACGGCCTGTCACGTGGGACCCTTAGGATAATTGTCGAAACGAGACTTGAGGATGTGCTCCAAATTCTTCAGGTCGCACGTGACCGTCACGAGACCTTGTTTCCGAGCCAAGAAGGGGATGGCACAGATGCAGGTCTGGTACGTGCCGCCGCAGGCGCGGAGGTTGTTGGAGATCCAGTCATGCATGCGCTCACAGTTCTCGATCAATCCCGGAAGACTGCCCAATAGAGGCCAGACACGTGGACCACTTAACGACCGTGAGATGAACGTGAACCACAGCAGGTAAGCTGTGATTGCCGCCAAAAGGAGCAAAGCAGTGGATATATCCATTCTTTCTAACTAACTAAAACAAAACATTCCCGCTCCCACCTCAAAAAATTTTCCCGAGAAAAAAAGAAACTCACCTTAAAATGGGTATTATTCAAAAAGAAATCCGGAAACTCGAAACCCTGAAAAGTGATATTTTTACGTAAAAAACGAGGGTTTTGCTTTGTTTTCCTGTTTTTACGTATGGAAGAAGAAGAAGAGAGTGATAGTACAAAAATGGAGAATATGGAAAGAGGATTTATAGGTGAGATTATAAAGAAGGCAATTATTAAGGACAGAGTGTTCCTTTGAATTTCACCATTATCATTTCTCTTTATATATTTTCCTCTCTTTTCTTCTTCTGTATTTCTCTTTCCTCTACGAATTTCTTCACCTAATTCTTGCAGGGAACGAGAGAGGTACATTAATTCAGCATTGAATGAATTTATTTGAGAAAAAAACACACAAAAGAAGGCAACAGGGAAGCAAAAAGCAGATCAAACAAATCAACACAAAGATAAACAAAGCGCTCCTTTGCTGGTTTTTTTTTTTTGTTGTATGTGTATATATGATACTTTTATGCAGAATTTTCAGTAAAAAAGTACAAACCAAAACAAGTGAAATTCAAGGGATCATAAAAGTTTGACCTTTGCGTTTCTTTAAACAAGTAATTCCTAATATTCATTACTAAAAAAGAGAACTTTGGGATTTGGTCCGAAAATAGACAATTGTTTTTCTTGTGGTTAGTCAAAAGAGAGAGAGAAAGGAAAAGAAGGCTAAATAAATAAAACGGTTTAGTTTACAAATGGCGAAATTACTCAAATATGGCAATTATATTTTTTTCCCTAAATATGTGATAATTGTTAGATTATTTTTTAATCTATAGTATTTGTTACAGTAAAGGTAAAGTTGGATTTACTGTTCATTCACTGTTCAACCTTTTTTTGAATTAAAAAAATGTTAAAGACGGTAACCGAGAGTTTCGATTTCAGTGTAAAACACTGTTGAAAGTCGGATTGTAATGCCTCCGACTTTAATTTTTTAATCATAAAAATAAATTTTATTGTTCAAAGTCGGATTATAATACACCCGACTTCATTTTTACTGTAAAAACAACAATATTTTAAGAAAAAATCTGGGTGGTATCATATTTTGGAGAAAAAAAAGAAGAAGACAATATTAGAATTTTTTTATCCGTTTACAAATTATTTTTGTTAAAAGTACTACCTGAACATTATTTTATTTTATTTTATTTTTGAATTAGTATTTCTGTTAACTAGCCAGTAGTTAACGGATGATCAATAATTACATATCTCGATAAACAACACATGATAATACTTACGTGACAAATATGTCAAGCGAGCAAATTCCACCTGATTGAAAGTTGTTTTTTTAAACAGAAATCACGTTTCGGCCAATTTAAGAAGAAGACAAAAATTAAGGGTAAATTACACAGATGGTTGCTAAACTATTCCTAAAAATACAAAATGGTCACCAAACTTTCAGAAATTACACAATGGGCATTAAATTTTAATTTTTGATATAAAATAGTCACTGAGCCGTTAACTGTCGTTAACTAGGAGACGTGGCAATTACGAAATTTTTTATAATATTATATTTAATCCACAATATTTACACATTCAATCAATTTAGACATCAATAAATGAGGGTTAAATTAAGAATAAGTTGATTGAATGTGTCAATATGGAAGATGAAATATTCTATTATTCAAATTTCTATAACTGTTGCGTCACTCACTTGACGACAGTTAATGGCTCAGTGACCATTTTGTATCAAAAACTAAAGTTTAATGCTCATTATATAACTCTTGAAAGTTTAATGACCATTTTATATTTTTAAAGATAATTTAGTGATCATTTATGTACCTTACTCAAAAATTAAACACCACTTCTCTCGCACAAAACAAGTACAAAAACTAAACACCGGTCGATCCCATGTCTAATCTTGTTGGTTTATGCTTTAGATCACACACTCAACTTTATCTTTCAACCATTGAAACGGGCAAAAAAAGCTATTCTCTCCCTTCCATTAAAATTGTTCTTTTATCGACTTTTTAAAAGTTAATTTTTTAAATTTTGTCTATAATTTTATTAATTATTTTAAATAATTACATTTTATAAAATATATATTTAAAAATTAATTGATTGGAGGTTTTTAAAATATAAATTTTTATATTTTAAAGATTTCGGATCAGTCTATCTTGATTGACTGCCTCCATTATGTTGTTGCTAGCAAATACCACTATTTTTGGTTTTGGATCTTCCAAATCATTCCCACAGGAGATCCGGACCCATTTTTTCCGATCCTTCGATAAAATGATTCATTTTCTTCATAAAAAATAGGAGGTAGAACTGATAAAGATTTCTTTTTCGATCCATCCCTGGAGTTGAATACCTCATTCAAGAATTGTTTTTGATCCAATCCGTAAAAATCAATAGAAAAGTCAAATCGCTTATGATACACCAGATCCGGCTCGGTTATTGATAGAGTGAATAGATCTGTCATTTCTTGAAATCTCTCTTCTGATTCAAAATCGTGGTGTAACGTGTATCCCCTGTTCTAGTCATGGAGTTTTTAAAATATATATTTAAAATAATATGAGTCAAAATTAAAAAAAAATTGACTCAAAAAGAGAATTTTTGTGGGACAAAGGTACTTAGTATAATTAGTTTAACTGAACAAATATATATATAGTTAATTGTATAATACATCCAAAATTTTAATCAGATTTTTAGTCAATTTAGATGTGAGCTTCGGAGTTGTATGTCGGTATGGATTTGAATTTATGTGGTTTTCTAAAACACCTTATATTAATAAAAATTTAAACCCATTAAATTGAAGTTGACATTTAACACTAAAGCTAATGATCACAGTGAACGAAGTACTTGATTGGACTGTACTTTAGGTTTAGGATACAGTTAAAATGTTTTGAAGTTCAGAGGTTAATTTAGAATCCGACTCATAATTTGAGGATATCTCATGCAATTAACCATATACATTTATTTGCTTTTTAAGTATTTTTCTTCTTTTACCTACTCGGTAAGTTGATCAATTGATGAGGAGGATAGGTCAACTGTGGAGTAGCATTGAATTATAATGCATATGCTGCGTTCACTTGTCTATGGTCACATATTTAAGAATTGGGAAACAAATCGGGAAAAAATGGTTCATTCATTTATTTGAACTTTGAATATGTAAATAAAAGATATTTAGGTCAGCCCCCAAGTATTCTTACAAATGTCAGAAACTCAAAATTGGTTAGAGTATAGTTTTTTATTTTTATGAATAAATAGATTTGAACAGAAAATTTAAAGGAAATATTTTACTTAATTCACTACGGATTTGATCAACTCTTTTGAGCCATTAATATAAAAGATTACAGAAAAACAAAACAAGAGGTGGCCGAGGAGTTGAAGGAGACGGTTCTTTCATGAAAATTAAAAATTCGCATATAAATTAAATTTTTTTTTTATGTATTTCTTGTTAAAAATATATGATATGCCAAACCACCCACGTGTAAGTAGTACTTTAGACTCATCATCAAAATATCATATGCCAAATCACCCATGTGTAAGTAGTACTTATTTAGACTCATCATTTTTAGTAAACAATGTATTTAATTAATTTAGAGTCTTAGACTGCGTTATTTTTTCCCACCTAAAATTTTATTAGTATGCGCCCACAAAATTTTATAAGTTCGCTCCCTATAACATAAAATCTTGCATTCGTCCATACTCATCATGATTATATATAAAAAGAATGAGACTATTTTATAAAAAAATCGAGGGGGAAACATAAGGCCTAAGGGGTTGGTTATAATAAAATTTAGGTAGACGGCCAATCCACATATAGTTGGGGGTAGTTACACCGAATCACCGATAGATGACCGAAATAGGTGTCGGCGGTCCATTTTCATGTCACATTCATTGATTATTCACAATCAGATTGGAAATACCAAATCCTTTCCTGGAATGTTATGAGAACCATAACCAGAAGTCGAGTAATGTTAAAAACAATAATTCAGGAGACTATCTTAAATTCTCTAAATCAATGACATTAAGTATTGTAGAAAACGGAAAGCATAATTCGGTTATCGACTACGGTGCTAAACAGAATTCCTCTGAAAGTGACTTTACAGGATCAGACTACAAGGACCATGGACTCTAACGGTTCCCAACAAAAAACATATTAAACAAAAATTATCACCTTGGAATTTCCAGATGCTCCTCCATTATCAGTTGACAGCAAAATGGATGATGATGAAGCATCTCTTCACATCAAGATTATCTTCTGTATAAGTATTTTGATAAAGGAAACTTAAGGCTCCTCGCCACCTGTATACGGTTAAAATAGAATAAGGTTTGCATATACACACAGGTATAATCACATAGCTCGTAAAATTACGAGACAGCTGTTGAAGAGATTACCTTCAAAGCTAGATCTTCACTTACTGCAGTACGATATCGAGTTGACCCCTCCAATGGACTGCTTCCTCCCTTAATGATAAAATTAGCATTGCATAGACTGGACAGTTGCAATAGTACATCAGACATCAGTCCTCTACTACCTCCCTCGGTTGTTGGCTCGTGACTTTCTTCTTCATCAAGGGAATCTTCTGCCAAAGATGTTATACACTGAAATATGGCTAATAACCTCTCCAATGGAAACGTTCCAGGCCCTTTCATAAGCAATTCCTGCTCTGCCATTTCCTTTTGATCCATTGATTTTTCAGAGGCCCTACAGCAAAAAGTATTCAGTCAAGATTTACTTTACAAGTAAGACAAGATGCATAGAGAAAATTAGATGAGATCATTATTCTCAGACAGCATGGAGTATCTAAGCAAGTGATTTGCAGTGCAAAGCAATTTCGAGTCATCAGGTTACAAAAGGCCACTTATATGTACTAATAATTAAAATCCAGGCCAGCACAATTAAATCAATTAGCTGTGCAACATGATCAAATCAGTTAATACTATACCATATATTCCAGAATAAAATGATCTTATCTTGTAATTGAAGTTTTCCTTCAAGCACAACTGCAGTACTTTCCAAATGACAGATATCATAAAAAGAAAACCATAACCAAGAGAAGAGTTACGCAAATCATTCCAGTAGAACAAGTGAGCTCTTATGGACAGCTAGATTCCATTATCATACCAATTGTTTCATAATTGTATTCTTAAAAGAAAAAGTAAAGAGTTAGTTATTGTTGTGCTTACTTCCTCTTTCTTTTCCGACTATCGGAAACCCCCGTTGAATCAAATAATGATGCATCAAGAGTGGCAGGGTTTCTTGAAGCAAGGAATGCTGAAATAAGAAGATACTTTGCAGAAGTAGACATGTGAAAATCTATCTTATCAAAGTTTTCCAGAATTCCTGACATCCTTGAACAGTTAGTTTTCTTTGTCTCCTTGTTAGTTTCAGCTCTGAGAAGTGGCTGCGATTGAACCTGGAATGTTTCATTCAATGCAGAAGCAATATGTGGCCGAATCTGACTAAACAGCTTTCTCTTCATTTCTTCATTGAGTGCAACTTGCTTGTCACCTAAGGGTTCACAATACTTTTCAAATAATGAAGAAAGGGCTGCGGCCAACTCGTCTACACGCCTGGTAACTCTACAGAAAGGCCTTAGCACGACACTGTGTGACATAAAAGAAGGAAGAGTTTTATTAGTTGAGGCACACACAAAAAAAGAGTTCATTGGCTTCTGGTCTAGGTACTTACTCAAGAAAGGAGGCATACAGCTTGCGGTTGGCTTGATTTACCATAAAAATACGACGAAAATCATCTTCAGTGTAGTTGGGAAAATAAAGAGGAACTGGCTCCACATAACCAACATTCAAGTAATACGTATCAGGCGAGGTGTTGCTAATGAAGATCAAACCGACCTCAGGCATCTTTAAAATATCATAAAGGTTAAATAAAAACGGTAATATAGTAGAACTTTTATCCCAATCTTGAACACACTCCAAATTATCAAAGACCAAGTAAACCATAGTTCCCTCAGGCCGTCCACTCATCTTAGAATTCGATTTCCCTGAATTCCCCTTGAGATTAGAAATTACACCCTCCAATGCTTCATGGAGATAATTCACAAAATCGGATGGCCTCTCACAACGTTTTACACTAGAATAACTATGTCCTGAGTCCTTCCTATGAAACAACAACTGGTTCAATATGGACTCGAACAAGATCCTAGGACTGTAACATGTAACGCAACTGGAATATATGAAAGGGCGATTTAGATGCCTGAATACCTGGAGAGTAACACTTGTTTTCCCTGTAGAAGGGCCGCCATAGACCAAAATCGGAAACAATGGGGAATTCAAGGAACCCAACAGGCGTAAAAACTCTAGAATTTGAGCACGTCTACCGGGGAAACGAGACAAGAGATCCTCCGAGCTAAAAGGTTGTTTTCCGAATCCAAGGTCATTGAGTGTTGGTTTGTAGGATTCAGTGGGTTTTGTTGATTCAACCGCACTGCTGGAAGCAGCGTAAGATCTAGTTGTTCTTCTCGTAACCAGCGGGCTTCCTTCCACAGCCATTAATTTGCATTGAAATAATCAATTTCACTGATACATCAAAACAAAATTCCAATTTAAGAAATCAGATTAAAAAAGCAAAGAATAGCAGTTCAACACTAAAAGGGAAATCAAAGTTCAAAGGTATTGAGAATAAACGCTTCATTCTGCACTGGTAAATAAGTGTAAATCGTGACGAAACCAAAACCAAACAAATGAAACAAAATATTCCTCAGTTTTTTCGCTTATCAGTCATCAAGAAAACGGTGCATTCGTAATACATTTTTTAGCTTTCTACGTTTTGTCGGCAACCAAACAAAGCGAGAGATTCATAAAGAAGAAAAGAGAAATGAAATAAATAAAAAACATAAAAAGAAAATTACCTGATTAACAGAATGAAATGCGCCAAATGAATGAATGAGGCTTCCAAACTCAACCACAACAACCCTAAAATAAGCGTATTCGGCATTGGTAGAGAAATAAAATAAAAAAGTTTTCCCGCCAAAAAGAGATGCTATCATATTGTGTGCGGGAAAGCCAGGCCCAGCTAGTGGTGTAATGGTAGTGGTTGGGCTAAACGAAAAGATAGAACTGGATCGTCATACGAATATTTAAAAAAAAGGTAAAATTCCTAAATCACCACTCAACATTGCTCTCTGACCTTTTTGTCACTGAACTTTCAAAATGTTCAATTTACTCATTAAATTTTATTTTTTGACCTATTTTGATCCCTTTGAATTATTTTATTAATATTTTGGCATGACGTGGTAATGAGCCCTTAATATAATCTCATTTTAGTATCTATAGTATGAATATTTGCAGTGTTTTATTTGCATATGTAGTTTTTTTAGTTATTTTATATTTTGTGGTTTGTATTTTAAATATGTTGCAATTTTAATACTTTTATTATGTTTTCGGTTATTTTTAATAAAGTGTATTTTTGTGTTAATTGCAGGCTTAGATATGTTGAATTTGGTGATTGCAATTATGACACAAATGAAATTGAATCCAAAGATGATCTAAGATGAAAGGAATTAGGCAAATGCTTAATGGAAAAAATAGACTCAATAAACTTGTACTAAATTTCTACACTCAATATGTTTGCACGGTTTTGATCATAACTTGAGTTCCAGAACTCGAAAATTGGCCCGTAGGATACCGTTGGAAAGCTTATTGAGTCTACTACATTTTCAAAGTAATTGGAAAGCCAAAACAAATCTAGAAAAGGCCAATAAAATGCTGAAAACGGGAATCTTACAAGTGGTGACACCATAATAACTACTTTGGAGTATTTAAAGATATCATCAAGTAATGGAAATACTTTTTAAGTGGATGAATTGGAAATACACTATCCATTGATTTCCTATAAATAGGCTTTAGTTTTACCTTGGAAATCATCTTGGTAGCTTTGTATTTGAAATCAAGATCACTATTCTTTCTTTCATCTTTTAATTTTCTTTTTCATCTTTATATTTTCTTTCTTATATTTGGTTTTTGTAAACCAAATTTTATTTTCTTTATGGTTATGATGTCTTTCTAAATCAAGTTGTTGAGGTGAAAGGATGAAGCTCTTGGTATATACTAAAGGTTAGTTTGAAATTCTCAACGTATAACTAAATCATGTTAAATTAGTATATGATGTTAAATTCACTTGGCTAATATTCATATTGGTAAATTAAGAACCTTGCTTCATTATAGACAAATAATTTGGCACAATAAATGCTTGGTTTAATTAACTTGATTTATTGTAGACAAAACAAATTGACATAATGAATACTTGGACTAGTTTTTTAATTTTGATTGCACCAATCCATATAACACCATATGCTATACCTTTGTATTTTGGGCATTGTTTATTGCACTTTGGACTTTGATTATGGACATTGGACATTGGGCTTTCATTGCAAGACCTTCTGATTGGGTTTCCCTTCATCATGTGGACTTTAATTGAGTAATAAAATGAATAAAAATTAATCTTAGTATAATACCAAGAGTAGACTGTCAAAACCTCAGCATCTTTTATTTATATCGTTGCTTATTTATTTTTAATCAATTATCCTCTTTGAAATTTTTATTTAAACTTATAATCTTGTAATTTCTAAACAAACCTCCCCGTGGATTCGACCTCGGACTCCTAAGAGTTATTAATTGACAACAACCTGCACTTGGGTATACGACTAAAAAAAGCCGGTCAAGTTCTTTGGCACCGTTGCCGGGGAAGGTAAGATTTAGAATTCAAGTTTATATTAGTTTTTATTTAATGGACGATTTTATCGCCTATTTATATGTATATTAGTTTTTTATGTATGTCTGCCAGCGTGATTTTAATTCTCGTGGTTTGGTTAGAAATAATTTTGAAATCCTTTTTAGAAATTTGTTTGACACACCTTCAAATTTACTTACCATGGCTGAAAATCAAATTGTTTTCAATGAAAATCAGAATCTACAAGTGCGCTTGAGGCGTGACTACTTGCAACCCCCTCGAACTTCTTTACCTTCATGTTACTTTTTCCCTCCAATGCAAACAATTTTCGATTTAAACCAGGTATGATATCTTTACTTCCTACTTTTCATGGCATGGAATTTAAAAGTGCTTATGCTTTCCTTAAAGATTTTGAAGATGTATGTGTCACTTTTAATGACCAACAATGTTCAAATGAAATTATTAAGTTGAAATTATTTCCTTTTTCTTTAAAAGATAAGGGAAAATTTTGGCTTAATACGTTGAAATCTAGGTCAATTGACACTTGGCTAGAAATGCAAACTCAATTTTTAAAATTAGTTTTTTTCCAACACATAAAACTAATTCTTTAAAGAAATAAATTCAAATTTTCATTCAGAAGCCAAATGAAACATTTTTTAGTGTTGGAAACATTTTAAAGATTTATTAAATTCTTGCCCATATCATGGTTTTGAAGAATAGCGTATAATAAGCTTTTTCTATGATGGTTTGACTCATGAAACTAAACAATTTGTTGAAACAATGTGTAATGGTGATTTTATGAGTAAACAACCTGTAGAAGCTTTAGATTACTTAGATCATTTAGCTGAAAATTCTCAATCTTGGCACACAAATAATTTTACAGAAGGATCTGTTAAATCTAATCTTGTGCATAATAAAGGAAAGTATCACCTTAACTAAGATGATGATTTAAATGCCAAGTTTGTTATTTTGTCTAAGAGACTCTGTAACATCCCAAAAACCAGTCTAGTCGAAATTGGGCTCCGGCGATCGGAAATCCTACACCGAACAAACTTAAATATTGTATCGATGTTGATTTAGGACCCCTTTCATTGATGTGAGACTTTGTTTAAGTCCAAACCTTTGATTTAGAAACCTTATGAATGCTTAAAATATTGAGTCTGAGTTACGGGTATCGATACGGTAGGTACCGTATCGGTACGGTCTAACAATTTTAACTAAATTTCTGGGATTTGTCTTAGCCGTATCGATACAGTTCTACGTGTATCGATACGGGTACATGCAAAAATAAATTTTAGTGACTCAATTGCAAATATTTTAAAATGGTGATGACTCACCCATTAGCTTGCCACCTTCTCACGTGATTTCAGTATGAAAAGAAGGCAATTAGCCATCCTTATGCTTAAAGTTGAAAATGACATGAGTTGTTTAAAGCAAACCCCTTAGCCAAGGAAAGCTTCCTATTTTTTTAGCATGAGGTGGGTTGGGTTTGGTAAACCTTTAGTGATAGGAAACTCTCCTATTGGCTTAAAGAATAATTAAAGGAGATTAATAGTTTTTAAAAAGGGGTAAGAAAAGCCATCATTTTCATCTTTGAACCTCATGTGCACCAAACACTTCACCCTTGTCTTCAATAAGCACATACCTCCATTTCAATCTTCAAGCTCAAGCTTAAGCAAGCATCTCGATTTCATCTTTGTCTTTTGTTCAACCTCGATACTCCATTTAAAAGCTCACAACTCGGTGAGTAAAACCCTTAAGCTAATTCAATAATTCCATGTTTCCTCAAGGTTTAATCTTAAGATTAGGTTTTCAATGTTCAAGAAGAAGCTCATGGATTAGGAAGCTAATTTCGTTATTCCGATGTTAATTACAAGCTTGGTAAGCTTGAAATATGTTTTCGAATCCTTAGATCGAATTCTAATGCAACTCCTAATTTTGTGCTAGCTCAAATTGTAATACCCCCTTCCCGGTTTGGTAGAGAACCGGGTCAGAAAGTGTTATCGAAAACTTATTCAGAGGTAGGAAGACGGAATCGAAGTTCGAAACTTGTTCATAATATTTTATTAGTCATTCTCAAAGCTTGTCGAACCTATTTGTTACTAGTCTTATTAGAATCGGGTCAATTTTACCCTTTTTAACTTAAGGACTAAACCGTAAAGTTTACAAATTAGCGACCCTAATCTGGATTCTTTATTACCAACTTGTAGTTAAACTTACTAATTATTAATCTGTGAAGTTTCATTACTATCTGATACCGTTAACCTGATTAATTAGACCGAATAGTTATTAGTGATCAATTTACAAACTGCCCAAAGTTTTTTTTTTATTCTTTATAACAGAATTAACTAGCACTGTATCGATACCCTAAGGGCCGTATCGATACGCTAAGCCTAATTTTAGATTTCCAGATACGATGGACGTCAAACCCGTACCGATACAGCTAGTCCAGTATCGATACGTGTTGACCGCGTTGACTCCGTACCGATACGCTCTATGACCGTATCGATACCTTTTTCCCATCCAGATTCCAGTGACTAAAATCCGTATCGATACGCCCTAACCGTATCAATACGCTCTATTTTCTTTTAGCCAAATTATGCCTGATCGCATCAATACGCCATCACCCGTATCGATATGCTTTGACCTGTAATGACAGAATTTTACTAGTTTTTATTCGAATTACCCAACCAAACGTTATTCAAATTTTATCAAACTTTACCAGCAATCATAAAAATAGTATTTCTAATAGCATGTTAAATTTTAGAGCACTTCGAATCTATTTACTAAGATTTTACCAACTAGTGCATTTAAACTCATTTTAACTAGGTTACCAACCCCAAAATTTACCATATCGCACATACATCACTTAGGCTATTTTAGGCTTATACAAACATATCAAAACAAGTCATTTCAACACGTCTAGACCTTATGCCACTTTACTAGGAGTTCGGAAATGAAAGTAAAAACACATATGGTAACGGAGGTGACTTGCAACCGTAGATTACACGATCGGAATGCTTTAAGGTCCTAAAATGCATGAGACACACACATATGTCAGGCTTACATAGCCTAGTGAGGTAGTCATAACAAACATAATAGGATAACATGTCATGCAAAGCAATATATCATCATGAATGGCATGGCAACATTATTAGGCATCACAATAACATCTTCAATTTCATAAGCATCATGCTTGGAATCATCTATCATATTTTCACATAACATAGCATAATTTAAACACTTATTAATTCCCTTGTACAATGTAACAAATGGATACATGGATTCCCCTTTACACCAACACATATATCAAAAAATAAGCCGTTGCCTTGAGCCGTAGCCCCGGATAAATCCCTTACACAATCTATCCTTATCTCCCCCACATATAGGCCGTAGCCCCAAACCATAGTCCACCCTTACTTATACGAGCTCAAATAACGCTATGGCATGCTAATTGTATCTAAAACTTACAAATGTCCAAGGATTACATATATCAATGTATTTTCTTTCCTTTGTGCCCGTAGGTCATAACATATCAGAAACAAAAGTGAGCTGTAGCTCCATAGCATATCATGTTACATGTCTACATCGAATCACCACGTAGTCATACCAATTTCACATAATATAACATAGTTGTTCATATTTCAACATATCATTTTCATAGTTCATTTATATCGGATCATATGTCACATGTATATCCATAACCATATCAAGATAACATAAGGGCTTACCAAACCTTACCATTCAAATTTATAACCGATTGCTCTACTTGAGCTTTGACACAATGCATAGCAAATCACAATAATGCAATGGGATGACACCGAGCCTATCCTATGACACGACTACACTCACCTTGATTATGAGGTTCTCGAATCGAAATTTTGATGTGCCTAGCTTCCTTCTCCAACACTCGAGCTAGCACAAATTAAGGATCATGTTAGAGTTTGAATTAAGGATTCGAACACATATTTCAAACTCACCAGAGTTTAGGGACAACATCAAATTAACAAAATGACTTCTCCATAGAACTTTCACTAAGGGCACTGACTTGTTACAAATTCGTTTGACTTTTCGAACAAAGATCTGTATAGGTTCTTCTTCGTACGTCAGATTAGACTGAATCTCCATAGACTATGGCTTGATCACGTGGGAGGGATCTGACCGGTACTTGCGTAACATAGATACGTGGAAGACGTTGTGAATCTAACTTAACTCCTCGGGTAGAGCTAATCGATATGCTACAGGTCCAACTCTTTCAATCACTTTGAGCGGGCCAATAAAACGGGGGCTTAGCTTCTTCTTTTTTCCAAAACGAATGATCTTCTTCCATGGAGATACTTTGAGGAAGGCCTTCTCACCAACCTCGTACTGGATATCTCTTCTTTACAGAGCATCATATGATTTTTGTCAATCAAAAGCAGTCTTAAGCCGATCACAGATAATGGTTGTCCTTTCTTCAGTTTCCCGAAGCAAGTCAAGACCTAGCATCTTGCCTTCACTGAGTTCGGTCCAGTAATGAGGAGTTCTACATCTCCTTCCATATAGAGCTTTATACGGGGCCATTTGGATTAAAGCTTGGTAACTATTGTTGTATGCAAACTCGACTAAGGGTAGGGATTTCTCCCACATATTCCCAAAGTCGATGACACAAGCTTGGAGCTATCTTCTAGAATCTACAAGGAATAATTGAGATTGACACAAAACATTTATACACACAATTCAAAGGAGGATTTAGAGTTACCTAAATAACTCTCTTAGATTTGCCATCAGTTTGAGGATGGAATGCAGTACTAAGGTGCACTCGCGTTCCCAAGGCCTCATGTAAGGTCCTCTAAAATCGAGCTGTGAATCGAGGGTCACAATTAGAGATAATAGACATAGGGACTCCGTGTAACTGAATAGCTTCATGGATATACAAGTCTGGGAGCTTAGGCAAACCGAAATCCATTCTCACCGAAAGAAAATGAGCGGACTTAGTAAATCAGTCCACAATGACCCAAACAACATCATTCTTCTTTGGTGTCATAGGCAGGCCACTTACAAAGTCCATTGTAATACGCTCACATTTCCACTGTAGAAGCTCGATAGGCTGCAGAAGACCAGTAAGCACCTTGTGCTCGACTTTGACTCGTTGGCAAGTCAAACACCTAGCCACAAAGTTCGTGATCTCATTCTTCATTTTGGACCACCAATATAGCTCCTTTAGATCCTTGTACATTTTAATAGCTCACGGGTGCAAAGAGAAGGGGCTAGAATGAGCTTCACTCAGAATCCGATTCTGAAGATCATCATCATCGGGCACACAGACACGGCTGCGAAAACATAGCAAGCCTTCGAAATTCATAGCAAAGTCAGGATCTGTGTTATCCTTGACCTTAGCAATGAGAGGCTGCAACTTCTCATCATTTTCTTGGAGTGCTTTGATTCGAGATACAATGGTTGACTACACTCTCAGTTCAGCCAACAACTTGCCACACTTCTTGAGACGAAAGTGGGCATTCAAACATCTTAGAGAATGAGTGGGCTTCTGGCTAAGAGCATCAGCCACAACATTGGCTTTATCGGGATAGTAATCAATGACCAGATCATAGTCTTTCAAAAGCTCCATCCACCAGCGTTGATGAAGGTTCAATTCCTTATGAGTTAGGAGGTATTTCAGGCTCTTATGATCGGTGTATAGATAGCATTTCTCACCATACAGATAGTGTCACCAAATCTTCAAAGCAAACACAACTGCGGCTAACTCCATATCATGAGCCGGATAGTTTAGCTCATGTGGCTTGAGTTGACGTGAAGCATAAGCTATGACTTTGCCTTCTTGCATCAGAACACAACCTAATCCCAGGTGGGATGCATCACTATAAACGGTGAAATCTTTGCCCGACTCGGGTTATACTAAGACAGGGGCATGAGTAAGGACTTGCTTGAGCTGATCAAAACTCCTTTGCTGATCTGCAGTCCATACAAAAGGAGTTTCCTTGCGGAGGAGCTTTGTCAAGGGAACAACAATCAATGAGAATCTCTTAATGAATCTACGATAGTAGCTTGCAAGGCCCAGAAAACTACGAACTTCTCCCACATTCTTTAGAGGAACCCAATCAAGGATGGCTTGAATCTTCTTTGGATCAAATTGAATTCCAGCATAAGAGATCACATGGCCAAGGAAAGATACTTCAGATAGCCAAAATTCATATTTGCTGAACTTGGCATATAGTTGCTTTTCTCGAAGAGTCTGAAGCACAATCCGAAGACGTTCTTCATGAGTAGCAACATCCTTTGAATAGATTAGAACGTTATCCATGAACACCACCACAAACTTATCTAGGTAAGGCCGAAACATACGGTTCATCAAGTCCATAAAGGTAACAGGTGCATTCGTAAGCCCAAATGGCATTACTAGGAATTTATAGTGGCCATATCTAGTTCGGAAGGTAGTCTTCGAAACATTAGTCTTCTTCACAAGCATTTGATAGTACCCAGATCAAAGGTCTATCTTTGATAAGACATAATCATCTTTCAATTGATCAAAAAGGTCATCGATCCTAGGCAACGAGTACTTGTTCTTGATCACCACCTTATTCAACTGACGATAGTCCATGCATAGGCGCATCGATCCATCTTTCTTCTTAACGAACAACACTGGTGCTCCCCAAGGTGAGGAACTCGATCGGATGAATCCTTTATCCAAAACGTCTTAGATTTGGGCCTTTAGCTCTCTTAACTCCACCAGAGCCATTCTATACAGAGTGATAGAGACCATAGTAGTCCCAAGTTGCACTTCTATCCCGAATTCCACTTCTTGGGTGGGAGGAAGTCCTGAAAGTTCATCGAGAAACACATCGGATAATCCTTTCACGATAGGTACATTTTCAAGTTTCAGATCTTTCATGACATACATGAAAGTCTTCTTAGGCTCGGGTTCGGATTTTATTAGAGTTATGCTTTTCTTATCAATCCCACAAATATACCATTTCTTCTTCGAACAGTCCACCTATGCTTGGTGTTCAGCTAACTAATTGAGGCATAATATGAGATTGAACTCTCGAAAACGTAAGTCCATCAAATTAGCTGGGAAAGGGATCCCTTGGATCCTTAGAGGGCAAGCTTTAAAAACCTATCGAATGATCATGCTATCCCCTAATAGATCAGAGACAATAATCTCAGAAGTGACCGGTTCTAACTCTAAGGCATACTCTGCAATCAAAGGTTCACTAACAAAAGAATGCGTAGAGCCTAGATCTACCAAAGCATAAACAAGATTAGAACATAATTCCACCATACCTGCAATCACATCAGGATCATCTTCCTGCTCATAACCCCGAACATGGTACATCTGGGCTAAAGTCTGAGGGTCACGACCAGCCGGAGGGGTATTGGTGTTACGTGGTTTCCCCGCTGATCTAGTTTGTACTTGCTTTACTACTCTTCCTTTGTTAGGGTTGTTCTGAGAAGCTACAGAGGTAGGGGTGTACGGATTCTACGGATACTACCTAATGAAGTGGCCAGATTCACCGCAAAGATAGCACGATCTAGACTATCTATGGCACTACCCAGGGTGCTTCTTCTGGTAGAAATTACACAAAAGAATCTGACAGCCTTTCGCAGAACCACTTGTACTATCTACTGAAGCTGTGCGAGCAACAGATGTTCATACAGGCTGGAACTGTGGTACATAATCGGATCGTGGTAGTTGCTGAAAGGTAGCAGACTTCTGGTCATATTGCCTACCTTTCTTCTGAGACGTGGGTGGCTTAGAATCATCTCGGAACCTCTTATCAGATTGGGCTTGGTTCTCTTTCTTTCTTTCGGAAGCCTTTTGGGAGGCTTCAATAGTAATGGCTCGATTAACCAAAGTTTGGAAGTCATCTAACTCCAAGATAGTAAAAAGAGTACGCAGTTTGTTACAGAGGCCATCAACGAACATCCGACATTTTTCTTTCTCTGTGAGTATAATATCAGCACCATATCTGCATACTTGCATAAATCCTGGATATATTGTTCTGCGGGTTGTCCTTATTGCCTCAAATAGAAGAACTTCTTACGCCTCTCAAGGATGTAATGGTCACTGATATACTTTTTGCAAAACTCTTGAGGGAAGAAATCTCACGTAATTCTGTGTTCAGGCATGGTGAGTGTCACTGTATCCCACCAACTCTGGGCCTCCTCAGCAATCAAGGCTAAGGAGCACTCGAGCTTATATTCTTCAGGGCACTTCATTTTCTTATTCAGCACTTTTAAAGTGTTCTCCTACCAGTATTTTATGACTTCAAGGTTGTCCAAGTCCTGACCGGTAAAGGTGTAAACTGAGTATTGTTTGAGCTTGTCAATAGGCGCCCTCGAGATAGTTGAGGTGGCCACATCAGGTTGAAGGGGTGGTTCTTGTCAAAGGGACACAACCACTTGCTTAATCATGTCAGCCATGGGCATCAGAAATTCCTGCTGAGCGGGTAGCATCAATAGAGGATGAGGCGGATCATTTTGTCCCACTCGTTTGGGCCTAACTTCTGCCCTCAGATTATCCCCTTGTGTAGAGGAGGAGCTGGGATTTGGTTCATCATTAGCGCGTCTATCAGTAGGCGTAAACATATTCAAATCTAATCATACAGAAGGATTAAATCGTGTAAGCTGCAAGTCACATATAACATATACAAATAACTCCTAGGTGACACAAGTACATACAGACTCGTAACGGGCTTCAGTTTAGTCCTAGAATCGACTAAACCTAGGCTCTGATACCACAACTGTAACTCTCCCTTCCCGGTCTGGTAGAGAACCGGGTCAGAAAGTGTTACTAGAAACTTATTCAGAGGTCGAAAGACAGAATCAAAGTTCAGAACTTGTTCGGAATATTTTATTAGTCATTCTCAAAGCTTATCGAACCTATTCGTTACTAGTCTTATTAGAATCAGGGTCAATTTTACCCTTTTTCAACTTTTAAGGACTAAACCATAAACTTTACAAATTAGCGACCCTAATCTAGATTCTTTATTACCAACTTGTAATTAAACTTACCAATTATCAATCTGTGAAGTTTCATTACTATCGGATATCGTTAACCTGATTAATTAGACCGAATAGTTATTAGTGATCAATTTATAAACTGCCCAAAGTTCTTTTTTATTCTTTATAACAGAATTAACTAACACCGTATCGATACCCTAAGAGCTGTATCGATACGCTAAGACTAATTTCAAATTTCCAAATACGATAGACGTCAAACCCATACCGATACAGCTAGTCTAGTATCGATACGCGTTGACTCTGTACCGATACACTCTATAACCGTATCGATACCTTTTTCCCATCCAAATTCCAGTGACTAAAATCTGTACCGATACACCCTAACTGTATCGATACGCTCTGTTTTCTTTTGGCCAAATTATGCCTGATCATATCGATGAGCCATCACCCGTATCAATACGCTTTTACATGTAATGACAGAATTTTACTGGTTTTTTATTCGAATTACCCAACCAAACGTTATTCAAATTTTATCAAACTTTACCTGCAATCTTAAAAACATTATTTCTAATCGCATGTTAAATTTTAGAGCATTTCGAATCTATTTACTAAGATTTTACCAATTAGTGCATTTAAACTCTTTTTAACTAGGTTACCAACCCCAAAATTTCCCATATCACACATACATCACTTAGGCTATTTTATTCTTATACAAACATATCAAATCAAGTCATTTCAACACGTCTATACCTTATGCCACTTTAATAGGATAACATGTCATGCATAGCAATCTATCATCATGAATTGCATGGCAACATCATTAGACATCACAATAACATCTTCAATTTCATAAGCGTCATGCTTGGAATCATCTACCATATTTTCACATAACATAGCATAATTTAAATACTTATTAATTCCCTTGCACAATGTAACAAATAAATACATGGATTCTCCTTTACACCAACACATATATGAGAAAATAGGCTGTAGCCTTGAGCCGTAGCTCCAGATAAATCTCTTACACAATCCATCCTTATCTCTCCCACATATAGGCGTAGCCCCAGACCGTAGTCCACTCTTACTTATACGAGCTCAAATAACCCTATGGCATGCCAATTGTATCCAAAACTCATAAATGTCCAAGGATCACATATATCAATGTATTTTCTTACCTTTGTGCCCATAGGCATAACATACCAGAAACGAAAGTGAGCCGTAGGTCCATAGCATATCATGTTACATGTCTACATCGAATCACCACGTAGTCATACCAATTTCACATAATATAACATATTTGTTCATATTTCAACATATCATTTTCATAGTTCATTTATATCGGATCATATGTTACATGTATATCCATAACCATATCAATATAACACAAGGGCTTACCAAACCTTACAATTCGGATTATAACTGATTGCTCTACTTGAGCTTTGACACAATGCATAGCAAACCACAATAATACAACGAGATGGCACCGAGCTTATCCCATGACACGACTACACTCGCCTTGATTATGAGGCTCTCGAATTGAAATTCTAATGTGCCTAGCTTTCTTTGGGGGTGACGAGGAGTCCTTCTCCAACTCTCGAGCTAGCAAAAATTAAGGGTCATATTAGAGTTTGAATTAAGGATTCAGAAATATATTTTGAACTCACCAGAGTTTAGGGACAACATCGAATTAACAAAATCAACTCCTAATTCATGGGTTCCTACTTGAAACGGGAAAACCTAATTTTTGAAATTAAGCTCCAGAGAAGACTAGAATCATCAAATCAAATGAGGGGTTTTGCTTATCGAGCTATAAGCTTCCAAGCGGGGTATTAAATTCGAACGAAGATCGAGGATTGCACCGAGGTGCTAGCTTAGCTAGGGGTTGAAGACAACAATGGAGGAGCTTGCTTAATTTGGTAACAAGATGGGTTTAGTTTACCGGGAGGTTTAAGGACAGATAGATGAGAGAATGAAAGCTTCCCTCTTTATCATTCATATAAAAACCACATTAATTCTTTTAATGATTGCCCACCAAAGTTTGGACCAATGAAAGCATTTCCCTTGGGCAAGAGTTTGCTCAATTCAAGCTCATCATCTAATCACTTTTTTTCACTTGTTATAGATCACTTTTTTGATGATTTCACGTGGGAATGGTCAAGCAAGGAAGTAAGTTAACACCTTGCTTGATTTTTCCCTTAACTTGGGCTTCAAACAGATTCGAAATAGGGGAATCGTATTGATACACTCGTGACCGTATTGATACGCTTATGCCTAAACAAATAAGTTAGTTAATGGCAGTTGGGTCGTATCGATATTGACTTGACCGTATCGATACACCTAGCTCAGAATTTGCATCTTGGCTTTGAATTTTGTACAGGGAAGTTCATTCTCTCAATTAGGACCAAATTGTGATTTTATTACAAAAGAGTGGTACAAAAGTCAAATATTATAGACGTGTAACATATCAGATTCAAAATTTTCGATCACCGAAACCTACTTCTGACTAGGCCAGTTTTCGGGATGTGGCACAAATAGTGGAGAAGGATTCCTCGCCACCTCCAAACTAAGCTAGGTACAACAGAATTGAAATCCGAGAACCTCGTAGTCAAGGTGAGTGTAGTCGTATCAAGGGATTGGCATAGAGCCATCCCGTTGTATTTTTTTGTGTTATGATTGCATTTGTGTTTAAGGGCTCAAGTAGAGCAAGCATATATGAACTCTAACGGTAAGCATGGTAAGTCCTTACGTTACTTTGATATGACTATGAATACATGTGTGATATCCGATATGTTATGATTGTGATATGATATGATTCCGATATGATATGATCATGCTATGACATGTTATGGAGCTAAGGCTCAATTTCGTTTCTGATACGTTATGGCCTACGGGCATAAAAGTAAGTAATATAATGAAATATGTGTAACCTTGGACATTTGTGAGTTTTGGATACAATTGGCATGCCATAGGGTTATTGAGCTCGTATAAGTAAGGGATTGGACTACGGTCTGGGGCTACGACCTATATGTGGGGAAAAAGGATGGATTGTGTAAGGGATATTACCGGAGCTATATCTCAAGGCTACAACCTATTACCGACATATCTATGGTGTAGAGGGGAATCCGTGTATCCACTTGTTACATTGTCCAAGGGGAATGATATGTTTATATGATTTGTAATTGTTGTGTGGAAATATGATTTCGGTTTAAATATATATTGTTATGTGACCAAAGGGGAAATTATTGATTGTTGCTATTGATTCAGAACTATTGATATGCTAATAATGATTGCCATTATGATAATTGTTGATGCTATGTTACATGTTGAGCATGATATTATGTCATGTTGAATATATGCCTCATGTTAGCATGATTAGAATTGTCATTGGAACATGGGAAGTTGCACATCATGTTCATTCATGGTTTATGGCTACCTTACTTAGACTATACAAGTCTACTGCATTCATCTTCCATATTTCAGGTTAAGAAAGCTATCGGTTCAAGATCGGGATTAGTCGAAAGATCAGCAAGTCACCATAAGCTTAGAGTAATGTGTTTTGTCCTTATGAACTCCTAGAATTGTGGAAAAGTAGTTAAACTAGCTGATTTTGATGCTTTGGCTATGCGTATAAAGGCTATGTTTTGTATAAAGTTTAAATGCCCTAAATGACTTGTTACTATGGCTAAAAATGGTGTTAATTTGCACAATTGGCTCAAAAAGGTAAAAACTAGGTAAATGGATTCGAATTGCCCTAAAATTTGACATGCTATTAGAGTTACTGTTTATTAGCCTGCTGGTAAAATTTGGATATCGTTTGGATGGATAATTCGAACAAAAACTGGTAAAAATCTGTCATTACAGGTCAGGGGGTATCGATACGGGTGATGGCGTATCGATACGGCTCTTGCATAAATGGTCTGGTCAACATTGGTCAAACAGGGCGTATCGATACTGTTTGGGGCGTATCGGTACGGATTTTGGTCACTGGAAATTGGATGGAAAAATGGTATCGATATGGGGTTAACGCCAATCAACTAGTATCGATACATGCTTAGCTGTATCGGTACGAGCTTGACATCTTTCAAATCTAGAAATCTGAAATTAAGCTTAGCGTATCGATACAGACCTTAGGGTATCGATACGGTGCTAGTTAATTTTGTTAAAAAAATGAAGAGAAGTTCTGAACAGTTTACAAAATGGTCACTAAAGTCATATAGTTTAATTGATTGAGTAAATGATATTCGATAGTAACGAAACTTCACGGATTAATAATTGGTAAGGCTAATTACAAGTTGGTAACAAGAATTTGGATTAGGATCGCTAATTTGTAAAGTTTACGATTTAGTCATCTTAGTTTAAAAAGTTTAAATTGACCCGAAATTCTGATAAGATTAGTAATGAATAAGTTCGTTAAGTCGTAAGGATGATTAATAAGACATTTTGAACAAGTTACAAACTCCGATTCTATCCCTGAACTCCGAATTTGTTTTCCAATAGTGCCTTCCGATCCGGTTCTCAACCAGACCGGGAAGGGGGTATTACAGACTCGATGCCATAGAAACTAGAAAAATAAAAAAAAATCAATTTGGTGAAAAGTCAAGGAGATGTGATATTTGTGAGATCATGAGACACCCTACTCTTGAATGTCCTAACATCCCGTTTTTAAGGAAATGTTCATGATCATGCGAATGTCATGAATACATCCTCAAAGCGTTTTCCTTCTCTATATTCTCAAACTTATAACCCTCAATGGAAAAATCATTCCAACTTTAGTTGGAAAAATAATAACCATCCTCATGTACCCCAAAATCAAAAGCCTTTACACAATTCATCTAATTTACATTCACAGGTAAAAAGTCTTGAGGGGACATTGCAAGTTTTCATGCAGGAACAAATTTTTTATAATATTTAAACATCACAAGCTATCAATGAAATTAAGACAACACTTTCAACATTGACAGCTGCACTGCACACTCAAGAAAAAGGTAAGTTTCCCGCTCAACCTCTTCCAAATCCTTCTAATCAATGTCTTGTTTCTTGTTCTAGTGGAAGTCAACAAGAAGATGTTAATTATATCACAACCCTTCGAAGTGGTAAGAATGTTAATAAAACTATTCCATCTAAAATTCAAGAATCTTCATCTCATTCAAACGATAAAGGTGAGAATAATGGTAAGTCCAAAAACATTGACATAGAAAAAGAGAAATGTGTAATTCCTGCCCCTTTTCCTCAAAGATTAAAACCAATAAAGAATTTGAACAAAAATGTTAAAATCTTAGAACTTTTCAAACAAGTTAAGATTAATATTCCTTTGTTTGATGCAATCAAACAAGTTCCATCATATGCGTTTCTAAAAGATATGTGTATTGTCAAAAGAAAACATAATGTGCAAAAGAAAACGTTTTTAACAGAAGCTGTAAGCTCGATCATTCAACATCTTACCCAACCTAAATAAAAAGACCATGGATGCCCGACAATCTCCTGCATTATTGGTAACACTAGAATAGAGCGTGATTTGCTTGATCTTGGTGCTAGTGTTAATCTTTTACCTTTTTCGGTATATCAACAGTTAGGTTTGGGTGAACTTAAAGTAATGCCTATTACACTCCAACTTGTTGATCGTTCTATTAAAATTCCTCGAGGGGTGGTAGAAGATGTGTTGGTTCAAATTGATACTTTCTAATTGATTTTATTATTTTAGACACAAGTCCTGTTTCAAATGCAAATGCACAAATTCCTGTTATTTTAGGTCGCCCATTTCTTGCTACTTCTAATGCCTTGATTAATTACAAGAATGATATTTTGAACCTTTCTTTTGGGAACATGACTTTAGAATTAAATGTGTTCAATGTGTTTAAGCAACCCGATGAGAATTCTGACGTACATGAAATGGATTTTATTGATGAATTTATTCATGAACAAATCAACATTTCTAAACATTTTGATCCCTTAGAAGTTCATTTTGCTGATTTTGAAATTGATGATATCCCTAATGTTTTACATGTTAACTCTTTAAAAAATCTTTTTGCCGGAAAATGATAATCATTATTGGATACAAAAGTTTGAGAAACTTCTATCAATACAAACTGCTTTGGTATCATTAAATGATAAACCACCTGTTGCAACCCTTTTTTAAAAGAGGTTTTGACATTTTGGAAAACCTTATAAAATCACGGAGTCGCCACCAATCTTTTTTGAAGAAAGTGTGATTGGATCACTTTTGAAACAAGGGTTATTGTAACAAAAAGTTTTATTTATCAAAATAAAATTTTTGGTCTACGAAAACAAAAGAAAATAGGTTCGGGGATCGGTTACGTGTGGGGAAGGGTTAGCACCCACACAACGTCCAAAAATTGGTACCTAATTATTTTCAAAAAAAAATTTAAAACTGAAATTTGCAAGTTCACAAAATTTCGATTTATTTGTCTGCAAAATGAATATAAATCTATTTTAACGGCCTTATCGCCCGGGAAATGAACTTTAATCACCGCCAACACTTCTAGCGCTAACCCGTCATTCCCGTTTGATAAGACACTGCATCAATTAAGTTTTCACTTTTTTTAATAAATCAACAAGAAACATTAAATGTGTTAAAGTCTTTTAATTAAAGTCTAATTAGTGATTAATACCTAAAGAAACATCTACTTTCATTTTAACTGTTAAGATTTAAATGTAATTAAGTGTATTTTATTGAAAATAAAGAATGTTTTACAACATACATGTCTCTAATCTATGTTTTAAGTCCCAATTCCTAAAGTTTAACATACAAATATTTGCATAAAAGACAGAAAGAAATAATTAATTAATTAAATAAAAAATTAAGCAATTACTTAATTAAATAAAGAAAATGGATTTGCTTTTTATGTTTTTTTTTTAAATTTTTTTTGAATTAGGGACTAATTTGAAAGAAAGTAAAATGTGAAGGTTAATTTGAAAACAATTTAAAATTAGGTGCCGAATTGAAAAGAAAAAGGACGAAATTGAAACAATTGAAGAGCTGCGACGCGAGATCCAGGAAAGAAAGGCGCGGGTTATATCCAGATTCAGGTCGGGTTAAACGGGTTGGTATATATTCCAAATATTATAACATATTTCATTTTATAACAATCCCCCCATATGGATCAACGTCTGTTCTTATAAAATTCTCTAAAGACATTCATCGTGTTCTTCATGAATTGAAGAACACGGTGGTGGTCTGCCGTGCTGGCCGGCTTCCACCAGCGCCGGCCGCCGTTGCCAGCGAAAAAATTCCCAGAAAACCCAGATTTTTCCATATTCTGGCGACCTCGAAATTGCGTTTTTCCACCGAATTTACATCAAAACCAAATCTCCACGGCGTTTCAAATAAAAACAAGGTAAAAACAACCCCTTTTCCTTTATTTAATTCGAAATAGAAAGTAAATAAATAGAAAATATTACCAAAACTTTGCTTCTCTTTATTGCTTTTAAACTCTGATTACAACTGTCTGCTCTTACAACTTCCGAAGGCTATCTATATATCTAGCGTTTCTATGATTTATGTGTGTGATTTCTTCTCTGGAATTGTTCTTGTGTTTTACATGAATTACAAAGGGGTTTATATAGTACAAGAATTGCTTGAATTTTAAGCCTAAATCCCTAATATCTTCATCATTTGATCTTGTCTGGGTTCTGATTTTAAGCTTGTTGCCTTTTTGTTCACTGCTTTAATATGGTCGTTGATGGATTCTTGCTAAGGCACCAATTTAGGGATCAACCTTTCCCGTTTTGGATTCTGGTTTTCTAGCTAGGGTTTCGATTTAGGGATTTAATTCCTTTTTATCTTTGTCATGAATTGCTAGGCTCTGATTTAGGGATTTAACCTTCTTTTCCCTCTATTTACATGTTTCTGATGATTCGAACGGTGCCGGCGAGGAACAATCAGAGTGAGTGGAGCGTCGGAGAAGATGAAGCGAATAGTCAGAGCTAAAACGTCATGCGCGTGGCTGCCACGCGCGAGTGATGATCCGCGTGATATATTTGAAGTGATATGGGCCGTCAGATTGCACCCTGATCAAACAGCCGAGTAGTTGAGGCGCTTTATCATCCCCAGCTGGCGCGATCTGTGCCGTTGGATCCCAGATTGATCCAGCGGCCTCCTTTCGGCTGCGCAAAGAATAAAGATGGGATTAAGGCTTTTTTAGTTGGGGTTATAAATGGGCCAGCCGGCCCTTTGTATAATGTATGGGCATTTTTAATTGATGGACTCTATTTAATCTAATGGATCTTTTTATTTAAATGGGCTACCTATTTTATTATATTTTTTGGGTTTTGATAACTTATTATATTAACTACTAACTAGGATACTAAAATATATAACCTATGTTAATATTAACATACGATACTAACAATTATACTAATTATAACACACTAAGTATACATTACATGACACCTAAACTATTCTAATACTAACATTAACATTTACAACTATAATATATTAACTATGTTACTATATGACACCTAACTATATTATCAGTAACATTACAACAATACTAAATTAATATAACAGCTAAAACGAAGGTGAAAATCAAGTGACAACACCACCGAAATTGGATTTGAAGCCACTACCATCTCACCTAAAATATTCATTTTTGGGTAAAAATGAAACCTTTCTAGTTATAATCTCTGCAACAATTGATGCACTCCAAGAAGGTAAGTTGTTAGAAATTTTGAAACTACACAAGAATGCATTAGGATGGACCATAACAGACATAAAAGGAATTATCCCATTGATTTGCACTCATAATATTTATTTAAAAGAAAATTCTAAACCTTGTAGACAAATGCAACGAAGGCTTAATCCTAACATGAAAGAAGCAATGAAAAATGAAGTTATTAAACTATTGGATAATATAATCATTTACCCTATTTCTGATAGTAAGTGGGTAAGTCCTACTTAAGTAGTACCTAAGAAATCTAGAGTTACTGTGGTTAAAAATGAAAATAATGAATTAATTCTAACTAGGACTGTTTCTATTTGGCGTGTGTATATTGATTATAGAAAACTTAACTCAGTAACTAGGAAAGATCATTTTCCTTTACCCTTCATGGATCAAATCTTAGAAAGAGTTGCGGGGCATGAATATTATTGCTTTTTAGATGGATATTCTGGGTACAATCAAATTGCAATTGCACTTGAGGATTAAGAGAAAACTACATTCACATGTCCATTTGGCACATTTACATACAAAATGATGCCTTTTGGATTATGTAATGTTCCAACCACTTTTCAAAGATGCATGTTAAGCATTTCCAGTGACATGATCGAACATATTCTTGAGGTATTTATGGATGACTTTTCTGTTTTTGGTGATTCCTTTGATGATTGCTTGTCAAATTTAGAAAAGGTATTGATTAGATGTGAAGAAAAAAGTCTTGTTCTTAATTGAGAAAAATGTCATTTTATGTTTACTAATGGTATTATCTTGGGTCATATTTTTTCTGGAAAAGGAATTGAAGTAGACAAGTCAAAAATTGATTTAATTTCCAACTTGCCAACACCTAAGACTGTAAAGGACATTAAGTCAATTTTAGGACATGCAGAGTTTTATAGGAGATTCATAAAGGATTTTAGTGCAATATCTAAGCCATTATGTAATCTCTTATTAAAAGATAGTGTGTTTGAATTGAATGAAGATTGTGAACATGCTTTTAAAAAACTTAAAAACATGCTAATTTCTCCTCCTATAATGAGACCTCTTGATTGGGCTTTACAATTTGGAATCATGTGTGATGCTAGCGATTATGTTGTTGGTGTTGTTTTAGGACAAAGAAAGGATAAAAAAGCCATATGCCATATATTATGCAAGTAAAACTTTAAATAGTGCTAAAATGAATTATTCTATTACTGAAAAGGAATTACTTGCAGTAGTATCTGCGTTGGATAAATTTAGATCTTACCTTGTTGGATCATCAATTGTTATTTTTAGTGATCATACAGCTTTAAAATATCTTCTTTCCAAAAAGAATGTTAAGCCAGGGTTAATCAGGTGAATTCTTTTACTTCAAGAATTCGATATCACCATTCGAGATAAGAAAGAAGTAGAAAATGTGGTGGTGGATCATTTATCAAGACGTTTTTGTGATTTATCTTTTGAATCTATACCAATTAAGGATACTTTTCCTAATGAACAACTTGTAAGTATTTATGTTACGCCATGGTTTGTTGATAGTGCTAATTATCTTGCCACATGTAAAATTCCTTTTTAATGGGATATTCAAGATAAGAGGAAGTTTTTGAATGAAGTAAAGAAATTTTACTGGGATGATCTTTACTTGTTCAAGTATTGTCTTGACCAAATATTTCGAAGGTACATACCAGAAAATGAGGTAAGCAGTGTCCTTAATTTTTGTCATTCCGAGGCACGTGGCGGTCATTTTTCATCAAAGAAAACTACAATAAAAAATTTACAATGCAGATTTTATTGGCCAACTTTGTTCAAAGATGCTCATAATTTTTGCAAGTCATGTGAAAGTTATCAAAAATTAGAATCTATTTCTAAAATAAACATGATGCCATTAAATCCAATTTTGGTAATTGAAATTTTTGACTGTTGGGGAATTAATTTTATGGGTCCATTTCTACATTCTTTTAGTTTCTTGTACCTTTTGGTCACAATTGATTATATTTCAAAATGGATAGAGGCAATTCCATGTTGCAATAAGGATCACAGAACAATGATCAAATTTTTGAAGGAAAATATTTTAAGTCGATTTAGAATTCCTCGATCCATTATAAGTGATGGAGGAACACATTTTTGCAACAAGGTTTTTGATTTTTTAATGAGTAAATATGCCATTACACATAAAATTGCAACCTCTTATCACCCTTAGACAAATGGACAAGTAGAACTTGCAAATAGGGAAATTAAATAAATTTTGAAAAAAAAACAATTAACCCAAATCGTAAAGATTGGTCTTTAAGACTTAACGATGCTTTATGGGCTTATCGAACTGGTTTTAAAACTTTATTGGGCATGTCTCCCTATAGACTAGTTTATAGAAAACCTTGTCATTTGCCTATGAAATTGGAACATAAAGCATATTGGGCTATTAAAATGTTTAACTCCAATCTAGATGATGTTGCGCAATTGAGAAAGTTACAAATTAATGAACCAGAGGAACTTAGAAATGATGCGTATAAAAATTCAAAGATTTATAAAGAAAGAAACAAAGCCTTTCATGGTAAAAGAATTTCAAGAAAAACATTTGATGTTGGGCAAAATGTTCTTCTTTATAATTCTAGATTTCACTTGTTTCCTGGAAAATTGAGATCAAGATGGAGTGGACCTTTTGTTGTGAAGCATGTTTATCCTTATGAAGCAATTGACTTTGAAAATCCTAAAACTGGAAATGTGTTTAAAGTAAATGGACAAAGACTTAAACCTTTCATTGAAAATCAAGCCACTCAAGGCGAGGTTCTTTATCTCTTAGATCCTTGTTAAAAATATTTTGGTGTAATTATATATAATTATATTTTTAATATTAATATTATTAGTATATATTTTTATTATTAGAATATTAAATATTATATTAGATATATTTATTATTATTATTATTATTTTAATTCCCGATTAAATGGCAGATAACGGTACTCCGTGAATTTTTTCGGTTCATCAGCTACCCATAAAATTGATACTGTATATTCATTTCTCACTTGCACTTTCAAATTCAGTATTCTGGTTTCTTTTTCATTTTTCTTTTCTTTCAAAATGGATGTTATTCTCTCAACACTGCAGAAACGTCTTTCCTCTATTCCACCAAACATGATTTTAAAACTCTACGAAGTCAGGCTTGAAAGATTGAGAATGCTCATGCACGAAAGCATGCCTACTGAAATTTGTATGCTAATCGAAGCAAAAGTAAGATATGAAGAATATCTTCTTTTTTTACATTTACTTGCTACTGGAAAAAAAGTACATATGCAATAAAATGAAGATTCAAACGTCTGGGGATCAAATTGCCGAAAATGTGTGAGATGGACTTGTTCGGGAAGATTTCATTCTATTAGGATGCATTTCATAAATCGAGATGATAAAATTAGATTTGTTAAGGATGGACTGAGTAAGGAGAATTTTGATAAAATTCAAAGTTCTCTTGAGACGCATCCTAGTGGAGATGTGCAAAGACAAATTCTTGATTTATGGTTGATATTTCAAAATGAATGGCAACGTCTAGGGAATCTGACGATAAAAGACCATATTTGCCATTTTATAAGAAAACTGGATGAGAAGCCTATCCTCGACTCATAGAAGGCGTTTAAGCCGTTTCTGAACGTAAAACCAGAGAAAGCTGTGAGCCATAGTCGCAACTACTATAAATATTTCTCAAGCTTTGGTTTGCAATAATTTTATTTTTATTATTCTTCTTCTTTATGTTTAAATTTGAGAGATCTTGAATAACTGTGTGTTGCAGGAACCATTATTACAATAAGTAAATGATGTTCTCTTTTTGTATCATATCTTTTACTGTGATTTTATTTCGTTAATTGTAATCATTTTCTACTGTTGAATTTTTGAATTTTTTATTGCAGGTTTCATTAATGACAACCTTTTTGCTGTTTACCTTTTGAATTTGTATTTCTACTTTTTGACATTTTAATTTTTCAGTTTAACGTTTTCTACCGACAGTTTGCCTACCACTTATTATATATTAGTATTTTTCTTTTTTCTTTTCAAAAAAATAGGAAAGTTTTTTAACCAAACGTCTTCAAAAGTTCTGTGTTTTTTGTGGATCATACCCAGAAAAAGATGAATCTTTTGCAAATGCGGCTAAAAAATTGGAAAAATTTATGGCCAGAAAAAATTTGAAGTAATTTATGGAGGTGAATGTATGGGTTTAATGGGAGCAGTTGCTACAACAACATATGTGTGAGGAAGCTCAGTTCTTGGAATAGTCCCAAAGATATTGAACTATTTGTGTGAGCTTACAATAGGAAGAGAAGTACAAGTCAGTAGTATACCGGAACAAATAGCAATCATGATTCATTCTTTTGATGCATTCATTGCTCTTTCGGGAGATATCGGTACATTGGAAGAAATTGCATGCGTAGTTTCCTGGTCATCTCTAACTAGTAATAAAAAACCCATCGGTTTGCTTAATATTAATGGTTATTTTGATAGTTTACTTTTTTTTCTTGATAATGCTGTGGAAAATGAATTTATGTTTTCAAAGGTAAGAAGAATCTTAATTTCTGCTTCAACTATTGATGAACTACTCGAAAAGCTTCAAGCTTTTAGGTGTCTTCCTGACATAATAGAGAGTATACGTGAAAAAGGAAAATAGACAAAGACAAGCGAGATTTGGATTGTTCTTTATCACTTTGATATTATCTTATTTTTTTACTAACAATTTTATGTGTTTTATTTTAATTATGTATCAGTTCTAGCAATCATTAGCAGCAGTGCCATGTGAAGTCTTCTAAATTTTACTTTTAATTTTGACATTAAAGACAATGTCCTAATTAGGTAGGGGTAGGGTATTTTATAAAAACATAAATAAATCACTAGGTTAAGTCAAATTGAAAAAGTGACAGATTATAGTTAATCTTTTAGTTAATTGTAAGATGCACTTTGATCTTTTTGATATATCTAGGAAAAAGGTGGTTGAGTAAGTATTTATACTGAGACGCACCTTGTTGATTATGATTTGATTATATTATTATAAAGTAGTAGTTATAATATGTGTTTCATAAGATGTCTAACTTTTTAGTGGAAATTAAGTTGAAAAGTGGTTGAGTAAAGTAAATCTTGAGACGCACTTTGACAATTTAACAAAAAAGATTGGTCCGATGCTTGAGTGTTTGTGTTTTAGTTTGTTTTATATTGCATATAGTTTTGCATGTACTTAGTTGATGTCTATGAGTTGAAAACAATTTTGTGATAACAAAGTAAATACCATGTGAGCTTAAAAGTTTAAGTATGTGTCAAAAATATGCTATGATTTGTCTATAGAAAAAGTCTCTAATGTTTCACAGTTAGAATGAATAAGGACACTAGATGCTTCTCTTTGAACTTTCCTTGATATATCCAAAATTTGTAATTTTTTTGTTACACATCATTTGTCTCATGGGATGTACATAAAATTGTAATCGACCGTAAGTGAATGATAAACCCAATCATAGAAAAAATTCATAAGTTCACTTTTTTTAAAATAATAATAATAATAATAATAATAATAATAATAGTTCCAAATGCATGACAGGAGACAAGCCAAGTCTTTTATTTTATTTGAATCTATTGAGCCTTTTAAGCCAACCATTCAATATTTCCCTTGAACATATGATTTTGAGCCTTAGCATTTTTCATGATTTACCAAATATTTCTCTTTATCAATAGAACTTAAAACTCCAACCTTACCTTTGTTTGTTTTAGATGCTCAGTACTTACTGGACATATCTGTATGAGCATAAATATTAATGGGTTATGTAGTTACATTTTAATGGAAGAAAAATACATAAAAAAGAATAAAGCATAAACTTTTATTTTTTTCGTTTCTATAAAAATATTCTCTTTACTGATGAAAAAATAAACAAATGAAAAAATACTAGTGTTAAAAAAATAAAAAAATGTATGTACTTATGCTTTATTCTTTTGTAAGGGAGAAGTAAAGAATATTTTGGAAAATGACGGAGTTGGATGATCACTAAGGGAAAATGAGAATTAGTACTTCTTGTTCACTTTGACCCGTAAGTAAATTGAGTTTAGGATAAGCCATTTGCTGTCAATCTTATTAAAATATCATATATTGACATAAACCTTGTTATATACTAATTAAAAAGATTTGGTGACTCTATTATATTGAAAATAGTTTCTTTTCTCTAATTATATATATAAGGGTGAATAGTGAATTAATTCATGATAACCATTTACTTATTGCTTATTATTTTTCCAATGTGCTGATGAGATTGCACACAAATGATTTGTTCGCATATGAGCACAAAAGTTTCAGTGTCCTAATACTTTTTGACTATGAGAATTTTCTAGAGACCACCTATGTCATGAATAGCATTCTATTTGACCATATTCAAACGTTTAAGTTCTTAATAGTGATATTTTACTTTGCATTCACAACTTTGTGCTCTCTTCATCATTTGACGCTAAGTATATTAGGTTGCATTTACATTTGCCTTAGTATTTTGTTTGCTTGAGGAAAAGGAAAAATGTTAGTGTGGGGGTATGATGAGTCCTTAATATAGTCTCATTTTAGTATCTATAATACGGATATTTTGTAGTGTTTATTAAGTGTTTTATTTACATTTGTAATTTTTCAGTTATTTCATATTTTGTGGTTTGTATTTTTAAATATGTTGCAATTTTAGTACTTTTATTATGTTTTCGGTTATATTTAATAAAGCGTATTTTTGTGTTAATTGTAGGCTTAGATATGTTGAATTTGGTGATTGCAATTATGATACAAATGAAGTTGAATCCAAAGATGATCTAAGGCGAAAGAAATTGAGCAAATGCTTAAATAGAGATAATAAACTCAATAAACTCGTACTAAATTTCTGCACTCAATATGTTGCACGATTTTGATCATAACTTGAGTTCTAGAACTCGAAAATTAGCCCGTGAGATACCGTTGGAAAGCTTATTGAAGTCTACTACATTTTTAAAGTAATTGGGAAGCCGAAACAAATCTAGAAAGGCCTATAAAATGCTGAAAACCGGAATCTTACAAGTGGTGATACCATGATAACCACTTTGGAGTGGTGACACCATAATAATCACTTTGGAGTATTTAAAGATATCATCAAGTAATAGATTTTTTAAGTGGATGAATTGAAAATACACTATCCATTGATTTCCTATAAACATGCTTTAGTTTTACCTTGAAAATCATCTTGGTAACTTTGTTGTAGATTCGTATTTGAAATCAAGATCACTCTTCTTTCTTTCATCTTTTAACTTTCTTTTTCATCTTTATATTTTCTTTCTTATATTTGATTTTTGTAAACCAAATTTTATTTTTTTATGGTTGTGATGTCTTTCTAAGACAAGTTGCTGAGGTGAAAGGATGAAGCTCTTGGTATATATTAAAGGTTAGTTTGAAATTCTAAACGTATAACTAAATCTTGTTAAACTAGTATATAATGTTAAATTCACTTGGCTAATATTCATATTGGTAAATTAAGAACCTTACTTCATTATGGACAAGTAATTTGGCACAATAAATGCTTGGTTTAATTAACTTGATTTATTGTAGACAAAACAAATTGGCATAATAAGCATTTGAGCTTGTTTATTAATTTTGGTTGTACCAATCCATATAACCCCATATGTTATACCTTTGTATTTTGGACATTGTTTATTTCACTTTAGACTTTGATTATGGGCATTGGACATTGGACAATGGAGTTTGGAATTTTAATGCAAGACCTTTTGATTAGATTTTGCTTCATCATGTGAACTTCAATTGAGTAATAAAATAAATAAAAATTAATCTTAGTATAATACCAAGAGTTGACTGTCAAAACCGTAACATCTTTTATTTATATCGTTTTTATTTATTTTTAATCAATTATCCTTTTTAAAATTTTTATTTAAACTTATAGTCTTGTAATTTCTAAACAAACTTCCTTGTGGATTCGACCTCGGACTCTCAAGAATTGTTACTTGACAACAACCTGCACTTGAGTATACGACTAAAAAGAGTCAGTCACGTGGCATATATTATTATTAAATATAAAAAGTAATTTAAGATAAATTTTTTATTAATTTTGTATTTTTATTAAATACAAAAAGTAATTTAAAATACCCTATACCCAAAGTCCAACCACCAACCTCCACGGCCACTTACCGTCTCGACAAACCCACAACCGTATAAATGTCTTCAAGTGTTGCAGAACACAAACACATTAAACTTAAAAAAGGAATAATTAAAAAAAGGAAGAAACTTTGAATGTAAAGTAGAAATTACAAGAAAAAGATTTGAATGTTCTGGGGAAACAAACAAAAGCAAATATTTTTACAGAGAGGGTAAAAACTCAACTTTAGCTGAACAGTACTGCAAACATTACAAGAAAAATTCAGAAAACTTATTTTTAGTACAAAAAGTTCAATGAGTAAATAGGTCAAAACAAGTTATTAATTCAGAGTGCTTAAAATAAGTCGTAAAGTAAAGTTGAGTGATGATTTAAATATTTTACTCTTTTTTCTAGTAGTAAACTAATTTGAATAATTTTATTTTATTTTTTCTAGTAATGTTTAATTAATAACATATATTTTTTTCTAGTAATAAACCGAATTAAGTAATGATTTAGGTATTTTACCTTTTTTAGTGCATTCTTAATAGTTTAATGAGTAAATTTAATTAAATTTAATTAATAAAATATATTTTTTAGTAATAAACCAATTTGAATGTTCGGTTTATTACTAGAAAAAATATGTTATTAATTAAATTTTGTTGTGAATAAAGTAAAGAGCAAGAACTAAATAGATGAACAAGAACAAGATGAGAGACAAAGAGGGAGATTTGTATTATATTCTCAAAGTAGGGTTGTATACAATGCTTTCTCCAAACTCTATATTTATAGGCATAAGACGAAAACCCTAATTTCAATGAGTATTAAGCCCTAATAATAAAGTACATTAAAGTCTCATTTAATATATGAATATCCACCATAAATAAAGATATTCATATCACTCCCCCTTGGATATCCATGAAGATAATGTGTCTCGTTAAAACCTTACTAAGGTAAAAACCCCGTGAGAAAAAAATTCTTAGTGAAGGCAAAAGAGTACACATATCTTTGATACGCATAACATGTTGCCTCATTAAAAACCTTACCAGGAAAACCCATTGGGACAAAACCTCGGTTAAGGGAAAAAGAGTGCGACGTGTATTTACTCCCCTTCATGAAAATATCACATAAGATCTTTGAATCTTCATAATTCAATCTTGAATATAATCTTCAAATGCTGAAGTAGACTATGCACTGGTGAATATATCTTTCAAATTACTACTTGAAAGGATTCATCGAATTCTATTCTTATGAAGATCGTAAGGGACGAAACTTTGAAGAAATATGTTTCATTTTATCACATTTGATGTATCCACATTGAGATATAATTTTTGCATTATCTCTACACAAGATAGCTTGCATCTTATCTTGTGAAAGCAATTCACATATCTTCTGGATATGTTTAGCCAAACACATATTTCGGCTTTGCCTAGTGCATAGCAATTATTTACATGATTTGGAGAGGCATTGAGTTTTGAAAGATCTAAAGGTAATGGTCTCGTAGCACTTAGATAGTATTTTTGGACCAACTAAGATATGATGCTTCCATATCAGTTAATATATATGGTGCTTTTGGACCAAGAATATCATCACCCTTTTTCTCGAGGAGGGAATGAATCTTTGTTTACATTAAGAGACCTAGCAACCATAAGGGTGATCAACGAATATGCGTTATGCATGTAAAGTCTCTTTAAACATTTTTCTGTGTATGTCGATTGATTCACAAGTATTCCATTATCAAGGAGATCTCTTCACGAGTGTTAACGATATTCAAATCATCAACATACACAACAACAACAATGACAAATCCAGAGCTAAACCTCTTAATAAAAATGCTCGGGGAAATTGAATCATTCTTATAGCCTTTCGCTAATAAGTATTCATTGAGGCGATTATACAATATGTGCCCAATTTGTTTAATCCATAAATAGATGAGTTTAATTTTATTGAATAGTATTCTCGAGAACTTGAATTAACTGCTTCTGCAGTCTAAATCCTTCCGGAAGTTTCATGTAAATATTATTATTAAGAGGCTCATTCAAATAGGTGTAGTGACCTCTCATATCTTTCAAAACCATAAGGGTTTTACAAGTTTGGTGCCACGGGTTGTCCCCAAAATCATTCTTTGAAAATTGGTTTTAAAGGGAATCACTTGTGAAAATCTTCATGTTTTTGAAAATGATAAAAAACTTAGAGTCGCCACCGGACACTTGGGTAAGGTAGGTCGGATACCATAAAAACCAGAGATTCATTATAAAAGGGTTTGAGAGTTGGTTACACGTGGGGAAGGATTAGCACCCCCATCACGCCTGGGAATCAGTACCTGAATATTGGTTGCTTTCAAATTGATGGAATTTGTTGGAATTTGGATTGAATTTAACTCGGCATACTTAATTGAAAATTTGACCTTGATTACACGGGTTTTATCAAATTAGTGGGTTAAAATTAATTGGACATTTAATTAATAAGGTTGACAATACATTGGACCATAGATTAAACCAACATCGAATAAGCCCAACTACCGTGTTAATTCATGGTTTGATTTTCATACATCACCTTTATACATGATGCAAGCAATTAAGATATGATGTAAATGTTTTTGTCAAGTTTTACTTTTACCTTGAGTCGGTAAGAATTAATTCAAATATCTGGTTAACATCCTTTGAGCTTGGACTGTTACGACGCACATATCGAAACTAATGGATATCTCATTTTTCATGATTTAAATTCATTAGCATGAGAATTAAATGGGCCACGTGAATGGCAAATAAAATGGATGACAAGTAAAGGCTTAAAGATAAACACACAAAAGGCCCACCCAAGGCCCTAATCTAAAAGGCTCAAGTTATGGATCACCCAATTAGTGATTTAGTGGTTAATTAGGTGATTCTAGTATTAACCCTAAGTTAATTAACCCTAGAAGGCTAGAAAACCCTAACAAATTATGAGTTATCTTGTGATATGATAATTAATTCGATTGATTTTAAACTAGTATTCAAATAAGCCCAGAATACTATTCAAAATAATCAAGTTAATAAATCATAGCTTTTAATTAAAATGTCAGTCTAATTTCCATGTCAATTTTATCTTAAAAGATAATTAAGTGGTGTTCAATCAATTTAATGAATTTAACATTTATCTCGATAAGCCAAGGGTAGATTTAAACTCACTAAACTGATTCGAACCTTAGGACTAACTACGGCTCTAAAAGTAATCATAAATTAATCTAATTAATTTAAAACCGTGCCCCTATGAGACGAGCACACGACTTAAATTAATTAAATTAATTCCTAAACTAATCCAAAGGCCTTAACTGACATGAAGCCCATCTAAACTAGACCCAAGGCCCACCAAGCCAAAGCTATCCTAAACCCAAAGCACAAAAAGGCCCAAACATCTAAACTAAACCTACACATTAAACAAAAAACACATGTGTATTTAAAAAGTTTTAATTACTCATTATATACTATATATAAATATATCATATGTTCAAAGCTATATTATATATATTACAACATCTATATATCATATATATTATAAGAAAGCTTATACTATATATATTTAAAAAATTATATTATATATATAAAAAACCTTATGAAAATCCTATCATATATATTACAAAATAACCATATATTATATATATTATTATTATTATATAAAGACAAAAAACTATATATAATATTATTTTTGGAAAAGAAAACTCCATATATTATATAAATGTATTATATAAAACATATATCATATTTATTTTATAGAAACTATATACTAAATATATTATAAAAACTATATATTATATATATTATATAAAAACTATATACTATATAATATACAAATGTTAAACACCAAGTCAAGCATAAAATCACAAATCCGCATTATAGCCAAATAACATGCTATAACATTAAGAAAATAAAGCTAAAAATTAATGGAAATAACAATGCAAGATTTAAACTAAACACTGGAAAAAGGACTAAATTATCAGAAAACGAAAAAAAGGGGCCAAATTGAAAGGGGAAAAAGGGACGAAATTGAAAAGCCTTTGAAAGTTCCAGGACCTAGGGTATAATTTACAAAGGAATAATGGCTTACTATCGTGATTAGCCCACACGGAGGGACTAATACGATGATTTGCCCATGTAGAAGGACAGTGAGCATTATTAAGCTGGGGCAGAGGGATTTATGAGGGCAGTACCCCATTTTTAAAAAGGCTCGGGTATAAAACACATTTTTTAAAACAAAAAAAATTATAACTAAAAAAAACTCTCCTATCCGTTTTCTTTTCTCTCCGAAGATGAACATCGCCGTGTGTTCATCCCCAATCCCAAAAATCGACCAACAAACCCATAAACCACCGCTAAACCCATAAACTGACGGGGCTTTACCGCGTCATTCGTTGCTCACCGATGGTCGGCGACCCCAAAACACTTGATTTTGACTCCATTTTCTTTTATAAAACTAGATATGCCTTTTTTTCTTTGAAAACAATTAGAAAAACCCCTCATTTAAACCGAAAATAGATCTAAGAACCTCTTGTTTGAAAAAAACCAAAGGCTTTGCTTGCCTCTCCCTCTATCGAGTCACCACGCATGGCCATGCAAAGGCTGGAGAGCTTGTCATCGACGAGGAAGAGAAAAACACAAGGGGAAATGAATGGTCGAAGGTAAAAAAACTAAACCCTAGTTTTTGTATATGTATGCTCTGAAATGAAAAGGGAAGATAGTGGTATACCTCTGAAAATCGAGGCTTTTTGCTGCTTCTATTGCTCTAAATAATCCCCTTTCAACTTAGGGTCTACAAATGTCAGGGATTGGGTTATATATCGAAATATTACATGATTTTTTTCTATATAAAAATCAAATGAATGCTATTATTGGTTACCTCTATCTATTTTGGCTGGATTCATATGCAGCTCTAAGAATGTTGGTTTGTTGGGGAAATGGTTGTGACATTCCATGATATATCTTTGTATTTCATCCAATCTTTTCCTTGTCTAATTTGATTCTGTTTTCCATTTGACACGGGAAAAGAGGAGAGGACCAGAAGCTGTTGACGTGGCGAGGCAAGGGTGACATGGTGTTGGGTTACTGGCTCCTTCAGCTGATGTGGCGGCGAACGTGGCACCAGAGGAATCGACTCGGCTCAGAAGTTGAGGAGTCGGTACAAAATTCGGAGAGCCGCATAGCGTACGTGGATTGCACGAGCATGTGAGTGACGCCAAAGGTCACGTGTGTGGCTCGTGGCTATTCTGGAAGTTTCCCCGCGTTGATCTCGGTCGTTGGTATGCCCCCAGATCTAACGACCATCATGTGGCTGCACAAGAATGAGGGAAAGCAGATTAGGCTTAGGGTTTCTTTTGTTTAAAGTTTGGCCCGAAACATGCCAAATATGTAATTAAAAGTTAGGCTTATTATAATTGTAAATGGACTTTATATATATAACTGATACATATTTAATAAATTCGGGCTTCTATTTAAGTAATATAGTGTATTCTTTGGTTTAATTATAATAACATAGTATAAGATATTATAATAATTGTAACAATAAATATAATAATAATGAGGATAACAACGACCAATGATGATAATAAAGGTAGCATAAAGGAAATAATGTACTACACTAATAACTTTTAGGGGTTTCTTTCTTAATGGATAATAATGTAATAGTATATAGTATTATATATATATACACATATAGATCACTAACATTACTAATAATACTCAACAAATAATACCAGTAACGTCTTTTGTTTTTCTTAGCTTTAATGATAAATAGATAGGCATAACAAGTAAACAAAAGATAGAACATTTAAGCTAAGCCCTTATTGCGAAAATAAAACGTGTTAACCCCCAGATAAAATTAGTGATTACAGCTGCCCCTCTTTGCTTATTCTTGTATAACGAGAATAAAGCAAATACCATAAGCACTAATTTTTTCCGACTTCCTTGTTGGACGATCTGCTCCCTCAAAACGGAAACGAACAAATCCAAATAACTTGCTTTCCTGAAACGGAAAAAAATTGAGCAACATTGGCATGTCTTTCTGAAACGGCAATGGATGAACCAGATAGCAAACGATTCATTCCTCCGAAGCGGCAGTGAACAAATCCAAATAACTTGTTTTCCCGAAACAAAAAAACAAACTGAGCAACGCTGGTATGTCATTCCGAAATGGCAATTGACGAACCAGATAACAAACGATTCATTCCTTCAAAGTAGCAGTGAACGAATCCAAATAACTTTTTTTCCTGAAACGGTAAAAACAAACTGAGCAATGCTAGCATGTCCTTCCGAAACGACAATGGATGAACCAAATAGCAAACGATCTATTCCTCCAAAGCGGTAACGAATGAATCCAAATACTTTGCTTTCTCGAAATGGCAGAAAGCAAAAATAGGTGGTGATGGCATGTCCTTCCGAAGCGGTAGTAGACGAGCCGACTAACCTTCAACCGACTCATTCTTCCATAATGGTAGAGAATGAATCCAAATAACTTTGCTTTCCCGAAATGGCAAAAAGTATGACCAACCAAAGATGCCACGTTCTTCCAAAGAGGTAGTGAACAAATAGATGTGTTCCTCTGAAGTGGTAGTGTACAAACTAAATTGCAATTCTTCAAACAAAGATTCAATTTTTCTTGGGCATGGATGGATGAGTTTTTTACTGTCCGGAAGTTCCCGAGCTACAGGTATTTACCTCTTTTGTTATGAGATCTTGGTGTGGCAAATTTTGAAGTCCTTCGCCTAAGACCCTATCCAGATTTTTTTGCTTTGTTGCCGGCTCTTCTTCTCAAAGGGTTCCCAATCTTCCTTTGGATATCTGTGAGAAGACATGAAAAGCTGTGATGATATGAGTTAGCATGATCCTAACCTAGGGATGCCTAACTAAACATGATGTATAAATGATAGCAATTTTAGACTTTATCGGGCAATTTCTCTTCTTTCCCCCTTTTACTCACGCCCTCTATTTTTCTTCGTGCTGGCAGTGCTTCCTCCCTCACTCGGGTTCACGCTTCATGCCCCCCTTTTGAGTTCTTGAACCTTTTGTTCTAAAGTGCCCTTTTTAAGGTTTTCACTTTAGATAATTTTTCTTTTCTTCATCTTTTTTTCTTCTTTCCTTTCTTTCTTGGGCGCCCTTGCGGATTTTCGCCTCTTACTAAAGGCATACCATTCAACATGGAGCCATTATCAATTAGCACATCCGGCAACACATGACCTTTGCAGTGAGTGGTTATGTTCAGGGCCTTGGTGGATCCTGTACCTTCCCCCGAGATTTTGTCATCACCAAAGGTAATGTGATTAACGTTGGTGATATGGCTGACAATCTGATCCAACCTCCTAACTGAGATATCATTTGTAATATAAGTCTCGTTCAAAACCTTCAGCAGGGCCTCACGATGCTTCTCTAATTTTAGTAAAATGTCAAGCACAGAAATTTAAGCTGGCTTTCTCCGAAGCTAGTCGACGACTCTATACTCGCTGTACTTCAAGAACCTCAAAAACTCTTGTGCTTGAGTTTCTGTGACCGGCTCTTTGATCTTCTATGGCTGGTCATCTCTAAAAACTTTCTCGGGTTTAAGTTCAACTTCCTTGCCTTTCTCCTTTGGTTCCTCCGGTGCCTTTAGGTTCTCTGGAGCATAGCATCAGCCACTCCTCGCGAGATGCCCTACATCCTTTACCTCTCCGGCCTTTGGCTCCAAAGGTTCTTCATGAATGGGTTTTTCCCCTATTTTCATTTCTTCTCCTCCACATAAACTAGAGGAAACCGACATTGTGATGCTTTCAGTGTAGTTTCAAGGAACCATAATATTATCCTTGACAGGAAACGACCTCGGAGAAGCAATTATCATCTTAGGGGCTACCTTCGATGCGCTTGTCTTGCTTGGCTTGAGACTGAGAACAAGTGGTCTCTTGGCACTATACTTGGCCTCTTGGCTCTCCGATGCATAGACTTCCACTTCCTTCATTCCTCTCTCTTTTCAAAAAACTCAATCTCTTTTTTATCCATCATAGCTTGTATCAGTTGATGGAAATCCTCACAATCTTGAATCTCATGATCTCCCGATTGGTGGTATTCACAATATGGGCCATAACCTTCTTCCACAATCACCATTCCCTAGTCAATGAGGCGTGCCATACACAAAGTTTGGAAAACCCACCTTAACAGCGACCAAACTTCAGACACGTTTTCCCTAGTTTTCTTGGCATTCTCATATTTGTTAGCATTCACACCTTGGCCTCCTTGATTTTGTAGGGGGTTGTTGTCAGTTCTCATTTCTCCCAATTTTAATAATTCAGTTTGAATTAAGTTCTGAACGAACTTCTTGAACGCCATACAATTTTCAATCGAATACCTCAGAACATCGGCATGGTATTGGCAATGAACCTTGGGGTCATACCATGCTGGGTAAGATGGGTTGTAAGGAGTAACATGATAAGGACGAACTAAATCCGCTTTGTACAATTGTGAGTAGAGCTCTTTGTAAGAGATTGGCAAAGGAGTGAATGATCTATCATCCATTTCCTTCATGGGTCCCATGTCTTCTCTCTTATTAAAGTTTCTGGAATTTCCTATTGGGGCCTGGGGCTGGGAGATAGTGAAGTTCTTGGTTTCATCGAAGTTGTTTTTAGTGTTCACCTTATGGTCCTTTTTCTTGTATTGTTTGCGTGAATAATCCCTTCCATCGATTCTTCTGCTCTTGATGGCTGCTTCGATGCACTCGTCAGTCATGACCATCTTCACAAAATTACTAATAGGGTTGCTGATCAATCGATCATAAAACATCCATTTTAACGTGTCTACAAAGATTGGGGAGATCTTGTGCTCGTGAAGCAGTGGTTGAATTTGTGCCACTACATCAAGCCATCTTTGAGCGTATTCATGAAGGGTCTCATTGCGCTTTTGTTCCATACCTTGCCAAAACAGTCGTTTGGGAACCATGTCAGTTATATGCTTATACTGATCAATAAAAGCTTTTGCCAGATTCCTCCATGACTTAATTTGAGCCCTAGTTAGCTGATTATACCATCTCGAATTAGATCCCACTAAGTTGTCCTAAAAACAGTGAATTAGTAGATTCTCGTTGTTGGTAAATCCATCAATCTTCTGGCAAAACATCACTATATGAGCAGTGGGGTAGGTGGATCCATCAAAATTTTCAAAATTGGGGGTCTTGAACTTATATGGGATCTCCATATTGGAGACCAAACTGAGTTCCCTAGCACTTAACCCATAGGAGCCATCCTCGTCTTCCTTTACTCGAAACTTTTCCTCTAGGTCTTTCTGAGTATCCTTTAATTGCTTAGTAAATTCTGCTTTCATTTGGTTCAACTTCTCCAACTCATCAAAGTCTGAGATGCTGTCCTTGACAACTTCAGGATTCTCGAAGGTCACCATCGGTTGAGTTTGAGGAGCTAGGCCGATATGAGAGGAAGATGCCCATTGTGGGGGATTAAGAGAGGAATCAACAAGTAGAGGGTTTCGGACGATCTAGGCATGAGGGCGATCCCCCGAGTTTTGGGCAAGATTCTCGATGGTACTCTTGCCCCTTAGATCCGGTCCTAGTCGAGCTTGTAGTAGTTAGGATATTTCCTTCATCATGTCCTACTGAGACTTGATGACGGTGTCCCTTAATTCTTGTTGGGCTCGTTCCATCTGGCCACGTAGGTCTGCCTCCAACTTGGCAAAGCTCTCCTCTATTTGCTTTGATCGTGAGCGAGTGCAATAAGGGTGTGGAATGATGACAATTTTTTAAGAAGCAAAATGCAATCTTTCTCTGAAATAGGAAGCCTTTTAATTAATAAATGGAAATTAATAAAAAATGCAAGCAATTATATTAATTAGATGATTATTAGCTTTTAACAAAGAATGTAAATGAAAGAATTATGCATGAATGCAAAGAGCAACACTGAGTTCGTCAAATATCATCATTAACCGACTTTCATTAATGGAAACGTTGTCTTGTTACATTAACTTAAAAAGAACCAACTACGCATATGGCTTCAAGGTAGTATCGAGGTCAATGATTTCCCTCATAATCCAAACAATCCTCTCTCCCTCTTTGGAATCATTGTCCACACAATCATGAAGTTCGGTAGTGTCTTCTGCCAAAATTTGTACTTTCCAGGCAACCCCTTGCATTTGAGTCATCCAATGTGCCAACTCTTGTTCTTACCTCCAAATTGTATAGGCGGCAAAGTGCAGTTGCTCTAAACTTGGCGTCGAACATACTTGAATCGCTCCCTTAAGGCTTGCCAAGTGATTCTTAAGTTGTTGAACCTCAGTTTCCAACTCGTCGACGCGAGTCGTTAACACTTGATTCTCCATGTTGTTGGCCTTCATCTTGCTAGTCGAACCCTTATGCTTGAAAAGAGATTTTTCTAAACACTTCACTTGATCTTTCAAGGCTTCATTTTGGTGTTGTTTTTTCTCGACCTGTCTCGAGTGGGAAATTCGTAGATTCTTCACTTCTTCAGTTAAAGCGAGCACTTGATCTTTGTGCTCATAAAACATTCTTTTGTAGTTCTCAGCTTTCAATTTATCTTCCTTTAATCAGAGCTTTAACCCTTCACTTGCTCCGCTTTCTGCGACTCTCTTGCTCTTATTTAACCTCTTAATCTTCTGAAACTCTTCCTTCTCTATCCCGAGTTTGAGTTCCAACTCATCTATTTTCCTTTGTAGATCTTTAACCACTCCTTTAAACTGTGTCTTCTCTAATTCGAAGTTGAACTTTTCTTGGTGGGCTTTCTCCTCAATCTTGAGTACCTTTTTCACTTTTCCTAAAGTTGTTTCCTCATCAAATCAGCCTCAGTAGGAAGTGTGGCCAATCTTTCCTTCATAGATCTCTTTCTGTCAGGATTCAACTGAGGAATGTTGCCATTTACATGATTAAATCACCATGCTTCGTACTCGGGAGTGACCATGTACGGAGCATTTATGATCCTAACCCATCTTGAGTTGTTTCAAGTTGAAGAAGCATTGTATACCATCGTCTTGTAGCCCCTCTCCTTCGCATAATCCACGTTGAACTCATTTAGTCCTTTGGTGGCTGGCACAAACTATTTTGACCCATACTGTCTCAAAACTAGAAGAGGTGAATATGCGGTATGCCCCCAAAGGCCAAGTAATGGCACCCATGAATGCTCTCCACATCTATAGAGAATGTTCTTTGCCAACAACCAAGGTGCTCTCCAAACTATATCTTCATCCCTTATATTTCGGAGGACATTTTGCCATACTTCCTCGGATCTTTGGGTTGGTCAATCATTCCTTCATAGGAACTCTTCTAAGGGAGAGTACTTGCCGTTGTAGAGGGGCCTTAAAAAGCTGGGATTGGTCCAAAGATGTCTGTAGAACCAAACAGACAAAAAATGTGGGCATCCTCGAAAGTGACCTCCTCCATGCTCTCGATAGAACCACAAAGATCGAAAAGTTTCAACCAAAATCATAGGTACTGGATTAGTCTCGCTATCTAAACGATCAAATAGATCCAAAACCGATGGATCAATGAGTCCCAATGCTCAAGGAAAGAGTACCAATCCATAGATCAATGACACAAAGAGATTCTGCTGAACTCGGCCCACAGGATGTGCAGAAGCTAAGACTAAGATCCCCTCCCACTTAAGATATCCTTTACTGTTCTAAGTAGTGACTTGATGCTCGACCCAAGATGACAACATATATGAGAACTTCTTCAACTTTGCTCAGAAAGCTTTGTACTTACTTGGCTTAGAATATACCCGATTCATGTCAGTTTTCTTGCAATTTATGATGTCTCAGTATTCTTCAATTTTCAGAGTTAAGTCAAAGTTACCAATCGTAAAGCAACTGTAGGGGGAGTTCCAAAAACCCACCAAGGCTTGTAGTAGTGCTTGATCAACTAGGACTTCTAGTAAGTATGCAATGTCACCATACTCTTCCCTGAAAGTACTATTTGTTTCAAAATCCCAACTGTTCCAAATCGGCTTCAATTCAGACACATCATTGAACCATGTATTCATGAATGTTGTGGATGACATGGCTGATCTGAACCCAGTGGCAATATTGTCTCCATCATGTAATTGCTACCCTTCCGACCATATCTTCACATTGGAATTCTTTTCATCACTGCTACGGACTAAGTCTCTCATTGATCTAGTCTTTAACTTTAAACTACTTCCAACTCAATGTGCTCTTCATGATATGATAAGATATGCAAAAAGGGTAAAAAAGGAAAAAGGAAGAAAACAAAAAGGAGCCTTAGTTGTAAGATAAACAATAAAACGAAAATGAGAAGAGATAAACACAAAACGAAATAAGCACAAGACAAGAAAATAAGGAAATAAACCTAACCACATGAATTCTAGTTTGCTAGGGTTATCCGCATGGCACTAACGGGGTAGGTTTCCTAAATTCTCACACGTGTTTGGTTCTAGACAAGAGTACCCGAACCTATCTCATTTCCTACTAAGGCAACAAGAACTCCAATTCTGGCTCATTACAAGGTTGTGAATTGGTATGGGTTCGAGAGAAAGCATGACCTAGTGAAGTGAAGGGTTGCTCACGTGCCAAAAGGCGCGGATTCTGGAAATGAATTACCGACCATGAAAGGCTACTCACGTGGCTATGTGGCGTTTCACTCCCACTTAAGGGACGGAGCTCGAGTATAGAGCTTGGTGAACATGATGCAACAAATTTTGGTGATTCCTTATAAATTAAATGAAAAATTAATCCGAAGCCCACTGATTATCAAAGCCCGTACAATCTTAGCCACACTTTCGAGAAAGGATCAACCTCGTTAAACTCAATTGAAATTCCAACATTTTCCATCATTTTAAGGCGGCAAATATTCTTTTGGCCTAACTCTCTTTTGTTTTGTAAAAACAAAGCCTAGTCCCAGCAGAGTCACCAAGCTGTAGCGACCTCTCATATCTTACAAAATAGTAAGGGTTTTATAGGTTCGGTGCCTCAGGTTGTCCCCAAAATCATTCTTTGAAAATTAGTTTTAAAGGGAATCACTTTTGAAAATCTTAATTCTTTTGAAAATGATAAAAAAAACTTGGAGTCGCCACCGGCCACTTGGGTAAGGTAGACCAGACACCATAAAAACCAAAGATTCATTATGAAAGGGTCCGGGAGTTGGTTACGCGTGGGGAAGGATTAACACCCCCATCATGTCTAGAAATCCGTACCTAATATTGGTTGCTTTCAAATTGATGGAATTTGGATTGAATTTAACTCGGCGTACTTAATTGAAAATTTGACCTTAATTACACGGGCTCTATCAAATTAGTGGGTTCAAATTAATTGGACATTTAATTAATAAGGTTGACGATACATCAGACCATAGATTAAACCGACATCGAATAAGCCCGACTGCCGTGTTAATTCATGGTTTAATTTTCATACGTCACCTTTATGCACGATGCAAGCAATTAAGATATGATGTAATGGTTTTGTCAAGTTTTACTTTTACCTTGAGTCAATAAGAATTAATTGAAATATCTGGTCAACATCCTTTGAGCTCAGACTGTTACGACACAAATATAGGAATTAATGGATACCTCATTTTTCATGATTTAAATTCATTAGCATGAGAATTAAATGGGCCATATGAATGACATATAAAATGGATGACAAGTAAAGGCTTAAAGATAAACACACAAAAGGCCCACCCAAGGCTCTAATCTAAAAGACCCAAGTTATGGGTCATCCAATTAGTGATTTAGTGGTTAATTAGGTGATTCTAGTATTAACCCTAAGTTAATTAACCCTAGAAGGGTAGAAAACCCTAACAAATTATGATTTATCTTGTGCTATGATAATTAATTTGATTGATTTTAAACTAGTATTCCAATAAGCCAAGAATACTATTCAAAATAAATCAAGTTAATTAATCATAGCTTTTAATTAAAATGCTAGTCTAATTTCCATGTCAATTTTATCTTAAAAGATAATTAAATGGTGTTCAATCAATTTAATGAATTTAATATTTACCCCGATAAGCCAATGGTAGATTTAAACTCACTAAACTGATTTGAGCCTTAAGACTAACTACGGCTCTAAAACTAATCCTAAATTAATCTAATTAATTTAAAACCGTGCCCCTATAAGACGAGCAGACGGCTTAAATTAATTCATAAACTAATCCAAATGCCTTAACTGACACAAAGGTCATCTAAACTAGACCCAAGGCCCACCAAGCCAAAGCTATCCTAAACTCAAAGCACAAAAGGCCCAAACATCTAAACTAAACCTACACGTTAAACAAAAAACACATGTGTATTTAAAAAGTTTTAATTACTCATTATATACTATATATAAATATATCATATGTTCAAAACTGTATTATATATATATTACAATATCTATGTATCATACATATTATAAGAAAGCTTATACTATATATATTTAAAAAATATATTATATATTAAAAAAACTTATGAAAATCCAATCATATATATTACAAAATAACCTTATATTACATATATTATTATATAAAGACAAAAAACTATATATTATATTATTTTTAGAAAAGAAAACTCCATACATTATATATATATTATATAAAACATATATCATATTTAGTATATAGAAACTATATACTAAATATATTATAAAAACTATATGTTATATATCTATTACAAAGACTATATCTTATATGTATAATAAAAACTATATATTATATATATTATATAAAAACTATATACTATATAATACACATATGTTAAACACCAAGTCAAACATAAAATCACAAATCCACATTATAACCAAATAACATGATATAACATTAAGAAAATAAAGCTAAAAATTAATGGAAATAACAATGCATGATTTAAATTCAACACTGGAAAAAGGACTAAATTAACAAAAAATGAAAAATAGGGGCCAAATCGAAAGGGGAAAAGGGAAAAAATTGAAAAGCCTTTAAAAGTTCCAGGGATCCGGGGTATAATTTACAAAGGCATAATGGCTTACTATCGAGATTAGTCCACACGGAGGGGCTAATACGAGATTTGCCCATGCGGAAGGATCGCGAGAATTATTAAGCTGGTGCGGAGGGATTTATGAGGGTATTACCCTATTTTTAAAAATGCTCGGGTATAAAACACATTTTTTAAAACAAAAAAACTTTATAACTAAAAAAACTCTCCCACCCTTTTTTTTCTCTCCGAAGCGGCGATGAACAGCGCTATGTGTTCATCCCCAAACCCAGAAACCGACCAACAAACCCATAAACCCCCGCTGAACCCCAGAAATCGGTGAGGCTCTGCTAAGTCGGTCGTCGCTCGCCAACAACCGACGACCCCAAAACCACTTGAGTTTGATTCCCTTTTCTTTTATAAAACCATATCTACCCTTTGTTCTTTGAAAACAATTAGAAAAACCCCTTCTTTAAACCGACAAACAGATCTAAGAACCTATTGTTTGAGAAAAAATAAAGGCTTTTCTTGTCTCTCCCTCTATCGAGTCGCCACGCGCGGCCATGTAAAGGCCAAAAGGCTTGTCGTCGACGAGGAAGAGAAAAAGACAAGGGGAATCGAACGGTCAAAGGTAAAAAAACTAAACCCTAGTTTTTGTATATGTATGCTTTAAAATGAAAAGGGAAGATGGTGGTATACCTCTGAAAACCAAGGCTTTTTGCTGCTTCTATTGCTTTGAATAATCCCCTTTCAACTTAGGTTTTACAAATGTTAGGGATTAGGTTACATATCGCAATATTACATGATTTTTTATCTATATAAAAATTGAATGAATGTTGCTATTGGTTGCCTCTGTCTATTTTGGATGGATTTATATGCGACTCTGAGAATGTTGGTTTGTTGGGGAAATGGTTCTGAAACTCCCTGATATATCTTTGCATTTCATCCGATCTTGTCATTGTTTAATTTGACCTTGTTTTGCATGTGACACGAGTGAAGAGGAGGGGACCAAAAGCTACTGGCGCGGCGAGGCGAGGGTGACATGGCGTTGGGTTATTGGCTCTTTCGGCCGACGTGGCGGCGAACGTGGCACCGGAGGAGTCAGTGTGGAATCTAGAGAGCCGTAGAGCGTGCGTGGATTGCACACAAGCGTGAGCGATGCCAAAGGTCACGCGTGTGGCGCGTGGCTATTCTGAAAGTTTCCCCGCGCTGATCTCGGCCGTTGGTATGCCCCCAGATCTAATGGCCATCATGTAGCTTCACAAGAAGGAGGAAAAACATATTAGGCTTAGGGTTTTTTTTGTTTAAAGTTGGGCCCGAAACATGCCAAATATGTAATTAAATGTTGGGCTTATTATAATTGTAAATGAACTTTATATATATAACTGATACATATTTAATAAAGTCAGGCTTCTATTTAAGAAATATAATGTATTCTTTGGTTTAATTATAATAACATAGTATAAGATATTATAATAATTGTAGCAATAAATATAATAATAATGAGTATAACAACGATCAATGATGATAATAAAGGTAGCATAAAGGAAATAATCTACTACACTAATAATTTTTAGGGGTTTCTTTCTTAATAGATAACAACGTAATAATAAATAGTTATATATATATATATACATAGATCACTAACATGTACTAATAATACTCAACAAATAATACCAGTAATGTCTTTTGTTTTTCTTATCTTTAATGATAATAGATAGACATAACTAGTAAACATAAGATAGAACATTTAAGCCAAGCCCTTATTGCAAAAATCAAACGGGTTAACCTCCGGATAAAATTAGTGATTACAATAGGATATAACGACATCCATATGTGGAAACTAAGTATTTTATTGCCAAACTAATAAAAATCTTTTGCATCCACCACCGAGGAGTATGTTTCCTCATAATCGATTCTAGGTCTTTGTGAGAATCCTTGTGCAATCAAACGAGTATTATATCTCACAATTCCCCTTTTTTATTTTCTTTCTCACAAAGACTAATTTATATCCATGGGCTTTATACCTTCCAGTGTATGAACTATAGGCCCAAATACTTCTCCTTTCGAAAGAGATTTTAGTTTCGCCTCAATTGCCTCTTTCCATTTTGGCCAATCATTTCTTTGTTTACGTTGTCCAATTGAAAATGTTTAATGATCCACATTATTATCCAAAATCACTAGTGCTATATTGCATGCAAATATATTATCGACGTCGATTTGATTTCGGTTTCACTTATTACCAGACATGACATAATTCATTAAGATCTCGTATCAAGTACCCGAGTCATGTATAATGTCTCTGTTGGAGACCTTTTAATCTCTTCTAGAGATTTTCATAATTTGTTGATTCCTTGATCAGACCATCATAAAATATAGCTCATTTTCTTTTTTTGAGGAATTTTATCTTTGGAACCTACTTGTCTACCACGCTATAGGCATAAGTTAGACTATTTAGCAACTAGAGTTTGTCCTTTCGGGACATCATATTTAATCAGAGCATTCATAGTTGGTATATGTGACTTAGTCACTCTTTTAAGGTCAGTAAAATCATATAGCAATTGATTTGATAAGTTTTGTACATGGATTATCCTTTGAACTTCCAATTCACATTGACATTGTTGAGTAAGTTGATCAAAATAAGACAATGATAATTCATTCCAACTTATTTCTTTTCCCAGCTATATATTTTCTCCCCCTAATCTTGGGAAACTTGACTCATTAAAATGAAAGTCAGTAAATCGAGCTGTAAATAAATTCCCCATATGAAGCTCAAGATATTTAACTATTGAAGGGGATTCAAATTTGAAATATGTTCCCAACTTTTGTCACTGAATTTACACTTTTGTTTTATATCGTTATTAGTTTAATTGTTATGTGTCATTGTTATATTAACTTTGTATTAGTATTATTGTTATGTATTAGTGTTATATTGTTAATGTAGTAGTTAGTAATATCTTTGTTATAGATTGTCGATTAGTGCTATAGCTAGTTATTGTTAGTATTGTTAGTATAATTAGTATAGTTGTTAAAACCCAAAAAAATATATAATAAAAGGTCCATTTGCATCAAAAATAATTACAAGATTCCATTAAATAAAGCCCATTTGAAATATATACATAATAAAGGCCTATTCGGCCCGATTCTAATAAAAAATGGAACCCTAATGTTTCTTCTTTGCTTCTTGTGCAACCGAAGGACAACTGTTGGATCAAAGACTGATCCAATGGCACAGATCACGCTAGCTGGAGATAAAACAGCGCCGCATCACTTGTGGCTGTTAGATCAGGTCAAGATCCAATGGCCCAGATCACTCTAGAGCACGGCACGTGGATCACCACTCGCGCGTAACAGTTACGCACCCGGCCGTCCAACTTCCTCTAGCTGTTTTGTCTTCCTCGATGAAGGCCGCGCCATTTCCACCGTGAACCGCTCCTCGCCGACGTCATTAAAACATGCAAAAGGAAATACAATAGATTAAATCCCTAAATGGAGGCAAAGTCAACCAATTCAAAGAGGGACCAATGCCTAAATTAAAGCTTCTAGCAAAGATCAAGCAAATTTTGGATCAAGACAGAAGCAATTCAAAAAAAAATTAGGGATTTGTTCTTGTAATCCAAGCATTTGAGTAGCTATATAACCCCCATTGTAATCCATGTAACACACGATTCATACACAACAAGATACACAAGATTCACACACAGTACCACATAATATATAAAGTATAGCAATCAAAGATAACAAGCAAAAGTTGTAATCGGATTCCCAGTGGAAATAAAGCAAGGTTTCTAGTAATTTCTTCCTCTAATGTTATTATTTCGAATTTAAATAAAGAAAAGGGTAGCTTTTTTACCTCTATTTTGAATAGCACCATCGTGAATTTGGTTTCGATGTTGCTCTGGTGAGAAAGATATGATTTGGGGCTGTCAGAATTTGGGAAATGGGGATTTTTTCTGGAAATTTTCGTCGTTGGCAACGACGGCTGGTGGAAGGCGGCCGGCACGACGGATGTTCATCGTGTTCTTCATGAAATGAAGAACACGAAGAACGTTTCAGACGTTTTAAAGGAAAATGGGTTTGATTGGTTTGAAAGAATAGGAAACAAAATGTTTTTGTTTATAATTTTGGTTATATATACTGACCCGGTAACCCTAATCCAAACCCACCTTTGACCCACACCCTACTTTGCCGGATCTTATGCCCCAGCTCTTCAGTTTTTATTTCATTCAATTTCGTCACTTTTATTTTAAATTGACCTTTAAATTCTTTTTCTCTATCAATTCGGTCACTATCTCTTTCAATTTAAACCATAAGTCTATTTTTCTTTTTTAAAATTTTGTAATTGTTTAAGTAGTTATTATGTTATTTAATTTATTTTAAGCAATTTAGTTACTTCTTTTTCTTTTATATGTACATTTGTGTTTGTTGAAACCCTAGGAATAAATTCCTCAATAAGCTTAGATTAGAGACATCTCTGAAGTAAAATTTCCTTCACATTCTTAATAAAATACACTTAACTTTACTTAAACCCAAGTATTTAAAAATGAATGTAGATATTTTAGGAATTGATCTCTAATTGGTTTTAAATTTAAAAAACTTTAACACATCAAATTGTTTTTGTTGCTTTGTTAAAAAGTGAGAACTAACTACTGTGGTGTCTTACCAAACGGAAATGACGGGTTAACGCCATGAGTGTTGGTGGTGATTGGAGTTCATTTTCTGAGCGATAAGACAGTTGAAATAGATTTATATTCATAAAACGGACAAATAAATCAAAATGTTGTGAACATGCGAATTCCAGTTTTGATTTTTTTGAAATGAATAAGGTACCAATTTTTGGGCGTGGTGGGGTGCTAATCCTTCCCCACTCGTAACCGACCCCGAACCTATTTTTTAGTTTCCACAGATCAAAAATGTTGTTTTAATAAATAAAACTTTTGATTAAAATAACCTCGTTTTAAAATTTATCCAATCACACTTTTTTAAAAAAAGATTGGTGGCGACTCCGTGTTTTTTTAGTTTTCCAAAAAAGTAGAGCTCAAAAGGGTTGCGACAGCTTAGCGACTCTGCTGGGGAAATTTTGTTTTTAAATAAAAAAAAGAGGGTCAGGCCACAAATTGGTTTTAAAATGTTTTTTTAAAATAATGGAATTTGCAAGTTCACAAATTTTCAATTTATTTGTCCGTTTAATGAATATAATTCTATTTTACGTATTCCAAAATTGTTCAAAAGCTCTATTCCCGAGATGTTCCCGTTCGTTTAAGTGAAGGGAAAACGCTTTGCTCATGTAAGAATACCGATTCTCCGTATGAGCCTAGCAAGTACCTTCGGGACTCATATGCCTCATGTCTTCGTAAGGATACTGATCCTTCGAGAAGACATAGGAAGTGAGTCCCCCTGAGTTGAACTTGGTTCGTTTGAAGCCTATAATAGGTGAGAACTAGGGGCCTTGCTACCCTTAGTAGGGAAAACAAAGACAGCTCGGGTCCCTCTTTAGAACTTAGCAAAGTTTGAGAATTTAGAGCCTACCCCAATAGAGCCATGTGGAAAACCTAGGGTCTTGAGTCAGGTCAAAGTCATTTTGCAAAGATAATCCATGGAGACATATCCTGGAATGTTGGAATGCCTGCCCAGAGTTATTTATACAATGAAATTATTTTGGACCCTGTTTGTTTTCTTATATCTAATATTCTCTTTTTCGTTTTTTGTTTTGCATGTGTAATCTTGCATCATTATTTCATCTCAAAGAAGAGTTTTGGTTCTTTAAAATATTTGCTCAGTTAGAAGTTATTGCCATGGATGGAAGGGTCATGAAACTAGAAGAATAGAATGCAAAAGTCAGACATTGGTCTAAAGTTAATCAACAAACGTTTGGGGACAGTCTGGCAGGTGGTCATGAAACAAAAACTTCAGAATATGTCCATATCAACATTAAATAGAATAATGTGTCGGAGTCACAGAAAATCTGATAGCACTTTGACTATGAGACCAAACAGCTGTTCTATGAAACCTATGGAGATATAGCATATTTGTTGTATGTAAAGGTCGATGAACAATTCTTGAAGGCTTTGGTCCAATTCTGGAATCCAGGGTATTGCTGCTTTATCTTCAATGGAGAAGATATGATGCTCACATTCGAAGAATACTTAGCTTTGTTCAACCTATGCAAGGTGAAGAAGAATTGGGTCTATGCAAAGCCTCATAAGAACAAAAATACGCTTTCAAGACTTCAAGAATTTGCCGGCATGAGTGATGGATGGGTCAAAGGTTTGATACGGAAAAGGGGTGGCAGTTTTTCCTTTCCCTGGTCAAGCGTCAGAAACATAATTCCAGTTCACCCAGACAAAGAAAAAATAGTGGATCTCTTGGTAATTGCGATATACAGTTTGGTCATCTTCCCAAAGGCCTTGGGGAACATTGATATAGCTTTGCTTGACTTCTTTGAATAACTGGAAAAGGGAGTTAATCTAGTACATATTGTGCTAGCTGAAACTTTCATCTCGTTGAATGCATGTAGAAAGGTGGAAGGTGTGCGCTTCAGAGGGTGTGCTCTATTACTTCAGGTTTGGGCCCTTATTCATTTTTGGAAATGCCCAACTTTGACTCTGTAGAATGTATTCTCCCCAAAATTCTATCCTCTTTGTGAATTCTTGGCCAAAGATTGGCCAGTTATCAAGAAAAGTAAATGGATGGATATTTTCAAAGACCGTCGTGATGAAGACATCAAATGGAGGGTTCCTTGGATGGGCCATGCTAAGATCCTATACAAGTGTGGAGATTTCAATTTCCCGATGTTGTTAGGTTTGTGGGGAGGGATTGGATGTGCTCTTTTGCTAGTATATCGACAGTATGCTTCTCGGCAGTTCATCCCATTCACCGCTAGACTCAATTCGTCAGAATTTGAATTTCAAGGAAAGTTCAGGCAGAAGGTACAAATAATTGGTGACTCGTGGAACAACTGTTATCATATGGAGGTAGAATATAATAGTCACTGCATGTACACTCCTGACTATGATGTTTGGAGACACATAAGAATGAATGACAAGGTCATGTTACCTTCACCTGGCCAGGCCAAGTCTTTAGAAGAACACTTGAAAGTAGTCCCTTCTGAAGCTGATAACCTAAGAGAAGAGTTAAGGAGAGCCAAGCTGGAGATAGAGGCCCTGCGGGAACAAAACCAACGAGAAAAATTTGAGTCACAGCTTGACATAGAAAAGTTCAAAGGAGAGACAAATTGGGTAACAAAAATGTACTTGGATTTGAAAGAGAAGTATGAAATCTAGAGAGTTGACTTCCTTAAATTTCAGACCAAGGTTCGCAATGATGACTTGCAGAAAAGCCCAGATCAGTAGAGGTAGGAAATTGAACAAGCCATGGAAAAAAAGAGAACGAGGCAAACAGAAGATTGAAAAGTATATATGGGCACTCGCAAAGGAATGAAAGAAGAATAAAGAAGTGAAAAAAATGAAAGAGGCAAGAGAACCCTAGAGAAAGAAAAATGAAATGTGGCAGCCTGGAAAAGGAAGGCTCAAGATAACAAGAACCGTTCGCTTGAATTGCAAGCAGCATATAATGAGATTGTAAGAAGTTGAAGCAAAGCCACAAATTTGTTACTGAGTTGCAGGAAAAGCTGAAGGTCCTGAACCAATCTCTCCTAAAGATACAAAATGACCACACTTACTCCGAATTCCGAGCTAGCTTGAATGAGAATGATGCCCTGAGAGAACAAGTGGAAGAATGGATAACATTATTCAAAAATACAGAACGAAGATCTTGGTCATGGAAGATATAGCTGATAGAGGCAATGATTGCTGGTTTACGCATCTTAGAGACAATACACGAAGGTTCCAATAACAGGATGGGTTTGACAAGGTTGTCATAACCCTAGTTCAAGATGTGGCTCGACATGTGATGATGCTAGCCATGGAAGCTACGACCCTTCGTCAGTACGTCAAACCAGTAGGAGAAGTGGGACCAAGGCTTATATGGCTAATTGAAGAAGTCAAGGAATTAGGAGTTCGTGCTGAAAAATATTTGTAACAAGTATGAAAAGTTGATGTAATAAGGACCTTTTGACATTCAATAAGACTATTTCTAAAAGCAGATATTTCATTAAACCAATGTTCTTTTGTTTGCATTCATGCATCATTCTTTTGTTTGTGTGTTTTTTTCTTTGCTTCGCATTGCATTCCATGCATTCATAACATAGCAAGACACTAACTTTAATATAAAAATGACAGAAAACGCCAAAATAGCCTAGGTACACGGTCACAAACAAAAGCAATGGAAGATAGAGTAGCTGCCCTGGAAGTTAACCACAAGAGCACCCAGAATCGATTAGATAAGTTAGAAACTGATTTAAAGCAAGAAATGGAGCTAGTACATCGAAAGATAGTTCGATTACGGCTATGCTAGGATTCAAGGACCCAGATGCATCAGAAATTGGTGAGGAAACCAATGCTCTACCCTGATTCCAAGGGATGACTTTCATCCATCATGGAATGCAAAAGGAAGCTTCTACGCCAAAGGCTAAGTTATTCCTCCACTTTGCTGAGTCCTCCATCCGGAACGACTTAAAGGCCAATACATATGGATCTCACAACTACGAGGTACATGACCTCGATGAAATTGCTGATAACGCTAAAGCCGAAAAGAAGTGGAAAGATTGATATGAGGAGCTTGAAGGAATGATCAAATCCTTCCAAGAAAGAAGCACACATGGAGGCATGGATGCTAGAGAGTTGAGTTTGGTGACAGATTTGGTGATACTCTCGAAATTCAAGGTCCTTGATTTTGAGAAGTACAATGGAACCACATGCCCATCAGCACATCTAACCATGTACTACAGGAAGATGTCAATTTACATGGATAACGAGTAGATTTTTATTCATTGCTTCTAGGACAACTTAGTGGGGTCAGCTGCATGTTGGTATACGTTGCTAAGCCGGGTCAATATTTGATCATGGAAGAACCTATCAAGGGCCTTTAGTGAGTAGTACAAACATGTCACCAACATGGTGCCAACCAGACTGGTCTTGTAGGGGATGGAGCAAAAGCATCACGAAAGTTTTCATTAATATGCGCAAAGGTGGAAGGATGTAGCTACTAAGGTTCATCCGCCATTACTTGAGAATGAAATCACCCTAATGTTTGTAGAAACATTGAAAGGTTTTTTTATGATCGCATGATAAATCATGCAACCAAAAGCTTCGCAGACATGTTAATGAATGGTGAGTTGATCTTGGCAGTTGTCAAGAGTGGAAAATTGGATGGAGGAGAAACGAAGAAAACTTACAAGAATAGAGAAAATGAGGTCAATGAAACCAATGTCTACAACCCCAATTATTCAAAAATGGTGGTTTTCAATAAGCCCAATGCTTCAACTCCAGCCCCTATTGCAACAAGTTCATCGAATGAAGAGCGAAGATATCAAGGGAACTCAAAGGCATACTTCCCTCCAATCCCAATGACATATGTAGAGCTATTCGCTGAATTGATCAAATCTCAAATGGTACCGCCCCGCGATGTCCCTCCTTTCACACTGTCGCCACGTCCTTTTTACGGGAGCTTCGACGTTTTTTAGAAAACTTAAAAAAACATTGAGTCACCACCAATCTTTTTTGAAAAAATGTGTGATTGCATCACTTTTAAAACAAGGGTTATTTTAATAAAACATTTTATTTATCAAAATAACATTTTTGGTCCACGAAAACAAGAAAAAAATAGGTTTGGGGGTCGGTTACAAGTGGGGAAGGGTTAGCACCCCCACGACGCCCAAAAATTGGTACCTAATTGATTTCAAAAAGCATTTTAAAAATTGTAATTTGCAAGTTCATAAGAGCTTCAACGTATTCGCCAGTTTAATGAATATAAATATATTTTAATGGCCTTACCGTCCGGAAAATGAACTCCAATAATTGCCAACACTCATGGCGCTAACCCGTCATTTTCGTTTGGTAAGACACCACATTAATTAGTTCACTTTTTAAACAAACCAACAAAAAGATTAAGTGTGTTAAAGTCTTTTAATTAAAAATCAATAAATGATTAAATCCTAAAGAGGTCTACATTCATTTTAACAATTAAAGTTATAATACAATTAAGTGTATTTTATTAAAGTTATGAAGGAAATTTTACTACACACATGTCTTTATTCTAAGCTTTGAAAGAACCTATTCCTAAGGTTTTAAATATACATATATCCACATAAAGAAAACAAAGAAGTAAATAAATTGCTTTAATTAAATAACTTAAAGAACTAAATTTTAAATAAAGAAAGTGATAGTTTTTTTTTTAAAAGTTAATTTTGGTTTGGGACAGAATTGAAAGGAATTTGAAATATGAAGGCCGATTCGAAAGCAATTGAAAGTTTGGTGCTCAATTTAAGAGAAAAATGACTAAATTAGAAGAATTGAAAACCAAGGTGCCACGATACAAGGTCCGGAAAAGAAGGGTGCATGTTGTAAGCCGTGTATGGGTCGGGTCGGGTCGTGGGTCACTATTTAAGGCCTTTATCAGAAACAAAATAATGTTTTTATCTTTCCCTTAAAATCGATCAAACACTTATTTCTCAAATTCTCTGAAGTATTCTTCATGGGTTTGAAGAACACGATGAACCTCTGTCGTGTCGGCCACTTTCCACTAACGCCGACCGCTGTTGCCGACGGTGAAATTTCTAGAAATTTCTTTTTTTCTTCAGAATTCACCGGGCTCAAATCTCATTTTATCACCGGAGTTCTTACGAAAAGAAATCCACGGCGGCACTTTCAAAACGGGGGTAAAAATGCTTATCCCTCTCCTTTAATTAAAAAAATTATGAATATAGAAGAAAGAAATTACCAGAAACTGAGCTTGCTTTATTCCTTGAAACTCTAGATTACAAATGCTTGCCTCCTTACACTGGAAATCCGAATGCTATTTGTGTATTGTGTATGAATCGTGTATGATTCATATGAATCTGGTGTGTTTTTTACATAGATTACAATGGGTATTTATAGGTACAAAAAATGGTTGAATCCCCGATTTCCACCCTGAATTGCTACTGATTTGATTTGGATTGTGCATGATTATCTCCATGGCTTTAAATTAGGGATCTGGTCTTATGTTATTTTGTCAATTATGCTCTATTTAGGGTTTTAATCCCCTTTTGTTTCCTTTTGCATGAATTTGATGACAACAACTGGCATCGGCAAGGAGTGGTTTATGGCGGAAATGGTGCGGATGCTCGTCAGAAAAGATGACTTGGCTGGTAGAAGCTTGAACGGCGGGCGTGTGGCTACTGCACACGAGTGACGATCCGCGTGATAAGCTCCAGATTGATCTGGGTCATCAGATTGCTTTTGGATCCAATGGTAGAGAGACGTGCGGTGCTACACCCCTTACGACTTGGGTTTCCTGCGTGTGATATGCACCGTTGGATCTACTTTTGATCCAACAGTAATCCTTTGGCTGTGCTAAAACAAAAAAACATTAGGGGTTCTATTTTTTCATTAGAAACGGGCCGAACATACCCTTATTATGTATAACAAGTTTTAGTGTAATGGGTTTGTTTAATGGGCTCTTTATTATTGTTTTATGGACCTTTTAATATAAATATAAATGGGCTGTGCACTTTTATATTTTTTGGGTTTTAATAACTATCATACATAACAATAATACTAACTATACTTCACTAACTATATTATCAATACTATATGACACCTAATTACTACATTAACAGTATAACACTAATGCAATAATACTAATACTAAATTAATATAACAATTAAACTAATAACGATTTAAAACGAAGGTGAAAATTTAGTGACAACACTTGCCCCTTCTTTGGTCATTTCGGTGAAATGGGAATAGAGCAAAGAACGAATGACACTAATTTTCACCAATTACCAAACCTGTTAAAACTCAATGCCTGAACAGACTGGCAGGTCCATTCTCCATATGCCCGAACGGATAAGCAGGTTTCATTCTCCTTACGCTCGAACGGATAAGCGAGTTCTATCCTCCTTATGGCTGAATAGACTGACAAGTTCTAAAAAAGGGTTCCATCTTTCTTATGCCTGGATGAATGAGCGTGTTCTGAAAAAGGTTCTATCCTCCTTATGCTCGGATGGATAACCAGGTTCTAAAAAAGGTTCCATCCTTTTAATGCTCGGATAGATAAGCATGTTCTATTCTCATTATGCTTAAATAGATAAGCAGGTTCCATCCTCCATACGCTTGGATGAATAAGTGGGTTCTATACCTATCAAAATTCAAATAAATGCTATGACCATGATGAACATGTCCCTAGGGATGCCTAGTCATGAATACATGTCACTTTTTCTTTTTTATAATCCTTTTATCAGAATTAGTTTTCTTGTATTATATCATCTCAAGTATTTTCTCAACTCTAGCAACAGATGGTAAGCGTCTATTCCGACCCATCTCCTCAAATAAAGGTCCGATATGAATTCCTTCCACTTCTCCATACCGAACAAGACTTTGCACAATATTTACTAGGATCACAATAAGCAGAAAAGTTAGCAACCACCCATCTTTCAATCCTAGTTGGCTTCAACAATTTCTTGCTATTAAATTGGGACACGTTCTTTGGAAAGAAATCTTCACCATTGCCCACTCTTAACTTTAGGGATTGTAGGACACGTTCTTTAATTTGGGTGAAATTGGAATTCACCAAAACACCACCAGGCTACATCATGGGTTCAACGCTGTAAAAAGATTAGACAATACATTCATCCTTTCATATGGCTTCTTCTTACCAAATAACAAAGCTCAATGGGAATATACGTGGGATGCTTTGGCTTGCCAATATTAATGCATAGAAGATCATCAGAATATTGCAACTGTATGTTACAATAGTTGACAAAATAATCATAGACAGCCATCTCCTTTATCTCTACTTCACCATTCTTATTCTTAGTACCTCTCTTTTTTCATAGAGAACATTTGATCCCTGCATATTTGTTCACGCAGTCCAGTTATCTTGTACTCCTGGTTGACTTTATCTTCATATTCTTCAACAATCTTTTGGCCTTTGTCAAATTATCATTGTAGTTGATACATCAATGTTTAGTGACAAGCCTTCTTGAATAAAGATCCTATTATTCTTCCAATGTATGTAAAATTGTTCTTATTGTCATAGGACAAAGGTTATGCCAACATCAATATTGAGAGACAGGCTTTCTTGAGTATTATAGAAACTCGGATGAAAAACCCTATTTCCTTAGTTATCTCCTCCATTATTTGTAAAAATATTCTCATTGTTGTGGGAAGCATACTATCTTGTGTAAACATCTCTGTTTTGCAACATGCTTCCTTCAACACTTCTTGAGGACTCTCTGATTCTTGTCTCCACAGAAAACTTTGAATTGCTTGCATAGGAATCCTTGCAGCAAAACTTATTTCCATCTTGACACTTTTCATGCCCCAAGTTCAAAACTCAACCATGGAATACCTCATAGTTCCAATACCCTTTTAAAAAAATTTCAAAGTAATGCCCAAAAATCTTTTGTATGTTTTAAGTGATGTCAAATTTATTAATTCTCGTTTCAATGCAAGATGCTTATACGAAAAAGGGATATAGTCTTAAGCAAAGAAAGAAAGGCTGAAGAAATAAAATTTTATCAATATTGTGGCAAACAGAAAGGAGATTACAAGTGTTCAAATACCAATGACCAAAATTCCTCATGTCAAAACGTTGTGAGATGTCCTGAATGTTACCCATGCTGAGTAGACTTCGACAATGGTGACGATGTGAGAAAATACATAACTTATCTGTGTTATGTTCTCAAGAGAATTATCCTGATTATCAACTACCTGAGCTGCCCTTTGTGGGTTTTCAACTTAAGTTCTCATTTGGTTTCAAAACGCCCTTTACGGGTTTTCATTTTGAACCACCATTTTCTTTTTCTTTTTCCTTTCTTTTTTTCTTTTTCTCTGTATTTTTTCCTTCTTTCTTTTTCTTCTTCTTCTTCAGACAATACTTTTTGATTGAATATGAGTTTATTGGGCTCTGAAGTTCATCTCTATCCATTTCAGACAAAATTAATGCCCTACGTGAGAAAACCGTTGATACGATGTAGGGTCCCTCCCAATTTGGTGTCTATTTTCCTCAGGAATCGCTTTGGATTGGAAACTTCTTCTCTAATACCAAATCACCTTCTTGGAATTCTCTCGGGAAAACTTTCTTCTCATGTGCCCTTATCATCCTTCTTTGGTACATCTACTTATGGCACAACGCTTTCAACTTTTTCTCCTCAATTAGATTTAACTAGTCATATCTCGCCTGAACCCATTCTGCTTCTTCCAACTTTGCCTCCATTAAGACACAGAGTGATGGTATCTCAACTTTAATTGGTAGTACAGCTTCCACTATATACACCAATGAAAAGGGTGTTGCCCCAGTAGAAGTTCGTACTACAGTTCGATAGGCATATAAGGCAAATGGTAGCTTCTCATGCCAGTCCTTATAAGTATCAACCATTTTTGCAACTATCTTCTTAATTTTCTTATTTGCAGCTTCCACTGCCCCGTTCATCTTCGGGCGATATACCATTAAATTATGATTCTTGACATTAAATTGCTTACAGACTCCAGTTATCATCTTATTATTCAGATTAGAGGCGTTATCAGTAATGATACTTTCAAGTAAGCCATACTGACAAATAATTTCCTTTTTTAGGAATTTGCAAACCGTAGACCTGGTGATGTTTTCATACGAGGTTGCTTCCACCTACTTCGTGATGTAGTCAATAGCTACCAAAATAAAGAAATGCCCATTTGACGCCTTCGGGTAAATCTATCCGATAACATCTATGTCTCACATGGAAAAAGGCCAATGAGATGTCATAACATGAAGTGATTGTGGAGGTGTATGAACATTGTCAGCATAAATTTGGCATTTGTGGCATTTGCGAGAATAATTGATGAATCTCCTTCCATAGTTGATCAATAATATTCGAAGGGCATGATCCTTCTGGCCATGGTGAAACCTCTAGGGTGGGTTCCACAAACTCCCTCGTGAACCTCTTCTAAAATCAATTGTGCTTCTTTTGCATCTACACATCTTAGAAGTATTTAATCTTGACTTCTCCTATACAAGATCCCCCCATCAAGAACATACCATGATGCCATTTTCTTAATAATTTTCTTCTCATTTTCAGTAGCCCGGGGTGGATATTCCCTAGATTTTAGGTACTGTAAAATGTCATGGTACCAAGGTAAGCCATATGTTCTTCTTCCACGTCATAGCAATGAGCTGGGGAATCTAGCATTTGCAACTTGATGGGCATCATCTTGGAACCTTCACTTGCTTTAAACATGGCAACTATAGTGGCTAAGGTGTTAGCCATCTGGTTGTCCTCTCTAGGGAGGTACTTAAAGGTGATCTCATCGAATTCTTTGGTTAATTCGAGGACTAACTTATGATATTCTATCAACTTTACATCTTTTGTTTTCCATTCACCTCGTATTTGATAGATAACCAATGCCGAGTCTCTAAAAACGTTCAAGGTACAGATTTTGCAAGCCTCATATTCTGCCATATTATTAGTGCAGAAGAAATTTAAATGACTTGTAAAAGGGTAGCAATCTCCTTCTAGTGAAACCAAAACTGCCCCAATATCGCGTCCTAAAGCATTTACTGCACCATCGAAGCTCAAGACCCATTATTCCGCAAGGACTTCACTATCTTCTGAAATACACATCAGGTCTTCATCGAGGAAATTGAAATTTAGTGCCTCATAGTCTTCACAAGCACGACTTGCCAAAAAGTCAGCTATGGCACTCCCTTTTATTGCTTTCTGGCTTACATATTGGATATCAAACTCTGATAGTAACATCTGCCAACGTGCTAATCTTCCCGTCATGAACTTTAAAGGATTTAACTTCGAGATTAGCCATGTAGTGAGATATAACATATATTGCCTGAGCCTTTTAGCTGCCCATACCAAAGCACAACATAGTTTTTTAATTGAAGAATATCTGGTTTCGCAATCAGTGAACTTCTTACTCAGGTAATATATTGTTTTTTCTTTTCTTCTAGTATCATCATGTTGGCCCAACACACAACCCATAGAGTTTTCATATACTGTCAAGTATAGAATCAATGGCTTACCAAGAACTAACGGTACTAGCACAGAAGGATTAGTTAATTGTTCTTTGATCTTTTCTAAAGCTACCTGGCATTCTTCATTCCATGTGCCTGGGTTATTTTTTCTGAGTAGTCTGAACATTGGATCACACTTATCAGTTAACTGGGAGATAAAGCGGGCGATGTAGTTTAACCTCCCTAAGAAACCCCGAACCTCCTTTTATGTTTAGGGTGGTGAGAGCTCTTGTATGGCCTTAATTTTGTCTGGATCAATCTCAATTCCCCTCCTACTCACCACAAAGCCTAATAATTTTCTTGATGTAACCCCAAATGTATACTTGTTTGGGTTAAGCTTTAACTGGAACTTTCTTAACCTTTGAAAGAGTTTCTTTAAGTTCACTAAATGCTCCTCCTCATATCGAGATTTGGTGATTATATCATATACGTATACTTCTATTTCCTGATGCATTATGTCATGAAAAAGAGTGACCATGGATCTTTGGTAAGTTGACCCTGCATTCTTTAGACCAAAAGGCATTACTTTATAACAAAAAGTTCCCCAAAGTGTTATGAATGTGGTCTTTTCCATATCTTTTGGGCACATTTTAATCTGGTTATACCCGAAAAACCCATCCATAAAAGAGAAAAGGGAATGTCCAGCTATGTTATCCACTAATGTGTCTATGTGCGGTAACGAGAAATTGTCTTTAGGGATTGCTCTATTGAGATCCCTATAGTCATCGCACATACGTACTTTTCCATCCTTCTTGGGAACTAGGACGACGTTGGCCACCAATTCTGGATACTTAGCTACCTCTAAAAATCCTGTGTCAAACTGCTTTTTCACCACATCTCTGATTTTTAGGAGCATCTCTGCTTTCATCCTCCTATGCTTTTCCTTCACAGGCACACATCCCAATTTTATACGAAGCCGATATACAACGATGTCAGTGTCGAAACACAACATGTCTTGATATGACCAGGCGAAGATATCATTGAATTCTTTTAAAATCTCAATCAGGCCTTGTCGAGTATTGGCCATAATGGTGGTGTCAATCTTCATATCATGTCTTTCTTCTTTGGTGCCATGGTTCAATATTTCTAGCTCCTCTTTGTACGGGAGAATCTGTTTTTCCTCTCCTTCTACCATTCTGAGCAGATCTCTGGGCAAGTCATATTCTTCTTCATTATCAACATCATCAACTTCCTCTAAGCATAAAGGTAATTCAAAGTCAACTTCAGTGTCGGACTGATAGTCATTTAAGTCATTGATATCTGAAGACCTGCAAAGAAAAGGGATAGGGATATATACAGAGAAAAAAGATGATTGGAATAATTTGTTTTTTTAGATTTTACCTTTAAGTTTTCTTTATGAAAAGAGTTTGCCACACAAGATTTGTTGGAAGAAAAAGAAAGCATATTTATTGAAATTCAAATTATAAAATTTGACATAGACCCTTTACATAAGATCCATAAATGCCTTCGGGTCTAAAGTCAAAAGGGTAGGTTCTAAGAATTACTTTGGAAATGTCTTAAAGACTACATGAATTTCTTTAGCAGTCCAGTTGTTAAGTTTAGAGCAGGGGCAAATCTTGGAAAAGTATTTGTTCTCTTTTTCCTCGTCCATTATAGCATTAATGCTCAGCTTTTCAAATGCTTCACACAAGTCATTCTTTCTTTTCTCCTCCCCATCGACTCAGGAATTCAGGTCCAACAGGCCTCCAAATCTAAATTTATGGCTCAAAGGCGGAAATAACATTGGCTCCCACTCAATTTCCTCTCCTTTCAGTCTTGCCTTTCTTCTCTCTTGGTGCTTTCTAATTTCAGCTCTTCTTTAACACTTGTTGGGTTTGAATCCCAAGCCAAATCAATCTTTTTTTTGCTGGTATTACCACCGGATACAACCTTCTTTGGTGTCGTTTCCCAAATCCTTTCCCAACCTTAGCTCTTTTTCCAAGAGTTTGTTTAACTTGCATCTTTGAGCAACTGGATAATTCTGGCTCAGGCACCTTACTCCCTTCGGTAACAAAGTTCGCATTGACTAGCTCTAATGTCTTAAAGTGACACTCGAGTGCACCTTCATCAATCTCAATAAAGGGTGCATCAGTAGTTACCGATGCAATGATTTCCTCCTCTGCACCTACAGTTATCAATTGGCTATCAATCACAAATTTCAACTTCTGATGTAAGGTAGATAGGACCACTTCTGCTGTGTGGATCCATGGACGCCCAAGAAAGCAGCTATAACTGGGCCTAATATCCATAACCACAAATTCTACGTCGAAGGTTAATGGTCCAATTTGCAAGGGCACTTCAATCTTTCCCAACACATCCTTCTACGTTCCTTCAAATACTCTTACTATATTTTGATATGCTCTCATATGAGAACTATCTATAAGCAGCTTCTTCAGTGTTGCTAATGGCAGGACATTCATGGCTGACACATTATCAATAAGGATGTTTGGTAACATATATCCCTTGCATCTTGTGGAGATATGTAGAGCTTTGCACGATCCCCTCCCTTCCTCTAGTATTTCCTCATCATTGAACAAAATAAAATTGTTAACAGCAATGTTACCAACTAGCATGTCCATCTTGTCAGTTGTGATCTCCTTTGATACGAACATCCGATTCAGAATCTTTAACAAGGCCTCACGGTGGCCCTCAGAACTTAACAACAAAGATAACATAGAGATTCGGTCTGGGAGTTTGTGAAGTTGCTCCACCACTCTGTATTCACTACGCTTAAGGATCTCCAAGAATTCTTGAGCCCTTGACTCTTTCACCGGCTCATGGTATACTGGTGACCTTTCCTTAAAGAAATCTCTATCGTCTTCTTTCCCAGGCTCTTCAGCAGCCTTTCTTTGTGTACATCTCTATCTTCTTCTATTGGCTAGGAATAGAGTCTTCCACTCCTCGTAAAATGGCTCACCTCGTTAACTGGCTCATCTTTTATCTTTTCTTCAACAGGTGATTCTTTTGGGGCCGCCACCGTGCAAGCGTAATTCCATAGGACATGCTTGTTGTCCTTATGTGGAAATGGGGCTGGTGCCTTGATTATAAGTCGTGGGATTACACCCCTCATGGATTCACTTGTTTTTTCCTTGGGCTTGATAACCAAAGGTTTAATTCCAGTATAATCTCTCGTAGAAGATGACTCCTCTAACGTACAAACATTTAACATACACTCTTTGTTTCCTTCCTCAAAGAACTCAAGTTCTTTTTCATCCATTTTATCTTGGACCAATTGCTTAAACTCTAAGCAACATTCAATCCCATGCCCTTCTATCTTGTGATACTCGCAATACAACCCATCTTCAACCTTCAACTTCTAGGCTTCTCCTTCCAACATCCCAACAGCCACCATTTGGGCCCATACCCATTTCATGGGCACTTTGACCTCAGCAACATTTTCCTTAATCATCTTGTCCTCATCCTTAGTGACTGCATTTACTCCTACCTTCTGGTGGTTTGGCAAAGGATTCCCTTTTCCCTCAGACGTGTCAAATGACAGCATGCCTGACTTTCTTAAATCATCCACCACTATTTTAAACGCTGTACATTTCTCAATGGTATGCCTTCTAATTTCTGCATGGTATTCGCAATGTGCCTTCTCATCATACCATGGCGGGTATGGGGGTGAGAAAGGAGGGACATGCCTTGGTAGTACCATTTGGGATTTGACTAGTTCAACAAACAACTCTACATACGTCATTGGAATATGAGGGAAATACGACTTCGAATTCCCTTAATATTTTCGTTCTTCCTTTGGAGAACTTACTGCAACAAGGTCTGAAGCTGAAACGCTGGGTTTATTGAAAACCACGCCTTTCGAAAAATTAGGATTGTAGACATTGGTAGTGTTTACTTTATTTTCCCTTTTCTTGTAAGGTTTTTTCATTTCTCCTCCATCTAACTTTCCACTTTTCACAACTGCCAAAATCAATTCAACGTTCATCAACATATCTGCGAAGCTTTTAGTTGCGTGATTTATTATGCGGTCATAAAAAGAACCTTTTAATGTCTCTACGAACATCGGTGTAATTTCATTCTCTAGCAATGATGGCTGAACCTGAGCAGCTACATCCCTCCATCTCTGCGCATATTGGCAGAAACTCTCATGATGCTTTTGCTCCAACCCTTGCAGGACCAATCGAGTTGGAACCATGTTTGAGACATGTTTGTATTGCACACTAAAAGCTCTAGATAAATCCTTCCATGATCTAATGTTGACCCGGCTTAACTACGTGTATCAACGTGCAACTGACCCTACTAAACTGTCTTGGAAGCAACGAATGAGTAGCTTCTCATTATCTATATACATTGACATTTTCATGCAATACATGGTTAGATGTACTGAAGGACATGTGGTTCCATTATACTTTTCAAAATCTGGGATCTTAAATTTCGGAGGCACCTCTAAGTCAGTCACTAAGCTCAAGTCTTTGGCATCTGTGCCTCTGTGTATACTTCCTTCTTGAAAAGACTTGATCATTCCTTCCAACTTCTCATATCGGTCTTCCAATTTCTTCTCAACTTTAAACTTATCGGTAATCTCATCAAGGTCAGGCACCTCATGATTATGGATCTCTTCAGAATTAATCTTCATTTCATTTTGGGCCGAAGACTCATCAAAGTGAGGCGAAATCTTGACTTTGGGAGAAAGAGTTTCCTTTTGTATACCTGAATGGACGAAGACCATCCTCTGAAATTTTAGTAGTGCATTAGTTTCTCCACCAGTTTCTACTGCATCTGGATCTTTGAACCCCAGTATGGTTGTGATTGAACTAACCATTTTTTGGTGAGCTAACTTAATCTGTTGCTTCAAGTCGGTTTCTATCCTGTCTAGCCAATCCTGGGTGCTTTTGTGGTTGGTTTCCAAGGTTGCAACTTTGTCTTCCATCGCTTTGACTTGGGACTGAGTTTCGTATTTATGAGTTGTTTTTGCTATTTTGAATTCCTGTCATGTTTTTATTTAAGTTAGATTCTTACTATGTTATGAATGCATGGAATGCAATGCGAAGCAAAGAAGAAAACAACCAAACAAACAGAAGAATGATGCAAATGCATGAATGCAAAGAACATTGGTTCAATGAAATATCTACTTTTAGAAATAGTTTATTGAATGTCAAAACCCTTCTTGAAATGGAATGATGATGCAGGATTGGACATGCAAAACAACAAAAGGAAAAATTAGATAGGAAAACAAAAGGGGTCTAAAATAATTTCATTGCATAACTTTAGGCAGGCATTCCAACACTCCAGGACATGTCTCCACGGATTATTCACAACAATTTTGACTAGACTCAAAACCCTAGGTTTTCCGCATGGCTCTATTGGGGTAGGCTCTAAATTCTCAAACGGTCTGGTTCTAAAAGGGTACCAGAGCTGTCTTTGATGTCCCCTACTAAGGGTAGCAAGGCCCTCGGTTCTCACCCATTATAGGCTTCAAACGTACCAAGTTCAACTCAGAAGGACCCACTTCCTAGTTTTCTCGAAGAATCAGTATCCTTACAAAGACATGAGGCATATGAGTTCCGAAGGTACTTGCTAGGCTCATACGGAGAATCAGTATTCTTACATGAGCAAAGCATTTTCCCCTCACTTAAACGAATGGGACAAGCTCGGGAATAAAGCTTTTGAACAAATTTTGGAATGCAAAAAATAGAATTATATTCATTAAACGGACGAATAGTTTGAAAGATTTGTGAACTTGCAAATTCCATTTCCTTTTTAAAACTTTGAAAACAATTTGTGGCTGACCTTCTTTTGTTTTTATAAAAAAACAAAATGTCCCCAGCAGAGTCGCCAAGCTGTCGCCACCTCCTTTTTACGAGAGCTTCGACATTGTTTTGGAAAACTTAAGAAAACACGGGGTCGCCACCAATCTTTTTTGAAAAAAGTGTGATTGGATCACTTTTAAAACAAGGGTTATTTTAATAAAACGTTTTGTTTATCAAAATAACATTTTTGGTCCACAAAAACAAGAAAAAAATAGGTTCGGGGGTCGGTTACGTGTGGGGCAGGGTTAGCACCCCCACGACGCCCAAAAATTGGTACCTAATTGATTTCAAAAAGCATTTTGAAAATTGGAATTTGCAAGTTCATAAGAGTTTCAACTTATTTGTTCGTTTAATGAATATAAATCTATTTTAATGGCCTTACTGTCCGGAAAATGAACTCCAATCATCGACAACACTCCTGGCGCTAACCCGTCATTTCCTTTTGGTAAGACACCACATTAATTAGTTTTCACTTTTTAAACAAACCAACAAAAAGATTAAGTGTGTTAAAGTCTTTTAATTAAAAATTAATAATTGATTAAATGCTAAAGAGGTTTTCATTCATTTTAACAATTAAAGTTATAATACAATTAAGTGTATTTTATTAAAGTTATGAAGGAAATTTTACTCACACATGTCTCTATTCTAAGCTTTGAAAGAACCTATTCCTATGGTTTTAAACATACATATATCCACATAAAGAAAACAAAGAAGTAAATAAATTTATTTAATTAAATAACTTAAAGAACTAAATTTTAAATAAATATTATTTTAAAAAAAGTTAATTTTGGTTTAGGACCGAATTGAAAGGAATTTGAAATATGAAGGTTGATTCGAAATCAATTGAAAGTCTGGTGCTCAATTTGAGAGAAAAGGACTAAATTAGAAGAATTGAAAACTAGGGTGCCACGATACAAGGTTCGAAAAAGAAGGGCGTGTTTGTAAGCCGGGTATAGGTCGGGTTGCGGGTCACTATTTAAGGCCTTTATTAGAAACAAAATAATATTTTTACCTTTCCCTCAAAACTGATTAAACATTTATTTCTCAAATTCTTTGAAGTGTTCTTCGTGTTCGTCATGGGTTTGAAGAACACGATGAACATCCGTCGTGGCAGCCGCTTTTCATCGGCAGTGAAATTTCCAAAAAAAAAAATTTCAAAATTTGAAGGGCTCCAAATCGTATTTTATCACCGGAGTTCTTCCAAAACCAAATCCACGGCGGCACTTTCAAAACGAAGGTAAAAATGCTTATCCCTTTCCTTTAATTAAAAAAACTAGAATATAGAAGAAAGAAATTACCAGAAACTTAGCTTACTTTATTCCTTGAAACTCTATATTACAATGCTTGCCTCCTTACACTGGAAATCTAAATGCTATTTGTGCATTGTGTATAAATCGTGTATGTTTCATATGAATCTGGTGTGTTTTTTACATGGATTACAATGTGTATTTATAGGTACAAAAATACTTGAATCCTAAGCATGAATCCATGATTTCCACCCTGAATTGATTTTGATTTGATTTGGATTGTTCCTGATTATCGCCATGGCTTCAAATTAGGGATTTGGTCTTCTGTTATTTCGTTAACTATGCTCTATTTAGGGTTTTAATCCCCTTTTGTTTTCTTTTGCATGAATCTGTGACTACAACTGGTGCCGGCGAGGAGCGGTTTATGGTGGAAATGGTGCGGATGCTTTTTGGAGAAGATGACTTGGCTGGTGGAAGCTTGAACGGTGGGCACGTGGCTACCACACGCGAGTGACAATCCATGTGATAAGCTCCAGATTGATCTGGGTCGTCAGATTGCTTATGGATCCAACGGTAGAGGGACATGCGGCGCTACACCCCTTAAGACTAGGGTTTCCCGCGTGTCATATGTGTCGTTGGATTTGCTTTTGATCCATCATTGATCCTTTGGCTGCGCTAAAACAAAGAAAACATTAGGGTTCTATTTTTTCATTAGAAACAGGCCGAACAGGCCCTTATTATGTATAACAAGTTTTAACGTAATGGGCTTTGTTTAATGGACTCTTTATTATTTTTATGGACCTTTTAATATAAATACAAATGGGTTGTGTACTTTTATATTTTTTTGGGGTTTTAATAACTAACTATTATACATAACAATAATATTAACTATAATACACTAACTATATTATCAATACTATATGACACCTAATTACTACTTTAACAGTATAACACTAATGCAATAATATTAATACTAAATTAATATAACTATTAAACTAATAACGATATAAAATAAAGGTGAAAATTCAGTGACAACACACACCTCCATACCTAGCATGGTACGATGAAAAGGCTAATGCGGATACCATGCAGGTAATAGAGGGCATACAATTGAGAACTGCACTGCATTCAAAAGAGTGGTGGATGACCTGAGGAAGTCAGGCATGTTATCATTCGAGACGTGCAAAGAGAAATGGAACCCTCTGCCAAATCACCGGAAGGCTGAAGTAAATGTCATCATTGAAGAAGAGGACAAGAGGGTCAAGGGGTATGTTGCTGAAGTCAAGGCATCAATTAAGTAGGTATGGGCTCAAATGGTTGCGGCTGGGATCGTAGAAGGAAAAGCCCTGATGATCACATTTGAAGATGAGTTGTACTGTGAGTACCACATAACAGGAGGACATGAGATTGAATGTTGCTCGGAGTTCAAACACCTGGTTCAAGAAAAGATGGAAAGTAAAGAGCTTGAGTTTTTTGAGAAAAGAAGTAGGAAGCACATTATGGATGTATGTGCAGTGGAAGAGACAAACCCAAGAAAAGATTATTTAGGGAAGAAACCTTTGGTTATCAAGACCAAGGCAAGAGTAAATGAATTTACAAAAGGTGTGACCCCGCATCTAATAATTAAGGCGCCAACTCGATTCCCATACAAGGACAGCAAGCAAGTCCCTTGGAATTATGCATGCTCAGTGACAACTCCAAGAGAATCATTGGTTGGAGATAAGATGAAGGAAGAGCCAGTAAATAAAGTAAGCCACTTCACAAGGAGTGGAAGATTGTATTCCCTGCCGATAGCAGAAGATAGAGATAAAGAACAGAGAAAAGTCGATGCTGAAGAGCCAAAGAAAAAAAGCGAATGAGATTTCTTTAAAGAGAAACTGCCAGTGTATCATGAGCCTATCAAGGAATCAGAGGCTCAAGAATTTCTAAAGATACTCAAACACAATGAGTACAGTGTGGTGGAGTAGCTTCACAAACTCCCAACCTAGATTTTAATGGTATCCCTTTTATTAAGTTCCGAAGGTCACCGTTAGCCCTTGCTAAAAATCTTGAACCGGACGTTTGTATCAAAGGAAATCACTACTGAAAAGATGGACATATTGGTCGGTAATATTGTTGTCAATAAATTTATTTCTTGTAATGATAAGAAAATACTGGAAGGAGGGAGAGGAACATGCAAAGCTCTGCGCATCTCCACAAGATGCAAAGGATACATGTTGCCAAGGGTTTTAATTGATAATGGGTCAGCCCTAAATGTTCTTCCATTGGCGACATTGAAGAAGCTACCAATAGACAGCTTGCACATGAGGGCTTATCATAAGACTGTGAGAGCATTTGATGGGACGCGGAGAGAGGTGATAGAAAGAACAGAAATACCTTTGCAAATCAGACCATCAACATTTGAAGTGGAGTTTGTGGTCATGGATATAAAACCCAGTTACAACTGCTTACTTGGACGTCCATGGATTCATACAGTTGGAGCGGCCTCTTCTACTTTACATCAGAAGTTAAAATTTGTGATGGACGGACAGTTAATAACGATAGGTGCCGAGGAGGAAATCATTGCATCAGTAGCCACTGATGCACCCTACATCGAAGTCGATGAGGTGCGCTCGAGTGTCACTTTAGGACATTAGAGGTAGTCAATGCAAACTTTGTCACCGAGGGAATCAAAGTACTAGAACCAGAATTATCCAGCTGCACAAAAATGCAGGTGAAGCAAACACTAGGGAAAGGAGCTGAAACTAGAAAAGGATTTGGAAAGAGGAACCAAGGGAGACTGTATCCCGTGGTTATCCCGCCAAAAATGACCAATTTGGGCTAGGTTTCAAACCCAACCATTGGCAAAGAATAGCTAAAATCAAAAAGCACCAAGAGAGAAGAAGAGCAAGATTGAAAGAAGAGGAGGTCGAATGGGAGCCAATGACATTTCCACCATTGAGCCATAATTTCAGATCTGGAGGCCTGCTGGACCCAAATGCCCAAGTTAATGAGGGGGAAAAAAAGGAAAGAATGACATGTGTGAAGCATTTGAGAAGCTGAGTATTAATGCTATAATGGATGAGTAAGGAGAAAACAAATACTTGTCCAAGATTTTTCCATGCTCTGAACTCAAAAACTGGACTACCAAAGAAATTTCTATAGTCTTTAAGACAGTTTCAGAGTAATTCTCAAAACCCACCCTTTTGCCTTTAGACCCGAAGGCAATTAGGGATCTTAGGTAAAGGGTCTATGTCAAACTCTATAATTTGAATTTCAATAAAGATGCATTCTCTTTCTTCCAACAAATCTTGCGTGGTAAACTCTTTTCATAAATAAAACTTAAAGTAAAAACTAAAAAAGCAAATCATTCTAATTATTCCATTCATCTCTTTTCTCTGTATATATCCATATCCTTTTTCTTTGCAGGTCTTCAGATATCAATGACTTAAATGACTCTCAGTCCGACGTTGAAGTTGATTTTGAATTACCTTTATGCTTAGAGGAAGTCGATGATGTTGATAATGAAGAAGAATATGACTTGCTCAGAGATCTGTTTAGAATGGTAGAAGGAGAGGAAAAACGGATTCTACCCCATAAAGAAGAGTTGGAAGTTTTGAACCTTGGCACCGAAGAAGAAAGGCGTGAGGTAAAGATTGGCACCACCATTACATCCAATACTTGACAAAGCCTGATTGAGCTTTTGAAAGAATTCAAAGATATCTTTGCCTGGTCATATCAAGACATGCCGGGTCTCGACAGTAACATCGTTGTACATCAGCTTCCTATAAAATTGGGATGCGATCCTGTGAAGTAGAAGCTTAGGAGGATGAAAGCAGAGATGCTCCTAAAAATAAGAAATGAGGTGAAGAAGCAGTTTGACGTAGGATTTTTAGAGGTAGATAAGTATCCATAATGGGTGGCCAACATCGTCCCAGTTCCCAAGAAGGATGGAAAAGTACGTATGTGTGTTGACTATAGGGATCTCAATAGAGCAAGCCCCAAATACGATTTCCTGTTGCCGCATATAGACACATTAGTGGACAATACAGCTGGGCACTCTATTTTCTCTTTCATGGATGGTTTCTTCGGGTATAACCTGATTAAAATGTGCCCAGAAGATATGGAAAAAACTACCTTCATAACATTGTGGGGAACCTTTTGCTATAAGGTAATGCCCTTTGGTTTAATGAATGCAGGGCAACCTACCAAAGATCTATGGTCACCCTTTTTCATGATATGATGCACCAGGAAATAAAAGTATACATGGACGATATGATCCCCAAATTCTGGTCCAAAGAAGAGCATCTTGGGAACTTAAAGAAACTCTTTTGAAGGTTGAGAAAATTCCAACTTAAGCTTAACCCAAACAAGTATACATTTAAGGTTACATTAGGAAAATTATTAGGCTTTGTGGTGAGCAGAAAGGGATTTGAGATTGATCCATACAAGATTAAATCCATACAAGAACTCTTACCACCTTAAACGCAGAAGGAGGTTCAGGGTTTCTTGGGAAGGTTAAACTACATCGCCCATTTTATCTCCCAGTTAACTAATAAGTGTGATCCAATGTTCAGACTACTCAGAAAGAATAACCCATGCACATGGAATGAACAATGTCGGGTGGCCTTAGAAAGGATTAAGAAGCAATTAACGAATCCTCCTGTGCTAATAGCACTGGTGTCCAGGAAACCATTGATTCTATACCTAACGGTATATTAAAACTCCATGGGTTGTGTATTAGGGAAATACGATGAAACTGGCAGGAAAGAAAAAGTAATATATTACATGAGTAAGAAATTCACCGATTGTGAAAATAGATACTCCTCAATAGAAAAGCTATGTTGTGCCTTGGTATAGGCGGCTAAGAGACTCAAGCAGTATATGCTATATCACACCACGTGGCTAATTTTGAAATTGGATCCTTTAAAGTTCATGATGGAAGCTCCAGCTCTGTCGGGAAGATTAGCGCGTTGGAAAATGTTATTATCAGAGTTTGATATCCAATATATAAGTCAGAAAGCAGTAAAGGGAAGTGTCATAGCTGACTTTTTGGCAAGCCACGCCTGTGATGGCTATGAGGCGTTAAATTTCAATTTTCCTGACGAAGAGCTGATGTGTATTTCAGAAGATGCTGAGGCTCTAAATGAATCATGGGTTTTGAACTTTGATGGTGCCGCAAATGCTTTAAGACGTGGTATTGGGGTAGTTTTGGTTTCACCAGAAGGAGATTATTACCCTTTCACAAGTCGCGTAAACTTTTTTTGCACAAACAATATGGCAGAATACGAGGCTTGCAACTGGGGCTAAAGGAAGCCATTGGCAGGAAAATATGTGATTTGAAAGTTTTTGGAGACTCAGCATTGGTTATTTATCAAATACGAGGCGAATAGGAGACGAAAGATGCAAAGCTAATAGAATATCACAAGTTGGTCCATGAATTAACCAAATAATTCGATGAGATCACTTATAAGTATCTCCCCAGAGAAGATAATCAGATGGCTAATGCCTTAGCCACTTCAGCCGCCATGTTTAAAGCAAGTGAAGGTTCTAGGATGATGTCTATCAAATTGCAAATGTTAGATTCCCCAGCTCACTGCTATGACTTGGAAGAAGAAGCAGATGGCTTACCATGGTATCACGACATTCTGCAGTACATAAAATATATGGAATACCTACCTCAGGCAACCGAGAATGAGAAGAAAATGATCAGGAAATTGGCATCAGGGTATGTTCTTGATACAGAAATTTTGTACAAGAGAAGTCGTGATCAGGTGCTTTTGAGGTGTATGGACGCAAAAGAAGCTAAAATAATCCTAGAAGAGGTTCGTGAAGGAGTTTGCGGAACTCACCCTAGCGGCTTCACCATGGCCAGAAGAATCATGCATTTTGGATATTATTGGTCGACTATGGAAGGAGATTGCATCAATTACTCTCGCAAATGCCACAAATGCCAAATTTATGCTAACAAGGTTCATACACCTCCCCAGTCACTCCATGTTATGTCTGCCTCTTGGCCATTTTCCATGTGGGGCATAGATGTCGTCGGTCAAATTCATCCAAAGGCGTCAAATGGACATCGATTTATTTTGGTAGCTATCGATTACTTCATAAAGTGGGTTAAAGCAGCATAGTATACAAACGTCACTAGATCTACAGCTTGCAAATTCTTGAAAAAGGAAATCATTTGTCGATATAGCTTGTGTGGAGGTATCATAACTAATAATGCCTCTAATCTGAATAATAAGATGATAGTAGGAGTCTGTGAGCAGTTCAATGTCAAACATCATAATTCAGTGATATATCGCCCAAAGATGAATAGGGCAGTAGAGGCTGGAATAAGAATATCAAGAAGATAGTCGCAAAAATGGTTTACACATATTAAGACTGGCATGAGAAATTACCGTTTACCTTATATGCATACCGAACTATAGTACGAACGTCCACCGGGGCAACACCATTTTTTGGTGTACGGAGTAGAAGCAGTATTGCCAATTGAGGTAGAGATTCCATCGCTCCGCGTCTTAATGGAAGCAAAATTGGAAGGTTAAAGGCATTGTGTCATAGGCAGATGTACCAAAGAAGGGTGATAAGGGCACATGAGAAAAAAGTTCGCCCGAGAGAATTCTAAGAAGGTGATTTGGTGTTAAAGAACAAGTTATCGATCCAAAGTGACTCTCGTGGAAAATGAGCACCAAATTGGGAGTGACCTTATATCGTAACAAAGGTTTTCTCAGGTGGGGCATTAATTTTGGCTGAAGTGGATGGAGGTGAACTTTAGAGCCCGATAAACACGAATTCAGTCAAAAAGTATTATGTTTGAAGAAGAAGAAGAAGAAGAAGAAGAAAAGAAGAAAAAGAATAAGAAAAAAAAGAAAAAGAAGAAAAAGGTAAAAAAAATTAAAAGAAAAAGAAAAAGAAAATGTGGGTTCAAAATGACACAGATGAGTTATATGCCTTCTCACATTATCATCATTCTCGAAATCTACTCAACATGGGTAACATTCAGGAGGACATCTCACGGTGTTTTGATAGGAGGAGTTTTGGTCATTGATATCTAAATATTTGTATATTCTTTCTTGTTTGCTACAATATTGATAAAACTTTGTTTCCTAACCTTCCTTTGTTTGCTTAGACCGTCTTCCTTTTTCACATAAGCATATTTTATTAAAATAAGAATTAATAAGTTGCCATTATTTAAAACAAGCAAAAGATTTGAACTTGGGGAATGAAAAAAACTAAACACATGAAGTTGTTCAAGATGGAAATAAGTTTTGCTGCAAAAATTTCCATGCAAGCAATTCAAAGACCTCTGCGGAGATAAGAATCAGAGACTCCTCAACAGGTGTTTAGGGTTTTTAACATTACCTTAAGGTAGCATGTTGCAAAACAGAGATGCCTACACGAGATAGTCTGTCTCCTACAGTAATGAGAACAATTTTACAGACACTGGAGGAAATAACTAAGGATATGGGGTGCTTTCATTCAAGACCACTCAAGAATGCCTGTCACTGAATATTGATGACAGCATAATCTCTCTTCCATAACAATGAGAACAATTTTACAAACACTAAGAAAACAATAGGATTCAAGGAGGCTTTTCACTGAACATTGATGTATCAACTACAATGATAGTTTGCCAAAGGCTAAAAGAGTGTTGAAGAATATGAGGACAAATTCAGCCTTCCAACTATGAGTACAAGATAACTGGATTGAGTGAGCAAATGTGTAGAAGATCAGAAAATTTCTATAAAGAGCTGCAAAGAATAAGAATGATGAAGAACAAGAAATCGTTAGAACCATTGTTGCGCGTATTGAGTGCTACGCAAACAGTGCAATTATACACGTCGCAAGTAATAAAGTGATACGAGTATCGAGTATCGTCTCCACATGGATTGGTTTGGGCCACTTTGTTTAAGTTAATGCACCGTGAAAATAAAAACACAATTGATAATAGGAGTTCTAATTAACGAGTAAACTAAGAGCAATAAACTAGATGAAATCAAATAAGAGAGAGTAGGCCAGGGTATCATGAGTTGAGGAGTGATAGCCAATTGGATTGTCTTGGTAAAAGAGTGCACGGGCAACTTAGTTGCCATGGCAACTTGCGCAGCTGGGTTGCCTTGGCAACTAATCGAACAGTTGCCTGGGCAACTGTTTTGACGGCTAGGCAGCAACTTCAAGGTTCGGCAGAGCGTTCTTCAATGGTTTCTTCTTATCCCTAAGTTGAAACTCTAGCTAGTTATACATGCCTTGACAATGCATCCCTGTGTGAATCAAGGGTGAACAACAACCAATCTTGCGCTCCTCTTAGCCGTTAACTTATTCCTAAGCCGGATTAATCTTCACCATCGATAGATTGAATAAAGACCATATTCATTCGTTTCTTGAATCTAACTCTCCCGATATTAGATAAATAGATAGAATTACGAGATCCTCTCCCAATTCACTCGCAAAAAGGAATAAAAACCAAGAATGAGTAAACCTTGAATTGGAAGTGCAAACTCTTATTACCTAAACAAAATCCAAAAGATCTCATAACAATAAAACACAATAACCCCAACCAATCAAGTTAGTTCATGGTTGGGTTCAAAAGATATACAAAGAATAATCCCCAAACCATGAATCTAATAGAAGCAAAGAAGAAAAAGAAGAAATCGATCAGCCCTCTTTGGAAACTCTCCTCTTCAATCGAATTCCCTCCAAGCTTTCTCCCAATCGAACTCTCTCCCCCTTGCCCTCCTCTGAGTTTAACGGCTTGGTCTCCTTTAAATAGGAGATGGCTAGGTTAAAGTCCTTCTTGAGGAGGAAGTTAAGTTTGAATTAAATACTTTAAAAGAATACAATTATTTATTATATTTAAATTCCTTCTAGACCTTCTCCTATCCTTTTGGGATTTAATTTCTCTTTAACCTCTTCATGGAAATCAAACTCATTTGGGATTTAACTTTGCTCCACGTCATCTTGGGCTTATCCGTCATCAATTTCGACTACCATATCATCTTATCCCTTATCGACAATTACCCTGGCAACTAGCTCGGCATCTCCTTCATGCATTGCCCTAGCAACTGCGTTGGCATCTTCTTCATGCACTGCCCTGGCAACTAGTTCCAACCTTGTTTAGGCAAGTGATTCTGCGCACACACAAAAACACACCAAAGCAATATCTTTTTCCACAAAAATCACCAAGTTATGTAATCAAGCTCAACGTTGGAAAGAAACATGAATTAATGCATGAATGACTAATTATGCAACTAATATGAGCCTAAGTATAATAATAATATGAGTAAAAATGGTAATAAAAATAGTACTTTTGAACACTTAACACACCCCCAAACTCGAACTATTGCTTATCCTCAAGCAATGCAAACTAACAATTACCTACCAAGACTTTAATCATCAAAGACATGCTTCAAACTTGAATTCAAACCTCAGAACCGTGGCACAAAGTATGATCACCTTTTAATTTTTCGAATAGCACAAAAATTACCCGGAATCGAACTATAATGCTCGTGACAATGTGTGTGCGTAGTTGTGTACAAGTTGATTTTCAAGATTCTATGTGAACAATAGGATTTTATCAATTTAATTACAGGGGCATTTATTTTTATTTTCACTAGAGCCAATTTCGGGCACCTCTAGCAAAGTAAGCAATTTCTCATTTTATTTTAGTCGACTAGAGCCAATTTCGGGCACCTCTTGCGATTCTTTAATGTGCATTAACTACTAGAGCCAGTTTCGGGCACCTCTAGCAAGAATTTAACTTTTAATTTTCAATTTTAAATTTACCTAAATTTTAAGCAACCTAAGTTCACTAAGTTTCTTTCAATCAACAAGCCACAACTGTGTAAAAAAAAATCAGCATCATAGTAAAATTCTAAGTTCTTTTCATGCAATCCTAAAATTAAAGGTTCTTTCAATTAAGTGCAGTAGCAAAAATTCATCATTGGATATTCAACAAGTCTTAAGCAATTAAATCCAATCAAAGGCATGGCAAGTAACATATGCAACCTATATGTGATTACTAAAGATGAATGCAACTAAACATGAAACTAACTAGAAACCAACATCCCCCAAACTCGAGAGAAGCATTGTCCTCAATGCGTGTAAAAGTGAAACAAAATTTAAAAGAAACTAAATGAAATGAGTTAGTCAGAGAGGTCATCACCTCGAGTGATAAGTTTTCTTCGTGCCGTTTGCTTGATTCATTTTCTGGTATGTGATTGAATGCTTGTGGCTGGAACCGTGTGAATAGCATTACTTTGATTTGATCCATGTTTGCTGAGGCAGGTTCACTTGCCTGGGCATCAATAGTTGCCGAAGCCATTGTTGTTGCCTGGGCATTGCCAGTTTCTGTTGCCATAGCAATTGTTGTGGTAGTTGTCGGGGCATCCTCTGTTGCGGTTGCCATGGCAAGTAGTCGGCAGTGAATTTCCTTAGCATGGTGGTTGTGGGTCTTGTTGTGGAAAAGAAAAGAAAACAAAGAAAACATCAAAACTAAAAATAATGAAGACAAATAAAATAAAATATCTCCTAAAAATTCCAAAAATAAATAAAGAAAAAAATGAAAATAAAATAAAGTTCCAAAAGTTAAAAACAAAAATTAAAAATTCTTAGAAAGAACATTTTTCATGCATCTTCTAAGGTTACTGCATATCCAAGAAAACTGGAGGGGGTCGTTTTCGATACTTCTTATAGTCCATCCGCACCCTCCATCGAGTGATAATATTGCCCAAAAAGAGTTGGGCCAATATGCTCCCAGCTACTCCCCTTTGCATTACCATGGTGGATGTGTCTTTCTTCCGTGTTCCCTTGTATTCCATACACATCTTCCACCTTGCTACTGTTCCTGAAGGCATGAATTTATTATTAGGAAAAATTATATCAACATCCAACCATTTAATTACCTCATTCTCATCGGGCTCCATCATGGTTAGATGTAGCCTTTGTTGTCGTGGCAATTGCTGCTCTAGCCAATTGTTATGGTAGTCAGTTGCCAAAATTTGCTGTAAGTCAAGGGAAGAACCAATTTTCTAAAAAGCTTTACGAATCCAAACACATTTTTCTTTTGGCCTCTCAAACATCTCCATCAGTAGAGATTTTGATGGCTTCAAATCTACCAACATCGATTCCTCAAGACATACCTGCAATGAACGAGGTGAGTTTTTAAAGAATTTGAAAGGTTCAACCATTACCTGCTCATATTCCATTGGCAAAGTATTATCATATCGTTGATCTTGCATTACTCTTCTCAACCTCTCGGTATGTTGTCGCGGCGCTGCTCTGTTCAGGCTCCTCAATCATTACTGAGGTAATTTGTTGCTCATGCTCATCATGTGTTCGGCAGTCTCTCTCATTGGCATCCTCTTGACTTGGAGGTTCTAGTTGTTCCCCACACATCAGGGACCTCTCTTCACATTGCTCTTTATCCTCTTGCCTTGGGACGTTAGTATCCCCAGGAATGGATTGTTGGTGCATGTTATCCAAGGCATATGTGGATCTCCTCAATTGATCTTCTGAATCCCCCAAGGTTGCATCCCACTAAGCTATCCTTGCATCCATTTTCTTTGATAGCTCTCGAATCTCTTCCATTGATCCGTCAAGTTTAGCCAAAGAAGCTAGCAACGTTTCCTCCAAGGAATTGGAATGTTCTTGAAAAGGACAACATTGTCATGGCATATATGTTGTCGTGACACTAGGCTGCTGATAAGGACTACATTACCAAGGCATGTCTGTTGCTATAACAAAATTGTTATGGTAAAAAAATTTTGAGCTTTTTGATCATACCATGAAGGATTTTGCTGCTGGTTCCATCTATGGTTCTCCATGTAGTCATATGCACCGAAAATGTGAGGGCAATTTTCAAACACATGATGTTCTCCACAACAAGTGCACGAGTTTTCCACAGTATATGCTTTTCTCAATTGATATAGGTAATCATCGAAGGGTGCAAGAAACTCTTGATTGGATTGATTCCTATCTTCCCACATCAACTCTCGAATAGATCAGCTTTTATTTCCCGACATGTTGATGTCCCTTAACTTGTAGCGCACCTGATTTTTTTTTATAAAACAAACAAAAAGAAAAGTTAGTATAACTAATAAGAAAAATGCAATAAAAAAACAACTAACACCAATTGCCAATCCCCAGCAATGACGCCAAAAACTTGTTGCGCGTATTGAGTGTTACGCAAACGGTGCAATTATACACGTCGCAAGTAATAAAGTGATACGAGTATCGAGTATCGTCTCTACAGGGATTGGTTTGGGCCACTTTGTTTAAGTTAATGCACTGTGAAAATAAAATCACAATTGATAATAGGAGTTCTAATTAACGAGTAAACTAAGAGCAATAAACAAGATGAAATCAAATAAGAGAGAGTAGGCCAGGGTATCGTGAGTTGAGGAGTGATAGCCAATTGGGTCGTCTTGGTAAAAGAGTGCATGGGAAACTCAGTTGTCGTGGCAACTTGCGCAGCTGGGTTGCCTTGGCAACTAATCGAACGGTTGCCTGGGCAACTGTTTGGGCGGCTGGGCAGCAACTTCAAGGTTCGACATAGCATTCTTCAATGGTTTCTTCTTATCCCTAAGTCGAAACTCTAGCTAGTTGTGCATGCCTTGACAATACATTCCTACATGAATCAAGGGTGAACAACAACCAATCTTGCGCTCCTCTTAGCCGTGGAAATCCTTAACTTATTCCTAAGCCGGATTAATCTTCACCATCGATAGATTGAATAAAGACCATACTCATTCGTTTCTTGAATCTAACTCTCCCGATATTAGATAAATATATAGAATTACGAGATCTTCCCCTAATTCACTCGCAAACAAGAATAAAAACCAAGAATGAGTAAACCTTGAATTAAAAGTGCACACTCTTATTACCTAAACAAAATCCAAAAGATTTCACAACAACAAAACACAATAACCCCAACCAATCAAGTTATTTCATGGTTGGGTTCAAAAGATATACAAAGAATAATCGCCAAAACATGAATCTAATGGAAGCAAAGAAGAATACGAATAAATCGATCAGCCCTCTTTGGAAACTCTCCTCTTCAATTGAATTCCCTCCAAGTTTTCTCCCAATCGAACTTTCTCCCCTCTTGCCCTCCTCTAAGTTTGATGGCTTGGTCTCCTTTAAATAGGAGATGGCTAAGTTAAAGTCCTTGTTGAGGAGGAAGTTAAGTTGGAATTAAATACTTTAAAAGAATATAATTCTTTATTATATTTAAATTCCTTATAGATCTTCTCTTATCTTTTTGGGATTTAATTTCTCTTTGACCTCTTCATGGAAATCGAACTCCTTTGGGATTTAACTTTGCTCCATGTCATCTTGGGCTTATCTAGTCATCAATTTCGACTACCATATCATCTTATCCCTTATCGACAATTGCCATGGCAACTAGCTCGACATCTTCTTCATGCATTGCCCTGGCAATTGCGTCGGTATCTCCTTCATGCACTGCCATGGCAACTGGTTCAATCCTTGTTTAGGCAAGTGATTCTGCACACACACAAAAACACACCAAAGCAATATCTTTTTCCATAAAAATCACCAAGTTATGTAATCAAGCTCAACGGTGGAAAGAAACATGAATTAATGCATGAATCACTAATTATGCAACTAATATGAGCCTAAGTCTAACAATAATATGAGTAAAAAGGGTAATAAAAATAGTACTTTTGAACACTTAACAACCATCTAGGATTGAAAGATGGGCTGTTGTAAACTCTTTTGCTCATTGTGATCCTAATAACATTGTGCAAAGTCTTATTTGTTGTAGAGAAATGAAAGGAATTCATATTGCTTCTCTTTTGATGAGATGGGCTATAGTAGACGCCTACCATCTCTTTTTAGAGTTGAGAAAATGTTTGATATGATACAATCCAAATCCCTTGGAGCTTCACAGTTCCTTCTGGGTCCGCTACCTGATAGAAAATTAATTTTGATGAAAAGAAATCAAAAAGAAAAAGAAAAGCAACATACATTCATTTGATAGGCATCCTTAGGGGCATGCATATCATAATAGCAGGTTTGGAGCATTGCTTATCTATCCAAGCATGAGGAGGATAGAACTCGCCTATCTATTCAGGCTTATGTAGAATAGAACTTTCTTATCCATCCGAGCATGAGGATGATGAAACCTTTTTTTCAGTATGCTTATCTATCCGAGCATAAGGAAAATAGAACTTGCTCATCCATTTGAGCATAAGGAGAATGGAACACCTTTTTTTACCTACTTATCTATTCGAGCATGAGGAGGATAGAACCCTTTTGTCAGTTTGCTTATCTATCCGAGCATAAGGAGGATGGAACTTTCTTATCCGTTAGAGCATGAGGAGAGCGAAACCCATCGGTCTGCTCAGGCATTGAGTTTTGACAAGTTTGGTAATTGGTGAAAATCAGTGTCTTTCGTTCTTTGCTCTATTCTTGTTTCACCGGAATGACCAAAAATGGGCAACTGTTGTCACTGAATTTTCACTTTTGTTTTATATCGTTATTAGTTTAATTGTTATGTGTCATTGTTATGTGAACTTAGTATTAGTATTAATGTTATGTATTAGTGTTATATTGTTAATGTAGTAGTTAGTAATATCTTTTTTATAGATTGTTGATTAGTGTTATAACTAGTTATTGTTAGTATTGTTAGTATAATTAGTATAGTCGTTAAAACCCAAAAAATATATAATAAAAGGTCCATTTGCATCAAAAGTAATTACAAGAGTCCATTAAATAAAGCCCATTTGAAATATATACATAATAAGGGCATGTTCAGCCCGATTCTAATAAAAATGGAACCCTAATGTTTCTTCTTTGCTCTTTGCACAGCCGAAGGATAGCCGTTGGATCAAAGACTGATCTAACGGCATAGATCATGCCAGCTAGAAATGAAACAGCGCCGCATCACTTGTGGCTGTTAGATCAGGTCAAGATCCAATGGCCCAGATCGCTCCAGAGCAAGGCACGTGGATTACCACTCGCGTGTAGCAGTTACGCGCCCAGCCGTCTAGCTTCCTCTAGCTGTTTTGTCTTCCCCGATAGAGGCCACGCCATTTTTACCGAGAACCACTCGTCGGCGTCATCAAAAACACACAAAAGGAAACATAAGAGATTAAATCCCTAAATGGAGGCAAAGCCAACCAAATCAAAGAGGGACCAATCCCTAAATTGAAGCTTCTAGAAAAGATCAAGCAAATTTTGAATCAAGACAGAAGTAATTCGAAAAAATCAAGGATTTGTTCTTATAATCCAATCATTTCAGTAGCTATATAAACCCCCATTGTAATCCATATAACACATGATTCATACACAACAAGATACACAAGATTCACACACAGTATACACAGAATACATAAAGTATAGCAATCAAGGATAGCAAGCAAAAGTTGTAATCAAATTCCCAGTGGAAATAAAGCAAGCTTTCTGGTAATTTCTTCCTCTATTTTTATTATTTCGAATTTAAATAAAGAAAAGGGTAGCTTTTTTACCTCTGTTTTGAATAGCACCGCCGTGAATTTGGTTACGATGTTGCTTCGGTAAGAAAGATATGATTTGGGGCCGTCGAAATCTGGGAAATGAGGATTTTTTGGAATTTTTTGCCCCGACACGGCGGATGTTCATCATGAAATGAAGAACACGAAGAACGTTTTAGAGGTTTTAAAGGAAAATGGGTTTGACCAGTTTGAAATAATGGGAAACAAAATGTTTTTGTTTATAATTTTGGTTATATATACTGACCCGATGACCCTAATCCGAACCCGCCTTTAACCCACACCCTACTTTGTCGGATCTTATGCCGCAACTCTACAGTTTTTATTTCATTCAATTTTGTCCCATTTATTTTAAATTGGCCTTTAAATTCTTTTCCTCTATCAATTCAGCCACTATATTTCAATCTCTTTCAATTTTAACCCTAAATCTAATTTTCTTTTTTTAATAAAAACTAGTTACCCTTTTTCTTATTTAAAATTTTGTAATTGTTTAAGTAGTTATTAAGTTATTTAATTTAATTTAAGCAATTTAGTTACTTCTTTTTCTTTTATATGTACATTTGTGTTTGTTGAAACCCTAGGAATAGGTTCCTCAATAAGCTTAGATTAGAGACATCTTTGAAGTAAAATTTCCTTCACATTCTTAATAAAATAAACTTAACTTTACTTAAACCCGAGTATTTAAAAATGAATTGATCTCTAATTGGTTTTAAATTTAAAAAACTTTAACACATCAAATTGTTTATGTTTCTTTGTTAAAAAGTGAGAACTAACTAATACGGTGTCTTACCAAACGAAAATGATGGGTTAGCGCCAGGAGTGTTGGCGGTGATTGGAGTTCATTTTTCGAGCAATAAGTCCATTGAAATAGATCTATATTCAAAAATGTTGTTTTAATAAATAAAACATTTTATTAAAATAACCTCATTTTAAAAGGATCCAATCACACTTTTTTAAAAAAATATTGGTGGCAACTCCGTGTTTTTTTAGTTTTCCAAAAAGTTAAGCTCGAAAGGGTTGCGACACCAACCTCCTTTGAGTACCCATCTTTGTGCGTTGTGGTGGAGCAATTAGAATATATAACGCACACCAAAAAAATTATAAGATAGGAAATATTTGGTTCCTGACCAAAAACCATTTATAATAGGGAGAACTTGTGATAGTTTGTTGGCTTGATGCAAATTAATAATGCTGCATGTAAAATGACATGTCACCAGCATTATCAAGAGTGATTGTCTTTATAGGGTAATCTGAAAAATGTGCTCGTAATTTTATCAACTGAGCAAGTAACCTCGCAAACGCCAAGTTGCGGGTTGATAACAAGGATACATATGACCATCTAGTCGATGCATCGATTAAAACTGTAAATATCTAGATGATCTATAAGAAGGGTGTATGGGCTCACATATATCACCTTGTATCCGTTCCAGAAAATTAATATTCATAATCTATCTTAGCTGGTGATGGTTGAATAATCAATTTGCCTTGAGAGCAAGCATTGCATGAAAAACATTACTTTAAAGAATCTATCAGTTCTTCAATGAATAACCACATGAAGTATCAATAGCTTTTCGCATCATAATTAAACCGGGATGGCTTAACTGGTCATGCCAAATAATAAAGTTATCAGTAAACTTTTAGTTTACAATAGCATGAGCTTCAATTTGTAGTAATTCTTGTGTAGTACAATCCAGATGATAGTGCATGTAATTTTGTCAAGATTTTCTTATTGCCTTGGTTTATACTCGTAATATGGAGATAGTCAGCATCCTCTCGACTAAGAGTCACAATATGATATTTATTTCTGTGAATATCTTTAAAATTCAATAAGTCTCTTTGCGATTTAGGCGAGTATAACACATTGTGAATATGGAATAGAGTTCTATTTGGTAATAACATATTTGCTCTCCCGAAGCCTTCTATGATATTAGTACTTCTGGATATAGTACTCGCATTATTCCCTTGCGTTTTAAATGGGAAAATATGTATAATTATGCATCTTTTAATATGTGCTTTGTTCCATTCACTTCGGAGAATGAAAAATATGTGCCTTGTACCATTCATTTCAAAGAATGAAAAACATTAAATATAGCACATATCAAATCAATTATCTATCAAAGATAATGTCACAAGAACTTATTACTCTTCTGGAGCATTGATATTTTAGTACTTTAAGATATAGTACTCACATTTTCACTCTTGCATTTAAATGGGAAAAATAGTTCTTATGCTTAAGTATAGTATAAATACTTGCATTGGATGCTAAGCATAAATTGCCACAATTCATTGTATATTTTATTCCGGAATTAATCATATTCTTCAAAAGATAAATTAACATAAAGTGTAAATAAATAATATGTAAAAAAATTAACATAAATAAATAATAAATAAAACAAATTAACATAAAACAAAATAAATAAAGGATCAATTATTCCCTTTAGAGGTTATAAGGGAAATAAAATAAATGGCGAATTATTCCCTTCAAGGGTTATGAGGAAATCAACAATATCTAATTGAGTTGGACCAAAAACACCATAATTATTTTTTCCATAAACAAAATTTGTTTATATTTTCTTTCCTTTATCATTCATGATTGTGGATAAAGGTCTATAATGCTTCGGCGTTCGGCAAATACAAAGCCAATGATTTAAGTTGCCACATCTATGACACATAGATTCCTCTTTCTTGGAATAATATTTTGTACTATTGTCATCTTTATTGTTCCACTTGTGGTGGGTATAATTATTCTCAAAATGACCATAATGTCTATGTCCATAGCCTTGACCATGGTCACAACTACTAATGTGGCATTTATTTTTTTTCTATTATAAAATCTCGCATTCACTTCAAGGAATGGAGTAGAGCTAGTGGGCCTTTAAAACAATTTTTGCGATATTGTGTCTGAGGACAACATTATTTGCGTGAAAAGTGGAGAATATTTTTTAACATATCCTCATCAGTAATATTTTAACCACATAACTTTAATTGTGAAGTAATTCGAAACATAGTAGAGTTATACTCGCTTACTGATTTAAAATCTTGCAATCTCAGATGCAACCAACCATATTGAGCTTTAGGTAGAATAACAGTTTTCTGATGGTCATATCGTTCCTTTAGATTATTTCAAAGAATAAGAGAATCTTTCACCGTTAAATATTCAGATTTCCACCCCTCATGGAGGTGAGGGCGAAGAAGTACAATGGCTCTGGCCTTATGATTATTCCAAAGATTTAATCCTCGTACGCGGCATTGTTAAACCAGTTCACAAGATCCTTTAGAAACCTCCTTTGAGACCAATAGCCTCGCAGAACGGGATGTCCAACCAATATATTTGGATTAAATCAACAGAACATAGAACATAAATCACCATGATTTATAACAATCTTCTTGTAGATCATAAATCACCATAATTTATTACACCTCAAAATCATAATTTAAAGAATAAAAATAAAAATAAAAATAGAGTTTACCGATATTGATTATCCTCTCAAGGACAATTGAGACATAGCAAATGTCCAAAACAGCTTCTCATAATCTCTTTATGTCCTGTCTCTTTCCAAGCCATTTAAAGATATCATGTAAAACTTAAAATACGGTTAGAACACAAAATCTCATTAAATAAATATTAAGTAGGAAATAACTAACCACAAATTATCGATCATGTACCGTTAAGCAAACTAACACAAAAATGCATAAACACATGTAATTTGTGGTTCCTTGACAACAAATCTCAATAATATAGTTGAATTAGTCAAATGGTTAGGGTACGTTTGTGATTCAAATCTCATTAACACTACTTTCCTTATATATAAGAAAAAAATTAAAAATAAAAACTTACCTCTTAATAGTACTCAACTGTGCAAGGGCTCAAATAGAAAATAAATAAAATTCAATTCCTCTCAAATAGGCATGATGAAATAGTGCAAGGATAAAAATACCTTCCAACATCAAATTCTCATTGCTTTATCATCAAAATCTTCTATAGAAAGTAAGGGTACTTACAACCTTCAAGACCATGTAAAAAGAATCATGTGCAAGGGCTCAAACAACTACCAAGAGCCAATGAACTGAGCGGTTGGGATTGATATTTTGAATTTAGCTCGAACATTAAATGTTTCAATCTTGCGCGCAAAGTCGAAAAATTAAAAACCATTTTAATATATAAAGAGAAAGGCAATCAATAACTTAGAAAAATTGAAGGAAAAAATATATCTTTGGTTCATCCTATAATCGAATTCTTTCTAGTAACTTCTTTTGGATTCAAACGATGAAGACCTCAGTTGATTAGAGTCTCGTGTTGATAACGTGTTGTGAATAAAGTAAAGGGCAAGAACAAAATAGATGAACAAGAACAAGATGAGAGACAAAGAGAGAGACTTGTATTATATTCTCAAAGTAGGGTTGTATACAATGCTTTCTCCAAACTCTATATTTATAGGCATAAGATGGAAATCCTAATTTCAATGGGTATTAAGCCCTAATAATAAAGCACATTAAAGTCTCATTTAATATATAAATATCTACCATAAATAAAGATATTCATAACAAATTTAAATAAAGTTGTATTTGATAATAATTTAATGAGAAATAAATAGTTTTAAAAGTCTCAAATTTGAATAGTTTTAACTCGGATTTTTTTTTAACATAACTCAAATTGAATATATTGAGTAAAAGAAAGAGAGAGATGCTTTTGATGGAAGGGAAGGAATAAAAAAGAAAATACAAGAGTTGGAATTAAATCGATAAACGTGTAATTGTGAAAGATGAAAATTATTATTATTTCAATTAAGAAATGAATCACGCTATTAATTTCGTTAATATTTAACAATAAGTGACTTGATTGATACAAAAATAAAATATTAGTAACTTAATTGATATTTTTTATATTCAGTGGTAAGAATAAAATCAACCATCATTCAATGACTAAATAGGTAGTTTACCTAATTGTTCTTTCAAGGCATTAGGTTTAACTTTTAATTTGCTTTTTTTTAATATGATGGTGTAATTACATAATAATATTTGTTCAGTTTTTTTAGTCCTTTTTAATAACGTACACACACCGTGCACATATTATACTCTAACTCAAAAAACCGAATTGGATCAATTCATTTTGTTTTTCACTGAATTTTACCCCTCCGCCCTACCCAAATTAATCCAACTAAAATCATTCGCATCCTCGCCCTCTATTTTTCTGCTATAAGAAAATAAAAAATACTTTGATACACAAGTGTACACACATATCTTTCAATTTTAAGATGTAAAATTTTAAGTTAAGGTTTAGTACGTAAAGTGTAAATTTTAGAGTTTAGGGTGTTAAAATTTGAGATTTAAGTTTTAAATTTTTTTTATAAAAGAGTTGTAAAATTTTGTTTACCAAAAGTAAATGCAACTTCAGATGATGCTAAAAAATTACTACCACTAAATACTACCAAAGTACACAGACTGGCAAGCCTATCGGTTACAAATCATGGACGTGACATTGAATTCTCAGTTCCTATTATTTAGCTTTTGTATTATTTATTAGAGATCAGAAAATGAAAACCTACCAAAGTCCAGGTTCTTTACTAGCTTTTATGACACATATGGGTGATGCATGAAATCATAGAGGAAATGGTCAAATGGGCACCTCAAGTTCGGGTGTGGTAAGCGGTAACAATATAAACACAAATCGCAGACAATGTAACAATATAAACACAAATCGCAAACTCTTTTCAGCATGCAACTATGTAGCTTTTAATGAGAGACAGACAAATTCGTTGATAAAACAACAAACTAATATATCAACACCCAAATCAATCTCCGTGTCGATCTCTCACTGTGCTCTTTCATCATCATCACAAGTTTTAACTGTCACTAGGGAAGGTGGCCCTCACAAAATAACCTCGGCGGTGGCCGCCGGCAATGACTTCTTTGAGGCGATATATGGAACCGATCACCTTACCAGTCTTCTGTCAAAAACACAAAAGGTAAAAATGAAATGTCAATCTCCGAAGACAAAGTAGATAAGACATTGATGAAAGAAAACGAAGAAAAGAAAGCAACGGATAGAGAATTAAGAAGGCAGCATGCTCAAGATGCACAGTGCTAGAACAGTTTAGCTCTAAGACAGCCGCCTACAACAAACAGATATTCCAACTTCCAAAAATTTCAATTTTATGGAATAAACTTCGATATTGTTGAATAAACAGTTGGCCACCATATGTTTTCTAAACCAATTAATATTAACATGCAGGGTTTACTGAAAACATATAAAATAGTAGGTAGCATAGGATCTTGTTTACTTTCTCAACTTTTCTTAATTCCTTTCTACTTAGTCCAACCAAGCAATAGGCTTTCCTTTTTGCAAAAGATTACACAACCAACTCTACAGACCGTCTAATCCTATCAATTCTCCATACATATCCATGTTCATAAACATTGGCATATTCATGATAATATGAAACACCAGGGACAATGAGAACCCTATATATATATATATAAAGTTTTTCTATCACTTTGGGGGGTCATATCCTCGCACATGTATTTGGGTAAGAGTCAAACACAAACTTTAGAAAAATGAATAATCAAAGCAACGTTAGCTTTACAAGATGCAAAGAGAAGTAAAAATATGCATCCCTGTTAAATTTGAAAGGACCAATTAGCAGTCAGTAAGTATACCTCATTGTTGAGGCTGAGCTGCCACTTATGTTGCAATGCTTGCCACCTCTCTTGTTGCCAACGCTGCCCAAGAATCACAAGGCCCATCACAGCTGCTGCAATGAAAACGGACCAAAAAGCATTTGCCTCTTTTGCATGAGCATACCATGAAACTGCTCTTCTCTTCCACCAAGCTTCGCAAGGGAGGTCAGAGACATCACATTTATCATCTTGTAGAGGCTTAGGGGACTCAGGCATGTCTGAAGGAAAATCGAAGCCTTGCTCAGAAGCTTCAACAAGCTCAGAAACAGTGGTGGTTGATCCACCGAGTGCTTCCTCACTATGGAAAGAACCAAAAGTAGCAGCACTATACAAACTCTGGTCCTTGTTGATCAAATCCAGCCCTTGCAGTGTTGTTCCTTCTTCAAACTCTGTACCATGTTTCTTGTCAAAAAATTCCATACCTGGAAATTCATCATGGACATTCAACCCTTTCAAAGACCAATCTTCTTCTTCCTTTGTCCTAGATCTATCACCTTCTTCTACAACACCGGATTCAGGGACCGCATCCTTGCCCACACGTTCGCTAGTATTATCGGGTTCCAGTGGCAAATTCTCATGCTCGCTGGGGGGAAAGACGAAGTGACCGGACAAGAATAAAGCACGAGAAGTTTCTGCTTCTTCCACTTCATATGAATCACCTTTGCTATCATCATTTGTTTCAACTTCTTTTGGACCAGGAGCGGCAGCATATGCAGATGCAGTAAGGGACACTACTTCCCATTCATTCCCACGTGGGATGTTTTCCTCTCCTTCCCCATTATCCGCCATTGTTAAGGTTTTAATGCTTCCTAGAGTTATAGTATTAATTACATTAACAACCAGAGAAAACAAAATAAAGATTCCATAAAACTTGCTTTCCTTGTAGAGGAAGAGAGGGGGAGCTTAGAGGAAGATAATGGTAAAAGAAGTCCACTAAGAAATAGCAACAGGATAAAGCCATAAAACTTACTACAAATTAACTATTAGAGAACTCAAAACAATTCCATGCTATTAACATGAACATACAAAGTTTGACAAAGAAATAATATGAAAATAACATTTTAAGAGAACTATTTTCCTCAAAGAGATTGCTAATTTTATATTTCCCTCACACCAAAAATTCACTGAAAAGTGAAAACACCTAATGGAAATGCAATCAATTTTTTTAAATGATAATAATCGCATCAGAGAAATTTTTGCAGCATACGCAGGTCAATCGATTCAGCAAAACACCGACCCCGTGTTCTATACTTAATAAATACACCTTAACAGTTCCCAGGAGATCTTTTATCATCGGACTGTCAAAAACCATTAAATAAATTTCACCGAATCAATACCAAGTATCAACCAACAATTCAAATCAGTCTAACAAGAAATAACTTAAACAACGAATCATGCAGCTATCCAACCATACATCAGAAATTAATCAAAGAAAAGAGAGATCAGAAAACTGTATCAACCGTCGCATAGCCATACGATGATTACAAGCAACGATCAAACATCAAAAACAACAAGAAAAAGAGAAGACTAGTCATCGTCAACAGATAATCGAAAGATGAATAATAATCAATGGTTCTGATTTCGTCAAAATCAAAAGGATAAAAAGGAAGACGAAAAACTTAAGGTCGATACTTACCGGGAGAGATCTAAAGAGTACGAGAAATATATCAGTCCGAGATAGAAACGGTGAGTTTACTGTTTCGAGAAGAGATTATGGAAATCTGGGTAAGCTTTTATAGATCTCTAAAAGTCTTCGTAAGATGATGATGAAAACCGGAGAAAATGGTAACTGCCATAGAGTGGAAAGGATAGAGTTACCGGAAGTGCAGGTAAAACAATGGCGCCCAGTATATACCTTCTTGCTATCCGAACAATAGGGAAATGGTAATATAAGGTGATAAAGTTTGCGTGTGGAATGGAACTTCGTGCGTTTGCGTGCGCATTCAAAGCAACATTCCCCATCGAGTTAAAATTTTGGGTAAAGTATATAAATAATCACTAAATTATCTCAAAAAATATAAAATAACCACCAAACTTTCATAAGTTATATAATATGCATTAAACTTTAGTTTTTGTTAAAAAATAATCATTGAGTCTAGGTGATATGAAAGTTACAAATTATATAACAGTACATTTAATCATTAATATTTACACATTCAATCAATTTAAACATCAATAATGAGGGTTAAATTAAGACTCAATTGATTGAATTTGTAAATATGTAGGATTAAATGTGTTATTATTCAAATTTTCATAACTATCACGTCATTGGTTGAATGAAAATTAACGGCTTAATGACCATTTTGTAATAAAAACTAAAATTTAATACTTATTATGTAACTTTTAAAAGTTTGATGATCATTTTGTATTTTTTTTGTATAGTTTAGTGACCATTTTTGTACTTTAACATTTTTAAGTTAATCAAGTTAGTGAATCATATCTTATAATTTAAATTTTATTTGATTTTTCAAATCGTATTGTTCGAGTTCATATTTTATTATTTTAATCAGAGGGGCGGGGCTAAAAATTATATAAAAGTATCATTTTTCTTAAATTATATTTAATAATTGTCAATTATTTATAAATAGGTGTTATTTATTTATTTTAATTTTCTATATATTATATATAAATTGTTTTTCCCTAAAAGAATTCTGGGTGTTATCTGACAACCCATAGTATTAGGTAACACCCCATGATTTCAATCTTAGGATTAGTTTAGCATTATTTGTAAAATTTTTGTTTTAAATTTAAGTGTTTATAATTATTATCAAAAACGGTCTTAAAGAGACAAGTCGTTCATTTTAGATAAATATTATAAAGTAAAAAAAAATATTATAACTTATTTTTAATTATTTTTAAAAAATACTCATTTTTTTCATTTTATAACCGAGTACAAGTTTGATCTGATAATATATAATGTGAATAGAATTATTTTAATTTAAAGTCATTTTTTGACAAAAGTTAAATCTAATCCTAATTATACCTAGAGGGGAGCGGAGGGAAAGAGAGACTCTAAGAGAGGAAGGGGAGTGTTCCTAGTAAGTCTAATGACCTAAAAAAATATAAGAAAACAAAGATTAATAGCTTGACCAACTAACTAAATATGTTTGCTCATATACAATCAATTTTCATATAAATGTTTTTACTATTTAATTAATATTAGAAAGGTTTTAGTTTTCTAATATGGACTGTCCACAAGGGGAAAAAATAAAATGAAAATTACTACTATAGAGTATGGAGGGTAACATTTCATATCAACTACAATAAAGTAAGGGTAAAAAATAATATCACATATATTCTTTATAAGAGATATTGATGTGATTTGAATGAGCATAATTGGCTAGTTGATTAAGCTGCTTATTTTTGTTCTCTTATATCTTCTTAAGTTATGGGTTTTAAATTTACCAAAACACCCTCCTTCCTTTCTCTAGAATCCTCTTTTCCTTTCCTCTAGATAAGATTAAATTTAATTTTTTTTAAATATCGATCTCATCTAATCACAGTAAATTGACATTACAATTTCTATTTTAAATCCTCTTAATTTTTAGGAAATTGAAAGTGGAATTCTAAATCAACCTCCCAATACCTATAAATTCAAAAAGTCCCACCGCGAATGCCTATTAGTTTAGCCTCGTATCCTTCTAATCGTTGTTATCATGGAAAGGTCGTTTGTTTGTTGTGTAACAACGGAGTCGCCACTGGTCCTTTTTATTATATTATGCAGACCGAAAACCTAAAAACCAACCAGATCAAAGGTTCGGCGGTACGGTTACGTGTAGAGAAGGATTAGCACTTCCGTCGTTTTGACCGTTCCCCAACAACTAGGGGAAGACTAAATTAACTCTAGTTTAGAAAATATTTCGTTTTTCATGATGTAATAAAAATTCATTTTTAAATGGTGTTTTATGTTCTCTTTAATTTTATGAGTGGTTTAATGTTCAAAGTTAATTAGAAGTATGTGTTTTAGAGGACTAATCTTAAAATGCTTTATTAAATTATTTACACATTATTTACTTTTCTAAAAGTTACCTAAGGAGTTTAAAGAAACTAATCCTAGAAGGTTTTATTAAAGTGTTTAATTATTTACCTTTTTATAATTATCTTAAGAGTTTTACTTACAATTAAATAATTATTTACTCCTTTTTAGAAAATTACCAAGTTAGTTTTTATTTATCATTATTTACAATTAATGAATTATTTACCTAAAGATTTTATTTAACTATTTACAATTAATTATTTACCCTATTTTAAAGATTTACCTAAAGATTTTATTTAGCTATTTACAATTAAGGTAAGGTGTAGAATATTTAAGTTATCCATTAATATGTACATTATTTTAGGAATCTAGACCTAGATATTTAATTGAAACCTTATTATGGGTAACTAAGCCATTTATTAAAGAAACTAACCTAAAAAGTATACATATTAAATTATTTAGTAGCTTTTCCCTTTTTTTAAGAACATTAATTATTTAGAGATTCACTTAACTTAACATCTTATTGGGTTAAAATACATGAAGATGAACAAAACATAAAATATGAGAAATATCAACGAATCAAATAATGAACTTAAACAATAATAAAAAAACTGAAATAAAGATTAAGTTTAAGAAATCGCAAACAATGAGATCAAGTTTGAACTAAACGACGAGGGGTACGGGTTGTTGGTGCCACTGTCATTGCGGCCACTGCTGCGGGCAGCGTGCCACCGCTGCTGGCTGTCGGCAGCACACCTCGGCTGCTCCTTCTTCAGTAATGGCGCGGCTTTCACGTTGGGTGATACAGGATTTCCACGAGCTTCAGTTTGGTGAGGACTCGTACCTCTTTTCTTCCTTATCCGAGACCAAGTATCCAAGAAAATAAAAGAGTAAAACTGAAAATATATGGAGACAAAATTTGGGTAAAAATACCTTCGAGAAACTACTTGTATTGCTCTTTAATTTTTGTGTTACAATTGCTTCTGCGTGTGATGTGAATGTGTAAAAAAATAATGTGTCTAATTACAATGGAATGAGGCCTATTTATAGGCTTCAAGAAACCCTAAATCAAAAACCTAAAAGCATATTCCCTACTTATGCTTAACATTATTGGAAAGGGAATAATGTCATTACTTGGGCATCAAACCCTTTTCTTACATTCAATATGAGTTAAAACAAATAGGGAAATGTCTAAACTTGAATTTAATTATAAATATTCTATAAAATAATAAAAAATTCGTAATAAACTCAAATTCTCGTATTGAACCCGTATACAGTTTTCTGCACGCGATGTCTTCAGTAAAACGAGCGTATCTTGAGCTCTTGGCGTTCGATTGAGGCGTTTCAAGATGCGTTAGAAAAGGTAACCAAAAGACAGTCAATACGTAAGAAGACACCCTGACCCGAAAACGCTTGGATCCTATAGGAAATTTACCGTGAGTCCACAGTGAGAATTCCTTACGCATCACTTGACTTTCCATACTTGTTGGACATGATCTCTTGTAATCTTCTCATATCTGATGTGACTAGGATCATGTGTGATCTGATTTTCTTGATAAGATCGATTCGTATTTAATCCCCTTTTCTTTGCTTGCAAGGCATGACCGATGATGTGGCGGCTTGGTAGGGATTCAGATAGAAAGAGTATTGCACAAGAAAAGCTAGAGTTTCTTTGCGTATGGGGCCTACTGTACATGGATTCTTTTTTGAGTTTTACATTTTATATATTTTTGAGCTCTTGTATCATATATACATGGGCGGACAAAATAGGTGACTACATGTTGCTTAGTGGTTTTAGGATTAGAAGGTGCTACTCACGTTCTTGTTAAGTCATTCATTTTATTTTGGAATTTTATGGTTGGCCTGTTTCTTAAAATAATGTGTCACATTCTCATACATCTTGTATATGGAAATTCAAATCGAAATTAAGTTGCCTCTTTTTCACACTCTATGGTGCACATCCGAACAATAACATCTCAGAATCAGTCTTGAGCTATATACTTATCTACTTAATCTTAAAGGTTCTACATTTTCCCGGCCATCTCAATCACTGATCATGTTCGTAATTCAAATCTTTTGCATTAGGATTATATCAAGTGTGTAAGTTTGTCTGGTGGTTTGGTGTACCTTTCATCTTAGAGGTTCTTTGTTTGAGCCTCCTCAAATACAATATTTTCTTAATTTTTCTCTAAAAAAAACTGACATCGTTTTGGCCTATATTAGGCATCAAAGTAACTATACCAAAACAACATTGTTTTACATTTAACAAGTCGTTAGAGTTTAACGGTCGTCTGCTTCGATTGAAGTCATAAATAAAGTTCAGTGGTATAATAGTATCATTGTAACCCCTAGACTCGCCTACACGATACATCGAATTATAGGAGGTCAGATTAGAGTCACAAGAGCGACACACAGTAAAAATCCACATAAAAATGTTTTTCTTTAAATACATTAAAAACTGTAAAAATAAACATATGTTTAAAATACCATTTCAGAAAATTATTTAAACATATAACAATAGTTCAAAAAATATATTATAGACACTAACATAAAACAATACACGACATACATGCTCGTTAATTGTAACAGTATCGTACTCCAAAAGCAACGCCGAGGGAACTTCAAACACTGATGTCGATTATTATACCATGATAGATTTCTTCTAACTTACGATGGTAAAAACAACATGAGCTTGGGAAAACTCAATAATACAGAACTACCAAATGATGCTGCTAGCACATGCAAGTATATGGTAAGCATAACATGTCATGATGTTCCGGGCAACAACAGACTCCAATTATGAATTGGATATTTCAGTGAAGCGATATATTTGAAGATAACATAATTGTTCTTTATTCAATCACTGAGTATCAGAAGGAAGGCATATAAACTGGAGAATCAGAAGAGAAATAAATTACTGAAGTTGAACCAGAGAGTTTAGTGTGTGTTCCAACAGTGCAAAGTTAACACATACAATGTAACAGTGCATTGAACATTTTATTTCACGGACACATAATAGTAGTAGTAAAGTTTATTTAAATTTCCTGTCTACCCTCCAACCAAACTCCAGTATGCAGTTCCCCAGAACTACATGTAGGGGATATTAACCCAAGCCCATTGGGCGTAGGTGCCATCTTAAGGGGATGCCTTAGGTCCAAAGCATAGGAACCTGAAACGGTAGAAATCACCCTAGCTGAAGCGTAGGAACCTGTAATGGTAGGAATCACCAGCCGAATTCGGGCTGAACCTGCGGTAACTTCATACTCTATCCCAAGTACCCTAGTAACAGTCTAGGCAGTAATTACAGAAATAACAGTAATTAGTAGTATGCTATAGTAATTAGTAATAACAATAAATGGTAGTAATCAATAGTAATCAATAATAACAGTAGATATAAAACAAACTTTAGTTTTTAGTGAAATAGTAACTAGAGAGCACGTTTTTCAGATCAAATACAGATGTATATTTTAGATAAATAAAAGTCATGATTCAGGTCATGAGACAATCTTGGGTTCAGAACAGAGAGAATATTCACGTGCACTTGGAACACACTAGATGGAACAATTTATTTCTCGGAGACACTTGGTATTTACAAAAAGAAAGAGGAAACACTGAACTTCTGACAATCCTGAACTTATTTCAGAAACAAGGTCTCTATTAAAAGGGGCTTGGTAACCAATGCCTCCAACCAGGCATTCGAGAATTGATACGATATGATCATTTAGGATATCAAATATATCAGGAATGTTCCGATCATTTTAGCCAACAAGGGCATTTTGGTTATTTGACTTCCAAGGCCAATGGGTAATTTAAACCCGAAGGGTAGAATGCTTATTAGTGATATCCACTACTTCTAGTAGTTTATCTGTCCTCCAAAATCCAATTGAACTAATCAAATCTCAACATTGTGGTACTTACCAAGTACCCGGATAAATACAACTTACGCGTGTTCAAGACATTTTACCGTCTGTATAGTATAGTTGAACATATCATTGATACTACTCAACATGAACGAGTCCCAATGGTCGAACACGTATTTATGCAATATTTTTTGGTCATTATGATATTCCAATCAATTCAGCCTCTTAATATTTCCAATCCTTTTTGTATTTCAAGCAATTCGTTACTTTACGCCACTTTGATTAATTCAGGCTTACAAATAATTTTCCTTAAATCTATCATCGGAGATTTATTCAGAATTCAAGAAAATCCAATTACTTTACAATCTCGAAGGTTTAAATCGTGTTACCATAAATTCCAAGAAATTTGAGGTTTTTAGATAAATCGGTTGTTTTAACAGATCTAGTGTAGATTTCTTGATCGATTTCACTGTCAAAGGTATTTTAGTCATTCTTATACCTTAAGGGCATTTTCATAATTTCATATCCAAATATTTTTACGATGAATCCTTCAACACTATTAATCAGGTTTGGAGATTAACTGCCATATTAATTATTTATTGAACTCTAGATCCGTCTGATTTATTAACCTTCTCATTCGAGTACTTCTATCTTATTTAGATTATCATACTTATATTTCGTATCTGATTTTATTTAAACTGAGTTAATACTATACTTCATCATATCTATGCATGAATTAACTAAATACTAACATGTTCATAAAGTATATAAGAGGTAGTAATGTATTACCTTGAATCCTTGCTATACCGGTCGACCCCTTGAAACAACATTCGAACTTTCTTAAACCTCAATTTGACATCCTCAACATCTCGTAAACAAGGAACTCTGAATACCAAAATAACTCAAAGCCGGTCGAAACTGGCGTGGCTCCGATGATGCTTCGAACGGTATCGGTCTGGTGATCGGTGACTTGGGTTTTCTCGCCTCGGGACGAGGAGTTCACCATGGTGACGACGTATCGAATGGAGGGTTGAGGTGACCGAAATCGGTGAAGAATAATGGTAAAGATTCAAGGGTTTTTGGCAAAACTTTGACTGAATTTTCAACGTGAATAGCTGTGTTTCGACGCGAGTTATGACCGTGGCTTGGTTGGGGGTGAAATGGTGATTCTGATGGGTAGGGCGGTGGTTCAGATCGGACGTTAGACAGGGTTTGGTGGTTGTGAAGGTGAATGGTCTAGAAGACTTAAATTTTTTGGGTGTTTGCTTCAGATCTGAAATGGGCATTCAATGCGGTTGGTGGGTAACAAATATGTAGGTGGTTGGTATATCAGATTATTTTATTTTCAGATATCCTAAAACAATGGTTTAAAACTATATTGGAGCATAATAAGACGAGAAAGAGCCTTAGCTCAGTTGGTTAAAGCACGGGCTCACCAAGTAGGGGTCAAGGGTTCAAACGCCATAAACCTCCATTACTCATTTCATTCATCATTTTTTATTATCTTATTATTTTAGGGGTGTTACAACTTTCTCCCCCCTAAAAATATTTTGTCCTCGAAATTTACCTGAGTCAAACAGATGTGAGGGTTACCCCCTTTTTGATTTCTCAGTCTTCCAACTAGCTTCTGCGGGTTACGATTACGCTAATAAACCATAACCATCAAGATACGTCTATTCAGAATTCTCATGTCATGATCTAAAATCTGTACGAGATCTTCATTAGAAGACAGATCTGGTCTCTTTTTCATATCCCTAATCTGAATAATATAACTCAAATTTGGGTGGTGTTATCTCAACAAATTTACGTGAAATCATCATGTATACAGCTAAGCTGGGGAACCGACTCAAGCTGATAAGCTATATGTCCAACTCTCTTTAGAATATGATACATGTCAAATAATCTATGACTTATTTTACCCTTAAGTCCAAATCTTAGTATTGTCTCATACAAAGCTACTTGAAAAATACCTAAATTCCAACACTGAACTCAATGCCACCATCCTTTAGATTAACATAAGACTTTTGTTTGTCATGATCTCACTTAGGCAATCGCAAATAGATTTTAGCCAATTAGATAACGAAAAATAGCTTACTCAATCACTTAAATAAATATAACCTTTGAAGACCATATCTTATACATTCAGTTACAAAACACAGCGGTCAATGCTGGGTACCAACATAAACTTTACGTGATTAACATACAAAAATTTGTTATTTAACTCAAGAATTTGTATCCAACATAACCGAAGTTGTGGGCCGATATAAATTTCTTACTTACAACACAACACTCAGACATAACTATTGAATTCAAATATAATAGAATCACTTCAGGATTTACACTTGCACAACGCAAGTGAACACCTTTTAGTTTCATAAACTTTCTATCCACTTTCCATCAGAATATTCTCAAACATAATCATTATCACCGAATTACCTTACATGTAATCTTATATCGATTAGCTCACATAATCAAGCATTTATTCTCAATCTGAATTAGATCTTCACTTTCACAAGCATCAACTATAACATCCCGAAAATCGGCCTAGTCAAAATTGGGTTTCGATAATTAGAAACCCTACAGCGAGAAGCATAAATATTGTATTGTTATTGATTATATGGATTAGTTTCATCGATAATGGACCTTAAAATGATTCCAATGTTTAGTAAGGACCTTATTGGAATGTTTGAATTTTGAAAATTAGCTAGGCGTATCGATACAGTAAGACATGTATCGGTACGATCCAACTGTTTTCTAACTAACTTACCGAACTTGAGCCATCCATATCGATACAAGCTATAGGTGTATTGATACGGGTCCCTATTAAAATCTATTTTAGTGACCAAATTGCAAGGATTGAAAGTTTGGGGCTGAGTCACCTCCTTGGCTGTCATCCCGCGTGATATTAATCATATTTTGTCTTAAAAAGATGACACCTTGATAGTTATAATTTCTATCCAATTTTGGGGAAGTGGAAATTCATAGTTTAAGCTTTCCTTTACCTAAGGGAAAGCTTCTCATTGGCCCTTTTGGAAGGTAGGAGATGTATAGAGATTTTAGTTCCTTAAAATGAATAGAAAAAAAAGCTCTCATCTTTGTATTGCTTTCACCATAACCAAATCCCACCATTTGTCTTAAAACAAGTACACATCTCTATTGTTGCTTTCTTCACCAAGCTTAAGCACACACCTCTCCAATTGAACCCCTTAAGCTTAAGCTTCCTTTGTTTCAAAAGCTTCAATCCATAGCTATCAATTGACTCGAGAATTGGAGAAAGCTAGCCCATCGTCTCCAACACAAGCTAGGAATAAAGAGATCATCATCCGAGAGCTGTAGGAGCTTCGAAAGTAAGCTGAGTGTAGTCTGAGTCTTAGGATTAGGCTAGGTTCCTTTCCCGATTCCATTGTCATTGTATATAGCATTACTAATGTTGTTACTAAGGGATTTCACATCGAGCCACTTAGTTGGTGTTATTGGTAAGCATCGATAAGTATAGTATCGAGTATCAGATATCGGTATTATCATAGTCATTGTTATTGATCATCGCCATCGGTCTCGTCATCATTATCATCATTGAATTAGAGACACATTGAACATTGGTCATGGGTCATTGTCATTGTTATTGTTATAGTCATTGTCATTGAGCATGGTTAACAACATAGTCATTTTCATTGAAGCATGGTAAACGAAGTATTGATTGTTGTTATTGTCATTGAGATCATTGAATAGTGTCAATGATACTGTTATTGCTATTGAACATTGTTACTGAATCATTGGATTATTGTGCTATTGGGCCATTAAATCATTAAACTACCGAATCATTGAATCATTGCCCTATTGACTTATTGACAAAGACTATTGGAGCCAAGGCTCACTCTTGACATAAGAAATGCTTAATATGAAAGTCCCTGGACACCTTGGCACAATACTTGATATATACATTGGGACTACGGTCCATGAGCTACGGCTCAAGGGTGACAACCCTAGACGAGGAAAAGGTTCAGTTGGAGAGAGTATGGGCACTAGAAGCATTGAATTATTGATACCATGTTGATACAAGCCATTGCTTTATGCTTTGAGCTTGCTTTACACCGAATCATTGATATTGGTGTCCAATGGTGATCCAAGGCGAATGATGTTAAGAGATTAAATAAGACATTAAGAAAACTATCGCTATTGATAAACATGTTATTGAGCTTGGATATGATAATGATTGTTGCTATAGTATTGATCATGGTTGTATTGATGTTGAATGTTTCTATTGATAATTGCCTTTATGTAGTGATATTGCATAGTTTCCTATTGAGACACATGTTCATGCTATAAATGCCAATGATGATATTGAAGCATGTTACATCATATATTTTGTTATGGCTACCTCACTTAGACTAAGTAAGTCTAATGCATTCATCTTCCACATTCCAGGTTAAAAAAGTATATCGATTAAGATCAGAGCTAGTTGGAAGTTCAGCAAGTCACCACAAATTTAGAGTAATGTGTTTTGTTCTTATGAACTCCTAGAATGGTGGAAAAGTAGTTAAACTAGTTGAATATGGTATGTTTGATATGTGTGTTTTTGCCTATGTTATGTATAGGTCTTAAAGGCCCTAAATGACACTTTGGTTTTGGTTAAAAATGGCTAAAATGGCATATTTGGCTTAAAGAGGTGAAAAGTTAGTAAATGGATTAATATTGACCGGAAAATTGGTATGTTAGCAGATTAAATGATTATAAACTTTTTGTTAAAGTTTCATTGCATTTGGACATCGCTTGATAGGTTAATTCGAGTAAAAACCAAATAATATATGTCATTAAAGCACAAGTGTATGGATACAGGTCAAGATATATCGATACGGCCTTGCATATTTAGACTTGGTAAAACAGAGCATATCGATACACAAAAGGGGGTGTATCGATACGGATCTTGGCAGTGAGGTATTGGAAATAAATTGTAACGATACGGCCTTAGGGTGTATCGAAATTGGTCAACCTTGGTCAACTTGTACCGATACAGGTGATGACGTATCGATACGAGATTTGGGTAGAGTCAAAAGATGATGTGATTTATGTGTAACCGTATTGATACAACACCATGGTGTATCGATACGGTGGTATTTAATTCTATTAAAAGACATTGAGTGCAGTTTTTAAAATGTCTACAGAATGGTCACTGAATATTGCATGGTTTAATTGGATAGGTAAATGTTATCGGAATGACACGAAACTTTACAAGCTTACTATTATTGCATTGAATTTCATTGTGGTACTATTAATTACTAAAAAGGACCCCTAAATTAACGGTTTTATAGTCTGGTCCCTAAAACTTATAAAAAGTTATAAATTGGTCCTAATTGATGAATTATTGTTTCACATTGAACAAATTGGACAAATGCCTATACTTGGTAATGTTTGAAGAATATAATATCGATTGAATGTTAATCATTATTGAAATTTTATAGTACAGATCACCACACCATTCACCGATAGCACACTTTGACTCGGTTCTCAACCAGGCCGGGAAGGGGGTGTTACATCAACCATTTCAGGTACTTCATCCATATTCAAATCCATCAAGTTAATCCAAACCACATACGAACGTTGCATGCATTCCTTGTTAGTACAAATTGAGATATAGAAGACAAAATACTTAGATTCACTTATTTTAGGAAAATGATTCGACATCAGAGCTCTGGTTCAGAAGAGTATGGTTATGATCTAGGGCATGCATAGACCAGACACCCTATGATAGAGATTGGCAGATCTACCTAAAAAGACGTAACTCTAAGCTTTGATACCACTAAATGTAACCCTCCCACAATAAAAATCCACATAAAAAATGTTTTCCTTTAAATACATTAAAAACTGCAAAATAAACTTATGTTTAAGATACCATTTCAAAAAATTATTTAAACATTTAACAGTAGTTCAGAAAATATATTACAAACACTAGCATAAAACAATACACGACATATATGCCCGCTAACTCTACCAGTCTCGTACTTCAAAAGCAACGCCGAGGGAACTCCAAACACTGATTTTGATTACTATACCATAATAGATTTCTTTTAACCTATGATGGTAAAAACAACATGAGCTTGGGAAAGTTCAATAATACAGAACTACCAAATGATGCTGCAAGCACATGCATATATATGGCAAGCATAACATGTCATGATGTTTCGGGCAACACTGGACTCCAATTATGAATTGGATATTTCAGTGGAGCGATATATTTGAAGATAACAGAATTATTCTTTATTCAATCACTGAGTACCAGATGGGAGGCATATAGACCGGAGAATTAGAAAAGAAATAGATTACGGAAGTTGAACTAGAAAGTTTAGTGTGTGTTCCAACAGTGAAAACTTAACACATACAATGTAACAGTGCAGTGAACATTTTATTTCACGAACACATAATAGTAGTAGTAAAGTTTATTTAAATTTCATATCTACCCTCCAACCAAACTCCAATATGCAGTACCTCAAAACTGCATATAGGGGGCATTAACCCAAGCCCATTGGGCGTAGGTGCTGTTGCGCGTAATAAGTGCTACGCAATTGTGCAAGTATACACGTCGCAAGTTATAGTATAAAAGATATCGTCTCCACAGGGATTGGTGCCACTTCAAGAATCTAGTCTCTTAATCTTTGTAAAAAGTAAAAACACAAGTGAAGGATTATAGAAGTTTTAACTAATAACTAATCTAGAAAGCAATTAAGTAAAAGAAAAGATGAATTCGAATGAGAGAGATAGGCTAGGTTATCGTGAGTTGAGGTGTGATAGCCGATTGGATTGTCTTGGTAAAAGAGTGCATGGGCAACTCAGTTGCCGTGGCGACTTTTTGCACAACGGGTTGCCTTGGCAACTAATTGATGGTTGCTTGGGCGACTAGTTGGGCAACTACTTGGGCGATCGGGCAGCAACTTCAAGGTTCGGCGGAGCGTTCTTCAATGGTTTCTTCTTATCCCTAAGTCGAAACTCTAGCTACTTGTGCATGCCTTGATAATACATCCCTGCGTGAATCAAGGGTGAACAACAACCAATCTCGCGCTCCTCTTAGCCGTTGAAATCCTTAACTTATTCCTAAGCCGGATTAATCTTCACCATCATTGGATTGCATAAAGATCATATTCATTCGTTTCTTGAATCTAACTCTCCCGATATTAGATAAATGGATGAAATCACGAGATCCTCTCCCAATTCACTCGCAAACAATAATAAGAATCAAGAATGAATAAACCTTGAAATAGAAAAGTGCAAACTCTTATTACCTAAACAAAAACCAATAGTTTCTCACAACCACAAAAAACACAATAACCATAGCCAAGTAAATTTAGTTCATGGCTAGGTTCCAAAGAAACACAAGATAAACAATCCCTAGCATGAACCCAATCGAACAAGGAAGAAAAGATGAAGCTTGTCGAAAATTCCTTGCCCTAGATGCTTGCCGAAAATTCCCCTGCTTCCTCTCTTGGAGTTGTCGAAATTACTCTTGCTCTCCCCCTTGATCTTGTCGAAATCTCCTTGGTATTTATAGGGCTAGGCCAAAGTCCTTCTTTGAGGAGGAGTTTGAGTTGGAATTAAATTATCTTTAAAGAATATAATTCTTTATTATAATTTTATTCCTATTAGAACTTCTCCTATCCTCTTGGAATTTAATTCTTCTTTAATCTCTGCATGGCAATCAAATTCCTTTGGGCTTGGGCCTTGCTCCATGTCATCTTGGGCTTGTAAAGTCATGAATTTCGACATCCATATTGCTTTTAGTCTTTGTCGACAAATGCCATGGCAACTGGCTTGGCGTCTCCTTCATGCACTGCCCTGGCAACTAGCTCGGCATTGCTTTGGCAAGTGATCCTGCACATACACACACAAAAACACACCAAAGCAGCATCTATTTCACAAAAATCACCAAGTTATGTAATCAAGTTCAACGTTTGAAGGAAACATGGATTAATGCATGAATGGCTAACTATGCGACTAATATGAGCCTAAGTCTAACAATAATATGAGTAAAAGGGTAAGAAAAAATAGTACTTTTGAACACTTATCACACCCCCAAACTCGAACTATTGCTTGTCCTCAAGCAATGCAAACTCATAATTACCTCGCCAAGACTTCAAATTTTCACAAACTTAGCTTTGAGCTTGATTTCAATTCTCAACCGGGCACAAAGTATGATTGGCTTTTTATTTTTGTAAAACGAGGAGTTACTCGGAATCAAACTATAATGCTTGTGCGTGTGTGCGGAGTTGTGTGCAAGTTGATTTTTCGGATTCTATGCAAACAAGTAGGTTTTCAAATTACTTCATTGGGTTCTTTTTAACTTGTTTTAACTAGAGCCAATTTGGGCACCTCTAGTGTTTTATTTTTAGTTTTCTTAAGTTAATTTAATCGACTAGAGCGGTTTGGGCACCTCTAGTAAAAAAAAAATTTTAACGCCTCCTAGAGCAGTTTGGGCACCTCTAGTGATCAATTTTTTTAGTATATGCTAGAGCCAATTTCGGGCACCTCTAGCATTCATCCAATTTTTTTATTCTAATCCCCAATTAGTTAATTATCAACCTAAGTTTACTAGAACTCCTTAAATCAATCAAACCACAACAGTGTTTCATCAAATTTAGCATCATAGTAAAATTCTAAGTTTTTCATGGTTATCCTAGAATAAAAATTCTATCAATTAAGTGCATTGGTAAAGTCATCATTGAATCTTCATCAAATCTAAGCAATTTTTGTTCCAATTAAAGGCATGGCAAGCAATTTATGTATCCTAAATGTAATGCTTAAGATTAATGTAACTAAACATGGTAATTACTAATAACAATCCCCCCCAAACTCGAGTGAGGCATTGTCCTCAATGCATGCATAAAAATAACGAAAAATAAAAATAAAAATAAAATGCATACGAGGACTTACTCCGAGAGTTCGTCATCGTAGATGATTAGTTTCCTTCTTGTTGGCGTCTTGATTTTCTTGCTTGAACGTGATGGTTGTTTTCTTGTTGCCGGGATGTCTTCAGCTTTGGTTGCCGTGGCATCAGCTTGTGCATGCATGAAGTAAGTTGCCGCGGCATCTTCTTCATTGGTTGTCGGGGCAAGGATCTTGGCAGTAAATTTCCTTAGCATAGTAGTTGTGAGTCTTGTTGTGAAAAAGAAAATAAAGAAAACCTGAAAACTAAAGATAATGAAGAAAAAATAAAATATCTCCTAAAAATAAAAATAAAAATAAAAATAAAAAGAAAAAGGAAATACTGAGAGGAGAGCATGCTCATGCATCTCCTAAGTTGACCACTTCCTTGTTACGTTCCACATGGGCACCATTGTAGTGCTTCAATCTTTGTCCATTAACTTTGAATTCATGGTTGTCAGAGATGGACTTGATTATCACAGCACCATGGGAGAATGGTTTGACGACTTCAAATGGTCCCGACCATCTTGATTTCAGCTTTCCCGGGAAAAGTTTTAGCCGAGAATTGAATAGGAGAACTAGTTGCCCTGGCGTGAATTGCCGTGGCAATAGTTTCTTGTCGTGCCATCGCTTTGTTTTCTCCTTGTAGATTCGTGCATTGTTATAGGCGAGTGCACGAAATTCTTCTATCTCATTGAGATCCATCAAGCGCTTTTGTCCGCACTTTCCCAATCCATATTCACGGTCTTGATTGCCCAGTACGCCTTGTGCTCGATTTCCACCGGTAGATGACATGTTTTACCATAGACAAGCCGGAAGGGGGACATACCTAATGGTGTTTTGAATGCAGTGCGATATGCCCAAAGTGCGTCATCTAGTCTTAATGACCAATCCTTCCTTGAGGGATTTACAACTTTCTCGAGTATTCCCTTCAACTCCCGGTTGGAAATTTCTGCTTGCCCGTTGGTTTGTGGGTGATATGCCGTGGCGATCTTGTGTGATATGCCGAAGCGTTGCAACATCTTGGCAATTAGTCTGTTGTCAAAATGCTTGCCCCCGTCGCTGATAATTGCTCTCGGCATCCCAAACCGTGTAAATATGTTTTTCTGCAGGAATCGTTGCACGGTCTTGGAATCGTCGTTGGGAACTGCAGCTGCCTCTACCCATTTAGACACATAGTCGACGGCGAGTAAGATGTAGAGGTTGCCGAATGAAGATGGGAAAGGTCCCATAAAATCGATCCCCCATACATCGAACAGTTCCACCTCGATGATGTTCTGGAGTGGCATCTCATGTCGTCTAGAGATATTGCCCGTCCTCTGGAAACGATCACATTGCTTGTAAAAGTTCTGGGCATCTTTGTACAATGTTGGCCAATACAAACCGGATTGCAAGACTTTGGCCGCGGTACGAGTTCCTCCAAAATGTCCTCCATAGGGTGAAGAATGGCATTGCCGGAGTACATTCTGTTGCTCTTCTTCAGGGACACATCGACGTATAACCTGATCTGCACATTGTTTAAACAACAGAGGCTCGTCCCAAAAGTAATGCTTAGCATCATGGCGGAACCGCTTCTTCCCTTGGTGAGTAATGCCATACGGAAAAATACCACAAACAAGGAAGTTAACTAAATCTGCGTACCAGGGTATTGCCGGGGCATGTGCTGCCGTAGTGTCTTCTCCCAAAATTGCCGAGGCGTGCTCGTCAAAGACTGCTGCGGCGTCGAGAGTTGCCGAGGCGTGTGCTTCCATGGTTGCCGAGGCGTCATGGGCTGTCGAGGCGTCAAGGGTTGCCGAGGCGATTAGAATTTGTTCATCCGGGAATGCATCGCATATCTCTAGATCCGCGTCCTCTTCCCTATTGCGTTCCAAACGTGATAAGTGATCGGCCACTTGATTTTCTGTTCCTTTCCTGTCCTTAATTTCAATATCAAATTCTTGTAAAAGTAATATCCAACGAATCAAACGAGGTTTAGCATCCTTTTTAGCAAATAAGTATTTGATTGCCGAATGGTCCGTATGAACAATTACCTTTGTACCAATTAAATAGGATCGGAACTTGTCAAATGCGAAAACTACAGCTAGTAACTCTTTCTCCGTTGTTGTGTAATTCACTTGAGCATCGTTAAGAGTTTTACTAGCGTAGTATATCACATGGAAGGTCTTACGTGCGTTGGCCTAGGACTGCTCATACCGCGAAATCACTTGCATCACACATGAGCTCAAAAGGTAGCGCCCAACTGGTGGAACAACAATGGGTGCCGAGGCAAGCTTTTTCTTTAGGGTTTCAAATGCTTGAGTGCAAGAATCATCAAAATCAAGACTTTATCCTGTTCAAGCAGATTACACAAAGGTTTAGTGATTTTAGAAAAGTTATGAATGAACCTCCTGTAAAAACTTGCATGTCCGAGAAAACTTGAATTCCTTTAACCGAATTTGGTGGGGTAATCTCTCGATCACGTCCACCTTGGCTTTGTCTACTTCAATTCCCTTGGATGAAATCTTGTGGCCGAGCACTATTCCTTCATCTACCATAAAGTGGCATTTCTCCCAATTGAGGACTAAGTCCGTTTCTTCGCATCTTGCTAACACCCTCTCTAAATTGCCGAGACAGCCGTCGAAGTCATTACCAAAAATCGAAAAATCATCCATGAAGATCTCAAGGAAGTCTTCGACCATGTCTGAAAAGAGCGCCATCATGCATCTTTGGAAGGTTGCCGGGGCGTTACACAATCCGAACGGCATCCTTCGGAAGGCATAAGTACCGTAGGGGCATGTGAAGGTTGTCTTTTCTTGATCTTCTGGTGCTATGGCAATCTAATTGTAACCTGAATAACCATCAAGAAAACAATAAAAGGGTTTACCTGCAAGACGGTCAAGCATTTGATCAATAAAGGGTAATGGGAAGTGATCTTCCCTAGTGGCTTTGTTTAGCTTTCGATAGTCCATACAAACCCTCCAACCGGTCACAGTCCTGGTTGGGATAAGTTCATTATTTTCATTGCTTACCACCGTTATATACCTCCTTTTTCGGCACACATTGTACCGGACTTACCCACGTACTTATCGGAGATAGGGTATATAATGCCGGCGTCAAGCCACTTGATGATTTCTTTCATTACAACCCCTTTCATGGCATGATTCAGTCTCCTCTGGGCCTCAATTGAAGGTTTGTGGTCATCTTCCAACAAGATCTTGTGCATGCACACCACCGGGCTAATTCCCTTCAAGTCGGCAATTGTCCACCCTATTGCCTTTTTATGTAGCTTCAACATGTTGATCAGCTTCTTTTCCTGCTCAGGCTGTAACTTAGAAGAAATAATTACAGGTAATGTATTATCGATCCCTAAGTATACATATTTCAGTTTTGCTCGCAATTGTTTCAACTCAAGAATTGGTGGATTTTCGATAGAGGGTTTTTCGATCTTACCTTCCTTACCTGAGTAGTCCAGTGGTTCAAAGTATGTACCTGGTCGATTGACTAGCCAATTTGCCTCTTCTGGTTGTTCCTCATCGACCGGCTCTTCATACTCCTCAGGTTCCTCTTGATCGGCAATGTAGTTGCCGAGGCAACTAAATTCCTCATCGGTTAAACTTTGCCGTGGCATGAAGTAGTTGGCATTCTTCTGGATCATCGGCATGCCTTAGTGTTTGGAACACATTTAGTTTTACCTGCTGGTCATTCACCCTCATTGTGAGTTCTCCCTTTTCAACATCAATCAAAGTTCTCCCTGTCGCTAGGAATGGTCTTCCGAGAATGATAGGCGCATGCTCATCTGCTTCACAATCCAAAACAATAAAGTCAGCGGGAAAAATAAATTTATCAACTTTTACCAGTATGTCCTCGATTTTTCCCTCTGGATGCACATAGGATCTGTCATGGCATTAGTCAGTAGCATAATGTTGTAGGTCTTGCCTTCCCGATTCCTAGTTTCTGGAAAACCGATTTAGGCATCAAGTTTATGCTAGCCCCTAGGTCGCATAGTGCTTTCCCGACATAGTGATTTCCAATAGAACAGGGTATTGTGAAACTTCCGGGATCCTTCAACTTGGGCGGCATACGACAGCAACATTGCCATGCATCCTTACATTGCGGCAATTGTTTCAAACTCTCCTAGCCTTGTTCTCTTGGACACAATGTCTTTAAGAAACTTGGCATAGTTTGGCATTTGTTCAATTGCTTCCACCAATGGCAAGTTGATGTGGACTTGCTTTAGGATATCAAGAAACTTCTTGAATTGGTATTCTTGCTTTTGTCGCTTCAACCTTTGTGGGAATGGTGGTGGAAGTCAGATATCTTTGATCTTTTCATTGGTTTGAAACCTGATTGACGGCATTACAGGGACATCTGGAGTTGCCGATGTGTTACCAACTGGGGTTGCCGAGGCGTGCTTATCGCAAGTTGCCGAGGCGTCATCGGTTGCCGAGGCATGCTTATTGCCGGTTGCCGCAGCAATTCCTGGTTCAGCATCTGAGACTTTGCCGCTAGGTTCGTCTTGATCTTTTTGTGGAGTTTTGTTTGACGAGCGGGTTTGAACCTCTCTACGTTGTTGGCCACTACTGGTGGTGATTGCCTTACATTGCTCATGGCAGTTCCTCTTGCGACTTCAGTATCGCTAGGTAAACCTCCTTGTGGTCTAGTGTTGATTTTGAGCAAATTGTCCGACTTGATTTTCCAATGATTTGATTGCCGCCTCTTGGTTTTGCAATCTCATCTCGGTCCTGTTAATAAAAGCATCAGTTCTTTTTATGAAATTACTATTCTCAGCCATATAAGATTCAGTTTTCATCATAAAAGCATTTAGAGAATTTTCCAAAGAACTAGATGTCGTCGGTTGTTGCCGCGGCATCCGTGGCATATTCTTTGGAATCCCGATGCTTGTGCATTCTGATTGTTCTGGTTTAGAGCATTGTTGGGATTACTCCATGAAAAATTCGGTGCTTCTTCCAAGCTGGATTGTATGTATTTGACATCATGTTGTTGCCCGGATTGTAATTCCCCACATAGAAGCTAGATTCCGGATTCTGCATACATTCAGAAGAATTATGGTTATCACCACATAACTCACAAAAAGAATCCATTACCTTGACTTCATGTGTGTTGCTTGGTTTTTGCATGTTTTGGACCATCTTGGTTAAAGCGGCCAATTGTGCCGAAATTGAATCTGATGATCCTAGTTCATGTATTGTGGCTTGGCGTCTAACTCCTCCTCTTCTAGTAGATGGGAATTGATAATCATTCTTGGCCAGCCTGTTTAAAATTTGCATTGCTTCTTCCGGTGACTTATCTAGGAGTATGTCGTTTGCCGAGGCGTCTAGCATCATCCTTGTTGGTGTATTCACGGCATTGTAAAACATTGTTACTTGAGTCCACACCGGGAATCCGTGTAAAGGGCATTTGTGTAAAAGTTCTCTATACCGCTCCCAAGCCTCGTACATGGATTCATCATCTGCCTGCCGAAAAGAAGTAATGTCGTTACGAAGCTTATCAGTTAAATTTGTAGGATTAAATCTAGCAAGGAAATCACGACAAAGATCAGTCCAAGATGCTATGGATCCCGCAGAATGCTATTTAGCCATGCTTTTGCCCTATCCTCAGTGAATAGGGAATAATCTTAATCGTAAGACATCGGGGTGACTCGTGTATCTTGAACGAGTTGCAAATCTCGAGGAAAGATTTCAGATGTTGTCGTGCATCTTGATTCTTTGAGCCACCAAATTGACCTATTGTGTTGATCATATTAAACATTACCGGTTTCAACTCAAAGTGGTCGGCTTCAATTTCGGTGCGACAACTCCCGGGTTAAGTCCATCAAGATCTTCTTCAAGATAGTCTCGAATAGTTCTGTTTCGTGCAAGAATCACTCCTCCTCCCGCTCGAACATCTTGATTCATATTGCCGTCTTGATTTGCCATTGCTTCTCTTATCCTTTGTCTAAGTCTTTGTAAGGTTCGTTCGATTTACTGGATCAAAGGGATATTCGTGAAGTCGGTCTCGCCCTGGTCATATACCAATGCAAAACCAAAGTTTGTTAGCCCTTTGAATTTTAAACAAGAAAAATAAAAGAAAGTGCAAGAAAGTAAAAACAAAGTCGCTATTGCCAATCCCCGGCAACGGCGCCAAAAACTTGTTGCGCGTAATAAGTGCTACGCAATTGTGCAAGTATACAAGTCGCAAGTTATAGTATAAAAGATATCGTCTCCACAGGGATTGGTGCCACTTCAAGAATCTAGTCTCTTGCAATTGTAAAAAGTAAAAACACAAGTGAAGGATTATAGAAGTTTTAACTAATAACTAATCTAGAAATCAATTAAGTAAAAGAAAAGATGAATTCGAATGAGAGAGATAGGCTAGGTTATCGTGAGTTGAGGTGTGATAGCCGATTGGATTGTCTTGGTAAAAGAGTGCATGGGCAACTCAGTTGCCGTGGCGACTTGCACAACGTGGTTGCCTTGGTAACTAATTGATGGTTGCTTGGGCGACTAGTTGGGCAACTACTTGGGCGACTGGGCAGCAACTTCAAGGTTCGGCGGAGCGTTCTTCAATGGTTTCTTCTTATCCCTAAGTCGAAACTCTAGCTACTTGTGCATGCCTTGATAATACATCCCTGCGTGAATCAAGGGTGAACAACAACCAATCTCGCTCCTCTTAGCCGTTGAAATCCTTAACTTATTCCTAAGCCGGATTAATCTTCACCATCATTGATTGCATAAAGATCATATTCATTCGTTTCTTGAATCTAACTCTCCCGATATTAGATAAATGGATGAAATCACGAGATCCTCTCCCAATTCACTGCAAAACAATAATAAGAATCAAGAATGAATAAACCTTGAAATAGAAAAGTGCAAACTCTTATTACCTAAACAAAAACCAATAGTTTCTCACAACCACAAAACACAATAACCATAGCCAAGTAAATTTAGTTCATGGCTAGGTTCCAAAGAAACACAAGATAAACAATCCCTAGCATGAACCCAATCGAACAAGGAAGAAAAGATGAAGCTTGTCGAAAATTCCTTGCCCTAGATGCTTGCCGAAAATTCCCCTGCTTCCTCTCTTGGAGTTGTCGAAATTACTCTTGCTCTCCCCCTTGATCTTGTCGAAATCTCCTTGGTATTTATAGGGCTAGGCCAAAGTCCTTCTTTGAGGAGGAGTTTGAGTTGGAATTAAATTATCTTTAAAGAATATAATTCTTTATTATAATTTTATTCCTATTAGAACTTCTCCTATCCTCTTGGAATTTAATTCTTCTTTAATCTCTGCATGGCAATCAAATTCCTTTGGGCTTGGGCCTTGCTCCATGTCATCTTGGGCTTGTAAAGTCATGAATTTCGACATCCATATTGCTTTTAGTCTTTGTCGACAAATGCCATGGCAATCGGCTGCGTCTCCTTCATGCACTGCCCTGGCAACTAGCTCGGCATTGCTTTGGCAAGTGATCCTGCACATACACACACAAAAACACACCAAAGCAGCATCTATTTCCACAAAAAATCACCAAGTTATGTAATCAAGTTCAACGTTTGAAGGAAACACGGATTAATGCATGAATGGCTAACTATGCGACTAATATGAGCCTAAGTCTAACAATAATATGAGTAAAAAGGGTAAGAAAAATAGTACTTTTGAACACTTATCAGGTGCCATCATAAGTGGACACCTTAGGTCCGATAAGAATCGCCCTAGCCGAAGCGTAGGAACCTGTAACCGTAGAAATCACCAGCCGGATTAGGGCTGAACCTACGGTAAATTCATACTCTATCCCAAGTACCCCAGTAACAATCTAGGTAGTAATTATAGAAATAACAATAATCAGTAGTATGTAGTAGTAATCAGTAATAACAGTAATCAGTAATAACAGTAGATATAAAACAAACTTTAGTTTTTAGTGAAACAGTAACCATAAAGCACATTTTTCAGATCAGATACAGCGGTATATTTTAGACAAATAAATGTCATGATTCAGATCAGTAGATAGTCTTGGGTTCAGAACGGAAAGAATATTCACGTGCACTTGGAACACACTAAATAGAACAATTTATTTCTTGGAGACACTTGGTATTTACAAATAGAAAAAGAAAACACTAAACTTCTAACAATCCTAAACTGATTTTAGAAATAATGTCCCTATTAGAAAGGGCTTCGTAACTAACGCCTCAAACCAGGCATTCAAGAATTAATACGATACGATCATTTATGATATCAAATATATCAAGAATGTTCTGATCATTTTAGCCAACAAGAGAATTTTGGTTATTTGACTTCCAAGGCCATAGGGTAATTTAACCCCAAAAGGTAGAACGATTATTAGCGGTATCCCCTACTTCTAGCAGTTTATCTGTCCTCCAAAATCCAATTGAATTAATCAAATCTCAACATTGTGGTACTTACCATGGACTCAGATAAATACATTTTATGTGTGTTCAAGACACTGTACCGTCTGTATAGTATATTTGAACAGATCATTGGCACTACTCAACATGAACGAGTCCCAACGGTCGAACACGCATTTATACAATATTTTTTTATTATTGCAACAGTATCAAGAACGACTGGCATTCGCTTGCCAAGCTTCAAACACATATGGGCATTATAGTTATTGGAACTTTACCGATATTTTCAAGATTTTAAAAGCTTTCACTTATCTCAAATCTCATAGGTATTTCATTCATTTAAGTACTCGATGGTGTTTCAATCATTCAAGCACTTTCATTACTTCCAAACAATTCATTCATTTCAGAACTCGAGGGTGTATCCATCATTCAAGTTAATTTGGAAATTTTCGGTGCCCGAGGGTACATCTGTCTTTTTGGTCATTACGGTCAATTCAACCTCTTAATGTTTCCAATCCTTTTTGTATTTCAAGCAATTCACTACTTTACACCACTTTGATTAATTCAGGCTTACAAATAATTTTTTGTAAATCTATCATCAGTGATTTATTCAGAATTTAAGAAAATTCAAGTACTTTACAATCTCGAAGGTTTAAATCTTGTTACCATAACTTCCAAGAAATTCAAGGTTTTTAGATGAATCGATTGTTTTACCAGATCTAGTGTAGATTTCTTAATCGCTTCACTGTAAAGGTATTTTAGTCATTCTAATACCTCAAGGGCATTTTCATAATTTCATATCCAAATATTTTGACGATGAATCCTTCAACACTATTAATCAGGTTTGGAGATTTACTACCGTATTAATTATTTATTGAACTCCAGATCCTTCCAATTTATTAACTTTCTCATTCGAGTATTTCAATCTTATCTAGATTATCATACTTCTATTTCGCATCTGATTTGATTTAAGCCGAGTTAACAGTACACTTCATCATAACTATGCATGCATTAACCGAATACCAACATGTTCATAAAGCATACAAGAGGTAGTAATGTATTACCTTGAATCCTTGCTATACCGGTTAACCCCTTGAAACGACATTTGAACTCTCTCGAACCTGAATTTGACGTCCTCAACATCTTGTATACAAGGAATTCTGAATACAATAATGACCCAAATCTGGTCAAAACTGGCATGATTTCGACAAGGCTCCGAACGGTGTCGGTCTAGTGATCGGTGACTTGGGTTTTCTCGCCTCAAGACGAGGAGTTCACCGGTGGTGACTGCGTCTCGAACGGAGGGTCTAGGTGGTCGAAACCGGTGAAGAACAACGACAAAGATTCAAGGGTTTTTGACGAAGCTTCGACTGGATTTTCACAGCGAACAACTGTTTTCGACGCGAGTGGCGGCCGTGGCTTGGTTGGGGGTAAAGCGGCGATTTCGATGGGTAGGGCAGTGGAGGTCACGGCGGTGCGGTGGTACAGATCGGACGCCAGACGAGGTTTGGTGGTTGGGAAGGTGAAGGGTTTGGAAGACTTGAATTTTTTTGGGTGTTTACTTTAGATCTGAAATGGGCATTCAATGCGGTTGGTGGGTAACAAATATGTGGGTGGTTGGTATATCAGATTATTATTTTATTTTCAGATATCCTAAAACAATGGTTTAAAACTATATTGGAGCATAGTAAAATTAGAAAGGGCCTTAGCTCAGTTGGTTAAAGCTTGGGTTCACCAAGCAGGGGTCATGGGTTTAAACCCCATAAACCACCATTACTCATTTCATTCATCATTTTTATTATCTTATTGTTTTAAGGGTGTTGCAAAGTTATAGTTTAGTGGCATTTTTACTCCTTTTTAATTAAAATTTTAATAATGAATTATTTTTTACCCCATAAACCACCATTACTCATTTCATTCATCATTTTTATTATCTTATTGTTTTAGGGGTGTTACAACGTTATAGTTTAGTGGCATTTTTACTAGTTTAGTGGCATTTTTACTCCTTTTTAATTAAAATTTTAATAATGAATTATTTTTTACCCCATAAACCACCATTACTCATCTCATTCATCATTTTTATTATCTTATTGTTTTAGGGGTGTTACAACGTTATAGTTTAGTGGCATTTTTACTCCTTTTTAATTAAAATTAATAAAGTCTTATTAAAAACAATTCCTTATTAAAATTTTAATTAATTTTTAAAAAGACTTAATTATTCTAAAAAAATAATCACACTATAAGTCCCATAATTTTAAAAATTTATTAAAATAATTACTGGTTCATATCGATACATATCATTGCATTACGCTTCTCTATACATATATGTTATGTATTATGTAGGTATCAATTAACACAGATTATAAGGTCAACAAATTAATCATTGTACAACAATCTCTAGGAGTTACATTTAAAATAATAATGTGCACAAGTTATATATAGATTTTATTATTATTATTTGGATCAAATAATTTTGATCAAATATTATACAGATTTATTATAAAATTAACTCTCCCAGTTGAGTTATTCTACTCACAATGTCAAAATTTAGTCCATAAACGTTATTTAAGAAATTAGCGTCCCATTTCGCTAAACCAACAAATAAACTAGTTTTATTTAAGTTGATCAAATTGTATTTATTTGCTTTCCATAAACAAAAACTACTTTTGATAATTCCAAATCTTTTATGGGTTCATAGGTCACTTTGATTATAGATGGAGATAGGCCCAACAAATAATGGGCAATTTCAACTCAATAGACGTAAAAAAAAACATTGGTCGGTTAGTCGGTTGTCCCGGCCGGCCGTAGCTCGAAATGGAACGAATGAAATTGAGGGGGAAATACTTCAACATTACTCAACCGTCTTTTGTGTATACACTCTAGTCTTAAAGTCATTTTCTAACGGTGGTTCCTGTAGGGAAAACTACCGCCACACAACAAATATATTAGTAATGACAGGAAAAATTAAATAAATAAATAAATAAAATGTATAAAATAAATTGATTATTGTGTTGTGGTAAAAATTACTGTTTTAAAAGTAATTTCGCCTGAATGGAGTAATTACAATATTGAACGTTGTCCCTCAAGGTTAACACGGTTTTTCAAACATCGTACACTCGAAGTGAGGAAGTGGAACTCGCTTGGTGTTGCAATCTTCGATAAAAACACGAAGGATCAAATATTTTCTGCGTGTTGAAACAATGAATTTAAACTCTCTATTTATAAGGCAAAAGTAGGAACAAATTAATAAATATTAGAGAAATCCGTTCTAGTAAAAATCTCAACCACCCATATAATTTTATTATATATAGAAATAAAATTTTATTTAAAATAAATAAAATTATTTATTTGTATTATCTAACAGTTCATGAAATAGGACAACATGGCATCTTAGTGGTCCACGATTTCGATTCCCAAATTGAAAGATGCCAAAATGGATAATTTTAACTACTAATAGTCATATTAATCAGCTTAGAACCAAATCCAAAACTTTAAGAAAAGAGAGATAATTTCATGAAAAGTCTCTGAATTATATGATTAGTGGCGGGGTTAGAATTATTATATAGTGAGGTTAGAGTAAAATGTTAGGTATGAAAATTTTCATACCACTACAATAAGTATTGTTCATCCTATACTCCAACAAATCAAGTAGGGTTAATTATATTATATCCTATGAAAAAATCTATATTAATTTTTTTGAAAATTTCATTTAACTCTTTGAAAATCTTACACCCCAACAAATTAAATGAGGCCAATTAACCCCACTCATTATGATTTAAATTTTAAATTCATCTTTAAACTTCAAAAGATTATACTTACATCATTAAAACACAATATCGTATCAATTAAATCCTTATATTAGTCTAACATTTAGTTTGAACATGAAATGTAAACACAAATATGATATAAAGTATATTTATGACATATGTATCTATTGCATAACAACTTTAACATGCTGTGATATAAAAATAATAATCTTCGTTCAAGGGGATGTAAAGATATTAGTTGGCAGGAGCCACTGCATGGCTGATGGGTTAAAGTGAAATATCGACGGGATAGTTAAAAGGTAAGAATTGTTATGTTTTGTTTAATCATTAATATTTGATGATAAACTAATTCGGATCGAATTTTACATCAACTTAATATGAAAATAATTTTTTTAATTTAATTTTTTTATTTATAAGATTTAAATCTCCAAATTTACTTAAAACACTTCATACTTTAGGTAACTAAAACAACAAATTGTTGGTAGAACCGTAAATTCGTAATACTTTTGCAGACGATTCGGTTAGACTCTCAAGTCTCAATCATTGAGGCGGTCTACAACTTTTTGATGCAATTAACCCCCACAAAAATTGGACACTTCACACTAGATTCCTTTTTCCTTTTTAAGTATATTTTATTAATTAATAACTAAACTCTACCCAAATAAAGGGTAGGTCTGTTGTGCGGCAGGTTAAAATGTGACTACTATATGGCGGCACATGTTTTCCCAATTACAGGTTACTAGCTAATTCAAACAGGTTTTGGTTTAGATTTTCAGTTGGTTGATGAAATATTTTACCCTTAAGCTGGTTTTTTTCTAACATTTTAGGTGCCGAGTTAATTTTCCCTTTGAACTTAGAAAGTGGAATATGTTCTTAATATTTTAGGTTCCCTAACCACTCAAACTCCTTTTTTTAATATTTTAGGTGACGAATGAAATGTTTTACTCAACTTAAAAAGTTCATTATCTCTGTAATAATTTATGTTCCCTAACGCCAAACTGAATGTAGGTAATATTTTAGGTGCCGATCCTGAAACTGAATTTCATTAACATTTTAGAGTAAAGTTGAAACGTAGGTAACATTTTAGCTGACGATCCCGAAATTGAATTTCATTAATATTTTAGGGTTTGAACGCCAAACTGATTTATGCTAACATTTTGGATTCAGAACGCAAAACTGATTTCCGTTGACATTATAGGTCACAAAGCCCAAACTCTTTGCTTGTAACATTTTAAGTGTTGAACCCCAAAATAATTTTTTGGTAATATTTTAGGTGTCAAACCTGAAACTTATTTTGGGTAAAATTTTAAGTGCCAAACCCCAAACTAAATTTCATTAACATTTTATAGTCCAAACCCCAAACTAAATACCGATAACATTTTATGTGTCGAACCCCAAACTGCATACCAATAACATTTTAGGTGCCAAACCCCAAATTGATTATCTGTAACATTTTAGGTGCGGAACCCTTATTTTACCATTACAAATCTTCTATAAATACTCGTACACTACCATATTGTGCACAAATTCTTTATTAAAAATTATGGTAAGATTTTCTACAACTGTTTTTTTTTTAGGAACATACCTCTACACTTCATTCAACAACAACATCAAGAAGGATGATTTGTTTGAGTTGATTTCTATGAAGGTTAGCAAATCAACAAGGAAGAAATAGTCTTCATTGGAAGCCAAAATCCCCGTCAATGAGCCCAACCCTGAAGCTCATTACATCCTACAAATATGTAATGCAAACGACCTTCGCAAGATGTTTAGAAGATACAACCGTTTAGGGGGTACCAACATCGAGTTGTATGTAAATTTTAATGAAGGTTTTAGTTCATCAAGAATCCCAAGAGGTTTTCCACCATCCGCAAACGAAGACGCTGTTTGTGTCCTAATTCAAAAAGACAACATGAGAAAGAACAAATAATTGAGGAATTGAACGTCACGTCTGATATATCTACAGACTACGACAACATGGAAACAAACTCTTCTTCCATTCATTTTAACTGAACTAAGCTAGCTTAGTAGAAATGAACCATGCATCTAATTTCATATCGTACTTTTTAATATAATTTATGTTTGTGTTGGTGATCATATTTCTCTCAGTTCCTCAGACAAATGTCAAAATATAATAGGATTTGTAAACCGGCTTAATGAGAGTTGAGTATATCGATAAACATGTTTGACATCGTATTAGCATCAACAAGTATCGGTACTGTACTGTGCGTTTCAATATTCTTGAATATGAACCTAAAATCTTACACACTATGGTAACATTTAAGGTGGTCGTTCTCGTTATAAATATCAAAACTATTATATACATTTTGATACTCCAAATTATGTATAAACATGTGTCACTTCCCGAAAACTGGTATAGTCAAAATTAGGTTCCGATAATCAAAAATTTTGTACCGGCCATACCCGAATGATATAATTGCTCAATCTTTGTATCCAATTTTGAAATAATGGGAGTTAGTTGAGATTAATTGAAGTTCTGGGATCTTTTTGTAAGGAATGAAATTTATACTAGTGAATAAATTATAAAAATTTAAAGTTTAAGGGGTACAAGTATAAAGAATTGAGAGTTGAGGGACTAACCTTGCGATTAGCCCCTCATCAATTACAATCACCACATACGTGGGTGATCAGAATTAGTTTCCTTCACCTTAAGGAAACCTTAAGGCATTGGCAAATAAAAGAAAGAATAATGAGTAAAAGAGAGACTTACCCGATTGTATAGAAAGCAAACACCTCTCTGCATCTTCATCTTCATCTTCCTTCAAGCAAGCACCTCCATTGTTGAAGGTAGAAAAGTTTGAGATTTCTTCAGTTTATTGATATCGAATCATTGCTATCGATCAGGTAAGCTAGAATCCTCAATCTATTGTTGAAATCCATGGTTATATTAAGCTTAATCTTAAGTCAAAGTTTTGGTCATCCATGGAATTTGATAGCTAATATCTATTTTAAGTTTTGATATTGATTTTGATATCATTATATTGATTTCGATATCGTATTATCGATTCTAATTGATTCTTATTGTTTAACCTAGCTCAAGTGGTGGAAGACAAGCCATCTTTACCATCTTTACTACCGAGCACTTCCAACGATAAGAGGATCGTTATTCGAGAACCTTGAAACCTCTGAGCATTAGGTGAATGTAGTTGTGTCATGGGTTTGGCTAGGTGCCATCTCGGCTGCATTTGTTTTGTGCTTAAAATTGCATTTTCTTTAAGGCTTAAGTAGAGTAAACATATGTGGATTCAAGTGGTAAGTGTGGTAAGTCCTTCATATTACTTTAATACATTTTTAAGTTTATATTTGACAATTGAAACATGCTAAGTGTGGAAATTGATATGAACATGCTAAGTTACGCTATTTGAAGCAAATGCTTATTATATGATGTAAAATGGAGTAAGGGCACAAAAGTAAGATTTATGATGAGATATATGACCTTGGACACTCGTAGACATTGGATACAATTGGCATACCATAAGATTATTTGAGCTCACTGTGTAAGGGATTGGACTACGGTCCGGGCTACGACCTATATGTAGGGAGAAAAGGTTGGATTGTGTAAGGGACTCCAGAGCTACGACTCAAGTCTAAGGCCTATTCTTGATATGTGTGGTGTACAAGGGAATCCGCATATCCATTGGTTGCTATGTCCAAGAGGAAAATGAAGAATATGTGTTTTACATTTAATATATGAAATTACTATATGTTGATGTTAAGCATGAATTGTATATGTTAATGTTATGTGTATGTCATTCAAGCACGCTTTCATGTTATACATGTCATTAAAGATATTGTTTGCATTTGTTATAACTACCTTACTAGGATATGTAAGCATAACATTCGTGTGTCTCATGCATTTCAGGATCTTGAAGAATTCCGAGCATCGATCGTGTGGTTGCAGTTGCAAGTCACTCTCGTCAACCCCATGTATGCTTACATTTTGTTTGAACTCCTAGTAAGGTGAAAAAAGGCTTATACATGTTATATTTGTCTATTATGATGTGTGTGTAATGTTCTAAGTGTGTCTAAGGGGTAGATGTGCATTTTGGTATAGTTGTAAAATGGTAAAACTAGTTAACTTTGGCTTTAAGGTAATAAAAGGTAAAAACTTAATAAATGGATTCGAAATGCTCTAAAATTTTGTATGCTATTAGAGTTATGGATTAATAACTTGTTGGTAAAATTTTATTATATTTGGACATCGTTCAACAGGTTAAACTGATTAAAAACCAGATAAAATTTGTCATTACAACACAGGTGTATCGATACAGGTCAAGCTGTATCGATACGGCCTTGCATATTTGGACTTGGTAAAACAGAGCGTATCGATATGCTAAGAGGGTGTATCAAAATGAATCTTGGTAGTGAGGTCTAGGAAATAAATTGTATCGATACAACCTTAGGGTGTACCGAAACGGGTCAACCTTGGTCAAGGCGTGTCGATACAGACTTAGTTGTATCGAAACGGGGTCTTTTGAGCGAAGTCAAAATTGGTCAACCTATATTGATACATGTCGATATAGGATTTTGGCAGATTCAAATGAAGATAAGATTTATTTGTAACCGTATCGATACGGCTCCAAAGTGTATCGATACAAGGGTAGTTAATTCTGTTAAAAGACTTAAAGTACAATTTCAAATAATTTATAGATTGGTCACTAAATCTTATATGGTCTAATTGGATAGGTAATTGACCTCCGTTAATAATGAAATTTCACAGGATAATAATTGATAAGTTCAATTGACGGTTAGTAAAAAGGAAATTCTGATAAAGACCCTTAACTTTTAAAAATTACATTTTGGTCCCTAAGTTTACAAAAGTTTAAAAGTGACTCAAACCGAGTAAGTTGCTGATAAATAGGTCTGTTAGCCTTAAAAGAGGTTAATAAGATATCCTGAATAGGCTTAAAAACCCCGATTAAGTTTCTAATCTCTGAATATGTCTTCCGGTAACACTTTTCGACCTGATTCTATATTAGGCCGAGAATGGGGTGTTATATTTGTGGTATCATATCCTGAGTTTAGTCAATTCTAGGACTAAACCGAGGCTTATCATGAGTCTGCATGTGCATATGCCACCTAGGAGTTTATTTATATATGTTATATGTGACTTGTAACTAACATGATTTAACTTTTTCTGTTCGATTAGATTTAAGAATGTCTGCACCTAACGATAGACGTATCACAATGGAACCACACCACGACTCCTCCTCGACACAAGGGGACAACCTAGGAGCTGAGGTATGACCAAAATAGGTGGGACAGAATGACCCGCCCAATCCTCCTCTGATGCCTCCCGCTTAGTATGAATATTTGACCTCCATGGTTGAGATGATCAAGCAGGTGGTCGTGTCTCTCAGAAAAGAGCAGCCACCTCAGTCTGTTGAAGCATCCTCATCTATTTTGAAGGCCCCTATAGATAAGCTCCGTCAATATCCGATTTACACCTTCACCAACAGGAATAAGACAATCTCGAAGTAGCAGAATTCTGGCTGGAAAATACTCTCAAAGTCCTGAATAAGCAAATAAAGTGTCCTGACGAACACAACCTGGAGTGTGCTCTAGAATTAATTTTTGAAGATGCTAAGAGCTGGTGGGACACTGTGACACTCATAGTACCTAAGCGTAGAGTTACGTGGGACTTCTTCCTTCAGAAGTTTCGCAAGAAGTATATCTAAAAGACGTATGAAGTTCCTCCATCTGAGATAAGAAGGAAGACCTGTGGAAATATACATACATGATTTCTGCAAGTATTTGAGGTATGGTGTGGAGATCATACGCACTAAAAAGAAAAAATGTAGGATGTTCATCGATGGCCTTTGAAATGAATTGTACCCTCTCTTTACCACCATGGAGTTGGAAGACTTCCAGACTTTGGTCAACCGGGCACTTGCCACTGAAGCCTCCCAAAAGGTTTGTGAGAGAAGGAAAGGGAACCAAGCTAGATCCAACATGAGATTTCGAGATGACTTCAAGCCTCACATACCTTAGAAGAAGGGCAAACAGTGAGACCATAAGTCTGCTACCTTTCAGCAACTACCAAGGATGGGATATGTGCCACAATCCCAATCTCACCTTGTCTATGCTTTGGTTGATCTAGGCTCTACGCATTCCTTTGTTAGTGAACCATTGATTGGGAAGTATGCTCTAGAACCTGGACCAGTCACTTCTGAGATAGTTGTCTCTAACCCACTATGAGATAGTGTGGTTATACGGTTGATTTACAAAGCTTGTCCTCTGAGGATCCAAGGGATCCCATTTTCAGACAATTTGATGGCTTTACCTTTCTGTGAGTTTGATCTTATCCTAGGCCTTGATTGGTTAGCTGAACATCAAGCCTAGGTAGACTGCTCGAAGAAGAAGCTATACCTTCGTGGACTCGGCAAAGAAAGTATAACTTTGATGAAAACCAAACCCGAGCCTATAAAGCTATCATGTGTGCTATGGAGTCTAAAGAAGATACGAAGCTCGAAGATGTATTAGTGGTGAAGGAATTCCCTGGTGTGTTTCTCGATGAACTTCTGGAACTCCCTCTGACCCGAGAAGTGGAATTCAGAATCAAAGTGCAACTGGGACTACACCAGTCTCTATTGCTTCGTATAGGACGGCTCTAGTTGAATTAAAGGAGTTGAAGGTCCAAATCTAAGATTTTTTGGACAAAGGATTTATTCAAACTGAGTTCCCCACCTAAAGAGAGCACCGATTTTGTTTGTTGAGAAAAAGATGGGTCGATCGTCGTGCATTGACTATCGTCAATTGAATAAAGTAACAATCAAGAATAAGTATTACTTATCGAGGATCGATGATCTCTTCGATCAGTTGAAGGATGCTTCTGTATTCTCTAAGATAGACCTACGATCCGGGTACTATCAAATGATAGTGAAGGAGTCGGACGTCCCAAAGACTACCTTTCAAACTAGATATGGCCACTACGAATTCCTAGTAATGCCTTTTGGGCTTACAAATGCACCTGCAGCCTTCATGGACCTGATAAATAATGTGTTCCGGCCCTTTCTAGATAAATTTGTGGTTGTGTACATAGACGACATCCTGATCTATTCCAAGGACACTGTCACTCATGAAAAATACCTCTAGATTGTACTTCAGACTCTCTGGGAGAAACAGCTGTACACTAAGTTCAGTAAATATGAGTTCTGGTTATCTGAAGTATCCTTTCTAGGACATGTGATTTCTTCTACGGGAATTCAAGTTGACCCAAAAAAGATTCAAGTGGTTCTTGATTAGACCCCTCCGAAGAAGGTTGGAGAAGTTCGTAGTTTTCTAGGCCTTGCAGGCTACTACTGTAGATTCGTTAAAGGGTTCTCAATAATTGTTGCGCCCTTGACAAAGCTTCTCCGTAAAAAAACTCCCTTTGTGTGGACAGAGAAACAACAAAAAGTTTTGATCAACTTAAGCAGGTTCTAACACATGCCCATGTTTTGGTGCAACTTGAGTCAGGCAAGGATTTTACCATGTACAGTGATGCATCCCACTTGGTATTAGGCTGTGTACTGATGCAAGAGGGAAATTCATTGCCTATGTCTCACGTCAGCTCAAATCGCACGAGCTAAACTACCCAACACATGATTTGGAGCTAGTTGCTATTGTGTTTGCCTTGAAAATTTAGAGGCATTATCTTTATGGTGAGAAGTGTTACTTGTACACCGATCACAAAAGCCTGAAATACCTCTTGACTCAAAATGAGTTGAATCTTTGCCAACATCGGTGGATGGAACTTTTGAAGGACTATGACTTGGTCATTGATTACCATCTGGTAAAGCCAATGTCGTAGTTGATGCCCTTAGTTGGAAGCCTACTCCCTCTCTGAGACATTTGAATGCTCATTTTTGACTTAAGAAGCAAGGCAAGTTGTTGGCTGAATTGAAAGTTCAGTCAACCATCATGTCCCGAATCAAAGCACTCCAGGAATCTGACGAGGAGTTGCAAGCTCTAATTGCTAAGATTAAGGACAAGCTGGATCCCGACTTCGCTATTAATTCCAAAGGATTGTTATGTTTTTGAAACTTTATATATGTCCCCGATGATGATGATCTTTGGAATCAAATTCTGAGTGAAGCTCATTCGAGTCATTTTTCCGTTCATCCTGGAGCTATCAAAATATAGACTTCAAGGAGCTATATTGGTGGTCTGGTGTGAAAGGTGAAATCACGAACTTTGTGGCTAGGTGTCTAACCTACCAACGGGTTAAAGTTGAGCACAAGGTGCATATTGGTCTCTTACAACCTATCGAGCTTCCACAATGGAAATGGAAACGTATTACGATGGATTTCGTAAGTGGTCTACCAATGACACTAAAGAAAAATGATGTTGTTTGGGTTATTGTAGATCAATTCACCAAGTCTGCTCATTTCCTTCCGGTGAGGATGGACTTCAGCTTTCCTAGACATGCTGAGTTATACATTCGTGAAGTCATTCATTTGCACAAAGTTATTGTGTCCATTATTTCTGACCGTGATCCACGTTTTGCATCTCGGTTTTGGAAAACCTTACATGAGGCTTTGGGAACTCGAGTGCACCTAAGCACTATTTTCTACCCTCAAACTGATGGCCAATCTAAAAGGGTTATTCAGAAAACCTTATATCTCTTCTATTCATATGTGTGTAAGTATTTCGTACCAATCTCGACTATTTCTTGTAGATTTTAAAAGATATGCTTCGAGCATGTATTGTCGATTTTAGAAATACGTGGGAGAGATCTCTACCATTGGTGGTGTTTACCTACAACAATAGCTATCAAGCTTTAATCAAGATGGCCCCTTATGAAGCTTTGTATGGAAGAAGATGTAAGACCCCTCTATGTTGGACCAAGCTTGGTGAAGGCAAGGCGTTAGGCCCTGACTTACTTCAGGAAACCGAAGAAAGGGTAACCATCATTCGTGACAGGCTCAAAGCTGCATTCGACCGGCAGAAAGCTTACGTTGATCTAAAAATGAGAGACATTAGTATGATGTTGGTGAGAAAGCCTTCTTGAAAGTGTCTCCGTGGAAGAAGGTTCTTCGTTTTGGCAAAAAGGGGAAGCTAAGTCCTCGTTTTATTGGTCCATTTGAGGTAATCGAGAAAGTTGGACTTGTTGCCTACCGACTAGCTCTCCCTAAAGAGTTAAGTCGAATACATAATGTCTTCCACGTGTCTATGCTGTAGAAGTACCGGTCCAATCCTTCTCACATGATCGAGCCGAAATATTTGGAGATTTAGTCTAATTTAACGTACGAGGAGGAACCAGTGCAGATCCTCGCACGAGAAGTCAAGAGACTTCGAAACAAGTTTGTGCCTCTAGTAAAAGTTTTTTGGAAAAGTCATGCAGTGGAGGAAGCAACATGGGAAGCCAGAAGAAATAATGCAAAAGCAGTATCCTCATCTTTTCGGTTAGAATGAAAATTTGGGGATGAATTTTTTCTTATAAGGTGGAGAGTTGTCACACCCCCTAAAAATCGGTCTAGTCAGAATTAGGTTCTGGTGATCAGAAATTTTGTACTGGCCATGCCCAAATGATGTATTTACTCAATCTTTGTACCCCATTTTAAAGTAATGAAAGTTTTTTGGGCTTAATCGAAGTTTTTGGACCTTTTTGTAAGGAATGAAAGTCTTTTAGTGACTAAATTGTGAAAATTGAAAGTTTAGGGACAAAAGTGCAAACCTTGAAAAGTTAAAGGACCATCCTTGTAATTATAAGTTTCAAAGATGAGTCACCACCTTGCCTAACATTCCCATGTGAAGTATGTAAATTGATTCAAAGGAGATTGGTTGAACTTGGTGGCTAATTATATAGCCTTAATTGTACAAAAATAGAAAAATGATATCTTAAGGTTTCCCTACTTTGAGGGTAAGCTCCACCGGCTAATACATGGGAAAAAGGGATATATTAGAAACATTTTGATTTGGTTAAAACCAATTGAAAGCATATTATAGTTGCTATCATCTTTCTTCACATTTTCCACTAAACTTTGATAAGCACCTAAAGCAAATACCTCCATTGTCATCTTCTTCCTTAAGCTTAAACAAGCACCTCAATCCAATCCTTGAACTTTGTTTGATTTTGGTACACCATTTGAAAGCTCGTAGCTTGGTAAGTGGAGCCCCTATGTCAATTTGATAATTCCATCAATCCTTAGAGTTTAATTTCAAGATTTACGTCTTGAATGTTCAAGCTAAGCCCATGTGTTAGAAGGATAATTTCCCTTATTTTGATGTTGTGTACTAGTTTTGGTAAGCTTGAAGAACGTTTATGAATCATTAGTTTCAATTCTAATGAAATTCCCTAATTTTGAACTAGCTCAAGTGGTGGAAGACAAGCCATCTTCACCATTTTCATTATCGAGCACTTTCAACGGCAAAAGGATCGTTATCCGAGAACCTTGAAGCCTCTGAGTACTAGGTGAGTGTAGTTGTGTCATGGGATTGGCTAGGTGTCATCCTGGTTGCATTTGTTTTGTGCTTAAAATTGCATTTTGTTTAAGGGCTCAAGTAGAGCAAACATATGTGGATTCAATAGGTAAGTATGGTAAGTCTTTCATATTGCTTTAACACATTTGTAAGCTTATATGTGACAATTGAAACATGCTAAGTGTGGAAATTGATATGAACATGCTATGTTACGCTATTTGAAGCAAAGGATTATTATGTGATGTGAAATGACCTATGGGCACAAAGGTAAGATTTATGATGAGATATGTGACCTTGGACACTCGTGGACATTGGATACAATTAGCATGCCATAGGGTTAATTGAGCTCACTATGTAAGGGATTGGACTACGTTCCGAGCTACGGTCTATATGTGGGGAGAAAAATGTCAGTTTGTGTAAGGGGCTCTGGAGTTACGGCTTAAGGTTAGGCCTACTTTCGATATGTGTGGTGTACATGAGAATCCGCGTATCCATTGGTTGCTATGTCCAAGGGGAAAATGAAGAATATGTGTTTTCCATTTAATATATGAAATTACTATATGTTGATGTTAAGCATGAATTGTATATGTTAATGTTATGTATATGTCATTCAAGCATGCTTACATGTTATACATGTCATTAAAGAACTTGTTAGCATTTGTTATAACTACCTCACTAGGCTATGTAAGCCTAACATTCGTGTGTCTCATGCATTTCAGGAACTTAAAGAAATCTGAGCTTCGATCGTGTGATCGCAGTTGCAAGTCACCCTCGTCAACCCCATGTATACTTACATTTTGTTTGAACTCCTAGTAAGGTGGCATAAGGCTTAGACATGTTATATTTGTCTATTATGATGTGTGTGTAATGGCCTAAGTGTGTCTAAGGGGTAGATGTGCATTTTGGTATGGTTGTAAAATGGTAAAACTAGTTAACTTTGGCTTTAAGGTACTAAAAGGTAAAAACTTAGTAAATGGATTCGAAATGCTCTAAAATTTGGTCGTTCGATCGAATCTAACATTTATCGTCGGCAAAATTTAATATTTCTTTTTACATTTTCGTGTCGGGGTCAGGGTCGGGTTTAGGGTTTATAAATCGGGGCGGGGCAGGTAAATTATTGTTTTATTTCCGGGCCGGGGCGGGGTCGGGCTACTTGGTAGTGAGTTCTAGGAAATAAATTGTATCGATATAGCCTTAGGGTGTATCAAAACGGGTCAACCTTGGTCAAGGCGTATCGATACATACTTAGCTGTATCGAAACGGGGTCCTTTGAGCGAAGTCAAAATTGGTCAACATGTATCGATATGGGTGATGGCGTACCGATATAGGATTTGGCATATTCAAATAAAGATAAGATTTATGTGTAACCCTATCGATACGACTCCAAAGTGTATCGATACGGGGTAGTTAATTCTGTTAAAAGACTTAAACTACAATTTTAAATAGTTTACAAATTGGTCACTAAACCTTATATGGTCTAATTGGATATGTATATGACCTCCGTTAATAGTGAAATTTCACAAGCTAATAATTGATGAGTTCAATTGAAGGTTAGTAAAAAGGAAATTCTGATAAAGACCCTTAACTTGTAAAATTTACCCAAATCGAGTAAGATGTTGATAAATAGGTTTGTTAGCCTTAAAAGAGGTTAATATGATATTTCGAATAAGCTTCTGAACCCCGATTAAGTTTCTGATTTCCGAATATGTCTTATGGTAACACTTTCTAACCTTGTTCTCTACTAGGCCGGGGAGGGGGTGTTACAACATGTAAGTTGTAACTATACATGAATGTGAACATTGTAGATGATAAGTATAAAAAATTTACAGTAATGTGTACATTTTAAATGTTTGAGTACCATAACTCTTAGTTATGTTACAGCTAAGATTCCTGAGAAGAGAAGACGTGTCAGGCTCGTACAACAGAGAATCCTGATAATGAGGTGACATGTCAGCGACGTGCATAAGAGATTCCTGACATGAGTTGTTGTATTACATTGATGATAAGGAAGGCAATTGTTAGTTTCCAAATGTATTCAGGCTTGGATCATTTTCACATCTGTAGATGAATTTTTTTTATCACAATGTAATAATGAAAATAGACTTGTAGAACATCATATTGTTTTTCAGGTTTTTTCTTTTGAATTTAAATTTCTCCATTTTTTTGTACAACCTTCTTACTTCTTCCATATTCACCAATTTATGCAATTTGGCGTTACGAATGATAATTTCCCTATTTTCAACTAACAAGGTTGGAACCTGATTTATCATTTCGTCAACATCGATCAAATATCCATCATTGTGCATCCATTTAAAGAAAGCACGGTGGCTCTACAAATGTGCAGTATAACACATTAAGATAAATAGTGGAACAGTAACCCAACTTACTAATTAATACCTCGGGGCCTCCAGCACATCCATAAAATCTTTTCCCTTTACTATGTGGTACAATTGAATTGCAAATTGGTGATTGCAAAATGCAATAATAGTGAACAATGTTTCCTTCGGCACGTGATTTAGAACACTTCCAATACACATCGTCTTAGAAAAAACTCAAACAGCAGAAGTTGCAATATTTAGAGATGGAAATGGAGATGATTATTAAGAACAATATATAATTGCCACATCCCTAAAACTGGCCTACTCAAAATTTGTTTTCGATAACCGAAAATTTTGAATCCGATATGCAAAATGTTGTAATAGTTGACCTTTGTAACCTTCTTTTATAATGAAATCACATCTTTATCCCATTTGAATAGTTTAAGTCTTTCTTGTATGAAGTTCCAAGCCAAAATGCAAGTTTTAAGCAAGGCGTATCGATACGGTTTAACTGCCAATAACTGACTTACCTGTTTTACCATGAGCGTATCGATACGGACCCCTGTTTCAAGTCTGTTTAAGGCTTAATTGGAGAGAAATTGAAGCAATATGCTTAGTCACCTCCTTGCTTGGCCTTCCTCATGTGAAAGTCATCAGAAAAGATGACTAATGCTAAGGGTAAATGGATGATAAGATGGGTGGTCTTGGGTTGAGCAAACCCTTGCTTAAGGGAAATGCTTTCATTGGCCAAGGCTTTTGTGGACAATGATTAAGAAGATTAAATGGGTTTTAAAATGAATAAGTGAAAAGAGAAGCTTTCATCCTCCTACTTTGAACTCCCAGTAAATCAAACTTTCCTTTTGTTTCCAAAAGAAGCACACACCTCCATTCCTATCATCAACCTCCAAGCTAAGCTAGCACCTTGGTGCAATCTTCGATCTTCGTTCAAATCTAATATACTTTCTAAAAGCCTACAACTCGGTGGGTAAAACCCGTATATCGATTTGTTGATTCCATCATTCGTTGAGGTCTATTTTCAAGACTAGGTTTTCTATGTTCAAAAGGGAAACCCACGAACTAGAGAGTTAACTTTGATATTCCGGTGTTGCCTGCAAGTTTTGGTAAGCTTGAAATATGTTCCCGAATCCTTAGATCGAATTCTAATGTAACTCCTAATTTTGCATTAGCTCAAATAGTGGAGAAAGATCCCTTGTCATATCCAAAATAAGCTAGGTACCACGGAATTGTAATCTATGAATCACGTAATCAATGTGAGTGTAGTAGTGTCAAGGGATAGGCAAGGAGCCATCCCGTTGCATTCGTTTATGTAATAATTGCATTTTGTTTAAAGTCTCACATAGAGCAAACATGTGTGGATGCTAACGGCTAGCATGGTAAGTCCTTACATTATTCGATATGTCTATGAGTATATATGTGGTATCCGATATGTCATGATTATGATATGATATGATATGATATGATATGATATGATATGATCATGCTATGATATGTTATGGACCTAAGGCTCAATTCTAATTCCGATACATTATGGCCTACGGGCATAAAGGTAAGTAATATAATGAAATATGTGTAACCTTAGACATTTGTAAGTTTTGGATACAATTGGTATGCCATTGGGTTATTTGAGCTTGTATAAGTAAGGGATTGGACTACGGTCTAGGGCTACGGCCTATATGTGGGGGAGAAAATGATGGATTAAGGGATACTATCTGGAGCTACAGCTCAAGGCCACGGCCTATTTTCTGTTATATGTGGCTATGGCCTATTTTCCGATATATGTGTGGTGTAAAGGGGGAATCCGCGTATCCACTTGTTACATTGTCCAAGGGAATTTAAATGTGCATAAGCTTCATTATGATTATGTAAAATTATGATAAATGACCTAAGCATGAAACCTTGTGATTAAAAGAATGTGAATATGATAATTAAGTATGCCATTCATGTTCATAGCATGCCATTTATGTATTGTTATTACTTATGTTATTATGACTACCTTACTAGGCTATGTAAGCCTAACATATGTGTGTCTCATGCATTTCAGGATCCTAAAGCTTTTCAAACTCCAATCTTGTAATCTCCCGGTTGTAAGTCACTTCCGCAAGCTATATGTATGTTTGCTTTTGTTTCCGAACTCCTAGTAAGGTGGCATAAGGTTTAAATGTGTTGTAATAACTTATTTTGATGTGGTTGTGTAATCTTAATAGTGACTAGGTATGGTATGAGTATAATGGTATGTTTGGAAATGGCTAAATGGACTAAAATAAGCTTATAGGCCCTAATTGGTAAAATTGTAGTAAATAGATTCGAATCGCCCTAAAATTTGACATGCTATTAGAGTTACTGTTTATTAGTTTGCTTGTAAAATTTGGTAATGTTTGGACAATGTTTGCTAGGTTAATTCGAATGAAAAGCAGTAAAAATCTATCATTACAGGTCAGGGGTATCGATACGGGTGATGGCGTATCAATATAACCCTTGCATAAATGGTCTGGTCAACATTGGTCAAATAGGGCGTATCGATACGGTTTGGGCGTATCGATACGGAAATTGGTCATTGGAATTTGGGTTGAAAAATGGTATCGATACAGTCTTATAGCCGAAATAGTTTAGTTCATAGTTGGGTGCAAAATAACCACAAAAGTAAAATCCCTAAACATTAATCTAATGAAAGCAAAAGAAGAAGAAATCTAAACAGCCCCCAATTTGCTCTCTCTAATCGCACACCCTTGTAGTTGGTGGCTAGGGCTTTATATAGAAGATGGCTAGGTCAAAGTCTTTCTTGAGGAGGAAGTTAAGTTGGAATTAAATACAATATGATAAAAGAAATAGATCTCTTTTATTTTATTATTTTATTCATTCTAAAAATCCTCTTAAATCTCTTGGAATTTGATCTCCCTTTAATCTCCTCATATTACTTTGACTCCTCTAGGATTCCTTGGAATTTTTGACTATATATAGGGCTGAATCCATGGAGAAATCGGTAGCTTCCTTGTTTCCTTCATTGCCTCGGCAATACTTGGACGAGCAATTAACCTTCATACACAAAAACATATACCAATATTATCTTTTTCCACGAAATCAACTAAATTATGAAATCAAGCATGACGGTGAATGAAATCATCAAAACATGCATGAATGCCTAATAATGCAACTAAAATGAGCCTAAGTCTAACAATAATATGAGTAAAAAAGGGTTATAAAAATAATACTTTTGAACACTTAACAATTGGCTAGCTGAACATGAAGCCTGGGTGGATTGTTCTAAAAAGAAGTTATATCTCCATGGACTCGGTAAGGAGTGTATAACCTTGATGAAATCCGAACCCGAGCCTAAGAAGACTCTTATGTGAGCCATGGGGTCTAAAGAAGATTTAAAACTCAAAGAGGTACCAATTGTGAAAGAGTTTTCTGATGTGTTTCCAGATGAACTTCCGGGACTCCCTCCTACTCGAGAAGTGGAATTCGGGATAGAAGTGCAACCTGGGACTACTCCGGTCTCTACTACTCCGTATAGAATGGCCCCGGTAGAGTTTAGAGAACTAAAGGCCCAAATCCAAGACCTTTCGGATAAGGGGTTCATCTAACTGAGTTCCTCACCCTGTAGAGCACCAATGTTGTTTGTAAAGAAGAAAGACGGATTGATGCGCTTATGCATTGACTATCGTTAGTTGAACAAGGTGACAATCAAGAACAAGTACCTGTTGCCTAGGATCGATGACCTTTTTGATCAATTGAAAGATGATTTTGTCTTTTCAAAGACAGACCTTCGATCTGGGTACTATCAAATGTTAGTGAAGGAGTCGGATGTTCCAAAGACTGCCTTCCGAGCTAGATATGGCCATTACGAATTCTTGGTGATGCCTTTTGGACTTACAAATGCACCTACAACCTTCATGGACTTGATGAATCGTGTGTTCTGACCTTATCTAGATAAGTTCGTGGTGGTGTTCATAGATGATATTCTGATATATTCAAAAGACGCCACTGCTCATGAAGAACGTCTCCAGATTGTGCTTCAAACTCTCTGAGAGAAACAATTGTACGCCAAATTCAGCAAATGTGAATTTTGGCTATCTTAAGTATCCTTTTTGGTCCACCTGATCTCTTCTGTTGGAATTCAAGTTGACCCAAAGAAGATTCAAGCAATCCTTGATTGGATCCTTCCGAAGAATGTTAGAGAAGTTCATAGTTTTCTAGGTCTTGCAGGCTACTACCGTAGATTCATTAAAGGTTTCTCACTGATTGCTGCACCCTTGACGAAGCATCTCCGTAAGGAAACTCCCTTTGTATGGATAGTGGATCAGCAAAGGAGTTTTGACCAGCTTAAGCAAGTCCTTACTCATGCTCCTATTTTGGTGCAACTTGAGTCGGGTAAATACTTCACTGTTTACAGTGATGATTCCCACCTGGGTTTAGGTTGTGTATTGATGCAAGAAGGAAAGGTCATAGCCTACGCTTCACGTCAGCTCAAGCCTCACGAGCTGAATTATCCGACCCACGACCTGGAGTTAGCCACAGTTGTGTTTACTTTGAAGATTTCGCGACACTACCTCTACGGTGAGAATGTTACTTGTACACTGATCACAAGAGCCTAAAGTACCTCCTAACTCAGAAGGAATTAAATCTTTGTCAACATCGTTGTTTGGAGCTTTTGAAAGACTACGACTTAGTTATTGATTACCATCCCGGTAAAGCCAATGTTGTGGCCGACGCTCTTAGTCGAAATCCCGCTCCCTCTCTAAGATGTTTGAATGCTCACTTTCGACTTAAGAAGCATGGCAAGTTGTTGGCAGAACTGAGAGTTCAGTCAACCATTGTATCCCGAATCAAAACACTCAAAGAAGCCAATGAGGAGTTGCGACCTCTAATTGCTAAAGTCAATGATAATTCAGATCCTGATTTTGCTATAAATTTGGAAGGCTTGTTGTACTTTTGAAACCGTATCTGTGTTCCTGATGACGATGATCTTCGAAATCAAATCCTAAGTGAAGCTAATTCTAGCCCTTTCTCTATTCATCAAGGAGCTATCAAAATATATAAGGACCTAAAAGAGTTATATTGGTGGTCTGATATGAATAATGAAGTTACAGAATTCGTGGCTAAGTGTTTGACTTGCCAACGAGTCAAAGCTGAACACAAGGTGCCGACTGGACTTCTGCAGCCGATCGAGCTTCCACAGTGGAAATAGGAACGTATTACGATGGACTTCGTAAGTGGTTTGCCAATGACTCCGAAAAAGAATGATGATATCTGGGTTGTGGTGGACCAATTCACCAAATCTGCTCATTTCCTTCCGGTGAGAATGGATTTCAGTTTGCCTAAGCTCACGGAGTTGTACATCCGTGAAGTTATTCGTTTACACGGAGTCCCAGTATCCATTATCTTTGATCGTGACCCTCGGTTCAAAGTACGATTTTGGAGGACCTTACACGAGGCTTTGGGAACTTGAGTGCACCTAAGCACTACTTTTCATCCTCAAATTGATGGCCAATCCGAAAGGGTTATACATGTAACCTGATGTCTTTATGGATTAGTATGTATAAATGTTTTGTACCAATTCCGATTCTTCCTTGTAGATTATAGAAGATATGCTCCGAGCTTGTGTTATTGACTTTAGGGATACGTGGGAGAAAGCCTTACCCTTAGTCGAGTTCGCATACAATAACAACTATCGAGCCTCGATACAAATGGCTCCATATGAAGCTCTCTATGAAAGGAGATGTAGAACTCCTCTTTGTTGGAACGAACTTGGTGAAAGCAAGATGTTAGGCACTGACTTACTTCGGGAAACCGAAGAAAGGGTGACCATTATTCATGAACGGCTTAAAGCAGCGTTCGACCAACAAAAAGCTTATGCTGATCTAAAGAGAAGAGATATTCAGTACGAGGTTGGTGAGAAAGCCTTTCTCAAAGTGTCTCCGTGGAAGAAGATCCTTCGATTCGGCAAAAATGGGAAGCTAAGTCATCGTTTCATTGGCCCATTCGAAGTGATCGAATGAGTTGAACCTGTTACTTACCGGCTAGCTCTCTGTGAGGAGTTAAGTTGAATTCATAATGTCTTCCATGTGTCTATGCCGCGAAAATACCGTCATATCCTTCTCATGTAATCGAGCTAGAAACTGTGGAAATTTAGCCTAATCTAACATACGAGGAAGAACCTGTACAGATCCTCGCACGAGAAGTCAAGAGACTTCGAAACAAGTCCGTGCCCTTAGTGAAAGTTTTATGGAGAAGTCATTCGGTGGAAGAAGCCACATGGAAACCAAAAGAGACGATGCAAAGGCATTACCCCATCTATTCAACTAGAGTGAAAATTCGAGGTAAAATTTTCTTAAGGGGGAGAGTGTTCACATCCCTAAAATTGGCTTAGTCATAATTGGTTCCGATGACCGCAAATTTTGAATCTGATGTGCAAAATGTTGTAATAGTTGACCTTTGTAACCTTCCTTTATAATGAAATCACATCTTAATCCCATTTGAATAGTTTAAGTCTTTCTTGTATGAAGTTCCAAGCCAAAATGCAAGTTTTAAGCAAGGCGTATCGATATGGTCAAGCCAGTATCGATACGGTCCAATTGCCAATAACTGACTTACCTATTTTAGCATGAGCGTATTGATACGGCCACAAGCGTATCGATACGGGTTCCCTATTTCAAATCTGTTTAAGGCTTAATTGGAGAGAAATTGAAGAAATGTTCTTACTCACCTCCTTGCTTGGCCTTACCCACGTGAAAGTCATCAGAAAAGATGACTAATGCTAAGGGTAAAGGGATGATAAGATGGGTGGTCTTGGGTTGAGCAAACCCTTGCTTAAGGGAAATGCTTTCATTGGCCAAAGCTTTGGTGGACAATGATTAAGGAGATTAAATGGATTTTAAAATGAATAAGTGAAAAAAGATGCTTTCATCCTCGTACTTTGAACTCTCGGTAAATCAAACTTTCCTTTTGTTTCCAAAAGAAGCACACGCCTCCATTTCTATCATCAACCTCCAAGCTAAGCTAGCACCTCGGTGCAATCTTCGATCTTCGTTCGAATCTGATATACTGTCTAAAAGCCTACAACTCGGTGGGTAAAACCCCTATATCAATTTGTTGATTACATCATTCGTTGAGGTCTAATTTCAATACTAGGTTTTCTATGTTCAAAAGGGAAACCCACGAACTAGGGAGTTAACTTCGATATTCCGATGTTGCCTGCAAGTTTTGGTAAGCTTGAAATATGTTTTCGAATCTTTAGATCGAAATCTAATGTAACTCCTAATTTTGTGCTAGCTCAAATAGTGGAGAAGGATCCCTTGTCATCTCTAAAGGAAGCTAGGCACCATGGAATTGTAATCCAAGAATCCCGTAATCAAGGTGAGTGTAGTAGTGTCAAGGGATAGGCAATGGGCCATCCCATTGCATTCGTTTATGTAATAGTTGCATTTTGTTTAAAGGCTCATATAGAGAAAACATGTGTGGATTCTAACGGCTAGCATGGTAAGTAGTTACATTATTCGATATGTCTATGAGTATATATGTGGTATCCGATATGTCATGATTATGATATGATATGATTCTGATATGATATGATATGTTATGGAGCTAAGGCTCAATTCCGGTTCCGATACGTTATGGCATACGAGCATAAAGGTAAGTAATATAATGAAATATGTGTAACCTTGGACATTTGTGAGTTTTGGATACAGTTGACATGCCATAGGGTTATTTGAGCTCGTATAAGTAAGGGATTGGACAACGGCCCGGGACTACGGTCTGGGGCTACGACCTATATGTGGGGGAGAAAAGATGGATAATAAAATAAAATAAACCTACAATGCTTTTCGGTAACGCTTTCCGACCCGACTCTCTACAAGACCTGGAAGGGGGTGTTACAATAATTGTGGGTAATAAAATAAAATAAACCTGCAATGCAATTTTAAATTTACATAAATGTAATTGAAATAAAATAAAATGAATTCCATCACTTGCATCAAATTCCAAAAAAATATAAACAAGCTCAAAAAGTCATGACATTAAAAGTTTAGTCAGCCGTCTTACGGGTACTAAATTCTTGATGAAGGGAGGCCATTTCCTTGCGAATCTCAGCAAACTGAGAATCAGCATGGTTTCGAAGCTGTACGAATTCCAAATCAGCATGGTTACAAATGTCGGCTAACTACGAATCAACATGGTCACAACAAGTAACAATGTTGTCAAGTAGTGTCTTCAGCGTAATCTCCTCTGGAATTGTAGGAGAAACTTGTTCGGCAGGCGAAGGGAATGGTCTTCCACATTTTTTGCGCTGGAGACATCTTTTGTGTCCATATAAATTCTATGTTTTTCTTTTTCTTCAAAGATGATTTGTGTGCCGAATGAATGTCAATCTTGTCCTTTAAAGGAATAGGTGGGCCCAAAGAAAAATCGACATCATTCTTCTGAAAGATGTGTGTAAGGACACAAGCACATGGAAGAGAGATTGAGTCCCCATGGCCTTTAGTAACAAAGGATAGTATTTGGAGGAAAATGATTTTGGCAATGTTAGGAGCAACCCTAGTTCGATATTTGTTAAGCCACCAATAATCAATATCTCTCATTGTTCCTGTCTTCCTACTAGACAATCGTAAAAATCATGCGATAATAAGGTGAAAGATTCTCTATTCAAAATGAAGATTTTTTAGGCTATGGCCTTTGTACTTTTTAATAGATCTGGTATCAGTTTCATCGTAGAGGCCTTTATTTTCAACTACAAAATCAACTGCAATTGATTGGGGTGATAGAGAGTTCCTTACACATAACAAAAGAGTTGATGGCAATGATCTCAGATGAATTTGGCTCATGTGCAGTTGTGGCATTACTGTAAAAGACCCATACAAGTATTTCGCAAACCCTCGGTTGGATCTGAAGAAAAGCATTTCAACCCCTTTTCGTGAAAGTTGAATTCATTTTGAAGTTGAATGTTTCGTTCTGAAGGAAATTCATGGCCACAACATGTTATTTACGAATTTTTCTGGCATAGAAATTTTTATAATATTTTTTCTTTTTATCCTCGCCATGAAAACAGGATTCATCAAAAGATGGTGTTTGCTGAACGGTTCATTAACGAATGGTTTCGAGAAACATCTTTGATTCATCAAAAGATGTTCTTTACGAATGGATTCTTCAAGAAATTTCCAAGTTCAAAGCTAAGGCATGGAAATAATTGAAAAACCAAACAAAAGAAACGGTATGGAAAAATTTTATGGTTTCGAGAAACATCTTTGATTCAACTGGGCTTAGGGTTTCCATTAAATGTTAAACAAATTTAACGGGAAATCTTAAAAACCCAAAAAATAATATCAACCATTTTTTAACATCAATGGTGAGGCATAGAAAGTAAATGAAAACCAATGAAAAGCAATGGAATGTTTAAGGAAAAAGCTTGAGTTTCCAAAAATATACCTTTGTTTTAAGCAGACGGTATTTGATAGAACTGAGTTTAGGCTTCATGTTAAAGTTTAAAAAATAGCATAAAATCTAAAAACCTCATCAATTATATGAACCAAATATTCAACAACAACTCTCACCCATGGAAAGTAAATGAAAACCAAACAAGAACGAAACAAAAACCAAGGGTTTTTTAATAGAGTTAGGGATTCTAGAAATATATATTTGCTTGCTTCTAATAGTATCTTAGTGAACTGTGGTTAGGGTTCTTGTAAAAAAATTAAACAAAATAATCACGAAATCTGTAAAACCCATCAATAACAGCAACCATGTCTTCAACATGAATGGTCAGGCATGGAAAGTACTTGAAATCCAAACAAAAAGCAAGGTTATTTAAAAAAACCTAGGGTTTCCAGAAATACCTTCGAATACTGCTGATTGAAATTAAAAATGAAGGGGATAAGGAGATGGTGTTTAGAAGGAGTAATGGTTTAATAATAATGTGAAAATTCCCAATTTAAAAATTGTGAAGCGAAGGAAAGAAAGAATCCAATCGGTTCGCACAAATGAGTGAGAATGATATTAATTTTCTTTTGAGGGTGACCTTCAAGCTTTGCTATATATATATTCCACGTTAAGTAGCGGAACTGGGGTAGAAGTTGCGCAACTGTTAATGAAAAAGGAAGCATAAAGGGAAACCAAATGGTTATACGTGTTAAGTTTATAACTAGAAATGTTATAATTCAAAGTTCAAATATTTTTAAGGTGTCCAAACCTAGAAATTAGTTCTGATACGTTTATAGAAAACACTACAACATATGACATTTAATAAGTATTGAAACTTAATAACAAATATATAATGGAATTGTTTGTTCTTACATTTTGAGTTGATCATTAATTGTACTTGTACCGAATATTGGTTGCATGATTTAGAAATCTTCTTTCGTTAGAAGTGTTTTTAATTAGGATTATCAGAAATATTGTTAGGGGTGCAATTACGTTGTTTGGTTTATTTCATGGGAATGTACGATTAAATGTTTGGTTGAGAGAATATAAGATTACTTACAGTTACAATTCGTAGAACTACCCCTCAATTTTCATTGTGATATATTTTCCTTTGACAAAGTCAAACTGTCAAATGGTAATTTAAATATAGTTGCTTGAAGATTCATATCATTATACTTACCATATAACGAATGTACTCCTAAATTAAAGCATGAATGAAATAATAAAATGAACAGTTATATTTTGATACACAAGATGTGTAACAAAAATGTACACAATCCATCTATAAAATTAAAAACCTAAATCCCAAACCCTAGCATCCTAAAACATAAACCTTAATCTTTAAACCCTAAACTCAAATTTATGACCATAACTATAAATTCTACACCATACACACTTAACCCCTAAACTCCAAAGCCTAACCATAAAACCCTAAAATTGAAAGTCTTGTGTAAAATAAAGCATAGGCAAACTTGTGTATCAAAGTATTTTCCTTAAAGGAATGAGAAATTGCAAAATTCTACAACGTGCGGTGAACATCGTTGAACACCACTAGCATTGAGAACCATTAAATTGCTTAATGAAGATTAAAAATTTGAACGACTAAATATATAATTAATAAGTTTTTTAAAATCAATTAAATTATTTTCCATATAAATAATAAATTTTAATATTTTTTTAATAATTGAACCAAATACGAAACGTAGTCAATTTAAAAAAATAGAAAACACTAACTTTGTCCTTTGGCATTCCTGACGTTGCAGTCATTAGACACGCTTCACCGGCGAGATTGTCACAATGCGATGTCGTTATTGCGTGACCGCCGTTAGAGCTGGGCCGCTGTTAGCGGTTGGTATTTGATCCAATTATTTAAAAAACGTAAAATGACTAATGTTTGGTTATTAGAAACAAATTAAAATATACAAAGGTTTTCCTTGTATACAAATATGCCAATTTGTCTAATTTATTTTCTTGTATAGAAAAAAAACTAACTCAAAGGTTTTCTTTGTATACAAATATGTGATATGTCTAATTTATTTTCTTACCTAAATTGTATAGAAAATTTACAAACGCATGAATTTGTTATTGTATTTAAATATTAAAATTCTTGTTCAATATGTGTAAACCATTTTAATATAAAAATATTTAATAAATACAATATAGGTCATTTACGCACTCATAAAATATCAATGTTCCTTGTGTGAGGCAATGTAAAATGAAAGCAAGAAAAAGAAATTGCAGAAATTAAAAACTGTAAACAGCCTATACTACCCAAGGTTCCAACTAAAGCTATGATTATAAGTATTCCAATACATGCAACAGATGTAATTCATTCCTCAGCTATTTGGGTCGTATCCCTTAAGTTCCTCCACTTCGAATGGAATAAGTCCTGGGACTACATCAATAATGGTATCCTCGCCCATTGTTCCACTCTCGCCTTTGCACATAGTATTGTGATCAGGTTAGGAAAGATTAGATCCTATAGTTTGCTCATCGCAGCTTTTTCGATGATGGTAGCATGAATCAGCCGCGCCGGGTACAGGTCACGTCCCTTGATGAGGGAGTCCAATAACAACATCCTACAAAGAGAAAAGGTTTCTCAATTTCATGTTGGTAAAACCCGGTTATTGATGATATGGGCCCAATATTTTGAATCTGGCAAAAGTTGTCGCCATTGCTCCATTTTGTCATGGCCTTCTCCAATCCATGTAGTTCTTGGAACACAAAGGTCCCGCAAAAGGAAGAAGTTTGGGCTTCCTGATTGTCTAAGAATTCATAGTAATTTCTGATTGCGTCGGCAGAGAAATCCATAATTTCTCCCTAACATGTACCAGTTTCTCTCCATCGTGACCGATGTGGGTGTAAAATTCTTGTACCCATGATACATTGATATCACATGGCTGCTGAATAAATGTATCACATATCTGCTTGCGAATAACATCCATCACATCTTCATCAAAGTGTAGCATATACGTAGGGGTGAATTCCAACCCTTTTTCTTCAAGAATCTACTGTTGGCATACCAGTTCATATCTTTGCTAGAATGAGCTAGAGAGGAGATGGCGAATCTCTAGTGTGGCAACCGGTTTGTTGGGGTCAGATACAGCAGCGACGGAGTTAGAGGACAAAGATATGTGCGCCATCATACGTAGTTGAAGACACAACAGTGGAGAAAGTTGAGACGTTTATATAAAAATGTAAATTGAATAATCAGAGATCTGCTCCTCCTTTGTTTGGCGATAATGGGATAGAAAGGCTAAGTAGAAGTGAATCAGTATGGGGGTATTAATGGGTAAATGAATTTAAATTCTATCTTACTGGCGTGTTCAAGAAGGAGTGTAACAGTAATGTGTTGGAAACCATTGATTTATCCCTTAAAACCTAACATTTCTACCCTAAATCATCAACCATTAACCCAAAACACTATACCCTAACCCCTTATTCGATGGCATTATCGACTGTTGCCTTTTAATAACTGCCACTAAAATTATAAATCTTAAACCATACAAATTAATTAATCTCATAAACTACTAACCTTGAACTACAACTTACACCCTGAGTCATTGGTAGTAAGACGTAAATCATAAACCATAAACCTTAAAGCTATAACAATTCATCCCTTAAACCTTAAAGCCGTAAAGTACACCATAAACCCTAAACCACTGATAATAAGAGCTGCAGCTTAAACCAAAAACTTTTTACGCATAAAAAAATCATCTCATAACTAATAACCCTAAATTAAAACTTGGGAGTTAGTTTTACCGGATTTGGTTTAGTTTCTGTACAGAGTAAAGGAACTGAAATGAACAAAACAATAAGCTTTATTAATGTATTTTTGGGTAAGAATGAATATAGAAAATGGCATGAACACAAATATGACCATATTAAAATTAGGTTTAAATTTGATGCACAGGCTGTGAAGAATAAATTTTATAGAGGCCTTCTTATTTATACAAGAAATCAAAATTAAACCTCAACCTTAAAAAAACTCAAAACTCAAATCCTTAAAGCCTAAAATATTACATTTGTTACTAACAATTTCAGTTTCAGTCTCGTTTTACAAGTATATAGAAACACCTATGCATTGGTTCAAAACTATTAACATTTAGTGATTGTCGCCCCAAACATGTCTTTCCAGTTCTATCATGAAAAGAACACGTAAAAAATTATTTTTTCAATTTCAATTAAAAAGTAAATCAAATTGCCAATTCAATGAAATAATTTGAAAAGAAGCATGTTCCCAAGAAATTACATGTCTTTCAATGTCCGTTTCAAATCTCTGTAACCCATTCCGATACGTTAGCAGCAGCTATGTCTTTTCAGTTGATGCTTCAGGCACAATAGCATTCAGATAAATCTTATGGCCATGCCGAAACCAATGTGGGTGTTCCAAAACCCAACATACCAACTGAAAATTAGAAATTTACTTTTAAGTTTGTTGGTCTATTCCTCATGAACATGGTTCCGAAACTGTTTTACACATACCGAAAATATAAAATATTATGTTCCTATTATAAATAAGAGTCATTTGAGTTCTTAGCTTCATGCTCTAATCACCAACTCTGGTGTATTATTTCTTTCCTAGTTTTCGTCTCTACACCATTATGTACTACTATTCAGAGACTTCTATTTTTATAGACTCAGGTGGAGTTCTGATTGTTTGTTTAGGTTATTTGGTTCGACAAATAATGGTATTTGAAAGGCTATGATTAGCCATTTGTAGCGATGAACACCAACGAACATAGTATTTAGAAAACCTTGCTCTCAAGATATTTCAATACTATTGCTTGTTGGTGTTTGTAGCTACATCAGAATGCGGCGATTGCAGATCAGATTGTCGAACCTGTGAATGTGGTGGACAATTTCCATTTTCACCATATATATATATATTCAAGGAAGCTGATCGGTTGTGAGTTATATGTATGATTGATTACGGCCATCATTACATGTACCAGAAGCAGCATATGCTTAGAATCTAAAATTTCTTGTTTCGTTAGAAGAAATCAGTTCCAGTTTAATATGGTGAACCAGTTCCAATTTTCTTTGCATTGGAAAACTTCCCACAACTGCAAAGGACTACACGCAGAAAATGCCTTCACAATAATAGGACGTGTTGCGAACGTTGGCACACAGTTTCAAACTTTCCATTTTTCATACCTAAAATGTAACATGTATTCGTCATGATTTCAGTTTAAGTTTTCCTTTACTTAGAGATGATGCTCGTACAAATTGCACCTTTAACTTTTTATTTTCCACTTTATGTTCATTAATTATGTATTATAAGTTAGGGTTTAGGGGTCTCGTAGTTATAGAATTATTATAATTATTTATACATTTTGAAGTAAATTAGAAACATTATAGGGTTCAGACTAAATTACAAAATTTAAAAATAACTATTGGTCACTTTTGGATGAGAATATAATTTTATAGACTAAATTGAAAAAATGGCACCATTTTAATTTTATTATAGTTACTTGTAGAAATTAAAACTAAATGTGGTTCAGTATTGGGGGTATTAATCAGCCATTAAGCATTAATGAGGAAACGATGTTTGGAACACATCTATGGATGTTGTTGTCATGGGGAAATAGAATTGGCAAAAGTAGAAGATAGAGTGAGATGTGACTATTTAGATTCTCTATTGCATCTGAAATGACGTCTTTAGGTATGAGTGTAACAAAAGTATGTCGGCAAGCATTGGTTTATCCCATTTGTGCCTAAAATATCTGCCCTTATCCTTAAACCCTTATCCAAAGGTTTTCTCGATTGTTGCCTTAATAACTCGAAAAAGAACTATAAACCTTACATCATACAATTTAATCACATAAACCACTAACCCTAAACTAAACCTTACACACTAACCCATTAGGACTAAGGCCAAAATCATAAACCATAAACCTTAAAGGCATAACAATTCGTCCCTTAAACCGTAAAGCCCTAAACTACACCATAAACCCTAAACCACTTACAATAAGGGCTATAGCTTAAACCAAAACCCTTGTAGCCAAAAAAGAAATTTATCTCATAAACCAATAACCATAAATTACAACAAGGGAGTTTGTCTTACCGAATTTGGTTTTATTTTTGTAGGTTTAAGGTTTAGGGTAAAAACTTAAAACTAAAACGAACTAGTAAACATTAATTTTATCTGGGTCTTTTAACCCGGGTTTATTGTTGTTGTTGTTATGGGCTGATAATATAAATAAACAGATTATAAAACCCAATTAAAAATAATAGTGACCCATTATTATTATTAAGTGTCCTAAATCCAAAATACACACATTAATTATACATAGGCCCAATCGGATAAACCCAAATATTACCGAACTCAATACATATAATAACCTAAAACCCTAATATCCCTTCTTGCTATCTTGTAGTTGCCCAATCTAGACCGTTGGATCAAATTTTGATCCAAGAAGAACCCTCATCTAACGCGTGAGATACACGCTCGAGACCCCTCGGCTACCACGCGTGGGTCTTTCAAACTTTTGGAAAATTTTGGGTCGTCACCAACGCCTGCAAACAGCGGCTGGTGACGGTTTGTGGCGGCCAGCACAACCAAGCTACGGCAGTTTCTGGGTATTCCCAGATATTCAATCGTTCAAATGAATATCCAGAGAGGAATGGTGGGTGTTTTTGCAGGAAGCTAACAAATGGCAAAGAGTCAAACTTGGGTCTGATAAGGAGTATATATAGGGGTTATTGAAATAAAAATGGGATAATTACAAATTAAATTCCTCCGTGTTTTGGAGTTTTTGTCCCTGGCCCTTTCGCCTTTTTTAATCACGTTTGAAGTCCCTGAAATGTCTCTAATATTTTCAATTTCGCCCCTTGTCTCAGTTTGACTAAAACCTGAATGGTTTAATAACCCTTTCGGTCCCTCTGACTTCTGTTTGGTTTTAATTTAGTCCCAAATTTGGTGGTTTATCCCATCTTTTAGTCCTTGTTTTCTGTTGTTTATTTAATCTTTAACCCCTTTTCTTCATGCATATTTAAATTTTAGCACTATTAATTTATTTTATTTAATTTCAGTTCTTTATCTTGTATATTTACGTTCAAGTATTTATTCATTTGTTCGATCTGTGACATTTTTTATGTGCTTACATTTGGTACTTGATTTGATACGTTTTCCTTATGTATATATATCCCCTTTAATTTTTGTACCATATATTTTCTGATTTAATTTTCTTTTACCCGTTTTAATTTGTTTCTATATGTAAGATGATTATGTTTTTACCATATAGATATATGATTATTTAATATATTATTTTAAAGTTTTTTATTTACCATTATAAGGATATTTATTATTATTAAAAGGGTACACGTTTTTACCATATATACTGTCATGGTGATTTTATATTACTTTTAATGTGTGTAATATATATGTAGTATGTGGATATATGTAGTCTTTGTTTGCTTGGTATATTATTATTCGAATTTAGTATTCATGTTTTTAATTTATGCCCCTTATTCATATATTTACCATTTTTCATGCCTTTACATATTATTGACATGTTTTAATTCATGTTAGCATTTTTAATTTGTTTATGTATAGTTAAGTGTCACATTTAATCTTTTTTTTTTGCATTAGTTTAGTACTCGAGTTCCCAGTATCCTATTGAGAGTGTCGTCCCGACTCTTCGGGCGTCATCTCCTTTGGTATCGTGGGTTGCGGGTTAGGTTGTTCAAATTGTACGATCATACATTCTTGCATTTTTAGATGTTAATAAATAAATTAATCGAATTTTAATTTTTCTTAATAAATATGATATAAACCCTTAGGTACCAATTTTAGGCATGGTGGGGATGCGAACCCTTCCCCACACATAACCGACTCCCGAACCCAATTAATCTCTGGTTTTATTTTTTTTTTGTCTAGTCTACCTTACTCAAGTGACAGGTGATGACTCCTTTGTTTTATTTAAAATACGAGCTTTTTCCAAAATCCCACCAAAATTAAATTTTTAATAAAAAGTGAGATATTGGTAATTTTTAGTCGCTACAGCACGGCAACTCCACTGGGACATATTTTTGTTTTTTAAAAAAGAGAGTCAAGCCTTAGTTGGGTTCAAATCGTAAGTATCAAGAAAAATTTAAATCCGATTTAATTTAATTTTAATCCTTAACCTTGTTTGTTTTATCGCTTTATTTATTCAATGTTTAATAAATTGTCATCCATGCATGAGCTCTTTTCCCGAGTTCCGTCCTTGTTAAGTGGGAGTGATTATTTTGCCTCGTGGGGTGTTCACCTCTGTATGGTGTTGTAATTCACTTCCTGGATTCGGTCCTTATATTTGTGGGGTTCACACCCTCGTATGGTATATGGGTCGTATCCCTCCAAATCGATGTTCTGGAAACAGTTAGGGTACCCTTTACTTTAGAACCCAACCACATATAGTGAACTATAGAGCTCCCCCTTTAAAGCCATGTCGGAACTCTGTCCGTTTAGCGGTAATCCTTTTAGGCCTTGTTTGATATATTTATACCTCTAATTACTATATAAGTTATCTATGCGCTTTTAATTATTTTAATTATTTTTTATTTATCGTTCAACATTTAATTTATCTAATTTATTCATTCGATTAATTCGCCGTACTAACTCAGTTTTCTTTAGTGTTTGTCTTTTTTTTCTTTTTGCATTTAATTTTGCATCATACCATACCAATATGTTGATTCAAGAATTATTCTGTATTAGGAGAATTTCATAATAGGAGAGACGTTCTGTTAATACAAAGAATGATAATGCTATGGTCTATGGTTGGCCTGAGCAAAAATAGTCACAAAAAAGAGACGGTTTATCAATGAGGCACGTGTCAGAAGTAACCAGTCGCACTCAAATCGTTTCAAAATGAAATGATGTTACGGAGTTAGGAAAAGTTTAGAAGCATTGGGATCCGAATATGAAGCATGTTTTTCAACAAAAATTTGGTGATATAACTCCCTTCTCAATGTCCAAGATTGATCGAGATATGTTTCGAGATCTCACGCAGTTTTGGAATCTGAGGTACATTTATTTCACTTTCGGCAAAGTAGATATGACCCATACCATCGAGGAATACAATTTTGCTCTAATGTCTGAAGATACGAGAGGACAAGGTTTATACCAAACCCAAGGAACCACATAAAATAACATTAAGCATTAAGCACCTCCAGCGCTTTTTCTAAATTCTCAAATTCTTGCCCCTACAGGACATCTTGAAGCATTTGCATGCAAAACCTTCTACCAGAGCTTATTTACACCTTGAATGTCTTTTCATGATGTTGGTGCCTTAATCTCTTCCTTTCGCGCCTATAAAACTTAGGGATCTTGAATCTTTGATCAATATAAATTGCCCCTACTGGTGGCGCAGCTTGTCCTCTGTGTGTAATTCTATCCCCTTTTCATGCTTTAGGGATCTTACATCTTATTTGCGTATCTTGCTCGACCACACAGTCCACCTAAAACTCTTCAACACATTTTTTTCTCATGCAATGTGATGTCCTTGTTTAAACTGAGGTTCAATTGTCGGCCTCTTCACTTTTCTTGAAGCGATTGAAAACATTCGTTCTTGGTTCCCTACAGTTGGGATCAATACCAAGAAATCCTTTGTTTTTCATAAATCTATGTCAGCCTACTTGTAAGATGTAAGAAAAGGCTGGAAATGATAATTTAAAGGAAGAAGTCATGGCAGATGCAAGAAAAGGCTAGAAATAGGGATTTAAAGAAAATAATCATGGCAAACATGGAAAAGAGGAAAGTCAGATGTCCCAAAATTCATAGTATGAAGGATTTATGAATCCATCAACCGGATAGTGTCCCACTTTTAGGTGGCTCTCTTTAACTCACATACGCCCCAAATTTTAATTTCCCACTTTTTTAATCTCAATCAGACATTAGAAGTTTGGAAGTCCCTGAAGAAAGGTTAACTCAATTGGGCGAAATGTGTTCTGAAGACAAGCTCATTTTCTCAGATATTCATGTGCAATCCAAATGGTCTTTAAAGGCTTATAACGTAGGCTGGGCTCGGGTTGCAAAAAAAAGATATATAGGCTCAAATACATGTTTTAAGGGTAATTAAACCAATTATCAATCTTTCTTGATGAAATCTCTGTTATTCTTCATCTTTTTTGGATCACTCTAGACTGCCCATTTTGGGTTTTCACCCTAGAGTTCATTTCCCTTTCTGGTATATATCTCATTTGAAGGATTTGTTTCAAATTTTCCTTCGCACTCCAGCCTTTATTTCTTCATTTTTGTTTTTTTTTGTTTTTTCTTCTTTTTTCCTTTTCTCCTTCTTTTTCTTCTTTTTTCTTTTTTCTTTTTTCTTTTTTCTTATTTTTCATTTTTGTGTCCTTTTCATTTCGAATTTAGGACATTCAACTTGATCTGACATGTTTTTCCTTTGCTTGCAAATAGCTTTTCATCCTCTTTGCCCCTCAGTGTGGGGAGTAATCCTTGGTTAGGGTTTAATCACAAGAAAAATATCAGGCTCAAATGGGGACAACAATGGATTTTTTTCATTTTCTTATTCGTGAAGGGAAAAAAGGAATGCCAAATGTCATTTCACACACAAACATCTTTGAAGAGAAGCATTCTTTAGTTGGTTGATGTTTTAGAGTTATCACTTTATTCAAAGACCCTAACAACAATGTCTGAGAGGAACATTCACTCATAATCTGTATATGGGATCTCCCCATTAAACCTGAACACACTTTTTGCCCCTCTATCTCGAGATTAGATTCAAAAGTCATTCATACAATCAATAATAGGGGCTCTTCCAAAAAGATGTATAATTGAAGAAAAATGAATGAAAGATGAAAAGAAATAAAAATTGAGAAATGTTTTCCACTTGAGAAAATAAATAGGATGCATCTTTAAAACAAGTAGAAGTATGACTAGAAGAAGACCTAGTGGACCCTTACGACCTATCATTCCTGAAATTGAACATTTTTTTGGCAAAGAAAGCCTATACAAGAAGCTTTGAGAATCATGAATAGACACCAGAATCAAGGGAAGGGGAGGGTTTCAACGGCTAAAAAGGGTAGTACTTCATGGGTAGAAGTATGCTAGGGTTCACGCTGAGAGGTATTGCTATAGCATACTAGCTCTCAATCTTCTTACTAGAGATAGATTAGAAGCACCCTTAGAAAATCCTGCCGAGTATAGGATAGGTTGAAAATTGTGAAGCATCCGTGAGAGCTAGAAATAGGTCATCTTGGCAAGCCCAGCCAGTCATTCCAATAGTGACTTTCACACACATGTGAGGACAGCTTTTAGTCTATTGATCCAGCCAGTTTTTATTACATTTAATTGCCGTAGCATTTACATCTTGAATCTGTTTGCCGCAGCATTTAGATTTCCAATTTATGTTTGCATTGCTTAAACTTGACTTGAGATACCTCCAATCCCTATGGAGACAATACTCACTCATCACTATTACTACTTGTTTTACATGTATAGTTGCACTATTTGTGTATCATTTGTAGTACATCACACCACGCAACAAGTTTTTAGCGTCGTTATCGGGGATTGGCAATTGGTCATTTACAGTTTAGTTTTTGCATTGTTTTATTTATTTTAAGTTTTTGTACAGTTTTACTAGTTGTCTTTGTTTGTCTTTTCAAGTGTTCTACTAGTGTATGACCAGAAGAAGACCTAGTGGACCCTTACGACCTATCATTCCTGAAATTGAACATCTTTTTCGGTAAAGAAAGCGTATACAAGAAGCTTTGACAATCATGAATAGACACCAGAATCAAGGATTGTTGGTTGATAATCAAGGAAATCTTGATGCTGCAGCAAATCCTGGAGCAATAGTTCAACCCAAAGCTATTAGGGATCATTTGAACCCTATATTGGATGATCTAAATCTTGGAATTATGGCTCCCGAGATCCAAGCAGCTCACTTTGAACTCAAACCAGTCATGTTCAACATGTTGAATTCCATTGGGCAGTTTGGTGGGTCACCTCATGAAGATGCAAGGGAACACATCTGTGCATTCTGGGAAGTTTGTGATTCATTTAGACAGCAAGGGGTGCATGAATATGTGTTAAAATTGAAGTTGTTCATTTATTCCTTGCATGATCGGGCAAGAGCTTGGTTGAGTGGAGTACCTACTGGTTCGATAGAGACATGGACAGACCTATGCAAAAGTTTCTTGATACGGTATAACCCACCCAATAGGAATTCCTAATTAAGGAACGACATTGCTTCATTCCGATAAGCTGATGACGAATCGATGTACGAGTGTTGGGATAGATTCAAGAGACTATTGCGCAAGTGCACGAATCATGGTTTCCATGATTAGACACAAGTGGTGATGTTCTACAATGGTGTTAATTCCCCTACAAGAATGATGTTGGATGCTTCAGCAAATGGAACCTTGCTGGACAAGTCACCCGAAGAAGCGTTTGATATCCTTGATAAGATAGCAAACAACAACTACCAATTCCCTACCTTAAGGCTCGAAGTAGGGAGAAAGACTCAAGGAATCGAGAATACGATGTTGATGACTCGTTTCAGCTCAATTGTCAGGCATTACCAACATGTTAAAGAATCTCCAATGTCCAAACGAGGTAAAGAAAGTGAAGGTTACATCAGCCTGTCTTCGATGTGAGGGAAACCATCATTTAAGTGAGTGCCTGGAAAACCAAGAATCTACCAACTATTTAGGGAACTAAAATAGGAACAACAACCCCTACTCGAATACCTACAATCCAGGATGGCGTCAGCACCCTAACCTTTCTTGGGGGAACCAGGGGAACAATAATTCTGGCAGCTCAAATCAGCAACAAAATCTGATTGAAACCCCAGGTCACCAGCAAAATATGCCATGGCAAAACAACAGAGGTTCAGCGTCTTCATCAAATAACAATTCTTTGGAAGCTACATTCAAGGACTTCATGTTAACTGTTGTGCGTAATAAGTGCTACGTAATTGTGCAAGTATACATGTTGCAAGTTATAGTATAAAAGATATCGTCTCCACAGGGATTGGTGCTACTTCAAGAATCTAGTCTCTTGCATTGTAAAAAGTAAAAACACAAATAAAGGATTATAGGAGTTTAACTAATAACTAAACTGGAAAGCAATAAAGTAAAAGAATGAATGAGATCAAATGAGAGAGATAGGCCAGGTTATCGTGAGTTGAGGTGTAATAGCCGATTGGATCGTCTTGGTAAAATAGTGCATGGGCAACTCAGTTGTTGTGGCAACTTGCACAACGAGGTTGCCTTGGCAACTAATCGATGGTTGCCTGGGGTACTAGTTGGGCAACTACTTGGGCGTCTGGGCAGCAACCTTCAAGGTTCGGCAGAGCGTTCTTCAATGGTTTCTTCTTATCCCTAAGTCGAAACTCTAGCTACTTGTGCATGCCTTGATAATACATCCTTGCGTGAATCAAGGGTGAACAACAACCAATCTTGCGCTCCTCTTAGCCGTTCAAATCCTTGACTTATTCCTAAGCCGGATTAATCTTCACCATCAATAGATTGAATAAAGATCATATTCATTCGTTTCTTGAATCTAACTCTCTCGATATTAGATAAATAGATAAAGTTACGAGATCCTCTCCCAATTCACTCGCAAACAAGAATAAGAACCAAGAATGAATAAACCTTGAATAGAAAAGTGTAAACTCTTATTACCTAAACAAAATCCAATAGTTTCTCACAACCACAAAACACAATAACCATAGCCAAATAGGTTTAGTTCATGGCTAGTTTCCAAAGAAACACAAGATAAATAATCCCTAGCAAGAACCTAAATGAACAAGAAAGAAAAAGATGAAGATGGAAGCTTGTCGAAATCCCCTTGCCCTAGATGCTTGTCGAAAATTCTCTCCTCTTGCCCTTCTTGGAGTTGTCGAAATTCCCCTCTCTTTTGCTCTCCTTGGAAGTTAACGATATGGCCTTTTATTTATAGGGTTAGATCAAACTCCTTCTTTGAGGAGGAAGTTAAGTTGGAATTAAATTATCTTTAAAGAATATAATTCTTTATTATAATTATATTCATACTAAAACTTCTCCTTTCTTCTTGGAATTTAATTCTTCATTAGTCTCTTCATGGAAATCAAATTCTTTTGGGATTGGGCTTTGCTCCACGTCATCTTGGGCTTGTCTAGTCATCAATTTCGACTACCATATCACATTTTCTCTTGTCGACAATTGCCCTGGCAACTGGCTCGGCGTCTCTTTCATGCATTGCCCTGACAACTAGCTCGGCATCTCCTTCATGCATTGCCCTGGCAACTAGCTCGGCATCTCCTTCATGTATTGCCCTGGCAACTAGCTCTAGCCTTGCTTTGGCAAGTGATCCTGCACATACACACAAAACACACCAAAGCAGCATCTTTTCCCACAAAAACTACCAAGTTATGTAATCAAGCTCAACGATGGAAGGAAACATGGATTAATGCATGAATGGCTAATTATGCAACTAATATGAGCCTAAGTCTAACAATAATATGAGTAAAAAGGGTAAGAAAAATAGTACTTTTAAACACTTATCACACCTCCAAACTCGAGTTATTGCTTGTCCTCAAGCAATGCAAACTCATAATTACCTGCCAAGACTTCAATTTTCACAAACTTAGCTTTGAACTTGATTTCAATTCTCTGAACCGGGGCACAAAGTATGATTTGCTTTTTATTTTTCAGAAAACTTAGAAGTTACTCAGAATCAAACTATAATGCTTGTGAGTGTGTGCGGAGTTGTGTGCAAGTTGATTTTTCAGATTCTATGCAAACAAGAGGTTTTCAAATTACTTCATTGGGTTCTTTTTAACATGTTTTAACTAGAGCCAGTTTTGGGCACCTCTAGTGTTTTGTTTTTAGTTTTCTTAAGTTAATTTATTCGACTAGAGCCGGTTTCGGGCACCTCTAGCGATTAAAATTTTTTTTAGCACATACTAGAGCCAGTTTCGGGCACCTCTAGTGATTAATTTTTTTTAGCACATGATAGAGCCAATTTCGGGCACCTCTAGCATTCATCCAATTTTTATTCTAATCCCCTAATTTGTTAATTATCAACCTAAGTTCACTAGAATTCCTTAAATCAATCAAACCACAACAGTGTTTCATCAAATTTAGCATCATAGTAAAATTCTAAGTTTTTCCATGGTTATCCTAGAATAAAAATTCTATCAATTATGTGCATTGGCAAAGTAATCATCGGATATTCATCAAATCTAAGCAATTCTTGTTCCAACTAAAGGCATGGCAAGCAATTTATGTATCCTAAATGTAATACTTAAGATGAATGTAACTAAACATGGTAACTACTAACAACAATCCCCCCCAAACTCGAGTGAGGCATTGTCCTCAATGCATGCATTAAAGAAAAATAAAAAAAACGAAAAATAAAATGCATACGAGGACTTACTCCGAGAGTTCGTCATCGTAGATGATTAGTTTCGTTTTGGTCGGTGTCTTGATTCTCTTGCTTGAACGCGATGGTTGTTTTCTTGTTGTCGGTGGTGGAATCGATCCTCGTACGGGGTTGTCCTCATCGTCCTCTTCATCAGTGTCATTGGCTTTTCGCTTGGAGGATTCAATTGATGCGGTCTTTGTTGGTGCAATGGATGACTCATCCGAATCTGAAAAATCTAAAAATGATTCCGTAGGAGTTGATTCGGGCATAGGTGCTTTACCTTTGGCTTTTCGCTTGGTTGTCGGGATGTCTTTAGCTTTGGTTGCCGTGGCGTCTTCAGGGTTGGTTGTCGGGCATCCTCTGTTGTGATTACCGTGGTAAGTAGTCGGTAGTGAATTTCCTTAGCATGGTGGTTGTGAGTCTTGTTGTGGAAAAGAAAACAAAGAAAATCTGGAAACTAAAAATAATGAAAAAAAATAAAATATCTCCTAAAATAAAAATGAAAATAAAAAGAAAAGGAAAATATTGAAAGGAGAGCATGCTCATGCATCTCCTAAAGTGACCACTTCTTTGTTACGTTCCACATGAGCACCATTGTAGTGTTTCAATCTTTGTCCATTAACTTTGAATTCATGTTTGTCAGTGATGGACTTGATTATCACGGCACCATGGGAGAATGGTTTGACAACTTCGAATGGTCCCGACCATCTTGATTTCAGCTTAACCGGGAAAAGTTTTAGCCGAGAATTGAATAAGAGAACTAGTTGCCCATGGCGTGAATTGTCGCGGAAATAGTTTCTTGTCATGCCATTGCTTTGTTTTCTCCTTGTAGATTCTTGCATTGTTATAGGCGAGTGCACGGAATTCTTCTATCTCATTGAGGTCCAACAAACGCTTTTGTCTGGCACTTACCCAATCCATATTCACGGTCTTGATTGCCCAATATGCCTTGTGTTCGATTTCCACCGGTAGATGGCATGTTTTTCCATAGACAAGTCGGAAGGGGGACATACCTAAGGGTGTTTTGAATGCAGTGCGATATGCCCAAAGTGCGTAATCTAGTCTTAATGACCAATCCTTCCTAGAGGGATTTACAACTTTCTCGAGTATACCCTTCAATTCCCGGTTGGAAATTTCTGCTTGCCCATTGGTTTGTGGGTGAAATGTCGTGGCGATCTTGTGTGATATGTCGAAGCGTTGCAACATCTTGGCAATTAGTCTGTTGTCAAAATGCTTGCCTTCATCACTGATAATAGCTCTCGGTATCCCAAACCATATAAATATGTTTTTCTGCAAGAATCATTGCACGGTCTTGGAATCATTGTTGGGAACTACAGCTGCCTCCACCCATTTAGACACATAGTCGACGGCAAGTAGAATGTAGAGGTTGCCAAATGAAGATGGGAAAGGTCCCATAAAATCAATCCCCCATACATCAAACAATTCCACCTCGATGATGTTCTGGAGCGGCATCTCATGTCATCTAAAGATATTGCCCGTCCTCTGGCAACGATCACTTTGCTTGTAAAAGTCTTGGGCATCTTTGTACAATGTTGGCCAATACAAACCGGATTGCAAAACTTTGGTCGCGGTATGAGTTCCTCCAAAATGTCCTCCATAGGGTGAAGAATGGCATTGCCGGAGTACATTCTGTTGCTCTTCTTTAGGGACACATCGGCGTATAACCTGATCTGCACATTGTTTAAACAAAAGAGGCTCGTCCCAAAAGTAATGCTTAGCATCATGGCGGAACCGCTTCTTCCCTTGGTGAGTAATGCCATAAGGTAAAATACCACAAACAAGGAAATTAACTAAATCCGCGTACCAGGGTATTGTCGAGGCATGTGCTGCCGTGGCGATTGCTCCCAAAATTACCGAGGCGTGCGCGTCAAAGGCTGCTACGGCGTCGAGAGTTGCCGAGGCGTCGAGGGTTGCCGAGGCATGCACGTCCATGGTTGCCGATGCAACTAAAATTTGTTCATCCAGAAATGCATCGCATATCTCTAGATCCGCGTCCTCCTCCATGTTGCGTTCTAAACGTGATAAGTGATCGGCCACTTGATTTTCTGTTCCTTTCTTGTCCTTAATTTCAATATCAAATTCTTGTAAAAGTAATATCCAACGAATCAAACGAGGTTTAGCATCTTTTTTAGCAAATAGGTATTTGATTGCCGAATAGTCCGTATGAACAATTACCTTTGTACCAATCAAATAGGATCAGAACTTGTCAAATGCGAAAACTACAGCTAGTAACTCTTTCTCCGTTTTTGTGTAATTCACTTGAGGACTATTAAGAGTTTTACTAGCGTAGTATATCACATGGAAGGTCTTACCTGTGCGTTGTCCTAGGACTGCTCCTACTGCGAAATCACTTGCATCACACATGAGCTCAAAAGGTAGCATCCAATCTGGTGGAACGACAATGGGTGCTGAGGCAAGCTTTTCCTTTAGGGTTTCGAATGCTTGGGTGCAAGAATCATCAAAATCGAAGACTTTATCATGTTCAAGCAAATTGTACAAGGGTTTAGTGATTTTAGAAAAATTATGAATGAACCTCCTGTAAAAACCTGCATGTCCAAGAAAACTTCGAATTCCTTTAACCGAACTTGGTGGGGGTAATCTCTCGATTACGTCCACTTTAGCTTTGTCTACTTCAATTCCCTTGGATGAAATCTTGTGGCCGAGCACTATTCCTACATCTACCATAAAATGGCATTTCTCCCAATTGAGGACTAAATCAGGTTCTTCACATCTTGCCAACACCCTCTCTAAATTGCCGAGACAGCTGTCAAAGTCATTACCAAAAACAGAAAAATCATCCATGAAGATCTCAAGGAAGTCTTCGACCATGTCTGAAAAAGAGTGCCATCATGCATCTTTGGAAGGTTGTCGGGCGTTACACAATCCGAACGGCATCCTTCGGAAGGCATAAGTATCGTATGGGCATGTGAAGGTTGTCTTTTCTTGATCTTCTGGTGCTATGGCAATTTGATTGTAACCTGAATAACCATCAAGAAAACAATAAAAGGGTTTACCTGCAAGACGGTCAAGCATTTGATCAATAAAGGGTAATGGGAAGTGATCTTTCCTGGTGGTTTTGTTTAGCTTTCAATAATCCATACAAACCCTCCAACGGGTCACAGTCCTGGTTGGAATAAGTTTATTGTTTTCATTACTTACCACTGTTATACCTCCCTTTTTCGGTACGCATTGTACCGGACTTACCCATGTACTATTAGAGATAGGGTATATAATGCCGGCGTCAAGCCACTTGATGATTTCTTTCATTACAACCCCTTTTATGGTATGATTCAGTCTCCTATGGGCCTCAATTGAAGGTTTGTGATCATCTTCCAACACAATCTTGTGCATGCACACTGCCGGGCTAATTCCCTTCAAGTCGGCAATTGTCCACCCTATTACCTTTTTGTGTAGCTTCAACATCTTGATCAGCTTCTTTTCCTGCTCAGGCTGTAACTTAGAAGAAATAATTACAGGCAATGTATTATCGGTTCCTAAGTATGCATATTTTAGTTGCTCTGCAATTGTTTTAACTCAAGAATCGGTGATTGTTCAATAGAGGGTTTTTCGAGTTTACCTTCCTTACCTGAGTAATCCAGTGGTTCAAAGTATGTACATGGTCGATTGACTAGCCAATTTGCCTCTTCTTGTTGTTCCTCATCGACCGGTTCTTCATACTCCTCAGGTTCCTCTTGATCGGCAATGTAGTTGCCGAGGCAACTAAATTCCTCGCCGGTTAAACTCTATCGTGGCATGAAGAAGTTGGCATTCTTACGGATCATCGGCATGCCTTAGTGTTTGGAACACATTTAGTTTAACTTGCTGGTCATTCACCCTCATTGTGAGTTCTCCTTTTCAACATCGATCAAGGTTCTCTCCTGTTGCTAGGAATGGTCTCCCGAGAATGATGGGTGCATGCTCATCCGCTTCATAATCCAAAACAATAAAGTCGGCGGGAAAAATACATTTATCAACTTTTACCAAGTATGTCCTCGATTTTTCCCTCTGGATGCACATAGGATCTGTCGGCTCATTTGCAACATAACTGTTGTAGGTATTGCCTTCCCGATTCCTAGTTTTTGGAAAACCGATTTAGGCATCAAGTTTATGCTAGCCCCAAGGTCGCATAATGCTTTCCCGACATAGTGATTTCCAATAGAACAGGGTATTGTGAAACTTTCGGGATCCTTCAACTTGGGTGGCATACGATTGTGCAACATTGCCATGCATCCCTCATTATGTGCCTTTGTTTCAAACTCTCCTAGCCTTGTTCTTTTGGACACAATGTCTTTAAGAAACTTGGCATAGTTTGGCATTTGTTCAATTGCTTCCACCAATGGCAAGTTGATGTGGACTTGCTTTAGGATATCAAGAAACTTCTTGAATTGATATTCTTGCTTTTGTCGCTTCAACCTTTATGGGAATGGTGGTGAAAGTCAGATATCTTCGATCCTTTCATTGGTTTGGAACCTGATTGACGGTATTGCCGGGACGACTGGAGTTGTCGAGGCATTATCAATTGGGGTTGCCGAGGCATGCTTATTGTCGGTTGCCGCAGTAATTCCTGGTTCAGCATCTAAGGCTTTGCTGCTAGGTTCGTCTTGATCTTTTTGTGGAGTTTTGTTTGATGAGCGGGCTTGAGCCTCTCTAAGTTGTTGGCCACTTCTAGTGGTGATTGCCTTACATTGCTCATGGCCAGTTCCTCTTGCGACTTTAGTATCGCTAGGTAAACCTCCTTGCGGTCAAGTATTCAGATTTTGAGCAAACTGTCCGACTTGATTTTCCAATGATTTGATTGTCGCCTCTTGGTTTTGCAATCTCATCTCGGTCCCTGTTAATAAAAGCATCAGTTCTTTTTATGAAATTACTATTCTCAGCCATATAAGATTCAATTTTCATCATAAAAGCATTTAGAGAATTTTCCAAAGAACTAGATGTTTTCGGTTGTTGCTGCGGCAACTGTTGCCGTGGCATATTCTGCTGGAATCTCGATGCTTGTGCATTCTGATTGTTCTGGTTTAGAGCATTGTTGGGATTACTCCATGAAAAATTCGGGTGCTTCTTCCAAGCTGGATTGTATGTATTGGACATCACATTGTTGTTCCGATTGTAATTCCCCACATAGAAACTGGATTCTGAATTCTGCATACATTCAGAAGAATTATGGTTATCACCACATAACTCACAAAAAGAATCCATTACCTTGACCTCATGTGTGTTGTTTGGTTTTTGCATGTTCTGGACCATCTTGGTTAAAGTGGCCAATTGTGCCGAAATTGAATCTGATGATCCTAGTTCATGTATTGTGGCTTAGCGTCTAACTCCTCCTCTTCTAGTAGAGGGGAATTGATAATCATTCTTGGCCAGCCTGTTTAAAATTTGCATTGTTTCCTCCGACGACTTATCTAGAAGTATTCCGTTTGCCGAGGCATCTAGCATCATCCTTGTTGGTGTATTCACAGCGTTGTAAAACATTGTTACTTGAGTCCACACTTGGAATCTGTGTAGGGGGTATTTTGTAGAAGTTCTCTATATCGCTCTCAAGCCTCGTACATGGATTCATCATCTGCCTGCCGAAAAGAAGTAATGTCGTTAAGAAGCTTATCAGTTAAATTTGTAGGATTAAACCGAGCAAGGAAATCACGACAAAGATTGGTCCAAGATACTATTGATCCGGCATGAATGCTATTCAACCATGCTTTCGCCCTATCCCTCAGTGAATAGGGAATAATCTTAATCGTAGGACATCGGGGGTGACTCCGTGTATTTTGAACGAGTTGCAAATCTCGAGGAAAGATTTCAGATGTTATCGTGCATCTTCAGTTGCTGAGCCGCCAAATTGACCAATTGTGTTGATCATATTAAACATTACCGGTTTTAACACAAAGTGGTCGGCTTCAATTTTAGATGCGACAACTCCTGGATTAAGTCCATAAAGATCTTCTTCAAGATAGTCTCGAATAGTTCTGTTTCGTGCAAGAATCACTCCTCCTCCTGCTGGAACATCTTGATTCATATTGCAGTCTTGATTAGCCATTGCTACTCTTATCCTTCGTTTAAGTCTTTGTAACGTTCGTTCGATTTCTGGATCAAAGGGATATTATGGTGTAGTCTGGTCATATACCAATGCAAAACCAAAGTTTGTTAGCCCTTTGAATCTTAAACAAGAAAAGTAAAAAGAAAGTGCAAGAAAATAAAAACAAAGTCGCTATTGCCAATCCCCGGCAACGGCGCCAAAAACTTGTTGCACGTAATAAGTGCTACGCAATTGTGCAAGTATACACGTTGCAAGTTATAGTATAAAAGATATCGTCTCTATAGGGATTGGTGCTACTTCAAGAATCTAGTCTCTTGCACTTAAAAAGTAAAAACACAAATAAAGGATTATAGGAGTTTAACTAATAACTAAACTAGAAAGCAATAGAGTAAAAGAATGAATGAGATCAAATGAGAGAGATAGGCCATGTTATCGTGAGTTGAGGTGTGATAGCCGATTGGATCGTCTTGGTAAAAGAGTGCACGGGCAACTCAGTTGTCGTGGCAACTTGCACAACGGGGTTGCCTTGGCAACTAATCGATGGTTGCCTGGGCGACTAGTTGGGCAACTACTTGGGCGTCTGGGCAGCAACCTTCAAGATTCGGCAGAGCGTTCTTCAATGGTTTCTTCTTATCCCTAAGTCGAAACTCTAGCTACTTGTGCATGCCTTGATACTACATCCCTGCGTGAATCAAGGGTGAACAACAACCAATCTTGCGCTCCTCTTAGCCGTTCAAATCCTTGACTTATTCCTAAGTCGGATTAATCTTCACCATCAATAGATTGAATAAAGATCATATTCATTCGTTTCTTGAATCTAACTCTCCCGATATTAGATAAATAGATGAAGTTACGAGATCCTCTCCCAATTCACTCGCAAACAACAATAAGAACCAAGAATGAATAAACCTTAAATAGAAAAGTGCAAACTCTTATTACCTAAACAAAATCCAATAGTTTCTCACAACCACAAAACACAATAACCATAGCCAAATAGATTTAGTTCATGGCTAGGTTCCAAAGAAACACAAGATAAATAATCCCTAGCATGAACCTAAATGAACAAGAAAAAAAAGATGAAGATGGAAGCTTGTCGAAATCCCCTTGCCCTAGATGCTTGTCGAAAATTCTCTCCTCTTGCCCTCCTTGGAGTTGTCGAAATTCCCCTCTCTTTTGCTCTCCTTGGAAGTTGACGATATGGCTTTTTATTTATAGAGTTAGATCAAAGTCCTCTTTGAGGAGGAAGTTAAGTTGGAATTAAATTATCTTTAAAGAATATAATTCTTTATTATAATTATATTCCTACTAGAACTTCTCCTATCTTCTTGGAATTTAATTCTTCTTTAATCTCTTCATGGAAATCAAATTCCTTTGGGATTGGGCTTTGCTCTACGTCATCTTGGGTTTGTCTAGTCATCAATTTCGACTACCATATCACCTTTGCTCTTGTCGACAATTGCCCTGGCAACTGGCTCGGCGTCTCCTTCATGCATTGCCCTGGCAACTAGCTCGGCATCTCCTTCATGCATTGCCCTGGCAACTAGCTCGGCATCTCCTTCATGTATTGCCCTGGCAACTAGCTTTAGCCTTGCTTTGGCAAGTGATCCTGCACATACACACAAAACACACCAAAGCAGCATCTTTTCCCACAAAAACTACCAAGTTATGTAATCAAGCTCAACGATGGAAGGAAACATGGATTAATGCATGAATGGCTAATTATGTAACTAATATGAGCCTAAGTCTAACAATAATATGAGTAAAAAGGGTAAGAAAAATAGTATTTTTGAACACTTATCATTAACCATGAATGACTTTATGGCTACTATGAAGGTTCTGCTTCAAGACCATGTTGCGTCCATCAAGAACCAAGGAGCATTGCTACAAAGTCACAGTTCGTCCTTAAGAGCTTTGGAAACACAAGTAGGGCAAATTGCATAAGCTTTGCATGTGCGACCTCAAGGGAATTTGCCTAGTGACACTGAAGTCACTAAACCTCATGGAAAGGAAAAGTGTAGTGCACTCACTTTGAGAAGTGGTACGCAACTCAATAAAGGAGATAAGTTTAGGGTTAAAACAAAGGAAGACTCCAACCCCAAGTCTGAGCAAAGGGAACCTCTTGTACCAAATGATACACGTGTTGAGGAGGACAAGAATGACGACCCAGCTAAAGAATCTGCGAAGGAATGAACAACTTTTGCTGCGGCAAAAGACAAGCCCCTACTGGCAGAGGAAGAGATCAGATCCCCACCTCCTTTCCCTCAAAGAATGAAGAAGCACAAAGATGATCTCCAGTTCAAGAAATTCGTCGATATCCTTGATCAGCTGCATATCAATGTCCCATTTCTGGTAGCCATTGATCAAATGCCCACTTATGCTAAATTTCTCAAGAATATTGTTACCAAGAAGAGGAAGGTGGACAAATATGAGACTGTTGCCACAGCAAAAGAGTGTTATTTAGTGTGGAGTAAGTTGCCACCTAAACGGCAAGATCCGGGCAGTTTCATCATTCTATGCTCTATTGGTGACAACTATGTGGGAAAAGCTTTATGCGAACTTGGGTCTAGTGTCAACCTAATGCCCAAGTCTATTTTTATGAAGCTTGGAATGGGAGAAGCAAGGCCTACAAAAGTCATTTTGCAACTAGCTGATCGTTCTCATATCCGGCCAGAAGGAAGGATTGAAGATGTTGTGGTAAAAGTTGATAGATTTGTTTTTCCAGACAACTTTCTCATTCTTAACTGTGAGGCGGATGACATTGCACCCATAATCTTGGGGCAGCCATTCTTAGCCACCATTTGTATTTTGATTGACTGTGAGAAGGGTGAGTTTACAATGCGGGTGGCTGATCAAAGGGTAACCATCAACATCTTCAACACTCTCAAATATATGGACGACAACGAGGAATGTCAATACATAGATGCTACAGTAGAAGAGCATAATGGAAAATTAAGCTGCAGCAATTTCTTGCAAATTAAAGATTATGTGGAGTTCAAAGAGGATAATGATCATGAGCTCGAAGACTGCCCATTGGAGGTGGAACAGTCTAGCTTGCTCGAAGCTAGACCAGGTACGCACTTTGAACCCATTGACTTTTCTGAATTTATTCCTCCTAAACCCTCTCTTGAGCATGTACCAACATTAGAACTAAAGCCTTTGCCATCACACCTTAAATATGCTTATTTGGGTAGTAATGAGACTTTGTCGGTGATAATTTCATCTAGTCTTTCACCTAAGCAATAATCTAGCTTGATAAATATGTTATCTCAACATAAAAAAGCTTTAGGTTGGACTATGGCTGATTTGAAGGGTATAAGCCTTACTATTTGTATGTACAAAATTCTGCTTGATGATTGTCACAGCAATTCTGTTGAACCCCAAAAAAGGCTTAATCCAATCATGAAGAAGGTGGTGATGAAGTAGATAATCAAGTGGCTCGATACTAGTGTTATCTACCCAATATCCAACAGTTCTTAGGTTAGCCCAGTACAATGTGTACCCAAGAAAGGAGCATGACCGTAGTGAGCAACGAGGATAATGAATTGCTACCGACAAGGACCGTCACGGGGTGGATGATATGTATGGACTATTGGAAGCTTACCAAGGCGACCATGAAAGACCATTTTCCCCTTCCCTTTATCGACCAAATCCTAGATCGATTGGCGGGCAAAGCCTTCTATTGTTTCCTTGATGAAAGACCACCTTCACCTGTCCCTATGGCACCTATGCTTTTATAAGAATGTTTTTTGGCCTTTGCAATGCTCCAGTAACTTTTTAAAGATGTATGCTAGCCATTTTTTCAGACATGGTTGAAGAGTTCTTATAAACATTCATGGATGACTTTTCGGTCTCCGAGGATGATTTTGAGACCTGTTTGGGCAACCTGGCGAAAGTGCTAAAGAGTTGTGAAGAAGCTGACTTGGTTCTCATTTAGGAGAAATGCCATTTTATAGTAACCGAAGAAATTGTTTTGGGTCATAAGATCTCGAAGAAATGAATTGAGGTAGACAAGGCAAAAGTCGAAGTGATCGAGAAGTTACCTCCTCTCACCACTATCAAGGGTATACGGAGTTTTCTTGGCCATGCAGTCTTCTATCGAAGATTCATCAAGGACTTCTCCAAGATCTCAAAGCCACTTTGCAATTTGCTACAGCAAAATTATTCATTTGTGTTTGATGAGGATTGCCATAGCGCATTTAAGGAGCTGAAGGATAGGCTTATCTCGGCCCCTATTGTTGTCCCACCAGATTGGAATGAGCCCTTCGAGCTGATGTGCGACGCAAGTGACTACGCAGTAGGAGCAGCACTTGGGCAACATCGAGGTAAGCATTTTCATGTTGTCTATTATGCTAGCCGCACTTTAAATGATGCACAAATCAATTATACCACACCTGAAAAAGAATTGCTAGCTGTTGTGTTTGTCTTCGATAAGTTTAGGTCATACTTAATAAGCACTAAGGTCATTGCTCACACCGATCACTCAGCTATCAAATACTTAGTGACTAAAAAGGATGTTAAACCTAAGCTTATTAGATGGATACTTCTCTTGCAAGAATTTGACTTAGAAGTTAGAGATAGGAAAGGATGTGAAAGCCAAGTAGCCGACCATCTCCCTAGGTTAGAGAACAGGGATAAAAATAGCACTGAACAAGAAATCAAGGAGAAATTCCGTGATGAGAAAATTCTATATGCTATAGCAATCCTGTGGTATGCCGATAATATTAACTATCTTGTTAGTGGTATTTTGTCTCATGCTTTGAATAGCCAGGGTTGGAAGAAATTCAAGCACGATGTGAGGTTCTATTTTTGGGATGAACCTTATTTGTTCAAGCAATATGCTGATCAAATGATAAGGAGGTGTGTTCTCGAAGAGGAGCAAAAGGACATCATATTCCACTGCCACTCATTGTCATGTGGAGGCCATTTCGGTGGAACAAGGACCGCTGCAAAGGTCCTACAATTCGGGTTCTATTGGCCAACACTTTTCAATGACACACACTAGTTTTGCAAGACTTGTGACCAATGTCAAAGAACAGGGAACATTTCTCGAAGGAATGAAATGCCATTGCAAGGTATCTTGGAGGTAAAGCTTTTCAATATTTGGGGAATTGACTTTATGGGACCATTTCCTTCGTCTTTTGGAGATCTATACATCTTATTGGCAGTAGACTATGTGTCAAAATGGGTAGAAGCTGTGGCTACACCGAAGAACAACTCTAAAATAGTTATCAAGTTTCTTCATAAGAACATATTCACCAGATTTGGAGCACCAAAAACCATCATTAACGATGAAGGATCCCACTTTGACAACAAGCTTATCGCCAAAGCATTGTATAGATATGGGGTAAGGCACAAAATTGCCACAGCATATCACCCCCAGACCAATGGACAAGCTGAGGTCTCTAATCGCGAGATTAAACAAATACTTGAGAAGGTCGTCAACCCCAAGAGAAAGAAATGGTCCCCAAAGCTTGATAAGAACTTATGGGCCTATCGAACAACCTTTAAGACACCCTTGGGGATGTCCTCCTTCAAGCTATTCTATGGAAAAGCATGTCACCTCCCCATCGAGCTTGAACACAAGGCTTATTGGGCCATCATAAAGCTCAACTGCTGGTGAGAAAAGGCTGCTAGAGCTCAATGAGATGGAAGAATTTAGAGCTTATGCATATGAGAATACGCGATTATATAAGGAAAAAACGAATGACAAGCACATTTTTCCATGACATTTTTTAGAAGGACAACAGGTGCTTCTTTATAACTCGAGGCTCAAGCTCTTCCCTAGGAAGCTCAAGTCTCGGTGCTCAGGGCCTCTCTAAGTTCACAAGGTGTATCCCTATGGTACTGTCGAAATCAAAAATCTTGATGATGACACGATCTTTAAGGTTAATGGCCAGCGTTTGAAGGTGTACAATGGAGCTCCAATCTTGCGAGACAAATCATCTTTGCCCCTCAATGATCCTTAAGAGTTTGCATCTCCCTTCCTATTATCTTTATGCTATAGTATTTTCTTGCTTTTATATCCATACATAACATAAGTTTTTTTAGTCATCTTTTCGATTGTTTTTGGTGTGTCTTGTCTTTCTTTTATGTTTGTTTTTATTACCCCCATGTCAGTTATGCCTACAGGTTGCAGGTGGTACGCCAAGAGAAAATTAAGGTTGGCAGGCTTTTCTTATTAGGGTTAGGGTTTTGTCTCTATCCTAATAAGGGAAGTTAAATAGGCAAAAGGAAATTCCAAGGTTTGGGGGGTAGCGGTACTTAAAAAGCAAAAAGGGGAAGTTATTCGTTATTTAATTCCTTCAAAACTCTAACCAATTAGAACCTTTCCTTCTCTCTCCACCTTTTCCACTTTTCATTAATTAGCCATCATCTCTTTCCTCTTACACACGCCATAAAACTGTACCATTCACCCTCTCTCTCCATTAAATTGTGACAGTTCCCAACCCCATGAACTTCCCTCTTTTCTCCCTTGTCCTTTTCTCTTAATCCTTTCGTCTCAAATTCATATTCTTCATCCGAGTTCCCTTTAACTCCATTATAGCCAAAACTTCACTTTCTTTGCTACCCCCCAAAATTTTGCCCACCCAACATTATCTTATTTCCCTACCTTCACAAAGGTCAGATGCAAGAACGTCTCTAGTGAATCCACAAGTGCCCAAGCACCACCAGTCGTTGAGATCAAGAAATTCTCTGACCTGACTGCCAAAGATCGATGGCAACAGCTTAAAGATCGAAAGTCTTTTGCAGAGAAAGGATTCAAGTTCCCTACTGAGGGGGAACAAGGTTTTGATCAAGAGGTAATGGACGTAATCACAAAGCATGGCTGGGAAAATTTTGTGCGAAACCCTGACGATATTTGTGTTCCCTTAGTGAGAGAATTCTATCTCATCTCACTAGCCCCACTTAGTCTGGTGTATATGTTCGAAGGGAGCAAATAAAATTCACTACCACAGCAATCAACAAATATTATGGGCTGAAAAATGTGGTGGACCACCATACTCCTTTTGCTACCGGTGTTGATGACCGGACACAAAAAGAAGTCCTTGAGGACTTATGCTTTAGCGGAACTAAACTCGATGCGACAACAAGATCTGTAAAGCGAGGAAGGCTTAAGCCTGAAGCCAAAGTTTGGAATCACTTTGTCAAAACTCGTCTTATGCCCACATCTCACTCTGCCACTGTCCACATCAATCGGTTGCTTCTTATCCATTCCATCTTGAATGGTCGGTCCATCGACCTTGGGAAGTTGATTGTTGATGAAGTCTATGCCTGTTTGAAGAGGAGCAAGAGCCCACTATTTTTTCCAAATCTTATCACTGCTCTCTACCGCAAGAAATATGTCTTCGAAGACCCTTAAGAAGATAAGAACATTACAGGTAAGAATGCGATCAAACCAGCCCAAATCCCAGGTCTGTGAGGATTTGATGAAGATGCTTCAGTTGAAACTGTTGAAGGCGGGGCCAAAACTTTTGCTGTAGAAAGGATTGCATCCTTGGTGGCCACCACCAACTGCCTACAGTCTGACATGGATCAAATGTGTGGCAACCTCACAACCGATTTCAGGTATGTGAAAGCAAGGAATGTTGCTCTCAACACATACTTTCGCAAAATGCTTCCCCACATGCCTATCGACTTTCCCCCTTCCCTGAGGACCTATTTGCTACCCCGACATACCCTCCCATTATGACCAGAGCAAGTACTTCTCGTCCCACCCCGACTACAAAAAACCTGTAACTGCTGAGACTGCCGCACAAAATAGTAAGAAGCGTAAAAGAAATGCCATACCTCCAGCCTCTACCCCACAACCTGAAGAACTTGCCACCAGCCCTGTCACTATCGAGAGTAACGATGATGAAGAGATCGTTGAACTGACCCCCACTACTGTACCAGATACTATGGTGGACCAGACTCTAGATGCCACGGCAAGAACAAAACGCCGTCAGAAGTGCATAGCTGGACGAGTTTGGACCACCCCTGCCGAAGAATTTGAGCCTGAAGGTGAGGATGAGGATGATCAGCCTGAGCAATCTAGCCAGGAGGAACCAGCCCCACCACCAGAACAAGAAGAAGATGACCCACCCATTGCCTCACTTAAAATATCGAGCATCAAGCATATGGCAACCAAAACTGTGAAACGAAAACAACTATGAGGTACCTCCATTGCATTGCATTTAGTTTAGTTTCATACATCTAGTTTTAATGCATTGAAGACACTACACTTTCCAAGTTTGGGGGTGATAGTGTTCATAGTTAGTCATTTGCATTTGTAGTTAGGAACAGAATTTATGTTATGGCATTTTGTTTAGTTCAAAGATAGTTTTGTGAATAAATTCATGATGTCCGATGATGAACATTTAACTTGTATGGCTTGGAATTAATTGAATGATTATGACTAACTGAGATTGGTAGAACTGGCTTTAAGGTATGGTGCTTTATGAATTAAATCGTTACATGATTGCATGCTTTCTATGCTTAAGATTGTTAGAAAAGTCTTTAGGAAATAACTCTTGCATACCTTAGTATAAATAATCTTAATGAACTTGAATGACAATTATAAGCATTAAAGGCTTCGTTAAACTCCACTGTGCTTAAATATGTGTTTATCTATGAATAAATGCTTCGGCATAGCTGTAGAGGGATACTCATCTTTGTGTTGTTTGCCTGGATACCGTATTTAAATAAATGGCAGTAACAACAAATGAGTGAATGAAAGTAGTCATGGGATGACTCTACTCAATAGGCTGGGGAATGGGGTGTTTGCTCCACTTCATTTTCAAGTCTAGGAAGGTAGTTTTGATGAGCTGACTCCCTTCGAAGCAGCAAAAAAAAGGGAGAGAAAAACAAAGATTACAATATGGGAGTAAAAATTGTGCTTGACTCGCTTAGAAATATTAAGGTGCAATAGAGAGTTTTCTTAAGAACTTGCTTAGCCATGTTAAGCATAGGTTGGATGCAATCACGCACATACATGCAATGAACCTGGCCCTAAGAGATGTTCTTAAAATCTCAGCTTAGTCTAGTATGTTGAAAGCCTATATTATTTTCTGAGGACTGATATTTTGCCATAGCTCTGTCTTGCACTAAATTTTTGCCATGGCATTTATTCTGTTCTTTTCTACTCGTTGCTTGAGGACAAGAAATAGCTTAAGTTTGGGGGTGTGATAACTCTGCAAAATGCATATATTTCATGCCTTTTTACTCTGTTATTTGCTTGTTTTTAGGGTCGTTTCATGGCATTTAGGTTGCATGTAGTTCATATAGCTGCATGACGTTTCATAGCTTTGGTTGTTGTGGGTTAATTGCGAAATAGGTACTGCTTGAGAAGGGTTTGGTCTAGTTTCGTGATGTGCATGTGAGCAAAGCAGAGTAGCTGAAAATGCCATAGCATTTTGATCTAAAAAGGTTGGGTGCAGAAAAAGACAAAACACGAATAAGATATTTTCCAGCCCACATGTGAGAACCCCCGTTTGTCTCTTGTGTCAAGCATGTGCCAGAGAATATTCCTTAGGTCACAAAGGGAATGTTTAGAGCACAATACCCTAGGAGCATCCAATATATAAAGGACAAAAAGCCTTCATTTAAGGGTGTGCTGAAAAGGTAACCTAAAAAGCGAAGAAAGAGAAAGGAGAAATATGGCTCTTTTCTTAATCTTCTTCCTTAACTTGGTGTCCTCCATTGTTGAAGCTCCAAGGGGTGATCTTTTTGGCCTTTGAAAGAAGCAGCAAGCCTAGGGTGGTTTGTGGCAGATTTCTAGAAAAGCCCTATTTCCCAGATTTCGGTGACCCCAAATCACATTATGCCAGAGCTGCATCAAAACCAAATTCACGGCAGTGCTATTCAAAAACATAGGTAAAAAAACTACCTTTTCTTTATTTAAATTCAAAATAATAACAATTGAAGAAGAAGATTACCAGAAAAAGCCAGCTTTATTTCTCAAAACTCTTGATTAGAAATGCTTGCCTCATTATACTGGAAATCTGAATGCTAGTTGTGTATCCTTTCTACCTATTGTTGTATCAATTGCGTATCTTTCGTATCAATCTTGTGTATTGTCTTATTACAAAGAAGTACAGTGTTATTTATAGGTACAAAAATGCTTGAATTCCAAGCATGAATCCCTGATTTTTTCCCCTCTGATTTCTTGATCTTTGCCATGGCGTCAATTTAGGGATTAGTCTTTTCCGTTTTGCTTCTAATTTGATCCTGATTTTCCATCTACAGCTTTGAATAAGGGATTTGGTCTTCTGTTATTTCAACTATGCTCGATTTAGGGTTTTAATCCCATTTTGTTTCCTTTTGTATGAGTCTGGTGATTACAACTGGCGCCAGCGAGGAGCGGTTCAAGGCAGAAACAGCGCGGCCACCGTCGGGGAAGACAATATTGCCGGAAGAAGCTGGAAGGTCGAGCATAGCTGCCACGTGTGACTGGTGATCCATTTGATTTCTCGTGATACGATCTGGGCCGTTAGATTGTGACCTAATCTAACGGTCATGAGTGGTGCAGCGCTATAACTCCATGTTGGCGTGATCTGCACCGTTGGATCAATCCCTTGATCTGAAGGTCCTACTTCAGCTGAGCATAGAACAAAAATAAGGGCCATTAGGGTTTAATTCAATTGTAACTAGTCCAAACGGGTCTTTGTAATTCAACTTTACTGGGCCAAGCAGCCCTTTATATAATGGACTCCCTATTTTTAAAATAGACTCTATCTATTTTTTTGTAAATGGACTCAATGTGTTTTAAAATTGAATGGACCATACTCTTTATCTATGTAATTACAAAAAATAATGGATTTGAATGAATTTCTATTTGTTTCTTAAATCACATGTTCCTATTTGTTTAATCAACAATGCAATGAACTCTAATTTAGAACCAATTAACCGTATATAAAAGAAACAAAAAGGCAAACTAATTATAATACTATACCATGTTACTAATGCACATATGAATCATGTTACTAAACTTTACACTAATTAAACTAAAATATTGATACAACAAAAGAAGAATAAAAAACTTGGTGAAAATTCAGTGACAACAGGGAAATGTTAGAACCATTTTATTATAACCCTGACAGTGTTTGTGATTTTTATATGGGGGCATCAGGGCACCCTACGAGGAGGTGTTGGGTTTTGAAAGAAGAAATAGATTAGTTGATTGGTAATGGAACACTGACACATGATATGGTTAAGCAATAGAAAGCGAAAGAGATGAGGTAGACTACTACCTCGGTTGAAGGATTGAAGAATCAGGATGAATGAAAGATCGGTTCCAAAGTGGTCTAGGGTTTTTGATGCATCTTATCCATGTTTTTGTATGTTCATGTTAGGTGTTGATTTGTTCAAATTTCCTTGCCTTTTGGATTTCTTTTGAAGTAATGCATGGAATCAACCTTGCTACTTTTGGCCCGAAAGTAGCAAAGATCTTTTTGTAAGGGCACATGCCATGTTTGTGGATTTTCATTTCAATGAAGATGAATTTCTACTTAGCAGACAATGACCTTGAAACCATATATGTATATCCCTTCTTACCTCTGTAGGTCCTTGGATCTCACATGCATAATGTGACATTGATTTTGATACAAAGATCAGTCGAATGTTGTGATAACGATGAAGTGTGATTTCCTCTCAGCCTACTCTGGTCGGTAAAGCGCGAAAAACAAGACTACTACTCCTTTGATGATGTTCGATGATGAAAAAATCTCTAAAATTCATAAAAAAGTAAAGTGAACTAGGCAAGCATAATCAAGTGCAGCTGCTTGAAATTGAAGTTCTAAGTGTAGTCTTCTATTCCGTAATAAGAATACATGAATTGTAACTAGCGCCCAAAATATAAATGAATATAAAATCCAAAAAATGAAAAAAAATGAAAATGAAATGATAAATGAATGAATGAACAATTGAATAAATCTCTGAGCACTCTGATGGAGTCATGGGGTTGACAAACCTAATAATGAGCTATGTTCCACCTGTTTAATATCATGGCGTCAGAGATGAATCTTTGAAGATACGGGTATAATAATACAATAATGACTAGCTGCAATCAAAAGCACACACATGCACTTAGAATTTTATTCTTAGAATGATATTTTTGCACTCCACGGGTTAAACAAGTCTGGGAAGCTTGAACACTTTTATGAATGGAGAAAAATAATGAGAAATAAAAGAAGTAGTTTTTGAATGGATCAAGCAATACGGTAATCATGAGGATGAACTGAGTGATCTGGGAGGAATTTCATAACTTCAAATATCTCCACAGCATTCAAAGTATTCATAGACATAAGCTATGCTTGAATTGATCATTGGAGGGTTGAATCTAAAACACTTCTACATTTGGTATCCAGGGCATCCTATTTTATTTTCTTTATTTATGATAAAAATTGAGGGTTTCTTGATCTTGTATGATGATCCATAAAAGCATCTTACTTTGAAAGGATGATCACCAAAAATGACATTACCGAGTAGACAAAAAATATTTCTACGCTTTGCTTCGGGAGAAAGGTTTGGAATGCAGATCTAAAACAAAGTTCCATTATGATGCTATAGTTGGTTTATGAAAAGGGAGAATGAACCAATAGAAAAGTTTAGGGACTTGAGGCATTTGCTCGCCCTAATGTTGAGATAGATGAGGACTTTGCATGATGGGTCAGTGCCAACAAACCAATTAAGCCCAAGATCGAATGGGGCAACAATACCACATATGAGATGACAAGAATACATGTCAAAAAGGTACAAGGACCTAGAGTTGGTTCCTTCCAAGATGCTTTCATGGGTTCAAAAATGAAGATTGAAAAGTTCAAGGACTTGAGGCATGTGCTCACCCTAATGTTGAGATAGATGAAGACTTGGCATGATGAGTTAAAAACAAAAATTGACCTTGACGTTTAAATGTCCTGTAGAAGGAAGTATACTGAGTTTTATTCAAAGAAAAGGCCTCAAGCACCAAGTTAGGTGAGTGAGCCAAAGTAGGACGGCGATTGTCATTTACATCAGAACTCAAGCTTGCTAGAGAAAATCAAGAAGATGAAAAAGACACAAGGATTTCAAGGTGAAAACCCGAGAGGGCTCCTAAAATAGAGAGAAGAAAAGGGAAAAGGGAAAAGGAAAAAAACAACAAAGTAAAACCCGAAAGGGCACTTTGAGAAACAAATCTAAAGTGAAAACCTAAAAATGGGGCTTTGGAGCAAAGTTTTAGAAGCTCAAAAGGAAAGAGCTAAAATGGTTGAACCCGGATGTGATATGGGATACCGATATTACAAAGAACCATAAGAGTAAAAATGCAAGTAGAAAGCCAAGATTGATTGCGAAAAAGTGAAAACGTCTTAGCAGTCGGGAGATGTTGTTATCCATGCATCATATGTAGTTGGGCATCCCTAAGTTAGGAGCATGCTAACTCATACCATCAAAACATCATGTTTACTTTCTTGACATGTACTAAAGATATTAGCAAAAGACTGGATCTTTCACTCCACTCCGGAGAAGTAGATCTCAAGCAATGAACATCTTTTCATTCCAACACGACAAAAAATCGAGGCATTGTTTCAATATTTTTCCAAGGTTCAGCTTTTTGGGGAGCAAGGAAAAAAATTTCTGGTACTCATGACGTGAGGAAACGGGGTGCCATTTTAGAGTGAAAATTTCTATATAGGAAGGACTTGTAGCTTTAAGACTTCAGAATTGAAGGTTCTATAGAGGGAGAACATGTAACTCCAGGATTTCAAAGCCAATGGTTCTATATAGGAAGAACCCAAAGCTCCAGGATTTCAAGGTGAAGAGTTATGTATAGGAAAGACTCGTAGCTTCAAGATTTCAAGGCAAGAAGTTCTATATAGAAAGGACTTGCGGCCTAAAAAATATCGCTAAGAACAAGCTAAAGGTTCTATATAGGAAGAACTTGCAACTCTAAGGCTTCAGACGGAAGAATGATAAACCAGATCCATATAGGAGGGACTCATGGCTCCGAGTCTACGAAAAGAGAAGATGGATAAAATTAGTGCTTATAATCTTTGCTCTATTCTCGTTTCACCAGAATGAGCAAAGAGGGGCAGTTGCAAACACTAATTTTATTCGGGTCTATTAACCCAGGTTTATTATTATACTTATTCAATGTTGTTGTTGTTGTTGTTGTTGTTGTTATAAATAAACAGATTATAAAACCCAGTTAAAAATAATAGTGACCCATTATTATTAAGTGACCCAAATCCAAAATACACCCATTAATTATACATAGGCCTAATCAGCCAAACTCAAATATTACGAAACCCAATATATATAATAACCTAAAACCCTGATATCCCTTCTTTCTATCTTGCAGCCACCCAATCTGGACCGTTGGATCAAATTTTGATCCAACGGCTAGGATCAATCCAAGAAGACCCATCATCTACCACGTGAGATAAACGCTCGAGACCTCTCGGCTTCCAAGCGCACTTAAAGCCCATGTGCGGGCCTTTCAGACTCCCATGCGCCACGTGGCCTCATCATGGTCGTCCACTCCAAGTGAGGTCTTAGTCGTTAGATCAAATCTGATCCAACAGCCCATATTAGATCTTCTTGATAGAGACTCTTCATCTCCCTTGCCCTAATGCTGCCGCGTGTCACCATCGATGGTTGTCCGTTCATCGTGGACTGAGGACCTCTATCCCACCGGCTCTCCAACCACCGTGCCATTCAAGAATAATAAAGAAAAAAGGGGCACCAGAATAACAAATCATCAATAGTATTTGAATTTATTGTAAAACATAAGAGATTGAATGTATAAAACAATGTAAAAATCCCATTTGTAATCAGTTTTTGGATTATCAATCAAAAAAGAGAAGTTTTAGAAGGTATCCATATTTCTATTTCCTTGCATATCATAATGACAATAATAAAGAAAATATATAAAGTTAGGGTTTTACCTTCTTGCCGTTTCGGCTCTTGACTGTCTGAGGATTTTTTTGATGAACAATGGCCGCCGTCCGGTGGCAAACTTCTCGTCTCCTCTTAAGTCGTACATGGTAAACCGGACGGTTGAGTTTTCAAAAAGAAAAGGCCATTGTTTTCAAAAAAAGAAAGGGGTTAGGGATTCGATTTTGAGAAAATAAGGGCAGATATGTTTTAAAAAAGGAAAATAGAACTTTTGAGAAATTTTGGGTGGTCACCGGCGCCGGCGAATGGCGGCCGGCACGGCCAAGCCACGGCGATTTCTGGGCATACCCAGATATTCATCCGTTCGGATAAAAATCCAGAGAGGACTGGTGGGCATTTTTGCAAGAAGCTAAAAAATGGCAAATAGTCAAATTTGGGTCTGATAAGGGGTATATATATGGGTTATTGAAATAAAATTTGGATAATTACAAATTAAATCCCTTTGCGTTTTGGAGTTTTCATCCCTAGCCCTTTCGCCTTTTTTAATCAGGTCTGAAGTCCTTGAAATGTCTCCAATATCTTCAATTTCGTCCCTTATCTCAGTTTGATTAAAACCCAAATGGTTTAATTACCCTTTCGGTCCCTCTAACTTCTGTTTTGTTTTAATTTAGTCCCAAATCCGGTGGTTTATCCCCTTTTTAGTCCTTGTTTTCTGTGGTTTATTTAATCTTTAACCCTTTTTCTTCATGCATATTTAAATTTCAGCACTATTAATTTATTTTATTTAATTTCAGTTCTTTATCTTGTATATTTACGTTCAAGTATTTATTCATTTGTTCGATCTGTGACGTTTTTTATGTGCTTACATTTGGTACTTGATTTGATACGTTTTCCTTATGTATATATATACCCTTTAATTTTTGTACCATATATTTTCTGATTTAATTTTCTTTTACCCATTTTAATTTGTTTCTATATGTAAGATGATTATGTTTTTACCATATAGATATATGATTACTTAATACATTATTTTAAAGTTTTTTATTTACCATTATAAGGATATTTATTACTATTAAAAGGGCACACGTTTTTACCATATATATCGTCATGGTGATTTTATATTACTTTTAATGTGTGTAATAATATATATATATATATATATATAGTATGTGGATATATGTAGTCTTTGTTTGCTAGGTATATTATTATTTGAATTTAGTATTCATGTTTTTAATTTATGCCTCTTATACATATATTTACCGTTGTTCATGCCTTTACATATTCTTGACATGTTTTAATTCATGTTAGCATTCTTAATTTGTTCATGCATAGTTAAGTGTCATATTTAATCTTTTTCTTGCACTAGTTTAGTACTTGGGGTCCCGATATCCTAGTGGGAGTGTCGTCCCGAGTTTTCGGGCGTCATCTCCTTTGGTATTGTGGGTTGCGGATTAGGTTGTTCAAATTGTATGACCATGCATTAATGCATTTTTAGGGGTTAATAATTAAATTATATCGAATTTTAATTTTTCTTAATAAATACGATATGAACCCCTAGGTACCAATTTTGGGCGTGGTGGGGATGCGAACTCTTTCCAGAAAGTAACCGACTCCCGAACCCAATTAATCTCTAGTTTCATTTTTTTGGTGTTCGGTCTACCTTACCCGAGTGACCGGTGGCGACTCCTTAGTTTTATTTAAAATACGAGTTTTTTTCCAAAATTACACCGAAATTAAATTTTTAATAAAAAGTGAGATATTAGTAATTTTTAGTCGCTACAAAACTAAAAGGAACAAAAATATAACCATTTTAATATTTTTTTGGTAAAAATGAAACATAGAAACTAAAATGAACAGAAATATGACCATATTAAAATTAGGGTTTAAAATTGATACACATGTTGTGTACAATAAGTCTTACATGTTAGGATGATCAATCAAAGTAATTTGACCAAGAAGGGGTGAATTGGCAATTTAAAAATTGAAAGAAAGCAAATGGAAAGATAAAAACGAGACACAGGGGATTTATAATGGTTCAACCTTCTAACAAGGTCTATATCTACTACCTTAGCTTCCCACTAAAGATTTCCAACAAATTCACTAGGAATTTCTTTCCCTTTTCTAGGCTAAGGAGGCAACCCTTTACACAATCAAAGCTTCCCACTAAGGATTTCCAACAAATTCATCTTTGATATTAAACATGATATAAAATGAACAAAAGAAAGCTAGGGATTAAGATTAGGTCATTAAAATACTTAAAATAGTTACAAGTTAATAGAAGATAAAAGGGTTCTGATTTGCTATTGAAATGAAAGGTTTTAAATCGATTCTTGAAGAACGAAGTTAAGTGCTTAAAACATTATATGATAGATTGAGTTTAAGGCCTAGGCTTGTAATTAAAGTTGAGTAAATTATAGTATAATCTTGACCTTGAATTACCTTTGAAGTTTCAAAATAAAGGCTTACATGTGCTAAGCCAATCTTTGTTTGTTCTGTAACACTTCCTAGTCCAGTTTACTCCTAAACTGGTTTAGGGGTGTTACGCTCACAACCCAAAACTTGAATAAAATGATTACAATAAAGACCACTCACTACAACAATGTAGGTTTTTAGTGACAAATTGACAGTGACTAGGAATAACTTTGTCGCATATATTAACTTTTTGTGAAAATTGTTTTGTGCGACACTATTAGTATAAGTAACTGTGACGTATTTTTATTTGGTCACCGTAATAGTAGTAATTGTGACGATTACATTTTTCACAAATAAATTCTCACTATAAGTATATAATTGTGACACAAAATTCATTGTCACTAAAACGTTGACATATGATAGTAACGATATGTGAAGTGATCACTATTATTTTATATTTGTTGTGACAATGAAATTACTTGTCACTTAAAGTTTTACTTTTTGTTGTGATAAATTTTGTCACCAATAAAAAAATAAAAGTAATGAAAAATTAGATATTGTCACAATGATAAATTTATTTTTATAATTATAGAAATTAAAGTTATCATAAACTAGTTTGTCAAAAGGTAAAATATTTCTATAGTCTCTATACTATGTGTAAATTGTTGTTTTAGTCAATCTACTTTGATCGACTTTAGTCCCTATATTTTTCAAATTTTAAAATTTTAATCCTAATCCTAATGGGACATCGACCATATGAATAAATTACAAGGACTAAAAATGATCAAATTAAAGAACAAAAATTAATTAAGCAACTTATGTATAACAAATTGGCTAAAAACAAAATTTTACTTAACATATTTAAAGACTACCATTCATGTCATGATCGAAATTTTAAATTTTAAAAAGTATAGAAACTTAAAGTAACCAAATTAAAGTAAAAAGACTAATATGTGATTTTAGCATAATATATGATAGAAAATTTTATTTTTTGAAAAAATTAAAAGAAATATTCTATTTTGATTATTTTTTTTTCAAAAAAATCTAAATAGTTTCTTCAACATATGTATTTCGTATAAGAAATCATATAAAAATTAGTTAAATTATTATTATAATAATTAGTGTTATAAGTAAAACATGTTTTTAAAATAAATAAAATTAATTTCAATTACAATTTAACCTAAGTATTATTTTTATTTCAAAATAATATTAAATTTCTTGCCTAACCTAGAGGATAAGTATTGCACTCTCTCCCTAAAGGTTGTAAGTTCGATGCTCTTTGAAGCCATACATTGCATTTATTTTCAAAAAATTGACATCTAAATATGCTACATCATCTATAATTAAATTTCAGTAATCTAATGAAAATTAAAAGTTTGCTGACTAAAATGCAAAAGCACTATTAAATTTCAAGGACAATTAGTGATTAGTTTAAACCCTAAATAAAATAGTTACAATTAAAAATATAATTATTTTTTATTATTAAAAGTGACAACATATTTTAGACACAATTTAAATATGTATTTGTGATAGAATGTTTGTCACTAATTAGAAGAACAATAGTGTCTAAATTTTAGTCACCATTAATAATCATTTGTGTCAAATAGTGTGGTCATAAAAAATATAACTATTGTGACGAAATACATGAAAGTTGTCACTAATATAATAGTGACGGAGTTATTGGTGACGACTCAAAAATAGTCACTGTAAATTTCAGTGCCTAAATGTAACACTTTTTGTGACCTTTTTCAATGTCACTAAAAATGCATTTTCTTGTAGTAACTCAAGTGGGTTACAAAGATTTGACTTTAAGAGCTCAAAGATGGTTGGATTTGTGCTTAAATTGCTTTTGACTTGCTCAATTGATCAATAGTTTTTGTTGTAGCTTTTAAGACTTGTTTAAATGCCCCCTCATTGATTTCTAACTGTTTGGGTAGCTGAAATTATAATTATAGCCGTTAGAGACCATTTTCCCATAATAAATATTGTCTACCAACTCTCGGTGTCGATACGCGGGCTGCCGTATCGGTACCTACCAAAAGAAGAAAGAGCCATTGTACAAAAAAGTATCGATACGCGAAAGGGCGTATCGGTACGAGAAGCTTATTTTACAAAGGCGTACCGGTACTGTCCGTACAGTATCGGTACCAGTTTTGCTCACTGGAATCTGAGGAAAAAGCCTTGAAAATTGTATCGGTGCGCTATAGGGCGTACCGGTACGGTAAAACCACTTTTTAAAATTTATGGTTCCAATAAACTGACAAAGCAACAGTTAAAAAATTATTACAAGAGATTTTGTAAATCTGAACACCCCGTATTGGTATGAGTATAGTCGTACCGGTACTCAAAGCATATTTGGTTCCCATGTATGAATGGCGTACTAATACGGTTGTATGTGTATCGGTACCCAATAGCTATTTTGTATAAAATGTTTTTCCAATAGCCAAAAATCGTATTGATACGGCAAATGGCGCATCAGTACTCCTGGACCAAAATTAGCTATTTGAGTATAAAAACACTTAGAAAATATTTGAGGTTTTAGTTTTTGACTTAGAAACAATTTTGAGTTCGAATTCTTGTCATTTTGTAAGCAATTTTGAGTACTTAAAAATTTATTCAATTTTACATAATAGTCCTTGAAAATCATTGTTATATCGAAACCAACTTTAGTTTTACATTACAGAAGCTTGTTTACTTGTAATATTTTTCAAAATTAAACCTAAACTATACAAAACTAAACTAAACCCTAAACTCTAAACCTTATACCCTCAAAATTTAATAATAGGAAGTGTATGTGGCATTTAACTGCTCGCGGATAGCGTTTTTTCAATAATGTATCAAGTATCAAACTTGAACACATACATTCTAGAAGTTTTCACTTGAAACCTAAAATATTACATTTGTTACTTACAATTTCAGTTTCATTTTCATTTTAGAAGTATCGAAACGCCTATGCATTGACTCGAAACTATTTACATTTAGTGTTTCCCGCCCCACAACTGCATTTCTAGTTCTATTATCAAAAGAACACGTAAAAAATTAATTTGGTAGGTTCAATTAAAAACTAAATTAAATTACCAGTTCGATGAAATAATTTGAAAATACGCGTGTTTCCAATAAATTACACGTCTTTTCAATGTTTGTTTCAAATCTTTGTAACCTGTGTCGATACGTCAGCAGCAGATATATCGTTTCAGTTGATGCAGCGGGTATATTTGTGTACATATAAGTCTTATAGCAGTGTCGAAACTAGTGTTCAAGTTCCGAAACCGAACATACCAACCGAAAATTGGAAATTTACTTTTAAGATTTTTTGGTCTATTCCTCATGAAAATTGTTTGAAAACTAGGTTACACGTACCGAAACATGTGAAAATCAAAATATTCTTTTTCTTATTATAAATAAGAGTCGTTTGAGTTCTTAGCTTCATACCCTAATCACCGACTCTGGTGTATTATTCATTTCCTAGTTTTCGTCTCTACACCATTATGTACAACTATTCAGATACTTCTTTTTATAGACCTAGGTGGTGTTCTGATTGTTTGTTTAGGTTCTTTGGGTCGACAAACAATGGTATTTGAAAACCGAGTCTCCTTTTGTCTTCATTGGTTAGGTGCTTCTCACTAGAACCTGGACGGGGTTCGATAGCCAGTACATACAAAAATGGCATTTGAAAGGCTATGATTAGCCATTTGTAGCGATTAACAACAACAGACATGGTATTTGGAAAACTTTGTTTCCTTGGTCTCAAGATTTTTCAAATACTACTTGTTTGTTGGAACTACATCAACAGGCGGCCCATGTAGAGCGGAGTGTTGAAGATGTGTTACACGACCTTATATTACGAAAATCAGGCATTGATTATCCTCTTTGTAGCGACATTTTTTAAAATATGATCCCGAGGTGTGCCGCTTTTTGAAAATATTTATTTAAAAAGGGGAATCATTTTTTAAAAAAGACTGTACTTGGAAATAACATACTAGGAGTCGTCACCGGTCACTTGGATTAGGTAGACAGGATATTGAAAATAAAACTAGAGATTTTGGGTTCGGGAGTCGATTACGAGTGAGGAAGGTTTCGCACCCCCACTACACTCGAAAATTTGTACCAAATTAATTACCGCTTTATTAATATTAGATTTTGCGTGTTAAAGTGACAATTAAAGCAAAATTCGGTTATACATGCGAGTGAACTTTAAGGGTCTCGCTATTCGAGAGTAAATGAAAAAACTACCACCACTATGATCGGTACTAGCCGCGCTTACTCTCGAATAAAAGGACACCACATTGACAATTAATATCCCGGATGCAACATAACATAGCAAACAAGCACGAAACAAAATAACGATTCACAAGTCCAAATAAATAAATATCATACATACATATACACATATTAAAAAAAAAAAGCAAGGCAATAGCAATGTACATGGCAAACATATAGAGACATGAAATAAATGAATAAACATCGGGATTCAAATATCATAAATTATAATACTATACCAAATGCACATATAATAAAATACTACATATATATATACATAGCATACGTAAAAAAGGAAGAAAACATAATATATATAACAGTAGCAAACATTACTATTGTATATAATATTATATTCATACGCATATAAAATATATTAAGCATCGGAAAAGGACTACTGCGCATATAACAAAAATAGATAAACATTATATTAAATATTAATATATGTATGCTCTATATTAAGAACTATATATATATAATATGTTGTTGAAAACGGTATATATATAATATAAGGTTAAGAACCGAATGAATGTATACATATACCATATATCATATACTATGTTTAACACATACGTAATATACATATATTATGAATCATATACTAGTATCATATGTAATATGACAAACAAAGCAATAAAAATAGGCATTAACCATGTCATCCATCAAGAATAAGGACTGAAAGTAAATAAGCATAAATAAACAAATGCATGAAACAAGGGGTTCAAAGAGGAAAAAAAACATTAGAATCGGGACCAAAACATATAAAATGAAAACATGGAGGGAACAATCAAACAAACAACCCAAAAACACAAGACCAAGAACTGCTGGAGGCAACCAATACGCGTCATTTAATACTTAAAAATGGTATTTAATGAGTTTTTTAATAAAAGGAAACAAAACTTATAAAAAAGAGTGCTTTATTTCATTAGTTCTGAAAACAGATACAAAGGAAGAGAGCAAGCTCTCTGTGACTCGATCGGTCGATCCCCTTTTCAACCACGTCGGTCATCGGCGATGGCCGAGCCGGCCACTCACGGAGGCCGAAATACGAGAGGGGTAAGAACGATAGCCTTTTCTCTTGAGCCCTAAATACCAAACCCTATTTACAACCCAAAATTTCCACCAAACCCCAAAAAAAGACTTTAAATTTACCTCAAACAAGCAACTCCGGCCACCACCTGTCGAAGGCTTGAATTATAGAAGCGGTTTCTAACCTAAAAGGTAAGGACTTTTTCTCTTTTGAACTCTCTAATTTCTCTCCAGGGTTTTTCGTGACCGAAAAATGAAAAAATTCCTTTGCATTTTGTCTCCTTCAATTTATACTCGAATGCCTGATTTTTTGGTTGGTTGCAAAATGACATCTTTTGGCCGAAATACCCTTCATTGCCCTCTGATTTTTAAGTTGTAATTATTTTTTTTTTCTGATTTTCTAATGCTTTCTTTGTTTCCATGGTTGTACGAGAGGAGGAGGGACTTAAGTATCTAAAAATAGGTAATCGGATGGGTTTCAGGTCGTATTATGTCAGGTCGGGTCAAATCGTATACATGTCATTTGTTATTGTTTTTCTGTTTTGACTCGATTCGGCCGAGTGCGGGTCAGTTTCAGGTCGGGTTCATTTCATGTCGGGTCAAAACAGTTAATTGACGGGTTAATTCGGGTTCGGGTTGACTTCAGGTCGGGTTCATTTCAGGTCGTGTTAATTTGGGTTTCAAATTCGTATTAAGTTTGAGTTTAGTACAAATAGTCGATAGACTTTAGGTTGGTCATTCATTTCGAGCTAATTATTGAACGTCTTTCACGAACACGAATCATATTAAAAATAAATATTAGGCACTAGAATGAACAAAAAGTATCGAATGATTCATTTTTAAAATATTAGAGTAAATAACAAAAATTATAAATTAATAAGGGTCAATTTTGTTGAAAAATATTAAATTAAAATTATAAACATTGGACTAAATTACAAAAAAATAAATAGGGGTTAAGTTGGACTAAAATTAAAGTTTTAGGTACTAGAATGAACAAAAATATTAGTAAATGATTCATATCTAAAATATTGGAGTAAATTATAAAAAATATAAATTAATAAGGGTAAATTTTGGTGAAAAATAAAATTTTAGTTAATATTATGAGTAGAAATATCATAATATTAAAAACACTAGATTAAATTACAAAAAATGAATAGGGGTCAATTTGGAATAAAAATAAAGTTTTAGGGACTATAATGAACAAAGATATTAAATTAAAATTATAAATATTGGACTAAATTACAAAAAAAAGAATAGGGGTCAATTTGGAATAAAAATAAAGTTTAAGGGACTATAATGAACAAAAATATTAAATTAAAATTATAAACATTGGAGTAAATTACAAACAAAAAAAGAATAAGGGTCAACTTAGACTAAAAATAAAATATATGTTTGTATGTAAGTTTTACTATATATATATATATACGTGTATATATTAATATATGTATATATGTGTGTATGTATGTATCATGTATGTATATATATATTAATATATACATATAATATATATATATACATACATACATACACACATGTATGTAAGTTTTAGTATGTATATGTTATATGTATAATGTTTATGTATGTAAGTTTTAGTATGTATATGTATATGTATATGTATATGAGTGTATGTATATATATGTATGTATATATATATTATATTTATATTGTATGTATAATATATATGTATGTATATATATCATATATGTATATAGAAATAAATATAGGTAAGTATATATATACATATACATATACATTAATACATATATGATATATATATACATATACATTAAGTCATTAATAAATATATATATACATTAATACATATACATACGTATACATTAATACATATATATACATATACATTAATACATATACAATTATACATTAATACACATATATACATATACATTAATACATATATGATATATATATATACATATATATTAAGTCATTAATACATATATATACATTAATACATATACAAATATATACATATACATTAATCACATATACATATATATACATTAATACATATATGTATATATATGTATATACATTAATTTTGATTCCTTAAGGTTTTATGGTTTGTGTTTAGTATTAATGGTTTGTAGTTTAGTTTAGGGTTATTGGTTTACAGGATTAATTTCGATTCAACTTATTAATTTGTGCATTTGAATTTGATTAGATATTTAAAACAAAGCCCATGTGTACAATTGAACTAAATTAAAGTTTCAACTCTCATGTGTACAATTACTTGTTTACATCCAAATCAAATTTGTGTGTATAGTTATATTAAACCAAAGTTTTTATGGTATAACAATAATAATAATAATGTCTTAATTGAATTAACTTATTAAACTTAGAATCTAATTGAGCTAAACTAAAACCTAGAAGTATAAATCACAGACATAATTAAAAAAGTCTAAAATTAAATGTGAAATTTCAATTAAATTAATCTAAATTGGGACTCAATTGAATTAAACTAAAATCTAAAAGTAAAAATTTAGAACTTAAATGAAAAACATCTAAAGTCGTAATGACTAAAAAGAGAATTACCCCTACCTAAAAGTTCACCGCCCACCCTCTCATTTTAATTAAAAATGAAAGAAAAAAATAAATGGTGAAAAAAGGGAAAAGGACGGGATTTTGGAGGGAATCACGTAAATAACCCACCTAAATTTTAGGTTAGGGATTAATTACCCTTTAGGTCATGTTGCGTTTTAAATATTACATTTTAGTCCTAATATTCACTTTTAAGTTTTATTTTAATTCAATTTAGTCACAAGTATCCCACGGTTTGAACTTCGGATATAGCAATCTCCTTCCTAGGGTGATATTTAGTCCTTAAAATTTTACTTTTAGCCGAAATTGACCCCTATTTATTTCTAATTTTTATAATTTAGTCTGATAATTTCAATATGATGATATTTTTGTTCATTTTAATTCATAAGAATTAATTTTTAGCCGAAACTAACCCCTATTTATTTATGTGATAAAATTGTGAAATTGGTCACTAGACTCTCAAATTTCTCCACTTTCAAATTGTCAAATTAGTCCTTAATTTCTATTTATTAAATGTATATATATAAACCATTAACAACAGGTCAGGTTCAAAACAGGTCAGGTAAAATCGGATCTCGGGTCGATTCGGTCGGGTAATATCGGTTATCTGCCAGGTCAGTCTCGGGTTCGGGTTCGTTTCAGTCGGGTGCAGGTCGGGTTTCGAGTCCACAATAACAGGTCCAAATCGGGTTCGGGTTGTTTTCGGTCGAGTTCGGTTACTACAGTAACATGTCCAATTCGAGTTCGGGTCAACAACAGTCGGATACAGATCGGGTTCGGGTCATAAAATTCTCGGGTCAAACCAGGTTCTGACTTGAGCATGTTTCAGTCGGGTTTTCAGGTCGGGTCAGCTTTTTACATCCCTTGGAGGGACCAACTGTGTCGTGTGGCAGAGGTTCGGATGAAGGGGACCATAAGGGCAGCTGGCAGGGGGCATGATCGGGTGCTGGTTGTTGAGGCAGCCGGTGAGAAAAGCTGCAGATGCATCAGGCGCGTGCCTTCACAAGGAAAAGGATATCAGATTTTTAGGGTTTCAAGTTTGGGCTATAATCGGGCTAATTGTATAATATATAATATTTTTAGGTTTTATGTAAATGGACTCTTAATTTATTTTAATGCTAATTAATTTTTATTTTGATTTAGAATATATAATAATAATAGTAATAAAAAATAAGTAGGATAAGTAATAAAATAAAATGGGTGATTAACCCAGACAAAAATTAGTGATTAAATTCTTCTCCTATCAAATTATATTGACCAAACTCCCGTGATTTATTGGTATTTAGTCACTTCTGTCGTGATTTCTTATTTTAAGGTCTAGAATTATCATAATAATTGTATTGTTGCCCTGATACAAACCAACCATGGCTGGTTATATACTTGCATGATTCAGTATTTGTTGGTCTCTACACCTTACAATGCTCTACCAGCAACAGACATAGTATTTTTGTTTACTTGTTTTTTTGTAGGAATGTAAGATTACATGTTTGGTTGAGGGAATATAATATTACTTAGTCCCAATACAAAATCTGTATTGTCCTTGTGATATAATTTATTTTTCACTAGTTAGCCTTTAAATACTAATTAAAAATAATGTGCTTCAGGCTTCATATGAGCGTGTCTAACGTAAGCATAGTGTGGTAACCCATTAATTATACTTACAATATTAGGAATATATTCCTCAAATTTTAAAGCACGATTGAAATATTAGAATGAATAATAAATTAGAATAAATTTAAGAATAAACTGTTAAATGGTTTGCATCATTGAAATAATAATATCATAAGAATGCTATGTAAGAATGAACAAGTTTAACATCTACAGAAGGAATATTTGCGTTTTTAATAGACCATAGTAATAGGAGTAGTATCGAATGTCTGCATAAACAGATTCAAACCTTTGACTTGAAACCTAAAATATTACATGTTTTAGTACAAAATTCAATTTGAGTTTCCCTTACTACGTATCGATTCCAATGTTAATTTACATATGTAGGGTTAGTGTACAAATTACATCATAGGATCTAAAATGAACACACATACGGCAAGTTAGATTACGTTTCAAACGCATCGAAACCCATTTCCCTCGGGTCGAAACTAGTTACATTTGTGGTTCCCACTTCGAACTGTCTTTTTCGTTCTTGTTCTAACCAGTGCCATAAATGTAACACTTTATCGAAAAACATTACGTACTGAATAAACGTGTAATTTAATTTGGCGCGTTCAATACATTTTAAAAACGCATGTTCCTTATATATGCCAGTCTTTTCACTGAGAGTTTCCCTCTATGTTGTTGACCGTCCACCCCTTTCATCTTAACCATTAATGTTTTGAATTAAATTTATAATTTTGATATGATTTTGCTTTTGATATAGTAATTTTCACTCGATTTAATATGATATTTGGCTATAATGTTTTCAATAAAGGAATTAAAACGCATCTAAAATGTGGCATTTAACTGTTGTAAGATTGTATCTTTTCAGTGGTTGGTTCCCATATCAAACGTAAAAATATACAGTCTCGAACTTTTATCATAATACTAAAATACTAGATTTATCACTAAGGATTTCCGTTAAATTTCCGCTGACCACATATCGAAACACATATTTAGTGGTTTGAAACTATGTACAATGTGTTCCCGTCAAAAATGTCTTTTTAGTCCTATTATCGAAAGAATACTTAAAAATTGTAATGTAATTTGCCATGTTCAATAAAAAATACAATAAAATACTGGTTTAATCAAATAATTTCATACGACGCATGTTCCCAGTAAATGCACGTCTTTTCATTGTCTGTTCCGAATCTTTAAAATTCGTTCAAATACGTCAGCAGCAGATAGGACTTTTCAGTTGTTGCATCGGCTAGAACAGTTTACAGATAAGTCTTATATAGCAGTTACACAACCTGTTTTAAAATTCCGAACCTGAACCTTCAAACTCAAAAATCTAAATGTACTTTAAAGATTTTTGGTTTATATCCTATGCATATGGTTCCGAAATAGCTTCACCAGTGCCGAAAAGATTATATATATATTATTCCAATTTATAGTTTAAAAAGATTACATTAACAATAATATCACAACGTCTGGTATATTATATACAAATTGTAGACTATAGACTATTTAATGGATGAAGTTAATCTCATACACAGATATAAACATTAAACCTTAAACCATACAAATTAATCTCGTAAACCACTAACCCTAAAGTACAACAGTAAATCTTAAATCATAAAACATAAACCTTAATGCCATGGAAATGCATCTCGTAAACTAATAACGCCAAAATACACTATAAACCGCTAACCCTAAATGAACACCATAAACCCTAACCCATTATTAATATGTTCTAATTGATAAACCATAAACCTTAAAGACATACAAATGCCAACCATTCGATACGAATCTTTGTAACCCATTACGACGCGTCAGTAGCATATACGTTTTTTCTATTGTTGCATTGGGCAGAACAATGCCAATATAGTCTTATAAATCAGTTTGGGAACCGGTTAACAAATTTTGAAACCTTCTTGTCCAACTACAATTTAAATCTGCATTATAAATGATTTCAGTCTATTTATAACGAGATGTGTTCATAAACGTTGTACAGAGTACCGATATAGGTTTAAATATAAGCACTGCAAGAGTAATCAAGTGACCATATCCCCGTGAAGTTTTTTCTATTATAGATAAGATTCCTTTATGCCAGGTTCAATATTCTTGTTTCTATTATTAATAGGACTCCTTAGGGTCCATAATGTTATACCCTCATTAGCAATTCTTTTTTTTGGAGTGTTGCTTTGTTTTTTAGGTTTTTCTTGTCGACAAACAATCGTATTTAAAGGACTATGATTAGCCATTTATAGAGATAAACAACAACAAACATAGTATTTGGAAAACCTTGTTTCCTTGGTCTCAAGATTCTTCAAATACTATTGCTTGTTGTTGTTTGGAACTATATATGCAGGCCAAGGTTCAAGATTCCAGATGGTGTTTGGTGTTTGGAACTACATCAGGAGCCGACATCAAGTAGGTAGTTTGTGCCGTAACTATTATCTGAAATTTTATCTCCGTAATCAGTTGATGTTTGCACAAATTTAAGATTACATGCTTGGGTTTATTTCATAGGAATGTAAGATTACATGTTTGGTTGATGGAATATAAGATTCGTTAGAGGTTAATCAAATCTGTATTGTTCTTGACGAAATAAATTATGGTATAGTATATATTGATTGTACAATATACAGTGTAAAATGCTTGAAATTAATCGCATACAGAATTCTAAATACATCAACGTATTTAGGATCTAAACCCCTCTCATAAACCACTAATACTAAACTACAACATACTCCATAAGCAAGTTAATCTCATAAACTAATTACCCTAATGTACAACATAAACCCAAAACCAGTAACAGTACGATCTAAATCGTAAAACAAAAGAGCCTCACATTTGTGAAAACATTTTTCAGTCTCCTAAAACCAATAACCCTATGTTTCGAACCTTTCAGATGAAACAAGAAATATTACATGACTGACTAACCATTTCAGTTTAGATTGCGCGTGATAAGTATCTAAACACATTTTAATAAGTTTGAAACTAGTAACATTTATGGTTCCCGCTCCGAACTGTCTTTTTCGTTGTTCTAATACACGGTGTCATAAATATGACAGTGCATCGGCAAACTTAAAGTACTGAATAACGCGTAATTTAATTTGTCGTGTTCAATACATTTCAAAAGACGTAGGTTACCAATATGAAAGAGTCTTTTCACTGACAGTTTCCCTTAAGTAATCAGGTTTGCCATCCTTTGGTTATTAATGTTTTGATTTACTATTTTGATTTTGATATGATTTTAGTTTTGATTTATGTTTTCAATAGAGGAATTAAAATGTCAAAATAAATATGTCATTTAACTGCTCGAAGAATACGGAAAAAATTAATTTAATTTGGCATGTTCAATAACAAATTACATTAAATTGCCGGTTCAAACCAATAATTTCAAAAGATACATGCCCCCAATAAATGAATGTCTTTTCAATGTCTTTTTAAATTTCAAACCTACATCGACCAACCCAACATTCTTAATGTACTTTAAAGATTTTCGGTCCATTCACCTTAAAATTGTTCGGTAATAATATTTACGAGTACCGAAACTAAATTTATTATTAACTATTCCCCTTTCAATTATAAATTGGAGTCCTTTGGGTTCATAGCTTCATACCCTAATGACCGACTTCTTTCTTTGTAGTTTTCGTCTCTACACCATTATATGTGTTGGTTGATTACTAATACGTTGAGACTTTTTTATAGAGCCGAGATGAGTGCTGCTTATTTATCAAGGTTGTTCATGTCGACAAACAATGGTATTTGAAAGGCTGTCACTAGCCATTTTGAAAGGGTGTTCCTTTCTCAGTTGTGGGTGGGTTCGATTGCATCCATCGTGACAACAAACAATCAGCAGCAGATGTTTACAATCTGAAATTTCTTGTTTCATGAGCAGTCTGGTACTACAGGGAAAGAATCTTTTGGCCCCTTTAAAGGGCTGAAAGTTTTGACGTCTGAAATGTTCTGATTTCGTTAGATGAAATCTTTAAGAATCTCATAATAGTGTTGGTGTTTGAAATTTTCTTATTTCGCTATTATAAATCTGGTAGAATGTTTTGCCCCCTAGGGCTGAAAGTTTTTATGAAATGTTATTATTTCGTTATGAATCGATTATTCATATTTACATATTGTTGGTTAACTGTCTAAAAAATATTTGTTAAAATTTAACTTAACAAAAATTAAAAAATTGTACACATTAAATAAAAAATACAACAAATATTAAAATATGAATGTGATTATAAATATATGAGAAGAAGAAGCAACTCAACGAGAATTTGGATATTTTGGTGGATTAGGAGGCAACGAGTATGATCTTCTAGACATTTTGGGTAGATTAGGAGGAAGCGAGTCTAGTCTTCCTAAGTATTAAGTTGAAGTGATGTATTATGCTGTTAAATTGTTAACGATATCTATTGTATGATGTAATCTATGTTTTAATATATGAAATTAATTAGGCATTTAAAAATTATTCTATGATACAATGTATTTTATTAAAAAATTATATTCTAATTTTTAATCTATGAATAATTCATATTTATTTTTATTGATTACTTTTATATTGTGAAAGGTCAAATTTTCACTCAAAATAATATTTAATTTATCAAATTAATTAATTAAAAAATCAAAAATGATGGTAGGGAAAAAATGATATGGTGTGACTTTTTCTTTAAATAAAAAAAGAAACAAATCGAAAATGCTTTAATGTTGCTACAGTACCGAACAAAATACGATGTGGTACTATAGATAACACTAAGATGGTGCCATAGGGATTTAAAATATGGTGTTGGGTTGTGTAGCGAATGTCTCGCTAAATAAAAACGATTGGTGTTTTCGAAGGATTTTTGAAAGGTGTTTGGATATAAAATATTTATTCCGTGGGGTTTACAAAAACCTTATAAAAATGGAGTCGCCACCGGCCACTTAGGTAGGCCGGACACCATAAAACTAGAGATTCAAAAGACAGGGTTCGGGAGTCGGTTACGGATGGGGAAGGATTAGCACCCCCACACCGCCCAAAATTGGTACTTTAATAATTACCGCTTTATTAATATTGGATTTTCCGGATTAGAGTGACGATTATTTTAAAATTCAGTCATAATTGCGAATAAATTTTAAAGGCCCCGTTATCCGAGAATAAACGCCCAACCACTATCACTACGCCTGATACTGGCCCCGTTTACGTTCGGATAAAAGGGCACCGCATTGACAATTTGTATATCATATGCAATCTTAGTGGCAAAAATATAAAACATGGGAAAATATTTAAATACAATAAATATTGACATATCAGAATACTAATCTAACATAAAATGCTAAACTAAAACATACATATATACATATTAATCTAACTCATAAATAAAAACATATCTAGCATAAATAAAATATTAATATACAACACAAATTTAAAACATATTAAATATTAATCTAACACATAAATAAAAACAAACTCAACATAAATAAAATACTATTCTAAAACATACATAAATAAATATTAATCTAACTCATAAATAAAAACATATCTAACATAAATAAAATATTAATATACAACACAAATTTAAAACATATTAAATATTAATCTAAAACATAAAAATAAAAAATAAGACTAAAATTTTAAGATAACTGATACTTCATTAAATTATAAAAATTACAACACTAATAAAAAAGGAAAGAAAATATACCTAACTAGGAGCTCTAACGACGAACTCCTCCGAGATCTACCGCGACCCCTCCAAAAATTTAACTAGATCGGACCTAAAATAGGACCCCGATCGAATGTTGGATCGAACCAACTGGGGTTGTGGGCACTGCCCCCAACCCCGGCCAGCCTTGCGGCCGGCCATGCCCCTATGAATTGATGGCAATTTGAATTGCCAATTTCTCTTCAATTTTGGGCGTCCATTTCTCTTCAATTGGGGTGCCTATTTATAGGCAAATGTGATGGAAAATTGGGTGACGTGGAGCACCCTGCTCCACGCAAATTTTTTTTTTTTTTTTTTTTATATATATAATTTTACTATTATAATAACACTAATAACACTAAAACCCGGTCAAAAATGAGTGATTACAGTTGCCCCTCTTTGCTTGTTCTTGTGAAACGAGGGCAAAGCAAAGATCAAAAGCACTCATTTTTATCAGACTTTCCTGTTTGGTTTGTAGCCTTGGAAAAGCGAATTTTTTTGGACATCTCCGCTCTTCCTTGGCTGAATCTTCAGGCTCGTAAGTTCTTCCTATATAGAGCTTCGTCACCTTCCGATCTTGGAGTTTTATCAGACTTCCCTGTTTGTAGCTTTGGAAAAACGAATTTTTTGGACATCTCCGTTCTTCCTTGGCTGAATCTTCGGGCTCGTAAGTTCTTCCTATATAGAGCTTCGTCACCTTCCGATCTTGGAGCTACAGGCTCTTTCGACATTGAACCCTTCGCTCTGATTTTTAGCTTTGGAAAAACGAATTCTTTTGGACATTTCCGCTCTTCCTTGGCCGAATCTTCAGGCTTGTAAGTTCTTCCTATATAGAACTTCGTCACCTTCCGATCTTGGAGCTACAGGCTCTTTCGACATTGAACCCTTCGCTCTGATTTTTAGCTTTGGAAAAACGAATTCTTTTGGACATTTCCGCTCTTCCTTGGCGAATCTTGGGCTCGTAAGTTCTTCCTATATAGAACTTCGTCACCTTCCGATCTTGGAGCTACAGGCTCTTTCGACATTGAACCCTTCGCTCGATTTTTAGCTTTGGAAAACGAATTCTTTTGGACATTTCCGCTCTTCCTTGGCGAATCTTCGGGCTTGTAAGTTCTTCCTATATAGAACTTCGTCACCTTCCGATCTTGGAGCTACAGGCTCTTTCGACATTGAACCTTCGCTCTGATTTTTAGCTTTGGAAAACGAATTCTTTTAGACATTTCCGCTCTTCCTTGGCGAATCTTCAGGCTCGTAAGTTCTTCCTATATAGAACTTCGTCACCTTCCGATCTTGGAGCTACTGTGCTCTTTCGACATTGAACCCTTCGCTCGATTTTTAGCTTTGGAAAAACGAATTCTTTTGGACATTTCCGCTCTTCCTTGGCCGAATCTTCAGGCTTGTAAGTTCTTCCTATATAGAACTTCGTCACCTTCCGATCTTGGAGCTACAGGCTCTTTCGACATTGAACCCTTCGCTCTGATTTTTAGCTTTGGAAAACGAATTCTTTTGGACATTTCTGCTCTTCCTTGGCGAATCTTGGGCTCGTAAGCTCTTCCTATATAGAACTTCGTCACCTTCCGATCTTGGAGCTACTGTGCTCTTTCGACATTAAACCCTTCGCTCTAAGACAATGAAGCTCTGAGTCTTTCCTATATAAGACTCTTTGCTTTTGACACAACAGTTTTCCTATATAACCTGTGTCATAGGTGAATTGCTTTGATTTGGAGTTCTTCCTATATAGAATCATGAGTCTTCACCTTGGAGCCATCAGTTCCTCCTATATAGAACTTTTTGGCGTCTGGAATCTCAGAGCCACAGGTTCTTTTCGACACAGAACCCTTCACCCTAAGACAATGGAGCTCAGAGTCTTTCCTATATAAGACTCTTTGCCTTTGACATAGCAGGATCTCCTATATAATCTTGCGTGTCATGGGTGAATTTCTTTGACCGGGAGTTCTTCCTATATAGAACTGTGAGTCTTCACCCTAGAGCTGTCAGTCCTTCCTATATAGAACTTTCAGCTTCTGAAGCCTCGGAGAGGAGAGTTCTTCCTATATAGAACCTTTCTCCAGAGCTTGAAAATATGTGCCTTTATGTAAAAACATTGTCTCCTCATTTGGGACTCACATCGTGATGACCCTTGATGTCTCTTTGGATCTGCAAATACCTGAGATGAAAACAAAATGCTATGACAAATGAATGAATTGCCATGCTCCTAATCCTAGTGATGTCTGACTATTCATGATGCATGAGCTTCAATATCATGGGGGGTTTGTTTTGGTCCTTTTTGCCGTTTGCTTTCTTCTTTGTTACGGGCATCGATACCCTTTTTCACTACCAAGTTCAACCGTCTCGATCTTTCTCTTTTTCAATTCTGACTTGGAATTTTAAAAGCGCCTTTCGGGTTTTCACTTTAGAGAGATTATTTTTTTCCGAGATAGTATTTCTTTGGCATCATCGAATTTACGGGGTTTTTCAGCTCGTCCCCCGTCCATTTCTGTTAGGATCGGGCTCCTCCCGAGAAGGCCTTTTTATGACGTATGGTCCTTCCCGGTTGGGCATCCATTTTCCTCGAGAATCTTTACGGATAGGGAGGATTCTTTTGAGTACCAGATCCCCTTCTTTGAATTCTCTTGGCGCACCTTTTTGTTGTAAGCCTGCACCATCCACTTTTGGTATATCGACCATGACAGATGGCTTTTAGTCTTTTTTTTCGTCAATGAGATTTAGTTGGTCGAGTCCGCCTGTACCCATTCAGCTTCTTCCGTTTTGCCGTTTAAGACCCGGAGAGACGGAATCTCTACCTCAATTGGGAGTCTTGCTTCGGTATCATACACCAAGGAGTAAGGCGTTGCCCCCGTTGATGTGCGGATGGACGTTCTATAGGCGAAAAGGGCAAAAGGCAACTTCTCATGCCAATCCTTGTAGGTATCGTAGTCTTCGCTATGATCTTCTTTATATTTTTGTTTGCCGCTTCCCTTTGCTCCATTCATTTTAGGACGATAGACTGTGGAATTATGGTGTGTTATTTTGAATTGAGTGCACACGTCCTTTATCATTTTGTTGTTCAGATTGGAAGCATTATCGGTGATGATCCTCTCTAGCAATCCGTATCGACAAATAATTTCCTTCTTTAAGAACTTACAAACTGTAGTCCTGGTGATATTGGCGTAAGACGCTGCCTCTACCCATTTGGTGAAGTAGTCTATGGCGACCAAAATGAAACGGTGCCCATTGGAGGCCTTCGGATGGATCTGCCCGATAACGTCCATGCCCCATGCTGCGAAAAGCCACGGAGAATTCATGGTGTGTAGAGGCGATGGGGGTGCATGAATTTTGTCAGCATAAATTTGACATTTGTGGCATTTCCTGGCGTAATCGATGCAATCCCCCTCCATGGTCAACCAGAAATAACCGTATCTCATAATTTTCCGAGCTATAGACAACCCGTTGGCGTGCGTTCCACAGATCCCGTCATGTACTTCGGCTAAGATTTCCTTTACCTCCCGGGCATCCACACATCTCAGCAATGTTTGATCATGACTTTTCCTATACAGGATCTCCCCATCTAGGACATATTTCGTTGCCATTTTTCTGAGCGCTTTTTTTGTCATTGTCGTTTGCCCTTACGGATACTTTTGAAGCTTGATATATTGTAGGATATCATAGTACCATGGATTTCCGTCAATCTCTTCTGTATACTACAACAATGAGCAGGCTTTTTCAAATGTCTCGCATCTTAATGGGTTTCATTTACGCCACGGTGTTTGTTTTAAACATGGATGCCAAGGTTGCCAATGCATCGCCATCCGATTTTTCTTCTCGGGGCAGGTAGTTGAAGCTGACCTCTTGAACTCTTTGACGAGCTCTTGGATTAATTTGTGATATTTGACCAACTCGGTCTCGGTTTCCCACTCCCGCGCAATTGGTAAATGACTAGGGACGAATCTCGAACACTCGAAGTTCCTTAACCTTTCTTTCGATGGTGAGTTCGGTCCCATGATGCAAGCTTCGTATTCAGCTATATTGTTTGTGCGAGAAGAATTCCAATCTGCTGGTGAAAGGATAATAGACGTCCTCGGGTGAAATTAGCTTTGCCCTATCCCATGTCCGAGGGCGTTGGAGGCTCCATCAAGTAAAGTTTCCATGACTCATCATCGAAATATCTTCTTCGGTTGTAATGCACATCAAGTCTTCGTGCGGGAAACTAAAGTTCAATGTCTCATAGTCATCCGAAGCACGACTAGCTAGGAAGTCCGCTACGACACTCCCATTTACGGCTTTTTGATTAACATATACGATGTCGAATTCGGATAAGAGCATCCGCCATCGAGCCATCCTTCCCGTTAGTCTTTGGCGCTTCCCATTAGGAACCTTAATGGGTCTAGCTTGGATATCAACCAGGTAGTATGGTACAACATGTCTTTGTCGAGCCGCTTGGTAGCCCAAACTAGAGCACAACACAGCTTCTCTGACCTTTGGCGGGTACCGTGTTTCGCAATCATTGAATTTCCGCTTAGGTAGTAGATGGCCTGCTCCTTCTTTCTTGACTCATCGTGTTGCCCCAGGACACATCCCATTGAATTCTCGAAGATCGTTTAGTGGTCGACCGTGCACTTTGGTGCGACTAAAATTGGAGCATTTGTCGGTACTTTTTTGCGAAAGGCTTTCTTGTCTTTAGAGTTATCACCCGCCTTCATAAATGATCGTCTGGTTCTTATATTATTCTTATATGAACCCTTGTCATCTTCTTGGCTTGGCGTTGCCTCATTCAACCACGGGCTCCCTTTGCTTTGAATTTTTCGGCCTATCATATAGAGTCTTGATCTATTTCTAGTTACCAGGGTGGGCCAAGATGCTTCCATCCCTTGAACTCTTCCTTGATTTTTCATGAGCATTTTGATGGGAACTAACTTTCGGTCCCTATGCTTTAAATCTCATCATCATTCAAAGTAAAAGGTAATTTACTTGTGTATATTTCAAAAAAAAATAATGATTGTTTGAAAAGATATGATCATTTGAAAATCACAACTTGGACATTTTGAAAACATTTTTTTGGAACAAATGGTAAACATCATAACTTTGGGAGGAAATGTCAAACCTTTTTAAAACATGTTTGCCCGAAATATAAAACACCATATAGCGCATCTGTTTCAAGTTGCGAGACCAACTCTAATGAAGCGCATATTTAGAAGATCTTGACCATTGTGGAGATATATGCCAATGTATAGTTTCTTACGGTCTAATAGGCTTTTGAGAGGAACAACCCTACCTAGTTTCTACCCGTTTAAGGTGGCTCTCTTAATCTCATTATCTCACCATGCCCCATCCTTCCCTCATTTGGGTGTCGATCAAGCACTTCAAGTTTGACGTTTCTTGAAGAAAAGTTAACCCTTATAGGCGGAATGAAATCAAGACATTCTCATTCAACTTGGATATTTATGGATGACGAGAATGGTCTTTGGGGCTTGTAATGTAGGCCTTTGGTTTATGGTTAAGTGAAACAAATATTTACGTACTTGTGTAACTTGGATATGCCCATTATTCCTTTTTTTTTTTTTGGATCACTCTAGATCGCCCGTTTGGTTTTCACCCTAGAGTTCATTTCCTTTCTTTTTATTGTATCTTTGCCTTGCATTCGGCTATATATCGATGTTCGTTTTTCTGTTCAAGAATGTTTGATCCTCCGTAACTCCTGAATCGAGATTTCTTGAAGGACTACGAATACATTTCGGGAATTCTTGTGATTGGCACGCTGGATGAAATGTTATTCGTGCTTTCTTTTTTTCTCTTTTTCTTTTTCACTTTTTCTCTTGGATCGCTCTAGATTTGCCATTTTTGGGTTTTCACCCTAGAGGTCACTTCCTTCTTTTGTACCTTCGGATCAATGTATTTTGGCTGGATATTGATGCCCGGCATGCTCAGCAGACTACTCTTTTTCTTCATTTTCAGATCACTCTAGATTGCCCATTTTTGGGTTTTCACCTAGAGGTCATTTCCTTTTCAAAATTGGCAATCTTGGGCCGACTTGTCTTGACTTGGCTTCAATTCGAGCTTCTATACTAATTTTCAAAACTGATGTTTACTTGAAATGTGGATTCCTTGTGTCTCTTGAACATAGTTGAAGTCTCGTTCTTGTATTGTTTGATCGTGTGTGAAGCATAGATGTATTCTTTTTTTTTTTCTTTCCTTTTTCTTTTTTTTTTTAGACTATTTCACTCGGGTTTTTAGCATTGAATCTCTTTCTTCTTATTCGAGTCTATGAATGTATCCTCGAATCAACACGGATCTATATTGGTATTGATGCGATCTTCCGCTCGGAGTTAATTGCCTCTCTGTAGCTCTTCTGATATTTACTCGATCTGGATTGCTTGACCTTCCGATTACCATTTATCTTCTTTTTGGTTTTTCATTTGGACATATCCATGTTTTCAACCACTTTCTTTCGATGATTTTCTGATCTTCGTACCCAATCTGTATGGTCTCATCTGTGTCTTACGGTAAAGTAAAAGAACACCATTCGTTGACATATTCACAAATGTCCCGAGAATGCCTTCATGGGGTAGAGGTTTAGGGTCAACTTTCGTTTCAAGGATCTTAAACAACAAGTGCACGAGAAGATAAATTCTTAAAATGGGAATTGCCCATTGTCTAAACACTCGCTTTTGTTCCTCTGTTGGCCTAAGTAAACTAGCGGATACTCACATTTGATATATCACCACAACATTCAATCTCTTCTAAATATATGCAACTTAGAGTTGATCTTTGTCTTGTTGCATTCAAAATTGAGGACACAGTATAGAAATGATATATACATATGTCCATTCAAAAATGTGTGTATATGCATATGGGAAAACTACCCCATAAAAATGAAATGTTTAAAGAATCAAGAATGTAAATATGTTTTTCTAAATGGAAATGTGATTTTTAATTCTAATAAACAATGATTTTTTTTTGTTGAGAATTTCTTTGTGAAATGATGAGAAAACCGTAGGGACCTTTGGATTATCTCCGTGGTGCTAACTCATTCTGCCCCTTCCAAGGTAGTGTGTAGGCTTGCCTCTTCTCTTGTTTTTCCACCGTTGGATGGCTATTTTGTCACGACTCCTTTATCGACCAGCTTCTTAATTTTTAACGACCCCAAATTTCTTAGTATCATGCCCCAAAGTGCCTCAATGTTTTGAAAGTGATACACATTTATCTCTATGTTTCCTTTTGCTCCTAAGGCGAGGTCTGGTCTTTAAACTAAGGTCCCGGAGTGCATGTTTGTTTCTCGCTCTGATTGTCATTAAGTCCTCAAAGCTGACCTTCATTTTCTCGAGCATATTATTAAAGAATAAATATAAAAGATGGCATAGAAGTCAATTTCCTCTTCATCTACGGGGTTGCACTTGGGTCACTAAACACAGATACCTCAAAGCACATTCCTTGAAGCTTTCATCAGGTTTCATCTTCGTACCCTAGAGATATACCGGCGACTTAGTGTTAGGTCCAAAGCACATCATATCACGGTAGGTCTGCTAGACTGTCGGGAAGTAGTGGATCGGTAATTTTTCAATGTAGCCCTCCATTTTTTGCAGAAGATGGTCACACGAATCTTGGGGCATCTTGTTCCATTATTATGTGGAAATCTTTGGAATCCGGAGGAACGACCAAATCGGGGCTCAAACAGAGTTTTCTTGTATTAAAGGCATCAAACTACTTTTTTCTCTTTTTTCCTCGAGCCCATCTTTTACTTTGCTCGGATCGGATTTTTGAGTGTCTTCAATTCATGATAAAACTCTAATTTTTCTTTGGATTACCCCTCAAAAATTTTATGCAAGGTGTAAAATATGTCATGATTGTACAATGTAATGCAATGCAATGCAATGTAATGCAATGCAATGCATGAATGCAAATGCGGTGTTGATTCTCGAGCAGTCCTTAAAAGACTTTCAATCGGTAGAAAAATGTCAGTTGCAAGAAACTAATAATGAATTACACGGTGACGATTAGCTTCTTACGGAGATCTTAACCGGGAAGCAAAACATGTGCTCCATGTCTCGGCGTCGTCTTGAGGATGATGGATGACTTCGTCTTCTCTTCTTATTCTATTTTATGGACTTGTGACGTCATGATCTTTATTTTTGTGGCTTCTAAAAATGACATCAACAAGTGCAGGCATAATGCGAGATAAGATCTTTTAAGGTGCAAAGCGAATAATACGTCTAAAACAGGATGGATTCTATCGGTCCTAAGGGAGTACTTTAAAAATTTTAGGGTTTAAATTAAAATTCTCAAAGATCATTTGGTTCAAAAATTTTAACTTACTTAAAAATGAAACTTTTAGGTTTCTTTTTGTTATTATTATTCTTCCGAAAGTTTTATGAGAGAAGAAGTTTCAAAGCAAAATAATAATATTTTTAATTTTTTTTGAGTTAAATTAAAATCGAGAATTTAAAAATGGTCAAATGTGAAGATTTAAAATTAGGATTCTCATTACCCGATTTGAATCTTTGCGTAGACGTGCCTTATTGTCGCACCGTCTTCTTTTCGCGATTTTGCTCGACCTAACTTGATCTTTGTAATATTATCGTTCCGGCAAAGCGGACTTTTTCTATTTTGAAAGCCTTTTAATGAACTGTTCTTGAATCAACACCATGTCATGATATGCAACATGAATGCAAATAAAGCGTTGATTCCATTGGTAATCACCCTTTCGAGCGACTTTCATGGGAATTAAAGGGTCCAGATTACAAAAAGATCCATATTACAAAAGGAGTCCCTATTACAAAAAGAGTCTATTACCAAGTCTTAATTACACAATAAAATTCTACACATAAACTCTAGCTCTACCTCCTACCCTCCTCGTGACTCTCGAGCAACTTGATAAACCTTGGTGCTTCTTCCATGTCAGGGGTTATGAAAGGTCGGAGAGTCGTAGCTTCGGTAGCTAAGTTATTCACACACCTTGTAGCTCGTTGTATGTCCACCATTAGGTCTCGTGTGTATACTTTGGCACTACACGCTCGTTCGCAAATTGTTATGTCGGATCTGTTGAGTAATCTCTAACCGATGTCACGCGATTTGGATCGATCTTTGTCCTTCCTAAGACACCTTTTTTTCCATGATGAAAGATTTTCTAATCGGGCAAACCACTTGAATCAACGCCTCTATGTAATGTGGATGCAATGATAATGCAACAAAAATATGTGTAAAAATAAAATAAAACACAAAAAGAAATGAGTTAGTACCGGATAAAAATAATAAATACATAAATAAAAGGACAAAATTAAGCAGAATAAACACACAAAACAACCATATTTATCCCGTCTAAAACACCTAAGGTTATCCGCATGGCTCTAACAGGGGGTGGGTTTCTATGTTCTCTACATGCGGTGTTGGTGCTAGGAGGTACCGAATTGTCCTTGTTGTCCTCTACTAAGAGTAGCAAGGCCCCGATCATCACCCATTATAGGCTCCTTTCAACCGGATTCAATTCGGGGACCCATTCGCTTATGCCCGTCTGAAGGGCGATATCTCTTACGAAAGCATAAGGTACTCGAGCCGAAGGTACTTGCTAGGCCCATACGGAGAACGATATCTCCACGAAAGCATTAGCGTTTTCCCCACTTAAAAAGCGGGTTTATATGCAATATTTTAAATGCGTTAAAATAAACGCGCAATTATGACCGAATGTTAATTTAATAGTTACTTTAATCCGGAATTTCCAATATTAGTAAAGCGGTAATTATTTTAAAAGCTTGACTCTCATTTATTTTTGAAAAACAAAAATGTCCCCAGCTGAGTTAATTGCCTCTCTGTAGCTCTTCTGATATTTACTCGATCTGGATTGCTTGACCTTACGATTACCATTTATCTTCTTTTTGGTTTTTCATTTGGACATATCCATGTTTTCAACCACTTTCTTACGATGATTTTCGATCTTCGTACCCAATCTGTATGGTCTCATCCGTGTCTTACGGTAAAGTAAAAGAACACCATTCGTTGACATATTCACAAATGTCCACGAGAATGCCTTGGGGGGTAGAGGTTTAGGGTCAACTTTCGTTTCAAGGATCTTAAACAACAAGTGCACGAGAAGATAAATTCTTAAAATGGGAATTGCCCATTGTCTAAACACTCGCTTTTGTTCCTCTGTTGGCCTAAGTAAACTAGAGATACTCACATTTACAGTATCACCACAACATTCAATCTCTTCTAAATATATGCAACTTAGAGTTGATCTTTGTCTTGTTGCATTCAAAATTCGAGGACACAGTATAGAAATGATATATACATATGTCCATTCAAAAATGTGTGTATATGCATATGGGAAAACTACCCCATAAAAATGAAATGTTTAAAGAATCAAGAATGTAAATATGTTTTTCTAAATGGAAATGTGATTTTTAATTCTAATAAACAATGATTTTTTTGTTGAGAATTTCTTTGTGAAATGATGAGAAAACCGTAGGGACCTTTGGATTATCTCGGTGCTAACTCATTCTGCCCCTTCCAAGGTAGTGTAGGCTTGCCTCTTCTCTTGTTTTTCCACATTTGGATGGCTATTTTGTCACGACTCCTTATCGACCAGCTTCTTAATTTTTAACGACCCCAAATTTCTTAGTATCATGCCCAGTGCCTCAATGTTTTGAAAGTGATACACATTTATCTCTATGTTTCCTTTTGCTCCTAGGCAGGTCTGGTCTTTAAACTAAGGTCCCGGAGTGCATGTTTGTTTCTCGCTCTGATTGTCATTAAGTCCTCAAAGCTGACCTTCATTTTTTCTCGAGCATATTATTAAAGAATAAATATAAAAGATGGCATAGAAGTCAATTTCCTCTTCATTCTACGGGGTTGCACTTGGGTCACTAAACACAGATACCTCAAAGCACATTCCTTGAAGCTTTCATCAGGTTTCATCTTCGTACCCTAGAGATACCGACGACTTAGTGCTAGGTCCAAAGCACATCATATCACGGTAGGTCCTGCTAGACTGTCGGGGAAGTAGTGGATCGGTAATTTTTCAATGTAGCCCTCCATTTTTTGCAGAAGATGGTCACACGAATCTTGGGGCATCTTGTTCCATTATTATGTGGAAATCATTGGAATCCGGAGGAACGACCAAATCGGGGCTCAAACAGAGTTTTCTTGTATTAAAGGCATCAAACTACTTTTTTTCTCTTTTTTCCTCGAGCCCATCTTTTAACTGCTCGGATCTGGATTTTTGAGTGTCTTCAATTCATGATAAAACTCTAATTTTTCTTTGGATTACCCCTCAAAAATTTTATGCAAGGTGTAAAATATGTCATGATTGTACAATGTAATGCAATGCAATGCAATGTAATGCAATGCAATGCATGAATGCAAATGCGGTGTTGATTCTCGAACAGTCCTTAAAAGACTTTCAATCAGTAGAAAAATGTCAGTTGCAAGAAACTAATAATGAATTATAGGTGTGATTAGCTTCCTTCCGGAGATCTTAACCGGGAAGCAAAACATGTGCTCCATGTCTCGGCGTCGTCTTGAGGATGATGGATGACTTCGTCTTCTCTTCTTATTCTATTTTATGGACTTGTGACGTCATGATCTTTATTTTTGTGGCTTCTAAAAATGACATCAACAAGTGCGGGCATAATGCGATAAGATCTTTTAAGGTGCAAACGAATAATACGTCTAAACAGGATGGATTCTATCGGTCCTAAGGGAGTACTTTAAAAATTTTAGGGTTTAAATTAAAATTCTCAAAGATCATTTGGTTCAAAAATTTTAACTTACTTAAAAATGAAACTTTTAGGTTTCTTTTTGTTATTATTATTCTTCGAAAGTTTTATGAGAGAAGAAGTTTCAAAGCAAAATAATAATATTTTTAATTTTTTTTTTTTTAGTTAAATTAAAATCGAGAATTTAAAAATGGTCAAATGTGAAGATTTAAAATTAGGATTATGCGCCCCGATTGAATCTTCTGCGTCAGACGTGCCTTATTGTCGCGCAGTCTTCTTTTCGCGATTTTGCTCGACCTAACTTGATCTTTGTAATATTATCGTTCCGCAAAGCGGACTTTTTCTATTTTGAAAGCCTTTTAATGAACTGTTCTTGAATCAACACCATGTCATGATATGCAACATGAATGCAAATAAAGGCGTTGATTCATTTGGTAATCACCCTTTCGAAGCGACTTTCATGGGAATTAAAGGGTCCAGATTACAAAAGATCCATATTACAAAAGGAGTCCCTATTACAAAAAGAGTCTATTACCAAGTCTTAATTACACAATAAAATTCTACACATAAACTCTAGCTCTACCTCCTCCTACCTCCTCGCTGACTCCGAGCAACTTGATAAACCTTGGTGCTTCTTCCATGTCGGGGTTATGAAAGGTCGGAGAGTCGTAGCTTCGGTAGCTAAGTTATTCACACACCTTGTAGCTCGTTGTATGTCCACCATTAGGTCTCGTGTGTATACTTTGGCACTACACGCTCGTTCGCAAATTGTTATGTCGATCTGTTGAGTAATCTCTAACCGATGTCACGCGATTGGATCGATCTTTGTCCTTCCTAAGACACCTTTTTTTCCATGATGAAAGATTTTCTAATCGGGCAAACCACTTGAATCAACGCCTCTATGTAATGTGGATGCAATGATAATGCAACAAAAATATGTGTAAAAATAAAATAAAACACAAAAAGAAATGAGTTAGTACGGATAAAAATAATAAATACATAAATAAAAGGACAAAATTAAGCAGAATAAACACACAAAACAACCATATTTATCCCGTCTAAAACACCTAAGGTTATCCGCATGGCTCTAATGGGGTGGGTTTCTATGTTCTCTACATGCGTGTGTTGGTGCTAGGAGGTACCCGAATTGTCCTTGTTGTCCTCTACTAAGAGTAGCAAGGCCCCGATCATCACCCATTATAGGCTCCTTTCAACCGGATTCAATTCGGGGACCCATTCGCTTATGCCCGTCTGAAGGCGATATCCTTATTTAAAGCATAAGGTACTCGAGCCCCGAAGGTACTTGCTAGGCCCATACGGGAGAACGATATCTCCACGAAAGCATTAGCGTTTTCCCCCCACTTAAAAAGATGGGTTTATATGCAATATTTTAAATGCGTTAAAATAAACGCGCAATTATGACCGAATGTTAATTTAATAGTTACTTTAATCCGGAATTTCCAATATTAGTAAAGCGGTAATTATTTTAAAAGCTTGACTCTCATTTATTTTTGAAAAACAAAAATGTCCCCAGCGGAGTCGCCATCTGTAGCGAATGTCTCGCTAAATAAAAACGATTGGTGTTTTCGAAGGATTTTTGAAAGGTGTTTGGATATAAAATATTTATTCCGTGGGGTTTACAAAAACCTTATAAAAATGGAGTCGCCACCGGCCACTTAGGTAGGCCGGACACCATAAAACTAGAGATTCAAAAGACGCGGGGTTCGGGAGTCGATTTACGGATGGGGAAGGATTAGCACCCCACACCGCCCAAAATTGGTACTTTAATAATTACCGCTTTATTAATATTGGATTTTCCGGATTAGAGTGACGATTATTTTAAAATTCAGTCATAATTGCGAATAAATTTTAAAGGCCCCGTTATCCGAGAATAAACGCCCAACCACTATCACTACGCCTGATACTGGCCCCGTTTACGTTCGGATAAAAGGGCACCGCATTGACAATTTGTATATCATATGCAATCTTAGTGGCAAAAATATAAAACATGGGAAAATATTTAAATACAATAAATATTGACATAACAGAATACTAATCTAACATAAAATGCTAAACTAAAACATACATATATACATATTAATCTAACTCATAAATAAAAACATATCTAGCATAAATAAAATATTAATATACAACACAAATTTAAAACATATTAAATATTAATCTAACACATAAATAAAAACAAACTCAACATAAATAAAATACTATTCTAAAACATACATAAATAAATATTAATCTAACTCATAAATAAAAACATATCTAACATAAATAAAATATTAATATACAACACAAATTTAAAACATATTAAATATTAATCTAAAACATAAAAATAAAAAATAAGACTAAAATTTTAAGATAAGCGATACTTCATTAAATTATAAAAATTACAACACTAAAAAAAAGGAAAGAAAATATACCTAACTAGGAGCTCTAACGACGAACTCCTCCGAGATCTACCGCGACCCCTCTCAAAAATTTAACTAGATCGGACCTAAAATAGGACCCCGATCGAATGTTGATCGAACCAAGCTGGGGTTGAGGGCATCGCCCCAACCCGGCCAGCCAGCCTTGCCGGCCATGCCCCTATGAATTGATGGCAATTTGAATTGCCAATTTCTCTTCAATTTTGGGCGTCCATTTCTCTTCAATTGGGGTACCTATTTATAGGCAAATGTGATGGAAAATTGGGTGACGTGGAGCACCCTGCTCCACGCAAATTTCTTTTTTTTTTTGATTTTTTTTTTATATATATAATTTTACTATTATAATAACACTAATAACACTAAAACCCGGTCAAAAATGAGTGATTACAGGTTGGAGAAAGAATAGTGACCAACATACACTATTTTAGTGAAATGGTGTGAAAAAAAAAAGCAAAGATTGGAAATGTTTGCATTAAATGTTGTCAAAATAGTCATTCCTTATTTGTAATTAATACTCTTTTATTACACCAACTCATTTGTAAACAATATTTTCTTTCTTAATGGAGTCAATTAAAGTTACCAAAAATAAAATTATTTTATATTCATATTTCCAAATTTTTATTTCATATTCATAGTTCTAAATTTATTCTTTAAATTTTATAAAAACTAGTACTCCTTCATTACACCAACGTCAAGATTATTGTCTGGTGTAATTGAATATTTGCATGATAAATACAATAAAATATAAAAACTAGTACTTCTTTATTGCACAAACTGTCTTTTCAGTAATCCGACGAGTACCAGACGTTTGTTATAAAATATCGAATTTTTCTTCGCAAACATGAAATATAACATTTTCTCCTAACATTTTCAGTTTCGTTTCCCGTTTAAACGTATCGAAACCAACATGTATAGGTTCGAACTTATTAACAAATTAAGGTCATCATCGCCTTAAACTATCTTCTCAAGTGTATACTTCTAAACGCGTCATAAATATAATTTAACTGCTCGGGAATATTTCTTTACGGTAGGTTTTAGACTTAAAATATCAACCGAAATTGTCACATTGACAGATGGTCAATCTTGCTTGTAGTTCTGGCACTTGACGACAAGTTTAAAATATAATCAACCTTTATATAGCAGAAGTGTTCAATACATAAACATAAAAAGTAGTATTAAAAGCAGATGTGGCCAATGCATTTCAACCCATAATCTTTCTCGCATAGTTTGCAAAGCAATGAGGATTGTTCCTGTAAATCAGAGTAACACCCTCACAATCTGTAAATAATAGCCCCAACTGGCAACTATAAAGATCCTAATTAAATACCCTTAGAATACCTAACCTTAAATTCTAACTTTCAACATAAAAGAAAACCTCAAGGTCCCTCTGTCTGCTAAATTTGTAAAGAAAAAGGAAGAAAGAAGTGAATAGATGGACTGTCTCTGTAGCGAATAAAATTTTGACCAGCAGCTATAGAAAGCCAGCCGTGTTGAAGACATCATAGTCAGATAACAATTCAGGGAGAATATTTTTTGGGCGTTCTAACCATGGAAAAAGATTTCGAAAAGCATGTAATTTTTTTCCAGTGGTATGAACCACCTATGAGTCCGCGTGCACAGGTACTTATTCTTGGACTCTTAAGGAAAGTCTGTGCCAATGATAGGGGAAGAAGAAACGAAAAGATTTATTAGGGTTCTTACTTTGATAAGTTTTTTTAGTTAATTGGTTTTTTCATGGATAGGAGATAATGTTGCACTTCAAGAATTGTTTTAGAAGACCTCACTTTGAGGTTACACGCACTATCGTCTTGCCTTTAAAATGTCATTTACCTCGCAGAAAGTGTCATTTCTATATAATACGACGTGTATCGAACGTTTTCATAAAAAGTATCGAACTTATCATATCAAACCTCAAATGTAACATGATTTCCTAACGATTTCACTTTAACTTTTGCTTTACAATTTTGCATACCGCCATCCATAGTTTCGAACTTATTTCTATTTTTTTTGTTTACGGTCATAAAAAATTAAAAGTAATAATAGTATTAAATGTTAAATGTGGGGTGGAGAGTTCAAAACTATTGTACAAAAAAAGTTGACTTCTACACACATAAAATGGGGACACTGCCAGATTCGCACGAACTAAAGATCCACCACTCACATTTTGAACATCTACACATGCCTACATTAGATCACCTCAATTAATTGTGAATGATCTTAGTTAGTTCTCACTAACATTTTTTAAAACTTAAACTTATCGTTCGTCAATATTGGACCGATGATCATTTCTCACAAAAAGTTATATGAGGGTTACGAAACGGTACAGAATATACTATCAATCCAAGCGGAAATAGGGACCAAGTTACAGACCTCATATTATAAATTTAGCAAAACCCAATTTTGCTAGTCCATAATAGAAATCAATAACTATGATTGCATATCAAATTAATATGATATAATTGTGAAAACATAATGGTTTACAAATGAACCTGGCGCATTCTTGTATGGTTTCGCGTGAATACTGATGTCAAGTAATACTTCTCAGATGTTGTGATTTCTTTCTCAAGTCCTTTCCCTGTATCAATTTTTTATATTCTTCCATATCACGGTGCAGCGTAAACGTGTTCGTGTTTGCTTTACACACATATAGCTGGTAGCAGTTGCATCTTGTCACATTCTCTAAGTCACTATACTTGAAAATAAGTAAATATGTTAGTCAAAAATAGTGTACGATCTTAAGAATTCAACGTTTGATTATAAATGAAACAAGATTTATAATCATTCACTTACGATATGCGGCAGATCACTGATTTGGGTGCTTGCCCATATGTTTTTCATCCATGCAATGACGAGCATACCACTATCTAATCTATCAAGTTCAATGCGGTTCTAGTTATTTAATTACAAATTTAATGATAAAATAAAGAAATACGGAAAGCTGAATACCGTTATTCTTCTTTTACTTTAAGACATTCACATTTCAGCTTCTCAAATACCATCTTCGGTTTGCCAAACACCGTAACGAAGCCCTCATGCTTAGCAAATTCTGCAAAAGTGCGTACCTAAACACTAATGAACATGTAGTAAAAATTTCATACATAGACGTTAATAAAATACAATATTAACATGGTGACACGGTAAATGGATGTGTTCTTACCATTTCCCAAACTACTTTCTCCCTATGCTGCCTCTCATTAGTACTCGGTAGGCTATCTAGTATCTAAACTTCCCTATGTGCCATATAAAAGACATACAAGTACCAATCCGATAAATCATTCATTGGGAAGAATACCTGCAAAATATTTTATCATCAACTAATTAAAATTTACCTTATCCTCAAACAAATTAACAACTATATCCTTTAACACATTTCTAGTTACAATCCCATAATACATCATTGTACCAGCATAAAACTCTGCAAACGATGACGTTGTGGCATTTTTTTAGTCATTTTTGAGTACGCAACAATTAATAATGTTTGTTATTTACAATCGAAAACAAAAAGACATATGGCATAAACACTGTATAAGATGGTGACAAAAAAATATACATCAAGATAATAGGGCATAAAGGCTCGACATTTAATTTTATCCATCGCCTCCTTAGGAGCCTCGCACATGGACACCATATCAATAATATTGCCAATTTACAAAAAAATAATAACCACTTATCAAAATAGGTTCCAAATATTTCATATAATTTCAAGCCATATGTGCTATTTATTACACTAACCATTTTGTCAAGATGTTGACTGGGTCGTAACGTATCAATTTCTCTAATAGTGTAATAAATGTTGTCGAATTTAATGATCACATAGTTGCATTCAAACATTGTATTATGTATTTCATTTTACATTTCACAATATGAAAACGTAAAGTTTTAGAGTTTAAGGATTACTCTTGCGCCAACGGAGTATTCCATAAATAATCACAGTAGGCCCATTCTTCATCATGAAGCCCATCAAGTAGTACAGCATACAGAATTTGTATTGACTCATTGTCAACCTTTCAAAACAAAGAAATGTATGATGATAACAAAAACAATCATAAACTATGTCAACAAAAATAATAAAATCATAAACATTAAGGTACAACATTTAATTCGATGGCCTTAATGGCCAAAACTGTATAATTTCCAATGTTCAATTCGATGGGCTTAAGGCCCAATGTTTAATGCATATGGCAACTACCATTTGCTATTATTGAAGTACACGATACACACAACCAATAGCTATCATTGATAATGGTAATTACACGGAATAATTATTCCAAATTAACTTCTCAAACTTTATGCAGTTGTATGGTTCTCCTTTGAAAGTCTAGGGGATTTTCGACTAACCTGGTGGATATGTGACAGATCCTACAATGGAACATTAAACTAGTCAAGACAAGGACAAGATGAAAATGATCTTAATAAAGTTAGCTTTTACCTTATTCTTCATCGGCGTTGGACAGTTAGAGTTTCTATCTAAATCTAAGCAACGCTTAGCTCCACCTTTGGGTGTTTTGAATTTGAAAAATGGAGTAACATTTTCTGATGTACAGCTCTGACCGTAATATCTCTGAGGTTATGCCTCCATTAACTTATAAGAAACAAACTTATTCAATTCATTCACAATATAGGCCCTATCAACCTCCATATTCTTTGACATCTGCCAAAAAGTAGATTTTATTTCGTACAAAAAGGCTTTGACATCATCATGAACATCGTTTATTTTCACTTCAACAATGTTCATTTTGACATCACTAATGTTCACCTTCTCTACCAAGCTCTGCTTCAAGCAAGTCATGTGCCCGCACTTCTACAACGTCTTCAAAAAGCATACTCAATTTCTCTCGAAACATCTTATCATCTACCCCCTCATACTGTCCAATTTCTCCTCACCTTTTATTTGCTTCTCAATCCCCATATTGACAACCTCGTTTAGCCCATTCACCGCGGAAATTATTTGCTCTTCACCTTTATTTTGCTTCTCATTTCCCCTATTGACAACCTCTTTTACCCCTTCCACCTCAGACATTATTTGCTAAAGCATCTCCGACATCATCTCCCTCGTTGCACCACCATCGTTGCATCCCGCAACATCATACTCCACGAAAGGAACCTTGCAAATTAAATAAATATTAAAGATTCACCTTCCATGTATACAATGACTCATAACGTATTACCTTACGTCTCTTCAAAGCCTTCCATCCTTTTTGAGCTTCCATGACTTTCGCAGCTTTCCTGACTTTAGGTGTTTCAAATGTTTCAAGTAATGGATACTTCCATGCAAGAATATTCAGAGTGCAAAAAAAATTAACCACAATTGCAATTTGACATACTTGATAAATAATAAACCAGTAGATACCTTTGGTCTATTCAAATCATGATCTCTTTTCATGTGGGCATAAACAGACGCGACCTTTGACTCCACCCAGTAAAGAATACGAGTTTCACCACCATTAGAAGCTGCACTGGCTATGATATAAAATTCATACCAGTAATCATAAAGCCGAACCTGAATTCCATATCATTCACAACACAACATTAATATGACAAAACTCACTTCCACCGATTTCTCATAACTAATGCTAATTTAACTTTACCTCTAAGATTGCAATACATCCTTTTAGGTAAATGTTCCTTCTTGGCTTTTGTAAATAGCTTATTGCCTTAATAAGCATATCGTAAACATACTTGGCCCAATTCACTTTACTCTGTAAGCAATCGTTGCACAACAACTTCAATATATCTGTACATGGTCGTATCTCAGCAGTAGGACACAAAAAATACTCCAATAATGTACAGTAACACCTTTGCTTTCAAATCATCCCCTTCAAAACCACCAAACATTATATCTTGCTTGATTTTTGGAAAAGTTAAAAATGTGTGTTGAGGTTATAGTTTGCACCGAGTTCTCTACCGTTCGCACTCGATAGCACTTCATGAACATCAACACCTTCATTCTTCAAGCCCAATATAGCTTCTACATCTTCAACTAATAGGGTTATGTTGTGTCCTTTAAACTCAATAACACTCCTTCCAACATCGAAACTTTCTATTAATTCCCCACATATGTCTCAGCGTAGAATGCGCGATTTTATAAAAACTAATGACCCAAAACCAATTTCACCAATAACATGATCAATCCTCGTCGTCCTTATTTCTTTTATGAAATCATACAATTTTTTCTAACTACACATTATGTCAAAAGATGTCTGTAGACAGGGGATAAGTTCCTACGCTAATCTTATAGTATCAAACAAATAATATCTTTATACTACTATTCCCTATTACCTTTTTCGACTGTCTTGATTTATACTCTTTGTATGCTGTCTTCTCTTTCTCAGTTTCATCAATGTAAGGTTGTTTGTCTTCCTTCCGCATTTTCTCCAATTTCTTGCCTAACTCTTTCTTAATCTACGAATGACAAATTCAAATAAATTTAACATTTTACACATCATAATCCACTGAAACCTACCTCAGTAGTCACTTTTTTCTCTTTGCTTCATCCTTATACATTCACATTTACTGTAAAACATGAAAAAAAAACAAAGCTATACATTCATTCAATCATTCATTCATTTTGCATTTCAATTCAATAAGAACGCGTAAATATCAACTTATTAAAACTTCATGAAGGGATGACATATTTTTCCCGTACACCTTATCATATATGGCCAGCATCTCAGAAGCAACTTCATTATCAGCAACTTCGTTACCAACTTTATTATTATCATCTTTATCAGAAACTTCCTCAGCAACTTCATCATAACCCTTTTTAGCAACTTCATTAGAACCTTTTTTAGCAACTTCATTATTACCATCTTTATCACCAACTTCTTTACCAATTCCATAAGCAACTTCGTCAAAAATGGGATTTAGATTTGCAGTAGTCATCCTAAAAATTAAATCTTCACATGAATCAGTGCAGAAACAAACTAACTCAGTCATAAATAAACTCATCTCATTACATACAAATCTAACCCTTTTTAGTTCAAACCGATGGAAAGGGTACCATTTTCAAAAAAAAACCACAATCCGGACATAATATTCAGTTTAAACGGATTTCCTCCAACAAAAAATGGAATTTCATCCTAACATTTCGAAACGCAAACCCTATATTTCAAGTACTTCGCAAATAAACAGCCCTTAGGCTTTTGCTTGTTACCTTCGCGATAGAGACGATTGCACAAGTTCAATTGCAGACCTAAATTAAGGTTTCGATCCTTTACACTGACTGAAACGTTTTTCACAACTTGAGAGGATTCTCCAGGCTTTCAGTGGAGAAATGAAGGTTTGATTCTCATTCTAAGGAAGCTGGAGGGCTTTAAGAGACATGCAAAAAACTATAAATATGGATCGTTAAACCGAGAATATTATCATCTAGTACTTTAGGTTGCAAAACTCGTTGACGAATACCGATACTTAGTGATTGGCTCTAATATGTTATCTACTTCCTACACTTTTACAGTTTCTACGTCTACTTTTATCTATCCAACATACATGCCTCCAAGTTCTGGTACTTATAAGTACGTTCCGAAACATACTATATGAACATGTATTCTTAAAGTCACTTTAAACATTTCTAGTTTGCACCTTTTCTACAGGTTCCGAAACATGTACAATAGTTCCAATATCATGAGGAAAACGTCAATTGTTACGTGTTAACCGTTAAATGTTACTTTCACAGCAGACTATTTCGTTACTCTATATCAAATGCCGAGACATCTTTTTCCAACTTTACAATTTGAGTTTAAACTATTAACTACTGGTTCCGGTGCATATTTTATAGTTTCGCAACGTATGCGTTATTTTAACTTTTGGCGTTGCAACGTACATTTTCTCCCAACATAGTTGCGAAACTTCTTACTATGTTCTGATACTTATCGGCAACGAACTCTTCTTGTTTCCGTGTGTTTTTTATGAGAATCTAAATTTAACGGTCAAAATCATAAATTTTTCTATCTGAAGGATTTATATTTGATATGCAAAATACAACAACACAAACACACAAGCCAGGCTTAGTCCAAAGTCTCGATTTTGGAAATATTCTAGCTGTCGACATTAAGCTTGCTTTCATGGGAACCTCATGGATCGGGGAAATGTAGCATCAACCACAGCTTACAAGACTACAACTTCCCTCCAAACATTTCATCACACCCCCACAATTTACTTTTTTTTTCTTCCTCCATAATAAATGATAAAAAAAGGAACATTTGAATACCCGGTCCCAATCAACAAATCAACCATGTATATTATAACGGTGGATTAAAATCTCTTGTGGAGAAAAAACTCAATAGCCGATGTACAATATAATTATCCATGTATATTATTATAAATTTAATTTTTATACAATATAAATTATATAAAGTTTAAATAATATAGTTGAACCAAAGTCTGAACTATATTTTAAAGGATTATTATTTAATACATCGTCAGTGTTCTATAATTTTTAATTTATTTTAAATATATTTAAAAATACACTTGACATAAGTTGGACACCGATTGTAGAATTATTTTTTCTATTCACGGTGTATTAACTAATAACTCTATTTTAAATAGTCTTAACTTTTGTATTTAAATTTACTTTTCAGACTTAATATATTTATCAAAATACTCAATTTTTTAACAAGATTTCGAATTTGAGCAAATTACCTTAAACAGGCGTAAATCATTTTTATTTTTCCTCAAAGATTAGGCGTAAATCAATTATTATGTGCTAATGTGCTATATTTATCTCCTAAAGGATAAACAAGTTGGCTTGGCTGGCATTCTTAATATGGGTGAGCAAAACTCGACTCAAACTCGAAAAATTGAATTTTTCAATTTGACTCGAGGTAAAAAAACTCGACTTGTTTTGACTCGATTCGGGATTGCATAAACTCGATCCGATTCGGAAAAAAAATAAAATAAATTTTGAGTTGTAAAATGGAAATTCGAATAACTCGAAATTTTTAGTAATTAGTGGATTAAATTTTGAGTTCGAGCCGAGTCCCTCAATTTTTCTTAATATATAACAATATAAAAAATATGAAAAAATATATGCCTTGTATGAAAAAATATGTATGCATATCTTATAAGATTAGAAAAAGTCGTTTAAATTATAATCAAATTTATACTATAACATGATAAATAATTATAATTAAATTTGTATAAGAAATCGAAAACTCGACTCGACTCGACTCAAACTCGAATCAAATCAAAAAAATTCAAATAAAATTTGAGTTGTAAAATATAACGTGTCAACTCAAATAACTTAAAATTTCTTGATTTGACTAGACTTGATTAAACGCTCACTTAGTTCTTCATCCTCTCCCTTGGGTTGGGCGGGTCGAAGTCTAACGGATGTTGTCTGGTTTTAATCGAATGACGACTTTAATATTTTATCTATGCCACAAATACATACATACATACATATACACAGGAAAAAGTCTACTTTTCATGAAAGAAGAAAAATATAGTATTTTACAAAAGAAACTTTCTGTTATAAAATGTGTGGCATATTTTAAAAGAATTTCACATATTTTGTAAAAAAAATTGTTTTCTTATTTATACAAAGAATTGTTATAAGACTTATAAGATTAAAAAAAATGAAAAAAGTCTCGTGCGCACGAGACTTGGACTCAAAATCCAGATCAATTTAAATTGCTCGATTTCTTTCCCTTGCGTGTTTATACTGTATACATGAGGCATGGTTTATTTATATTTTTTCACTCTAATTTATTTTTGGATTATTATCTCCTAAACTGACAGCTGAAATTTTAATTTTCACAAGCAAATTAATTATGAATTTGATATTTTAATTAGGGTTTAAAAATTAAAAATTTAAATTATAAAAGAAGCTTATAAAAGATTGATATATGTCCACGGCCTATCCAATCCCTTATAAAAGACATTCACCTCTAGAATAGAAGAGGCTTCCCCACTATTCAAGGGGGGCTCTTACATACTTGAGACAATTAATCTTCACCCTCTTTACCATTCCAATGACCATGAACCACCCCAGGATGTTGCATGCACATGCCATCAACAAATTTGATGATAATTCTCACCTCACACGTTGACGTAGACATGACTAATTTGGGTCAATGCTTAAAATCTTATACTCCTATGTTTTATCATGACCTCATAAGATAGGTGAGAAAATTTGTAGGGTAAAGCACATAAATAGTTATTAAATTATCTTTAAAAATATAAAATAATCACTAAATTTTTAAAAGTTATATAATAGTCATTAAATTTTAGTTTTTGTTATAAATAGTCACTAAGTCATTAATTGTCTTTAAGTGGATGGCATGACAATTACAATTTTTTTATAATAGTGCATTTAATCCTCCATATTTACACATTTAATTAATTTTTACATTTATAATGAGGAATAAATTATGACTAACTCGATTAAATGTGCTACAATTCAAATTTTTACAACTGCCACATCACTCGGTTAACAACAGTTAACGACTTAGTAATCATTTTATAATAAAAACTAAAATCTAATAGTCATTATGTAACATTTAAAAAGATCGATGATCATTTTTTATTTTTAAAAATAATTTAGTAACCATTTTTTGTACTTTATCCAAATTTGTAAATCAGGAATCCTTATGGATTTCAAAGGTCCTGCAAGTGGTCAGAAGGTCTGAACTTGCCGAATATGGTGTCCAATTATTTATTAAATTATTATTGTAGGTATGTACGAAGTAAAAAAATATTTACAAATGTGTTATCTAGTTATCATGGGTCTTTATTTTTATTTTCTAATTTAAACTTGTGAAATAATTATCTATTTATTTATTATACGTTATCTATATTAATATTATTTTACGATTTTAACTGAATTTGATTCACGAATTAATAGATCACTAATTCAATAAAAAATTATTAAATTATGACTTGTGCCATTGTTTTTGCAAGTTGAAGGTCAGGAGTTTGTAATCGTAGGCAGCGGTGTTCAAAAAAATTCGATTTGATATACGTACCGAAAAATTCAAAAAATAAGATTAAATTATAAGTAATTGTACCAATAAATTTTTATTAAAACTGTACGATAATTGTACCAATAAAATTTTACCAAAACGGTACGGTAAATGTACCAATAAAATTAGCGTTTAAACGAGTTAGTTACGGTTATAATTTTTGGTTAAACATTCAACCAAAAAACCGATAAGAAAAATAAAAATTAATTTTATAATAAAATTAAATTACTAATTATTATTAGTATGACAAAATTTTATACTACACACAAAATAAAATATACATGGCTATGACAAATATTAATTGCACAACACAAAATTATTTTTGGCATGTTCTTTATGTTTGTCGTATATATAGACTAATAATGAAGCTATACTATATTTTAATTAGTTAATATAGTTGCATAAACTTTGAAAATTTAATTTGTCCGTCTATTTCTATTAAAAAAATAGTCTACGTCTATTTATTAAACTTGTATTGTATTTTATTTTTTATATTTTTTATTATTTTAATCTTTGAAGATTTTTTATTATAAATATTAAAGATTTTATTTGAATTCATTTGGTTGATGTTTTTTAAACTATTAAAATTAGTAATATTGAAGTTGTTCGGTTTCTTAGAAGGGACTACACGAACTCTCATAGTTTGCATGGTCATTTATCGGAGCTCTGAAATTGTCCATGGGCTATATAGGTCTAGCATATTTAATAGTCTTGACTCTGTGTTCTTCGCCGAGCCGCCAGCATCTATTGTTCCATTGCTTCATAAGGATTTGCTAATGAGTTAGTTGTTAGTTCCAGTCTAGTTACAGTTGTTTTGTTTTGATGTTCTGACAATTGTTTAAGTGTTATTCGATGTACTTTTTTTCTACAATTAAGTTAAGGAGACTTTTAACGAGGAATGGGGTAACAGTCTTTATGTATGGTTTTTTATATATGGAATTATACTTTTTACCAAAAAAATAATAATATACTAGATACAAAAAGTTTATAATTAACCGAGTAACTGTATCAAATAAATCGATTAACAATTTCGAACGATAATTAATTTAAAAGAAACAATAATAATTTATTAAATTATCAAATTAAAACTTTTGATAATTGTACAATAAGTCGTTTCAGTACAGTTAACCGCATATGAACATCATTAGTTAGTTCCATAATTTCATCCGGTTTTCAGCACAAAAAGCAATGGAGAGCTTTTGACTATGTCTGCCGCTAACTCTAAGAGCTACCGCAGCCTCGTTAGCCAAATGGCTAATGCCCATTGCCTAAGGCCAATAGCCACCGGTTCACCCACTCCTTTGCATCCACAAATCAATTCAATTTCGTTTTCTGATTTCATATTTTGTCCATTTTGGTATCATATTTGCTCATTCAAACATGTCCATTCATTTCCTGTGTGCATGCATAATTTCAGCATCATTTTCCTCTTATGCCACCCTATTGTTTCGCTATATACTCGCCCAATTTAGCCTATCGTTTATATTTTTTTATTAACTTATTATTTATTCATTTTTAGTTAAATTTTATTCTCAATTATTTAAAAAATACTTAAATTATTTTTAATAAAACAGCTAAAAATTATACTTTTTAGCGATTTTAAGGTAACAATCTATGTGATAGAAACATAAAAATTACAATAATTTTAAAAATATTAAAGTTATGTAGGGTTCCATGTCATCCACACTAAAAATTTACAGTGTAGCTAGTATTTTTGTTTGAAAAATAACAGTTCGACTCTTTCGAAAGAATGAGGGTAAAAATAACTTTTTTGAAAGACCGTGGGCCAAATTTAGTTCGAAAACAAGGTCCAAAGTAACAAAAATATGTTTTCATCGAGGGTTAAATTTATTATTGTGTTTTTTAAAGAGGATTAAGATTCTCTAAAGTTCGTTATCAGTAACAAAAACAAATTGATAGTATAATTTTTGTCACTGCATTTGTTATTCAGTTGATATTCCTTTCTCGTTTAAAGGAAATTGTTTCTAGATTTATACAAATGATTTAATAAGTTTGGAGTTGGCACTTGATTTTAGTTTAAACTTGAAAAAAAACTCTACCCTTTTTCTAAAAATTGTATTTTAATTAACCTTTTTAAGATATTAAAATTCTAAAGAATATGCAAACTTATTTTGAAAGTTATTAAGAAAAATTACATAAAATATGTAATTGAAATTGTTAGAGGTGTAATCACTCATTTTTTTACCGAGTTTTAGTGTTATTAGTATTATTTTAATGATAGTATTATTAATATAAAATTAATAAAAAATAATAATAAAAATAAAATATAAAAAGGTAAAAAAAAAGAGAAATTGCGTGGAGCAGGGTGCTCCACGTCACCCTATTTTCCCACCCCTTGCCTATAAATACAAGGCATGGGGGCAGCCAATTACACGCCAAATTGCCAAAAAAAATGGCCATGAAATTGGCAAAGCAAATTGGCTCCCCAATTGGGAGCTAGGCCGGCCGCAAGGCTGGCCGGGGTTGGGGGCAGTGCCCTCGACCCCAGTTGGTTCGATCCAACATTTGATCGAGGTCCTATTTTAGGTTCGATCTAGTTAATAATTTTGGAGAGGTCGTGGTAGATCCCAGTGGGGTTCAGTCGGGGTTCGTTATTCGAGCTCCTAGTTAGGTATATTTTCTTCTCTTTTTATTTGTATTGTAATTTTTATGATTTAATGAAGTATTAGTTAATTTAAAATTGTGTTTTTTACTTTGTATGTTTATTTATGCTTTAGATTAGTATTAGTTATGTTTTAAATTTATGTTTTATATTAATATTTTATTTATGTTAAATTTGTTTTTTATTTATGTGTTAGATTAATATTTATGAATGTTAGTATTTTATCTATGTTAGATTTGTTTTTATTTATGAGTTAGATTAGTATTTATGTATGTATGTTTTAGATTAGTATTTATTTATGTTTTAGATTAATATTTTATTTATGTTAGGTTTGTTTTATTTATGTGTTAGATTAATATTTATTTGTGCTTTGGGTTAATGTTTTATTTATGTTAGATTCATTTTATGTGTTAGATTAATATTTATGTATGTATGTTTCGGATCAGTATTTTATTTATGTTAGATTAGTATTTTATTATATTAATATTTATTTATAGTTTTATCGCTTTGTATTTCTTTTGCTTTCTAAGGTTGCATGATGGAATATAAATTGTCAATGCGATGTCCTATTATCCGAGCGTAAACGGGGCCAGTATCAGGCGTAGTGATAGTGGTTGGGCGTTTACTCTCGGATAACGGGGCCATTAAAATTTACTCGCAATTATAACCGAATTTTAAATTAATCGTCACTTTAATCCGGAAAGTTTAATATTAATAAAGCGGTAATTATTAAAGTACCAATTTTGGGCGGTGTGGGGGTGCTAATCCTTCCCCATTCGTAACCGACTCCCGAACTCAAAGTTTTTGAATCTCTGGTTTTATAGTGTCCGGCCTACCTAAGTGGCCGGTGGCGACTCCAATTTCTAAGATAACGCGTTTTTTCAAAACCCCCACGGAATAAATATTTTTATATCTGAAAGACAACCAACACTTCGAAAACCTATTTTTTTAGCGAAACGGACATCGCTACAGATGGCGACTCCGCTGGGGACAATTTTTTGTTTTTCGAAAACAAGAAGAGAGTCAAGCTTTTTAAATAATTACCGCTTTATTAATATTAGAAATTCTAGGTTAGAGTGACTATTAAATTAACATTCGGTTATAATTGTTCGTTTATTTTAACGCATTTAAAATATGGCATATAAACCCGTTTTTTAAGTGGGGGGAAACGCTAATGCTTTCGTGGAGATATCGTTCTCCCGTATAGGCCTAGCAAGTACCTTCGGGGCTCGAGTACCTTATGCTTTTGTAAGGATATTGTTCCTTCGTACAGGCATAAGCGAATGGGTCCCACTGAATTGAACCCAGTTGAAAGGAGCCTATAATGGGTGATGATCGGGGGCCTTGCTACTCTTAGTAAAGGACAGTAAGGACAATTCGGGTACCTCCTAGCACCAACACTGCATGTAGAGAACATATAGAAACCCACCCCTTTAGAGCCATGCGGATAACCTTAGGTGTTTTAGACGGGATAAATAGGGTTTTTTTGTTTGTTTAACTTATTTAATTTGTCCTTTTATTTATATATTTAGTATTTTTATCTGGTACTAACTCATTTTTTTTATGTTTTATTTTTATTTTACACATACTTTTGTTGCATTATCATTGCATCCACATTACATAGAGGCGTTGATTCAAGTGGTTTGCCTGATCAGAAAATCTTTCATCATGGAAAAAATGTGTCTTAGGAAGAACGGCATCGATCCAGTCGCGCGACATCGGTCAGAGATTACTCAACATATCCGAAGTAACAATTTGCCGAGCGAACGTGTAGTGCCAAAGTATACACACGAGACCCTGATGGTGGACATACGACGAGTTGCAAGGCGTGTGAATGACTTAGCTACCGAAGCTGCGGCTCTCTGACCTTTCGTAATCCCGGACATGGAAGAAGCACCAAGGTTTATCAAGTTGCTCAGAGCTATGGAGGAGCTAAGAGGCAGAGGTAGGGCTTATGTGTATAACTTTGTTTTGTAATTAATATTTTTTGTAATAGGGACTCTTTTTGAAATAGGGACTCCTTTTGTAATATGGACCTTTTTGTAATCTGGGCCCTTTAATTCCCATGAAAGTCGTTCGAAATGGTGATTACCAGCGGAATCAACGCCTTTATTTGCATTCATGTTGCATATCATGACATGATGTTGATTCAAGAATAGTTCATTAAAAGGCTTTCAAAATAGAAAAAGTCTGCTTTGCCAGAAACGATAATATTACAGTATCAAGTTAGGCCGAGCAAAGATCAATCGCGAAAGAAGACGGTACGATAGTAAGGCACGTGCGACGCAAAAGATTCAGTCAGGGCCGCAGAACCCCAATTTTAAATCTTCACATTTGACCATTTTTTAAAAAAAATCTCAGATTTTATTAACTCATTTAAAAAATTTTGAAAATATTATTATTTTGCTTTGAAACTTCTTCCCTCATAAAACTTTCAGAATAATAATAATAACAAAAAGAAGCCTAAAAGTTTCATTTTTTTAAGTAAGTTAAAACTTTTTGATAATAAAAGGGGGAATTTTTAAACCAAATGATCTTTGAAAATTTTAATTTAAACCCCAAAAAACTTTAAAGTACTCCCTATGATCAATAGAATCCATCCCTGTTTAGACGTATTATTCGTTTGCACCCAGATCTACAGAAGAAAAGATCTTGTCTACATTATATCTGCACTTGTTGATAAAGATCATGACGTCACGAGTCCATAGAATAGAATAAAAGGAGAAGACGAAGTCATCCATCATCCTGAAGACGACGTCGAGACGTGGAGTACAGGTTTTGCTTTTCGAAGTTAAGGTCTCCAGAATAAATCCAATTGTTACCTGCAATTCATTATTAAGTTCTGGCAAATAGACATTTTCTCTATTGAAAGTTTTTAAAGACTGTTCGAGAATCAACATCGCATTTGCATGCATTCTTGCATTTATAGGGAATTGATTCCCGAAGTGGTTCCTCAAATCTCAAAAATCGTTCATAATTGGCAAAGGGTCATTTAGTCAGATATTAGAGGGCACGGATCCAGGGTTTTGTCCAGAGTAAGATCAGAGACAATAGAAGAGGAACCATCTAAAAACTTCAGGTCAAACACGGTACTGGTAATGAGAAAAGTAAAGTGCAAGTGTTGAAAGAAGCAGGGGGAAGAAGTGATGAATCAAATGAATAATTTGACGAAAGGTAAGCGATTCATCGAATCGAAAGAAGAACCGATTAAGGATCAGAATAAAAAGCAGGATATTCAGAATTCTACCTCTAAGCTAGCTAAATACGACAAATTAAACCCTTTTGTGATCCGCATCAGTAAACAGACGGAAGGTATGTCTGAGTTAGGCTTTCAAAAAAGTAGAGCTCGGTCTAGAAGAAACCCGAGAAGCAAGTAATGAAAAGTACATCTCGATTCTTGTAAGGTGCACTGAACTACTATTAATGTTCATTGTGAAGAGCCTTATTACCTCGGTGGAGTTTCTAGCGAAGAGACAGTCTTATCCGAAAGATTACGACACCGTTTAGGAAGTTTGGGTCACAGTATTGAGGTTTGTGGGGCCCTGAGGAACAAGTTTAAGATCTTATCACGATGAGAATTTTGGGTTTCAAAGACGGAGTTCCCCAACTCTATAGTAAGCTAACAATCACTCGAGGGGCAAATTCGATGAAGAATCGATATCCAGGACAAAGTTCAAGTAATACCGAAGTGGGTCACTCAAGCAAGTTAAATTTGAAGATCGGAGATAGGGGCATCCCAGGAGAGGGATATTCTTTCGAGTTCAGCCAGCTTAGATAAGGGAGAGATAACTTGGATAAAATTGAATTTGCAGAATGATCACCAGAAGCTTTATTGAGTGTTTAAGAATATCAGATTGGGTCACCTTTAAAGAATAAACGGTGTTGTCCAGTTGAAGGGTGACTCAGAATATTGGAAGAAGAGAAACTAGTCAAGCAAGAATCAAGTCAGACTGTTATTATGTGAGTTTGAGAAAATTGGGATTAGGTACGACAGTCTCCAAAGATGAGCTACAGAATAACTTAGCCATTAACAAGAGTTTTGGAAACAAGTTTATGACAGAGCAATGACAATCCAACATTCTTCAGTAGGAAATGACAACTTCCAAGCTGCGAAAGACTAAGCATAGGGCAGATAAAGACCCGAAGATCGATATTACTCGAGCATGTAAGGTGGCTCAACAAGGTGGCAGGCTTAGTCAGAACATGGACCAAGTGTTGGACTACAGAGGCAACCTGACCGGATTACTGGATAAAGAAAGTAGGCACTATAAAGCTTATCAGTAACTGTAAATATCTAATATCTGATATAATGAAACCTTTTGGCCTCAATGAACGTCGTTCTATGGGGATCACTTTTGGAATCAATACCTTATTGCATTCATGTTTATATTTTAGGATTGCATTGCTTCGCACGATCCTGGCATGTTTTACATGACATTATCATTACCTTGCATTATTATTACCTTGCATAAATTTTATGAGGAGTAATTCAAAAACCAATTAGGGTTTTATCATGGATAAAAAAATTGAAGACACTCAAAAATCAAGATTCAGGTAGTTAAAAGATGGGCTCGAGAGGAAAAAAGAAAAAAGAAGAAGTTTGATGCCTTTGATGCAAGAAAACTCTGTTTGAACCATGGTTTGGTCATTCCTCCGAATTTCAAAGATTCCCAGATTTACACATGATGACGGAACAAACTGCCCCAAGATTTACCTGACCACGTCCTGCAGAAAGATAAAGGGCTACATCGAGAATGAAAAATTGCCGATCCACTACCTCTACGACAGTCTAGCAGGACCTACCGTGATATGGTACAACTATTTGAGTAGAGACCAAGTGTAGTCATGCGGAGAATTAACCGACGTCTTTATGGGCAATACAGATATGCATTATACCTAGCGCCAAGTTGTCAGTATCTCCAGGGTAGGAGGATGAAACCTGATGAAGGCTTCAAGGAACGTGCTTTGAGGTGGCTGAGTTTAGCGACCTAGGTACAGCCTCTCGTAGATGAAAAGGAAAGTGACTTCCATGTTTCATGCCACCTTTCATATTTCTACTTTAATAAGATGCTCGAGAAAATGAAAGCCAGCTTTGTAGACTTCATGACAGTCGGAGAAAGAAACGAACATACACTCTAGGACCTAAGTTTAAAGACCAGACCTGCCTAAGAGCAGAATAAAAGAAAGAGATAAATGGGTACCACTTTCGAAGGTTCTCGTGATCGTAAGAGAAGAAGACAGACAGATTCTTCCGAATCACTGAGAAAAATACCTCGAACAAGTTCATATTTAGAGATATTCAGAGTAGTCTATCTTGGACATATGGCCTTATCTGGTCAAGGTATATGTAAGTTCTACATTGAGGCACTGTGGCATAACACTAAGAAATTTAGGGTCGTTAATAGAAAAATCAAGAAGCTGGTTGACGAGGGAGTCATGACAAGAATTGATCCAGCAAGGAAAAACAAAAGAAGTGACACAAGCCTACACTACAAAGGACCGGAATGAGTTAGTACTCGAGAGGTAGTCCGGAGGTCCCTATGGTTTTCCCATCAGTTCACAAAGAATTGCTCAATGCTTTGAAAAAAGAAAAAAGAAGAGAAAAAAACTCTCAAACAGATATTTTTAGAATTAAAAATCACATTTTCATTTAGAAAAGCATTTTTACATTCTTGATTCTTTAAACATTTTATTTTTATAAGGTAGTTTTGTTATCCCATATGCATATACACGCATTTTTTAATGGACATATGTATATATCATTTCTATACCAGGTCCTCGAATTTTGAATGCAACAGTAGATTTGCTTCAGATCCAAAGATCAACTCTAAGTTGCATATATTAGAAGAGATTGAATGTTGTGGGGATACTGTGAATGTGAGTATCTGCTAGTTTACTTAGGCCAACAGAGGAACAAAACGAGTGTTTAGACAATGGGCAGTTCCCATTTTAAGAATTTATCTTCTCAGGCACTTGCCGTTTAAGATCCTTGAAACGAGAGTTGACCCTAAACCTCTACACCCTGAAGGCATTCTCAGGACATCTGTGAATTTGACAACGAATGATATTCTTTTACTTTACCAGAAGACAGAGATGAGACCAGACAGATTGGATACGAAGATAAGAAAATCATCAGAAGAAAGTGGTTGAAAATATGGATATGTCCAAACGAAAAACCAAAGAAAAGAAAAGAAATGGCAATCGGAAGGCCGAAGCAATCCAAATCGAGTAAATATCAGAAGAGCTGCAGAGAGATAATTAACTTCGAGCGGAAGATACCATCAATACCCAGTATAGATACGTGTTGATTCGAGGATACATTCATAGACTCGAATAAGAAGAAATAGATTCAATGCTAAAAACCCAAAATGGGTAGTCTAAAAAAAGAGAGAAAAAAAGAAAAAATAGAAGAAAAGAAAAAATAAAATAAAATAAGAAGAAAAAATGAGAGAAAGAAAAAAGAAAAAAAGAAAAAGAAAAAGAAAATAAAGAATATTGTATATGCTTCACACACGGATCAAACAATACAAGAACAAGACTTCAACTATGAGCAAGAGACACAAGGAATCCACATTTCAAGTAAATATCAGTTTTGAAAATTAGTATAGAAGCTCGAATTAGAGCCAAGCCAAGACAAGTCGGCTCGAAGATTGCCAATTTCAAAAAAGGAAATGACCTCTAGGGTGAAAACCCAAAAATGGGCAGTCTAGAGTGATCTTGAAAATGAAGAAAAAGAGTAGTCTGCCTGAGCATGCTGACATCAATATCCAACCAAAATACACTGATCCGAAGGTACAGAAGAATGAAGTGACCTCTAGGGTGAAAACCTAAAAATGGGCAGTCTAGAGCGATCCAAAAGAAAAAGTGAAAAAGAAGAAGAGAAAAGAATAAAGAAAGAATAACATTTCATCTGGGCGTGCCAATCACGAGAGTTCCCAGAAATGTATTCGTAGTCCTTCATTCAAGAAATCTCAGTTTCGAGGAGTTTTGGAGGATCAAACATTCTTGAACAGAAAAAAACATCAGTATATAGCCAGAATGCAAGGCAGCCTACAGTAAAAAGAAAGGAAATGAACTCTAAGGTGAAAACCCGAAAACGGACAGTCTAGAGTGATCCAAAAAAGGGAAGGAATAATGGGCATATCCAAGGTACACAAGTACAGAAATAATGTTTCACTTAACCATAAACCAAAGGCCTACATTACAAGACGCCAAAGACTATTATGGTCATCCATAGATATCCAAGTTGAATGAGAATGTCTTCAAATTTCATTCCGCCTATAAGGGTTAACTTTTCTTTAAGGAACGTCAAACTTCGAAGTGCTTGATCGACACCCCAAATAAGGGAAGAAATTGGCATGGTGAGATAGTGAGATTAAGAGAGCCACCTTAAACGGGGTTGAAACTAGGTAGGGTTGTTCCTCCCAAAAGCATATTAGACCAGAAGAAACTATACATTGGCATATATCTCTACAATGGTCAAGATCTTCTAAATATACACTTCATTAGAGTTGATCTCTGGCAACTTGAAGTAGATGTGCTATGGTGTTTGATATTTCGGGGGCAAACATGTTTTAAAAGGTTTGTCATTTTCTCCCAAAGTTTTGATGTTTACCATTTCCCCCAAACATTAGTTTTTAAAATGTTTGGCAATATACTTCGAATTTTGTTTACAATTCTCCAAACATTATTTTTAAAAAAAATGTTTGGTCCTTAAAAAATATGAAGAAAAGAAAAAGATGTTTACCATTTGTTCCAAATAATGTTTTCAAAATGTTTGGTATCCCCTCCAAGTTGTGATTTTCAAAATAACTGTTATCTTTTCAAACAATCATTATTTTATGAAATATAATCAAGTAAATTTCCGTTCGCATTATTTTAAAAATAAATGATGATGAGATTTAAAGCACAGGGACCGAGAGTTAGTTCCCGTCGAAATGATACAAGAAGATCAAGGATGAGCTCAGGGGATGGAAGCATTTTGGCTCACCCTGGTGACTAGAAATAGACCAAGGCTTTGTATGATGAATCAGAAAATTTAAAGCAGTGGAGCCCGTGGTTGAATGGGGCAACGCCAAGCGAAGAAGATGACAAGGGTTCTTATAAGAATAATATAAGAACCAGAAGATCATTTATGAAGACGAGTGACAACCCCAAAAATAAGAAAATCCTTCCGCACAAAAGGTTTAAAAGCATGTTCAAATGAAGATTTAAGAGCATACAGTGAAGAAGTAAATAGATGAAGAAATCTGAGGAGTGACCTTTCAGGGTGTAAGACTTTAGAACGAAAAAGGGGCTGAAAGAAAAAAGAGAAAGAAAAAGAGAGAGGGAGGGAGGGAGGGAGAGAAGAAAAAGAAAAGGAAAATATTAGAAGAAATTACAGGAAAAAGAAAAAAGAAAAGAAAAAGAAAAAAAAAGAAAAAGAAAATGAGAAGAGAGAAAAAAGAAGAGAAAGAAAGCATTACATTGCATGCATCATATAGATAGGGGAATGTCAATTTTTGCTTGTTTTGGACAGGTACTTGAAGAATTATCAAAGAGTATTAAGAAGTGGATTTCATTAAAGAAAGAAAGTTTGGCAGCCATTTTCGGCGTGAGTCCCCAAATTTAAAGAAATATCGGTAGTCATTTTCGGCATGAATCCCCAAATTGAAATATTTCAGCAGCTATAGTAGCGTGAGTCCTAGAAAATCGGTAGCCATTTTCGGCGTGAATCCTTAAATTGAAGAAAGATTTCGGTAGCTATAGTAGCGTGAATCCTAGAAGATCAGTAGCCATTTTCGGCGTGAATCCCCAAATTGAAGAAAGATTTCGACAGCTATAGTAGCGTGAGTCCTAGAAGATTGGTAACCATTTTCGGCGTGAATCCCCAAATTGAAGAAAGATTTCGGCAGCTATAGTAGCGTGAGTCCTAGAAGATTGGTAGCCATTTTCGGCGTGAATCCCCAAATTGAAAAAATATTTTGGCAGCTATAGTAGCGTGAGTCCTAGAAGATCGGTAGCCATTTTCGGCGTGAATCCTCAAATTGAAGAAAGATTTCGGCAGCTATAGTATCGTGAGTCCTAGAAGATCGGTAGCCATTTTCGGCGAGAATCCCCAAATTGAAAAAAATTTTGACAGCCTTAGCAGCGTGAGTCCAGAAAGATCGGTAGCCATTTTCAGCGTGAATCCCCAAATCTGAAGAAAGATCGGTAGCCATTTTCGGCGTGAATCCCAAAATTTGAAGAAAGATTTTGGCGACCTTAGCAGCGTGAGTCCAGAAAAAATTGGCAGCCATAGCAGCATAAGGCCCAGATGTTAAATCATTCGGGTCATCGGTAAGTCATTCGGGCACAATGTTAAGTCCTTTGAGCCACCAATAAGTCTTTCGAGCATGGTGATAAGTCCTTCGGGCCATTAGTAAGTCCTTTGGGCATGATGTGACAGCCTTAAGTAGCGCAAGTCCAAAGATATCAACAGTCTTGTTAAAAAAACGAGATAGAAAAAAGAAGAGAAGAGAAAATGGAAGAAAAAGAGAAAAATGAGAGTAGAAAAAGGGGAAAAAGAAAAAGGAAAAAGAGAAAAAAGAGAAAAGAAAAATTCGAAGATAAAGGTTCTATATAGAAAGAGCCTATATTTTCAAGCTCCCGTAGCGAGAGGTTCTATGTAGGAAGAATCCGCATCTCCGAGGCTTCAGGACCTGAAAGTTTTATATAGGAAGGGCTTGCAGCTCCAGGGTGAAGATCAGCAGTTCTATATAGGAAGAACTCCTAGACGAAGGAATTCACCCATGACACATAAGGTTTTATATAAGGAAAACCCGTTGTGTTGAAGGCGAAGAGTCCTATATAGGAAGGGCTCCAAGCTTTACTGTCTTAGAGTGAGAGGTTTTATATAGGAAGAACCTGTAACTCTGAGATTTCAAAAGCTAAGAGTTCTATACAGTAAGGACTTGCGGCTCCAGGGTTTGAAGACTAACAGTTCTATATAGGAAGAACTCTCAGTCGAAAGAATTCGTCAGTGGCGCAAAAGGTTTTATATAGGAGAAACCAGCGTTGAAGGCGAAAAGTTCTATATAGGAAGGACTCCAAGCTTTACCGTCTTAGAATGAAAAGTTCTATATAGGAGGGACTCATAACTCGAGGCTTAAGAGTGAAGGGTTCTATGTAAGAAGAGCCTATAGCTCCAAGATCGGAAGGTGACGAAGCTCTATATAGGAAGAGCTTACAAGCCTGAAAATTCAGCTAAGGAAGAGCGGAGAATTTCAGAAGAACACGTGATTCTGAAGCCAAAGACAAGGAAGTAGGTCAAAAATGAGTGTTTTTGATCTTTGCTTTGTCCTCGTTTCACAAGAACAAGCAAAGAGGGGCAACTGTAATCACTCATTTTTGACCGGGTTTTAGTGTTATTAGTATTATTTTGATGGTAGTATTATTAATATAAAATTAATGAAAAATAATAATAAAAATAAAATATAAAAAGGTAAAAAAAAAGAGAGAAATTGCGAGGAGCAGGGTGCTCCACGTCACCGTATTTTCCCACCCCTTGCCTATAAATACAAGGCATGGGGGCAGCCAATTTCACACACAATTACACGCCAAATTGCCAAAAAAAATGGCCATGAAATTGGCAAAGCAAATTGGCTCCCCAATTGGTCGGGGTTGGGGGCAGTGCCCTCGACCCCAGTTGGTTCGATCCAACATTCGATCGGGGTCCTATTTTAGGTCCGATCTAGTTAATAATTTTGGAGAGGTCGTGGTAGATCCCGGTGGGGTTCAGTCGGGGTTCGTTATTCAAGCTCCTAGTTAGGTATATTTTCTTCTCTTTTTATTTGTATTGTAATTTTTATGATTTAATGAAGTATTAGTTAATTTAAAATTATGTTTTTTACTTTGTATGTTTATCTTTGCTTTAGATTAGTATTAGTTATGTTTTAAATTTATGTTTTATATTAATATTTTATTTATGTTAAATTTGTTTTTTATTTGTGTTAGATTAATATTTATGAATGTTAGTATTTTATCTATGTTAGATTTGTTTTTATTTATGAGTTAGATTAGTATTTATGTATGTATGTTTTAGATTAGTATTTATTTATGTTTTATATTAATATTTTTTTTATGTATTAGATTAATATTTATTTGTGTTTTGGGTTATTGTTTTATTTATGTTAGATTCGTTTTATGTGTTAGATTAATATTTATGTATGCATGTTTCGGATCAGTATTTTATTTATGTTAGATTAGTATTTTATTATATTAATATTTATTTATATTTTTATCGCTTTGTATTTATTTTGCTTTCTAAGGTTGCATAATGGAATATAAATTGTCAATGCGATGTCCTTTTATCCGAGCGTAAACGGGGCCAGTATCAGGCGTAGTGATAGTGGTTGGGCGTTTACTCTCGGATAACGGGGCCTTTAAAATTTACTCGCAATTATAACCGAATTTTAAATTAATCGTCACTTTAATCCGGAAAGTTTAATATTAATAAAGCGGTAATTATTAAAGTACCAATTTTGGGCGGTGTGGGGGGTGCTAATCCTTTCTCATCCGTAACCGACTTCCGAACTCAAAGTTTTTGAATCTCTGGTTTTATGGTGTCCGGCCTACCTAAGTGGCCGGTGGCGACTCCAATTTCTAATATAACGCGTTTTTTCAAAACCCCCACGGAATAAATATTTTTATATCCGAAAGACAACCAACACTTCGAAAACCTGTTTTTTTTAGCGAAACGAACATCGCTACAAGAGGGAACTCGCAATTGTTGGGTGCAAGACAAGATTTATTGTTGTGTTAACTATTATAACGATTAACTAATCGTTTAAATTGAACAATACAATTAACCTACTATGAATACACTTAATTTAAATTTGAGTAAATTACCGTAATGCTCACTTACGTTTTGGTTGTGTACACTTTTGCTCACTGATTTTAAAAATTGAATTTTATGCTCATTTACGTTTTCAGGGTGTAAACTTATCTTCACTGAAACGTTTTTCACCGTTAACATTTAATGGGAATCTGATTTGACAGATTAAATGTTAATTAATAAAAGGCTTAATACCCAAATATGTGCCCAAACTATACTTGTAGATCACTTTTGGTGCCTAAACTATTTTTAGCTCTAAATAGGTGCCTAAAGTTTTAATTTTGGTCATTTTAGGTGTCTAACCGTTAACGACTGTTATTTTTATTAAAAAATAATTTTTTATTTTTATTTTATTTCTTTTGTTAATTTAATTTATTTTTAACTTAACTTTTTATAAAAAAACCCTAAATTTCCCAAAACTCACAAAATTACCCCAAATTCGAAATCCCTAACTTCCCCAACCGAATCCACCGCCAATGGTTACGTCACTGCCCTTATATCCGCCGCTAGACTACCAAGATCGTTTCTCCCAACCACCAATCGCCGGTAAACAACAGTAGGTGTGTCGATTGGCTTCTTAACGTCGAAAGAAGCCAAAATCGCAAAAGGAAGTCGTCTGTACACCTACCATCGGTTATCGGCGATAGGTGGTTGGAAGAAACGGTTGTGGTGGTCCGACGGCGATAATGGTGGTCTCCGGTGAGGTAGTAAATGGCGACAGTGACGGTAATTTGGGGATTTGGGGTTTTGGGTTAGGAATTTTGGACTGTTTTGTAAAAATTTAAAATTGTCAATTTTTTAAAAAAATTGGATTTTATTTAAAAATTAATTAAAAGAAATTAAAAATTAAAAACACGCTACTTGTCACAATTTAATTGGCTAACGGATTTTTATTAACGGTTCGACACCTAAAGTGACCAAAATTAAAACTTTAGGCACATATTTAGAGCTAAAAATAGTTTAGGCACCAAAAGTGATCTACAAGTATAGTTTGGGCACCTATTTGAGTATTAGCCTTTTATTGATAAACCTTTAATCTACCAAATCTGTTTCCCGTTAAATGTTAACAGTGAAAAATGTTTCAGTAAGAATAAGTTTATGCCCCGAAAACGAGCATAAAATTTAATTTTTAAAATCAATGAGTAAAAGTGTACACAATCCAAACGTAAATGAGGTAGTTTACTCTTTAAATTTTTTAGAGAGAATAGGGAAGTTGCTTTCGATTTGGTCATATAGCAAATGAAGTCTGCTCTGAGATAAGAAGTCCATGTGAACGTGATTCTAAATCGGTTTAAAAATTTTGTTGCTTCTGTTTGGTATGGAATCAGCGCATCTAGACATTGGCCATTTGGCCTGCCAAACTTATTTATCAAATTTCTTTTTCCATCAACATTATAGATCGGCTCGATTATTTTATTACAGAAAAGGGTAAACTTTACAAACTTAGCAGGCCAGGCAGAGTAACTAATGCATGTTGCGTACGAAATCCTCTATAAGTAAGGGTCTGTCTTTAACTCCAGACCATTCACCATTCAATAAGGATTTCGTCATCTAGCTACCCACCTCTGCTTCACGGTTCATCTCCTCCTTCAGTGTAGCAAAGTCCTCTGCAAAACTCCATTAATGGCTGCTCTAAGGAGCTTACTTGGGAAAAAATCTTTAGCATGCAACGAGCTGATGATGACGAGGAGGCTAGTCTCCACCGAACCCATCATCGATTCTCCTTCTTTTGCTCAGAGACTCAGGGATCTTCCCAAGGATCTTCCTGCTACTAAAATCAAGAGGGAAGTTTCCCAGGTAATCTCTCTACTCGACTCAAAAACTGTTCGAGACTTGCTGGTTAAAAAAACTCGGTGCTCGACTCGACTCGTGAGTTAAGTCTTTGTACTAAAATCACGTTCTTCTCATTAAAGATCGGCATAATCCCAATATCCCATATTCTGAAGAAGGTTCTTAGCTGCTTAGTTATTTTTAATTCCTTTTTATGCAATATTAGTATCTTTTCAGTTTTCCCTTTATGCTTTGTTCTTAGCTGAAGATAATTCCTTGTATCTGCATTTCTGAATATTTATTTACTTATACTAAATTCTACCTGAAGTTGTTGATGTGGCTCTGCTAATAAAAATTCTGTCCAAATTAAGTCCATTCTTTATCTAAGGACTAAGAATTGATTCTTCACGTTTCAGCTAATTGGAAAGACACCCCTTGTTTTTCTTAATAAAGTAACCGATGGCTGTGGAGCATATATTGCTGTGAAGCAGGAGATGATGCAGCCCACTTCTAGCATTAAAGACAGGTATTGGTTACTTCGGAGCCCTTCGTTGCATTCGAAACTTTTACACTCAGTATTGGTTTGAAGTTTTAGAGATGTTGAACATGTGAAATGAGGCCAAATCGAAACTAGTCGTACTTTCTTTGTCAACAGACCAGCAGTCGTCATGATCAACGATGCAGAAAAGAAAAACTTAATTTCTCCCGGAAAGGTTTGCCAGACGGCTTTGTTGAATTGTTGATACTTGATACTAACTTTGGTGTTCTGTTGCTTTAATTTTCCCCCTAACACATTTTTCGACTTTATGTTAGACGACTCTGATAGAGCCGACATCCGGTAACATGGGGATAAGTATGGCATTTATGGCAGCCATGAAAGGTTATAAGATGGTTCTAACTATGCCTTCTTACACAAGCTTGGAGAGAAGAGTGACAATGAGAGCATTCGGAGCTGATTTAATCCTCACCGATCCCACGAAAGGGATGGGAGGAACAGTGAAGAAGGCTTATGAACTTCTGGAGTCCACTCCGAATGCTTTCATGTTGCAACAATTTTCGAATCCTGCCAACACTCAGGTACACTCTTATATCATCCTTTAATTCCACTTTTCTTAAATTTTTAAGCTAATAATTTAGTACCATAGTTGTTTGGACTGACAATGAAATCTTCCTCAAACTGGAAACATAGGTGCATTTTGAGACTACAGGCCCTGAGATATGGGAGGACACGCTCGGTAAAGTTGACATCTTTGTAATGGGAATAGGGAGCGGTGGTACCGTTTCTGGTGTCAGACAGTACCTCAAGTCCCAAAATCCTAATGTAAAGGTAATCGATTACTATTTCTTTCAGAGTTAACTCTTTGTAACAACAATGCTTTCCTTTATATTTGTTTCATTTCTGATGCCTGCTGAAAGTAACATATTGAATGGTGGCAAACCAGGTAAATTTTTCATTGATATTATTCATAGTCTGTTTTTCCTTCAGGTAGGTTTCTGTTTGAAATTTCAGAGTTAAATATAAGTTGGAGGAAACGCCAAGCAGTTACGAGTCACCGGTTTTTCGACTTTTTTATTTCTTTTACCTGCTCGGTTAACCGATAAAGTAAAGAATTACTCAGAAATAGGATGCAGTAAAGACAATGAATTCATTTGACATAAGTTTGTCAAGGAAGTCGCATTTTCTTATATTATCAACTGCAACAGGTCCTCATCATATTACTGGCAACGGAGTTGGGTTCAAGCCTGATATACTGGACATGGATATAATGGAAAAAGTGCTCGAGGTAAACAATAATCGATGTGCTTTTAGTGTGAGATATATATTTCAGAAATTTAGGAGGGAGGGGTGTCGAATAATGGATCTAGTATCTTTTGTTGAATATCTAGTCCTTTCGAGGCTTATGTCGGGATCTCCTATGCAGGTCAGCAGTGAAGATGCAGTAAATATGGCAAGGGAATTGGCACTGAAAGAGGGGCTCATGGTAATAACCAAAATCATGTTTCGATTTTCTTTTGTTGACGTTTCTGCTTATGCATCTTTTCCTACTCATATCGACTTTTGCAGAATGTAGGTTGGAATATCATCCGGTGCCAATACTGTTGCAGCACTCAGACTTGCAAGAATGCCCGAGAACAAAGGCAAATTGATTGTAGTAAGCACTTATCATCAATTACCTATGGAGAGAATATATAATTACCGACATTTTCTGTTATGTTATTGTGTGCTTTTTGCGACATAGATCGATCCTCATGATAATGTAAGCATGTTTCGAATAGCAATTGTTCTGTGCAATTCAAGTTCGATGATCAGAAAGGCCTGTAGTTTTGAGTGTAGTATATCAGTAGTGATTCTCACGTAGTGCCATTTTTTCTTCTTCTATAACAAAATTTCAGACTGTTCATCCAAGTTTCGGGGAGCGATACTTGTCGTCGGTCCTGTTCCAAGAATTAAGGAAAGAAGCTGAGAACATGCAACCGGTTGCGGTCGACTAAATGCTTTTTTTTTTGGGGGGGGGGGGGACATGTTCACCGAAGCTCTATATGGTAAAAACCAAATGTTTCAACTGAAACATTGGCAGCCAATGTTATTATGAATCTCCTGTGATCCCATTTGTATCAATTTCAGTGTTGAACTCTGTTTGAAATGAAATCAGTAATAATTGGAAGTTGCACGGAAGTATACTGTTGTAGTCCGTGAACAAATTTCAATATCCATTAATTTATTAACCTGGCACTGTGCGGAGGCTATCTCAACTCAGTTGGAAATCAACCTTGTGCCTTACAAGTGACCAACTATATAAGGAGAAAGACACGACACAAATTGAATATGTATGATTTCCTCCCCCACAATAAAGTAAAGGCAAAAAAATGGTCTGAGACAAACAATGTCTCGCTCCTGCGTGCTGTCGTTGACTTTGTTTTAGTTTGTGTGGTCAAATGCTTTGAGGAATAATATGTTCATAGATATTATTAATTGTTCGACAATGTATACACACTTTGTAAAAGTAATATATATATATATATATATAATATAGTGCGTACTTAGAGCAGAAACATCTCGATCATGTGATTGGTAAAAAATTTCGTCGCTCTAAAAAAATATAGATCGTATGAAACACTTGAAATAGAGGCATCTCCTCTGCAATCAACAAAGACATTTCAATGCTCTAGAGAAACATACATTAAACATACATTACAATGATCTTTTAGAATGGAAATATCTCAACTTTACAATTAGCGAAGGCCTCTTAACGATATGGAAAAACATACATCGAAGGAGCACTTAGTGCATAAACCTCTCGAGGCTACAATTAGTGTTGACCAAAATAAAATCACCTATAATAAAGACACTACTAATACAAGTCTTTTGACGATATACGACAATGCTATAAATTTTATAATTTTCAAGTTATTTTAGAGGTATACGTAAAATTAAGAAAATATCGATGTTTGATGTCTAAACCATTAAGACCTCTAAAAAGTTTTAGCCAAGATGCACCTTACTCTTAGGAAGTAGTGTTAGAGCATCTCGATACGAGTCTGAGTGACGGTTACTAAACATTTTTCTTGATATTATTACTATAGATAACATACCATTAATGGATTAGTGTGTCAAACTTTACAGATATACATAATTCTGTCGCATGTATCAAGAAAACAAATTTTGTGTGTGATCCACCATTTCTACCTAATTCGTAATGCATTACAATCTTATCAAAACCGACACACGATGGACTGGCTTCAAGTTTTTTAGTTTGACATAATAATTCATTAGAATTACACTATTACCCTTACGATGAACCTTATTTAACATAATATTTATTTTCAATTTTAAAAATTTATTTTATTTTTACAAGTAATATTTATTTTTTACATTTATTGAAAATCTTTTTTATCTCTATCCAAATCCTGCACGATTTTGAAATTTTAAATAATTAAACATTTTTTATACATTAATAATTTATACATATTCTCTCATAAGTTTATATCATATTAAATACTAAGAAAATATTCTATGTATTGACTGTGAAAAGAATTATTTTCTATAAGTGAATTTAGTTTAAGAATTTATGCGTTTAATTTAGTATTTAAGTCGTAAGGTTTAAAATTTATGACAATATACTAATATTGTATACTACATATACTAAATGATAGTTACAATTTAAGTTTTAGGGGTTAAATGTTAGAATTTAATATTTTAGGACTAAGATTTAAAAATTTAATTTTGAGTAGACCCTTAAATATCTTATATAAA